>BSDF01000002.1:111638488-113128488 GCA_027925045.1 Hypotaenidia okinawae | reverse complement strand
CTGTCACCGACAGCTGAAGAATCCTAAGCCTTTAGCCTGAATACATTCATAACTGCCTTATGCATCTGTTACACTTCCACAGGGCCCTGTTGGCTCGACCGGCCCTTCTCCCTCCTTAAGTGTTTCTCCTTGGTATATTTAGAAGGTGTAAGCATACACCATCTCTTTTGTCCTGGGAGGCAAAGTGCCTTGTTAGACAGAGCTTCTTCCTCTTACTATCCTGCTGGTTCTCCTCTGCATTCCACACAATTTATTCTACATTTCTTTTAACAGAAGTGATCAGAACTGTTCCTGCTCTCCACAGGAGGTTCTGCAGCCTTTACTGATACTTGTCCTCAACTGAGAACCCCTTCTCCGGAATACATCATTTTATGCTTTCTCCTTCTCTGCTCCTACCAATTTACAAGTCTCCAAAGCATAGCAAACACAATTCTGTGTGAATAATAAAATTCTCCTAAGAATATTCCCTAGCTTCCCATAGCAGCCAGCCTTTGTACACTTTGTATTACAGGGAACCAGAGGCACATCATTACAGAGAGGAAACATGTTTTTGTAAGCTGCATTCAGAAGGGGTAAAGACAAAAACATCAACATTTGCCACCAATTACCCTCCCGAAATGTCAACAGATTACCAGTCACTAGCGCTTACTTCTGGCACCACATATAACTGTATGCTGTGACAAGGTACAAAAACTGCTCTACAAGTGACAGCTTTTTATGACCTCTGCACAAGGAAGCCTGTAATTCAGGTACATACTTAACAAAATGTCAAGAACGGATTTTGGACCTGTTTGCTTCCAAGGGGTTGAGGGGGTGGAAGCTGTTTTAAAGAGAAGTGTATCTAGTAAGAATAGATCTTCCTTCTTTTAGGAAGTTAAATATTCAGAATAACACACTTATGACATAAGGTGAATCAATTAGATCCAGTTTACTTGGCCCAATAGGTACATTCATAATGATCTGACCCTTTCTTTAACACATCTAAAACCAAACAAAAATAGCACTGTTAACAACTCTGCTTATCTAGAACAGCATCGGGACAGCTCAGGGTAAACTAGCAATGGCCCGCAGGTAGATGGCAAAGACAAAACAGAGAAGCTTCCACTGTCTTCCCTTCTGTACCCTTGGCAGCAGAAGGAACACCGAGTCTCTGCTCCATTTTCTCTCTAAACTCTTCTTTCTGCCTGTGGAAGCAATAAAATCCAGCTTTGCCAATGCTTCTGACCATAATTTAGGGATAGATCAAGAACCAGACATACCAATACAGTATGGTATTGGTATGTTTTCAAACAGTACACTACATTTTATGTCCTGTAACAAGTCCTCTTATTTCTTCAGATTTAAGGTTTTGTCTATATTAACTTTATTTCCCGACTTCTAGCTCCAGAGTTTCTAGCTGTAGACACTATGCATTATACTGAGAATTAGTTGTAAAAATCACACATGTAAAATAATGGACACCAACCATCAGTAGTGCAAGACCCTTCTGGGGCAGGTTTTTGTGAATATGGGATCGGTGGACTACTTGAATCTGACATGTCTTCATCCTCCTCTTCATCTTCCATTTCATTAACAGTTTGGTTGGTAGAAAAATCCAGGTTTCCATTTTGTGAATAGCGATGTACTAAGTCTTTATCCAACTCTTCTACCTTTGGTTTCACATCTGAGCAAGAATAAAAACATAAAATAAACTTTTCATCAGTACTTGCATTTAGCTGCTTTTAAAATAACTAGCATGCCAATCTTTTTTCCATAAAGAGGCCTGAGATTCAGATTTGGTGTCACACAACAAACCACTGTGTAGCATTTTTAATTTTTTTTAATTTTTTTTTTTTTATAATTAAACATATCCCACCCTTTTCTCATACAGAAAATTGAAATGTGCCATACTTTCATGGTTACCTTCCGGCAAGAAAGGAGGCTGGTCAGGATCCAGGTACAGCTGTGAGAAGATCGGCCGTGGGACAACGCTGCTACATCTCAGAGAAGCTTCTATGGAGTTATGAAGAGCTTCTTCAAAGCGGGCAGATTTTAGTTGCCCTGCATATGAATTCCCCATGATCTAAAATACACAAAGAAAACACCTGATAAGAGGGTGGGAAAATGCATATGCAGACCAATTATAAAAGATGAGTGAGGTTTATTAACGACCACCATGACAGTGATATAAAGTTAGTAAGAAAGTATGCTATGAAAATAACACCTCTAACTAGTACAACATGTTCACATTTCTCAATCTGGTAGACTGCGTCCTCTTGTTTCAATAATGGCTTTTAGCACATTTCCAACACACTGCTTTGTGTCTTCTGCATACATGGCCCCTCAACAGTCTCAAGAGCTGCCAAGGGTAGAATTCAATGAAGGGTAGATAAAATTATTATCCTTACGTATTTTAGGATGTTCAAAGTAGACTACAGAAGGGTATATAACACAGAAAATTAAAACTGTCAAGTTTAGTTTCACCATTAGTTGTCTGTTAACAGAATTTTACTTGTCAATATGCCATCATTTACAAAGAAGTAATACACACAGACATCCAGTAATACTAGCAAGAGCAAAAGTTCCAATTAACTAAATTATGTGGAAAGTGAGTCCTCTTATCTTTTCAGTATGTTTTAAATACAGTATGATACATGTAATTCAAATTGTCTAATCATACTTACAGCAGAAAACATACATAAAAAATGAGAGCTATAAGTAACATCCAAACCATACAGAGCAAGTCTCATTAAATATTTTTATTTTAAACTATGGTTTACACCAGTCTAGTGATAAAAGTAATTTAAATATCTAATTTTGACAATTAACATCCATGTTTGTAACAATGATGGATTTATGAACTTCCTTAAACATTCAAGCAGAAACAGGCCATTCCTTCTGCCTGTTTTGATATTATATAGCCCACAGCCTGGTACATTTGTGCCCCCACATTAGGATATAAGCTCTCAAATATAAACATTTAATAGCAGGATGGCCATGGAGGTTTTACAGTGAGCAAAAAAAAAAAAAAAAGAGCAATCTAATGTTTTCTGATGTTCCGAATACAAGATTGCCTTTTCGGAGAATTTTATATCAACAGAGATACCTTTTCCCCAGATAAATCAGTAGATCAAACCTTATAATGTTATCTTTGTACTTCCCTTCACTAGATGTCACCTAGCCCTATGACCAGGAAGAGACCTTGGCCAAGAAGATAAGTTGGCATTTAGAAAACCTACAATTCCACTCCTGCTTTATCACTGGGTTGCTCAAGGTCCTCAGGGCCACCTGTAAAAGAGCAGTAACAATGACAGCCACTTATAGCAGCCTTTGAGATCTGCTGGTATAGACAAGTATCTAAGAGCTAAATATTACTATACTACTGGAAGACATAGGCATGAAGCTTATCTAACAACTCACCTCCAACCTAGGAGAGAGGCTCAGTTCCCTGTTCAGAGACTTTATACAACTTTGGGCAAAGAATTCCACACCTCTGACTTTTAATAAATTTGGGGGCAACAGCATTTCCCCACCCCAACCAGAAACTAAACACATTTAGGTATTTCAGTAATAATCTATTTAAAACAAGTATATTTTCATTTTTGTTCTGTAAATGTGGAATGGCACAGAGCATGTCAGAATGCACAACTACAAAGCGTGTTTGGGAAAAAGTTACCCGTGGCACGATTAAGGCTGCAATACACTAAATCCTGTCAAGCACCTTTGAACAAAGAATTGATGAAAAACAGCTAAGTATCTCAAATCTTCATTTTACTGAGATCAGTGATGATAAGCGTCAGTGAAATCACATGACAAACTATTACATCACTAAATTGCATGGCATAAAATTTCGTTTCTGTGCTGTGAAACTTATGCCAGGTATGATGTGCTTGAGGTAGGATTTCAGGAACGTATTCAGACAGTAAGACTTCAGTAAAAATACCATAATAAAAAGGAACTTCAAGAACCAGAAAATTTGTGATTCCCACAGCACATCATCTGCCCAAAGTCTGCTCATCCTTCATGTTTTCTACAATCATTATGTCGTATACAATCTATGCCAGTTATCTTCATTTTGACGAGAAACTCTTAAGAATATGCACACAGCAAAAAACGCTGGCAAGCCAAGCTTACTTCATTTGCTTGAAACGTATAAAAATCTTCTAATTTTGCTGGAATCCATACAAAGAGACTTGTAATTGTTGGTATAACTGAGCAGGTTGGTATTACTGGAGGATATTTCTAGCACTTCGAGAGATGTGCAGCTGGAAACGCGAAGTATAGGAAAGCCTAGGAACCCCAATTTCTGTCAGCGCTGCCGCAGGAAAAGAGGGGTAGGAGGCAGGCTTGTCAGATATGCCTTGCTGCAAAACAGGGCGGATGGGGGTACCGGGGGCGGGCTGAGGGGCCGGGGGTCCTGCTGGGCTCTGGCAGGGAGAGCTGGGAACCCCGGAGACTAGCGCCAGGGAGCCAGCGCTGGGCAGCCGATTTCCTAACACCGCCCGAGGCCATTAGGGCAGCTGGGCCTCATTTGGAGTTCAAGGGAGCTGGTGAGGCGGAGAGAGAGCAGAGGCAGGAAGAGCCCGAGGTTTTGCCTCTGCAGGGGAGAGGAGCTGGCAGGACCGTCTTGACAACGAGCTGCCGGCCGGTTTGGCTTTTGCCCTCCTGATCCAGGCTGCCCAAAAGCCAGGGGCGCCAATTCTCTTTCTCCTTTTTGATTCTGCCCCTAAACGCCTGGTGCAAATTAGGAAGCACTTTGTTTTCCTCCTCCCAGGGTAAACGGGAGGCAGCTCACAGCAAGAGGAGGCAGCAGGAGCGTGAGGTGATGGAAATGTGCTCGGGGGGTGGAGAGGGTCAGGAGGTAGCCAGGAGACTGCAGGAAAAAGAAATCGGTGGAAGTCAAAGGGATGGAAAAAAGCGGGGGGAATTCCTTTATTAAGACACATTTCTGACAAACCTGCATTTAAATGCAACCATAGCCAGTAATTTAAAGTAACTAAATTAAAGCTTGTTAAAAAAAAAAAAACCACCTTACCTAAATAGTATGTCTATCCTACATTCCTGTAAGAAGCTATTTATTAAAAATAAAACACATACACACACAAGTTGCTTTCTAGAGTGAAATCAAGGCATGTTTTCCCTAAAATCCTGATCATCTGCCTGTGAGCTCGAGGGGGACATGGGAAAGACGGTCCCTGGTTGAGAGCAGTTGAGACTATCTGACGCAGAGCCTGAGAGAAAATGGAGCTAGACTTTACTGAGGAGTTCCTCCCTGATCTCACAGACCTGTTTTTCTCCTGTCAACACCAATACATCAGTGCTCACCCACACACCCAACTGTTCTACACCCAGCTATACTGCACCGAACTACGCCAGAGCCTATTTGGGTGCACTGAGAGGTTTCTAATGGGCAGGAGGTTTGATTCTGGAGTAAATACTTACTTCCATATCTACACACACACTGACTGCAGCTAGCTCAGCACACAGCTGCTTAGATTCCCAGCGATGAGCAATCTGCACATCCGTAATACAGTTTTCCAACCCTCACCCTTTCCTTTTACCTGCACCACTGGATACCAGTGTAACTTACTCTACTTCTCTGAGCAACCTTTTGAGCTCTGTTTTGAACTGGACTCTGCAGGATGTTAAAAATCACGCTATGCAGAGTGTATATGTATTGTAAGATTTGCTGCTATACATTTCTCCTCCCACCCCATACCCTGCCAAGGAAGGTTTAGTTTGACAACAACCACTCTCCGGGCTTTCTCTCTTTACCTCACCAACTTTACCACTCATAAAATTTTTATTTCATGTCCTTAAAACTCTACTGTATAGAGACTAGAGGACAATTAAAATTGAGTAATTTCAAAATGAACTCTGCAGCAAAACATGAAATAAGAGGGGAATTTCCTAACATTGAGATCACCTGCACCTCCAGGCTCTGTCATTCTTTCTCTGCCAAGATCCAGACACTTAAGGCATCACAATTGCTACCCAGTATGTCTCCACTGCTGCTGTGCTTCTTCAAAGCAGATTTCCCAAGGCTTCTTCAAGTCATCTTTGCAGTAGCCCATCACTGAGCTGGAGGATTAACTGTGAGATTTGCTGAAGTTTGAGAGCTGCCTCACAACAGAGCTGGAAGACAGCCCTCACATCTGTCTAGGTCCTTGCAAAAACAAATGAACAAGGCAATCATGAAGTTCCACTAACCTGGCCACAACTGAAGGAGTATTAATGTTATAGGGTTTGATAAAAAAAAGTAAATATGGGCATTCACTACAAAAAGTAAAACTACAATTACTGAGCTTCCATCACAGCAGACAGAAATGGGAGAAAAAACCCCAAAAGATAACTGATTTTAGTATCACTTAACTGTGCAGTGAAAGACTAAGGAAAAAATTCTGATCACTCTTTCAAGCCCAGAAGCTGAATTTACAAGAAAGTCTTGTCAATTCAAGCAAACAGTCTTGACCCATGCAGCCATCCAGGTTTCTAAAGATCTGTGCAGAAACATGACACTGGATGTTCGAGAAACACCAGAGCCCAGGTCCAGCAGACTTGCAGTGTTTAAGTACAGTAAATGCTACCCACTTTTAGTTAGAAAAATAGGTGACTATGCTCCTTCACATTACCAAAAAAAAAAACCCCAAACAACTTAGCCTCTGGAAAATAGATTGTTACCCAATAGCTCTTGGGAGCTAGAACTCCAGGTTGAGTTGAAGGCTCTGATAGTATATTTTTACAGATCATTCAGTACACCAGATACCACATATTTGGCCTCCAGGTGGGTCATGACCCCAGAGACTTTAAAGGAGAGGAACTGAACTGGAGGATGAGGGAGGGGGTTAGTGTTGTTGTTATGGCTTAAAGCAATTTCACAATTACCTGATAGCGAATGATGAATCTGATGCAAACACCCTCAATTAAGTCAGCTCTATCAAGTCCTTACTTTGTGTTTAACCTAATGATGTAATTGTGTTCTCCAAAACACATAATCTGGCTTCTGATCTGGCCTAACCCCACAGGAAAGTTTCTCTTCAAAGGAAAAGAAAGCAAGTTCCTTCACAAAGGCACTGCCAGGCCCAGCACAGCTTCTGTATCTCAAAGGGTTATCTCAGGCAAAGAGAGACCAGGCATGTATTTATGCTGTAGAAGAGTTTGGGAACTGGTTGTTTCAGGTACAGCTAGCATTTTCTGTTACTTACATCATTCTTATTGATGCTCTGTGAACAGTATTTTTTTCCCATTAGAACATCATCAGGATGCATCATGAGCATGCACGCAGCAGAAAGAATGAGTTAATAATGACAATAACAAATATATCCGCTAAATAAAAGTGCAGACTCCCAAGTCAAAAGTAGATACCCAGCGTTAACTGTGGCATTCAGTGGGGAAAGACATGTGTGAGCCAGTACAAGAGGGCAAGGTGGAGTACAGTCTCATTAGCAGCTCCCTTATCTCATAGGCTTTTAAAGATGCCTTTTCTTTCCCACAGCCCTTTCAGGATCCTGAGATTCTCACCCTGTTTTTGTCTTGGTTAGAGATATTCCAACTCAACTGCAAAAAGAGTTTACAATCTTATGGAGCAAGTGGTAGGTAAATTATTTGTTCACAAAGTCTTTCAGGAAAAAAAGGAATTAGCAGTTTGTATTGACTGTTTATGGTGGAGTTTCATTTTTCATTTTATTTTGAAGAAAATATTGATATAGCTTCCAGTACCATTTAGAATCTACTTTTTGAGTCTGATGTTGCCACTACTGCATCAGAGGAATGGCAAAGATCAAGACTGCCTATTTTTTCCTGACAAGGTACATTTCTTACTGCTCAATAGTAACTGTACTTGGAACATTATATCAGATTTCCTTGGGTTTAGACAATTCCTTGGACAGAGAGAAACAAATGGATATACAACATACATGCAGGATGGTGGAACAGGGCAGCTGTTCCCCTACAACGCGAAACAAAAAGCAAATCGCAAGTAGTGCTGATATAGAGGCTGCTACGCCCTTACTGCTCCCATCCCTTCCACCCCAAGACTATCCTCACATTCTTCAAGGACAGTCCACAAAATAATTAACATACTAAAAGTAAAGCTCACACCTGAATTCAGGACAGTATTAGGAAGCTGAAATTACTTGCATGAAGCTGCCAACCTCAAATCATTCCCAAATACTGAAAAAAAATAATCCTGAGTTCCATTTTTTAAAATTCAGTGATTTGAGAGTTTTCAGCTTCACAGTATAAACCAGTGTGATGTAACACTGAGGCTGAAAAAGGAAAACCACCAAGAAATAGAAACTGAAACTCAATCTCATGTTTTACTTCAAATTTTAAATGTCTCTGTAGTTCTTTAACAGCACTGTTTACCAAGCTGTACACATAATGAGGAGTTTACAACTGCAATCAGAAATAGAACATACTGCGAGGTGCAGTGCTAGAGAAGTCACTGCATGTTAAGCTCAAGTCAAGTTTCACAAAATAGTAGTTCAGTAGTTTTAGGTTACGAGTTCAAGGCCATGTGTTTATTGCCTAACACCCCACATTTTCCTTCATCTTTCAAATGTTCTGATAAAACTCTCCCAGAACCTTTAGATGCAATCTTCTCATAGTCTGAAGATTTGAAACACCATTTTAGAATGAAGTCTGTGCAGTTAGAATTGAACTATGCAAATTGAACAACAGTCAGTTCTTATCCCCAAACTGGAGCTGGAAGTAATTCTGTAAGATTTCTCTGTGTGAAGCTTTGTGACAACTGTACAAACCTTGCAACAGCTTTACTTTTCTCCAGGTTATGGCTCCCACTCAGAGAAGAAATATCACATTTCAGGTAGGCTGAAATCTTACAGCACAGTGAGAAGAAAACTGGTTCAGTAAGTGCACTGGGGATGCTCAACACATTCCTCCAGTGAGGACTGAGATGATTTAGGGATTAAGCATGTGCCAAACTTCATTTGATGCCACTTCCTCAGAAAAGAGATGCAACAAACAGAGGAAAGAAAACATCTGACCTCACTATTTAATTTCTGTGAACTCACCCACAGTGACTACGCAATAGCAAAAATTATGGAGGATTAGTTTATATGAATAAATGGTGCTGTGCTAGAAACATTTAAAGCAGTATATGCCTCCCTGAATATGGAAGAATACAGGAAAACCTGTTATACAGAGGGGCTGGACCATGGAGCAAAACTGACTGATACCATTTGGTGGGGCACTTGGAATCAAGGAGCGTCTTTTGACCAATGTGGTAAATGCACAGCTTGTTTCCATGGGCAAAGACTGTGCTGTGCAAAAAAACTCTCATATACAAGTAGGCAGTGGATGTTCTGTCACCCATTGCGTGCACCCATATGCTTCTACTGTCTCTTCTACACTCTCATCTACCCCCCACACAGCTGTTCACACAAACCCACCCATCCCAGGCTTTTACAGATAGACCATTTCCCTAATTATTCCTCCTCTGCCTTCCTACTGTGGAAAAAGAAACTTAATTAGAAACCACAAAAAAACCCCATATTTTGTGTTTGTACTATTAAAAACATATATATCCTTTTCAGTCATCTCCCATCGCATCCCCTGGTGTTGCATGGAAAGGCTGATGATACAGGGTTGCAGAGAATGACAGGAAGTCAGATGAAACCAAATTTAAGCATAAAGGCTATAAAAGAGTAGAAGAGAGAATACAAAACCAGTCCCCAGTAATACAAAAAGAAATGCTCAGTAGTATGTATATAGCCAGGAATGAGAAGGTTATATAGTGGAGTACGAACTTTACACGGATAGGCCTGTATGTGTCATGATATAGAAGCTTTCAGGAGTTGTGTTGATTTAGCCTACTCTGACTGCAAGGCTTCTAGAACTCTTTTAGATGCTATGCAATAAGCAGAGAAGTTACTCCAAACGTTTTCTAGGGTTTTTAGAGTTAATTTGTAGAAGATGGTAGTAGAAAAGGATTTGCTCTTTCCAAATGTGCTTAGGGAATAGGACACGACTATGCACCTTCAGCAGAAGAGGGACATTTTCAACAAAAACCTTCAGGTAAATAAAACCAAACAACAAAGGTTATCACCCTACAAACCTCGCTTTACATTTTGAAGTTTTGGTAATGTTAAAAGACTTTGTTATTTTAAAAGGAGTATACACTCACACGCTCATTGCAGAGGCAGCACAAATCATTGAGGAGCACTTCTGAATAACCTTGTCCTGTTTCTTTAAAACAAACATGCTCATACATAGCTTTTCCTATTTACGTTCTCTGCTCTAAATCAATCGGACTACTAACCACATTATTAATGCCGGTGCAACGCAGCCAAATCAGCAATGGTGCTTAATCCCAGCTCTAGGATTGAAGTGTATATTTGCTGTGTAATTTTGATTTTGCAATTAGTTGCAGACATGAATTACAGTTTATTCTCCTTAACAACTTAGTGTGTTAGCAGAGTCAGGCAGCTTACTTACATGTTTGAGTCCTTTCAGCTGCCACTGCTACAATCACACAGCAGATAAAACTAATGTGGTATCTGAGTAATTAATGTATTAACTATTTAAATAGCTCTAACTGCATTCAGCATTTTGCTCCTTACTGATTTGTTTTTCCAAGCCCAAACTTGTTCCCCAAATCATGTCGTCAAAATTGGTACCTGTTCCCAAACCTTACAGCTTTTTATTGAAACTTCGGTTTTTTTATATACTTTTCATATATGTAAGTGTACAGTCATTCACTGACAATACATATTCTGCTAGTAATACACAGTTCTTACTGTAAGTTATTAGCTAACTACCGTATGTAGTAATTACTAAGTAAACCAAACTATCCAGAACCATTGGAGACATAAAATTTATGTAGTTTACAATCATTTATAATGTGAACAGTTTATTCTCAGATGCATCAGTTAATTTAAAGCTGTGTTTTTAATAGAGATGTAATACTTATTTCAACAGAACACTGTCTTAATATTATACTATTTTTAAAAAAAATTATATGTGGGCTTCTTTCATTTCCATGTCTGGGAAGCTCAGTGGACAGTCTTATTGCACCTTTTTAAATATGAAACACAAACCCGTATTTGTCAACAATTTTAATGCTGATAACTATCACTAATTGGTTTCTTTCATGAATTATGTATTTTTTTTCTCTCTGGGGGGTTGCTTCTATCCTGAGAAAGCAAAAGTTACTAGTGTTTCAAAAGATCCATATAATGACATGAAAAGGAGCATTAATAATGGCATCTCGACTTGCACTGCTTGTGAAAACCAAAGCGATGCTGATCTAGGAAGGGTGTGTGGCCTGGTGATGTAGAAGGTGAGCACTTCACCTACAATCCCACACATCCTTTAAATGGCTTATCAGTAAACTTTGACATCAACTCTCAACTGGACTAACGAAGGCCACCATATGAAGCTAACACTAATAATGTAAATTCCAACCGTCGATTTTGCTCAAACCCATTTATAATTCTTACTCCTTCTTTCCCTGCTCATGCTCCCTACACCACTCCTCATGACCTGCCTTCAGACCTCAGTACTGCACCTGCCTGCTGGGGTGTTGCTCTCTTCAACAGGGCTATGGAGTAGGACCGTGCACTACGGCTTAGCAAGCCACACATGTAAACTCCTGCAAATCTTTAGGCCACTAGGCTGAAAAAAACTAAGCTTTACACATCATAGCTTATGCTAATTATTTATTGTATGCCCAAGCTACCATTTATATAGGGACTTAATGTATATACCCTGCTCGACATTTTTTAAGACTGGAAAGTAAGATGATGCTATTTGATAGAAAAGCAGCATAAAAATTCACCACAAAAATGCAGAAAATAGAAGCTAAAATGTAATCCATCCTGACATATTTCATCATCAGACTGTACAGCACAAATATTAAAGAGAGAAACCATTAATGAAAATCATCCTAGGTATCTACATCTGCAGGAAAAGTGTTTTTCCTCATGCTCTTCCTTTTTTAAAAAAGTTTTCTCATGTGAAAGTGCTACTAAATTAGGGAGACAAAAGAAATGTTTATTACTGAGCAATATAAACTAACTGCTGTTCATCTTATAGAGACGTTAGTCTGAAAATTCTTAATTCTAACAACACGTACTGACACCACTAAAAATACCCGAGCGGAAAGCATAAGGGTAACACAGATTACATCGGCTCTTAAAACTTTCAAAACAGAGATGACCCAATTCTTCAGGAAAATTCACTTGGTATTTTTCCACAGTATTCACCTTATCTGGTGCATGTTCTGCTTTGTGACAGCTGTAGCAGACTAAAAATGAAACAGTGGAATAGGACTTTGTAAACTTCAACCTTTCTTTTGCTGTAAGCAATCCTTTGGCCCTGCCCCAAAGCTGGCAGAGTTGGAGACGGACTGTGGTGTGGCAGTTCTTCAAATATGCAACGTGAAAGCAATGGCAGGGTTACCAACTCAAAAGAGAGATGGTCTCAGCAGCTAGAGATTGTCTGTGACACCGTACAAACCAGCACTCAAGAGCCTCACGTGGCATTTCCAACATCTTCATCTGCAAAATGTGTAATCCTGCCAAAAGCACCATCAAGTTTTGTTCCTTTCCCTCTTCAGGAAGATTATGAAACAAATCCCTAACACATACTTTTAAATTAAAAAGCAAAATTAAATCAAGGAGTAATAAAGAAAGGCTTTAGTCAACAAACTTGTTTTCAATAAAAATCCACACTTGGATAGAAGGTTAAGTGGATTGTTGGTTCCTCACCACCTCCAAAAAACTGACTCTTTTCCTCCTGCAGCCCTGCCTGAAAATGCACCAAGTCTGAAAAACACTCCTTGTTTTTTACAGGGCTTGGGAACCATCGTCCCTAAAAATGAACCACCAAAGTTGGACACAAGCCCCTCTTCTCTTGCAGAGGGATTGTGTCAAAATTTTTATCAAGTCTCCTCAGAGCATGTTCCTGTGCAGCTCCTCCGAAAACATCATTTTCAAATAGGTCAAAACGATCACATTTCTGCTCACCTGAAGTCAGAATATGTTTCAGAAAGGAACAAATAACTCTTCTTATCTTAAGTCCCCATGCAGTCTCTAGATAGAGAGGCATATCTAACATCATCATTTTTCTGCAGCCACTTTTAGCGGGTGATGCAGAGACAAAACCACCCCAGCAAGCCAGCTGCTTTCATGACCATTTCTATGCTAAAAGCAATGCAGCGCTTGGGCAAGGAAACCCTGTGCAGGTCAAAACCATATCAATCAGCCTAAGCCTACAAGTAATGTCAAGTTTAACACCATTCATACATTTTTTGCAACTTCTCTGCTGCGGGGGAACAGTGTCTAAATTGCTCATAGAATTTCTATTAAAAAACCCAGTGTGTTTCTTGCATTGAATTTTAAGTGGAAATGAACTTCAGGGTGCAGAGGGCGTTGTGGAGTTCTTCCTTTTCCTTTTGCACAACATGTGTTTGTCATGTGTCAGAGCTGCCTCTACTTTCTTACCCTCCCCAGAATACCACGAATTCTTCTGTAAAATAAACAAAGCTCTATCCAGAATCTCTGAAATTACCAGAGGCAACCCCTGTTTGAGATCAAAGATGCACATCACTACTGGGACTTCTGCAACATCCCAGATTTCAGTTAAGATTAAATTTGCAACAAAAGTATCATTGACAGAACAAAAAACATTAATATCACATCGAGGCATATATCTAAAAAGAAGAGCTTTGACATTCAAGCTACCTTCTCTAGACACTTCAAAATCCCAATAGGTATTTGTGGGATAAACATTCACAAATGGTATTTTTATAATGCCATTTAGGTCTGGCAAAGAAAAACCTTTATCTTTACATAAAGCAGAAATGCAAAAATTGAAAATTACGTACTACTAACAACAGAAGAAAATAATCTTCTATTTTTAATGCCTCTATTTTTTCCATGATGCAACTTGTTGCCCAACGTGACAAGTTGTGTATGGGGTCTTTATATCTTGGAACAAGAAAACATAGTAATAAAATACATTATTTGTTGGAGACATTAGATGTGCTTCTCTACTTGTTTTTCTCCCAAAAGGAAAAGTCTTAATGATGTTTACAGGCTGGACTTAATTTACCCGTGAGATAAACATGCTTAGCTGACGCAATCTTGATTACCAAAGCTGCTGGTTTGGTTTAGTGAGTGAGTAACACAGAACATTCACAGGTTCTATGCATTCTTGAAGGCATGCATATAAAACTCCCAGTAAATACTGACACTCGAGAAACCAATGGTTGTGATATTTTGCTGTGACTGCTGCTACAGTAGAATACTGTGGGTGAAATTCTCATTGTGGGGTAATATCCACTTGAAAAAAACCTACCTGATAAATAAAATATTTGTAGCGACAAAACTATTTTCTCCAGTAGATGAGGAAATAAAAAAATCTTAATAAGCCATATACATCCATTTTGCATACTTTGAATAATGAAATTCTAAGGTTACAAAATTAAGCACTATAGTTCAACTACCTATTTCTCTAAGCAGTTTTATTGTGCAGTTTATTTTATACAGCCCTTCATTCCATAAAGAGATACACATAAAATGTTGTATTAATTATCAGGATAAAGCTGAAAACAGATTCAAAGAGGAACCTCATTGAGTTCTTACAGCAAAAGCCAGTCCAATCTCACTGATAAATAAATCACCTTAATCCTTTCTTCATTTGTTACTGCCTCATTGCAAAAGCATGAAGCCAAAGCCTAGAAAGTCAAAGTTAAGGCCTGACCTTCCATCTCCATGCTATCTGGCCGCTCCCTTGTGTACCCCTCAAACACACATGCTATCATTTCCTGATGAGTTTAGAAGGGGTTATCAGGAGAGTTTCAAGACATGTGTCAGTTTTGCAGCAACCTGAATGCTATACAAACATCTTCTGTGTTTAATAGGCGATTTGTATTTTAGTAGGTTTATCCATTCCCAACTTTATTTGTTTAAAGGTGCCTTAACCTTGACATAAATCAATGCTAAGCATCTCTATGGAATACTTCTAAAGAGTTTAAAAGTTAAGCTCTTTGGAGAGCTGTATTTTGCAAGCATGTTTCTTTTTTTTTTTAAAAAAAAAAAGACACAAACTTTTCAAATTTTTACTCTTTTTCCCCCTTGAAAATTTGGTAGTTTATTCATTTTTACTCTTCTTACTGCGTCTTTTAAAGATCACAATGAAACACCAAGTTAGTCACTATAAAAATGCCACCACCGCTGGCTCCTGAGTATCTTTTTCTTTTTAATTCGACAATGAGTGTTTGTGTAAAACAGTAGGGCCAAAGAGTCGGAGGCCCCGGGTTGTATCTTGCAGCAACACACCCCCCCTTCCAAAGGAAAACAAAAAGCACTGAACCTCTTCTGCCACATGCCCCGTCCTTCCCCCACCACCTCTCTGGTGAAGACAGCCATTATTACATTTCCTTTCGGGTTATTTACAAGGTCTTGGCTCTGACATTGATTTCTTATCTGTTTCTATGACAAATGTTAGGTGTTAATAAGCTGATGCTTTAAAGAAAGATAATGCTAAACAAATTATAGGAATTAATTACTCAAAAAATAGATTCTTTTGGGGTTTGGTTTGTTTTTTTTTTTGTGAGCGTTGAAAGAACAACAGCAAAACTTGCTCAGGACCAGAAAAAAACCCACATTTTTCCCCAACCAATTAGTAAGTGTTGGCATAATAAAAGAAGTTCCAGTTCAGACTAGGCAGTATCCTGATACTCTAAAGCGAATTTGCCCGGGGATATAGAGTAACCGGGCAGGAGCAGGGCTCTAAGGAGCAAAGCATTTTCATTTCTAAGGGAAGGTTTCTCCTTTCTCAAATATTTTACTCACGGTATAAATTTTAGGATCAAAGGTGAAAGTTCAGAAATCTTTTCAGTTACAGAACCATTAAAATGATAAACATTTGGGATCCCAAAGTACACTTCTACTCTAACTGTCCTTTCAGCCCTGCATTGACTGCACTATAATAGCTGCCAACATTTGGTAAGGATTAGCCTTTCATTTAGACAAAAGCAAGCATTCCTTAGCTAAATCAGCACTTTTTGCCATCAGACTCATAAAACCTTTTCACAACACAGATTTTCAAGAGAATCCTTTAGGGTTTTAGGATGCTGCTCCTTTTACTAAGTAACAAAATACACCCCAGGGTGTCTCATTGACCGCACTCAGCTGTCCTTTGACCTCCTCAATTGTTTAGCCCTAACTTCAGGGCCACAGAATCTGCCTCCCCCCATCAAAAAGGTTAATGTTGCTTCCCCCTAGCACCTGGCAAAGCAAAATACTGGAGGTTCCCCACTCTTCCAGACTTGTACCATGTTCCTGATGTTACCAAGCAAAATGTTCTTGCTGGCAGGTTTCGGGAACCTGCTCTGAACACTGCTCAGAACCTGGGCTGTGGCCGTGACCCCTTTGCTCTGCTCGGGGCTGCCCTTGCCCCAGGGATACAACAGGTCATAAAGCAGGAATAGATCTTCAGCCTTCTAGGTACGCTGGCTATTTAAATGCAACAAGAAACTGTGCGAGCTCAATATTGTATACTGAGACAAACCTTCCCCCTTTAAGAAGTCAGGAGAAAAAAAAAAAAAGATGTGTGAGAATCTCAGTTGGAAGCACAAATCCATCCCAATCATTACAAAGATCTGCATTCTTCTTCCCATTTGTTTTAAACCCTTTGAGAGAGCAAACAAACATCCACCCTGCAAATGCATAAAACATATATTATGCTAGTTGCTTAGGTATTTGCAGTGCTTTAAGTAACACAGTAAAGGCAAACTCTTACAGCTTCAAAAGAACTGTCATTAAATAACGAAGTTGACCTCACTGTGTTTATATATGGAAAAAAAAAGGAAGCACAAAATAGCCCTCTTTGGTGAAGGCTGTTTAATTATATGAACTGGATTTCAAGATTTTTGAAGAACTCAGACACTGAACCTGCCGAAAGCAAAAATGAAATTGTTAATTTGCAGTCTCCACTGTTCTTAAAATGCAGTCGATGGAAATGAAAGCACAGGTGCTGAACACAAGCATACAACATATTGTCTATTAGGAAAGGCAAGTACGGTACCTTCTCAGATTCCTTCTAACCTATTTGAAATGCAGTCATGATTAAAGGGTGCAGCTAAGAGTTTGTGAAGCCTTGCTGCAAAGTTGTTTAAAACTCCTGAATACCTGAAAAGTAAGAAGGGAGAAAAAAAAGAAAGAAATTAGAATGACTCGTGTCAGCATATAGTTCATAACAAGCCAACAAAACCTGCCTGTCTAAACCTGGTCTAGGGCAAACGCTGAACTGGGGCGTGGAAATGACGGTTGCCTGCTTAAAAAGGCATCTTTTTTTTTCTTAGATGACTACTTGGTTGAAGGTGCATGGCAGCTTCTCTGCGTCCTAACAGAAGTTTGTCACAGAATTGGCACATTTTTGGCACTGAAGTTGCTTAATGAAATATTAGGAACTCAGCACAATCAATGTGAGAACTTACTGTCACAGAAACAAAAAAAATAGATGATAGTGTAGAATTAATTATTTTAGTATTGCTTTAAAGAGAAACATACTAAATGGGTGAGTGGTTATCTACACTAGACTGAAGATCACTGTTCAAAACGAAAGCAGAATTAGCTGGTTGCTTTCCTGCCTGACCTTAATAAATGTATTTAAGTGAAAACATTTCTAATAGAAATTACGGTTTATAAAAGAGAATACACCTGAAAACCCCAAAGAACAGCAACAATCGTGTAACAAGCAGAAGGCAGAAGAATAACTCATACAACACGGCTGTACAGAGCAGTAATTAAATTGATAGAAGCTCTAAATTAAGTTACCGTCGACTGGACTTTGACAAGACCTTCTTAGGCACACAAGCTGGTTTGGTTTCTCAATGGAAGTGGACGATATTTTGCCAAAACATTTAAAGGAATTCTCCCTGTTCCTCACAAATGGGATTTTAGGCTTAAAGCTGGGACCACGGCCTTGGGCCTGCTGTGAAAACCAGAATGAACGTGACTGTTCCAGCAGTACCCAGGCCTTAAAATTAAGAGCAATATAGCTTTCATTTTCCTCCTCCCCCTCTCACTTTAAAAAATCGTCCCATTTAAGAGAGCAGCTATAACCCTCCCCTCTCACTCAGGAAGGGGTTTGGGTAGGGCTGCTGCGTTCTGAGGAGCGACATTGAATGACTCTATTGCCTGGGACCACCGATGCGACCCTGCGCCGTGCATCCCCTGCCATGCCAACAGCGAATCCATCCCAGATGGCCAACAGGGTTAACGCACGCAGCTCCTGACCAAACTGTAGGGCTCTGCAGAGGCTCCAGTGATTGCAGAATGTCAGTAATCCAATTCCAACAGCTCCTGGCACTGAAATTGCTATTTTTCGGACACGTGCTGAACATTTCACCTGCTAGTAATGACATTTTTGTATTTTCTTCTAATTACACTCAAAGCTAAGACCTTTGGCCCTAGGCCACAGACCTCTATTCAGGCTGCACACATTCTCTTAAACGCCCTGATCCTTTGTTGTCACTCTCGGTCTTTCATCTATTATTTACATCCATTGAGAAGAGAGATACTCTACCATTTGTGAAGCTTTAAAGCTTCTAATCATCTTAATTTCTTCACCTTTCAACCAGTGCTTCCCCTTATGGACCAATGCCAATAGTGTGACAAAATAATTTTTCAAGCCAAGATCCTCCTGGACCCTTCCCAAACCTTGACACACACTGGGCTGTTTTGTCCTTAGCCGATGCTTTTGCAAACACAGACCTTTGCTCAGCTTGGGGCAGAGATAGGGGGGAGGGGGAGGGATTTGCTTGTCAGTGGCTTGGAGGAGGGGGACGGAAGGGGGGGACACGACTTTTCTTAGGGTTTGGGGTGTGGGTTTTTGACATCACTTACTTTCTGTTAAAATGTCTAACTCAGTCCAGCTGAATCAGAGATACTGTAATGAATTTTCTCTCTTAAAAAAAGTACCTTCTGAAATACAGATAGCCATGAATATCAAGTTTTTCAAGAATTTTCCAAATTCTAAACTGCTGATACTCTCATTTGGTTTTACACTGTTATGTGGCCACTCAGTATGGACAGATTCTCACACAAATATTTCAGACGCACAATGCATCACTAACCCTTTTCCTGATTACTGGCAAATAATTTACCCTAACCTTACAATACAACCTGACAAAATCACCCAATGTCTTGATCTGATGCTCAAATCACCTCCTTCAGATCATCTCCTTCTGATCCTCCCTTGTTTGCAGATGAAGCAGGAAACAAATCAGCAGCATTTTTTGTAGAGACGCCAACCATCTCTACAGAATTTATCACCCACCAATCTTCGTTTCCAAAACCTGCGGGATGTGCTAAAGCGTGATCCATCTTGGCTCTTTCTTCCACTACTGCCTGGCTTACTTTTGATTTCTAACAGTGCTTCCTTGTTGTCTGTCCCCTCTGAAGACCCCCAACCCCCTTGTCTTTTCTTATTTCCACCATTTGCTTCAACCAGCAGTTCACTTGAGACTCATCCATCTTACAATGCCTGAAGTGACAGATGCTCTTAGGAATGACCATACTGCTGAGTGAACAAAAGATAACATCACCTCTAGGAACTTGGGGAGAAATACAACTTCAACCCTAAGACAGGGTTATCCTGACAGACATGGCACCATAAACCTCTCTCAAGTGAAAAAAAAAAAGAAAACACAACAAAACATTACAGAGAAAAGGAATCTGACACAATTAAAGGCCAGAAAGAGTATTCTTTCTGTTGTAGCTGTAGTTAGTGGTGTTGATGACCTTTTTTTTTTCTTTTT
This sequence comes from Hypotaenidia okinawae, assembly GCA_027925045.1. NCBI lineage: Eukaryota > Metazoa > Chordata > Aves > Gruiformes > Rallidae > Hypotaenidia > Hypotaenidia okinawae. The sequence goes on along the minus strand of BSDF01000002.1, from coordinate 113,108,717 downwards.
TTTTTTTTTCCTAGCACCCCATGGAAGAATTTTGTTGAATTTACCTCTGATTAACCCAAGAGGTACAGAGAGAGCAGCGAAATTTCACACAAAAACTGTCTGGGGATCCCTGCAGACTCAAATGGAGGAAGAAGACACTTTGGAACAGTTTCAGCAGCATGTTTCCCAAGTCCTTCGCCATAACACAAACATTACCTTGTTAAAATCTACACATCCTACAGACCAGCTGTTGCTCAGTTAAATTCTACAGGAATTTGGAATCACAGTGGAGGCCTGTGCCCTTGAGGAGTGCAGACTGTAACCACAGGAAGATTAAATTAATGTCGCGGCTGCTTGGTAAATCCTTAATTGGCAAGTAACAGTCCCTCAGTGTTTTGACATTTGAGCACATACCATTTAGAAAAAAACAATTTAAATTAGAATGATAGATTTTCCAGCCCACACCCACATACCCATCTACAGAATAAAGTCTGTTTCTAAGCGAAGATCAGCACTCTATGCCTAGTAAGACTGAAGCAAAGATTTCTGATTTGAAATATGCCCACAATTCTCTATCTCATCAGTGGAACAGGACTTACTGAAGAGAGGAGAGTCCTGGGAGGTGCTAACAAAAGAAAGGTCATATTAGCATCTACCAGTGACATACTCGCAGAAGTGATGCTGGGAATCCCTTCTCTGCAGTGAGATAGAAAGAATTCCCTTCTCTCAGCACAGCTTCAAACAACATTTCATGTTCAGTTTTCAAACACTACAGGAAATAACCATCATTACAGTACATGAGACTGACAGCATGTGAGTTTAATGGACATAAAACTAGAGCTGTAAAACAAAAACCAAGATAGGGAGCCTGTTAACAAATCACTTCCTGTTCAGCATAAAGACTGAAGAAAAATCACAATATGCACTTCATTAGCCTTAGTTATTAAGTACATTTAGCCATATTTATTAATTTGTGATAAGCTACACTTCTAGGTCTCTATCCTGATCTGGAATCTTTCTATTGCATTCTCATAGCATGGCCAACATCAAAGGACCTGACTAAATACAGAAGCATCTCTTGTATGAGGAAGCACTGGGAGAGCTGAGTCTGTTTAGCTAGAAGAAGAGCAGACTGAGAAGGGATCTCATCAATGTTTATAAGTATCTAAAGAGTGGATGTCAAGAGGATGGGGCCAGACTCTTTTTAGTGGTGCCCAGTGACAGGACAAGGGGCAACGGGCACAAACTGGAACACAGAAGTTCCACCTAAGAGGGAAAACTTCACTCCAAGGATGACAGAGCACTGGAACAGGCTGCCCACTGACGCTGTGGAGTCTCCTTCTCTGAAGATATTCAAAACCCATCTGGATGTGATCCTGTGCAACATGATCTAGGTGATCTTGCAGGATTAGACAATCTCCAGAGGTCCCTTCCAACCCCTACCAGTCTGGGATTCTGTGAAGTAGGGTGTAGACACACCATTTTTTAAATAGAGGTGATTTTCCCATAGCATGCCATGGACATTCAATATATGGATATTAAAGTAACAACCAGTCAAGTCTGGTCCTTCCTAAAGAGGATCCCAATCCCAACTCTGGACCCCACTCTGCCTTTACATTTCCTCTGCCCATTCTTAGCCAAGTGATCTGACACTGAAATGTTTAATAAAATCCTATCCAAAACACTTAAGTGTGGGAAACTCTACAGAAGACAATTATTGGTAGGTGGCTGAAAGAGTTGTATGCAAGACTCTGCTTTACACCTCACATCCCAACCCGCTCAGCCCACATTGCTCTGGAATCCCAGTCCTTAGCAAGTGGCAGGGCTCAAGGAATACCACAGCTACCAGGAAGAAAAACAATGAGAAAACAGAGTTTGGAAGATTTACAAGCACATTCAGATAAATCCAATTTTCACCACCTACTTTATTGTACCTTGAGTGTCACCCTGGCCAGGATAACTTTCTGAAGCTCCTTCCAACTCAATCAGATCAAAGAAACAAATAACAGAGTCTGCAGTTAACATCCTCATAGGAAAAATCTTGAAGATATGTAATGCTTTCATCTGAAATACTTGAATACTGGCATCAGATATGGACCAAAAAGGAGTAAACTGTATCCTGCCTTAAAAAATTTATATTCTGCCCTCCAATGGGCACTTTACCATATGGGCAGTGCTTACATGCTGTTATCTCCAAATATTTATCACAGTAGAGAGAAGTGTTTATAGTTAATATCCAATCCATCTTCTGCATGCTGCTGCTTTTAAACAAGACAAAGTGTGAGGTAAAAGGTCAAAACTACTAGAAAGAGCCCTGCATAAAAACTCTGACATTACGCCCATTTAGCTAGAAGAGACAAGTTGTAAAAGAGGTTCTTGGAGTCAAAGTCCCTGTGCAGTGGGGCAGGCCAAGGGTACTGATCCAGCCAGCGGTGAACAGTCCCACAGCTGTTGGTGTTCATGTTTAGTAACATCAGACTGCTTGGAAAAATCTCTCATTTATTGAAAGTAACACTTTTCAATTGAGACCAAACGTTTCTATGCACACACATATAAACTCAGTTCTTGTTCAGCGATATTTTAACATGGAATGACTGAAAGACTGATATTAAACTTACAGGTAACTTCTGTCATTACCATTAAGTTATTGACACTGAAACATGACCTTGAAATGACAGCTCCATTAATGCAAGTCCTACCAGGGAAGGTTTTCAAAAAGCCCCGATTAAATTAACTACTTTTAAACACAATAGGATCAATATGTATGCAGAGAATGTACACCCCCATGGCAAGTTCTGCTTGCTTGATTGATCAAAAACAAAAAAATCCTGTGGCCTTCCAGATCTCAGCTGGTGCCAGAAATCCACATAGAAAAAAAAAATCCATCTAAATGAAACTCTGAAAAGGTTTACCCTTCACCAGTCTATTTGCACTTCAAAAACTCCTTAAGTCCTTCAGCTAAACCCCAGGGTTGAACCATTTCAAAAATGAGAGGGGGATGGCCATGATTTATCTTCCTTCTGGGCTCTGGACAGAGCTGTAAAATCTGCCTGCTGCTCTGTGTGTGTGTGTGTGTGTGTTAGAGGCTCGTTTTCAGGGCCCTTGGATATTTACCATTTTAGAAATAACTCAGCCCGATTCCTCATCCATCTCCTAAAATCAGATGCAAATACCATTTCTAAAGCAAAACTTTGATTTCTGCTCCCTGGCATCCAAGCTGAAGCTGAATCAGCAAAATGACCATGTAAAATCAGCATTTTAAAGAAAATCATGGCAGACCTTTTTCGTAACTCTCAGTATCAGCTGTTGCCTTAGCGGATTCGTGCTGAGGGAACATTTGTTCAGGAACATAACTTAGGGCTATCCTTTACATTAACTGTTATCAGACACATTTCTAGCAGTAAGGGCAAAATAATTTTCCCTTTGTAGATAATCAATCTGTTAGGTCGCACAGGATGCATTTTTTCAGTCCTCTGTACTTCAAGATACATTACCAATAGAAGGAAAATGGAGATTTCATGGGTCACAAACTTCTGGGTCACAAGGACCTTCACTGTGGCTGTCAGCCTAATAAAACTTAATTGATATACTCTTGCTTTATTTGCCCACTATTAAAAACTCAGCACCTGAATTTCTACATGATTCTTCCTCAAGTAGAAACATCGACTCAACAACTTTATTGGCATTTTTGGAACAGAAATGAATGCTCTGATATTAAAGTGTTAAAAACATGTGCATGTATATATATTTAAATGAAACGTACACCTCCTGCAAACATCACAAACAAATCCTGTGCATCAACACTGCAGAAAAGCTGAAAGTGAGGGCACTGAACATGTCTATGCACTCCGGTTTTTGTAAAGCTTCTTTCTACTCTTAAGACCCAACTCTATAAACCACATATCAGTGCCACAGCTCTTATCAGTCTGAATTCTTCAGACTTGGATAAACAGATAGACTTGCTCTCAAGGTAAATAACAATAAGAATAGATTCAGTATTATCTATTTTTGTGAAGAAAGGGACCATTTCTTTCCAAAGTCCTTTTCAGAGTTTGCTTTTATCACTGATTTATTATCTTCCATTTGAAAACAACAGAAACAGATGGAAAAATATTTTATGAAAAGATAAAAATATGCAGATCCTGCTACCAAAGGTCGAGTCCTAATTAGACTAGTGGGAAGCTTTAAAAACATTGACATTGTGCTTGTTTTTGTGCAAGCCAAATACTGTCCCTAACAAAACTGCAGGGCTAATCTGAAAAAAAAACCAACCCAAAACCAAACTCTAATTACTCTATTAGTCCCCACTCAAATCCACAAGGATACTTAAGTAAGAGGTTGTGGATATAAGGAGGAATGGCATCTTACTCAGCATCTGACACTCTGAAACTCTCCTCTACTTCAGAAAGAAGACAAGATGTTTTGAGCATATATCCTCTTTCGAGTATACTCTTTTCATATCTGTGTGTGTATATATATATATAAATTTCCAGTGTAACTACTGATCTGTGTGCTTTTGCACTGTAATATAATATTTACTTGTCCTTCAGAAGCTCAAAATTGTAAGATTGGGCTGAGGATGCTTCTAAACTTGCATTTACTTCTGGTGTGCTTGCAAAAGTTGATTCCAGCTGCAGCCTCATTAGCAAAACACTTTGCCTTCCTTACATATGCCAACATTTGCTATTTTAATAAAATGAATTTTTGCAAAGGTAGATGTTTGTCTCTCCTTACTACATCCAGTAGTACCAGGAACATTTTTTGTATATTATTTGTTGTAATAAAGAAGCTGTGAGAAATTGTGTAGCCATCTGTTCTGTATTTATTTACAGATCCTGAGAAAATCCCAAAAGCACATTTTGATCAATGGGGTTTAGTACTTCCATTTAAAGCAAAATGAACATCACCACAGCCAGGTAAAGGGACTCTGGGAACCAAACTCCGAGCAGAGGGGTGGAAAAAAGAATTCCATAAAACTGTAACCAGATCGTGGTCTGTTGTTTTCTCTTTGCTTGTTTTGTTCTTTTTTTTTGGTGGCTTTTTTTTTTAAGCAAGGAAAAAAAGCTGGAAAAACAAAACACAAACAAGAAATACCCTGTGGATTCATTAGCAACCAGGGTGGCAGGCCTTCCTCTAATTCCCTTATAAAAGCCCATGACTACCTGCAGAGCCTGGGAGTGCAAATCACATTAGTGGAGCCACCAGATGACCAAAAGAAAGCACTGGAGGCCTGGTGAAACCAGTAAACAAAAGGCAGCATTCCAGCTGAATGCCACTGCTAGAGTCAGCATTGTAAGATGCTTGGATCTGATAACCCAAAAAGCAGATTAGCTGCAGGCAACAAAAGAGTAAAATGAGAAACAAAGGGGTCATTTTGACACATGAAGAAATCATTTCCATTAAGCCATCTTGAGTTTACTGTGTAGTTATGAAAACTGCTCCTACTTGAGGTGACATTTGAAGCAATGAAGCTGTGGCAGTGCCTGAGACTCCGACAAGCTCCTGAAATAACGCACCCCTGAACGCAACACAATGGCCTCTTTGCCATTGAATCTTTGTGACATTTTTAAAGGCCTAATAATGATTTTTTTAAAATCTGTTGTGCAGATTTCAGTCAGAAGGCTTAGCACGCGTTGCTGGGCTTGACAAACAGAAGAATCATTAGTTTTATCTGTATTTAAAAGTCTCCTGTGGAGAACATACATGCTGCAAATATTCTCATATAATTACACGAGAAGGTTGCCTTCTCTCCCCAGTCCCCATCTCCTCCCATGTGTGTCTCGCTCACTTGCAACGCAGGAAAGATTCATATTTTATTCCTTACCAGAATCTTTAACAAAGGATTCTTATCCTGAAACAAGCCTAGGCATACTTTAATCATGAGGTCCAAACCAGAAAATTGAGACACAGAAGTTCCTAAGAATAGGCAGACACACTGGAGAGATAGAAGTCACCACTTTCCAGGCTAAAATTGGAGTATTTCCCACAAGTTTGTCTCACACAATAAAGAATTTTATATACTCAAAGCCAAAACAGATCTCTCTCTTTCTTCACAAGACAGCAAATTGACCTGCTATGAAATATCCATGAGCTAGAAGAAGTTTCTGAGGAACTTTGTGGCACGGAGAGAACATTTCAGGTAGCAAGCTGTGCTGTCTGCATCTCCCATTGCATAATGCAGAAGGTGGAATCAGGCCTTCCTTTAGCAGAGCAATGTTTCTTACCTGGCTTTTGCACACATACAGTGCCTGAAGCTGCTAGTTTGGCTAGGGATGGGGTTTCACAGGCATATGCATCCACAGCCAACCGACTCTTCTCAGCAACAAGTGCAGAGAAAATACAATCTGGAAAACAGCTCAGCAGTGTCTAAGAGGGATGGCATAAAAGGGCAACTTATGGCTGTGTCTAGATACAAATACATGGTATGCAAGGACATGGAAATCCTGCTATCAAGGGTCAGTAAAAGGTTTGCCATAAAATGTTCTCCTGCTACCTTTGACTTTGGCAAAATACAAAGAACACATCTGAAAGAGGAAAGACATAACGCAGACATCTAGTTACACACTATGGACATCCTCGAGGACATCTGTACTAACTTACTGACATCAGGACAAACCCAAGAGTAGAGGCAGCCCAATGGTATGGAGCAGATAGTGCACATGTGTGTTTTTCTCCTGGTTCCAAACCATTCTGATCTGGCGTATCACCATGGTCACGCTGCGTCTAGTATTTATGCTGCATACATGATCTGGGAGACAAAGAAAGTGGATGGACAGATGACAGACAGAGCAGCAGCCCTTCTTCTACTATTGTTCTTTTAAAGGTATCTTCTTACCTGAAATAGCACTCAGGTATATACATGCCTTCATAAATTCACAGAAGGAAAAATGCAGTGAAAGGTGCGTGGAACATAGTCAAGAAGGAAATAGATTTCAAAAAGAAAAAATATTTGTGGCCATAATATGCACACAGCTGTGTTATGTAAATATACATGGAGGGGAAGCACAAGATGTTGCTGTACATCAGGTTCATCTCAAACCTTGATACTTAGGAGAAGGAAAAATAAATCAAATTTAGAGATTCAGCCCACTGCCATTCAGAGAAACACTTAAGTGTTTGTATTTATAGCCATCAGCCAGTCTGAATACGAAGATGGATGCAGCTAGTAATCACATAAAATGATCCACTTCAATCCAGTTGGCCTTTATACTGCAGAGAGAAAACAACATCATCTCTGCTCGGTAGTCATGGGCAGCAGATTGCCATTAGTAATTTTTCACAGTATCTTTCTAATAAAAATGTTAGAACACTCGAAACAAGAGGGCAAGCTGATCAGAATATTTAAAAAAAATCTTTAAATATTTAATCCCAGCAGACACAGTCTTTTCTAAGACACAGGGCTTTTCTAAGCAAGGCTACTTCAAGTTATGCTGCCCTGGGTTCCCTCATCACTAAGATATTCCAGCAAAACAGAATTCCTGTCAGGACTTGCTGCTTAATGTTGTTGCTTGTGCAGAAAGACACAGTGGGGCCAGACCCTCCTAAAAATGCTAATGTTAAAAGCCTTTATCTCTTTGAGGAATTCTAGTTATTTTTACATAGAGGTAAGCACCTGACTCACAAGTCTTCCCTCAGCTGCAATTGCCATGGACCCAGTTCTGGGCAGTTGACTGAACACCTGGATGGTAGAGGAAATTGGTTTCTTGTCCCTAAGGTCACTCAGCAAAGCTGGCAGACGGTCCCTGCAATGAAGACCCCCACATACACTGAAAAATTGATGGGTCCTTATAGACGTGATAGGAAAACCACAAACAGATCAGGGCATGTTCACTACTCACGCCAATCTACATCCTCTGTGACTGCAGTTTGGGTCTGCATCTTCTCCCACATTAGAAATGCTTTTGTTGAAAAGCCTTCCAAATAAAAACATCCACAATGCCCCCAGAGCTCCCTGAAGCATGATATACTTGCCTAGAATTCTGGGCCGCAAATACTAGACATTAAAGTAGTTATCCCAGTAGAGCAGAAACCATTCATACAGAAAATATGCCCAATCCAGACATAGTTTGGCATGCTAAAAGTCCAGGAGCATTTGTTAAAGTGGATATTGAAGCATTTTACTTATAGGCTGGTGGAGAAACAAAGCTGTTCTTTGAACAATTAAAAAGAAATCTAGAGTAGACAAAGTGCCAGGTGAAAGACAGAGGAGTGGGAAAGAATACTCCTCAGGTTTCACAGGCATAAATCAGTCAGTCGCTAGAGCTTTTGCTCAGTTCTTCCACGTCTCCAGTGCTCTGGTACAGAGAGAAAGAAAATAAAATTGGTCAAGGAAAGAAAAGGCCTTTCAAAAATAAGAATTTCATAAGAAAAGTAAATAGAACACCTTGTTCTCTCTTACACACACTGAAGGAGAAAGGAGATCTCACAAAGACTCAGGAATAAGGAAAGGATCATGCTACTTGAAGCACAGGAAGGGGGCAACAGATGGAAATGCTGGTAAGGAGCTCTTTGCTGTCATTATGATCCTGAGAGTGTCTAGTAAACGTGGGCTAAGGAGGGTAACAGTATTTTCTTCTCCGGACATTGTAACTAACTTACACTGAGCTCCTCAGGGCAGAGCTGACCTCCCTATAAACCAATACAGACCTCTCTGTTCTTGGCAGGGCTTCTTTAGAAACTATGGCAAAATGCATAAAAAAATCATACAGAGAGATCCTGAAAGAAAAGGCTGCTAATTATAACATAACAATTAGGAGTGTATACAAAGACATATATTAAAATAACCTAATCCCCTCTACGGGCCTATTAGGTCTGGCTTGCTCTGGAAATGGAAGTCCCCCATCCACCTTCCTCATCTCTTTCCAGGGAAAAGTCTCCATTGCTGCTGAATGTATTGGTTTTCAAGGCCATACCCATACACTGATCTATAAAGAAAACAACACGCTTTGATGGAGTAGGAACCTTTCCACAGAATTCAAAAGGAAGACAATTTTTTGTTCCCCACTTAAGTCTATTGTTATTGTACAGGCAGTTTCAGAGGACTAGTTGTGTAAAAGCTAAATAGGCAGAAAAAACACTGGCTTCACCGCCTGTCACCCTTGAAATCCCTAATGTGACAATAAGCAGGACTTCCCCACCATATGCTATACGCCTCTGGTGCCTTCCAGAAAGCCTTTTTATCTGATGCCGGGAACAGACTCTGCAGATCTGAATGCAGAGGACTGAAAGTACTGCACAGATGAGAGATGGAGTTGGGGAAAATGAGTGGTTGAGTATAGAAAGAAACAGGAAATCAATTCTCAAAGATGCTATCTTCGCTTCAGTGCTTCTGTTCCACCTCCTCCTCCCACGCTTGCTCTCTGTCCCTCGCCAGCTTCCTACTGTACCAGCTCTTTTCCTAGCTACCCGCTAACCAAGGGAGAAAACTTTACCAAGATATTTTTTCCTCTGCTGATGCAGTATGTCTCTGCCTTAAGGGTACTGTCCGGTTTACCCTGGCCTATTTTTGGCTGTCATCTAAAACACAGCAATCCTTTCTTCCAGCCTTTTCTGCTTCCCCAAGCATTGATCCAGATCCCATCTAATGACAGGGTTTGAGATCACGTGGAAACTCTGAGAAATCAACAGAAAGATGAAAATTGCAGTGTATGAAGAATAAACCTTTTTTTTTTCTTTTTTTTTTTAAAGCAGGGGGCCAGCAGGATAACGATTCCAGATACGATTTAAATAAACATATGTGGGAGGTGGCAGGAAAAGGCAGTTGGTTCCTCATGCTCAGACGCACACAGGTAATGACCTCTGTCTCTTGCTCTCCCAAAGCTAACAATGCTGGTTATTGCACTCCTCCAGTGTGATCTGGAAAGGATCCAGCTCACTACTGATTACATTTCATCCACAGTTAGTTTAACCTTTGAAACATGACAGTCAGCGGCAGGGAACAGGCCAGCACATAAGGTCAGCTCAACCTTGTTGGTCCCAGCATTCTCCCAGTGTTTGCACAGAAAACAACCCGGCGATCAGGGATTCCTCCCCCATAAATACAAAAGACCCAACAGGGACACGCTGCAATGCTTGATTTTATAGCAAGGTGCCATTCACAGGCAACAGTTGTTAATCTGCCAAAACAGAAAAAATACCAATTCTTTTTTTTTTTTTTTTTTAAAATCCTATAAGAAATGGTATTACACAGAAACAGCCTCATTTAGAAAGGCAGCAATGTGACTGGTCTCATGTCAGGGCAGTAGGCAAATGTTGCACATTATTTCTTTTCCAAGAGTACAGAAAGAAAAGAAAAAAAATCAAAGAGAAAATAAGTACAGTCTGAAGTCACAGTGAAACAACTGGGTCAGCAAACGTAGCAAGAACACTTTGTGCTAAGGGAAGGATAAAATAATATTCCTGTGAAGTTGCCCATTTTTCTCAAGTTCACTTCCTTTCCAGAACAGCCTCTTTTGAAGCTCCTGTTTTATCTGTTTTGCACCCAATTTTAAAATGAAAAAACCCAGCATCTTCAATCACCCTCTATTTCTACAGAAAAGTATAGGACTTCACAGGATCAGACACTTTCTCTTTTTCTAAGTATTAGTTTTAAGTTCAACAAAATCTTTAGTCACAGGAAAGTGTATGCAAAAGGAGAGCAACAGAGATATTGCTGGCTTCAAATAGCATCTATTTATTTAGGAGTTATCACATTTTCCTTCATGATACATTGAGAGCGTTCTGAAGTTATTAAAATGGAAAAAAAATACCAATTTTCCTTAAAAACCACTGCCTTCTAACATAGCAGCAATGAGATTTTTTTTTAGTGATGCTTAACTATCCCTTGGAGCATGTGCACTTGGATTTTTCATTATTTGGGTGAGTGTTTGTGTGGATGGCTCAGGGAGCACAGGCTTTTCAAGAGCCAGTAAGAGGTGAAAAAAAGGTCACTTCAGCAGAATTCATTTTCTCTTAAATTCTCAAATAAATGCTGCTAGAAACTGGCAACAACAAACCTTTCATCTTTGCCTCTCGCTATTAGCATTCCCTACAGTTCCTTCAGTTATAATATAACGATATCTTTGGTTACACCCTATCACTTTTTAGTTCCTCCCCTAACATGAATTTAGTGCTGGCAACAGTCCCAGTTAAGAGCAGGAGCTGGACTGGACCTCCAGGTGCCTCTTCCAACCAGCATGAGTAGTCTCACCCAGGAGCTCACTCTTGGAGCATCCCAGAGGGAAGGGCTCCCCCAATTTCAGCCCACAGCCCTGCAAATCCCCAAAGCAGGGTGCAAGCTGGAAACCTTGCCTCTGGATTTTCCTGGAGGCAAACCCAATATCCTTCAAACCAAGCTGAAAGCGAAGTGGACTTCAACGACTGTGCATCAGGGTTTACTGTACTGAAGTAACATTAATTCTTGTATTTAGAATGGAAAGAGGGTGCTGCTTTAAAAACTCTCAAGCAGACAAACGAATACAAAAAAGCCTTGGGAAAAGCAGAGTCTTAACTCACTCCCTGCTCTTCACACCTCCCCACTCCCCTGAGGCTCTAAAATGGTCAGCTGCCTGTAACAAAGCAGGCATGTAAAGCACAATAGTTTTTTAATGCTATATATTACCTTGGAGCTGGCAGTCTATATACTGGACAAAATGCTACCCTGACCTACAGTTTTGTTCCTTTCCAAAGTGCCCACACCAGACAACATGGAAATACAGCAACTCCCCATACCCAAAGAAGCAGGCACTGGCATACATCAGATAACAGAAAAATCCAACTCAGGAGAGCGGGACCAGAGAGCAGAAACATTTAAGTTTCTCTGCCTGAAAGCAGCAAGGCCAGGCCCGAGCTAAGGTGTAAAAAAGACCACCCAGAGCAGAGCTGCCCACAGAGCCACTGGCCCCCTCTCACTCGGAGAAGGCTCATCCACTCTGGCTCCACAGCTGGCTAGGCTGGCTCTGCAATTACAGTCCTGACCCTGAAGCCAAAACACCTCAGCAGATGCGAAAGCAGCACACAAACAAGACCAGGCAAGCAAGCTGGGACCCAGCGGGGCTCATCGGTGCTGGCCTGGTCCTCGATCAAGGTCGTATGTGTCTGCCCCATTAGGCACCTAGGGCTGAATGGGTCCCGAGGCTGACATCTCAATAACAAGGAGAGACAAGGGGCAGATAATGGAGAGAAAAAACCCTCGGGGATTTCAGGGCCTTGAAGAGAAGATAAAGAGCTTAGGTCCAATGCTATAAAGACAAGAAAACTCCAGCAGAGGAATGCAAAGAAGAAAGGTAACACAATCAAGGTGACAGGCTCAGAAAACAGTTTTCCACACAGCCCAGGAGCAAGGCTACGTTTGTCCAGGCCTGCAAACACGGTCTTGACACAGCAAAGATGGGAGGTGAAAGCCAGGACAATTACTTTTTTCCCCCTCTGAATGAAAGCTCAAAACCTCCAGGTCAGACATTAGGCAGGAAGGACCCACAAGAGACAGCCCTGACCTAGGCAGGCCAGTGCAGGGGTGGGCCCCTCGGGACAGAGGTGGCCCAGGCATAGGGACAGATAGGAGATGTGAGGGGGAGGACCGGGAGTTAAGCACCCCAGAGGAGACAGGGAGACAGGCTGAGATTTCAGCTCCAGCCCAGGGAGACTGATGATTCACTTTATGGCCTGCAAGCATTTCCCACCAAAGTTCACACAGGAAGATAATGTCCCCTTCAAATGAATTTATGCAGACAGTGGTTCATTTGTCAGAGGATAAAAAGATGCACTTTCGTTTTAAAACGAACACACTCGAGGTCCTCAGCAGACAAGAACAAGGAAAAGAGAGTATCTGTATGTGAGCAGTTTCCGCTCACGCCTGCTGCCTGACTTTAGTGGCAGTTTGCTCAGCCAGAGTTACACAAACCCACTGGTCTCGAGAGGCACACGATTATATCCCATTAAATCCCACACAAAGTCTGTACTTCTCAAAAGATGCAAATGAAAAACACGTGTTTTGTGCAGGCAGATGCTCCTGCTATGTAACTTCTGCACTGAAAACAAACAGAGCAGTACCAAGCATGCTCCAAAATGGACAACTGCTAAAACAGTATTAACCTGGATGCTTCAAGAAAAAAAGCACTTGTGAGCAAGCCACGTTTTTTTCTCTTTAGATTAAAATCTGTCTTTATTGATGCTAAGCCTCGATAAGACTTGCTTCACAAAGTTTTTCCTTGCTCAGTCCATTATCCAGTTTCCTGTGCCTTTCTCACATGAACTTGTAATCCTTGATAAGGTTTTTACACATGTGAAAATGAAGCTTTAAGCTGAAAATCAGTATTACCTCTATGCCAAAGCTCTCCATCATGTCAGGCATTTGATACAGTAGACAAAGCACAGTGGTAGAAGGACACAAAAGAAAACATTTCATTTTACTGCCGCTGAAATCAGGCACTGAAACTTGTTCATTGATTTTCTTTCATTAAAAAATAACTGATTGTAAAAGAAGTGTTGCTTGGTAGGATCAAAGCCTATCCTACAGGAAACACACACACAAAGCATTTGGAAATGAGGGTTAATTTGGCATGCAATTTAACAGCATTAGCTTTTATCAGCAGCATTTCAAGGTCAGGCACATCCATGTTTAAAATGTTTGGGTTTGTTACAATTTCAGCTATAAGGTATTAGAGTTCAGCACATCTTAAAGTGATATTAATATGAAGGAAGGCTGCACAGAAGCAAAAAAACCCCAAACAAACCCAAACCCAAAACCACACCACTGATAATATCTTAGCAGTGCAAACATTAAAACCAGGAAAACTATTCCAGAGAAGCCAAACTAAAAAAAGTGATGTAGTTCCTTAACTCTCCAATTCCCTTTTGTTAACTCAGGACTTTGACCTTTTAAGAAAAAAAAAAAAATTAGCAAATCAGCAGATAACAAAAAATTCTCTCCTTCGTCTGAGCACAGGACTTAGTCACAGAGCAGACCAAATGGTCTCCTTTTACCAACATAGTTCCTGTAAGAGTTACAGAGCTTTTGAAGAGACTTGCTTAATATATCAAGTGACATAGTCAAAATGGCCTCATATCTTAATTAGTGTTTTTCTTCAAGTCTCTGATTTTGTTTTAAAGAAAAAACCCACCTTTTTTTACTTAAACCTGTTCAAGATTGAAGTTAGTACATTGTATTTATTCCCCAAAAGTTTAACTCATAAGAACATTCACTTTTTAAATTATACTCGACACTTTATTCAAATTGCACAGAAGGGCAATAGCGGAAAGAAAATACTGAGCAGAGTTGCTCAGCTCCAATAAAAAATCAAACAACTTCATGAACACTTATTGGATATTTTCCCTTTTACAGATTTATAAACTTCAAAACCTAATGAATAGTTACATGTTTTCATGTTCACGGTTACGCTGTGGAAGGTCTTCCTCACTCAAAGTTCGACCTTTATATACGCTAACTGCCCACAACGCTGATGGGCTTTTAACAGCGGTCTGCACCCAGCGTTTCATGGAATCGAGTCCATAATGCACTAGAAGTAAAGACTTCAATTACTGGCAGAGGCTCACCGTATCATGGATGTATGCCTAAGAGCTTTACACTTACAGGACAGTAACGTTAGGGGACTGGAATCTCTTAAGCCTCTTTCTTTGCAATTCTCTGCCACAGTTCAGAAGAATGCCATCCCATTACACCAAAACCAGGGGGAAACCAGTTGCTCTCGCCTCTCGCATGAGGATAATTAATCTTCTGACGCCTTGACAAAGCAGTTTGTTGATAGTCAAAGAAAGGATTTTTCTGATTTCCTCTCAAGACAGGAGATGGTCTTTATCCATCATCCCTTCTTCCTGATCTCTTCTTCCAGAGTCCCCACATCAGCAGAACTGTCTATCAGAGCAGACAGCAGGAGGGAAAGGTCTGACTGATTGATAGGGCACCAGTGCTCCACACTGCTATTTAAGTGTAGGAACCTATTGTTAGAAACTTACTTTACAGCAGTTAAACAAATATAATGGCAACCAATTCAACCATTGTACCACTAGACCCAGCTCCAGCTAATAAGTAAAGTTAGCTAATTATGCTGATCTGATTTCAAATCCAGACAAATTGCAGAGACAGAGTCAGAATTACTGTGCACTACAAGAGTAGACTTAAAGGAGAAAGTTTTGCTCATATGGAATTGAGTTATTCCATTTTTACTCTCCCTTGCGATCAGGATCATACACCCAGGTCTCCTCTCCCAATCACAGGCCTGCTTGGCATGCCTAATTAATCGAAATATAACAATTTTTCATATAATGCAGTTGAAATTTCCTTCACTTCTCCTTCCTTGCCCAAGCTCAAACGTACTTGTGAAGACTGCAAGGCTTTTCAGTTTTTAAGGGGAAAACATTTCCAAATGCCTTCTAAGAAGAGGTTACCATCTATTACAAACCCACCCAAGCTCCAACCTAGTAAAACCATCTTTAAGGGTACTGATCTGGTGTAACTCAGCATAGATGTCCTGATGTAAAGAAGATTCTGCACAGTCTTCAAAACCAGACATTTAATATGCAAAATGCTGTTTTCTCCTCCATAGATAGATATTTTTGATATGTACATGTTGTATCTATTTATATGTATCTTGCAGTTCGTCTCCACTCACCTCTACCTCAAAACAGAGTAAGAAAAAGGTCTGAGCATAATTATATATCCATGTAATTCTTTTCTGCACTCACAGAGAAAGGGAAAATTGTGAAAATCAGTCCTTTTAAAGCACTCATTCTTTGATAACGGCTGGTCATGAAGGAAAACAGTCCAGATCAGAGAGGACCAGGCCATGGGGACTGCTTCCAAGCCACAGCAAGTCCGACTCAATTTTTGGTGACCTATTTCAAATATAAATCAGGCCACAATCTGTACAGACTTATGTCTCACTGATGTTACGACTGAAGTGAGAGCGTACAAGAGTCTGTGCATTCTCTTACTGAGGTTTCCAAGAAAAGCAGCTTCATCCAAGTCATCAGAGCTCAAGAATCCCTGGGTTTAGCTATACCACTCTGACCTTGGCTGTTTAATTTATTTTCATAAAAATAACTGCCTATGCTATCTCTGGCCCGGTCCAGTCCTCCAAGCAGGTTTTTTTTCATTCAGTTACACCAGAAAATCTAGCGGTATTCATGATATATAAAATCAATTCAGCAAAATGAGGTGTTCAAGGAGAAGTGAGGGGGTCTCTGCTGCATGTTGCTAAAGAGGAAAGGGGACTTTCTAAGCTGGGAGGGACTAGGTCAGGTTAATGAGACACAGGACAGCAAAACTGAGCCGTTTGAGTCTGGAGGAAGGGTGAGCATGAACAAAGTGCTCTGGAATGCAAGGATATAGGGAACCTTTGGGTACAAAATTTGAGGTTATTTTCTAATCCTAATAGCATCCCTTATGCAGATCTGGGTTTAAGGAATGTGAAAATAAATGCAAGATTGCTCTTTCTTCCCCTTCGCCCCAGTATGGGCTAGCAAAGAAGCTGCCTGCCTTCATGCTCAAGCCACCTTGTTTGCTGTGAGAAATAATAGCTCTTCGTTCCTATGTTGCAGTCCCACACTGTTGGCATGAGATTTTCTTGAGACTGGAAATGCTGAGTCAAAACTATGGAGAAAAACAAAGCAGCCCAGTAGATGCTAAGCTGTAACCCTGCAAATGTGCAGGCCAGCCAAAGGTGAGTTCCCCAGAGTGATCACAGAGCTTTCTGTCCATAAAAAGCTCTCTACTTGTCAGCTGAGCACTGCCTCGCTGTTGTCAAGTCAGCAGCAAGAATTTATCAAGTGTTTACAGCCACAAAATAGGGGATTACTAGACCACATGAACTGGAAAGTGCATTAAAGATCACTGGAGGGCTGCAAAGAGTTGTTTGCAGTGAGCTTTCAACTACACAAGAATAGCTACCATTGTTCACCTGACCCGTCTGTGTTCCCCTTCCTGCTTGCCAAGACCAAAAGCAAGCTGGAGGTCTGTCACTCAGAAGGGAAATTTATCAATTAATATGACAACTTCAGTATCTGACTACTGAATTTTGCCTTACACGCCTGAAAGGAAAGTACTTCCCCACTAGTGGTAGAATGGGAGAGCACTGGGACATGGCAGCAGCTCCTGCAAAGATAAGATGTGCCTTTCAAACTCTTTCTTTTGTTAACACAGCACACAGCTGACCTACAGCCCCAACTAGGCTGTATCTTCTTCCCAGCACATGCAGAGCAAAGATAACTGGAGCCAGGAGGCAGCTTGAGAAAGCCCACCGGCAGCTGCAGGCAGCTCCGCAGGCAGCAAATGCCCAGCAGTGGGCTGGACAGTGCACGTGGAGCTTTGCGCTAGATTGGGTCGGCATCTCCCAAACTCCAAGCTTGGGTACTTCTGCACTGCACAAGATGCATTTCAGGAAACACTATGCCTGTGCTTTTTGTGCTCGATGGTAGGATGGATCAGGACATTAAGTTCCTTAGAGCAAACCGCTCCCTTAAAATAAGGCAATACATTTGTTACTGCTGTTTTTCCCCTGTATATATTAAACGGAAGATTGTTGGTGTATGCTCATTCATTTAGAGCAAATTCGCAGAGCACAGAACTGTGGATGTTTTTTTGCTGGCACTAATTGTCACAACAGTGAGTACAAAACATTCTCCTCTCCATGCCAAGTACCTCTTGGGCACTTACTTACTCATCAGCTACCAGAATTTGAGTGCAAGGTGTTCTTCACTAGAAATGACAAATCTCTCTGGAAAGATGAGGCTCATTTGGCTTGTAAACAAGTGCCACGATATCTGATATGAGAATAATTTCAGGGCCATCCTAGGGATATACGCAGAGTAGTTAATCTCTGGGACTGATAGAAAAGCATTCCACAGTGAATATAACATTACTTGCTAATCTGCTAGAAAATAGGAAAGATGACTAATGCCAGTGTTCCCAGTCTACACTGGCTCTGCAGCAGTTTGACTCCCCCAGTACAAGCTCATCCAAAGCATGGTACAATCATTTTTAATCAGCAAAAGCATTTAGGTATGGCATGAGGTGTGCCTATGCCTCATGACAGGATACTGAATGAATGGTAGATGCTACTGGCTGGAGATGTCTATAAGACATAGTCCAACAAAACAACAGTTAACATACTGCAGCAGTGCACTGTGACCACCAAAGTAATGAGGTTCAGCAGGACACCACTCCGCAACAGCTGTACAACTGTCTACAGAGACAGCCTGGCCAGGTCCAGCCAGAGTATGTCTATATAATTCAGTGAGGTGTATTCTTCATGTATTAAAGCATGTAAGAGGAGATCAAAGGGCAGTCAGGCAATTAAGTCATTTCAGTGAAGAAAAAAAGCCTAGACACAAAAAATTTGCCTCCCTCTCTACTAACAACCTCCACTAGTAAGCCAGTCAGAAAGCAAGGTTCTAAGTAAGACATTACATATACCGTCCTGGTAAGTTCTAACCAGATCAAGTGCTTCTTCCCCTCCTGATGCCCAAGTAATAGGTCCACCAGGAGCTATAGGTGCCCCTTAACGCAGTGGTGCATCAGTCTCTGGAATAGCATGAGAGAAAGCTGTCTCCAGCAGAGAAACTCCAGCTCAAAGTTACATAACTACTTAGAGCACTGAGAGTATTTTGACTGATATCTTCTCTATGCTGACACTCTTGAGAGGGGTTTCACCTATCAGTTGTTTCTCGTAGAATCATAGAATCTCCTGAGTTGGAAGGGACCCATCGAGGCCAACTTCTGGCCCCACACAGGGCCAGACGAGTATGTGACTGAGAGCATCGTCCAGATGCCTCTTGAACTCAGTCAAGCTCGGTGCTGTGACCACTTCCCTGGGGACCCTGTTCCAGTGCTCGACCACCCTCTCAGTAAAGAACCTCTTCCTAACATCCAACCTAAACCTCCCCTGTCTCAGCTTCATACCATTCCCTGGGGTTCTATCACTGGTCACCAAAGAGAAGAGATCAGTACCTGTCCCTTCACTCTGCCTTGTCAGGAAGCCATAGATCATGATAAGGTCTCCCCCAAGCCTCCTTTTCTCCAGGCTGAACAAACCAAGTGACTTCAGCCTCTCCTCCTAAGACTTCCCCTCCAGACACTTCACCATCCTCATTGCCCTCCTCTGGATACTCTCCAATATTTTCATATCCCTCTTGTACTGCGGTGCCCAAAACTGCACTTAATTCCTTTGTCATAAAAAAGGAAACAACTTTCCGTTGCTACATGGACGATCAAGAAAGAAGCTGTTATGAATATTATCCAAGCAGAGAATTTTATGGAGTGTGACTGCAGTTCTGATGCACAGGAAGATGTCAGGACTCCAAGCACTAAACACATGGGGACGTGTCAGCTTGCATTTCTGGAAGTGGCATGTATGTCTGTGCTGGAGATGAGTGACAAGTGATGAAAAAGTGTCATGACAGGTTGTGTACCATTATGTTTTTCTTTGCCAACTCATGGACATACCTAAGTTTTAACATACCCCAAAAACCATCAGGACTCTACAAGTTACTACACAACTAACACTTGCTTCAGATACAGCTGAAAACTACGCAAAGACAGAAAACACACAAGACAAACAGGTAAAAACCCAGGACACACAACAGTTTTGTTCAATATTTAATAGCACTAGTTAGCGAGGAGCAAACTGCAGGGCAGCACTCTATTGTAGTGCCTCCAACTTGTTGGGCACAGGCACAGCTGCACCATCCAGCGATGCAAGCCTTGACACCTGCCAACGGAAGCCCAGTGGAGAGCTCTTGTCGGCGATGCACAGCTGGCGAGGATTAAATGGAATCTGCCTTCATGGAACTCCAAGCAACAAGCAATTCTCATTTACAACAGTAACCTCTGTTCAGACATTCAGCTTCAATGAAAAAACCCCAATGGTTTTTAGACTACAGTAACGTAAGACTTTCAGCCATGACCAGTAGTAAAGTGTAATGGTATTTAGAGCTAACACTCCTTGTTAAATTGCCCGTTTAATTCTTCCCCTCCCCACCAAAAAAGAACCCACAAAAACCAAACCAAAAAACAAAGAAGCCACAAATAAAAAATAAATAAACCTAGTAAAATTACTGATGATGGAAACATAATGCCTCTCACTTAGAAGAGCCTCTCTCATCTATGCTCTAAAAGACAAACAGCAAAACAATAAAAATGTTCCTTAAAACTACTGTTGTATAATTTAAGATGATTCCTATAAATTATTTGATTAAAGAAAAGGGTCCATCATATCCATAGCTCCCATAAGCATTTTTCCACTACTTAGTCACACATAGTTTTAATCATTTGGGTAGATATTTTTCAGTGAGGTCTACAGTTCCACAAAGCTCTGTCAACGTTACTGTAAAGGTAATGAAAGAATTTGGTAGCATCACTGAAGTACTCTAAGAACCTACATCACATCTTTCATAATCAATTCTGGTGTTCAAATATTAACCGTGTGAGTCAGATAATGAAGAGGTAAAGATGGTAAGATAGGCATGAATGTTTATGTAGCAATTCTAACTTGTCTAAAATTCTGTTGAAGTTTTATTGCAGTTATGCTTGGTTTGAAATTTCCTGACAGAATCCAGCAACACGCACTACTCAAAACCAACACTTTTCTGACCTTACAACCATGCCCATCACACTTCTGATTATCAGGATTTATATGCTTTTCCCTGGCTTCACCAGAACGTCAAGATCTCCAGACCTGAGATTTTCAGTGCAAGCCATGCCACCAGCAAGAGCAAAAGCCAAGGCTGTTTCTATGATTGTCACAGACGAGGCGGGTTTAGAAGAACAAAGACTGGGCATGGTTCATCCCAAAATACTATTAAACTCAGATTTAGGCCAGTCACTTAGAGACCAGTCATCAACAGCTGTTTGATGTACAATAAGAACACAAATTCTAAAAGCTGGATTTAGAAAAAAATAAAGGTTCTGTGTATTTTTGTATTATTACCTCAGCCCAATTTTAAGTCACTTAAATTCAACATCTAAAATTTAAAGAAGCGTCTGAATGATTTGTGTGTGTTCAGTTCGTGCTGTTCTCATCATGAACATTTAAAACATTTCTTATCTTCAAAAAGTACATTTTGTTCTCTGCCACTCAAGCATGTAAGCCAAACACTAAGTTACAAAGAAAAGCAGATACGTTGACATGAATTATGATTGTTTTTCATGGAGATGAAGTACAGCAGAGAAAACAAACTGTATTTTTTCATTTGCTCCCTCCACCCGTAACTTCACACATACCCAAGGTAAAAATAAATAGCTTATTCCTTGCCTTCCAACAAGTCAGATAACATTTTGGGGTTCTGAAGGTGTGTTTTCAGTTATGGCTTCCAATATTAGGCAGGTCTAATGCTGCAACTGCTTTTCCCACAATTACCCGTTACTCAACCTCTGCCCAATTAACACCCCTTTCCAAAGTGACCACAGATTAGTCACTAACTGGCTCTACTTGAACACTATGGGGATTGAGGCAACCCCTTTATAGGGCAACACGTCCTGCAGTATGTGAATTAAACACACAGTCTAGTGCTCTGCGAGGTTGGAAACTACTTTTATAGTTGCTGTTTTGTGAGGCATCTCACACAAACCTGAGTCCTTCTTTTGTAAGTAACTGCAGCTGGATAGGGGAAAGCAGGAGTAGTTTGGTATGGAACACTTGATAATACTAATTGTGGAAAGGACAGTTAGAAGAGGTGGTTTTACAGAAAAGTGCTTTTTTGTTTAGAAGAATTTGTGCTTTATAGGAAGCCATTTCAGAGCAAATATGAGCAGAGAAGTATGATAGTATTTGCTTTTTTTCATTTGACATCCAGCATGTTTACACTAGAGACATTTGAAGACCAATTCTATAATGCTTAGCAATGGAAGTAGACAATAGGAACCATTTTTTTCCAGTCTTCTGTAGGCAGCCTGATAAACGAATCACAGGTTTATGCAAAAGGGTTTTCAGAAAGAGAGCAAGAAAAGGGAAGGGGAGACTTGAAAGCCTGCAGACTTTATTCTTGACTTGCATTGTTTGCATCATGGTTTGAAACGGAAAATCTGTCAGCATATAACAATAAAAGAGAAAACAGCAAGGTTATAATCATGAACCTCAAGATAAAATAAATAAATAATGCAAGAAAGTGACAGGCAGCTGGGCTATTACATTGTGAAAGTTAAACCAAAATTATTACAAGTTATCTGAAACATTTTCTCTCAATGGTTTCACATTGTTCATTTAAAAAAAAAATAATATCTGATTACATCCATTTAAATGTAAATCTAATTGCAGAAGCAGCTATCAAAGGGACTTCAAAAGTCCATGATTTTTTCTAACCTACATCGCCCCCTTTTCGCAGGGAAATTTTCTAATACTGGACTCTGAAAAATGGAGAATGCAAACAAATTTTAACACCATCATTTAAAGGTGAAGAAACAATTTTTAGTGCAGAGTTATAACTGTGTGAAGTATTCTAAGACTGTCAAGCCAATGACATTTAAGTCAGTCTTAAAAACTGCATTCTAAATTGATATGAGCTGTCCTTCTTGGCAAGGGCATATCTCAGTTTTCTACAACAGTTAATTTACAAAGAACTATGTTTTGAAGGACTGTACCTGCCCCTGATCTACCTTGCTGATTTGCAGTTTTGCCCAGTGATTCACATAGCAACACACCAGGAAACTGAGTATATGGACACTGCAGAAACTAAAGGGACAATTTCCATTTCGTAGTCAATCTAGCCCAACGAGAGAGAAACTGAGGGGGTTAAGAGGGATTCTTCTCATACATCATGTACTGCCTCACAGCAAAGTAAAACCTCTGCCACAGAAATATAATTGAGTCACGTGCTAAATATCATACAGAATTCACCTGCATACATGGTTTTTCTGTGAATTAAATGTAGATATCCCAAAGAGCTTGACAATATAGACAAAGCAACTAATGACAGGTGCATGTCACATGTACTTGTTTCAAGAACATGGCAACACATAGGCAGAGCGTGACCAAAGCCTCTACAGGGAGTAAGCCTTTCACTCTCTCGGCCAAAGAACAGGCAAGTAAGCTATTACAGTGTGACAAGAAGCGGGGTTAGAGATACTTAATCTCCAAAACAATCTAAAGAACGGGCTTCATGTTTTTTGCTCCTCTACTACAGAATATGCTATATTGCCATGAATTCATGCCGCAGTGAAAAGCTGTCATCTTCAAAATCAACTTCATGTTTAAATGCTGTTCTTCCTGCTCTGTCGTTTCTGGGTGATAAATGGTAGGAAATCAATGAGGAAACATCATTTGAAGTCAGCCATTCATCATGTACCAAAAAGGGTAAGTACCCCATAAATTGCGGTGATCCGTTTCCTATTAGAATCACACAACAGAAGGCAACAGCGCTTCCATTAGCAATTTTTATGACCTCCGTAGATAGAGGGTAAGGTTAGGAAATGGCTTATTTTTGTCAGCTATAAAGCAGTTGCTGGGTGGGGAAGGAAGAAAACTTTCAAGAGAATCAGTTATTAGTAAACCAGAGGTGGGGAGGGGAAATAACAAGCCCGTCAACGACATTTCTTCATGCTTAAGCCATTTGTGGGTTGGCAGTTCTCCTAAGCAGCGTTGAGTATTTTAGTAAACTTTACAGGCAGTGGAACCTTATTATACTGCAGCGTGGGTGGAGGCACAAAAGATTCGCCATCGTTGCCTGTGACTGCTTCCTAACAAACAGCACTGTTCTGCAATCTAGAAAAACAGAGGAACACTCAAAAAACATAAAGGAGAATCCAAATCCTGTGTTATACAAAACATGGAATAGAAGAAATTCAAGCTCTAAAATGAAAAAAGCAAATTTTCTTAAGTCAAATGCTGCGTTTTCCCTTAGCCCTGTTTCCTTTCCTATCCCATCATGCATAACACATTGTTCTCTTCACCAAAAACAGGCAAGACAAACACACTGGGTAGAATAAAGATTAAAAAAACTACAATTTATGTGCCCCATCACAATGCACCAACATCATATATAAGGATATGACTAAATATCAGTCCTGAAAGAAGAATGAAGCTTTATACATGAATAGGCTAGTCCCAATGTGTTGAGTGTGGTTAGGTGAAGGCAGGAGAAAAGAAAGGAAGAAATGGTTTTGTTTTCAAATATTCCTTTAATTATTTTTACTGTGTTTAACATAGAAGGGCTTCTCAGGTTCAATTTGACATGTCAGTGAGAGATCACATTTTTGACGTGATCCTCCCCTAAACCCACAAGATTTTAAAGTCCATACACCAAAACATAACCTAGTCTTGTCAGACAAATTGTAGGAAAGCACCCTGTATGTCTCTCAAAATTAAGGACAACAGGCAAAAACCCACCAAATGACAACATCTAAGTCTAAAGAAAAGCAAGTTAAATCCAGTGAAATGATTATGCATCTACTGTGACTCAAGGTCCTGTGTGCAAACCACTGGAAAAACCCTCTGACCTGTGTTAGCTGTTAAGACAGACTAAAGGGACATCGAGGCACTTCTGTTCCCACTTCCTCCCATCCCATACACCCACCCCAGATGAACACCTAATGCTTCAACAAAATTCACCGCAGGTCAAAAACTGTAAAGCATCATTTATTTCTATAAGTTTGTGAGCTCAATTCTTCCTGAGTTTCCACCTTACAAGGTGACAGCGTAAGTCACTTGACTCCTTGGAGCCAAAGTCCCATGGAAACCCAGATTCAGAATCCTGCACTCACTGCTTCACTGCTATGCTGGAGCTGCAGGTGCATCTAGCAGCCAAGGTGCTGGTTCACTCACAGTGTTAGCAGTGGAAAAAATATGACAGCCTAGATACCTAAGTATGAATTTTCCCCTCAATAATGCCTGGTATCACCCTACCTGCCACCCACAGATGAGCCCGTCCCAGACTAATTATTAAGCTACTCTCTGTTGCCAGCAGTCAGGATTAAATGAATGTTATTACAGCCAGGAAAGTGAAGGGCTAGTTAGCCTTCATAAGTCAAATTGGTTTCACCCACACAAAAGCTCACTAATTTGTTAACATTTCAGACCAGCTTTCAGACACACTTACTTCTTTTCCTCAATGAGAAGTTAAGAAATTTAATTTTCTGCAATAGCAGACTGCATAATTGTAATAATTTAGGGCTTTACCTGTTTCCCAGAGACACGATTTACTTTCCTAACAGTGCTAACAGGACCTTCTTCATGAAACTTCACAAAATCAGAGCTCAGAATGTGATTTCAGCCTAATGACATTTCTAAAACTCAGTGTTACGTGGCAGTTGCTAGCCTTAATCCCTGATCCTATTTTCTGGCATGTGGGGACTCATTTCCAACCATCCTGCTTCATCAGGCTCCTTTCCCAGCATTCCTGTGTTCTGGTGCTGAGTTTGAGACCAGCCTCGGCTCAGATTATGGGCTCTGATGCTTACTCTGGCATGCTGGCACTTCCCACGTTCCACATCACAGCCTGGCACCCACACCACTGCCTCGCCTCCAAAATTAATGCATTTTTACTTCTATGGTCTCTGACCTTGGGTTCTCCTGACCCAGCCCATGACCCGCTTCTATCCCAGCAGCAGCCTGACCCAACCTCTAAGCCAAACCCACCGATGTCCTAGCCACAGCAGTGATCACAGAGTACTTGTAGGGATATTTAAGCCCCAGAAGGAGGAAAGGAAAGGGGGGTTGGCTGATGGTCTATTTTCATGAAGACAAGCAGAAGTCAAGCAGTACTGCCAGTCAGTGAGAGCACTGTGGTGGTCCCTTCTCCTCTGTCCATTTTGCAAATGAAAGTGGCAAAGGTCTTTGGGTCACTCCCTTCAGATCATGATGCTCCATAGCTTTAAGAGATTTACTGACAGCAGAAGAACAACAAGTCTTAAAACCCCCTTTTGATTCCATTTAGGCATCACAGTGGGCAAACTGCTGTGGAAACATACTGTTCCGATCTAACCCTCCTGCCTTCTCTCCCAATCGATTTGCCCACCTCCCGTCCGCTCCCTTTCACTAGCCAGTCCCAATCATCCCATAGGATCCTCACCCCAGTCCTAAAGTTTACCCCAGTACAGCAGCTCTCTCCCATTATCCAAAGGCTCCTCACAAACCAGGTTCCATGCTTGTAACTGTATTTGTTGCAAGACTTGGTTCATTACATGTTTTTTACTCTAAACTCAGCAGTTCTCAGGCTGCCAACATATTCTCAGCCCAGCTTTGCCTCCAACAGCCCCATCACTTCTGTTTCTTATTCTGATTCCCATACCCTTCCTCTTTATAAAGCCAATCTTGATTTCTTCTAGCATATGCTTCCCCTTTAGTTTCCAAGCCTGTAGATCGTTGCATGGCCAGTCCAATCTCCTCTTCATTTTTTTCTACGTCTTTCACTCCAAGCTTCCCTATCTTTCTCAGGCTCCTTCTTTACTCCTTCCATGATTATTTCCATTTTCTTACCACCTAAGCCAAGTAGCTTCCACCTGTACATGGCCTAAATTCAACCAGTAAAGTCACAGTCACAAAACCAACCCTAAAACTCTCCTCAGTTTCAGTGCCTGACCTTCTGAGGGGTTGTAGGGACCAGGGGTACAACTGAAGGTTGTATAACTACAGGTCAGAAAGAAGTCATAGGGTGAATTTTAGCAGTGCAGCACTAGCAAGTTTCACAGCATGAATAAACTGGAAGTTTTGGCTTTTTAGTGGGGGAGCTTTGACTGAATTCTGAAAGGACAGCAAAGATTTAAACTAAAGATTAAATCTACTCCTGCCAAGCACAAAGTAATTACAGAGCAAGGATGTTTTAAAAAAGGAGGCAAGAACAATGTTTTTTTTCCAGTATTTTCCCTTCTGCAAACAAAGCAATTGCTCCATCTGTGTGCCTGATGCCTAAACCTGCCAGCTACTTTGATTGAAATAAGGGGACTGAGGAGCTTGCAACAGCTGTTCAGCAAGTTTCACACAAATGACTGAAGTCTGGTAAAGCACTGAATCATAAAGTGCGTTAGGTTGGAAGGGACATTTAAAGGTCACCTAGTCCAACCCCCCTGCATGAAGTAGGGACACCTTTAACTAGATCAGATTGCTCAGAGCTCCATCAAGCCTGACCTTGAACGTCTCCAGGGATGGGGCCTCCATCACCCCTCTAGACAGCCTGTGCCAGTGTCTCACCACCCTCACAGTGAAAAACTTCTTCCTCATGTCTAATCTAAACCTACCCTGCTGTAGTTGAAAGCCACTGTCCCTTGAAGCACTGGAACAATCAATCATACTTCCAAGTCTCAGCCAATTACATTACCAGTTTCATCTAGAGTTACTTTAAAAAAAAAATAATCTTTGCCCAAAAGTAGTTGTTGTTTCCTCTCAGTTGTTTCTAAAAGTTACTCTTCATTGACAATTTTAATCTTGGTAAGACTTTTAACCTTCATCTTGCCACCAGACCCCCCAGCTCCCAAGAGAGATCAAACAAGAACTCGGGAGCTTATGCTCAACCATTGCATTGATACAATTGGTTTTAGACAAACTGCTTTCACTTAAGACAAAGTTCACATGAATTTGCTATTACCAAACACAATGTCATTCACTACATAATTTCCAGTCTCTTTTGAGACAAAGATTCTTATCATAAAGCAAAGTTCATCTTTTTAGTAATAAGTCAACAGTTTTGACAGCTGATAAAACGCAGTTCTACCTACCATTCCCACACAGAAGGCCAGAGATTCAGGCAGGTTCCAACTAACCAGCTTTGCACTCAAACTGTTTTGTATAAAAGAAAGGAAAAAGATGGGCTCTGCAATCAAATCTCAGCAACCAGGAAAACAGTCACAAGAGCAAACATTTCAGATGAAAAAGATTAAGTCATCGAACGCCTCTTGTCTTCTCAGGCTATTAAAAAAGATATTTCCTAGTTCTGTATCCATTCCAGCTGTGATTCAGCTTCCTGATGCTGATGTGTGGGTGACCTTTGCTCCCTCTCTCAAATAGTAGTCTAGTATTTTACTACTCCAGAAATTGCCCAGTGCAGTAATTGGAAACTGTGGTTTCCAAAGAGACATAATGGTTCTTTTCTCCATTTCTAGCTTTTAGTCTTTCTAAGCAGTGACTAAAACACACCGAAGTGCAGACTTCCAAAATCCCACCCTGTCCAGCACACACACACTTGCACACAGATGTAAGACCTCTGTACTATGCAAGAACCGGTTCAGAATCAATTGAAAGTTCACAGAGATGCAATTTTGAACACTTGAGCTGGGGGAGAGAAGCTACAACCCATGACCACACTTCCTACAGCTAGCACACTATACCTGAATAAAATCCAAACCATGCGTTCACATACTTCAGCCAAAAGCTGACTAAAGATTTTCAGTAGACAAGTCTTACCTCAAGAGGTCTTTACTTAAAGTTGCTAAGTTTCTCTGGAAAAGACACTACTGTCATCATTCACAGGTATGGTCTGGAAGTACAAAACCAGTAACTTTCGCTCCACTGAAGTTTAAACTACAGGTTAGGAAGAAAAGCACAACATTTGCTCTAAGAAGTTGATTTGCTTTTCTCTTTGAAAGATGGTAATAGCTTTGTTAATCTAGTTGCACCTCACAAAAGAAAAAAAAAAGCTAGTGAACCAGGTGCTTCTCTTTTTCATGGAAATATGAAAAAAACCTCTCCAAGGCCAAACTCACTTACACTGGCACAGCACAGAAGTCAGATGGTGGCATTGACTCCACCGCCACTCACAAAGCAGGGGAGGCAAGTCAATAAACTGACCCTTTAAGATCTGTCTGGTGCAGTAATTGTCATCAGTGTCCAGTTGGCATTAAAAAAAAGTAGTCATGATCATGACCTTTGCATTTCTACAAACATTAGCCATTGTCACAAGGAAGACCTTTTTGGCCTCATAATTCACATGCTGTTAACAACCAGCAAGAACACAGCATGTGTGTCAGTTACTAAATAATGTAAGAAAAATTGGATGTCACACTCATACTCCACTGTTCCTGTGCAGAGCCATGCACATTGAAACTAACATGTATTACAGTGAAAAAAAATAAAAAGTTTGAAATAAATCCATTATTAACATTCACAGTCCTTTTTTGGACTACATTAGTAGTACTATTTTGGGGCAAGATGAAGGATTGTCTGGCTTATTTTATTTGTTTTACTTACATTTATTTTGTAGTACTTGTTTTTGCCTCATTTCTGATGGAAACGTGGCTCATGTTACCATGTTCTCCGTCAAGCATTTTTTAAACCCACAATTCCATACAAACAAGACATAGATGGAGAGGTCTGAAAGGTATTTCACCCCCCAGTATTCCATGAAGAAACCCAGCCAGTTAGGCAGGACATTTGACTGTGTGACAGCTACATATAAACACAGTACAAAAAGAAACCATTGGAGGGGCTGATCCTAACCACATCCTAAACGCAGAAAACATTTTTAATTGGAGAGTTTATCAACCAAGAAAGCCAACTCTTTTGGTAACTAAGCTTCTTTATTACTGGTACTCTTGGAATTGCTTGCAATATTTAATTTTATTACCTATAAACCGAACATGGTGCAGAAGAGAACACTGTACGCTGCTTTCTTTTGGCTCACTGCCTGCAGAAAACCTTTGAACAAGGTACAGACCAGAACACTTTACACAGCCCACCTCACCCAGCCCAGGGATGTGCACAATCAAAAGAACAATGGGGTGGTCAGAACAACCTAAAACCAGAGATGGCATGTCAGAGCACAAGCCTCCTGCCCTAAGTCATCCAGTGGCCAACTGCAGATGATCAGATGATACAAACACCATGGCATTCCTGTAGTAGTAATTATCCAAAATACTCTCCTCAGTTCTTTTTCCACAGAAGACATGAACAGCTACCACCTTCTGCCCCAAAGTATTTTATGGGCCTCAGTTGTCTTATTCCCAGGCTGAAATCTAGACAACCTATTTGTTCTTTTAGTTGTTCTATATCTTTGATCACCCTTATTGCTTTCTCTGTAATTTTTCCAATTTTAGTACATTATTGGATAAAAGGAAGGAGAAAGTGCACATGAACTTCAACATATAGATACACTAAAGAAGCATGTGCATGGCAGAACTATGGGGTTTTATGCTTTGGTCTCCTTTTTTTGGGTCCTAATGACTCTTAACATTTGCTTTTATTTGTCTTTTCCCCCACCATTATGGACCATTGACTAGCATGTTAATGGCACCCTCCATCCCAACCTTAAGACACTGTTTCTGAGCAACAGCCCAAAACTGACACACACTTTTTAAGACACATACTGAGGAATTTCCAAAAGAGAACAATGCATATTCCTTGTATTACTATGCCAGTCCATCACCAGGACAGAAAAACCATAGGACAACTGAAGTTCAGCTCTATCCTTCTTATTATGGTCTATGATTAATTCTGTTGCTGTCCTTTGCAATGAGAAGGAAAATACTGCATGTGAAAGAGACGTTATAAATCATAGGTCAACTTAGGCAGACTAGAAATCTGCATATGGTGGCCAAACAGCCCAGGAATGCCAACAGACCTTTCTGTCAACCCATTCTAAAATTTAATACAATGTTACACTTAACTATGTATTATCTTCATCCCATAATTATTGATTTGTATAGATATCTGCAAGTAAAGAATTAAGCAGTTGAGTTCTTTTTCAGGAAGAACAAGTTACAAGCAAAGATGGTGTGAATATAATTTATCTGTCTGCTCAGTTCCTGAGATCTTCAGCAGTAAGAAACTGAAGTTTAAAAATAAATTAGCAAGCAAATAAAAAAACCCCAGAGTGGTCTGATGGATTGTGAGCAATCTGGAAGTAAATTACATTTTTCATATGTGGAAAATCACATGCACACATGTTGCTCTAGACTGACAAGTCATTAAAGATCACAGAAGTAGTAGAGCGCACACCGTGTGAAAACCAGAAGATAAGGTGGATTTTTCCTCTCCCTTCTCCTGAAGGCTGGCAAAGATCAGTGAAATTAAACACTGCCCAAGGCAATTGTTAAAAGCAGTTTGGCCATTAAAGTCATGTCATCTGGTGACCCAACTGACCTACATTAAACCCAGGCTAAAGGGCAATGTCATCTTTCTTTTCCTTTAGATAGCATGACTTTGCATCTTCAGCACAGATGGACAACAACCCCTTTGCCCTTCTGGTTTCCACTGTACCCCTTGCTACAAACTGAAGTTAACTGCAACCAGTCTTTTGTACTTGTTTGGCCTTTGTTTCATGCTACTATAATTCTACTGAACTGAAAACGAGCAGATTTTTTCTCTTAAGGATATTAAACCAATATCTATCTAACCAGAGGCTGTAGCACTCCACATACTTAAATATGAGAAAGGTTCATAGGCTAATGCAAATATTACAAAAATTGTCTATTCATCATTAGATACATTCAGTTTGGGTAGCTTGAATAAATGAGATGTTATAATCACTTCTCTATTAAAAGCACTAAATGTCAAAGAAGAGGTTACTCAAAAAAATAATTCACTACAGATCTCCTGCAGATTAGATTCTCCACCCAGATTTGAAAGCTGACATGTCAATAAAAAGGGCATTCTTTAAGAATTTTTCTAAAACTTTAATACCTCACAAAGATCTGTCCCACAGACAACAGGGTGAGCCATTCCAACTCTCCAATCCTCTTTGGCATAACTATGTTGAAGATCCAAGACCACTGCTTCCAGAACTGCAACAGAAGTGACACCCTCCAAGCACAATTTACCATGCAGCTGTCTTACATATATAGACAAATCAAGAGTAGAAGCAGCTCAAGTAGGAGCATATACACTAATTGGGTCAGTGAAGCCAGATATGATGGAACAGGGATTTTGTTCTTGTTGAACCAATACAGAAAACTGCCTTTTACATTGAAAGATTTCATAGAAATTTGCATTTAATTAGGCCAAACAGATTTAACTGTTGCTGATAAGAATCACAGAACAATTCAGGTTGGGATGGGCACTGGAAGGTCTCTATTCCAACCTCCTACTAACAGCAGGGTCAGCCATGAGAGGAGACCTGGCTGCTCAAGTCTTTGCCCAGTCAAGCCTTGAAAACCTCCAAGGAGGCAGACTGCACAGCCACCCTGGGCAGCCCCTGCCTCTGCTTGAGTGTGTTTAGGGTGAGACGGAAAGATGCTCCCCAGTTTGTCAGACCCCAGTCTGTATCATTACAAGGGCTGTGGGTGTTAAGGACATGAGAGCAGTTTATAGGAAAGAGAGAGGATGAGGTGCAATAGAACAGGTTAGTGCTGTTTATTGTCAGTCCCTCATTTATGCACTGGTGTTGAGGAGAAACCCCTGTCTTACTCAACTGCTGTTTCTGATAGGAAATGGCATTCAGTGCAGGCTGCTTTAAGGAGATATAAAGTGAATGAAATCTTGCTGCCTCAAAAGGGTTCTTGAATCATTTCTATGTTCTGCTCACCCGTTAGAGAAACCACTTCATCAAAAACAAAGAATATTCTTACATTTCAGTCCATCTTTGTTCAGTGTGGGCTGCAACACGCAGCACTTATTTATGCTGCAAGAGCTTTCTTGTTTGTCAACAAAAGACAGTTTTGAAGAGCTGCCAGTGTGCCAGGAGTGAAATTTATAGCTTGCTCCTTCAATGCCCGTGCCTCTTCATTAGCCATCTTTGTTGACAGGAATAAATTGCTAGGCGGCCTGACAGCTCAGGTAAACAGCCTTTCCCCAGTAAACAGTTCTTTCATCAACATATCACCAACAGGAACCTACTAGAATTTAGATCTATGCAAATTTATAGTCCATGTATGTTTCATAGTGGGTTAGTTCTCAAAAATTATGTATCTGCTAAAGCATTAGGTTGATTTTACCCACAAAGAATAAAAACCATTCCCTTGTTAGAACCAGAAATG
Organism: Hypotaenidia okinawae; assembly: GCA_027925045.1. Classification (NCBI taxonomy): domain Eukaryota; kingdom Metazoa; phylum Chordata; class Aves; order Gruiformes; family Rallidae; genus Hypotaenidia; species Hypotaenidia okinawae. The sequence continues at coordinate 113,075,911 of BSDF01000002.1, read as the reverse complement.
CATTAAGCAGCTCAGCAATTAAATCATCTGGATGGTTTTACCCATACTTACAAAGTCTTTTAAGAGAACTACAGAAATGTGTGCAATGCTTAAAAATAGAAATTGGTAAATTTAACAAGTTTTAACCTTTTTATTTTTTAACAGCCAAACAACGTGTAGAAAAGTCAAGCACAATTCAAGAACTACAACAAGCATCTGTACTACAACTGATTTTTCTGGTGCTCAACCATACTCAGCTCTCACTGAGGTAAGGAAGTTCTAACCCACAGTATCTTACTGTTAAAAGATCTAAAGAGACACGTAATAAATTCTATGACTTCTCTTTAAAAAGAGCTAACATCTTCCTTTTTAAAAAAATGGGTTTTAACACACACCCTCCCTGTCCCAAAACAAAAGTTGCAGAATTCTATTCTCAAATTCATTGTCAATGGTGGCACCCTTATTTACATTGCTCTAGACAGATATATGGGAACATTACACACCCATTTCTAAAAATCCACACACATGAAACACCTAGTAGAATCTCCTACAATCTGATCACCAAGCAGTGTGTTGAAGAGAAGAATGAAGTGTTAAGTTTCTCATCAATGTATTAACGTATTTCAGTTTATTTAAAACACTTATTTGCAAGAAAAAAGGGTTCCATCGGATAGACCCCCTTTTTAAGGCTATAATGAAAAAGATTTTTTCAGAAGGAATTTAAAACAGAATCTACAAAGTTGAGACAAAAGCTATATTCCACATGGGCTAGTCAGGTAATTCCTGTACAGAAAGAAGAGCAGAACAAGCTCTTTAGCTAGCACACTTAGACTCTGTATTAAGTACATTGGTGGATGGTTTCTTGCAACCGTCATAAAAGAAATTGTGTCTTAAGACCCACATCTGGAATACTTGCAGGCACTACACAACCCAATCAATGTAATATGGAATGAAACCAGAAGCCTTAGCTTAGCAAAGAAAAATCTCAAACAAATTTTGTTTGTTAAACAGACATTTTCAGCATAACTATCCCTTCTCATTCTTTTTCCAAAGACAACTAAGTGGCTGAAGTACCAGTTTTTGTGTGTAACTGCTTAGAAACTAGGCAATGAGTACCTTAACAGAAGATACTGGCACGATTTTAAAAGGTAACAAGAAATGTAGTCTGGGAGTAGCAGAGCAGCATGAAGAAGTCAAGAATTCTGTCCTTGGGATTTCCCAGTCCAAAATACATTGCGTTGAATTTAGTGTCGTGTCCTAATTAAATATGTATTACTGATACAATGGCAAGGTCACACTTGCTTTAGCACAGACCACAGATTTCTAAACAAAGAGAAGTTCTTCCATTTGACTGCACGTAAGATGTGCTGTGAATTTATGCTAAGTCAAATAGGGTTTCTATTGTTATTTTTTTTAATTCCCACTATGACTTCCACATAATAAATGGATGATAACTTGTCAACTTCTGTACATGGCAGAATCAAGCTTAACAAGCAAAATCGTTAGCCCAAACCTAGCTCCATAATCCAAACCAAAGAGCAGGGACAGCAGCAAAAGCGTGCTGGGCACCATAAAAGCATGGCACCGACACAGGGTGCCTGTGTGCTGCAGGGAGGCCTGGTTAAACTCACAGCCATGGGATTCCTTCTACCTTTCACCAACCAACTTTCTCCCTACAGCAGCTCAAAACAGGGCAAAACATACAACAGTAAAAATCCAGGGTGATGGCTGCTCCTTGTTTTTCCCCCAGAACTAAAACCAGTATTTTTGTCAACCTAATTTAACTTGCACACACTCATTGTGTACCTATTTTTCTTTAAACACAGGCTTTCTATACTCAGTAATCTGATGGAGAGGAGTTTCTCTCTGCTGCCAGACATTTTTTTTCACAGCTATTGCAAGCCATCGGGTAAACTTCTTTTCCCCAAGTGTTAAACAAGGGGTATCTGCCTTCACTGGACATGCTCATAGAATCACAGAATGCATTAGGTTGGAAGGGACATTTAAAGGTCATCTAGTCCAACCCCCTGCAGTAAGCAGGGACATCTTCACTAGATCAGGTTGCTCAGAGCCCATCAAGCCTGACCTTGAATGTCTCCAGGGATAGGGCCTCCACTACCTCTCTGGGACAGCCTGTTCCAGTGATCTATCACCCTCGTAGTGAAGATTTTTTTCCTAATATCCAACCTAAATCTCCTCTTTTCTAGTTTAAAACCGTTAGCCCTCATCCTGTTGTACCATATCCTTGTGAACAGTTCTTCCCCAGCTTTCCTGTAGGCACCTTTCAGGTACTGGAAGGTGCTATAAGGTCTCCCTGGAGGCTTCTCTTCTCCAGGCTGAACAAACCCAACTCTCTCAGCCTGTCTTCATAGGAGAGCTGCTCCAGCCCTTTGATCATTTTTGTGGCCCTTCTCTGGATTTGCTCCAACAGGTCTGTGGCCTTTTTGTGTTGAGGGATCCAACATGAAAGTATCTAAATTGATCTAAGCCTGTGTGCCTGCAGTACCCACTGAGATGCAGTAAGAAACAGCTTCTGATTTTGGTTCAGTTACAGCTTTGCGCTTCCAGTTCTCTGCCTGACAAGTGATTACAATGCAGTTTGATTAGAACAGAGTTACTGTTAAGCAAACAAAGTAATGAAAAGGTAAATTAACTCTACTATAAAAACAAACAAAAAAAAACTTGCTTAAAAACCCCAAAAGATGTAGAGTTGAAGAAAAGATGGGTGTGAAAAAAATCCATTTTTGTGCAAGACTTGGTCCTGCCTTCTGGACAGAGAAGCAGAAGAGGGAAGGAGAAAGAATGGGTTTCGTTTGCAAAGCACAAGGATTGCTTGTGGTCCCCAGAAATACCCTCATATTGTGTTTGGTTATATTTGGAATGCCAGAGTGTACACAAAGCACCCAGACATCCTTCCCACCCCCTGTGGCAGAGGGCCACTCCAGTCTCCTCTGTACACTGGAGATGGGTGCATGTTCATCCCTTCTCCAGCAAGGGAGGTACTTATTACAGAATGGAAAAGTTCTGCCAGGGAAGTTTACTACTGCCTCCTGCCAGATTAACTTTCCATGATTGTTCCAAATTTGTAAAAGAATAGTAAGAATTTTCTATTTATAAAAAAAAGCCACCCACATTCCTGTGGGCCCTTCAGTCAAGTCGGTCCTTAAAATCTTAACACTTTGGTGACTTTTTTTTTCCAGCTAAGGAATTTACAAGCTCTCCTAGTAAGGTTACAACTGCCACATGTTGAATGCCAGCAGCTTTGGATCTCCAAAGCTTCACAAGGTATAGGGAATTTGTTCTCCCCTCTCATTACAAAACTTTCAGGATATCTAAATAAAAAGAAGCCCTGAAAGTATGTCAGCAGATTTCAATGAAAATTTTAATACATTTTTCTAATTCTGTGGTGCACAGCATCAATTTTTTTAGTTGTATACCTTATTTCTCTTACACACTGTACATACCTTCAAACAAGATCGAAGATAACCATTCCTTCTGGAATCTCACAGAAGTATATGTATTTCCATATGTACACATACATAAGCATTCCTTCATTCAGCTTTTTGTGTTTACCAGAAAGATTTAATTCTTGTTATAAACAGCTTATGATAAACTAACTGTTCACATAGATTTTGATGTCAAATCACACCTTTGTCTGGGGCAGTGCAACAACCAAGTGTTGAGCTATTAAGGAAATGACCTAATTAAATTAAAGGCTTCCCTACAAACACTTTAAAATTATAAATTTGAGAGATGTGCCCTAAGCACCTTCTGTCTTTCACTGCAGGGAATAATTCAGTCTGCATTCGGCTTCACCCCTCTGGTGTCAGCCACCCATCTGTCACCTCCCTTTTTCTGGGATAATCTGCTCTGTAGTTAAGACTATCTGCACACTAGCCTCCTATATCTCATCTACCTCCAGAAAGTTACCTCTTGCTGATAGCTGGGGTAGTGATGGCTGTAACCAAACATGGATAACTACCTGCCTCGCTAACACTGTCAGCAACATCTGCAAAACTGTAATAAAATGGCGCTTGGCAGGGCCTCTCCAGTTCATGCTTCCAAAGAAACAGCATTTATCCACAAGTAAGTGACAAGAATGTTATTTACTATAGCCTACCTTTATGAAAAATGTAACCTAAGGGTATACTCTCAGAGTGAGAGTCTTGCCTAGATGAAGCCAGCGTTGTGGTGGTGATTTATTTCAGCAGTACGGGGATCTCGCTCACAGTTAGTTCTCTGCATGGGTTTGCCCAGTAAAGGGCTCCAGATTATATACATCCATGGACTCACTTCAAGGACACACAGAGAGAATAATACCTGTATCTTCCCTAGTCTGATAGAATTCTTCTCAACTGGAAACATTTCATTTCTGCCAGGCAAAAAGGACTCATCATACACCATCCCTCAGCTGCATACTTTCTGCTTCAGGCCATGAGCAACAGCCAGCATTAAAACAGCTGCCCTGTCCCAGCATGGACATGCTGCAAACCAAACTGCATCCTGGACTCAGACCCAAGCCCACTTCACATGTTCAGCCTTGCAGAAACTCTCATTATTAAAGCAATTGCTCTGACACAGCTTTAAAGGGAGAATAGACAGAAAATGATAAACGCTGTTGCAGTCACAGGAAAAATGTTGCCCATTCCTAGAAAATTTATTTGTTGGATTACTTATCCCAGAATTCTGGCATGTAGGTCATACAGTCTGAAAGGAGACTTTGTTTTAACAAAGCTTAGTAAACAAGGGCTTTTAAGCAGGGTCAGAAATGCTGTAGAATTGAAGATAAGCACAGGTTGCATACATGAATACATAATAAGCAGCTCAGCTTGTTAAAAGATGCAACAAGCTTAGTTACCAACAAGAAAATCAGAAATGTGAATTATTTACTATGCATGAAGCAATTATTTTTTATTCTGAAAGGGCTTTAACACCAGTTTTAGAGTTTCCCCTGCCTCTTCATCCAGCTCTGTTCACACTATCTTTCTAGCAACATCAGCCTTAAGCAGCTCTACAGCAAGGTGCTAACAAATTCTGCTGCTTTAAAAGCTTTTCAACTGCAGCAGGCAAAAAGGAAAAAAAAAAAAACCCCAAAATGTTTAAGGGAGTGGAGTGAAAAAAAAAAACCAAAACCAAAAACAATCACACAGAAAACCACCAACAAAATAAGTTTAAACTTCCAAATTCTTACAAAAATTGCATTATTTAACCTATGTTGTAAATATATAACCATAACACTAGTTAGCTGCATGAGGCAAATAGATTCTATGGTTTTGTTAGTTAAGGCACATATATAATTTAAACTATTATTTTTATTAAACTAATTAATTATATAATTAACTGTACTTTAACTGAAACAATCAGGAATTCACTAATAGAAAGAGTTCCAACCTTGTATTTTGCATGTCATGTAATCTTATATGTACAGCATCAAAATCTCCCATGGCACTTAATCTGTGGTTATAAAGATTTACAGTTTTCCTTCCAAACTCACATCTGGGCTTTGTGTGGATTTTACAGAAGGAAGACCATGACCCAGCAAGTTTAAAAACCACTCACCTAACAGGCAACACATAAATCAGTTTGACATAAAGTCCTTGCTAGTTTCAGGAGTTAACATTTGCACAGATTTTTTAAAAAATAGCTCTCCTACCACAGATGCAGAAGGTGCTGCTGCAGCAATGCACAGACTTTCAAGGAGCCAGCAGAAACAATTTTAAAAATTTGTCTTCTTACAGATACATTTCTAAGCCTGATCATCTCTTCCAAAATCCAGTTTTCCAGGGAAAATATGAAGAAGAGTATTTCTGCTTGAGCTAAACAGACGCAGGGGAGCATCACTAACACAGGTTTGGCTCCAGAGCTCTGCATTTAGTTACACTTTTCTAGAAAAAGCCTTTCCCTATTCATTCCTGGCTGCTTGATTTTTAAAATATGGTTTCATAGACACAGCAATATGAAAGTAACACAGCTTACAAGATTCAGGTAACTGTCTCAGATGTATTATAAGAAGAGAAGGATCACCACAATGCAAATTTGAACTTAAGTTTCTTCACGACGATTCCATTGGTTGGACAAGGCACTAACTCACATGTGGCAAAATTCACATCTGTCTTCAAAGTGTCCTGTAATGAACATTGCCTTTAAAAAGGCATTTCTCCATGCCTAAAATCCCTACACTAAACCAGTGTGACATTTTGTATGTAGCTTCTGAGAAGTAGCACCGAAAATTTAAAAAAAGAAGGTAATTGATTCATTACATCTATTTCTACTATATTTCTTTTGGTATTTTTCAGTCCCCATTTCAAAAGGCATTGTTTAAATTGCCCTAATCTGCAAACAGCAACAATAAGTGTAGCAAATACTTGACAATGAAGATGTAAAGCCTCTAAAAACCTGTTACCTTAGTAACCATGGGAATGCAGGAGAATAAGAATACACAGAGTGTCAGGACATCATTTTGGATTCCACAGGGTTTGGGTTGAAATACAGTCAGCTTTCATTAGCTTTTTGTTTTTCCCAGTAGGTCCTTGGACTTTGAAACAAAACCTGAATGACAGCTATGAGCAATTCCAGCCTCACTCCTGATTAGCCACACCAAACAAAACAGCTTTCTTCACTGTGAACATCCCCCCCCCCCACTCTTTGCACACAACAAACCTTGAAACAAACATTATTTATGCTGCTGACCCCTCTGGATATCACTAATAAATCCACTAAAAAAAAAAAAAGTGTAAAATGAAGAGTCACTTTCCTGGGACTTAACAGATAATTTGCTTCAAACAAACATATTGCAAGAAAAATAAAAAGCCAATATATCCACCCAGGACATTTCTGTGACCCCACAGTTTATTTACCAGCTTTAGAGGTTATGTTAATTCATTACCAACACCAAGAAGAATTTAGCTGTTCATCCAAGTAACTCTGTATTTCCATTTTACTGATGGAGGGGGAAAGAAAAAAAGAAGAGGGGAAGATAAAGACTTGAGATCCATGACCCCACCCCCACCAAGTTGGGAAGTTTGTGGTCAAGACAGATGAGAACAAAGATCTCCCAACCGCTGGCCGCAGCCAGCTTAATTCCAGCCAGGTCCATCCCCTTGTTCTTTGCCACTATCTGGTCTCTTGGGAAAACAAACTGGAAAAAAAAAAAACCACCTCCAGGTAAAAATGTTGCAGAAATGAGCAAGAAACTCAACCATCTGGATGATGTTAGACCCAGACCCTAGAACAGCTAAATACTCCTTGAACTTTACACGTACAACTTTATGGCCTCGGTTTCCTCCCTCTGACTTTAAAGTACTCCATAGGCCTGGTTTGAAGTCAGCTACTCTCCTCACCTGCAAATTCTGCAGTCAACTATGGATTACAAATATACAGCAATATAGCCAACCACACCATGTGTTCATTTATCAAAACTAAATTTTCCCTAATTGATCAACTGATCAGCTTTCTATATACAATGATAAAACACAGCAGTGGACACTGAGAAGGGAGAGGGAAGGAAGGAAGAAATGTATTTTTGCTCAGCAAGAGGGGGAAGAAAAAAAAAGAAATAATGGACTACTTGGTTATCATGTGATCATAAAAATCTTTGCATAAAAAGCCTGAAAGGTAACAGTAGTTCACAGACACTGGTCTTGCTTTGTCTTACATTTGCTCACTTCTTTTCCAACTGATAAGGTATTTCTTTTCTGTACACAGAAATTGTCATTTCAGGACACCACTGATGACGGGAGGCTATAGGTCTTAGACATATTTGCAGCCTTCTGCCACCATTTATATATGTATATAAAGCAGGACCACACAGTGGCAACACGGCAACAACCATTTTACATGCAACAGACCAGATTCTTTGTGGGGGTTTTTTTAACACTACAGTATATGAATGTCTGGGTCATGTCAAACATCATTAACACTGAAGTTACACCCTTAAAGCACTGTTCATAGGGCAAAACAGCAATATATCTCTGAGCAACCGCAACTTCCAAGTTAAATAAAAATTAATGTCTAGATTAAATCCAATTAGTCATTATTTATGGAAGAATGGTTCTTGCATGATCCATTCAGGCATTTTGTAGCTATACATAGAAAAGACTTGCTATTCCCCACTCCTGAGAGGAATGAAGTGTCTAGAAACAGGCTCATCTCTACAATAGTAAGTACATCCACAGCATCAATGAGCCAGCTGGTTACAAAAGAGCACATTTTATCCAGCCAGATGCAGGAGGAAGGCCAGCTCAGATTGTGAGACATTAGCTTGGGCCTCGGAAGTCCAATTTTCAGGTCAACCAGTCCCTCCTTTTTTGATCACTCAGTTCTCTGAGACAATGAGGAAAAATAAGCATAATCACAAGGAACTTTTTTTTAGGAGAAAAGATGTTAGAGGAAATCACAAGTTTTGAGAAATTAAAAAAACCCACCCTTCCTTTTTATTTAAATTAATTTCTTTAGCATAATCATTATTAAAACCATGTATGAGCATATATCATCAGAAATTCTCTCTTTCCAATCTTGTGTCTAATCTAACACATGTTGCTTCACGTCTTCAGACTGGTTTCACACATTTTCTGCCTGACCTGGTGTAGCCTTGACTGTTGCCCTGAGCAGAGTTGGCTTGTTTGACACTGCTTGGCCAGCCCTTGAAAAAAGACTCCTCCAGCAAGGAAGAGGGCAGATTCTCTCCCAGCAGTACATACACCCCGAATGAGCCTACTGTGGTGAAGCAGAAACGCAACTGAAGTCAACTTAAATCAGTTTATTTCATCTAACCCCTGTGACGCGTCTCTATGGATCTCACTCCCTCACTATAAAGAAGAAAAAAAACAAAACAGCCAAAGCAGCAGGTACAAGCATTCCCAGGAATTTCAATCTCTTACAGAGACTACTAAGCAGTCCCACCACCCACAGCTGTCACCCAAGAGGGATGTTAGATGACCGGAGACTACACGGCAGAAATTAATCATAATGACTGTTCCCCTGCAATGCACTTTCAGAGTGCTAAAAATAAAGCTGCCAGAACTGGTCTAAATGGAGCACCCTGGTCAGTAGCCAAGCCAACAAAAAGCAAGGATTAGAGGATAAACACAGTCCAGCATGCCCAAGGCATGGAGCTCTTCTGAAGACAAGGGTTTACCTGGAGAATAGCTTCTAACACAGAAGAGGGGTGTGATGGACTATGAAGTAGTTTGCCACACACCTCTATTAAGGACATGGTGGGTTTTTTCTTTCCAAAGTTAGTCTTCAATTCAGTGGCTTCAGAAAGCCACTTCTTGGAAACAAGTGGTTCCCTTATAAAGCTTTGTTTTGTTGCTTCCTCCTGGAAAGCCTGTCAGTGATACTGACCTTCACACCTTTTGTGGTGATTTCACCCTGGCTGGGGGCCAGATGCCCATCAACGTCACTATCACTCCCCTTTTCAGCTGGACTGGGGAGAAAATATATATTGAGAGGCTCAGGAGTCGAGATAAGGACAGGGAGAGATCAATCTGCAATTAGTGTCATGGGCAAAACAGATTCAACATGGACAAAAAAAACCCCATCTAATTTATTACACTACACACACAGTGAAACCAGAGTAGGATAGTGAGAAGGGCAACAAGATCTTAAAACATCTCCCCCCACCCCTTCCTTCTTAGCAGACTTCACTTTAGTCATGATTTCTCTCCCTTCTTCCACCCCAGGTGTCACAGTCACAGGGGGAGATGAGGAATTAGGCTTTTGGTCAGTTCTTCACAAGCTGTTTTCCTTATTAGTGGGGGGTGAGGGGGCATTCCCCACACTCTTCCCCTGCTCCAGCATGGGGTCCCACCCACAGGAGACAGTTCTCCACAAACTTCTCCAACCTGAGTCCTTGTCCCATGGGACTTCAGCTCCTCAACAACTGCCCCAGCGTAGGCCACTTCTATGGAGTGCAGTCTCTCAGAATTGCAGCCTGGTCCCCCACAGAGTCACAAGCTCCCCCAGTAAACCTGCACTGGCACAGGCCTCTTCTCTCCATGGGCTGCAGGTCCTGCCTGTCGCTGATGGAACTCAGCCTTGGTCAGCAGCAGGCCTGGCCTTGAGCCCAGCTGGTGTTTATTCTGTTGGGCCTAGGGGAAGCTTCTAGCTGCTTCTTACAGAAGTCACCCCTGCAGCCCCCTTCTCCACCAGAACCTTGCCAGCAAAACCACAGCACCTTCCTACAAGGGAAGCTAATCACTTTCACCTTTGATGCACATGGTGCAGGCTGGGGAGGAAGCACTAGCATCATCCTTCTTACAAGAGGAAGTCATTGCTACAGTGTCCAAATTCTCTCCTGCAAACCCAAAACAGGCACTTGTATGACACATGAGAAACAAGCTTGAAAAAAAAAATGTATTAAGGACGACATGCTATCATCTCCATAAATGGAGGCTGAGTCAGAGCTACAATAGGAGCTGTAATAATGTCATGTAACAACTCCTCATCTACGTCCTATGTGAGGACTACACACGAACTCAGCCAGTATGGAAAAGGGGCTGATTGTGACACCACCTCTGTGCTTCCCCTTCCAAGAGAAAACCCATATAGAACACCCTGACATTGAATAGCATTGCTGAGACTCTGGTTGACTGCGTTCAAGAGAAGGCAAAAAAAATATACATAAATAATTCCATCCTGGCAACAGCAACACGAGAAGGCGAGTCCAAGCAGCTGCCAGTCTTCTACCTATTTCCCTTTCTAGAATTACTGCCCTCCTGCATGTAAGGTAAGCCACAGGCACTGTGACTTCTGACTGGCAGAGCTGTAGCTGCATTTATTCAGGAACAAAGGACACATTAGATCTGTTTTAATGGGAGAAGTGCAGTACAACCCCACCCAAAAAAGGCACAAAGATAAGCGCAGACCTGTATTCTAAGTGCTCTGTCATTTGCACAGGCTGTGGATTCAACTGCTCACCCCAGATACTGAGAGAACTGGACTTTTTGTCAATTCCCTATGGATTCCAGCTATACAGCTCAGCAATACTCTCTTCATGGAACAGCAAAAATCTGGATGAGAACAACCACTAATTGCTTCCAAAATTACTGATTACTTACAAAACTGTGTTCCAAATATCTGGGACAGGGTTTTCAAGTCTGAAATAAAAATCTCCAGTTCTTTTTTTTTTTTAATTTATAGAAACTCAGTTCCGCAGAAAGAAAATAAAAAATCAGTTCTCAAAGCAGTTCAGAACAGGTCCCCCACTGTCAAGTTTGAAGTCCCCCAGGCCCCCAAACATCAACCTAGTTGTCACTAGTTCTACAAATTTTATTTTTATTTTTTCAATCTCAGAGTAATTTCAAGACAGTCTGAAACTACCTGAAAGGCATGTTGGTGGCACCTATTGCTTTCTACCGTAACAAGGGCAAAAAGCAGCATGTTCAGTTTAACGTCTGTATACCCATCCTTTATATTTACAAAATGTCAATAATTTACAAAATGTCCATACTATTTCAAAAGTAGGATTTCTCTACTTGAGGACAGCGGCTGCATATTTAAATACACCTCACAGATTGTTTGGCATTAATAGTTGTTAATAAAAAGAAAAAAAAAGAATCCAAAGGATTCTGTTCGGTACCCATGATTTCTACCCCACTGCACCACTCAAGCTTGGAGTGTCACTGGTAAACTGGATGAAGGAATTAATTCACCTAAAAAGTAACCTGACTAAAGAGGTTTTTCAAGTATATCAGTTCTTCTGCCAGATCCCAGCAGACACCGAAGAAACAGCAGCAAAATATGGGGAAAGGCAGAGGCTGAGGTAAGGAAATGGGCAATCAACAAAGAGAGGCCAATGGCCTGCTGACCAATAAGCCACATGGTGTCACACAGGCTTTTTCACATGGTTTGATATGAACTTTACTCATTAAGATAAACCACAGATTTTAAATAACCACATATGACTTTAAAAAAGAAAGCAATATCATGAATATGTCTGTCTCAGCACCCACCAAACCAATGTTCAGGAGGCACCTTGCCACCAGTTTGAAGAGCTGAATTCGACATACATCCAGGACCATGTTGAAAAGCTGCAGACTACAACTCTTCTATCTGTGGAAAGCAATCTGGAGACCATGTAGGAAAAATAGAAGAGGAAGAGAAAATAACTCTTCTAGCACCTTCCACTCTGTAGAGTGACTTTTGGGAATTACCTCCAAATTCCATCTGCTGAGTGCTAAGTAGGATAAACTCAAATAAGCAAAGACCTGTAAGATGCCAAGACAGTTGTGTTGAAGCTCTTTCCTTCTCACCCTCCCGTTACACAGTATCATGGACTATGCTATCCTATTGCACTGAGGGACTGCACTCTGTTTTTGCAGATATTACCCATCTCTGCTAGACACACATGCCTTTTTCTTCAGCAGATACCTAGATCTACAAACCTTTTCTCTACATGCTAAAATTGATGGTGGGGAAGGAAATAGTATTGGAAATACTGGCATTTACAGGACACACATGTATTTGCCTGTGCATAACCCTTGTACCCTGCATGCATAAAACCAAATGGAAAAAATATAGGCTTCTGCAATAGAAATAAAACGGATGACTTAAGAATAATCTGACTGGAGTTCAACTCTATCCAGCACCCTACTACTAAGCAAACATCAGGAGGTACTCAAACAGAGAATGATTTTCTGACAATTAAGCAAGAACAATAGCAAATATTCCATTTGCAGTTAAGAATCTTGGTTTTGTTTTCACAGAAACAGTGGGGATTTCTTCAGTAGGAACTTCAATTAACTTCTGCTCTCCCAACCCCACCCCCACCAAAAGGCTTAATGTGCCTAAAAATCATGGCTGCTTTTTCCCAAGGATCTCACGCTAAACAGGGGCATTTTTGCATCCTCTTCAAAGAAGAAAAAAAAAAATCAATTCCATTTATTACACTTGCCTACAGTACTGATGGGCAGTCCCCAAGATTGAAAAGAAAAAAAAAAAAAAAAACCCAAAAACCAAAACCACAACACAGATAAACAAACCCCAGCAAACCCACATTCACTGGCTTCAGAAGAACCAAAACCCCTTAAACATTAAAAAAAAAAAACTAAAATTAGTAGGTCTGGTTTGTGGTTGCCACAAGCCAACCTGCTGATTCAGGGCAATGTCACCAACAGTAGTCTTATCTGCAAAGGGTAACAATCAATTGTTTGACAGAAACAAAGAGAGCTCAACAGGAAATCAACCAGCTCGGGACAGATGGTCACTGAATCAAGTTTCACCCCTCCCCTCTCCAAAAATAGGCTTAAGAGGCATTTTCAGTTACCAAGCAACAGCCCAAAGGAAGGCATAAATCTTTTCCTACATGTTACTCCCCTCCTCCCTGACACAGTAACATTTCAATCTAGCAGGGCGGTATGATTGGGGGTTTGTTTATGTTTTTTAAATTGCAGGTACCAGGGTTTATTCCATGTAGCCACAACCTGTTTCTGCGTGTCCCCTGGCCACTTCTGTTCTTTGGCAAGAAGGTGGCTAACTGTATCCAAGCTATGAGAGCTACTGTGAAGGTGGGTTACAAGCCCCAGGGTCCAACGGCAGTTAGTAGCCCCAGCGTGTTCAGCCAAGGTTCACTGGAGACCTGAGAAATCACTCCCCTGAGGAGGACAATTCCTGACAATTGTTTTATATAAAACCAACATGACCCTGATCACGTCCCGACAAGAGAGGTGACCTTTAAGTTGTCATCAACCCCTGCACCTGCTTCAGCTCACACAAATCCATAAAATTTGCTCCCCAAAAAGTACCACTATATTTTTAATGTAATGTATATTACCACTAGACTTTCAAATCATTTGATCATTCAGAACATTAATTCTCCAGTAATCATTCTAAGTGAGAATTGGCTACTCATGGTACGGGATGTGTAGAAAAAGATAATTAACATTTACTTTTCTGTTGGGCCAGGGGAGGAAAGAAGGGGAGAAGGGGGTGGAAGGGAGAAAGAGACCTGATGTGGCTGGTCGTGGAGAGGAGGGGGAGGGGAGCTGAGAGCCAGGGGGTAAAGGACAGCGGCTCTGAAATTCAGATTAGCATCCAAAGAACAAACCGGTTTGTTTGACCCCCTATCAAACAGGCCGGCAGGCCACAAAGAGGTGTAGTTAAATTTAGTCATACAAACAGTAATCTGCAATAAAATTAAAAAATAAAATTTTTTAAATGTTTACAGTTATCACCCCTCAACAGAGATTAAGTGGGGAAGAAAAAGCCTGGCTTTGGCAACAAACTGGGTAATCATCCTTTAAACGCCAGGAGCCAGGATTACCATTGACACATACTTAGACTACTAAAACATATGGCCAAATAAAAAAAAAAACCAGAAGAAAAGAGGGGATGTGGGGGAAGGGAAAGGTTGTGACAGCATGTGGCCTGCAAACACTTTTATTTACTCCCTCCTCAGCTACCACTTGCTTTAGCCAGCCCAAGTCCTCCTGTGAGACACGGCCTAGCCTATTTTCACTGGCTATTTCCTACACTCCTTTAATACCGACACAGACGCCAGTTAGCATCACTACAGTGGGCAAACAGAGCACCAGCTGAGGCTGCTTCACAGATGAAGGGCCTTGGATTTTAAAGTCTATTTCACCACAAAGCCATCTTGGTGGAGACACTGCCCTGGCTCTCCGCACATGGCAAACAGGCCTCACAGAGAAACTGGACACTGAGACATTTAAATTCAATTAATTAAAATTAAGTTAATTGACATTAAAACAGAAGGTTTGAGCGCAAAAGTAAAATTAATAACTGTTTGTATGTATGCATGAAGATCAGCAGCCCAAGGTCGTGACAGGAGACTCCAGGCTCAGCTAGAGAAGACTGTAATGGCGAAACATTACTGTATATAGTGCTTAAAACCACTGTCCTTGTTTCAGAGCGAGGGAAAACTGAGGCAGAATTTGGAAGTAAACCAGATCTTTTGCGGACCCAAGTGCACACTGTAGCATCACCCTGAGAATTCAAATGAAAGCAAAATGTTATTTCTGTAAATTCATGGCTGACATCAACATTTTTACAGCTGTTTCTCCTTGCCTCTTCATAGCTTGGTGAGAGCCTCATAGCTGAAATCCCCAAAGTAGCCTCTCTGATCAGGCAGGCAACGATAGCTACTCCAGAGTTATTCAGGAACAGATACAGCTGGTTTTCCAGCACATTGAGAATTTGGCTAAACAAGAAATAAAAACCCTACAATTTTTCTCTAATGCATGTCAGTAATTTGGCCATAACATATTAAATTAACTATGGACCTGTGCCAGTTTCTTCTGAACATCAGTGTCAATGGTGTGAAATACTCTTTATGTCCTAATACATAATCCGTCACACGGGGGAAAACACCCTACATTGTAGTTTTGCATAGACATTTTTTCATAGTTTTAGAAGAGGCATTTTCTATTACATTCACAAATACACATCCTTTACACTTCTGTCACAATAAGAGAAAGATAACCTCCTAAGTGAGGAAAGAAAGGTTGTTTCCTTTTCCCCCTCTTAAGTACACCATCATGTTTTTTTCAGTGACCAAAAAAGCTTCTGTATTCATAACACAGTGCACATTTTTGGTCAAAAAGTAAAAAGATGCAAGTTTACCTCAAAATTCCTTCAATAATTCCATGATTCTATGAAATGAGATCTGAGGAACCTGCTTTCCGGTATCTTTTTCATTTAAAAAACTGCACAACAGATATTCTTTGGATTCTCTCTCACACTGCTAGTTTAGAATTCTAGATCTTCCAACTCAAATCTATTATTGAATTAAGCTTAACATGACTAGTTACTTTGAACTAAGCCATTCTCCAGCAAAATAAAGCTTAGATGTGTAAAGAATCCAAACAAATGTCCATTTTTTTTGCCACTGGCCATGATCAGAACACATAACTCTCAGTTACCTCTGACCTGCTCTGGTCAGATGTACTAAGCTTAAGCTAAAGTTACAAAAACATGTTTTCTCAGTAGCAAGTAATTCAGTAATAGCAAAAGTGAAATCCAGAGATCAACTGCTGAATACAAAAATCTTATTAAAATCATAATAGTGCTTCTCTCCAGCAAAGGGTGGGAAGAGGAACAGAATGGTAAGTAAGAGCGATCATCAGTTAAAATCTCCCTTAGGTAAAAATCAATCTAGCTGTAGAAACAGAAAAAGCATTACAAAACATCAGGCATAGGTAACCCAGTAATGACTGCAGATAGATCATTGCAAGCCTGATTTCCAAAACTAAAAAAAAATTAAAACAAAAATAATCACAATTTGAATATTATCTTTAATCATGATATAAGGTGACATTGCATGTAACTGTTTACTCACCAGTTTGACATCAACTGTTAAACTATTTTTTCCTGTATTCATAATTTGGGGCTATTCCTGACACACATAAAACAGTATGGATACAAGAAGATTCACTAGCATATTCTCTTATCTCTGCACACTGGCTGAAAGAAAAACAGTTTCTGTGATTTATTCCAGATCAGAATGGCACTGTGACAACACACAGAATAGAACTCATTTTCAACAAGCATCTTTTAATGAGAAATTTATCAGTCCCTCTCAGCATGAGCTGCACTTTGGAACAGGGACAACAGGATTGTTTTAATGAATGCATCCTGAGCCCAGTCTCCTTCCAGGCACTGGCCTCAAATATGCTCATTTTCCATCCTTGGGGCAAAGGATTAGTTATGAATCATAAAAACAGTTCTGCTCTCTGTCCCTTGTTAACTAGCCAGTCAACTTCTTCATAAAACCAAGTTTTTCAAAGAACATCCAATCTCTAGTGGCCATTTTCTACTTATTCTTTCCTTTCCCTCTTGCTGTGTTTTTTATATAATAAATTTCAACTTCCCACGGTTTATTCAGATAATCATTTGGAGCAGGAAAAGGTATGTTGTCTTCCAGCCTCCATTCCTCTTTTTGTAATTGGAACTAAAAAGCACAGCTCCCTTCTTTTCCACATTTGGCCGGTTTTCTTCTACATATGGAATATGTTCAGCTAGAGTATGGCAACTAGAGGGAAACTGCAACCCACATACTGAATCATCAGTGAATCATCAGTTTGCCCAGAAAAATAAAACATATGGACACACATACAACTCAGTTATCGGAAAGATGCTCAAGGGCATGTTATTGAGAACAGAAATTCCCAAACCTCACCAGTTAAAAAAATACTAAGTAGAAGTGATTGATTGAAATAACATAAATATCTCCTTTTTATGCATGCTGTCTTTTAGTCCAGAAAGGTTTAAAATTAACAGTAGTGGGCTTATTTTAAGCTTAGAGCAGTGTTCAATTATGACCATTAATCTAGAAAGACTGATTTAGACAATGCATCAAGTCAATCCATCAGGTATCATTACTGTCTTTTGGTGCCCAATCTTCCATCCCGGACAGGCCAAACAACCTCTTATGGAGTCACTCAAGCTTTGCAGCCTCCCTGCTAGCATATGCCTAGCGATGCCTCCATCACCAGACCATTTCTGGTTGCCATGCAGTAACATGACAAGACCTCCAGGCAGCTGTCGGTAACCTCACCGCGTCTCTCCATTGAGTATGTGACTACACATACAATCAGCACATACGTCTGATGACATACAGAAAGCACGTGTAGCACACAGAAGAAAAATAGCCAGAAAGATGACTGCGGAAAGCAGGTTACCAAACAATTCACGCTGCTAGTAGCCTGTACCTTGAGTATGTTTACAAAGCCCTTAGGACAGATGAATTGTTTCAGGAAGCTGTATCTTACCAACAGGTGATACTGCCTAGTTTTATGGGTTTTGTACTGCCCCACTTTACAACAAACAGCAGAATCATAGAACAATTTGGGTTTCAAGGGACCTCTGAAGGTCAACTAGTCCAAACTCACACTCAAGGCAGGCCACATTGGAAACCCTGTGAAAATAAAACATTTTGGTTCATGGCTGATCTGCATCAATACGTTTGACTTAAGAATCAGTCAAATTTAAATCTCAGGTTCTCAGTAACACTCAAGTAGACTGCAATGAAACAAGAACTGAAGGCCTGTTTCCTAAAAATAAAGAGTCCGAGGCACAAAATACAGTTTTTCTCAAAAAAAAAAAAAAGAAAGAAATGTTTCATCAATGTGAATACTTTGTCTGTTTCCCAATACACAATTTTTGCAATTTGGACAAACTACTAATGAACTACACAGATCTAATGAACCACAAAGATCCACTTATGTGTCAAGGTTATACAGTGAGGTTCATGCTGTACTTGTTTATATAGTGAATCAGAATGCAGAACACAAAGTTTAGAGATATCAGTATCATCAGACATCAGAAGTATCAAAACTATGCAGCATCTGTTGCATTCCTCTCTCTTTTGGCCTTAAGACCCTGAACTTCACATAACTGAATTAAAAGTTGAGTCCATTTTCACAGGGCAATTCAATTAAAAAGCATCTGGGAGAATACTGTCTTACTGAAAGTAAGTCCCAGATCCAGTTCTCATTTATTACACTGCTGGGACAACATCCTTTAACATGGTGATCAAAAGCAAATTTATTTTTTTTTTCCCCTTCTTTAAACAGACATCAAAGCAACAATGTTAGGATGAATTTTCAACTGTTCTAAAACTACAGGTTATATAAGGTTATGTAGATTCGCCTTTTTCATGAGGAGGAACTCTGGCAACACGCACATGCAACTTCACAAGCTCAACTTGGCAGTTAATCTGTGCAGCCTTAGCACATAATCAGAAATGGATTTACTACAGTGACAGCAAATGGAGCTGAAAAGCCACACTGCACTGTCTAGGGGAGTGCTTAACCCCTGTCACAGGCACAGCCTCCCTCTTTCTACACCAAAGCCATGTCACAACTGGAATCGCCCCAAATCCGAGCTTGACAGAAAGCCAGCCAGCTGTGCTGCACATGAAAATTGAGCATCCATCTCCATAGCCACCAGGCATCTCTCAGTTAAAGCAACCACGCTGGACAGTCAGCAAGCAAACACCGTTCATCATGGTAGCTGAGAGCAGCCAGAAGAATGTTGGGCTTTTTTGTTTTTATTGGTTCCTCCCACCTTGCCCCCACCCTCAGGCTTTTCTGCCACAAGGTCACATCCACTATTCAAAATTGAAGTTTTTCTTTAGAGGTGGCTTTTGTATAAGAGCTTCCATGGCATAGCAGAACTCCTGGTCTAGTCATACACACGTATAAAGGCAAACTGTGAACACAATGTTAGGAGTGCAGACCAGTATAAGCCATTTCCACCAATCAATCATTAAGGAAAGGAATCCTACAACCCATTAAGACATTGGACTATTACGGCATTAGTCCTCAGCATTTCTAAATAATTTCCTTTTCACTTTCATATATATATATATATACACACACACACATACATGTATGCACACATACGTACCACTATCTTCTCCAGTTGGACACATCAACAGCTTAGATGATTTCTGGAGGTGGCAACTACATATGCCTTTTCCATGCAGCACCCAAAACACTCTCATGCACATAGTGATCAAGAACGGTATTGCTGCATTAATGCTATAAAACATGAAATCTGCATGTTTAGATGCCCTGCCATTTCATGGGAAAGATTCCATAGCTCTTAACACAAAAGTTTGGAACAGCTAATGTTTTAATCTTGATGCCCTTGAAATCCATCTTGCCTCCCACATCTGCTAAAATCACAATTGTAGGCCTGGAGGAGGAAAGTGATATAACAATCTAGAAGGCAACTCATTTTCCCTCTCCTCAAGAGGCTTGGAAACCGAGAGCTAACTTTCCTAAAAAGAAAAAAATAAATTGGGAAGAACTAACCTTCAAAAATTTGCTGAAACTGCTGTAATTGGGACTATGAGAACATGCATACTGTTCACTCTGTATTATTGCTTTTAAATCTTTTAAATGCTTTAAATTTCTGTGCACTTCTTTTTGAGGCATCAAAGTCTTCTTGGATGGCTTTGCCTTTTCCCTCCCTTCCTCTTAAGTGTCCTTTCAAAACTGCCCCTCAGTAAACTGGTACTGATGATTTACTTAATCCACCTAATTTCTTATTGTTCTCACAGCCAGAATTTTCCCTCTAAGAGATTAAGATTAGAAAGAGTAACCACAGTGCCTTAATATTACATTTATATAAAGAAATTTTTGAGAGCATTTTTTTACAATACTAGGGAACCACAGTGTTCTTAAATGTCACATAGAAGATGATCGGCAGGAAGCAGTTTCCCTTTTCTTGATGCAGTGAAGGACATTGTAGCTGTAAAAGTCAAGACCTAATTCCCAGTCTTCTTAGAGGAAACACCTAGTTGCACTAAGAATTTGATTCTATGAGTGGTTTAAAGAAATTACAAGATTAAGCTTCCTTCATGAAACAGCTGTTCTCAAAGTGGACTGAAAGTGTGAAAGAGCAGGAGAATAAAGCCACCTAAAGCTATAAAGGACACAGAATTTGGAGGACTTCTTGAGAAGTGAGAGGGAGATGGTCAGTGAGGTAGGAACAAAAGCAGTAGAAGTAGGTGGCACAATCACCTGAATGGCAAGACTGAGATGCAATTGTGCACTGTGAAACACCGTATTACAACCCACACCTTATCACCAAGGAGACAGTAAGCAGAGAACCAATAGCAACAAAGTCCTATACCAAGAGTGCAAGGACATAAGGTTTAGGACCGGGAATACAACGCTTGGCTCTCTCCAAATCCCAAGTTTACAGCCATGGAGACAAGGTTTTGCCTCATGCTTTCCATCCTGAGACATCACTAACATTGGTAGGCTACAGGAACATTTCTAAAACTCTGCTGTGAACCTCCCTATTTCACCAATGACTCCAGTGTAAAGAGGTAGCTGCCCAGATTCCTCACAGGTTTGAAAGCAGCTGAACTCAGTTACTGGGAACCGTTCTTGCTTGCTTACTCACCCTCTGAAGTGAGTAGAATAGAGGAAGCGCCAAAGAGCTAAGAACTAACTAAGCCAAGTCTGCTGTGCTTGCTTTAAGAAAGTGGTCATTTCCTCTTTATTAGGAAGATTGTGGAGGATCAGGCACACAGCAATTTCCAAACACTCCACTAATTACTCTATACTGATAATAAGGAAGGGAACATACAACAGAGAGTCTCACTGAGCATTAAAATAGTATATGAATTATCTCTAACTTTTAAAAGGCAGCTGGAATTAACAGGGATGAAAAATCCTACTAAGTGAAAAGCATAATTTAAATATCAAACTCCCAGAAAAGGTCTCCTTAGGTTTCCTTTCGTGTAGAGTCCCAAGGGTCTACAAGAAACCAAGTTCTGAAGTTGGAGGTATCATAATAATAAAAAAAGGGGTAGCATTATATAAAAAAAAAGGGGGGAGGAGAAGCCTAACCTCTCAAACATGTAAATCATCAAAGGGAAAATATTTAATGTGCACACTGATCATTCTTTACAAAGCCAAATTTAAATGCTGTACTGTTACAGAGAAAAAAACCCGTGGCCTAAACCATCTTCCCGAGAAGGCTAATGAAACTTTGGTGGTGCACACTCTGTCATTGAACAGAGAAATCAGTGCTGTGGAGGGAGATGCAGCAGACATTAGTGCAAAAAGACAGAGGTACTAGCAAAATGAATGTTCAATTGCATTAGCCACCCTAAATGCATCACTTTACAAGAGCTGTCCATCTCAGTAACCTTAACAACTTCACACTGTACATTTCAGGGAAGTCCTTTTACTTTTGGTGATATGCACAGATGAGTCTTCATTTTTAAAAGAAAAAAAAAAAAAAAGAAAAGAAGAAAGAACAGTATTAATGGTAAGCATTTAAGACCTCAGTTACATTCAGTAACCAACTTCTTCACTTGCCTGGAAGTGCTCTGCTCAGATCATGCCAATGGTCCTGAAAAGAGTTTGTTACAGACTATAATGGAGAGAGAGAACCAGAAGACCTTTGCCCAACATTTTATAAAACTAGTTACTCCAGGCTTGTTCATGGAAGCACTACAACAGATGTCTGCTAATCTCTTAAGTAATAGTATCTTAAGTCTGCCCACACTGTTTTGCTGTTCATAGCTCCATCAGTTTGAAAAAACATCTCAAAATAACCTCTCTAAAACCTGATATGGGGAATATTAATTGAAGGTTTCTATCAGATCTTGTTATACTAATTCAGGCTACTCCCTACTGTCTCACTCTTCTGGTGATTTTATGTCACAACATACAGTTCTCCCCCTCTTTTATATTTTAGGAACATTGTATTAGTTACCATAGTATAACTGCAATTGAAAAAATATTAAACACTGATTAAATGCAAATTACCCAAAGCATTTGACAATATGTGCTGTAACATTTTCAGAACAGGAATGTGGGTGGAAGGGGGTGTGTTTATTAAACCTCTGAAGTGCCATGGAACTTAAAATACTAACTCAATGAGAATTAAATACATTTCAATTAATGTAGTCATTTATACAATTATCTATGGCCTCTCGTGTTGGAGAAGTATTTTACAGAAGCTGTGATGTTACTGTATGATATAATGAGACAACAGGAATCAGCTGACATGGCTTCAGGAATCACCCAAAACAGAAAAAATTACATCTTAACACCATTTCTATAAGGATCTCCATACTTCTACTCGATACTTCCAAGCCAACCACAGCAGTGTACAAACTGTGGCAGTTCCCATTGTGAATAAACACTGTTCCAAATTTCTGTCATCCCCAAGTTCCTCCAACAGATACTCTTTTTCTCATGGATTATAAAAACATTAATTACTCTATTAAAATATTAAGACCCTAATGCTACAGGATAGGATAAGCGTGCTCACTGTGTGGCTTACTAGTTTGGGTCATCTTCACTACCTACCTGCAAGTTCGAATCCATTAACAAGGGCCATACCAGACATGCTCAGGGCTGCAAATGAACATCTCTAATGATTCACTGAAAATTCATTTACTGGTTGTCCCCTTATCATACGAGGGTTATTTCCAGAGTTCTTAGAAACGAGATGTGTTCAGGATATAACAAGACATAAAATTGGTCCATGAATATGTCTCTGCATAGAGTACAGCATGAAACAAAATGATGAGGTTTGGAAATTTTTTTTTTAAATTAAACTATATTAGGCAAAAGTGTTTTGAACAAACATTCCTACAAGCAACACTTTTCACAACACTTTAAGGAATGGCATGACAAAACAGGATTTGAAGAAAGTTAACAATTCTTAAGAGAAAATAACCACACATTAATTCCAAAAATTTAGTTTTGTTTTATGACTGCCACTGTAATCTGTTTCAGAATATTAGAGATATCTTAATCACATACACCACCTAATGAACTCTAGTTTGCAGGGCTAATTCTCTAAAAGACATCATTGTCAAAATGTCAAGGCTTATTACTCCTTCATTTGTCAGTCTTCTCAACAGTACTCCTTTTCACTATTCCGTTTAGGAAGCAAAAAGGCAAATGTGTCATCTGCATTATGTGCAAGAAATTATGATGCCAGAATAGGCAAAACACATCTCAAAGAGGCTATCCATCCAGGGTATAAACCAAAAAAATCTGAAATGCTTGTTACATTAACGATTTCACAATCCTTCTTAGAAGAGTAAAGATGTGATGCCTTAATATCATGTCCAAGCTCCAGGTTTTGTTAATTACATCCTACCTACCTAAATGCCCCCTGTAGTTTCAATTAGACATGGTATTCTTCTTCACTTCCCGTCCTGATTATTGTGCACTGTTGCTAAGCGCTAGTTAACAGTTGCCACATTCACCCCAAGTTGGCTGCACTTCAGTGGTCATTCAAAGAATTAAATACAAAACATATGGTACAGAACCATACAAAGCAAAAAAGCACTTTTAAAAAACACTCTAAAATGCTTAATATGAAAGATACTACAAAAGGTTACACTACTGAAAGTAAAATCCCTACAGTTCTGTGCCCACTTAAAATTTCCTAGAACCACTGAAAATTATAGAGAAATGCACTTTTTTTTAGATATCATTAATAAGATTTAAGAGTATATTTTTGACATTACACTGAATCTAGTTTTATGCTGAATGAAGAGCCCAGCAGTCATAAAACATTAGGCTTTATGGTACAGAAATTTTTCCAGATTTGCCTTTTTTAAAAAAAGTTTCATTCCCTATATCCCATAGCAACTAATTAGTCTCTCCTAAATTACACTACCAAGTTTTCTTCTTCCTTGTATCTGCAAAATACTTTGGACATGACTTGCTGAACTGCCAAATATCAATGCCAATAGTAATGTGTTTAAGAAGACCTTGAACCAAACGTGCTTTTTCGAATTCTAGACGAACTTTTCACACAGCCATTTCACCCCTCCTTTCATCTGTGATGTCCTCGTGAGATCTTAAGAAACTTCACATATTTTAATTATCCCAGTAAAAGCTCAGTATCAGGTTGCCTACTACTTACTGCTTATTTCCTTTAGTATTAATTACATCCTGGGCTTAAAAACTGCTTTACCAAAGAATCATCACTATTTCTGATTGTTACAGCCAAACCCAGCTAGCTAATCAGAATTCATGGTACCTACGTACTGCTTTTTATAGCTAAATTATTTTTCTGTTAAACACTTTAGACAAAAACTTGTTTTGCACAAATGCTACCAATAATAAACAAAAACATACACTGTATTTGTTATCTGTATTCACAGATGCATAATTAGACCTCCAGAGTTCAGAGCTCAACCCTTTAAATAGGTTAGGCATATACTGAACATTATTCATTGACTTCCTGGAACATTTTATTGGAAATACATGAGAAAAAGTATGCCTGTGTTCAAAAGCCCCAAGTGTTAAAATGAGGAATAAGTAAACATTTATCAACAGCTCCGAGAATCCTCACAGAATCCTTATTCCTTTGCAAAGAGGTATTAAAAAAGTTAATCACCAGCCTGGTAAGTGCTTTTTGTCCTACTCAGAAGCAAATTCTTCAGGGTAAGGTTTAATACTTTCAAATACTTTTTTTTAATCCCACTACTGCATATGTAATAAACTTTTCAATCAATAGAAGACCTTTGTTTTTCTTAGGGGGCATATTCCTTAATGAAACCAAACTGAAATGTGCATTACAGTATTTAAAAGTGCAGAAGGCTTTAACTGTCTTCTCAGAGGTCACATATAGAACCATATATGCAGCTGAAATATGCACCTACCCACTTCACTCTCAGCTCTAAACAGTAGTAATTGGAAATAAAAAATAAACAAATTCTGCCTCAGTTATTCCTAATCAGGAAATAAAAGACAGCACTTCCTTCTTCAGCAGCTTTTTTTTTATTTCCATCTTTCAAATAGCTCTTCCTAACAATGGATCACTTAAGCATGAAAGATATGAAATACTATTTCAATACTACTTAAAATATCATTCAGCAGAAGAGCCCTAAATGTCACCAATTCAAAGAAAACCAAATAAAATTATGTAAAAAAAAAAGAAAAAAAAGGTCATACCTTCAGGGTATTTCAAACAAACATATCGGCAAGCATTAGACATGGGAAATATTGTCCCACCAGGTAACTTAAAGTCTCCTGCACTTTAAACACATCTGACCGCTGCTAATTCTCAAATTTCTGGGCACGGGTAAATTAGGCTTGGGGCCTAAACAAACAGCAGCCCCTGGTCCAACCTCTGGGTTGGCCGAAATCCTGCGCTTTAAACGAAAAGTTTCCATCTTTCATAGACTTGGGGAAAGCCGGGGAAGTGCTGGGGAGGGAAGGGCCGAATCCCGGCGGTACCCAAGGGTTGTCGAGGGCGGCGGGGCGCCTCCTCACGCATCTGTCAGCTGCCTTCGAGAGACAGCGCTAGGTTCACCTGGAGCCGGCCGGGTATTTTACCCTCTTCTGCCTCTACTTCCCAATAGCAAACAGGTCCTGTCGATCGGCCGTCACCGCGGTGAGGGGAGTCACCGAAAAGCCGCCTGTGACAGGGCCCGCGACGATCGCCTGCCCTCGGTGCCCGCCAGCGCGACTGTTGCTGCCCGTTGGGCTGCCGCGTCTCCAGGGGACACCGCCACCCCTCCGCACCAGGGGCGGCCCCGCCACCCTCCCCGCCCGGCGCCTGCCTTATCCTCCTCAAAACCAGTCTGCACATGTCAATAAATGCCCCTCAAACAACACCCCCAAACCCCTGGTCCACTACCGCCGGCTCTTTTCCCCCTCAGGCGAAGGCTCCCCGGGGCGCGGAGGGCGAGGCAGCCGAGCCCCCTGCCGGCGGCCGCTCGCATGGCAGCGCGGGGCGGGGGAGCTCGCCGTCCTCCCTCCCGCCCGCTCACCAACAGAACCACCTGCACCCCCCCGCGCCAACCCCGCTCACCCTCCCCCCCACCTTCCCGGGGCTTTGCTGCCTGTCGCCCGCCCGCAGGGACGGCTTTTCTCCTGCAGCCGCCCGGCCAGGGCTCTCTCGCCCCCGCCTCGCCCCGTCGGAGCACTGTCATTTCCCCCCGCTCCCCGGTCCAAAACGACGGTAACAAAGGGCTGGAGCCCACCCGGGGGAGGGCACCGGCAGCCCGCCCGTGACACCGTCCGCGGTCAGCCGCGCCACTGGCAGCCCGTAGTCCCTCACCACCCCCCGTGCTGCGCTCTGCGGGATGACTGACACTGAGCGTGACCCAGCGAGCGGGGCGCCGCTGCCGCCCTGCCGCCGCCCCGACCGGCCACCTTTGTGCCCTCCCCAGAAACCGGCGAGAAGGCGAAGTGAAGCCCCGCGCCCACCGCTGTTCCCTTACCTTACTAGGCAGAGAGAGAAGTTGAAGCGCTCTCCTTCCACCCGTCCCTCACTTGCTTTTTTTTTTTAAATTTAATATTTTATTTTTTTTTAATTTGCCTCCTCCTTCCCCTCACGCCGAGCAACTGCGCTCGGCAGTCCGGCCCGGGGCCCTCGATGCCACCGTCTCCCTCCGGGTCTCGGTCTTCTCTCTCTCCGGCGGGAGGAGAGGAGAGGAGGGGAGGCGAGGGGAGGGGAGGAGAATGGGGCGGACCCGCAGGTGCCGCCCCTCCTGCTCTGACAGCGGGGAGGGAGAGGGGTCGGGGGGCGGCGGGCGAGGGGACCGGGCGGTGACCGCGGAGAAGCCGCTCTCAGGTGAAGGGGTGGTCCTGCAGGACTGAGGGACAGCCTCCCCGTCCCGGGCCAGGCCCAAGGACAGCGGGGTTGGGAAGGGGGCGGCAGCGTCGTGCCGAGGACTGAAGTGATGGGTCGAGAACAGGCGCTGGGGTGGACACAGATTACTGGAGGAGGCAGGCGAAGGGCGGTGAGGCCTGGGACATGGCCGCCGAGGTTCGGTGAGGAGAGAGGGAGCTGGGGTGCTTCCAGTTGGGAGGTAAGGGGTGAGGCGTTACACGGAAGGGGAGCCAAAGAGGGAGCTGGGAAGCGTCAAAACCCTGTCAGAAATCCAGCGTGGTTTTGTGGCAGGGGGAGGCAGAAGGTGGCACAGGGTGCAGTAGCCATCTGCACTACCCTGTGTGAGGCAGTCCTGCAGAGTGGAACAGTCAGGGCTGTGGGCAGTTCCAAGTTGGAGGGGTCACCTCATATTTTGTTTGGGGTTTAGTTAGCAACAGAACTAGTTCAAGAGCGGTAAAGTAGAAGCTGAGGGGGTGTAGCATGCTAGGAGGACACTGGAGATGAACTAGAGAAGGGCACTGTGAGCGTAATTGTGTCAAAGATTAAATTGAGCAGTGCTCAAGGAGAGGTGGGTTAAACATGAGGGGATCTGAGTGCGTTGGAGGGGATGGAAACAGAAGTATCTGGAACGTTTAAAGCTGTAAATGGAGCCTGAGTCTGCGTGGGGAAGCAGCGAGTTTGGATTCTTAGTGTGTGTAAAGATGAAGGTCAGACTAAGCAGGAGTGTGGGAAGGAGGCTAGAAATACAGCAGAGTGTGCCAAGAGTAAATATCCATTGAACTGGGGAAAAATGATTCTGCGTTTTCTTCCTTTCACAGTTGATTGATCAAGCTACCGTATGAACCATCTCTTTTTCACTTTTTGCTTTTCAAAGGGCATATTTCTTGAGATCTTTTCAAAAAGCCTTTTTCTTCTTGTGACCATAAGGCTCAATCATCGGCAGCGTCCTATCTTTCTGCCTCAACAGCTAAGAAAAAAAGTGATAGTGACAAAAAAAAGTGGTAGTCTTTGTTTTCTTTGACAGGAACCTGCTGCTGTGTGACACTGAGAAAAAGAAGATGTCCAGTACTTTTTTCATGTCCTGTTCTTTTGTATTTGCTGGTTAAAATATTAAGTTCCAGCATACTACTGAGTGCTGTCATTACCACAGATAATGAGACTTCATCATGAAAGTGGGAAGGTAAAAAACTGTCCCTACCTCTTGGAAAAAAAAAAAAAGGATATGGCACAGCACTACTGCTGCTTAGTCCAGAAATGAGAAACAGAGGTCTGTCTAAGAGGTAATGTAGATGGTGCTGAATGTTCAACAAAGTTGGACTTTTTCTGCATTGATCACACTCTCTTATAGGCACTATGGAGGTTTTCACTGTTACTTCTGTTTTGGTTTACTTCCATTTTAGCAATGCTTTTCTACGACATGCTGATCTGCGCTTAATTTCATTAAACAGGATGCAAAAGTGTAGTAATGGGTGTGTATATCTGTGTAGCTAAGTTAGAGACCAAGGACTGGGACATGTCATTAGGCGGTCTTCATAGCAAACTTCCCAGGAAAGAATCTTGAAGCCATCTCAGATTATGCAGCATGTAATATACACAAAATATACACATCACTGCCTTTTATTCATCCATAGCAGTTTGTATTTCTGAATATGTTGGGGTTTTTTTCCCAACAACTGCTTTGGTAGGAAATACTGAAGGAAGTAGTTTTCCTACTGACTTCTTTGGCACTTCTTTGTAGCACCTTGGTACTTCTCAGCCATGAGCTCCAGAACTTTCTTACATGTATTCTTATGTCACAGTTGTTCTCAAAAGCAAGGTGCCTCCTAAATAAAGCTTTCCAACTATTTTGTTCATTGGCTACTTTGATTCTGAGATTATGTAATTTTTATATGAATAGCTAAATCATTTGGCTTGAACTGCTTAGAGCTGGGCTTTGGCTGTGGCTTACCTGAAGACATGCTACCTCCATTAGCCTATCTATCTTGTTATCTGTGTGTGTATAGGGCTGCTAATAATATGACCCTTAACGATACATAGATAAAAATTTAGCTGGAACAGAATTTAAGAGACTTTGCCAAGTCAGATCAGGTTTCAGGATCAAGTCCTTATAGCTTTGCCACTTTGCCTGTTCTAAATTGTACACTTTATTTTTCTGGAAACCTGGACGTAGATAGCTGTAAAAGAATTTAGGCTGCTATTCTAGCATATCCCTATTATGCCCTATGTATCAACTGTGCTGTTGATACTCTGCAAAATATAATGGAATTAAGCACTATCAGTGTCAGTCCCTTGAGATAACAGTGCCATGTGACCCTGGACAGATTTAGACAGTGAATTTATTATTACTGTTAAACATAGGAGCTTTGAAAGCATATCAAGGCGCCTGTAGAATACCTGATACAGCATATGATCATTCTAACTTAGATTACTTAATTATATATCAATTGATCTCAGTAATAGCAGTCTAGATTTCCCTTGACATTTCAAACTGTTAAATTTTACTTAGAGGTACCTACTGAATTATTCAGGCAGCTTTAATGCAGTAACTCTTCTTATTTGGATTTATTTTTGTTTCTCTTTTTTGAAAAGGAAGAAATGTTCGTTACATGTTTTCTTCTAACTTTCTCTTTCACTATCAACATTTACAGCCTGTAGGATGGTTTAATCTGTACCATCTGTGGGCCATATTGCACATCAGATGGCAGGATAAAATCTGTAACAAGAACATTTTGGGACATAAAAGTCTTTTAGGGTTTGAAGCCATGATACTCACAACACAAATGTGTGGAGCCACTCATGTATCTGAAACAGAAGACGCAAAATGCCAAGGCAGCTGCTGGAGTGAAATAAAGGAGAGACCACACAGTTTGGGGAGCATACAGGCAATGAGAACAAAAGAGCGTTTGAGGGAACAAGAAAGTGCAACTTCAAGCAGTGAGAAATTGGAGTCAATCATTAGGAATTATTGACAGCAGACATGCAGGCACACGGCAATTAGAGGCTCGGTTTGGGAGGCAAGGTCAATTAATACCAAGGTAAAGAGGCATCATCAAAAAAGCACCTGGTTTAGCAAGCAGCATTTTCTGATCCCTGACTAGACAACATAGAATAAAATTGCCTTTCATGGGCTGGGTTTTGGCCGTTGTTGTATTCATAAGGCAAGATACCATCATTTACATTATCTTCTGCTACAAAGGACTCTGTAAGAACACAACATGACACTCCAGTGTCTGCAGAGATTGATGGGGCCCCAGTGCAACTACAGAGGTTGATAGGTATCCTTCAGTCCTGAGCCTTCGTAAGGGATTGCAGTTCCCCTTGCCTCTAGATTATCTCTTCACTTTCTTCATATTTTCTGGTTTTCAGAGCAGCAGGAATAAGATCCTTTTGGGTATAGTGTTCCAAACTAGGGATAGCTTGGAACAGTTCTCCCCCTTCCTAGCCATGAGGGCAAACTTTGCAACAGATTTCAAGCTTTTTCTTTTTTCCCTTGCAACTGAAGGTCATCAGTTCATCTTAGATCATTCTCTGATCTAGGGCTTGTATTTATATGTTATGCCAGTTACATGTAAATATTCACTGATAACTTGAGGCATCTAACCTCAGAAAGTAGGTTGCAAAAAATGTAAACAAATAAATAAATAGCCACACAAGGGAACTCTCTAATTTCTTCTTGTTTGTGAACTACTGATTTCATATGTGCTAAACTCAGCAATTTCTACCCCAGATACACTGCTGTGAATGTTTTATTTGATTGAACTTACCAAATTTTTGATATTAAACTTTGCCTGAATGAAGTGTCTGAATTCCACAGACCTGGTCTTGTCATTGTTATAAGCTGATTCCAAAATTGGCTTTGACTTCCTTGGTGGAAACTGAAATGTTCTTTATATATATATTCTGGCATCAGGTTTTTTAGCATTACTATTTAGCACCCCTACAAAAAAAAATGATAGGGCATGGTAAGATGAAAGAGAGAGAGTGATTCTTAGAACTAATAAGAACATGTTTGCTTTATCTTTCTGTTACTCAGTCCACACAAATTAAGCAACTAATCAGCAGGCTTTCCTGGAAGTTCAGCAGTAGCACATAGCCACTGGCACACATGTACTATCTGTTCCTTCTCAATTTTTGTCTGGATTTTGCAGAATGACCAGCGTTAGGAGATAATCATTTCAGAAGAAATGCTTGTATGTAAAAGTCCTGGAGCTAATCACCAGAATCTCAGATTACCCTGATTATGGAAACTATAGCCAGATTCTCATTTTTTTAAAACTTTTTATAAAATACTTGGTATTGCAATGTCAGCTCTTGTTTACAGGTTGGTAGCTGTACCCCATCTATCATGCAAGATACAGCAGGATGCCCTTTCCTTGGCTAAGAAGCATGTCCGTAGCAAAAGGGAAAAATGCATTACCCTGTCTAAATCAAAGGTATTCTTTGAACAGGAAGAACTTTTGGCACCTGCATAACTGTGCTGCGTGGCTGAGGCTGTAACATGTTTCTAATTCCCTAAATTGTGAAATTCAGTTTTGTTTCAGATAAGACAGTGCAACAGGATTGCCCCTTTTGAGAAGTATCAGAGCTACTGTGAAAAAATAAGCTCTGTGTTAAGGAAAACTGTAAGCTAGTATTTGTCAAAACTGAGCCTCTACCTAGTTTTAATGTTTTTTTCCTTGTATACATTTTTATTTCATAAATAATTTTCAAAAATCACTAATCCTTCAGTGGAATCCTTTTGAGTAACTAATCTGTGTATGACTTTAGACCGTGGCTGATTGAATCATATGGTGTGAATTCGGTGTTTTATGAGTGAGCCTGGGTTTTATACACCATGGAACCAGCACAGTCCATTGAATCTGACATCTTTGAATGGGAAGATATGTTCTGATATTTTCCTAGACAACAAAATGCTATCAATATTCCATTTTTAAAAGGAAAAGGAAAACCTGATTGCTTTAAATGATTTAAGAAGTGATTTCTGATTGCAATTGGATTTGTTCACTTTAACTAGATTACAAAGAATTTTGCAGGACATACATGAAGTCTGTAGACATGAGGACTGTGGGTTTTCCCCTCCAGGGATGTCTAGATAGAGGTTAAGTCTTTTTCTCATCAGGAGTTATTATAAAGAAGAGTTTTTCCATAGCTGTTTAATTGTGTGTGACAAAAGGGAACACTACCTTCTGTTTAAATGTTTCCAAAGTGCAAAACCATATGAAAAGCAACCTCAACTGAACGGAAAAGTATATGTGGTACTGACTGTTCTATGAAATACTCAGCTATACTCTGGCTCTTTCACCATCCCCTGGACTGCCTCCTCAGAGACAACACTGAAACCTAGATACATTACCCCTAAATGACAGGTCTCCATCACCAAATGTGGGGAAAGTAAATCTCTCAGTTGCGGCAGCCAAACACATGATCTAATCAAACTATTTTATAGCCTAGAGTGAAATAATCCTTTTAAACAGGCCTTACTTACAGAGGTGGTAGTCTTGCCTAACTAAGTTGTCTAAAACTTGAGCTCTAATCTGTCTTTATTTATAGACAGTGAAATTAACTTGGCAGCTCCAGTAGGCAGTTTCATCCCATTCTTAAATGAACACCTTCAAAAGGCAATCCCTCTCCCCTCGTTCTCCTCCTGGACTTTTGAAGGAGCTTAGAAACCTAGACTAGAATATACACCTATACACCACCAATACTGGGTGAATGCAGTCCTTCTCCTGATCACCTGACCACTTACCACAGGGATACAGAAAAATTCCCCCCGCTGTTCCGCATGTGTCATGCACAACAGAACCACTCCCAGGCACTGCAGTTCCCCTGGTTATCTAGCTATACACAGGAAAAGGACAAGTGGCAGTTTCATATAAGCAATTAAACTTAGTGCTTCCAAAGCTGGGTTGGGTTTTTTTCACAGCACTTAGATGGTTTGATGAGTGAAGCACTACGGTAAAGGCTTCTTAGATTCCATATTTGCTGTGGTTCCCATAACCATTATCAGTAAGAGCAGCAAATCTCATCAAAGTCAGTGCGTCAGCGCTGGCTGATGGTTTTTTGGATATTCATTCTGAACCCAGCTAGGAAATTGCACTTGCTCTGTTATTTTTGCTGCCTTTTTATTAAACAGTTACTTGCTCTTCACAACACATGCTACACATAGACTAACAAGAATGTTAACAATAGCAGAAAAGATGGCCCTGAATCCATACTGGAGGCAAGCCATGGAAACTGGGCATTTTAAAGGTGAAAGACTTACATCTCACAACTACAGTATAGTACAGTACAAGTACAGTACTACAGTACTACTTGTTTGTAGTACAAGGCATTTTTAGTGCTCTACATTTTTCACTACCGAGTCTCTGTGGAGGTTTATCTATCTAGGGTATCAAACTTTCATCTTGGTTTCTGACTTTGTTTTTGTTATGCCATAGATGTGTTTGAGCTTTTGGGGATTTTACAGATGGAAAATATTTTTGAGGTGAGGTGGATAAGACTGCACAAGCCCTAACCATTCTTGGTTTTGTCACTGTTCCCTTTACACAGACAAAATTCCTACTTAAAAGCAGCTTATGGTAAATTCCCCAGGCTTGTGTAGCTGCCAGAACTAACAGTCAGTCAATCCCCTCCCAGTTCCCCTACCAGGTCCACAAACAGCATGGTAGACCAGACTATACCCTAATGCAAAAATTAGCTGCTAAGTGAAGTTAGTCCAGCATTCACTGTACCTTAATGGGCTCAAGTGCTATCAACAGCAGGTCTCTTTCTTGGTCTTGTGGAGGCAAATCTCTGAGCCTACAGAGCTATCTCCCCCCATAGGTATAAATTTCTCATCTTCCCCAAAAGAATTTAGGGATATCTGTGAATGGAGAGGTGGCTTGGCTCAGTTCTCTTGAAGCATGGAAAGACAGGTAGGTGTGTGCTGAGGGGTGTGTGACCTGCCAGCAGGCTTTTCTACAGCAACGGTTTCCCACAGAGCTTCAGAAACATGTCCAAGAGCTGCCACACCTATCTTGGGCAGCTTCTAGGGTCTTGGCATCACGCTGTCTTAGCCTGCACCCCTCCAGGTGTGCAGACACAGAGTATTTTAGTTACCATCTCCCCGCTGTTTCTTCTGTTTCTCACAGAAAAAAAAAAGTTACATGCTGCAGTATCTATATGCCTACAAATCTCCTTGAAGAATAAATTTGTAAATGAGTTATAATATATTAATATATATAATCTTTATTATTTCTCTTGTAAGTTTACTGGGAGATTAAGTTAATGTCTTGTAAATCTACAGATTTTAGTGCTGAATTACGTTCATCTGGGGGGCAAGAAAGTCAGTTGTTTTGTCATCATTAGTATCATTTGCTGTCTTTCTCTGTATTACCATCTCCCAAGCACATGGTACTACCAAATACACAGTCAGTTAACGTTTGCTAGCAACTCGCTGTACAGTTTTTGCATTCCTTCTGCTGACATCAATGAAAGGGAATCAATGGAGGGTTCCTACCTGCATTTTGAGAGCAATCTGGGATGAGATTCAGATTTGGGTCAGTCAGCAGGGTAGGCTGCTGTGCTAACCCCCTGCATCACTTCACCTTGGAATCCACAACAGCCCCCAGTCCCAGCTCAGACAGGGTTTTATCCTCATGACTGCAAGTTGTGGTTTCATGTCATGTTTTATTTACATATTGGGGGGGTTGTACCAGTTTTTCAGTACCTCCTGCCAGTTAGATGGGATTGTGATTGCTGTCAGGAGGGAAGGAAACCTACCTGCTTCGCTGCTTGTTAGAAACAGTTCCAAAAACAGCCGCTGTGCAGTCAAGCCAAAAGGAGGAAGACAATCCCAAGGGCTACAAAAACTGGACTCGTTAGTACAGTGCTTTATTTTTAACATAAAAAACCCTAATCTCTGTTCATTTGCAGGATTAGGTGTTTATTGTATGGAATGGTCCCAGTAGCTCCAGAGAAAGGGTGGGGCCAGGTTTTGCACAATAAATCCCCCTTGAGTTTTCTAGTTTGCTTACAAGAGTTTTTGTTCATCTGAGGTAACAAACAGCCAGCTAATTCTCTTCCTATGTTCGCTCATGATGCTTAGCAGTGGGTGAACTTGACATAAATATCAGACCACATAAACTGGACTTCTGCTTCCAGAGCATTAAGTGTTTTCAGATCAGTAATTCTACATGTATGGTATCTCCCCCTCTTTTGCTTGCTTTTTTGTTTGTTTGTTTGGTTTGGTTTCCCTTAGCCCTTGAGGAATGATTATCCTTCTAGGTAAATTCAGTTTTACCTAACATCCCGTAGCTGATTTGGCACCCCAATATTAAAATAAGGCATACTGCTGTCTGCCTCAGCAGGAACCTCTTCAAGGGACTGCGTGAGAATAACACTTCCTGAAGGGCCAAATGTGCTGTGTGGTGTCTCACAGATGGTGGCTCCAGCTGTTGTGGGAACTTCTTCTGTTTGTGAGACATCTACACTCCTGGGTGCTTGGGTCCTGTCTACATCTGCTGTGATCATCAGCATCAGGAACCTGAACAGTATGCAAAGGGAACCTTGAAAATAACAAGACTTGGAGCCTTTCACTTCCAAATTAAGTTGATGGTAGAAGGAAAAGCATATCACTTTTGAGATTTAAGGATGGAGTCCCATGCTACCAGCAAGTCAGAGCTGAAAGCAGGGAGATATTAGGAGTAGTTTACAAAGTCTTTCAGGAGAAACTACTAGAGAGGAAACCAGAAATATTGAAACCGGGATGAGGAGATGGACACCAAACAGAGACAGGTAAACACAACGATCATTGAAGTACTGGTCAAAACACAGTCTACTTTGACTTCATCAAACACTTTGGTCAACTACCTGGTTGTTTAACTGCCTGCTGACTGGGAGAACAATGTTGCTACTCAAATCTTATCTGGTTTCACTGGAGACAAGTTGCTGAGCAACCACACAGACCAAGAATATGCTGAAGAATGTAAATGCCACCTCTCTGCAAAGAAGTTTGTCCTTCATCACATGGCCATCAAACATACTGCCTTCTTTTGTAAATACCAGTTGACACTTGCCTATTGGGGAACAAGGAGGGAAATTCCACCACAACATAAGGGGAAAGCCTTTCAAGCACTGGTTGCCCAGAGGGACTGAGGAATCTCTGTCCTTGGGCATATTTGCAACTTGACTGGAAAAGACCCTGAGCAGCATGTGCTAACTTGGCCCTGTTCTGAGCAGGGGGCTACAGCAGGTGCTTTCCAGGGGTCCTTTCTTTGTATCATTGGTAAACATCTGTGTACTAGCTCAGTAGAAAAGAACGGCCATTTTTAGGTACTATAACTTCCCAGTAATACAGGCTGTAGTGCTGGAGCTAACATGAAAAAAGCAATACAGTGGTGGGGTGTTATGATGCAGGTAACGTGCACACACACAAACCCTCACACAGGGACTCATGCAAGCATTGACGTTAGCTGCTCTGTGAGAAAGCAGTCCAACAGCAAAATGTTTGGCTGGAGGGAGGGGTGCTGTGCTTGAGGTTGAAGAAACCCTTGGATAAAGCAAGAATTCATGTTCTTGCCATATTTTTTTTCAAGATGCTTGAATCGAATGTCTTGAGGAAACTGAGCTAAAGCTCTTAACCAATGGAAGGTAATACAGATGGCATTGAGAGCTAGTTGCACAACTTATGTGCATGCTAAACCCTTTCCTCCTTTCCAAGAAGTGCCAGAGGGATGAAATAAATTCTCTCTCCTGAAGGGGGAAAACTCCATCAAGTAATTTAGTCTGGTATTTTCAGAAGTCCAGTAAAGGAAATGGTCTTGCATTTATCCTCAGAAACTATGATAACTATGTAGGTAACTACAACCTAGTAGGTAACTCTGCTAGGGGACATTGTTTTGTCCCCAGAAGAGAAGCACACAAACCTTGACCTCAAAGGTCCTCCCTTCATCTATGAGAAAAATTCAGGTGTATTGAATGGTTTCAGTTCCAAGAAAGTAATTCTTGAAAATAACCAGAAATCAGTATGAAGAGCTCTGCTTTCACAAATTTAATCATTCTGATTGCTATATGACATCATTTTCTTGTCTAGAAGTGAAGTCCCTGGAGCATTCGGAGCTCCTTCTCATGCACTCTGGGTCTCACACAGCAAAATGACACCAACTTCTCCTCACACTAATAGGGCAGCAACCTCCCTGTCTTGAGACTAGGAGAGCTAGACCCAGCATTAGCGTAATGCCGAGATTAATGCCAAATCCCAACATACTGCAACTTCATTACCTCGAATCGAAACTCCCCTGCCTGTATGTCTAAAGATGACATCATCCCTCTCAGTCTCCTTTCTGTTCAGCTGCTATGTGTCTCTTTTCTGAGGCCTTTCCAGGGCCGCTGCTTCAATTAATAGCTTCCCATTTTACTACTGTGGCCTTCATGCTGTTCTTAGATATATAGCCTCATGTTTATCTGTAAGGAGGTAATATATGCTTGCTTTCTGTTAGCCAACTGATTACAGCAGTGACCTATTTTGTTTCTGTTCCTCTGGTCTTCACACCTGTTGCAATACGATGAGTTTATGTTTCTTTATGTATCGGAGATCAAAATGAAAAGGAGATGATCCAGGTGGAGCTCCACTAGTTAGTCAACACCCCTACTGAACTGTCTGACATGGACACCCAAAATTGAGTTAGCAACTGGATTTTAAACCATCTGGTATATTTATCTGTGATAACTTAATGATCAAAGAGCTGTGCAAAACTAAAGCCTTGTGCTTTATAGCTGTCTTCATAGCTATCTTTATGAATTAAGCTCTTACTCCTCTGACAAAGGTACCAGATTATCTCAGCAGAAATCTGCTTTCTGTAAGTCCATGTCAGCTGGCATCAATAATGCACTTTATTTTGGTGTTTATTAGCACAGTCATTTGAGGCAGCACGCATTTCATGCTACAGGCTGCCATCAGGCCTGCAGCCAGGAGAACCCAGGCAATTTCAGGCTAGGGAAAGTTCAGAGCCTGAGTTCCCCCAGTTACCCTGTCTTAAAATACTGTTGCAGTGTGAACTTCTTTCCCACCCCCTGGAGATCCCCTGCGCTCCCAGTTATTCTGAAGGTGAGCTTTAGTGACTCAAAGCACCCCTCTGTTAGGAAGTTCTGGGATGCCAGCAACACACGGCCTGTGACGTTCAGATGCCTGGTATCAGCAGCTGCTGTTCAGAGCCTGTTGAGGCACCTACTGTTTCCTCCACAGCAGTGGCACCACTTGTTTTTTCTCCCCAAATGCAGAGCTGGGTTATTTATTTAAATTCCTCAAATAAGCCCACTGCCAACCTTTGTTCATCTTATGGGTTTTACTGTGCACAGGCAAAAATCCCAGGCAGGCCTGAGTCAAAAATGAGTCCTAACAAACCCCCCTGAAGTGTTTCCTAACGAGAGCACGGCTGAAGCTTCTCACCTGCCTGGTGGCATTTCTACTGCCTCCCGTACAGCAGCCGGTACATTTATTAAAATGATTTAGCTCCTGTAACTTCAGAGCTGCGCCCTTCTGAGGCGGTTGCTACCCGTATTTTTGCTGCTCTTCACCCCTGAGGCGCCCCGGCGCTTTTGTGGTTCTTCTCCCGTGTGCCGCTCGTCACTGCCTCCTCTCCATGGAAATACATCTCGGGATGTGCGCTCCAGAGAGGGTACCTGGGCTGGCTGATGCGCGCAGCCTTACTGCGGGTGACGTCACACACTGCGCTGCGCTTACCGCGCTCCCGGGGGCGGCCCCTGGAACGCGGGCGGAGGGGGAGCGAGGGTGGAAGCATCTCTCTGCGTTGCCTCCCGGTCCTGCGAGCCCGGCGGTATCCCCGCTGCCGGGATCCCGGGAGAACGGGCCGGGGTTACCGGGGATTCGCTTCCACACGTAAACGGCGCCACGGCCGTCATCCTCCCACGCAGCTTTTCCTCTGCGCCTGAAACCATGATTTTTTAAATTATAATTTTTTTAGTGCTATATAACGTCGCCTTAATATATCTCCCCACGCGTCAGTGCCTCACGAGGAAACAAAGCAAACCCCCACACGACTAACAGCTCCGACGACGAGCTCGCCGCTCGCAGCGCGCCGGGCCGGGCGGCGGGACCAGCGCAGCCGCAGTGCCGCCTAGCGGCGCCCGCCCTGCCTTTCTGCGCCCGCCCTCCGCGGCCGGGCCCGGGGTCCGAGGGAGGGCCCCGCCCGCAGCGCTCCTGCCGGAGGAGCCGAGCGTGCAGAGCCTTTCCCGCTGCTGCCTTCTTCTTTGGGCCCGGGAACCGCTTCTGCTGGGGACGAGGCGATCCGTGGCGTTGACGGGAGCGAGGATCAGGCCGCTGGACGAGCTGGTTGCGCTCGGCCGGCGGGGCGCACGCAGCGCGCGTGAGGGCGGCGGGGCTGCGGCAGGGACCTGGCCGCTGGTGATGGCTGCGCGGGATGGAGCAGAGCGCTGCGCTGGGGGAGGACACGTTTGCTGAGTTCGGCCCCGGCCGCCTTCTTCTGCTCCCTCGCTTCCACCGCTGCAGATTTACCATCTTTTCCCTGAATTGCACATCCCTGACCAGTTGCTAAATTTAAGCGGCTCTTATTTTCTCCCCTACTGCACAGATAAATAACTGTTGGCCTTTCTGTTTACACCCTTGCACCACTTTTCTTCTTCCCTGCCCCAGCCAGCTCTGGTGATAGAAAACGTCTATGGGAGTGATCCAGAGGCGAAACCTCCGCCCTGCTGGAGAACGGGACAGCGATCCCTGTCATTGCTAATCTCTCGAAGTCCCTTGTCACCCCAGTCACACTGTGTCCCAATACCGCACCAGCAAATGCCACCTGAGGAGATGCTGTTAACCTGTCCGTGGAAAGAACCGGTGCCTGTCTGGTGGAGCACCTTTTCTCCTGGGATCTGTCCAATGGATACAGCACTGCTCTGTCAAGCTACAGCTCGTTTCTATAGGTCCCGGTAGGCTAAGGACAGTTCATGGCAGAAACGCAGGCTTAGCCTGGGTTCTCTTGCCTCTGTCTGAAACAAAAGTGTGCTTGACGGTACATGCGTGTGTGAGAGCACACCCCGTTCAGGATAGGGTGGAACCAGGATGTTGCCTGCGCAAGAATGCGAGGCTGCCACTTGGCAAAGCACGCAGCCCCTGGCAAGGTGCCCAGAAAACCAGAGTACCCCACAAAAGAAGTAAAACAAACAAACAAACAGAAATGCAAGCAGAAAAGAGCTCTCCAACAGGCTTCCTTACTTGGGCCAGAGGCAGATTCTATTTTACTTTTTTTTTTACCTTAAAGTCCTTCTTTCTCCCTGCCTTTCTCCCCTGTGGCTGCATCTAGCACAGCCCACTCATCAGCCCTGACTTCCCCTCCTTTTTTTTCCCAATGAAAGATTTAGGCTGACACAAAGGGAACTCTGCCCTCAAGTTACCAATGCACCCAGTTCAGATGCAGGTGGCCTCCTCAGGTGCCATCAGCATGTTACTGCATCAGGCCATCTGTTCCTGTCACTAGATTCCTTGCAGTCATGCTTCAGAGATTTGCCCCTGTGCCACACATCTCTTTGGTGTCCACCCTGCAATATCCGCATGGAAATGGCATTGTAAACTCCATCATGACATGCGCTGCCAGCATGTGTCCAGCTCCTCAGCTGGATCTGGGCTGCAAGACATCCGAGGCAGAGTGAAGTAGGTAACTGGGAAGGGCTGCAGCACAGAGATAAAAGAGGCCCTGGCTTGAATCTCCAGTGAAGGGAACAGTGACCTAGAGATGAAAAACTGACAAGAAGTCAAGAACTGGCTGATGAAGCTTGTTTTGACAGTATCAGAACCAGCCCAAGATCCAGCTGCACAAAGTTAATGTTGTTTCAAATATAATTCATCTATAATAATGATTTTTTTACTAATATGTTTTACAGTATCTGATTGTGAACTTCTGATCTGATGCTGGAAGTCCTAAAACCGAATTTACCATGTCCCTAAGCTACAGCTCCTTAAAATATCTTCATATTTTTTCTTTGCATATTTCTCATCTGACTGGTGGTCTGGCGCTATTTAGGTTATTCAGAATAGCCCTTGCCTGAGATGACTCGATTGTCAGGGATGTGTTTCATGTAGGATCTAGCTGCAGCCTTTGAACATGACAAACAACCTGCATTGAGCTACTTGATCGCACCAGTCAGGGTCATTCACAAATGCAATTGTTGGCACAGTATTTAAGCTGCTTTTTCGGAAACAAAATCCAAAATGAAAACTTAAAAATACTTGAACTGTATTAAACTGTATTAGCAGAGGATCTTTTCCAGTAGTGGACCCAAAATGAACAATTAACCCTTCTATTGCAGTTTTCAACCACAGATTTGAAGGTATTTTACTAAAGTGGTTAGGTATCACTGGCAGAAAAACTGAATCAAACCCAGTGGAATCACTTGCTGCAGCTCTGCCATTGAGGCAAAAACCAGAAT
Organism: Hypotaenidia okinawae; assembly: GCA_027925045.1. NCBI lineage: Eukaryota > Metazoa > Chordata > Aves > Gruiformes > Rallidae > Hypotaenidia > Hypotaenidia okinawae. The sequence goes on along the minus strand of BSDF01000002.1, from coordinate 113,034,421 downwards.
CAAAGGCTATTAACTGTCTTGTCTCTGCCCTGACTCTCACTGCTGTAAACTGCATTATCTATACTGAGACAGAAAGCTGAAAATATAAATATGTATGTTTTAGACCCCAGTGAGGATCAAAACATATTACTACACTAGTGAAATGGCACTGCATAAATCAGACACACCATTCTGATTTAAAAGTTATCTTTAGCATTTTTAACCCATGTAATAAATGTATATTTGAGCCTTGAAAAAATATTATTTATGACAGTTTATATGTCACAAACATTTGTTTATAAAGTAGAAGACATCTTTGCTCAGAGGATTCTGTGTGTTCTCATCAACTCGTGGGACTCTGGGAAACATTGGAGAAGGCTCCCTTTGGTTTGGTCAGCACCAACATAGGCAGCTACTGCAAGCTGTAGCTACTGGGTATTCCTTCTTGGTATACACTTCCAGACCACCAAGAGGTTTTTTACTTCATTTTTTTCCTGGGTTGCTTTCATAGAAACAATGCATGCTCAGTGAGTCTGTGAGTTAAAACACCGTTACACATTTAGGTGACTTAGTAAGGCAACTTTCTGACAACTAAGGAACCATGTATGTTTCAGAGGGCACAGACGAACTGTTCGGATGTCCCAAGACTTGTAATGATTAATTACTGGTGTCCAGTCTACCCACCGATCGGGCTCTGCAATTAACAGCAGGAAGCTCCTCTCTCAGGGGCTCTGCCACATCCTTGCAGTGTACCCATATAATTTCTATTCCATTATCAATAGGACCAAAATGCTCTAACTAGACAAGGTTTGTAACATTTCCCAATGTCTAATGCAAATAGCAGATCTCTGAAGTGTCAAGTTGTCTTAGTTGGAAGACGTTTAAGCCTCAGGACTTGGTCTCCCGTCCACTGTTGATACTAGCAAATGCTTTGAAGGTAGGGAAAGGAGTGCCTTATTGTTATAATTGCTGTCCTTTGGCTGAAATACTTAAATGAGTTGCATTTTCTTCTGCTGAGAGTTGTTTATCCCAACGTAAATGTAGATACAAACAAACAGAAGATAGCTGGTGTTTTCGAAGCCCGAATGTCTATCCCAGCTACCCCAGTTCGGCTCTCTAACTACAGAGACCACGCCTTTCCACTTCCAAACTATCATTACTTCACCCAGTTGGAAGCCACTTGGGATTTGTTTGGGGTTTTTTTAATGCTATTCCCATGCTTGAAATGTATTGGGGGGAAAAGTCATCCACTGCTTGACTTACCAGGAGGACAGCCAGTAACTTTTAGATAAATATGAACTGAGTCCCCACTGAAATCAGCAAACCTGAGCTGCAGGTGACAGGTCAAGTAAGGACAAAATTTTGCTCCAAGGGACTTTATCTGTGGGATGCCCAGTGCTCAAAGGTGTGAATTGAGGCCAGGAGTCCATCATTCAGCTAATACCTTGCCATCCACATGGCAAGGACAGCCAACCTACTGGTGCTTGTTTTTTTCAGTGTTTTGGGGTTATTTGGATATTGGTATAAAATGTCTGATCTAAAAATCACCTAACACACTACCTCATGAAGGATTAGTTTTATGAAATATGTCTAGCTGTCCAATACAAAGCAGTGATGAAAAAAGGATCTATGCTATTCAAGTTAGGTATTCAAGAGGGTCGGGTCATGCTGCTGGAACGTGACTTTCATCCTCTTAAATCTGAACACTTTCAGCTGTACGCTACTAGGGAAAGGCTTTGGAGCTCTCAGCATCAATGGGAATGTCAGGAAGAGCTTGCACACTGCTGTTGCTGCTGACAGGTTCAGCATAGCCTTCTGCTGCTGAAAGGTTCTTGTAGCTCCTTGCAGTCTCCTGTTGTCACCAGCTACCTAGTGACAATCGTTGTTTGGCAAAACATAATCCTGTGCTAGTACTCAGTCAATGCATAGCTGAATTGACCTTGGCATTTCTCTATCTTCATTAATGTTCTTGGACACCTCTGAGACTTCTACTGCTAGGTATTTTTTTGAGTTTGTTCTTGCCTGCAAGGGAAAACTTACCTTTTCATTTATAAACTTTCTCTTTTCCACAGTAATAACAAGATGACAGCCAGCCTTTACTGGAAACAAACAAAGAGTTAATTTTTTTTCTTCTGGCTGGCCCCAAGTGACCCCTTGTTCCCACTGCCTTTGAAATTACTGGAGTTTGCTTAGCCTGAAAAATTACAGCTATAGGAAAAGTTATGTTGCACTGTTCTATTTTAAAAAGGAACAGCAGAATTTTAAAAATAGAATGTCCCCTCCCCCCTCTTTTTTTTTTTATTGACTGTGGCATCTCCAACCCAAGCATGTTGATGCAATTTCCAAAGCACTAAGAAATGTCTTAGGTCACATTTAAGTCAGGTCAGCCAAATCCAGGATCAGTGAAAAAATGAGTTGTTCATCTGGTCTGGAATGAGATCTTTCTTCCCATCATTCTTAGTTATAAAGATACCTTTTGTGTGGTTGAAGCTAAATTTAAGCCCAGGCTGAGTGTATTTGTGTACTATCTCTGCATGTTTTATGCATCAGCAGCACACTGCATTGCTAGTAGTCTCCATACACAATTAGGGCTTTATGATCTTTGAAGTCAGTTAATACAAAGATTTATATATTTGCAGCAATAAAACTCTGGGAAGTAACAGGGATAGATGTTTTTTAGAGCTACAGATTCTCCTTTGACATGTGCTGCTTTGGCTCCACTGTCTTCAGTGGAGTTGATCCTCACCCTGACTTGAGCACCAGAAGAAGAGAAGAAGAAAATCCCACCCTGAGTGTGTCTGCAGAGGTCTGCTTTTATAGGGCTTTCAGACCACAGCCCTGCGCAGGGGAAAGCACCAGAAGAGAAAGCAGACCCTACCATGGAAACCAACACTGCAGCACGTTTCTTCCAGCAAACAACTCACAGCAGCACCTTCAAGATCTGCAATGAGCTTGGCTCTGGTGACTGATGCCTGGCGGGGAAAGCCTGGCCCTGATGCGCAGCTCCCGGAGGGATTGGGATTGGTTTGCCCAGGGGAGGGGGGACTCCTGTTTGCTCTCTGTTGATGCTCCTCGGGGCAGGCAGGAGGGAGGGAAGGTCACGCATGGGCACAGGACTGAAAGTCATCTTCAGAGAAGTGTGGATTGAATGAAGGAAGTGGTAAGGTGAAACCATATTGATTTAATATGTGCTGGTGTTTCGTACAGAACCGACTTACAGGCCGCTGCTTTCTTTGCCAAGGCATTCGGCTACTGCAATAGGATTTAAAAGTAAAATGAGTTGAACTTTAACAGATCTATAGTAGCAGTTAACTAGAAAAGGAAAGTCCAGGTCCAGCTATTTCCTGCTGCTATAATGTTTTGATAACAGTGGTACACAAAGACTTGTTTTGTTTAGCGTGCGCAGTATCACTGTGTTTCAGACAAAGTCCTGATTCATTAAGGCCGAGACAAAGTCTCAGTTCTCTCCATCTGAGACAAAACCCCAGGATGAAAATTATGGATTTGAAACGTCCCAAACTACAGAGGAGTAAGGAATCAGATTAGCATCAATTCCTGCTTCTAGCACACAATGGAAACACAGATAAGGCAAATACATGTTTTTCAACTGGAAGGACAAATTCAGGAAAGATTTTGCTCCTTTCCATTCCCTCTCTCATTATGAAATCAGAAAAATGAAAAGACTTTCTTCCCATTCTCTGCACACACACATACATCCTACCCCAACCAGACCTGTCCTTTCTGAGCTGAGATTTGCTTTGGTGCAGCAGCAAGTTTCCTTTCAAGAGCTCACAGGCATGGTGAGCAGCTTTGTTTACCACCCCCAGGTGAAAACCTCATTAACTAATGTTTACTTCTTTTGTGTTTTCAGTTTTGTGTAATGAGCTGGGTTAATGGATAGTGAAGATGGTGGTGATGGGAAAAATGGTAAGGAAAATTCAGGAGCTGGTTTTGCATCTTTCAGTTTTACAGGCTCATGGGCAAAATGGCTATCAGCCATTTAGTTATATCTGAAAGGAAGAAAAATCCAACCCAGCCCTTGGTGATGATGAACCTTTTACACAGGTTTTGGTTCATTTGGGTTTTTTTCAGAATGGTGGGAAACAAAGCACATCCAAACCCCTGACTCTTTGCAAGTTACAAATACTGTACAAAATTCTTCTTTTGACACTGGAAAATGCTCTCTCCTGTTGTTCAAAGTGAGTCCAGATGCTGATGTACTTAGTACACAGCGCAAATAACCTGCCTGGAGTGAAGAAGCAAGGTAATTGAGTTTACATTCATCTGTCAGTATTCCTAAGGGACAGGCTGTTCAGCCTGCCAAGTTTGGTCTGCTTATGCACACATAAGGAGAGCGTGAACTTTAACAGACTGGAGATTCCCACAGTAGATTCTCCCCAGTGAATAGGGGATCTCTGCTGCTGTGATAGGGTGGAGGTGACGCAATCACCCCTACCCGAGTCATCCTCCCATGTCCCACCGGATCAGGAGGTGGGCTGAATGTCTGGCACAAAAAGAAAGGACAGGTTGTGGTAGGACTGAGTTTTTCTGCATCAGATTTTCCCCTGACCCAAGCCTCATTTCCAGAGTGCAAAATATTAGCTTCTTCCTTGGCTTGTCTGTGCCTCTCACTATTTTAATATCTGAGAGCTTCACTTAGGGACGTATTTATCTTTCTATCAGACTAGTGAAGTGGAGGATTGTCATCCCTGTTTGTGAAACGGAACAGGGGGACCAAAGTCAAAAGTTTAACTTTGGGTGAGCAGTCTGGGACAGTTAGGAACTGACTTCTTCAAAGAACTTGGGTATTTTATACTTCAAACAGTCATGTATTTGACTAACCACTGTCCCTTGTTTAAGATAGCTCCGTGAAAAGGGGTCTCTGTGACCACACAATCAGTAGCAGTCTCTATCCCAAACACCAGAGCAAGTCAATGCCCATAGCAGAGCAGACACAAAAGACACCTCTGAGAGAAGAAGCTACTGCAGCCAGTGTTCAGTCCATGCTGGACATATGTGAAAGAAAAGAGGGCAAGACAGGAGAATTTTAGAGATGAAGCAACAAGAGAATAATTTGTTCTTGTGGTCTAGGAGGAAAACAGGGAGCGTGGCTCTGAGGAAAACTGAAAGGAAGAGCCTCTTCAGTGAGGATTCTTTGTGTGTGTAGGTCAGAGTTACCTTCACAAGTATGTGGGATGCCCGGAGGTCCCTTTCCTGAGCTCTCCTGCTCTCACTTGTATCAAGTGTCTCACTGAGGAATCTGGCCTGGCCAGTGGCAAGCTGTAGTTTCCCTCACAGTCCACTGTGAGGACCTGGGGTTTCACCATGGGTGGTGGTGCCTATGATGAGTAAGGAACCCTGCAGATATGCAGAAACCAGTCCTGATGAAACAGTGTCCAAGCCACTTCACCTGGTGTAAGCAGGACAAGTTGGCCCAAGCCTTCTGGTCTCCCCTGCAAGAGAGAAAAAGACCTGTGGGCAAGCAGGAGGGGGAAGACACCCAGAGAAAGGCCAGCCTGAGTGGCCCTGACACTTTCTGAGCATCGGCAGGGGTATTTTGGACATGGTAACAGGACCAGGCAGCAAAGAGAAAAAGATTTCCAAGGGTTCTGGGTGTGCGCTGTCCATTCTGTGGGGCTTGGTGTGCCCTTCCTGGTCGGACAGCCATAGCAGCTGTGGGATCTGCAGGTACTCCCAAGCCTTGGGCAGCCATTGCCTGCAGTGAGAACCAGGGAAATGGGAGAGGCAAACGAGTGAGAAAGGGGTAAACAGTATTTTGCTCAAACTTAGGTGGTAAATGTTCTTTGCTCAGCAGTTATTCTCAGATACCCCACTGTCCCAGGCTAAACTCCCTTCAGAAGAAGCTTGTCTATCCCGAAACTGACCCAAGCCAACATCTGCTGTAAGAGACAGAAGAGGAGACCAGGATGGGAGAGAAAGCTGACCCATTTGCAGGCTGTGTCCCTCAAATTTCATTGCCCATCCTCAGCTCCACCCAAAGGAATAATCACCAGAGGCCTTTTCCTCACTTTGTTCCATGTGGGAGGACAGCAATTTGGGTCTCAAGCCTTTGGTGATCCCTCTGAGTGTGGATGTATACTTTCCCAAAACAAAGGTTCTTCCTCCCTAGGAAAGCAAACCCAGCAGTCCAAATCAGTGTTAGAAAATCAAATATATTTACATAATCTACGTAATGTCTTATAGTAACAACATAAATAACGAATGCAACATACAATTGGGCAAGTTATAAGAACAGAATATGAGCTATTTATGCAAACCAAAATTCTTCACCTCCCAGAGACAAGTATTCAGTGTACAGAGAAACTCTTTCGAGGTGCAGGGCTGGGCTGAGAGCAAGCAGCAGCTCCACACCTTTCCCCAGGGAGGTGGAGGAGAAGGACAGGCCGGAAAGCCTGGAAGCACACCAAGTCATTTTCCCAGCTGCTGGTGTGGGTTTCCATGCCCTGGCTGTTACCCCTGGCTCCTGGCAGAGCTGCTGGTCACCATGCCCCAGCGTTCCCAGTTTCTGCTCTGCTGCCGCAGTCGCTTCTCTCCTTCCAACAGAAATTGCTGCAGTGGAAGGGGAAAGAGGGCAAAATAAAAGGCAGCAAGGAGCCTTATGGCCTACCTGCTTGCCTCTTCTTCCCTCTCCAAGCCAGTAAGTTCCTCAGTATGAAGCCAGCCAAAATATAACTTGGCACCAACACCAAAGATAAATGTCAGTATTTTCCCTGGCAGTTAGGAACAAAATGTTCCAAGTGTCCAAGGAGATTTTTCTCTTAGAGGATGGCTTCCCCTGCTGTGTAGGTTCCTCACCAGTGACCCTTCTGCTGGCTGTGCATCTCCCACAAAGGCAGGTGGGCTGGGTTTTCCTCCCCTGCTTTTGCAGCAGGGGAGCCCTGAGAGCTCCCCCAGTGCTGGGGATAAAGCTGCTCCCTTTACACCCTCGGTGAGGTGTGCTGCACATGGAAAGGGACAGGTACAGCAACACTGCCTGCCCAATAAAGCCACCCCAGGATCCTCTGGGGTACTCTCACCCAAGATATGGCAGGGGAACGCGATTCAGGGAGAAAACAATTTCCATTCCTTCCTCTTCCGAATGCTGTCGAAAGTGGCAAGTTGGAGCAGCCTGTGAAGTGTAGCAGGATAAACACCTCCTTCCTAGCAGCCCTGGAGATGAAAACAGGATCAGCAGCTGCTCTCCCCACCTCTCAACTGTTTGAGCTCTGGGCTTCTGTGAGGCTCTCTTGCTTTGGAGGAAAACACTTAACAGTTGGATCTACTGAGATCACTGGACAGCACCCTTTGGAGACACAGGAGGATTTCAGGAACCAGTAGAAATTATGGAAGGGCCATAATTTCTTAACTGCTCCTGCTTTACACAGATGCACAGAGCTTTGGAGCACACACTGTTTTCAGGCCTCTGGATGTATTCCTGATATCGATTCAGCTTTTGACTGCTGCAGTTCAGTAATTCTTCTGGTTTGAAGAAGAATTAACATTATTTAACATTATTTACTCAACATTATTTATTGTTATTTTAACTTATATTTGTTTCCAAGATCTCTGTCTAGGTATATCACAGCCAAGATAGCTGCATCTTTGGTAAAGAAAGTAATTCATCAGTCTCATCCTGGATCTTTTTTTTCCCTGTGTAGTTTTATACAGAGAGGAAACTGAAGCAACTGTAGATGTACATTGTGAATGAACATTAACTACCACATTATATTTCACAAGAATATTGATAGGAAAATAAGAATACCACAGGAAAAGGTCTTGACATTTTACTGGTGCCTGTGGGAAATGCTGATCATCTACATAGAATCACAGAATCATAGTGTGGGTTGTAGGGGTTGGAAGGGACCTCAAAAGGTCATCTTGTTCCAATGCCCATGCTCCTAGACCAGGTTGCCCAAAGTCCCATCCAACCTGGCCTTGCACACTGCCAGGGAGGGGGCAGCCACAGCCTCTCTGGGCAATCTGTGCCAGGGCCTCACCTCCCTCAGAGTGAATAATTTCTTCCTAATATCTAATCTAAGTCTCCCCTCCTTCAATTTAAACCCAGTACTCCTTGTTCTATGGCATGCTTCAGTAATCCAGGATATGTGTGATAACTATTGGATAATTCCAAGTATTCCCTCTGCACTCTAGCCTTCTTCACCCAAAAGCAGAATCCAAGCCCATGGGTACAATTTCCACAATAACATATACAAAAAATCAGATGTTTTAACATATGCCTAGAAGGATTCTTCTCAGTCTGGTGGAAAGGAGAAATGTCAGACAGAAAGGCCCTATCATTGACCAACTGGACAATGCTTATTTGGCTAGTATGAGGCTATTGCTCCCTCCACGAGTAGCAGATATATGCAGATAGTGTGATCAGAGTTTTCTTAATATCTGGGATGAAATCCTAGCTATCAAAGTGAGGTATTTTCTGTCCTGTGTGGAGAAATACTTTTTCTCATTATGTATGGTGCTTAGCACTGAGGTGGGGAATTTCAGACTTGCTTAGCAGAAGTCAGATGAGAAGAGTCTTCTGTGCTTACGAATATTTTATTCAACATAAGTCTTTTTAATGGACCACTTTGTTTTAGGCAGCAATAAGTCAAGTAACCTCTCCTTTTGTTGGCTCTCATAATTGGAGATGAGAGATGACAACATCTCACAGTTTGCAGGATGCAAGGTTTGAGGCCACAGACTTCCATGCAAAGACCAGGAAACGTGGCTTCAAATTGTTTTACACAAGGAGGACTTCACTGTGCCATGTGAGACTGTCTCCATGGTACAACCTGACACCTGTGATGGTGGAAGGAGCTATACAGAATTACAGTCTGAGCTAATTTCACACCATGAAGTTAACCTTGGAGCCTTGTACTGACTCCACATACTGAAGCTCTGGAGTTACAGTTCCTGTCTTTGCAGGAACCCCACTGATGGTACTGTTTGCAAGCAGCGATTTTCAGGTAAGATCAGGTTTTGTCTCAGCACTGTTCCCCAGTGCACATTCACCTAAGAGAAGCAGTCTTTGCAGCTGCCATAACTTTCCTTCCCAGCAAAACTGAGGAGGTGTTTGCTAACCATCTGGTCTTTGGGATAGTTAATGTCTTGGTGAGTCTCCTGCAGTGGTATCTGGTGGACATTAGGCATTAGGACATCAAATTATGCATGCTTGCAATTTGATCTTGACCAATGCAATTTCCTCCCCTTCTTTAGGAATTCTTTTATTGCCTTTATGCCCAAGGGATAGATGGAGAAGATATCTGTGCACAAACCGCTTCAGCTGTGAAGCTAACACTGAAAAAGAGATTCTACTTCTGTTCACAGTGATACTCTGCTCCACAAAGCCTGTCGTAACAATCTGTGACATTCAGCATTAAAAAACCCCACACAGGAAAATGTATTTCCATTTATCCAAACTAATCCTTTTTGCAGTTTATTAAGGTCATAGGTTAGGCCCATATGAGAGACAATGGATTGTTTGTGGCAGAGAGGCAAGATGACACGCAGAGAGTTGTCTTTTTGCAGTATCTGCATTCTAGAAGTGAGTGCTATTTAAGTGTTTAAGAAAGCAGATTTGAATTAGCTGTCTCTGGAAATTAACTGTATATGCAATGGCCAGGGGCACTGACAGGTTTGCCTCTATCCCAAGTCACTGAGCCCCTCAAAGTTCAGATCGTACAGGCCAGGGTATCTTAATAAATCAGCAAAAAGGAAACTGTTAAGGAAGCAAGTAGAGCTTTATTTTCAATAAACCCGCTCTGGTTTAGATAGCTATTCATACTTGTGTGTTATCTGTAGATTTTTATATTTTTTTTAGGTATTTGGGAGATTTAACATCTTTTGGGAATGTGAACGTCTTTCGTTTTGGGCAGGCCTTTGGAAGTCAGTGTGATTCATTCAGAGACAGAAATGTTCCTGTGTTCTGTGAATGTCTATGTGAGATTAATTGAAATGGCAACTGAACTACCATGGCTTTTCTCTTCTTGGTTTCTCCAGGAAAGGTCAAGGCAGTCTGCCAATATAGTAACCGTTACAAAGACCCGAGTTCTCACTGAGCTAAACCAGTAATAGGCGATGAAGCATTGGGAGATACGCTACAGCGAAAGCAGGAGGAAATTTCTGGAGCGGATTTAATAGAGATGAGGGTTAGGAAGGTTTACTGAGGTAGAGGAAATGAAACCTTATCTCTGTTAATTGGCCACCCAGCTTCTGGATCAGGACTGCGATGACTCCTACTTACAACCGACATCACACGCCTCGCACTCCAAAGTGGAGGAAATAAACGCCTGCAATGACAGCTCCTGTTACTGAACACAGGCAGGAATCTGTGTTACTCTATCCATGTCGAAGGGGGCTGCCCTCCTCTAGCTTTTTTCTCCCTAAAAAACAAGCTAGGACATCCGATTCCCTATGCCCCAGTCATTAGTGTCATTTAAGCTGCAGCGTCAGTTCCTGATACCCTAGAAAACGGCAGATTTAAGACTCTCTGGGTAATCTTTTTTTGTCCCTCCCCATGTGCCTAAGTTTTCTTACAAATCCTTCCATGACACAGTCATATTTTAGACTTTCCCACAGGATGCATGCCTCATTCTGTACAACACAGGATAATCACACCCAGTGGCAGAAATAAATTAGCATAGCAATCTTAATCTGGTATTTCCTAATTTTCCTAATTTCCTTACCCTTCAATGTTGGGCTGCACTAATCTAAACAATATTCTTTTAATGTGATTTTTTTTGTTGTTGTTTAAATGTCATTTAAATGTATGTATGTGCCTTTAGGTATCTCTCCTTCTATCTGGATCTGTTAATGTATTGGTAAACACAAAAGAAAAAGATAAAAGTTGTTTGTTTTTAATTCTTTGAGAACCGTTTGATCTCCCCTTGCTTGTTTTAGCAGCTGCCTGACTGTTTTTCCTCATATGTAAACTTCAAAGTCAATCAGAGGTCAAAACTCTGGACAAAGACAGAATAAGGAAAACAACGGTGACTGGCATATGTGATGGGAAGCAGCAGAGGAGCTGGATTGTAGAATATTGTCCTGTTCCTGGACACAGCAGGAGGGGAAATTATCTACCTCTTGGATTTAGCGTTTCTTGATCTGAACATCTGATGTCGTTTTCGAGGCCTGTACACTTGCCTGGTAGCGTCTCACAGGGGAATGAAGGGTTCAGCCACGTACCCGAGGACTTGACATTCTCTGGCTATTCTCGCCAGAGAAGCAGTCTGGAAATAGCTTTACAGATTACCGTAAGAGCGCTGGAGAAAAACAACCTTTTACTGGTTTCTGGGGACTGTGGAGGGTCTCCAGGGCTGGGGACCCAAGGATTTTGGTTTTGATTCCCAGGTTTTGATTCCCAATTTATTTGCTATTTCTGGTCGAAGGAAAATCAAAGGAAAAGCAAGCCCTGGAGAAGTGGCTTCTGGAGCAGGGCAACGTGGAGCATTCTCTGTCGGCATGTGCAGTCATGGTACAGGATGTGTCTTGAGGGGTTTTTTTGGGGGTGGTTTTTTTTTTTTCCTCCTTCGGGAGAACATCTGCCTTTCCCTCCTTCACCCGTCTGAGGAATCAGGCCCCTGCTTGCACAGAGCCCGGCAGAAGGCCACGAGCAAGAGAGAGTCCCCGAGGCAGGGGGTTGTAGCATTGCAGCTTGCCTGGCAGCTGGTAAAACCGCCTGCAGAAATTGGGAACACCTTAGTGATTCACACATCCTCACGGCAGCTCCTGCCAGCAGAGCTGCTGGAGAGGCCCCTGCCAGCAGAGGCAGAGGTGGATTCAGCCCTATATGCATAAATATATATATATATATATATATATGTATGGCCACAGCAAGTCCTTGGATTTTGTGCAGAGATTACGGGAATCTGTGTAATGACCTACAAGCGTAATCTGCTCTGACAAAACGGGTCTTTTACAGTTTAATCAACAAGGAGGACGGAAATGGGACCAGTGCCACCCTGCCCAGGGAGTGCATCTCCCCCAGTATTCCTTGCTTTCAGAAGTTGTGGGCACCTTCTGCTTTTCCTACAAAAGGCTTCAAAATATGTGATCTGTACCACATGGGCCAGAACCAGGCAATCCAGAAGCCATAAATAGAGGAAGTCCCTCAGCACCATAAATCATGAGCAACATTATGGGGAGGTCTGAAAATGCCAAAGCAAACCTGGTGATCTTTCTTCAGGGTATTGGTAGCAAAAACATCAGTTACAATATAATTGAAATTATTTCAGGTATTTCACAGAATCACAGAATGTCAGGGGTTGGAAGGGACCTTGAAAGATTATCTAGTCCAACCCCCTGCCAGAGCAGGATCACCTGGACTAAATCGCACAGGAACACATCCAGGCAGGTTTTGAATGTCTCCAGAGAAGAATACTCCACAACCTCTCTGGGCAGCCTCTCCCAGTGCTCCATCACCCTCACAGTGAAAAAGTTCATCCTTATATTCACATGGAACTTCTTATGCTCCAGCTTGCACCCATTGCCCCTTGTTCTATCACTGGCCATCACTGAGAAGAGCCTGGCTCCATCCTGCTGACTCTCACCCTTTACATATTTATAAACATTAATAAGGTCACCCCTCAGTCTCCTCTTCCTCCAAGATAAACAGACCCAGCTCCCTCCAATATATTAGAAAAAAGAAAAGCCCAGGTTCTAGTTAAGCTAAAAGCCAGGCCGTGAGTCGTGGGGCTGCAAGCTGTGCCAAGGGACCCCGCTCTAGGAGACAGAAGAAAGACCCTTTTCTGCTGAAGGAGGCAGACGATCTTTCTCCGGCTACACAAATAGCAGGGAGAGGCATAGCCTGACGCTGGGTGGGAAAGAGAGGCTGGGTTTCCTTGCGGCTTGTGAGACTGTAACTGACTGGTGAGTAACAGGAGGAAATGTTACAGGGTCTGGCAGGCTGGAGGGTAGGACGAGCACACCTTTCTCCTGCTGTGGGCCTCCCTGCAAGGACCAAGAAGAGTTTCAGAGTTGAAACCACTCCTAGTTCAAGTAATGTATTTAATGGGTGTCTTCCTGTCTCTTGTTAACATGACCAGAAGCAAAATTATCCTCTGTAGGTTCGTATTCTGTGACCTTTCTCTGCACAGCTGAAGGCCACTGAGGGCCATGCTTTCACTTCATTAGCTTTCCACTGGATTTCATTGTAGCCAAGCCTGTTAATTTTCAGGTGTGCTTTGATGACTTCTGCAAGAACTACAATTTTACTCACTTTTTGTTTAGTGACCATTCATCCCTCATCCACCTCATCCCTGCCGTTGATGACAAAGCGAAGAAGAAAACAAGAACCTCCCCAGGCCCCCATCAAGAAGCCGATTTGAGAAAAGAGAGGGAAAGAGCGAGGTATCTCTGCGAAAAGGCAGGTAGGAAAGGGAGGAAAGTGGCTTGAAGAGCAGCTGAAGGGATGCAGGAGAGAGGCTGGGAAACAAAAGCGGAGGAGCTGCTGGAGCGCAGCAGGCTGTGGGCGGCTCTGCTGGGAGGAAGGGGAAGCGGGAGCAGAAATGGGAGCGGGGAGATGATGTTTGGTCTTTAAGCAGAGGGTGAGGAGCTTGATGTGAGGAGCTAAGAGACAGGAAGGAAGCCAGGGAAGGGAAATAAAGAGTGGAGGGCGATACAGTTTATGCAGTGAGAAGAAGATTACTTGAGCAGTAGCGTTGGCATGACGCGGATGTGGGCTGCGCACTGTATGAATCGGCTGGAAGCAGTGGCCGCGATTTTTCAGGAGGCGACCTGGAAAAGAATACCGTGGCTTAATATGAATTCTTTTTTAACCCAGGGTCTCTCCCTATAAAGGATGAGCTTTGTGTTGCGCTGAGCACTAAGTGGAGTGTGTTGTGTTTTGTGCATTGTCACTGATTCTAAATGCCTTTTGTGTTCTGGGGCTCTGGAAACAAAGGTCAAGTACTAGCAAATTCTGTTTTCTGTGAGAGATTTAATTAAATCCTGAGGACAAAGGCAGAGTACTAGAAACAGCTATTGAGTGTGAGAGATTTGTAAATTTGCATTACCGTTTCTCAATATAACTTTGTACATAGCTATGTCATTTTTTATTTCTTTTTTTACCACTGTCAGGAGAATAAACATTTTAAAAAATCAAGATAAGTCTTAAAGGTGTTATTTTCTGGACATAAAGAAATTGTCTGATTCAGGCTGGGAAAGACATGCTAGGGAACAAAGTGAGGAAGGACATGGAGTAGGATGGCACAATTTCTGAATATAGTTTTGGTCTTAGTAATTCAGTGAGTGTAAATTAGAGGGCCTGAAATGGGCCGGGCTGCAAAAGATTTCTTATCCTTTACAGACAATGGCAGCAGACCAAAGAGGGTTTTGGGAATTAAGACCACAGAGCTAATAGCAACTTCCTCATGAATAACCTGAGTAAATAGCCCAGGACACTCCTCTGTGGAAGGCTCAGGAATCATCAAGTGGGAAGTATTTTTTCACTTGTTCAATATTGAGACATTATTGTATTAGCTTACTGTGCTTTACAGGGTTTGAATATTGCCATACTAACCCTTTTTGGGCGGGTGGGGGGGTGTTGTTTGGTTTGGAAGGTTTTTTTGTGCTGTGTTTTTTTTAAATAATCAGAAATGAAATAGAGCATTAAGAAAAGTCAGGTTATCAAAATGGAACGCAGCTGACTTACTGACAGGTAGAAACCAACAGATACCACATAGCTGCTCCACTTCAACACACACTGAACCTTCCACTTCACAGGTGATAAGGAAGGAATTCTTGCTCAGCTGGTGATAAGGCAGTGGATCTGCCTCTAAAGCAGAGAGGATCATCTTATAAATCTAGCCATGCTTGTGCATGAAGTTGGAAAGATAGAGAGGATGAAGTCATACATCCATGGGAGCAAGAAACCATCCATTTTACCCGCAGTTTTGAAACTATGCATGAGTAATGCAGCTCCTTCTCCCAGTGTAGGATTTGATGCACAGGAAAAGCCTCACAGGCAGTGGGTCCAAAACCAGACAAAGCAGAATATGTCACAAGTGAGAAAAGGCTGGGGACCTGGAGGTGCAGAGCAGACCATGTTCCAGTGCCCTGAGTCCCTCTGGGGGATTATGCTTCCAGAGCACATCTTTGAACTTTCTGCAGACACATGGGTGAATGTATTTCACAGAGGGGTGGCCCCTGTGGCAGCCAGACTGGCATGCAGGGCTCTGGGGGTCACAATGAACCCCTTAAATTCAACCTGGAGTCTAATTGACAGCTGCTGCAGACCTGCTAGCCCCTCTCCATTCCTCTAAGGCATTCCCTTTAATGAATACGCTGTTGTGCCTTGCCAGGGTGGTCTCTTCCCCATCTTCCCACATGGCTCTGCATCTCTGTGCAGGGAGAGGCGGCTTGCAGACATCCATGCTGGCAGACATGACTCATTTCGGGGTGTCTGCGTATGGAGTTTTGCAATAGTCTGATCAGGACATGAGAAAGACAGTAACAAAGCATGAGCTCAGAAGTACGAGGCATCCCACCATGTTCACACAGACACTATAAAGCTGATCGCTGTGAAATGATCTGCCAGCTGCTGGGGGTGGGGAGGGGGATTAAAATCTCCACCTGTCTGTGAAGGACGGTGGATCACAGCTGATTGTCTCACCAATGTTTCTTTCCTCATTTTCCTGGGGTGCGGTGCTGCCTCCAGCACAGATGGCTCAGCTTCAGTCTCAACCAGTGGAGTGAAACACTGGATCACAGGGCTCACGTCAAACGAAGGAGGGGGCTTTCAGGCTGACAAGGAGGGGGCTTTCAGGCTGACAAGACGCAGAGCGCATGCTGTTCTGCTAGGCGATGCTCTGCATTCATGTTTGCAAAACCTATTTAAAGATGGTTGCAGTGACCAGTGTCTGAGTGACAAGACTGATGTCTCAGTGCCTTTTAGGAATGAGTCAAGAAGGAAATAGTAACAGCTAACCAAAAAATAATCATGTGGTCATCAAATAGTAGAAATACTGGCTATGAGACATTCTTGCCATATTTACCCAGCGTGCAGATACCATCAGTGACCACCAACTGGTATAACTGCATGAATTTTTACAAATGGATGGATTTCTATTTGCAATTATTATATTCAAATTACTGAAACTACAACCACTGTATCCAAACTGTTCGAGCCTGGGTTTGCTTTAGCAAAAAAAAAGCCTTGTGCTTATCCAAGCTGAAGTAGTCCCCAGCACTTCCTTACCATAACTTTGTATGTATACGAAGGTAGGGGCATTATGCTGCCTGTGCCATAAAATGCCCACAGCAATTCAGACCACGTCCACACCATCCTCGGCAGATGTGATGGCTTAATCCAGCTGGCTGAAGAACAGCTGCACAAAGACACAGTGACCAGGGCTTCAGGGCCCTAGGGCAAGTAATGAGATAGCTAGTTGGTTAGCGGAAGCCAATGTTGCCACTCTGGATACCTCAGCTGGCAGCCAGAAACTAGCTAGAGTTAAGTCTGGAGGTGCAGAGTTTTATGTCTCCTTTTCTGCACATTTACAGGTGAAAGGACAAACTTTGGGTCTTACAACGTGGGGCTAGCAGGTTACTCAGGTTTGGGATAAGAGGGTGCAACCGCTGCGACTTCACCCAGCTGGATTACACCATCCTGTCTGCTGGCACGCTGCGGACAGGGTCTGAATTGCCGTGGGTGCTTTACGGCACAGGCAGCACAATGCTGCATGTGTATATAAGGATGGCACAGCCACTGCAAAGGAGTGCTGGGAACTGCATAAAGTTAGGTTAAAAAAACCTCGATTTTCATTAAAATAAACCCAAACTCTGTAACAATTTGAACACAGTACTTGGAGTTTCAATAGTTTGTTTAAAAGCACTTACTCATTAATTATTCTTACTCTATAGTCTCACCGAAGTTTGGCATGCCGAGGAGTAAGTGAGTGCAGATGTGTAATAGCATCACTCTTTACCAACATGGCTTTGTGTATGCGTTCCTACAGCTATGTTTCCATTTCATGAGACTCCTGAGGGACAGCTTTGCTTGCAATGCTGCCGTTTGTTTCTATGGTGAAGGTGCTAGAACATCCACTAGAAAGCAATTCTGGGAGGTTTTGTCTGGCCACAGACCGTGAACGTGCCAATCACCTTGTCCTTTTTTTTTTAAATCCAGTGCTTCACAGCGCATCTTCATCTATCCTTACGGCACACTATGACATTTCAGGAGTGTCATGAGACATCTAATTTGAAGAAAAGGGCAAACATGAATTTTCAGGAGACTGCAGCACACGGTTTGGACAGAGGAATTTAAATGTAATTATCATAGAATCATAGAACAGTCTGGGTTGGAAGAGACCCCAAGGATCATAGAGTTCCAACCCCCCTGCCACAGGCAGGGCCACCAACCTCCAGGCCTGGATCTACACAAGGTTGCCCAGTGCCCCATCCAACCTGGCTTTGAACACCTCCAGGAATGGGGCATCCGCCACCTCTCTGGACAGCCTGTTCCAGCACCTTACCACTCTTTCTGTAAAGAACTTCCCCCTAATATATAATCTAAACCTTCCCCCTTTAGTTTCAATCCATTCGCCCTTGTCCAGCCAAGGGGAAATGACCTTTAAAAAAAAGAATAAAAATCTCTCTTGACAGCCACACCAGAAAGCAGAGATTACAGACAAAATGTTAAGACACACACAAAAACAAGCTCATATAAATATTTTGGAGAGTTTCTAAGCAATTGTTTTCCATTTCTACTTGCTTCCTTCCTATTTCCAAGCTGATAATAATGCCTTTTACCCATACACTCCTCTACCCCCCATATCCACCCCAGAGTTACACCTGGAGGGAAATCCCACAGACTAGTAACCCTCCTCACAGAGTCTGCTGTGGATTTTATGCTATGTGCAGACTGTGCTGGGTTTGCAAGGCCAGAATCTCTGCCGGGATGAAACCCCGCCCAGTGCTGGAGAGAGTTTGTTGCACCGAGCGGAAGTTGGAAGCTCTTCTAACCTGTGCCAGGCACCACAGCTTGCTCAGATGCTGCTTAGGACAAGCTCTATTTCACTCCGTGGAAGAAGTCATCTGAGTTGGCTCTTTGTCCCCCCCACCCCGCCATCACAAAGGTGTTACTTTGGGTGTAACATACTTTTAAATGGATCTCAGTGAGAGGCCTGTTCCTGGCCTTTGGTTTGACCCTTTGTCAAGTTATTTTTCCTCTTGTTGAATTAGGAGTCTACGGGCCCCCTTCTCCATTTCAGACCAGTTTAAGGCAGTTCCACTGACTTGAATAAGTGGTAACAGTAGTAGTGATAATGATAATAATAATGATAATAAAGAAGCATCACAATACTGAGGTAAGACTGATCTAAAATCGCCACCTTCCAAGTAATAAGGGTTAATTACCCAACAGACTTGCATACCATTTTGCAACAAGAAGTTTGGTGCCTTATCTTCCAGGAGGGGAAGGAGAGAAGAAGAAAGAGATTAACCCTTTGATTCTAGATCTGAGAAAGAGTGTTGTTCACACTTAGGTACACATAGTTTTCTGTCTATGATCACACCTATAAAACTTCTGTTTGTGAGTTTTGTGTTGCTATGGCTGAGTGAAAAGAGAATTGCAGTACGAATCAAATTTAAATCCTCTCTGTCCTTTAAGACTAGACTGCCTCGAAGCTCACAGGTGTGCTCGAAGAGTTGTAGATCTCTACAAGCGTAACAACAGAGGCAGTGTTGGTGTAAAATAACTATCAGCTGATTGTCTAGTCGCACGAGATTAACAGAATTTGACCTTGAGCGTGAACAAAATCAGCAGTTCAGCTTCTGTTATTAAAAACCAACAGAAATCACCAAGTTGACTCATTTATAATTCCTGTGGTTGCAATGAATTTTGAATTCTTTGTTGGTGATTGAACTTTTTAAAATATATTTTTTATATCTGGAAGGCAATCATATGGAACATACACATGGGTTTTTAAAAACTGCACAATTTGTGCCATCTGAGTGCCTGGAATTTAAGACACAAGCCATACAGAAAGCCACGATGCTTCGTGATATGCAAGACACTGTCTATAACTGGTGTTGCAAAACTTTACGCTGTGAGAGTGAAGAACTGCAACTTCCGCCGTTCAGCCCAGAGAAGGATCATACCAACCCTGTTTCTTCCAACAGAATTATGAAATGTGTCATTTAGAAGTTAAGTATCTGTTAGTCTGAAACTGTTAAGTATTTCCCAGGCCCAAGATAAGAACACAGAATTTAGGGATTTGACATAAGTCTTCAGCACAGCAAAGCATTACAGGGAGTGTAGATTTTTTTTAGGACAACTTACATAAAACCAAACCCAGGAGAACCAAAGCTAGTTTAATTTTAAACTCAGCCCAATTTACTTTTGTCTTCATAAAAAAACCCAACTGTTTTGAGTAAGGGCTGCAAAACGAATCCAACCACAGGAAACGTGGTATGTGTATGTGGGGGAAGCAGGAGTAAAGGTGAGGTGGGAGAAACTTTTTCTGGGAGGGAGCGTTTAGGCCTGGAGAAAGAAGAAAAATTGTTAAATCTTGTAGGTGATTCACAGCTAACAAATTAATAGCAGAGCAGAAAGTCAGATTCGTGACAGCTTAATCTGCTAAAAGGTCTATGATGATTGCAATCATTCTACTTATGATGGAAATAAAAAGACACAAATAATATATGCTTTACATACTGCTGGGTGATACCATCAGATTAATTTTTAGCTCCCATTTTAATATACTCCTAACTTTCTGAAACCTGCATTTTTTTCAGGCAATTTTTGTCCATGCCTTTTCTTTCACTTGAGTTTGTTTGGGTTTTCAAATGTTTCAAGCAAGAAGCACTTGGGCCATTTTTAAGCTCTGGGATAGTGAAAATAAAAAGCTTTTTCCCAGGGTAAAAGAAGAATTTCTGGCATCTTAACGTTTTTCTGTACCCACCAAGTGGCTTTAGTGGGAAAACAGTATTTGCCACGGAAATTGTCCTTACTGAGGTATGAAGCTTTCAACATTCCAGGGCAATTTTGTTTTGATTTGATTTAAAATCACTTTGTGAGCTTTTGCCATACATTGGTCACAGGCTTCCCCCCTCCCACCCTGCGCTTTTAAAGCATAAAAGCATAAAGCACTGTGTATGCGTTTGTGGCTGATACCGGCCCAAGCCATATGGTGACCAGATATTTATCCCATGGATTGCTATCTCTGGCCTCACATCTCCCCTCCTTTCCAGATACAGCAAAAGTTACTTTGGGAGTGCCTGCACTGCGCTGTTTATACAACTATGCCCTTGTCTGCTGGCAGCAAATGCATCTGTATTTGCACTGGAGCAGACAATCCCACCCAGTTTACTTCCTCCCTTCCAAGAGTTTGTTTTCAGACCCGACCCTCTTCATCAAACCAGGACACAGCAAAAGTTCCAAAAGGTGATTTATGTTTTTATTCCTATTTCTGGCTTGTTCAAGAAAAATGAAACAAAGATCCGGGTGCCCCATTTCTTCTTCATCACTCACCACATGCAGGGAGCAGGAGCAGTTTCTCCCCAGGGTTCCAGTGCTAGATGCAAAGGGGAAAAAAAAGTACTGCAGTGCCTGGAAATGTGCTGGGCTGGAAGAGGAATCAGCAACTGCTCTTTTTCAAGAACCTGGGATATACTGGGATACACAAGGTCATATGCTGTGAGCCTGATATCTTTGTTAATGCTAGCAACATGACAGAAAATCACACGCATGAATATATGTGTATGTTGCAGATGCTTGAGAGATACTACTTCTGTTGAGTTTATCCGTGCAAAATTCTCTTTTGATTGATTATAACCAAGTTTGTCTTCTCTCACTAGCAATTTTTATTGCCTAGGTAATTTCTGCTCTATTCTATTTCTGTTCTACTTCCTACATTTTGCCTTATCCGGGAAGAACCGAGACACCTTTTCTCAGTGTACTAAATGACAGGACTAATGTTGCTTTGCTTCCTTTCTCCTACTGGCAGTGCATTTTCATGTGCTAAAGACCCAGAGCTCTTTCCACATCAAGCTTAAGGTCTGTCATTCACGGAGGAGCTTTCTCAGTGAGGTGGGTAGCTAATCCCCCAGGGGATGTGAGGGGGACTGCACTGTGGTCCCCACTGACTGCAGCTCTACATCAGCTACTTAGGAGCCAGCAGCATTCATCACCTCACGCAGCCTTTCTTTTGGTTGTGCAAGCACACCAAGATCAGTGGTGCAACTCGGTTGTTACCTGAAGTCAGTTCAGATACGTCTGTGTGGGCAGCCATCGTTCCTTGCCTGAAGTAGAGAGCTCCTACAAAGGGCCTTTCTGTTGCACAGATGAGCAACGCTGACCTGCGCTATTAAGTGTCTGGTGGACTGGAGCTGAGGCAGACCTGAGCCAGTTTTGTACGGCAAACAAGGAGAGAGGGAGGTGGACCCAAGGCAGGCTTGGCATAATGTGATTTAACTGCTGTGGGTTTCATGTTGACTAAATAGGAAGTTGATGTGAAGGTAGATCACACGTTACTAACTTGGCCTGATATGGTGAACAGGATATACAGCCTCATTTCTGCCTTGTGTAACTCTTCTGAAGTCAGTAGTTACATCAGAAGCACATGCATCCTAGCCTTTTCTCTTATTCTGAGAGTGTATGCCTGTTAAAGATACACACCCAGTGACATAAAAAAATAAATTGAGATTACCTTTGGCTTTATTACAAGCTCTTTCACTTACTTTTCCTTGGCTTTTTCACAAGAGGATGGGGGTAACAGTAGCTACTCAGAGAGGGCACAGCTAATATGCGATTCTCCTGCTCTTGCATTCTTGCCGATTGCTCACTTCCTGAAATGGCCAGTACCGAAACCTCTTGAGATGCACAGCCTCAGTGCTCTAAAGTAGGAGACTGCTATTTACACAAGAAACACTATTACAGCTACTTTAGAGTAATTCTATAGGTCACTGCTTTTCTGCATTTAAGAGGAAATTGCAAAAAAAAAACCCCAACTGACAAATAATCAGCTCTTAAGTCGGTGTCGGTTTGTCATCCATGTATCACACTAAAAGCGAGAGCATTTCAATCTCTTGTAAAATAGGCAAGACAACACAGGTACAAGACTATGACTGCTGTTTTATTAAGGATTATCAGTTGGCTTGTTTACTAAGCATGAACATGAGCTTCCACAGAGACACTTCCGAGAATTAAGAGTTGAGATGCTTTGAAGAGAAAAAAGAAATCTTTCAGGTTTGCGTGCCCGATCAGCTCCATGGTATCAGGTCACACGTATGTTGAGCAATTTCCATTTCCCTCAACGAAAGTTAGCTCAGTTCCAAAAGTTGTGACATGACAAATGCAGGAAGAAGAGATTACCCGGTTTTAGTTTATTTCTATCAGGAAGAAAAGATTGGTTGAGAAGGATGAATTTCCTGTGATTTCTAAGTGGCCCATGCTAGGAATACATGACTTCCTAATCACACAGATACAAGCAGTCTGACTGAAGTTCATGAGAATGAGCTTCAAGATCCAAGCATGTGAATGAGCATTCACTGGCTAAGAAACTCTAACTTTACGCTCTCGAGTTACAATGCAAGTGCTCTATTACACCAGGCACTTAACCCATACCTGCTTTTAAAACTAGAACCTATTTTCCTTTTCGCTCTTTGTAGCCGAAGCCTCCCTTTTACATTTTCAAAGCAGTGCTCAGACATTTCCTAGACAGCTGAGTGAAGTACCTCCCACACAAATTCTGTTCTATTCGAGGCAGACAGACAAGCCCTTTTACTCCACCATAGTCGTGAGAAAAGCCCGGTCTGACAGAAGCACAGTGAGTCTGCACCCAGCTGAACAGAAACACAGCAGCTTCCCTCTCACCACAAACACTGGAAGAGGTACTCAGGTGTGCTGTTGCAGTGGTAACATCATTCACTAGCAAATAAAGATGTGAGTCTGGGCCTTTCCGATGCCCAGCTCTCACGCCTCAGTGGATTCTCCAAGCTGCTGAGCAAAGGGGACGGGGCTTCTCTCCGCTTACTGCATTGAAGATGCAAAGGGCAAGCGAGCAAGACTTGGTTGCAGGGAGGCTGGGAGAGGATGGAAGAAGTCTGGCCTTTCCGAGACTACCTGTGTTTTCCTGTGGCCACTGGCTAAAACACATGAGCAGCAGCTGGAGCACAGCTTAGGCCTTGTGTCGCTACAGGGCAATTCTGCCCACCGAGCTGCAGGTTCAGGCTCCCTTTTCCTTACACTGTTACAGGCCTTATGAATTTTGCATTCGTTATTTGAATCACCCTGTGCGGTGTCATCCCCGTGTACGTTTTAATGCCCAGCAGCACTGTGAATTAGGCCCTGGATCTCTAATGGTGATTTTCATCTGGTTTAATATAGAGGACTGTAAGAATTTTCTTTGTATTTTAAGAATTACTTGCTGCATCATACATGAAACAATCCCAAGCCTACACCCTGCAGCTTGCAGGGCACACCAGATGTTCTCTTTGGACTGTGGTTGTTGAAATGGAACATCTGCATTTCCAAGGGCGACCAAACCCTCCAAATCAAAGGGCTGTGGTAATAGCCAGCACAGAAACAGTGAAAGTAAACACGAGTGTAATGTTGTTGTAGCATGTATTTCTAACTGTACATATTTCTTCTCAGAGAATAAAAACAAAGATGCGGGCAGCTGCAGACAAGAAAAAGCAAAATGTACGATGACATTTCTTTTTTTTTTTCCCCTCTGAATAAAGCAGGGTAACAAGTAGTGAATATCCAGGATCAAATGGCTCAGTTGAGCTAACACTCAGCTATAGATCATTTGCTTTTCAGCCATGACTTTGAAAATAACTCATAGCACGAGTGATTCAGGTTTACTACTGGCAACTGTTCAGTGACCAGAGATTAATGACTTGACATTCTCCACATAATTTTTAGTCATCTTTGTAAAAATGCCATTTCCGTTTCGGGAACTGCAGTGTAAAGCAAAGAACTGAATCGGTACAATGTCCTCTCTCTGGTATTATCTGAAATTATTACTCTACTGGCATTTCCTTATTGGAAGAAACTCCCTGCTGGGGCCTGAGAATAAAGGTTCAATAAAAGTTCCAATAAAGTTTCTTGGAAGCACCAAAACATGCTGCACAGATTTGCAGGGTTAATGCTGTATCTCTTCATTCTTTCCAAGTTAGCTGAGCCACTTGCACACAGGTCCTGTCGGGACATAAACTGGAATGCTCTGGATGGAATTCTGGTGTGGGGGAAGGCATCCCCTCCTTCCCTCCGATGGCAGAGCGGCTGCAGTTCGAAGGGGCCTCCGGAGGTCAGCTTCTCCAGCCCTGCTAATGAGGCAAGACCACCTACAGCCGGCTGCCCATGGCTGTGTCCAAGAGGGAGACCCCAGAAGCTCCCTGAGCCGGGTGACCCTGACAGGCTCGCAGGCACCTGTCCCCTCCCGGCAGCGAGCGGAAGCCCCTGGTCCGCAACGCTCCCCGCCTGATGGTAGAGCGCAAAGGAGCGGGGAGCTCGGAGACGCCTTCAGAGACCCGGGGCTGACATACGGTGGGCAACGTCCTGCTCCCGGCCCGCCGCCGGCGCCGCCCGACCCCTGACTGGAACGGCCGCTTTCCCCAGCAAGAAGCCTCCGCCTGAGCGCAGCGCCCGCCGGAACAGAGACAACGGCGATGAGGGGCGCGCCTCATTCTCCCCCGCCCGGAAGGGCCCAGCGCCGCCGCCGGGCTGCCAAACCCACCCCGCCCGCACCGGAGCCGCGACCGTTGGGAACGCTCCCCCGCCTCTCGCGCCCGCCCCTCCCGCCCTACCCTTCCCGGGTCTCGCGGGCGCGGCGTGCGCACGCCCCCTCTGACCGTTGAGCGGCGGCGCGGGGGATGAAAGGGGAAGGCGGGCAGCTGGGAGCCGATCGACAGCCGCGCGCCCCCGCCCCACGCGCATATTTTCTTTCTACCGCCTTTCCCGAGCCCGAGACGGAACCTCCGCGCGCATGCGCTCTGCACCGGCGACCCAGCCACCCCCTCCCCCCCCCCCCGCCCCGACTGTTCAAACAGGAAGGCGGACATATTGGTGTCTCTTGCAGGTTCTCTCACAGCTGCCGCGGCCGGACCTTACGCTCTCCCCTCCCCTCAAGCCGCCTCCTTTCCTCCTCCCTCTCACGCTGCAGCCTCGGGTCGGTCCTGAAGCGGTCTGGGTTGCCGTTCCGTACCTGAGGTGGAGGAGCGGGAGGGGGAGCTGAGCCGGCGTTGGCAGCGGCGGGAGCCAGCGAGGAGCCGCCGCCGGCGGCCGCGCAGCGAGGAAAGGAGAGGAAGAAGGATGCTTTTGCCGTCGTTCCGCCGTTGAAGTGACTCTTCTCTTGCCCGCGGGGGGCACTCGCGGCGGGGGCCGGGGCGGCCTGTGCACGCAGCTGGCAGCCCTGCGTTGCCTGTCCGCCCTCCAGGAGCAGGCAGGGCACAGCCGAGGAGAGGGGCAGCCTCTCCCCGGCCCGCCCCAGGCTCCCTCGCTCTGTGCCCATGGAAGGACCAACCCCACGGCGCTGAGACACCCTGCTGAGAGGATTTGAATATTTCTTTTTAATTCTCATTTTTGCCTTACTGGGGTGCCTGCAGGCTTTGGGGCTCTTGCCCCCCACCTCGTGCCCGCCCCCGCCCCCTTTTTTTTTTTTCTTTTCGGTTGTTGTTGCTTTTTCTCCCGGTTTTCCGGAAAGCTGCGCTTCGGAACCTGGGACGGACCCGACACCGCTCCCGCAGGGCGAGGAGGAGGAACCGCTACGCTGGCTCCCAGGACGGCTTTCCCAGCTGGGAAAATGAGGTTGCTGAGACGCTGGGGCCCGAGTAGAGGTGGGAAGGAGAGGAAACCTGCTGCTGCAAAGCAGTGAGCAGCCCAGGAAAGTGCGTGCGTTCGTGGAGGAGGGGGGAGAAGCAGCAACGTCTCCCCCCGCCGCGGACTCTGCTTCGGTTTTCTCTCCCCTTGGCGGGGCAGCGTGCGGGACTTGCCTCAAGAGACTTCTGTGATTGAAGGGATTTTGCAGAAAGCGCTCCTCAGCCTGGTATAGGCTGTGTGGTTTCTCTCTTGTGCTCGCTTGTTCCTGTCTTTTTTTACTTGCTTTCATTATTTTTATCCTTATTTTGCTCTGGAATAAGGGAAACTTTTTATGTCCGGAAACATGTCGACGGGAGAAACTTTTGAATCTCGGTTTGAAAAAATCGACGTGACTTTAAAGGACCCCAAATCCGAAGTGAACGTAGACTGTTTGCTGGTGAGTAGGGAGCGCCGATGGGCCCCCGGTCCCGTCTCCCCGAATTTCTTACCCTGTGGGACAGAATCTCGCGCTCCCGGCTGAGTCGCCGCCCCGCTTAACTCCGCACTAGTGTTTTGTTTACTCGCTGTTAAGACAAGGGTGCGTGAACGTCTCTGTGCAGGGAGAGCGGTTTTGGTGCCAAGGAGGCGCCCGCCCAGTCCTGCCTGACTTGTCATCTCTCTCGCTTCGTGCACCTTTCTGTCGGAAGGGGCGGTGGGCACTTTGTACAGAAAGGCGTAATTCCTGAGTGCCAGTCCTGTGTGTGAGTGGAAAACTAAATAGCTTTGATATACCAATTCCCTCTCCAACAGCTTTGCTTTTCTTGAGGTCCTCTTATGTTATACACTGCCGCGCAGACTTCTGCCTGTTTAGCATAGACGTTTGCAAATGCCGACTAATGACGTGTAAAACCCACCTCTGTTCCCTTACGGGGGAAGTTGTCATGGCAGAGGTTTAAATGCATTTTAAACTACTTGGTGTGCTAGGCCTGGGGCAGAGGGCTGTTTGCTTATTGCTTCCCTGCTCGATCGTAACTGATGGTTCAGTGTGTCTCCCCAGTGCTGTCAGTGGTATAATTGGATCGTAAGAAAGCAAATCATAACACTTCCTGACCTAAAACAAACATCACTTTGTACCAGCTTGACAACAGTGGATGATATATTGGGTCTGATTATTAAAAAGTAACAAAGTGTATGCCAAATCCAACCAAGTTGCTTGGGATGTAGCTGGATTCTTTGTTATGCCTAGAGATGCCCTTAAATAGTAGCAAATTGTGATTTGTGATTTTTATGCTGAAGCAGAGAATTTCTTTTCTCAGTAGCAAGTGATAACGTTTTTTTAGTGTGGCTTTTTTTTCCTCCCCCAGGAGGATAACAAGTACGCTGAATTTGGGCCTAGTGTGAGCTCTCACATTTGGAGTTGGGGTGCAAGGGAGGTGTGGGGTTGAGAGAGCAGTTTAATAGTTAGTCTTCACCTTCTGCGTGGCTTTGACCAGAAAGGTCGCTTGAGCATAAGGCAATGGAGAGGTGAAAAGAATTTAATCAAAGAATCTGTGCAGGTTCATGGTATTGTGTACTCTCTCTAGCCGGTTCCTGATTTGTGAGCTTCTGAAGTGTTGACAGGTCACCAGAGCCTTGTGGATGTTGCTGCCACAGGGGGAAATAGCACTGTGTCTTCCAGTTAACTTGCTGCTTTTAATCTAATTTATGTATCTGTCATTTTTAGAACCACAGCTAATAAGAACAACTCTGATGTTTAGGATGCACTGTGTCAGTTTTGATAACTCAAGATTACTGTAAAATCCTACAGTTTTACACTCAGCTTCTACTGACTGATACCAGGAGTACAGATCCAATTAAGAGCCCAGAGTTTCATGTTAACCATGACACAATTTGCAAGTATGTGCTTTAACGCTGGCCATACTGTGGGGACCTTCCTGCATAGTGAGAAGGCTGCAGGCATCAAGTATGACTATTAACTTTAACAATTCCTTCACTCTTTAATCAGTTAAGAGTTTGACCCTTTTCAGTTATCTTAATTGTGCTCTGGAGCCAAGATGCAGTCAGTTTGGGATGCTTCCTGTCATGCTTGTGTGACGTTCTAGAACGTGTGTTTGCATCTCAGATCTTAAGAATTTCCCTTAAATCACAATTTTTAAGGAATCTTCTGTGAGGTTTTTTTTGGCATACCTTTGAGTATTGTTTTGAAGGCAGCTTATTATGGTGTAGTCATCAGAATTATGGTGGTTTATTTTGGTTGGGCTTTTTTAGCTAGCCCTAGGTACAGATACTGTTCTTTTAAACTAAAATTAAAAACCAAAATGCTGCTTAAGATATCAGCTGGTAGATTAACTTTGTATGTGTTGATCACTATATCAGTCTCTCTGCCAGCCAGACTTTTACTGTTTGGTATCTCTCATCCTGAGTTGATTCTCAGGCTCTTTATTAAAAGACTTTTAAGTATCCAAACCCTTTCTGAAGAGCATGAATCTGATCGAACCCTTTCTGAAGAGGTTACACCAGTTCTTAGTGTGGTGATTCACGCTACAAGCATTGTTCTTGGCCCAATATATTCTTTATATAGTAAATCCATAGTAGTCTACATGGATATGATTTTAAGGAAAAAAATGCATAAGTATAGGTGTGATTGAACTGCACCTAAAACATTTCCTAAAACAGAAACCCCTTTCCCCTTCCCTTAGCCCCTGGTTAAAAAGGGAATCTTTCAGTGTCTAGGCCTGGCACAGTTGAAAATAAAATCATGTTTTTGGGATGAGACTCCATAAAAAGCCCTCATCCTTTTATTTAGAAAATCTTTTAAATCTAAACCCCTTCTCCCCTTTTATGGAAGATGTGAATTGATGTTATTTGTAATTGTTCACTTTTCCTGAGTGAAGGTGCTGGCTAAATGTGTGTTTCGGAGTGGTAATAGATGACTAACTGATAGACAGCCACTTGAAATTCAGCATCTAATATCCTGTACACACAGGCTTAAAATGCTGAAGTTCCCTTAGTTTCAAGAAAAGTACTTTTATTTTGGCTCTGAGAAGAGAAGTCTTAGTGATGCCCTTCTCTTTAGATGGTTTTGCTCTCCCTAGTTTTATTTGATTTTGCTTCTCTCAGTTTGTAGCTCCTGTAGACTAAAAGGCAGGTATGGAATTAACCTTTAAATCAGTTTTGTAACTATTTGGTGTTTTGTAAACATCATGAGCTAGGTTCTGTATGCTAGAAAGATTCTAAATTTGTGTGAAGTGATATGAGAATGCTAAAAGAAGATGGGGGGTGATAGAAAGGAAGGCAAGTTACTGTTTCAGGAAGATGTGGGAGAACAGTTCTGACAAGAGCAGGTGGAAAAGACAGAGTGTATATAACTTCAGTTGACACAGGAAGTAAATTCATAAAGCTGAGGTGCAGGAGAGAGATGTGTTGGGTTGTTTTTTTTTTTTCTGTCTTCTCTTATGCAACTGTAATAAAAACAGAGTAAGAAAATGGTGAATAACTTAAAACTAACTTACTGATTTTGTTGTCGTTTCTTTGGGGCTTCCATGCACTAGATTTAGTACTTGGCTTTGAAATCAGAGATAGCTGACTTTGCTGATGAGCTCTGAGGAGGCTGAAGCCTGAGTTCTGTTTTAAGGATGTGCCACAGCATCATGTAGTGCTGCTTCTCAAAATATCAGGTACCAGCAGCCCCAGAGTACTAAAAAGATCTAATGAGACTCTGAAGGCTGTGTTATGTAGTAGTAGTCACACTCTAAGGTGTACCATGATCAGGGACTGGTGAATACTATAGGTGTACTAAGTAGAGCCAAAGGCGATGGTAAGTGGCTAGCTATTAACTTGAGCTCATTATCTCATTAATGATATTAAGAAGTGGGAAGCAGTATTCAGTGACTACTGCAGTGGTTTTTATATTAAAACAGTTTGCTTATTCCTGTGTGTTTCTTAGTAAATCCTTGAGGTTTATGGGCTTCCAGTTTTTGGAGAGGGGAGCAGGAAGGGATGTATTGGGTGGGGGATATCTTGAAGCTGCCTATGCTTTTGGTTAATAAATGAGTACATTTTTATGAAAATGCTTTTTTTGTGTGCTTTCTGCTCTGATAATAACTTAGTCTTTCCATGTTTTATGTAGACACCTAAGTAACTGATTATTGAAGTACTTAGTCAGTTACCTGAGTGGTTGATTTTTTTTTTTAAAGAAAACGTAGTATTTTGATGGTCTTCAAAAATGTCAAATGTTTAACTGGTTCAGCAGTTTGGCTTCAAATTAACTGACAACAGTAAACACTGCATATGACAAACTTGTTTTATCTAGCCTCAAGAGGTTTCCATTTTTGTAACACCAAAATACACAAGTATAGAGTTCGATTCATCTGCTTTTCCAAGCTCTATTTCATATTCAGCTAGATGAATTAATGTTCATCTGTCTTGCATAGGGAAAAGGCTAGAAGATCTCCTTTTCTTTGGAATTTGGAGTTTAAATCCCTATTGTCACCAGTTTTAAAGACCTTGTGGTTATGGGTTTGGGAAATAAATAAAAAAGAAACCGAAACAAAATACAGCTTAAAGTACCTTTATGTAAGAAGTTCTTGTCTTTGAAAATAACTTTGAAAAGGTCCTCAAGGTCCTGTGCTTTGGTAAGGGCAATGGCCAGCGTCAGTACAGGCTGGGTGTTGAATGGATTGAGAGCAGCCCAATGGCAGAGGACTTGGGGGTAGTCAGAATATCTGAATATCTCTCTCATCTGACAGGAAGAGGCTTTTCACCAGGGCCTGTAGTGACAGGATGAGTAATAGTGGTTTTAAATTGAAAGAGAATAGATTTAAATTTGACATGAAGAAGGTTTCCTTGGAGAGACTGGCACAGGCTGTCCAGAGAAGCTGTGGCTCCCCCTTCCCTGGCAGTGTTAAAGGCCAGGTTGGATGGGGCTTTGGGCAACCTGGGTGTCCCTGCCCAGGGCAGGGGGTTTGGAGCAAGATGGTCTTTAGGGACCCTTCCAACCCAAACAGATCTGATTCAGTAGTTGGATTTAAAATAAGACTTCTGGCTGACCTAAAATATAGTTCCGTGTCTTCAAGTTATATATCCAAGCTTTATATGCAAAACTAATTATAATTGCAGGTTAATATTGCCTCCTTATCACCAAGAATTATGAAATACATGGGTTGATTTGAAATTAATGAAAAATATGTGGCTTGATATGTTAATCAAAGGTAAAATGCAACTGTAAGTTTGCTTTGGAAATGCAGGAACTTAGTGGACTCTCACTTAAGGTTGCGTCTCTTAGAAGGCTTACTATTAAGTAAGCCACTGAAGAGTTAATTGTAGATGTGGTGGGACTATCAGTATGCCCACATTTGCTTCACAGTGTATGGTAGGTTTTATGTAGGAATGAGTTCACTTAACCAATTCTTATGGTCATAAAACTAGAGGCTGTAGGCATGTAATGATTTTTCCTATTAAAAACTTTAATCAAGAACAACAATAGAAAGGTGATGTTAAGACACACTTCAAAAAGAAGAATATAATAAACCTCCAAACAAACCCATGTAGTAGATTACAAATATTTTTACTTGATGAGAGTATTTATAAACAATGTCCTTTTCCCTGGCAACTGCTGAGTGTTTTTGTTTTTTGGGGTTGGTGGGAAGGAAGAGGGAAACACCTGGAATTTGTTTGCTGGATAAATTGAAAATCAACCTGTTGTTATGTAAATCTTTGACTTTGAGGACAATGATAGCTTCAGGAGCCACTCATTGAGAATCTAATAAATATTTAGAAGCAATGTGAGCAGATGATAGTGTTAGCCTTACAGTTGCAGTTATGGAATTCCCTAGGACACACTTTAGTACTACATGAAAAAGTTTTTTAAGGTCTCTTACAGAGGAATACTGAGATGTTTGTCTCAATACAGGATGTTTATCTTGAATTTGAGAGATCCCAAAACATGTAATTAAAGGCTACTATTTTTTGTGGATGTTCCTTGATGCTGTTTATCGAAACTCCTTTGTCATTAAGAAGTTGCAGTTCCAACTGGAGATGGTGAAAAACTGAACTTCTTTGAGAACAGAATTGGAGAATGGTTGAGAACTGTTCTATCTTTGCCTTAATTAGTCCAGTCATTCAAACAGCAGTAAAGCCAGAAGGATGATGAGACACTATTAGTAAAAATGTAAGCACTGTACAGGCAACACCCACTTACAGCTCATTTAGAAGAAATGCAAATAATACCAGCTTTTGCCTTTCTCAGTAGCTTGCTGAAATGAGCACATGGTTTAACAGTGGTTGAATGAGAGCAGAAACTTGATCTTTGTGAAGAAGTGGTTTGGAGCTCTTGTCTGTATGGTCTAGCTCTGCTGAGACAGTTGTATCTCCTGTAGTGTAATCTCCAGTCAGGTTTTTTCTTTGGATATTCAGCTATACTGAAAAGCCCGACATCGTCATCAGAGTATAGGACGCAGTGGTGCTTCTTTAGTTACAGCAGTCTAGAGACTGTCTGGACAGGCAGCCTTTGCTTGGTCCAGTTAGCTACCCATGTTGCTACAGGAGAATCAGCTCAGGATTGGTACTAGCTTCTAACTGGAGCACAGGTCAAAGTCTATTCTGATACCCAAAATCTTGCAGATGATTGGCTTTGACTGACTGAAAGACTGCCACTCCCTGTCAATATTTATACAGTACAAACTGTCATGGGGACAGTACTTAAGATTTATTACTAGGTCTTAATTTAAATCCAACCATCCATTGCTTTATTTCAGCTTTCCCTCTTAAATTTCTTACATGCATTAATTTTTCTGTTTCTTTTTATAGAGCTGAAAAATATGCAAAAGTTTCCTTGTTTTTTTCAGTTGCATGGTCTGAAATGATGCAAAGACTTGATGCTTGGAAACCTCTGTAGAAAACACTGCCCAAACTAAGGCTTTATTTTGGACTGTGGGTTGGAAGTACCTAAATGTCTTTCTAGCCTGTGTGCGTCTGTACTGCGCAACTTAGAATTGATCTGGAAACACAAGCAGAATATGTACTTGTTTTTTCCTTTCATGAGTCATAATATTCACTGAAAAAAATAAATCCTTGAATTCTCAGTTAAGTAAATCTTGAGTAATGATGTCTTTATCTTTTTTCTAAAAAGCTGCAAAGTATTGAGATAGAATTTACTACATCTGAATACAATGCAGCACTAAGATATGAATGCATTCAGAGGAAAACCTGATAGTCTATTGATGTTAGATATCTACATATAAAACGCATTAATAAAGGTGGCTGTTTTCCTGCATAGTCACTGACTGCTGTGAAAGTATGGTTTCTGTGGAAGTGATGCTACTTTTTTACCAAATAAGTAATGACCAAATTAAAAAAAAAGAAAGCCCAAACTGCATAAAATTAAGTATGTCATCTGGAATGCACTTTCCAAAGAAGAGGCCAGAAGCTGCTTCTGGCATCTGGAGATTTCAGCTAGGAAATTTTTCTTTGGTTTGTGGTTGAAGAAGTTATATTTTCAGTAGATGGTTAGTAGGACTTGTATTACAGCCATAATGGGTATTTCAAATGGGAAAATGTGAAGGAAGGATGTTCAGGGCATTCATCTTGTACTGGTCACTGACAGATGATGCTACACATACTCTTCCAAGAAAAATCGAGAAATTAAGATCCGTATGTCCATATTTTAATTAGAAGTTTCTAAAGGAAACACAATGTTTCTTCCCTCTAAATCAGTTACTTTGGAAGTTTTCCTTCTAATACCATGTGCACAGTAGAAATAGAATTGAAGAGTACAAGTGATCATTATTTCACAGGATGATTGAGGCTGGAAGGGACCTTTTGGAGGTTGTCTTGCCTAACCATCCTGCTCTGTCAGGGTCACCTAGAGCAGGTTGCCAGGATGGCTGTTCAATAGCTCAAAGGAGAGATATTCCACAACTTCTGTGGGCAACTTGTAATTTTCTACTTCTCAACCATTTACTTGGTTGATGCTTCATAGTGGAGAATAAAATTATCAAAACTAACCAGAAAAGTACTAAGTAATTATTTGCAGAATTCTTCACATATTTTGGTTGTCTTAACCTGGCTAGTAAACTTCTTTGTAGCTCAGATAATTTTCTTCTGAGAGGTATCAGCCACAGATTTCTGCATGGAGACAATTGCATATTTGGAGACTTTTAAGCATTAAGGGTTCATGTCGTATCCCTCATATTTTCTGAGGGGAAAAGTGCTCAGAGTTGGTAAGCTTGTTGAATTTTATTTGTGACTGTGGTTGAAACAAATTAGACATAGACTTTTTCAGTTGGAGGAGAAAAAAGTTAATACCTTGTTCTGACACCCAATTTACACTGCAGTAGTGCCACTTCAGTCTTTCATGGTTCCGAACCTTGGTAGCGTGCTGTATGTGTACATATTCTTGTGAGAAGCAGTGAGGGAGGCTGGGTAGGGCTTTCTTTTTGGCATGAGAACGTGGAAGAACTTGCAAAGAGGTATTAGATATAGAAACAGAATTCTGTAAAGGAATTTCTTATGAAGATAGGCTGAGAGAGTTGGGCTTGTTCAGCCAGGAGAAGAGAAGGCTCTGAGGAGACCTTATTGCAGCCTTCCAGTACCTAAAGGGGGGCTTACGAGGGGGATGGAGAGGTACTGTTTACAAGGGTGTGTACTGATAGGACAAAGGGTTTAGACTAAAAGAGGGTAGATTTAGATTAGGCATTAGGAAGAAACTCACCACTGTGAGAGTGGTGATGCAGTGGTGGAGGCTGTCCAGAGAAGCTGTGGCTGCCCCCTCCCTGGCAATGTTCAAGGCCAGGTTGGATGGGGCTTTGGACGCTGTGTTCTGGTGGTGGGTGTGCCTGTCTGTGGTGGAGGAGTTGGAACTAGATGGTCTTTGGGGACCCCTCCAACCCAAACCAGTCTGTATAATCAAAGATGCCGTTTAGAGGAAGTGGAGTGTTATGATGCTGATGCTGCTGGAGCTGCTTCAGTTCTGGGACTGCCACTGTAACTGACTCTTGTGGAACTTTCTGCCTTCAGTGCAGTTGATTTGGACTAGCATCAGGGAATGTTGGGATAGCTGTGTGGTTCTTGACATTACCTGTTCTTTTGGTCATGACAACTTCCTCTCTGAGCTCCTGGAAAAGATGGGAGTCAGATCAACTCATCTTTGTATAGGGAAATGTTTCTCTTGTAGTTCTTGAAGTTCATGGAAAAGAAGAATTTAAGAATTACGAATTCTAGGGGAAAGGAAAAAGGGATTTGTTCATGTATCCTTTTTCATTGCAGTTTAGCAAACTGATAGTCAGGAACAAAAGATTGATTAAAACCATATATTTGCAGGTTGGGGAGAATATTTGCAAGTGTGGGGTTTTTTTTTCTATGCTCTGGGAGTATGCTCTTGATTTTTAATTTAAGATTCAACCAGAATATGTAGCTGAAGTTTTTCCATCAAATCAGGGGGTTTTGTTGATAGCATATGAAGTTAGGTTGACTAGCTATACTGAAACAGGACATCTTTCACTTTCAATCTATCTTGGTGTTTTAACATCAGCCAACTTACTTTCCAGTGGTGTTGCATTACTCATATTTAGTGGGAGAAAGTAACAGTATCTAACCAAGTTGTGTCTTATAAACAATTTTCTGCAATGATAAGCTTTCTTCTGCAAGAGGAGTTACCTGTCAAGTCTAAATTTAATTTTAAAAATCTCTCTTATGAAGTGATGGGTTAGCAAAAGTGGAAAAATGAAATACGGCTGTAAGTTTTTGAAGAGTTACTTTCAGAGGTCATTGATGTTTTAGCACATTTTCTTAGAGGAGTTGGAATCAACATAACCTTTTTGATAACAATGGAAAAAGACACACTCTCTTTATATTTTAACAAGTAACTTAAAACTTTAAGCTAAAGCTCGTAGTTAAGGTTAGAGAAACACCTGCAGATCTTGCTTGCGTTGGAATTACATCATGATAAATGGTTGTACCGAAGTGCAGTTTATCCATCCTAGAGCTCTAGAAAAGAGCTGCTGTAAGCCTGCTTTTCTCATCTGAAAGGAAGTGGAACCAGAATTAACCAAAAGAGCTTATGCTTAAGTTGGGCAAGATACCTGTGTTCTCAGCTTTGCAAAACACAAGAGTCACTTAGTTTTAAAACAGAAGGGGAATTCTGTTATCAAGTTCTCGTGTTCTTTACTGTCCGGATCAGTTAATTTGTTTCGCTTCCACTGCAGAAGTAGAGAAGTTTTGAAGTTCTGATAAGAAGTGGAAGAGAAGCAACTAATTGAGTTGATGACAAGAAATAATTGTCAGTAATGCCAAGGCTGTTTATTCACAGGCTCTTGAGTTGATTCTTAAACTTCTGTGGATGTTTGCCTCCATAAATTAGCTAATTCTTACTAATTTTAAAAATAACTGTTCATCCATTTGACTTTCGAGACTGTGGAAAGTCAATTCTATTTAAATATATTTGTGTGAGTATCAAAACTTGCCTGAGAAGGTGAAGTTGAAATTAAGGTTGTTTTGCCATATTAACCACTTTTCTCCTCCTACTTGGTAACTGAAATAATAAATAGAAGGCAGACTGTGATATTGTCCTATTGTGCTCTTGAATATTCCTAACTGTTGAACAGAAACTAGATTTCATTTAGAGCGTGGTGGTGTAGGACAAAAAAACCCTGTTTGTGTAGAAGGAAGTCTTGTCTGTCGGTAACCTAGAAATACAAGGCTTGGAAAATGAGCAAGGAAATTAGGAAGATTATAATTAAAGATAATTTTGGGGTTGGAACTGTTTGTTTGGCCTATGGTGACTGAAGTCAGGGCTTCCTGATTTCTTCAGGCGTTTTGTGAGTCTGAGTTTTTATTTTCTGCGTCTAAAATAAGGAACTACTCTCCCCACTCCTTCCCCTGGCCTTGTGGGTTTAATGGTGTGGAGGCAAGCTACTGCTTTGTACTCTTTTGAAGAGACAAGGAAATTTCACTGGTGGTACTATGGTGTATTTGAAAAACAGACATCAAGCTTCAAGCACACATGGCAAAAATCAATGACCAGAATTCTCCACCAAAAGGCTTTTTAAACAAAGTCAAAAGGAAGGGGTGAGTCTGAAGCACACCAGTGAAGATGTGGTGTAAAC
Organism: Hypotaenidia okinawae; assembly: GCA_027925045.1. Taxonomy (NCBI): domain Eukaryota; kingdom Metazoa; phylum Chordata; class Aves; order Gruiformes; family Rallidae; genus Hypotaenidia; species Hypotaenidia okinawae. The sequence goes on along the minus strand of BSDF01000002.1, from coordinate 112,997,602 downwards.
TATGCTGTTTTAATACAACGCATTGCTTTCAGATTCTGAAGTATTTTGAGTTAGAGTTGTATTTTGTTTAGTTGCAGGTGTTCTTTTGCATAAATAGGGGAAACTAATTTATCTGAACATACTTTTGACGTATGTTTCTGTGTGTATTAGTGTATGTTAGTAGATGAGCCTAAAAATTACTTTGCTTCAACATAACAAGTTGAGGCATTGTAAAAATTTACTTAGAATCATAGAATCATTTGGGTTGGAAGAGACCTTCAAGATCAAAATTCTTTATTAGCGTGGAAACTTTAATTTCCATAGCATTCATTGGTCTCAAACTTTGTGTAAACTGTTTGGGAGGGATTTACTGTATTTTGGGGTGGGGAGGAGGGCAGAATTTGAGAAATTAAGAACTTAATGAAATTTGATGCTTCTTATGGAAAAAATCGGTACTGTCTGACTGAGCTCTGTAGTGCATGTATGTGAAGCTGTTAAAAGGAAGATGTATGCATTTTAAACTGCAGTTAAACTTACAAACTACAGTGACCGATCCTCAGTTGTGTAACATGAGGCTGTTCCTTTTTGCCATAGTTTCCAGTAGTGTAATGACTTGAGGAAAAGGAGGGAAGATCACTAAAATGTCCACTGACTAAAGCAGTTTGAAGGTTGTAATAAATAATAAAGCTCATTAGTTCTCTGAAATAATTCTTCTGGTTAGCCTTACATATTGAGTATGTAATGTTTTTCTAACCTAACAAATTAATGTGTAATTATTTCTTGCCTTCTCTACTTCTGAAGGTGTGTTTCACAGCTTTCCAGGAAAACTCTTCTGTAAAAAAGCTTAATTAATCATTTGACATAATCATTAAATAAATGAGCTGGCTAGAAAGAAAAGATTTCTGTTCAGTACATTCATGGTACTTACGTGTGTGTATATATAAAAGATGAAAACAAAACAAAGTCCTGACATGCCTTTTCCTTAAAAAGCCCTGCAAATTCAGTTTAAGTACTCTGAGGCTTAAGAAGTAATTTATAGCAGGTTTAGTTTTCAATACTGTGAAATTACAATTTCCTACTCTAGACTTTGTTAGGAGGATCTATGATGAAAATATTTCGTTACCTGTGTGGTGACACCATTCAGGGAATGTCACCAGGAATTACCTGCATGAATTTACTAATATGTAGTTGAATTCGAGTTAATGTTGGTGAGACATGAAATACACCATTTTAAAAAGATCTCTTGGTGGTCAGTGGTTTTTACTCAGGCTGGCAGCCTGTCACAGGTGGGGTCTTCCAGGGACAGATACTGGGCCTCATGCAGTTCCAACATCTTCATAAATGATGTGGATGATGGGATGGAAGCACCTGCACCACGTTTGCCAATGGCGTTAAACTGAGTGGTGGGGTGGACACGTCAGAGGGAGAGCTGTCTTGCTGAGAAACCTGGATATGCTGAAACAGTGGGCAAGCAAGAACAGTATGATATCTAACAAAGACAGATATAACCAAAGAGCCTAGATCGGTGTGGCTGGGGAGCCATCTTGCTGAAAGGGACTTGGTGGGAAGCAGGGTTATCATGAGTCAGCAGTGCAGCAATGAAGGCAGGTTAGAGCATGGGTTGTACCCCGAGGGTGTTACTAGCAGAGGTGGAGATGTGATCATCCTGCTCAGCAGTGGTCAGGCTGCAGCTGGAGTGCCATGTCCGGCTCTCTTTCCCCACAATTTAAGGAAGACACGGGCTGAGGAAAGTCTAAAGAAGGGTCACAAATATGATCAAAGGGATGGAGAATGTGCCCCATGAGGAAAGGATTTAGATCTTCTGGAGAAGGCTTGGGGGAGACCTTATTGCAGTATTAAAAGGTGTCTGCAAAGGGGATGGAGGCTATCTTTTCACAAGGAGACACATGGAGAAGACAAGGGGTAGTGGGTACAAGTTGCAGTACAGTGAGAACAATTGACTGCTGTAGCAGCTTCCCCATGAATGTGGTAAAGTCCCTGTTGGGGATTTTCAGGATGGGACTGCACAGGGTGCTGCATAATTTCATTGAGACTCTTTCCCAAAAAGGTTGGGCGAGGGGACCTTTAAAGGTCCCTTCTAACCTTGGCTGGTTCTTGATTCTGTGACTCTCAAGCTTTAGAGAAAATCTCAGCGTAGTGTTTCACTGGTTGGTTTTCCTTTTGTCATTTTCTAGCTTTAGTTTTGAAACATCAGCAAAGTTCTTAAATCAGTGCAATCTGTTTGCAGCAGTGCTGGTTAAACAGGAATTGCTTTCTCAGCCATAGATTCAAGACCCTTTTTTCTGGGGTGATACTTCACAGGATGTAGTATCTATGTTAAGCAGCACAATGTTCATGTCATTTATCTTGTAACATGTGATCATATTTTTCATGCTAAATGGCAACTGTAAATTGCAGTTGTATCTGAATTAAAAACAAGACGACCCCACCACCAAACAAAAAAAAACCACCCCTAAAGCCAGCGAACCCACACAGAAAAAAAAGCAGAGTTATTTTTTTCCTCTTTGTGGTGTTTAATATTTTTCAAGTGAAGATGAGCTCTGGATGGAGGAGGAGAAAAATATTGCCGAGATTTAAACCAGCAAGTTCAAATTATCCATTTAGGTTATAAAAATATATGCTAAGCTAAGAGCAACTTACAAAATGAGCAGGAGCAAATAGGAGTCCTGGTGCATTCAGTAGGTTTTGTCTCACGATGGCTTCAGGTGAGAAGTTGCTCAATTAGCATGTAGTGCTCCAAATTATGATTTAGCATAGCATTACATTTTAGTAGATGGGATGTAATTCTTTTTCATGAATGTGGCAGTAATACAGATAATTTGAATTACGAAAGATTGTTAACATCTACTTCACTACAGTTGATTGTATAGGTTGTACTGCATGAAGATGTGCAGCTTGTTTACAAAATCATGACTTCAAGTATACATCTCATGCTTTCAAAAGGTAACAGAACTAGTTGATTAATTCTTTGCACTTGGAAGGTGTCAGATTAAAAAAAAAATACCTTGCCTGCTGTCTAATTTCAAATATTTTTTTCTCAACACATTATTATGTAAGAAAACTTAGAAGGGCTGGAGATTCATTTTAGAATTTAGCTTTTACAATTGGATGGACGTTAGGGTGATGTAAAGCAACAATCTCCAGGTCAGTGTCCATTAAGGGTAAGGCCACATTCTTGCTGCAACAAACATATTGTCTCTGTTTCGTAAATTAGTGTCCGATATCGCTACGGCCCTTGTGCTACATGCAGTAGCTGTGGTACTTAGGGGTATACGTTTTAAAATTTACCTTTCAGTACCACAGTTAATAGCAGATGTATTAGATGAAATACAAAGGCATCAGAAAAACTCAGTGGAAAGAGCAAATCTAATAGGTCTTTTCTTGGTTGCAGTGATGTAAGGTATTGGCATCCTCCATTCACTTTTGCAGAGAGTAGCTACTCCATCATCGGCTGTGCCAAACGGGCAAATTCAAGCACTGTTACTGCTGTGTGGCAAGGAAAAGACATTAAATTAGGGTATGTTTTAGCCATCTTTTTACTATCAGCTTTCTTTTTGTTTCAACTAGCTCAGAATACAGTGTGTTGGTAATTGAGTCTTGACAGCACTAAAGATGTTTATTTTTTAAGACACCTAAAGGTGTGTTCATTTTTTACAGAAAGCAGCAAATTTATTCTGAGCATGGATAAGAAATGTAAGCTATCATATCACATGATTGGCTTTGCTGTTCTTAAGATCTTACTGCTGGCTCTATTATTGAGGCTTTGGCATTTTGGTAATTAAAAAGCAAAATACATTTTTGACATGCTCACAATACTGAACAGTGTCTTAAAGCAGAGTGAGTCAGGTTGTAAGGTCTTCAGAAGATTTTCAGCTTTTAAGATTAACTTTTGGGGAGAAACTGTGTGAGAATTCAGAACTAGTCCACAAAGCTCTTTTTCTAAACTTTCTTGCCCTTGTCTTTTGGGCAGTCGTGAACTGTCATACTGGTTTTCAGAAGCAATAACTTGTCTACTTACAGATGGGTTTGGTTTGACTCAGTGTTAGTGTTCTGCTGTACTCTTATTTCCTTAGAACAGGATGTACAAATAAGAGGCGTGCTCAATGATACCGTAAGCGATGTCCTCTTTCAACCTGCATTCTCATTTATAAAAATTAGCTTTTAAAAAAAATTGTTGAACTAGACCAAGTGTCATCCTATGTTCTGAGGAGGTTTTTCAGTGTGGTAAGACTGTATAATAGTTGAGATTTGTCATGTCATAGTGTGATAGATGGACAAAGAAACAAAATCATTAAGGAAGGACTAGTTCACTTACTTGTCCCTTTAAGTCCACATTGGAAGGAGAAAGCAAGCTCTAAACCTTTGAATGCGATAGTGATCTTAAAGTTGATCTACAGTGATTCAAAAAAGAGAGGAAGTTCAGTTCTTTTTTCTATTTGCTCCAAGTCATACAATGTGATGTCTTGTCTGAAGCCAGTAAGGGGGAGGGGAGGGATTGAGTGTGGTTTATATGATACTGTTAGGTGAAATGCTGCATTGCTTGAAGACTTTCTCTTAAGTGTAGAGCTTTGCATCATGAACTATTTGTAATTTTTCAAGTGCATAAGAGTGTGTGTGTTGCGGTGTTTGATCCTTCTTATTTTTACTGCCAAGCAAATAATGTTTAAGATGTGACTGAAAATGAAAGTGGTAGACTTTTTTGATTATTTTTAAGGGTTGGTTGTTTGGGATGTGTAAATATATGTATATGGTATATATACACACAGATGCTTCCTGCTGTTAGATCTTTCCTACTGATAAGAAGTTGGGTTTTTTCCTTTTCTAAATCATATTGCTTATCTGTAATTCAGAGTCTAGGTAACTTTATTAACAGAGCTTACTTCAGTGCCAGTGTGTTTTGTTTGAATATCACAAAAGATGTAGTTGTTTCCTTCATTCCCCCTGAAGTATGTTCAGTTATAGAATGACCATATAAATGACCATGGTTGGTAGTGAGCGACTGTTTACATGTGGGTATTTTTGTATTTCTTCAGAAGTTGGCTCTGTGGTCCAGCATGGACTTCTGGAAAGCAAAGTGGAGAAGGTCTAACAAAAGTAGAATTCTGAATTCTTGGGATGATACTACAGCTTTTTAATTATGTTCTGGAATATCACTTGATGCTATCACTGTTTAGAAATGATATCAGCGTTGATATCATGATGATGATATCATCGCCGATGATATCACTGTTTAGAAAGTAGGAACCTGCTCAGTTAGGTGTTCTACAAATGCAGAGTTCATATGGGTGGGAAGCAGCAGATGCTAGGTGACTTGACAGGACATGACTTTTGAACCACTGGTTGTGTATATAGATATATACAGAGATATATATGCACGCTAGGTATCACTAGTTACCTTAGTTCATGTAGATTTCCAAGAACGTAGTGCTTTTTTAATTGCTTTTTTTTTTTTTAATTGGATGCTGAAAAATGTTTTCCTAAAAGAAATACTTGGAAAAAATCATATAGAGGCCTGATGCAAGTCAAACACAGCCTTTCACTAGCTTTTGTTTTATTCTTTAGAAAATGTGTTTTTATCAGTTTAGCTCTCTGCTTATGAGAAACTAAGTAATGGCTACTCAAAATGGTCTGTGAGGTGGAGAAATAGAAAATATATAAATTCAGTGTGGTCTGATTTGTTTCATGGCATGCTTTTATGGTGTGACAAAAATATTGCTTGTCCTCATCTCCTGTAGAGATTAAGTTAATCAGCCCAAGCTCAGCCTTGCTCCCTTGTAAGGACAGGCAGGAGAGAGTTTGACAAGATTCCATGGTAGTGGCAATGGTCCAGGCAGCCCTGGCTCACTTTCCTCTTGGGATAAGATTTGTTTTCTCCCCTCTACTAACTCTAAAAGAAAATCATGGCTTTGGAGAACATCTGTCTCAATCTCTTGCACCTTCTTTGAGCGTGCAGCTGTTTTTTCCAAGTTCTGAAGTGTTATGTAGGGAGAACAGTATTAGGCAAGAGCCAACTTGGTTCGTATCAATGTAGCTGAAGAACTTGGTGGCATGTTTGTTGTTCTGCTTTTTCTTTGCATTTTAGTATTTTTCATCCCTGTCATAGCCGTATCTAAGCTTGAAAAAGATACCCAATGTCTCAAAGTTGAATGCCACTGTTATGAAGCCCTGCTGTCTCTGTCTCATGCTTGAGTAGCTGCATTGGAAATACTGGGGCATATTTTGTTTCTTAGTATGTGAAGTCAGTACTTTATTCTCCTCAAGCAGAAGTCTCAAGGCTTAAAAGTAATATAGAAAAACTTACTTGCATGACTGTAAATGAACTTGCAAACCTAAGAAATTGCAACATCTCCAGGCCCTTTTGAAATTTAAAGTGTTTGATCCTGTTGATGATTTTATAATTGTTCCTCTAGTCTTGACAATGCCAGATAAACTGACTTGTATTCTTGCAGTGTTACATACGATAAAATCCTTATTGATTATTACGTGAGAAAGTTGCAATTTGAAAAAGGCACCCTGAGTTTCCATGGACAGCTTTTGTTCTGTTCTATCATTTCAATACTTCAGTATGGAACATGTTTTCTTGGAGGTTTTTCATTTTGTTGTTACACCTTTCTTCTCTTTTTTCAAATCATTCAAGCTTTTATTCCTGATTGTATTGTGGTGCCTGAAAGGGTAAAAAGAGTGCTTAGAGGAGTTTGATTTTTTTTAAATACTGGTGAAGTATTTCTTGACTTGAAAGCAACCACTATTAGTGGCTTGAAAATACACTTAAATGTCCAGTATTAATTAAAAATTGTGTGGCTGTCATGTCAGATAATGTCATTATCTGTACGTTACCATTTCTTCAGGTGTATTTTGAAAGAGAGGCCATGTCTTTGAATTGCTTAAGATAGTGGGTGAAAGCATGTTGTTGCAGGTCAATTTACAAAATTAATGCATTGGATTCTGGAATCTGGAAACTATTTGGTAGCAGAAGTGCTTTGTTCTATATTAGCAGTTCAGGTCCCTGAAAAATGTGAAAAGCTTGCTCTTTTGTTCCTGTTAGTAACAAAATCCTCTCAGTTCTGAAGAATCTTGATACTTGGTGGTAAAAGTAACTCATCCTTATCTAAAATAATTCTCATGGAATTTTTAATACCTTTTTTAAAACCTCACTATTTTAAAATAATTTTTGTGGCTATGTTTGTCATCGAAAAAAGAACATAGAAAAATGCTGACTTTATTCATAAATATTCTGTTTTAATGATCGTAAAGTTTTTCTTTCAATAAATACATGAAAAAGAAGTCCGTGGGCACTGCTGTGGTTTGCATTATGAAAATGCAGAATGATGCACAAATTCTTAAGTAATGTTAAGTTCTTGTTTAGTTGCATATTTCAAATATCTGTTGAACGTGTGATTGCTTGTGATGGAATGTTTATTGCAGAAATGTAGCTGGAGCTCTGACGGGAGGTTGCGCAATCAGAGAAGTTTCTCAAAGTTGCTCCTCTGCTTGAGTTATCCTCAACTTCCCATATTTTTTTTTTTGCAGACTCTGAGTTGCATGTGACACCAAGGAAAGGCATTTAGCATTATGAATTTTACTATTTCAGTTTCTACAAAGTGTTTTTCATGTCATTCTTTCAATTTTTGACTTTTATCATGGCTGTTCACTACTAACTGAAAAAGTGTTTTGACTCGTTCTAGAGTTTTAGGGAAGAATTCACTCTTTATTTTGAGGGGATTGGTGGGGGGAGGGCAGGCATGTAGGGGAGATTTAGTGTGGTTTCCAGACTGCTGGAAAAATTACGATGTTCTCACTCTTTCTTGGAAAGTTATTAATTGTCTGCCCTCTGTAAAAATATTTAAGTACTCTTGTTTCTTTCTCTCGGTTTTTCTAGCCTGTGTCTCCAGTCACTGTGTTCTTTTTTTTGTTAGATTTTTGTGGGCTAGACAGTATTACTAACAAAATGGTTGGGTTTTTATTTGTTTTTTCTTTGATATAACTTTTTGGAGTCTTTTCTAAAGCATAGTTATTGAACTAATATAATCTCCAGAGACTGAGTTGTCAAGGCTAAAGGTGGAACTTGCCTTTTTATTGTTTTATAGCTTATTGTTTATATCTGTAGTTAACAGTTTTGTTTACAGCAAACATAATCCAGGTCAGGTGATAAAAGGTACTGTGTGACTGATGAGATCTTGTTGCCCTATAGAAAAAATAGTTGCCTTTCCCCTGACTTGCCATGTTACAAACCTTGCTACTAATATGGTGGGTTTCTTTTTTTTTTTTTTTCTTTTCCCTTTTGGGGGTTTGGGTGGGGGGTGCATGTTTGGTTATTTCTTGGGTTTTTTACCTTCCCCATAGCAGACATAACACTTTTCAGACAAAGGTACAGTGGGGCAGCTAGAGGCAGCAGTTTAAGCTGTTGATGAGAGAATTTACTTTTAGTGTAATGCCTTAGTTAAAAGATCTAAAGCTCTTAAACAGCTTTTAGAAGAGCTAATGCACTTTATGTTGTTTGCAGTAATGTGTTATGTTTCTTCCTATGAACATATTGGTATCTTACTAATTCTCATCTTGTCCAACTGACTAAAGCTTCCTTCCTGAAGTCTGTCTGGCTTTATGGATAGCTGCCTGGAAAAAATCTGAGAGGCAGACAGCAATTTCCCAAGCAACAGATGTGGAGGGGGTTCTGTTTCCTCTGCTAAATACCACTATTTCTTCATGGAGTTGTGCAGTTGCTTTCCTTTCATTGAAGTCTTTACCTGATTTCTTGCAAGCTCCCACACAAGAGGCGTAAGTCTTAGGAGCTGGGACTGAAACAGTTAATTCTTTTGTATCTTTGATCTGTTTGGTTTCTGTACCATTTTATTGAAGGGAAGCTACATACCAGTATTTGCATCCATAGTGTTAGTTTTTATCCATCTTTTGCTTTCTAGTGAGTGTTCTTTAGGGTGTTGACTTCAGTTGATCTTTAGGTCTAAGGACTTCTGAACCTCAGTAGATCTGCATGTGCTGCTTGTGGCAGAATCTGTTGTTCTGGGGTAACCAAGAAAACTATGGGGTGCTCATGAGATTTGTGGAGGTGCTTTTTTTTTTAAATTTTCTTAGTTTATTACATTTTAAGTGGGGGAACAGGTCTTGCCTCGTATTTTTAATGAATATGAGGACTTTGAGAACTCAAAAGGATGATCTCACTTCTTCCCTGTCCAAAGTATTTCTGTGGATAGTGTTACCCTGGTGTATGTCAGGTTGGCTCTTCATCTCCCATTGCAGTTGTTGCAGTAGCTGGGAACTAGACCTATGAGGCACTTCATAATGCTAAGTGCTGAAATCGCTGTGGAATGTTGCTTCCACAATGATAAACATCAGTCCATTCTTTAACTACCACTACTCTGTCTTCTTTTAAAACTATTTAAATATATGTGTATATGCTTTAAGTATACTTGTGTTCAACACGTTGCTACAGTTTTAAGAGGCTGTACTTAGGCTTTATTTAATCCTAGTGTGAGAAGAGATATAGCTTGATAAATCATTTAAACCTGAAGTATGTCATGTCTTTTCTTGTTTTCTACATATCAAAATATCAAGAATCTATGTAGCCTTCCAGTTAGTTGTACAGCTGTTTTAGTCCTTTTATGTAAGGTATTCTGTTGATGACCTGATGATGTGTTGCATTTGGTGTAGAAGCTTTGTAGATCATAAAGCTTGCCTGAAGAGTGTATCAACCCATGCACTGATACCTTTTTAAAGGAAAACAAGCTGCCAATATTTGGAGATCTTACTTGCTGCAAAACGAAATAGATAAAATTTGACTCAATAGCAGTCAGCTTTTGCTGCCGTTACACATCTCCCTCAACTATTTTCAAGCAATCTATTTTACGTATTTCTGCACAAATGTCACTGAAATACATTCTTGATGAAATTTTGGTCTATATTAATCTTCCTTAAGACACTGCTCTCTCATCTGGTAGTTGTTTGTAAAGATGTGATATTAAATCGGATTAATTATGATGCTAAATTGAAACAGTAGAACACTAATAAGTTGAAGTTTGGATGTAAAGACTATTAACCACAATAAAATACCCTACTCTAGTGAAATTAGTGTTAGAAGTTTGAGTTTGGAGAGAAAGAAAAACCCCACTGAGATGCATTGTCTGACATGCATCTTCAGACAGTGTGAACTTTTCATAATTTTAGACATAAAATACCACCTTGAACAGATGTCATTCAGAACAAATCAGTGGATGCAAGGTTCCTGCATCATGTCAGTGCAGAGAAGGGCTGTGGTGTAGAAGAGCTATGATACCCTCAGTTTTAGGAGAAGCCTAAGGCTTATAGGTTCTCAGAATTATGTGTGTCTTGGATACTGACAGTACTCCTGCATGCTTACTGTATATGACTTGATTTCACAGGTTTACACTGCACTTTATTTTAGGAGATGTATCAGGTTGTAAGATTCAGGTTATAAGGTTCAGATTGAGGAGCCACCAATATGCATCTGCAGCCCAGAAGGCCAACCACATCCTGGACTGCATCAAAAGAAGTGTGGCCAACAGATTGAGAGAGGTGATTCTGCCCCTCTGCTCTGGTGGGACCTCACCTGGAACACTGCTTCCAGCTTTGGAGCCCTCAACACTAGAAGGACATGGAGCTGTTGGAGCGTGTCCAGAGGAGGGTCACAAAAATGATCAAAGGGCTGGAGTACCTCTTCCATGAAGCCGGGCTGAGAGAGTTGGGCGTGTTCAGCTTGGAGAAGAGAAGGCCCCGGGGGGACCTTATAGCAGCCTGCCAGTACCAGAAAGGTGCCCCTAAGAAAGCTGTTCACAAGGGCATGTAGCAATAGGACGAGGGGTAATGGTTTTAAACTAGAAAAGGGGAGATTTAGGTTGGATATTAGGAAAAAATCTTCAATTTGAGGGTGGTAGATCACTGGAACAGGTTGCCCAGAGAGGTGGTAGAAACCCCCCCCGAGACACTCAGTCAGGCTTGCTGGGGCTCTGAGTGACCTGATCTAGTGAAGATGTCCCTGCTTACTGCAGAGGGGTTGGACTAGATGACCTTTAAAGGTCCCTCCCAACCTAACACATTCTGTGATTCATTGATGCAGTGCAAAAGCAGTGACACACAGAAAAACTACATACTTTTGAAAGAGTGTTACTACTTGCATGTTGACTTGTCTGTACACTTGAACCTGAGGCTTCCTTCAGTGCTGATAGAGATATTAACAATATTGAGAGGGTTGTGGGCTGTGATGTTAATGATAGTATATATTTTTACAGAATCTCAGAATCACAAGGTTGGAAAAGACCTTTAAGGTCATCGAGTCCAATCCCATACTAAGTTAAACCATATCCCTAAGTACCTCATCTACCCTGTTTTTAAACACATCCAGGGAAGGTAACTCAACCCCCTCCCTGGGCAGCCTGTTCCAGGCCCTGACAACTCTTTCAGTGAAAAATGTTTTCCTAACATCTAATCTGAACCTGCCCTGGCACAGCTTTGTGCCATTTACCCTTGTCCTGTCTCCTGTCACCTGGCTGAAGAGACCATCGCCCACCTCTCTACTGCCTCCTGGCAGGTAGTTGTAGGCAGTGATAAGGTCTCCCTTCAGCCTTCTCTTCTCCAGGCTAAACATGCCCAGCTCCCTCAGCCCCTCCTCATATGATTTGCCCTCCAGCCCCTTCACCAGCCTGGTTGCCCTTCTCTGGACTTGCTCCAGGACCTCGATGTCCTTCTGATGGTGAGGAGCCCAGAACTGGACGCAGCACTCAAGGTGCAGCCTCACCAATGCCGAGTACAGGGGCACAATCACTTCCCTAGATCTACTGGCCACACTATTTTTGATACGAGCCAGGATGCCATTGGCCTTCCTGGCTGCCTGGGCACGCTGCTGACTCATATTCAGTTTGCAGTCAACCAACACCCCCAGGTCCTTCTCTGCCTGACAGCTCTCCAGCCAGTCTCCCCCAGGCCTGTAGCGCTCTATGGGGTTGTTATGTCCCAGGTGCAGCACTCTACACTTGGCATTGTTGAACCTCATCCCATTGGTCTCAGCCTATCGGTCCACTCTGTTCAGGTCCCTCTGAAGAGCCTCCCTACCCTCAGGCAGATCAACACTTCCTCCCAGTTTAGTGTTGTCTGCAAACTTACTGAGGGAACATTCAATCCCTTCATTGAGGTCATTGATAAAGATGTTGAACAAAACTGGACCCAAGACTGAGCCTTGGGGGACACCACTCGTGACTGGCCTCCAGCTGGATTTTGTTCCATTTACCACCACCCTTTGGGCCCAGCCATCCAGACAGTTTTTAACCCAGCAGAGGGTCCATCTGTCCAGGCCAGTGGCAGCCAGTTTCTCAATCAGAATGCTGTGAGAAAGTGTCAAAGACTTTACTGAAGCCCAGGTAGACCACATCCACAGCCTTCCCCTTGTCCATTAAGCGGGTCACCTTGTCATAGAAAGCAATCAGGTTAGTTTGACAGGATCTACCTTTTTTAAACCTAAGTTGACTAGGCTTGATCCCCTGGCCATGTTGCATGATAGCTCCCAAGATGACCCTCTCCATGATCTTTCTGGGGACTGAGGTCAGACTGACAGGCCTGTAGTTCCCCCGATTCTCCCTCTGACCCTTCTTGTAAATGGGCCTAACATCTGCCAGGCTCCAGTCAAGTGGAACCTCCCCAGTCTGCCAGGATTGCTGGAAGATCATAGAAGAGGTTTGGCAAGCACATCTGCCAGCTCCCTCAGTACCCTTGGGTGGATCCCATCTGGCCCTGTTGACTTGTGGGTCTCTAATTGGCCAAGTAGGTCACTAATCATTTCCTCTTGAACCATGGGAGCTTTGTTCTGCTCTCCCTCCCTGTCAGCCAGCTCATACAGATAAATACCCAGGGAACATCCTACTTTACTATTAAAGACTGAGGTAAAGGCGGCATTAAGTACCGCAGCCATGTCCTCGTCCCTTGTCACTAATGTTCCCCCTGCATCCAGTAAGGGCTGGAGATTCTCCTTGACCCTCCTTGCACTGTTAATATATCTATAGAAGGATTTTTTATTATCTTTTACAGAACTGGCCAGTCTGAGTTCCAGTTTGGCTTTAGCCCTTCTGACTTTCTCCCTACATGATCTTACTATGTTCCTATAGTCATCCCAAGACACCTGCCCCTTCTTCCAAAGCTCATATTTTCCCCTCTTTTTCCTAATATCCTCCCAGATCTCTCTACTCAGCCAAGCTGGCTTCCTTTCTGGCCGACTCCTCTTCCAACACACTGGGACAGCCTGGTTTTGTGCCACCAAGATTTCCTTCTTGAGGAGCATCCAACCCTCTTGGGCTCCTTTGCCCTCAAGGGCTGCCTCCCATGGGATCTTACCAAGCAACTTTCTGAACAGTCTAAAGTCATCACTACAGAAGTCAAATGTGGTTGTTCTGCTGTCTCCCTTAGTTCTCCTAGAACTAAGAATTCTATCAACTAATGATGACTGTGCCCCAGGGACCCTCCAACATTCACATCCCCTACTAGGCCTTCTCTATTTACAAACCAGTCCAGCAGGGCACCTTCCTTTGTTGATATATATGTGTGTGTATCATAAAATAGAATAATTTTGATTGGAAAAGACCTTAAAGATCATCAAGTCCAACCACTAAACCATGTCCCTAAGCATCGTAAGTATCTTCAGGGATGGTGACTCAACCACTTCCCCAGGCAGCCTGTTCCAGTGCTTGACAACCCTTCTGGTGAAGAGATTTTTGTAACATCCAATCTAAACCTCCCCTGGCACAGTTTGAGGTCATTTCCTCTTATCCTCTTGTTACTTCCAAAAAGAGACTAACGCTCACCTGGATACAGCCTCCTTTCAGTGAGCTGTAGAAACTGGTAAGGTTTCCCAAGTCCTTTTTTTTTTTTCTTAAGCTGCTCCTCATAATACTTGCTCTCTGGACTCTTCACCAGCTTCATTACCTTTCTTTGGATGGGCTCCAGCACTTCAGTGGAGGTTGTAATACACTTCAATATATATATTTCTATATTTATTTATAATTTACTAAATCACATAGCAAGTGTATACTCTAGGAATTTGCAGTAAAAATGTTGAACAGTTGATGTTTGAACAGGATGCAAGTAGGCATACTTACACATGTAACTACCCAGAATGTGATACAGGTGAAGTTTGCTGCTACATGTGAAGTAACTCTTTAAAAAGGCTGACATGAAAGCAATAAGCCCTACTGCTTTCAGTAATCCTGCCTTGAGGTTTCAAGATCTCCTTATTGAGATTTGAAGTCTTTATGGAGTTAAACTCTTAGCTCTTTACCGAGTTTTTAAAAAATGTCTTTGTGAAAGGCTGTGTATTTAACCTAAATTTGCAAAAGCTCTTTATGAGTTTTGCGAGATATTGAGAAGTAAGGAGCTCTGTAGAGTTGTATCGTGCTGGCAAGGAGAATGGGCAATGAATCAAGTGCCTTGTACTTGGGCTCATGTGTCAGTTTGTATACTTTGCCTAGCCTAACAACGTAATAAAAATTCTTCAGTGAAGTGTCTTAACTCTGTCTACGTTCACTTGTCTGCTTTGAAGATGAAGTACTGAATTAGAAGTTTTCTGTGCTCTGGACATCAAAACTGACAAATGTAATTAACCTAAATCTAGGTAGAGGGATCTTTTGTGTACTTGATTAGAGAGAGATGAATGTAGTGCTGTTGGCATTGGCCTGAAAGTTGGCTTTCAAACAGCGCTCTTTCCCAAAACTGGTCAGTTGTATAGATCTATTTAGTACTGGCTTCTCAGGTAAACTTACACTTGCTCATTTAATTATAAAAACCAGTGTATTCATGTTGGAACCAGAATAACGTTCTGTGTGTTTTTCCTTACAAATTAAGCTGCTGTAGGGTATTCTCTAAAACAGTAAGTGTCAAGGGGGGTGTGGTCCGTGGTGCCATGGTGTTTGCTTGATTTAGTCAGTAGCATCAGAAAAAGTCTGTCCTTGTCACAAAGGAGTAATGGCTGCTATGGATTTACTTGGAGGGGATGAAAAATGTGAAAAAATGTGACTCAAAGCTAAGCCTTGTAATAAAGCCTTCTTGCCTCACTGGTAGGGAGTTAAAGGGTGTTTTTGATAGGATGATTCACTGCAGGAACTACCTGTATGCAAACCAAAAGCATAGCTTGATGTGGTGGAGAAAATGGAGTTGTTTAGATAGGAGAGCACCTCTTAAGATCATCTAGGTCAAAGACCTTTGCTCAAGTGGTTTCAGCCAGAGCAGACTGGTCAGGTCCACATCCAATCATGTTTTCAATATCTCCAGAGATGGAGACCCTGCAGCCTCTCTGGGCAATGTGTATCTGGCAACCTTCACAGTGTGGGGTGGGGGAAGTTGTGTTCAGGTGGAATCTCATAGTCTCACGGGGTTTGTGCTGACAGTGGATACCGCGGAGAAGAGTCTAGCTCTATCTTCTTCATTCCCTCCCTTTTTATATGCGTTCTCTTCCCCAGGCTGAACAGACCCAGCTTCCTCAAGCTGCACAGTATGTGGGAAGCTCCAGTCTCTTAGTCATCTTTATAGCCCTTTGGACTCACTTCAGTATGTCCATGTCTGTCCTTTACTGGACACGGTGCTGCCAGTGTGGCCTTGCCAGCACTGAATAGGCGAGAGGGATCACCCCCTTTGTCCTGCGGGCAATACTCTGTCTAATGTAACTGCAGATGCCATTCGCTGCCTTTCCTCTGCTGGCACACTGCTGGCTCACAGTCACTTTGTTGTGGTCCTTCTTGGCAGAGCTGCTTTCCAGCTGGTCAGCGCCTGGCACCTACTGGGGCGGTTCCTCCCCAGGTGCAGGACTTGACATTTCCTTTTGTTGAACTTCATGAGGTTCTTTTCTCCCCACCTATCCAGGTCCTTTTGACAGTTGAAACCTCTGCTATTTCAAGCAATTAAAGGAAACTTCTAATTCTTTTGTTATGATGGAGTTGAGGTCTTATATTTCATGCATGTTTGAAAATAGATTATAAAAAGTAGCTTCTCACTTGCAGCACTTAAATAGTCTCAATAGTTGACCACCAAGATCATTTGTGTGACCAGACATTATGACAAATTATGATGAACACATGAAAATCAAGATCAGTCAGGTTTGGTGATATAAAGAGAGAAGGTTTAGTACTATAGAAATAGGTAGGAAAATGGAACTAAAGCATGGCCAGTTAGAGTTGTAGATCTAAAGTCTTAACTTTGATCTCACCAAAAAAGGAAAAGTAGCAAAGACTTTAAACTTGGGTAATTGCCAGTTGGTCCAAGGAATGTGAATTTTGGATGCTGGTAATACCCATGAAGGTTGTTTTTTAGTTCTTTGTATGCTAGTTAAATAGTAAAATAAACAAGTGTCTCAATAACAAAGTTTCAACTGAATTTAGTACATTCTTCTTTATCATATGCATCCACTAAATAATACTGTCAAAATGTGTATGAAGTAAAAAGTTCAAAATATAAAGATGCTGTAACTGTATCCTGATAATGTAGATAATATACTATATTTTTACTTTATACCACTTAGGAATCCTGAGATAATATGTTTTGCTGCATTGAATTTTCTTGATGAAGTATATTTTGAAATATCTCAACAGGAAAATGGCATTAATTCGTGCATCTGAATAAAACCAGCAGTACATAATTATAGTGAATTTTTAGTTAAAGAAATGTCATTACAGAGTGAGTCAGTCCAATATAGTCATGGTAGAACTGACAATACGATGAAAATAGTTACAGACCAAAATGTGGTGGAAAAGTCCAATTAATAAGGGATTGCTTAAGTGAAACTGAAGGAAACCAATATGTTTTAGAGGATTCTAATGGAAAAAAAAAAGTTACCAGCCTGAGAAATTCAGTGGATAACTTCTGTATTGCATTCTATATTTTTAGAAAAACTGAAGGTAAAGGAAAAGGCTGTTACAGAAATCTTTTCTGCACATTACTTCATAAAGAAGCTTAGAGGAGTTTCCATATTGAAATCCTTTTTTTATAGTGTTTGTGCTGGAGGATCTCTCTCAAGCTCAAGTGGTACTAGGAGTGTTTTTTGAAGAAAATGACACATACAGTAAGATTGCTGAGACTCTGTGACTACTTGATATTTATTCTTTTTGTACCAGATTGTGTCTCTTTAAGGCATGTAAGTGTACATATAACCTTAGTGTTTAAAACTGTTTTGACAACAGTGGTAAGGAAGATAGCAAATACATAGCTTTTTACTATTGTTTTTTTTCTATTGAAGAAGAAGATCCTGTCGGTAACACAGGAGCCCCCTGCCCAGCAGCAGTATAAGTGAGCCCATGGGTGTTATGATGGGCCAGAGCAAGCTCATGTATCATGGAAGAAAGGCATGCTTTGCAGACCTAGTGGAGTTTCTTAAAGTAATTGCTGAGAATGAGGGTAACAAAGGTTTGATGAGGCTGTTCATTTAAGCTTTTAATCACAATTAGGCTGCTTTGGGCTAGGCTTGGTTTGTGGATGCATGGATGGGTGCATGGAATGAGTTCAAAACAGAGAGATCTGTAATGGAGTCTAACAGGTCTGTGCTATTTCACAGTCATAAGTGATCTTAAAATTGTGAACATGATTAATGATGGAAGAATAGTAAAAGGTAAAGCTACAGCAAATCACAGAAGAAATTAATAATCATTGCTACCTGGGTAATTAAAAGTGGAAGGTGAAAATCAGTGTTGATTACATTGAGTGAATGCATGGGACAAAAAACCCTTGCATCTTTATGTACTTGGGTTGAATGTTGAACTATCTTTGATTTATAGTACCTGCTTTTGTGAAAGAATCAATTCAGTACATAGTGACTATAAAAATTAATGGGATATTTTAGAAAACTTAAATTTTAATGAGTAGAACGGGATACATTTCACTGCTTTCTGTACTTACGGTGTGCTCACAACTTAAAAACTTACGGTGGTCAATTTAGCCCTGACTGGAGGCCAGACACCCACCAAAGTTGCTCTGTCCACTCCCCTTTTGAGTTGGACAGTTTGGAGTTTCCCCTCTTATTCAAAAAATATATAGTAGAAATAAAAAAGCGCTTGGGGTGTGATGGTGCTGGCAGCAATCGGAATAACTTTCATAGAAGGATAATTTGAAAGAGATGACCAAGGGAGAAAGTATGTAAAGCTGTGTCGTGGGGCAGGTGGGTAAAGAGTCTTCTTCACTTTCACACAGCCTGTTAGGCAGTAGAATTTGTATCTAAATGATGCTGTAATTGCAAGAGGTTAAAACAGGTACTAGAGAAAATCTTCAGGCGGAATCACCGAAGAGAATTGTGGTTAGAGCTGTTATCTGTGACGCGGCCATTTCTGGCGCTCAGATACACCAGAGAAGTACTACCATATGCTGGACTTGTTCATATCCTCTTTCCTAGACACCCTTATCATCATATCTGGAGGCAATCTATGATTCCAGACTGACCTTTGGTTTCAGTCTTACGAAACTTTTAAGTGTGGTGTAGTCATGAACAAAACCAACAGAATGCACAGAAATACCGGTTTTGTCTGGAAGAACTCTGTGCACGTTGTACTGCTTCTCTTTAATTTCAGGATAAAGTGTGGTATTTTAACTAGCTTGTGAAACTATTGATGATTTTATTAGACAAATGTGATACAGGACAGACTCTGTTGGACCATGAACCTGTTTGAGCAAAGAAAGGAAGTGTTTTCCCTTATTTTTTCATTACTTCTGAAATACTGTTACCATATAAGACTTAAGTGGAAGTCATATATTTGCTTTCATAAACCAACTTATTTTAGTAATGTAATTGAGCTATTAATATAAAAGAAAAATGTCTGTGTAGACCTCAAAACTAAACAGGAAAATTGCTCTGCAGTGACAGAATAAGGTAGAACTTAGTGTAGCTGAAAATACATTAAGCTACATGTTTTTAAGAAGTACAAGAGGTGTTGTATTTAAAGAAGATGCAAACTAAAAATACATTGAGCCCATCCAAGTGGGGAAAAAATCCATTATAAAAATGGAACCTTATTTAAATAAAGCACATTAAACTATTGGACATACGGTTACCTATTATAATGATGTATCAGTATCTGCTTTCTTTAAGCTGTGGCTGTGCCAGGTCTTGAAGGAAAGATGTTCCTTCCCTCTGTATTAAAAAAAACCTGATTTCATATTGAAAGATTGAGCAAGATGGAAATAAGAAAGCCAAGAGATGAGTTGTCTCTGCAGCCACCAGCAATATTATCATGTCCCCTTTTGTACAGCCTTTACCCTTTTTCCTAAGCATTATGCTAAAATGCTGTAGTATGTCCCTGTCTCTGTGACTACACCATTTTCAATTCATGTTGCCTTCTCACTATGAAGTGTGTTCCTCCTTCTCTGTTTACCAGCGATAACACTTCAAATAGCCATGCTTCTGTGTTTCCCTTTGTGCTGGGACAGTTTGTAGCATTCACCAGGTTCTTCTGGTTTAGCTGATGTTAGTAAAATAAAAAGGCTATTCCATGTTTTGTGTTATACACTAGGTATCCCAAATAGTTTACTTTCATTATTTGCAATTCTCTAACATTACCTTAAGCGTAGGCTTGTATTTGCAGCCCACTGTTTAAAATAATACCATGCTATTCTTTTCTTCAGAAACATAATTCACTTGAAGAAATTAATGATTTTGAAAGTTAAAGCATTTATGAGTCTCTCAGTTATTACAGGGACACCACCCACCCCTACTTATTTTAATTAAACTTTTGAATGAGGATAGTTTCTTCTCTGGATCTTGCAGGAAAGGGGAGCTGATTATTGAAAAGCCTTTTAAATAAGCAATTCTTGGCATGCAGCTTCATTAGATGTTGTTTGCATGCTTGTGAAGTGTGATTTTAACCGAATGTGAGACTAAAAACTTGAATCTGTATTTCAAGGATTTTTTTTTTTGCTTAGTGTTTTACTTGGAAGAGTTCATATCTAAGGTCTGAAAGGCAATTTTTCATGGTGAATTATGAATGAAAGAGTATTGAAATTTGCTTTTACCTGTTAAAACAGAATTTGTATATTTGTATCTTTATTTTAGAGCTTTTAAAAACAGCAAAATACCCGACATGCCTGACAGACCAGAGAAATGGATGCTTTGTGTACTTGTATCCTGCTTTTTTACTGTGTAGGCTTGTATTTTAATATTTTGGTAGAAAAAAAAAGATAGCAAACTAAGGTTGATGTTATAAAAGTTGATGTATTCAACATTTTAAAACCTCTCTTCTAAAGAAAAAAGACTGAATTATATCTTCTGAAGTGAAGCAGGTAATTGCACTGCCCCAGAGCAAGTCAGGATTTTGAGAATTTTGTTCTGGTTCTACTTGACGTGTAGAAAATTTTCTGTGTTAGCCATGACCCTGGAGAAATTGATTGACTCAACAGAGTTGGTAAGGGCAGAGAGGATCCCAAACTTGGCAACTCATCACCATCACTCATCTGCTTGTAAAAATCACTGAGTGTGACCTAGCAGTCTTGTAGATGTTCTTTGCCTACTGCTTCTCACAGCATGAGACTCAAGGCATAGAGCTACCAGTTCACTCTGTACTGCTGTACAAGCAATTATCGTGGTTTCACTACTGAATTTGCTAAAGAATTGGAATTCATTCTTGGATATTTACCATGTATCTCTGGAAAAGTCATCTTTTACCAACCTGACATTAAGGGCTATGAAAATACTGTGATGTTTTTCTTGATTATCATTTTCATTGTAAGATTTCTTAGTTCAAACTTAGACACTGTATGGAGAGGTAACTTGAAACAGGAATGTTTTTGTAAAATTATCACATTTAATAATATCCAGCCTTTATAGTAATTCTGATTATCCTTATAGTTTTACTTGTTTTCAAATTCTGGCATGATTTTACTGCTTGTTCTCCTATCTGAAGTAAATAATTTCTCACTTAAATAAATTAGGACTGCAACCCTATAAATAATTTTGAATTGGATTAGCATTTGATTTTTTAAATAGCTTAAAATCTGTAAATTTGGGACACACACATTTGAATTTGTAGTGAGGGGTGAAAAACTAATTTTTTAGTCTAGATCAGCTCTGTTCTCTAATACATATTCCTGAAAAATCAAGCTTTCAAAAGGCTTATACTCAAGCTTTTCTTCAGGCATAGTTACTTGCTAGATGTAGCAAAGGTGAATGGATCAGCTTTCAGTGCTGTCTTGCATAATTTTATAAAAGCTGAAAACAGTCAAATTAGATCTAATTAGGTCTGAACTGATTAGATCAAAGACATGTCTGGCCTGTTATCTCACTCCTAGCAGATCAATAACAGGTGGCATAGACATGTAGGTGGAAGTTGGACAGGTAAATAGTGGTACTTCCCCCACATGCTTTGTTAACATCCATCAATCTGTATTTTATGACCTTCCTCTCTATTTTTGCAGTTGTCACTTAAACATTGCCTAGTTGAGAAAGAAGACTCCCTAATGCTTTTTGATTCATTGTGGTATAAATCCCTAGATTACTGGACCGTTTTTCATTAGATACCATGCCTGTGTTCAGAATACCTTGTTTAGTTTTTCTCTGAGATGATTCAGCCCACTAAAGAATCATAAATACCTGTTGTAAAAGTTTGACTTAAGTCAGGAAGTTTAGGGCACCTAACAAGATCTTAAAAGTATATTCTTCTTTGTTGTCATTGTAATTTTCTGTTGGCTTTTTTGCTGGGGTTTGGTTTGGTTTTGTTCGTAGGGATGAACCACAGGGCTGTGTTCCACGGTAGAAATACTAGATGGACTTATAGCTGGTTTTAGATTTACATTAAGGTGCATAAAGGCAATACCTTGTTAATGAAAATTCCTTCTGAAGTCAATGAATAAAAAGTGGGGGTTTACCCTTGGAATTAAATTACAACCATTGTCCTGCTCACTAGTTGCCACTTAATGTTCAAGTGCCTACAGTGTGATCCATGGTGACTTTCTAACACTGCTGAACTTCATTAGAAACTGCTATTGGATCTTACTATAGTTAGATTTTTTTCATGTAAATGTGGAACTAATTAAGGTAATTAATGATTTACAGAAGTGTATTTGTTTTGAGATGGATGGAAATTAAGTTTTGAGGAGTCCAATGGGAATGAAGGTGCAACAGTTGTTTCATGTAACTACTCAATGAATGGTAAAATAAATGTGAATGATTTAATTATATGGAAAATAGATAAGAGCAACTGTTTTTATCTCATCTTTTTAACTAGCAGCAGGTGTAATTAGTTTTCCAAACACTTAATTGTGATTGAAATGTTTTTTTTCCAGGATGGATTGGATGCTTTGGTGTATGACTTGGATTTTCCTGCCTTAAGAAAAAACAAAAACATCGATAACTTCTTAAACAGGTGTAAGTATTTATTGTTTTAGTTACTAAATAACTATAAATGTGAGCAAAAATAAAAACAGTTCTAACTTTTTGAAAGGCAACTAAAGACTTTGGAGTGCCTTAAATGTAAGTGTCTGATTATTTATTTATTTCCCAGTGAGAACCGAGAGTTATCTATACAACCCCAATCCCCAGCAATTGAATGCCTGAGTTGGTTGCCACTGTAACTGGCGTTGTTTTCAGTGGCACAAAGCCTTATAAGAGCAAGTCCTGTTACCTTTTAATCTCTGGATTTTCGTAACTTGCTTTGTAAATTTATGTATTAATATGTCATAAGCAATTAACAGTAAAATGACCATAACATGTACACAGTGTCAAGAAATCATTAAGAATTTGTTCACTGACAGACTGGAGCATGTGTTTTGTATATTTATTTTTTTTTATTATTAACGGTCTCTCTTCATTATCCCATGAAATTCTTACACTAGCTGCTGTATTTGTGCATGCAGCTGATGTATTTTACCACTACCAGATTTTCTCCATATTCTACTCCTTGATAACTATTTGAAAATGTAAAAGTTGATTTCTCTTTAGTAGAAGCAATAATTTGATAATTTTCATAATTCAAACAAACAAAAAGCATTTAAAATTTAAGTCTTTTCTAAAGGCTACCAAACAAATGGATTCTGGAAATAGTGGCAGAGATGTTTGCTGATTCAAGACTTGCTTCTGCCTGTGGACTGAATGGGCAGGCCTTGAAATTAAACTGATCTTACTAGATTTTTACAGGATTAAGCATCTCAAATGTTATAATAAATGGCTTTTGTGGCACATATGAAGTAACTTGACCAAATTCTTTTTGATGTTGCTTCATTGAAATCTATGGTTTTGTGTCTGTTTCCAAAGTGTTTTCAAATAGTTGGTGCAGCTGTAAGCAATGCTAGTAAACTTGTGAGCTTTATTTTACATTATTCCCTATTTGAAGGAATATGTGAATCTGTCAGACCCAGCTGATGGCTTGCTTGCACGTAAGCTGGTTGCTGAAAAGGCCTAAGTTCAAATGTTCTGTTTAACTTTTCACAGTTCAAACTTTATTTGATACCGTACACCGTGTTACATGCACATTTTGTATACTCAGTTGTTTACAGAGAAGGTGTGGTGAAACTCTGGCAGAAAAGAGAAGTTGTATTAGGCAAAGAAAATGCTCATTGCAACAGATAACTTGAATGTAAATTTTATGAATATTGAAATCATTAGCGAGTCTTGGAGACCTTCGCTTGTGCATGTGGGGCTGAGTGAAGAAAAACATTTACAGCCTGATAATTAATGTCTCATACGTATAAATTAAGTACTGTGTAAGATGTGACCTGAAGTAACGTGAAAGGGGAGAACAGGCCATATTATTTCACTTCAAACTCCTTTTAGAACACTAATCTTGCCTTGTTTGCTGAAATACGAAAGCAACTGTGGATCTGTGAGGCCTTAGAGGGAACTGTGCAGTCTAGTTTGTCTTGAATATTTTAGTTCTATCAGAAACCTGTTAAAGCTATGTTTTTTGCCATGTTAGCTTTCCAAATAGTTCCCACCATTATTCTGCAACTTTAAAATTAATTTCTAGATTGCAAATAAAATAGGAGTTTTCTTCTTTTATTCAGTAGAGTGATTGCCCTGTGAGCCAGTCCCTCTTATTTTTTTCTCTGGCTTAAATTGCAGTCTTGTGGAGCTTCCAAAATCTGCTTTTATCACCTACAGTTGTGAAGGTTATTTTTGCAAATGTGGAACCATATTAATTTTTTACCATACAGAATTAAAAGGATACTGAAATCAATATCCAGGGTGGTTGAGAGGCCTGCTTTGCAGCAGGGACCCTATTTCAAGACAGCATCTAAGCTTATAATGAAGCTTGAGGGCAAGTTGGAGAATGTGGTCTTTTGCCATGGGAGCTGCTCCACCTGTTCATACAATATAAGCTGGCCAGGTCCTCTGCTGTTAGTGGGAGATAAGGCACTGCCTATTTAATATTGCAGGGTGATAAACTTTAACAGATCTTAGAATACAGAGGTCAAATTTCAAATACTGCTGTTACTCTAACATACTGTCTGAAGATAACTGAGTCTCTCAAGAGGTAAATTGCAATTTGCCACAGCTCACAAGCCCAGTTTACATGATTTAAAAAACCTTGGTTTAGATTGCTTTTCAGATGCATTTTCCATAGTTGTGTTTTGGTCACAGGTGAGGCTTGTGGTTGAAAACCATTTAAAGCATTCATGTTTTGCCTAGCTATCTTTTGCAACAATTCAGAAGTGATGGGCCTCCTGTTGTGAGGTTCCTCAGCAGGAAGTTAACAGTAACTAGAAAATTGTTGTCATGAGAATTGCTGCATTTTAGCTCTGTGCAGTCTTACACTCTGCTATACGTCAGTTGTCACCAGGGTAACTAAAGTAATATATTATTTTTATTAGATTACTGAATATTTTGATCCTTGTGTGAAATAAATAATTTGTCAGAATTTACAACTTCAATATAATTTATTGAAATCAGCTAGTGGCATGCTGCATTGTAAAGGGATGGGTTTATGTGAAGTAGTAAAGTGGCAGAGTATTTATTCAGACAAAGCCATGCTTGTTCCTGTTGCAGTAATAATATATTACTGAATTTTAATTGTGCATTTGCTACTTTTGTTTCAGATAATGGCCAGTGTAGGTAGAAATCTAATGGGAATTCGTTGTTGTCTGCTTAATCATTTTTTAAAAATATGAGCTTAAAAAATGGCATGTCTTCTCCTTTTTTCTTCCTGTGTCCTTACTTCGTTCTGAACTTTGATTTTTCGGCCTTGAATATTAGTTTTGAAAATAAAATATCATTGCATAATTAATTTTATTTGAAGCATGTCTGTTTTAGTAGATGTTCCTTGCTTTTAGAAATACTGAAGCATGAAGCTTTTCCATGTAATCTCATGCCAGTGTTGACCCACATGGATTAAAATAGACTGGTTTAATCTTTGACCAAATTTGGAATTAGAGTATCTGTCCACTGGGAGTTTGTGAATTATTGTAGTTTATAGAATGACAGGTTTATATAAATAATTGCAATGATTCCCACTGCATACTTTAAATTAAAATATTTTTTGAGAATTAGGAATAATAAAAGTGCAGAAAAGTGAAAGCTTTTTTAAAAATAGTTTATTCAAGTGTCTTGTATATGTACTTCATTATATTTTCTCAGATAGATCGTATATTTATCCAGAAATAATCTTTTTGTACTAATCTGCTTACAAGCAAGATCATGCTGGATATGATATTTTTGCATAGGTTTGTTGGTTGGTTTGGGGTTTTTTTGATGGGTGGTTGGTTTTTTTTTCTGTTAGGTAATTACTGTAAAAGAAATTCCCAAATTAAAATCTCCAGTACTTTGTATGGTAGAGTCATTGCATTATATTTATGTCAGGGTTTGGTTGCTATGGTAATGTGAATGAGGTCATGCATTTTGCAGAGAGGTTTCCAATGGGAAGGTAAGTTCAAAAGGAATGCCCCTCTTCTAGCAGCACATCTTCTAAGAACTGTGAAAAACTAAAATGAGATGAATGGGTTAAATTAAATTTGATTCTATATGAAATGTGATTTTTTTTGTGTGTGTGTAGATAAAGACACAGTAAATAAAATGAGGGATCTGCGCATGAAAGCTGAAGATTATGAAGTGGTGAAGGTGATCGGTAGAGGGGCATTTGGGGAGGTTCAGTTGGTAAGTAATGTTTCTGTTTGTATATTTGAACACTCTGTAGTATTTGCTCATGTGTCTGTTGCAGAAGACAGTGTTCAGAAGATGAAGGTGTATAATATCACAGCCTTAAGCTTTCTGCAACTTTATTTCTTTTTATGCCATGTTTTGAGACTTCAGTTTTGGAACTCAATATGCACAAACACTTGGTTTGTACTCTAGTCACGCGTCTCTACTAAAATGTGGATTCTTTGTAATCAAGAAAATTACCCGTTGCACAGTATACATGGACACGTGAACAAGTCTTCAGAACCAGAAGAATTTCTGTCAGTTCAGGGACTGTTTTGTGGACATAATTCTCACAGATGAGAAATGTGTGGTGTTTGTGATAGGATGAACAAGCCTGGTTGTTAATCTGCTTTATTAAATTGGGAACTGGCTTGAGAAACTGGAAATACGGTAGTAAGTATGCATGCCTGCTAATGAACTCTGAAAAATGCCTAAAGATTAACTTTTACAGTATTTAACAGTATTTGTCATTTTAAAGACACATATCTACATACTGCAAAGTGATTGTTATGCCTTTAGACTGATATGTTGAGTATTTCTAGCAAGTATTTGAAGAGTAATGTCATTTTTCTGCAGACCTACAATACATAATTTGATATAAAAATACAAAGGGTCTTATAAAACTTGTTAAACAGTGAAGCAGTAAAATAATATCCTCTGTGGTGTTCTTCATGTGTTCATGTGGCAAACTAACGTGGTCTGTATGTCACATTTGTCTTCCTAGGTGAGGCATAAATCCTCAAGGAAAGTGTACGCAATGAAGCTTCTGAGCAAATTTGAGATGATAAAAAGATCAGATTCTGCATTCTTCTGGGAAGAAAGGGATATTATGGCTTTTGCTAACAGTCCCTGGGTTGTTCAGGTATAGTGATGCACCTTTTAAAATCCTGTCAGTACAGAATAGTGTCGTTACAGCGCTGCATGACTTGGAATTACAGGTTTTCTTTTTCAGCTTTTCAGACTCCCTTCCTGGTTGTATTGGCTTATGAAAGAAATACATTATTAACATTAGGAATGCTGTACACAACAACTAGCAGATAGAGCACTTGCTCCAAACCTGTATTTTGTTGTAACATTCACAAGATAAGTTATTCTGTTTATTATTAAATATATATATTGGTGAGCTTACCCTGCAGTAATTCTTTGAGGTGTCAAAGCAAGATACAGTTAAAGCAGCTTCTGTATATTCTAACTCCTCTGTGGATATTTGACTGCAAATTATGCCCACTCTGTGTTTTTCTCTCCTCATTTCAGTACTATTTTCACTGACTATTTTTTGGGAGGCATTGCTGCCTTGGAAGTTTATAAGGAGCACCCCTGAAGCAATCAGCATGCGTTGTGTGTGCGCTTGTTAGCTTGTGCATTCAAACTCCTCTTACCGTAAAGCAGGAAAAATCTTCTGCTAGGTTACAGTTAAACAAAATCGTTCAAGATTTACCTAGATCAAATAGTAACTACATTACTACTTGTCTGGGAGTGATTGTCCAGAATAGCACTTTTATGGTTTTCAAAATGTTTTAATTTATGAAATTTAAATTTCCTTGCACTGCTCATGTTAAACAAAGCATCAACAACGGTAAGGAAAATATTTTTACTTAATTGTTTAAAACTTAGGCTCACTTGGTAAATAATAAATACATTGACAATAGAAAAATAAATATTTAGTGATAACACAAATAAAAGTTGGCAGGTTTTTGCAATACCAGAGTTTTATTTTGTGTATTTGTCCCAGTGAATAAAGAAGCTTTTTTCTCCTCTTATGCAATGAGCTTTCTTTGAAATAATCTTAAAAATGTCTTGCACAAAATTCAGTAATCTTAATTTCTAACCAGGATACTACTGTTGCCATTGTAATGCAAAGGGGCAGAAGATTTGGCTGAAATTTACTGTGGAGATCAGTACCTTTTTAGAAGTTCTGCTGGGTGATACAAAGTCACTGCAGTAGTTGTGGCAATTCTGTTGCTGTGTAAATCAGTTTGTTGCAAAGATTCTTTTGATTTGCAACAAGCAAAAGATTAAAGATAATTTGAGCTACTCAGTGACTTGGTTTTTTTCTTTGTTTCACTTTTGCAGTTATTTTATGCATTCCAAGATGACCGTTACCTCTACATGGTGATGGAATACATGCCTGGTGGGGACCTTGTGAACTTAATGAGCAACTATGATGTTCCGGAAAAATGGGCAAGATTTTATACTGCTGAAGTTGTACTTGCATTAGATGCAATTCACTCAATGGGTTTTATACACAGGTGAAAAAGAAAGAAGTGTTGTTATGTAGTGTTTGTTTTATGCCACAATGACTTCCATAATTGTTTAGGTAGTTTTAAATTAAATTTATGATGTTACTACTTCATTATTATTTCATAATTATTCCATCTTTACAACTTCAAAGGTCCTTGCCATCAGAAACTACAGGTCTGAGGAGATACATTCAAAGTATCAGCAGGCTGATGTTCCTTAGTTCAAGGGGTCACAAAATGGTCCCACTTTACCAAGAGATAGAAAAACTAAAGTGGTTTGAACAAGTTGGCCCCAAGATAGTTGTTTTCTTTTGATTAGGAAAAAAAAGCGTTGGGAATTTGATAGCAGTAGTAGACACTGTTAGGAATTATTGACTCTCTGCTCTGCATTTGAAGCCTCAACTGGCATCAGTGACCGATTAAACAAGAATCTGTGAACAATGTGAGGAAAATCTCCCAGCCACGTTTTCTTGTAAGTGGCAAAAATTTTAGGTGCAGAGCGAAGGGACTTAGCTTAGTTTCCTATTATGTACTTGCCCTAAAGTGAAATGTAGTAATTTCTCAGACAAATGACTCACATGAAATTTTTCTTCTTGATATTTGAACTTTTATCTGTTCTTAACTTCCAGTTGCATTCTGTAGAAGCAGAAGTATGTTTTTTTCAACAGAAAATACAGGAAGAATTTGAGGAAGACACAGTATATAAATACTCAATTTGTCATTTGGCCTCAAGATCAGTGTTAGGATGGAAGTGTTTCCAAAGAAGCAAAACAAACTACTGATCCATTGCTTGAGTAGAATCTAGAGCATCATTAATTATGTAGCTAAGCTATATCTAATAGATAAATTATATGGCTGAATGAACCATTTGTACGTGTGTATTGCAAGTCTTAGAAAGCAGGCATTAGAATTTGCCATCAGTGAGGGTTTTTTTCCCTGAAAAAATTACTATTTTTAAACTACCAGCTATTTGGAATTTGTTTTCCATGTGGAGTAGTCTATTCAAATCTGAGGAATGAATGGAAACTGATGAAAACGTGGGCTCACTGTTTAATGGATCAGGGACTTAGCGACAGTGACAAAAGACATGGAAACAGCTGAGGCTGCTGCCTTTGCCTCAGCCTTTGTTGATAAGGTCTGCTTTCAGGCCTCTGAAATCCCTGTGACTAGCCACAGGGCCTGGGAGAATGAAGCATTACTGTGACAGAGGAAGATCATGTTGAGACCCACTTATGCAAGTCCCCACATGTCCAAGGCATCAAGTGCAATATATCAGGGGTCGTAAGAGAGCTCGCCAGTGTCCTAATGAAACTGCTGTCTGTCACCTTTGAAAGGTGGCAGCACTTGGGAGATTCCTGTTTGTTGGAAAGAAGCAACTGGCACTTCAATCTTGCCCCATGAAAGAGGGAAGTAAAGGAGGACCAGGGGAACTGATCAACTTAAAGGCAGTCTTTGGGAATCTTAGGGAGTAAATTTTCAGGAAAGCATTTTCAACCACATGGATGGGAATGTGAATAGGGAACAGTCTTTCCTGTTCCCAGTTTACCAAGGGTAAATTAAAACATGCCTTACCAAACAATTGACTTCTGTGGTGAGATGGTGGGCTCCACTGATGAAGAGGGAGCAGTGTGTGTTTGCCTTGACTTTAGCAAGGTTTTTGATGTGGCCAGATAAGAAAGATGTGGTTTGACTAGGTAGAACAAAGGGTTGTGCTCAGTAGTACAGTGTCCAGCCAACAGTCAGCTACCAGCGATTGATTCCTCAGAGGATTGGTACTGTGGTCAGCACTGTGTTCTCATTCACTACCTGAACAGTGTTCAGGTGAGACAGAAAGCATCAGTCATCAGCTGCTCAGCAGTACTTCATAGAAAAGGTGGAGCCAGGCTTGATGTTGCACACAAAAAGTATGACACAAGCTACAACAAGGGAATACCTAGTTACTCCTTAGGAAACATTTTTTCACTATGGTCAAACAGTGACAGAGGGTCCTGGAGAGGTTGTGGAATCTCCATTCTTGAAAAAAGTACAAAACTTGACTGGATTTGACCCTGAGGAACCTTATATAACTTTGAAGCTAAATCTAACTTTATTACCTGTACTATGAATAGGCAGTTAACAGGGGGTCTTACAAAAATTCTTCCAACTAGAGTTATTCTGTGATTATACTGATACATTCCCACTGCACTTTGTTTCACTGTTATGGTCAGAGGTTTAAGGTCCCTGAAACATACTTTCTCCTGAAATTCATGTTATGCTTCCTTGATAAATTTTTCCTACTATTATGCTGCTTCAGTATACTTAAAAACATGAGACACACTGAACCGTCACCAGGTACCTTATGAAAACTTGTTTTCTATAACAGAAGTAGTACAAAAGTGTTTTGAGCCACAGAAAAATAGTTGTTCACATTAATATAATTCAGAAAATTGTATCAATCTCTTCCCTTACAATAGAAGCTAGGGTTTCAAGTTCTGTTTGAGATATGTAGCTCAGAACAGGAATGATTTACTCTTTTTTTTTTTTGTTTTTTTTCTGGAGCTGGAATTTAGCAGAGAGGTACTTCAACTAGCAACTGTTTTTTAGGAACTTGAGGTTCAACATTAATGCCTGGATTTGTTAAATTTTATTATTTAAGACTATATTCCCACATCCATTGTATTTTTTTTTTAATTTTGTAGTTTGGCAGCCTATTGTGGACATGATATTTAAAGGAAGCAGAATAGAGTGGAGAAAATAGTGGTGCTTTCTTGTTGGTGTTTTACCTTGCAGTGTTGTATCTGAAAAATAGTTGCTATTACTGTTTTAATAAGTTAAATATATTAATTTACTTTTAAACAAATGTATTTTTCTCCTTTTAGAGATGTGAAGCCTGATAATATGCTGCTAGATAAAGCTGGTCATTTAAAACTAGCAGATTTTGGTACTTGTATGAAGATGAACAAGGTAAACATATTTTTAATTTTGCTTTTCTATTTGTGAAAGAAAAACATACTTAATAGTAAAAAGAAAATATATTGATTTTTTTTAGCTACATGAGAAATAGTTGGAAGTTCTGCTTGTCCCATGACTTCTTTATGCATCTTATTCAATGACTGTAGAATGCAGAAATGGTTCTTGGAGTAGGGACTGTGTTAACCTCTATACTGTTTCCTAGCAAAACTTCTGAAGTCAGGTCTTTCATTGTCTCTGGATTCTCTGGATTATTTAAGTCTTTGGTTATCAAAAGTCAGTGCAAAGAAGTGAGATGATTTTTACGTAGTGTGTCAGTAACAAAAGAATCAAAACTGATATGCAAGTCACTGAATCCCAGTTGTACTTATTGGCCAGATGCTGAGGTAGCAAAAGGGCAAATCTGAAGTAAACAGGTTAACAAATGTCATAAAATTATTTCTTTTTAAAATATATCCTGATGTCATTAAAAAAAAAATTAGTCTTTCGTGTACTGTGAAGCACTGTTGTTCCCTACATAAAGCTTGCTGCTTTGTGTCAAGCTGCACATATATATGAGGGAAAACCCCCTGAAATATGTGGTACTTGATAGAGTCTGTGTAATATGTAATTGTCTTCTCAACATATTCCAGGATCCTTGAATAAATCACTGTATTTAGCCACTTGGTCATAAATTAAAAGCCACCAATGAAAACCAAGTGCAGGTTATGTGTCCAAATTCAAGGAGTTGCCTCAAGTCACCAAAAATCCACACTTCATTGGAATAGCTGTAAAAAATCTGTGGTTTATTTTACTTACTAGAGATTTATCCTTGACTGTCACCTTAACAGTGAGGAATTTTGAAAAATAGTAAAACATTGTCCTAGTGTTTAAGCTCTAAATTCCATAAACAGAAAAGTTGTTATGAAACTTTGCTGTATATTAGCACTACCACAAGAAAATTCATGTCACCACCTGACATTTTGTGCTAAACAGAACTGGCTGAGTAGTCTTGAGCTAGACTCGGGTTCCTCGAGTCCTTTCAGAGAGAAAGGTTACTCTGGGAGAGAAGCTGCTCAGCATTGGAGCTTAATTTAAGTACATTCTGAAACACTGGATTTATATTTATATTTACATAGTTTTATATTTTTATGCAAGTTTTCTGCCAATCCAGTTCTAGAGCTGGCATGGGATTATTTCAGAAGTACCTGGATGGGACTGGAAAGTGGCTGCCTGGTTGTAGCTTCAGCATTCTGGATGTCAGCTCCAGTGTGACTGTTCTCTGTTCTGCCAGCCCTTTCTCAGGGGTGTGAGGAACATGAAATGTTCTTCTCAACCTGTTACCTCTTTTGAAGTCTGCCTACTTAGAGTTTCAAGGCACTGTCTACATTTAGCCTTCCCTGCATTAAGTATATTGGGTCAGAGGTGGAAATCTTGTCCTTTTGCTGATCTTTTCAGCAAAATCCCTAATGTTAACTCATTTATGCTGACAGAGGAGCTTCCCCTGTTTACAGTACATGCTGTCAGTGTATATAACACATTCATCCTGGCAAAGCAGGAGAGGCTGTGCAGTGTTTACAGGGCCTAGATGCAATTCTGATTCCTTCTTGGGCATTAACTGAGGTTTGTTCTGGATTTAGTAGCTTAGAAGCTACAAATGGTAAGATACCCATTCAGAAAAGTACATTTGTTGACAAAAGTTGATGTTGAACTGTTGATGTTCCTTAGGCTGCATAAACTTTTGGAAATGGTTTGCAGTTGTGGACCTTATATTTGGGTCTGGTTGCCTTCTTCTTTGTAGGAAGGCATGGTACGATGTGACACGGCTGTGGGAACACCAGACTATATCTCTCCTGAGGTATTGAAGTCCCAGGGTGGTGACGGCTACTACGGACGAGAATGTGACTGGTGGTCAGTTGGAGTCTTTTTGTATGAGATGCTTGTAGGTGAGTAGTAGGGTAATCAGCATTGACTACACTACTTAAGTAGACTCCATGTTAAAATCACTATTGTATAATAAACTGTTTAGTTTATTACTCCTCTGATGTAAGCTGCAGTTTGCTGATCTTGGTATTTACAGAATGTGTTTTAGAAATACTCTGGCAGAGTTTTCAAGTGTCTAATTCAAATACTATTTATCATTCAAATATTATAAATCAAGTCTACCATACTTTTAATCTGCTTTTTAATTTTTGCATTGCTGCTTTTTCAGGTGATACACCTTTTTATGCAGATTCATTGGTTGGGACATACAGTAAGATTATGAACCATAAGAACTCCCTGACTTTCCCCGATGACAATGAGATTTCTAAAGAGGCAAAAAACCTTATTTGTGCCTTTTTAACTGATAGGTAAGATTTAAGTTTTACTCCAAATGAAAGTAAGCCTTTGTTAAGAGAATTTCTTCTCATGTTGAAAGAACTTACATGTATTTGTTTTGTGTGGGTTTCTAAACTGCTCAAGAGAAGCGCAAGTCTTACTGTCTCAGCATGGATGCAGTGTAACTGTATTCCCAGTTAGGTGCTGCCATAGTGAGGTGTGTTTCTGATCTCCAAATGCATTCCCATTAGTTGAATGCTTTTCATAGGGCTTTATTCTTCTCTGAACTGCAGTAGTGTAAGAAACTGTAGCCTCTTGCCTGCAGTATAAAAAGGCTGTTTTAACTTGTTAGTCAAGAATTTTTAGAACCTCAGTCTAAGTCTTCAAGTTACATCATCTACTCTGAAGGAGCATTTTGTTTAACCTGAAGCAATAGTTACTGAGTGATGTTACTGAGAGCTAGACAGCCAGTAGCATCAGTTTCATCTTCTCCAGTCCCAGTATTTGGGAGCAGAGTCACCAGTAGTTGCTGCTGCTCTTTGTGGTAGTAGCATGTATGCTGGGAAAAGGGAAGTTCTACTAATGTGGGTACTACCTTACAAATTTAGTTTGAATATGAAGTGCTGTTCCTTAGTAACAGCTACTGTCTCATTGCTCTGTGTTGCACAGTGATGAGGGTCATGCAAAACAGATTCCTTTTGGATGAAGGTAAAGCAAATGAGGCATTTTGGGAGCACACCATATGTGCTCTCAGTAATTAGTGGGCATTCAACATCAGGGCAGAGTCAGCCCACAAAACCCCAACTGAAGTGTGGGCCTTAGGTTTGTTTCATTTTGTGCGTACACTCCTTTTGTACCTACACTACTTAAATTAATACTCAAACATAACCTTTGCTTCAGAACTGGTGCTCTGAAGGGAGGAGGGCTGCTGCATTTGCTGGGCTTCGCGGGATTCACACAACAGTGCAGGCTCCTAGAAAAAGTGGAACCTAGCTGCTGTTTGGCAGCTGCCCAGCCAGTCTGTGATGGTGGAAATGGTTAGCAGCAGGGACTTCTTGTGGACCAGACATAAAATCAGACTCTGTTCTGCAATGTAGCCTCCGTGTTTCTATAGATATCTTCATATGAAAACTTAGAGATATGGCTATTTCTAAGCTTAGAGAGGTACATTTTTTCATCTTTGTTGTTAGATTCTGCCTTGGAATGAGTCTTTCCTTCAGAATAATTTATGTAATCTTCCATGCTTAACCAAAATGCTCTTTGACAGGGAAGTGAGGCTAGGACGAAACGGCGTAGAAGAAATTAAACGGCACCTTTTCTTCAAAAATGATCAGTGGGCTTGGGAAACTCTCAGAGATAGTAAGTATAATGCTTGTCTCACAGCCTGCAATCTGTTCTACTTATGTGTTATATAGGAGTGCCATAGGACTTTTTAATGGAATTTGAAGTTTTGTTTACTCTTAGACCAAAAAAAGAGATTTCGTAGGCACCAAAAATAAATGCACCCTGCCCCAAATTCTTGTCAAGTTGTGTCATTTGGGTAATACAATAAACATTATCATACTATTCTGCTTTTTTCCTAGCTGTAGCACCAGTTGTGCCTGACTTAAGTAGTGACATTGACACTAGTAATTTTGATGATCTGGAAGAAGACAAAGGAGAAGAAGAAACATTTCCCATACCAAAAGCATTTGTGGGCAACCAACTACCTTTTGTAGGTTTTACGTACTACAGCAACCGCCGGTATGTATGCAGAGCTCAAACTAATGGTGTGTTCTTTTCTCAACAACTATTTCTGACTCTTAACAACCAGTATTTAGATACAAGCATTTTCAGATTCTTATTAATGATGCAGAATTCTAATAAATTCTACTATTTTGACAGTTAGATAATGATAACCAGTACTGCTAGTCATGGTACCTTAAAATACCACTCCAAATTTGTGAATGTCTTATTCTGCATTTAGAGTATTATATAGTGTAGCTGCAGGAACTCAGCAAGAAGAATCCATTGTTGCCACTACTAGGCACAGCTGTCTCCAGATCACTGAATTATGTATGTGGAGTCATGAATCAGAGATGCAAATATCACTCTGTTCTACTGCCAATTTCTTAGCTTATATGAAGATTTGATACTTTACATCAGTGTTTTAGCATGTGATACATTAAACCCTGGCTTAATAGTAATAATATATTTTGTATTTGCCTGTTACTCACTTCATAATTTTCCCTTTTTTTCTCCTAAGTACTCATCCACTACAGAGATTATGATGCCTTAGTTTTCACTTTTACTTAAAAGAGTTTAAATTACATTAGTTAAAATTATGTTAATTCATATTTTCAACAGTCATTGTTATTCTAGACACTATGGATAGCTATATTTGCATTCAAAATCTCAGTGGTTTTCTTACTTTGAAAGCTGCTGTTGATTGCAGTGGGTATCAGTTGGGCTTAAAATGGGCTAAAACTTCTATTAGATCATGTCAGATAGAGACTATTAGTTTTAATAGCATTTCTGGACAGGAAAGCCTTAAAGGAAATAAATCTGGTTTTCATCCTTGGATAGAAGAACCACCACTTTTCCAAGGCTGTGGTGAAATTCTTTCCATCTCTGCAAAGACTTGGATTTGGTGTTGCTCTCTGCATAAAATTGAGAGAGCTGAGTGGCTGTGTGTTGCTGTCATTGAAGAACTCCACTACTAAATATTATCATAACTTTGTAGACTTACTGGAACTAAAAAGCTCCCCTAGAATTGAATTTTGTCCCCTAGTACTTTGCTAGTATGATAGTCTTGAAAAGTCTGAAGGGACCACTTATACTTGCTAAACCTGTAATCCTGATTTTTATTCCCTTTTTGTATTGAAAACAGTTCAAACATTTAAAACATTGCATATTTAGAAAAAAAGTTGCACATTTAGCTCAACCCTCCTTTGATTTTGCCTTGTTCATGTACGCTGGAGAGTTTAAAGGAACAGAAACCTAGGGAAAAGACGTGACTTCTGTTCTTAAAGGAAGTAGCCTTAGAGTACAGAACACTTTCTACAGCTGTAATCTCATTGACCATAAACTAGGAACTATGGTTGATTGTTACTGAATTTCACCTCTAATGGATTTTGGAACACTAGCTGAGAATACTTTGCAGCCCTTTCTGGCTTGTGTGTTCTCTTCTGGATTTTGATGCAGCTTCTGCTCTGCCTTGTTTAAATATCACGTCCTCACTGCTCAACAGCCCTTGGTGTGCAAAATACAACGGCTTCAAGACAGCAAGTCTCTTTCTGTTGGGAACTGTTCCATTTCCTCTCTCATTTGGTTATCTGTCTTGATGTTTAATTTGACCTTGGCTTTGGAGGTTAATTTTACCCACTGTGATCTTTTGGAGAGGTTTTCTTATATGTGAAAACACGCATGTGAAACAAAAAAAGATGTGTCTGTCTTCCTCAGTTGATGTGTTGGAGTTTTTCCTCACGTGACTTGATGCAGTTAGACACAGATACTTTATGTCTCTCTAGATCAGTTGTCAGGCCAAGAGTATCACATCAAATACCAAAGGAATTTGAAGACAGTAATTTGTATTTATTTACCTGACTTTTCTGAATTGCGACAGAAATCTGTGGTATTTTTAGAAAACACTTATGTAAAATAAGAACACTGGCTTGAGGGCAAGCTTTTTGTGTGTGCAACTCTTAGTAACTTTGTTGGAAGTTACACAATCTCTGCCGAGTTTGCTTCATTGCTGCTACTTGCTGCTTAAGTGCCTGAGTAAATATTTATGGGATGGAAGCCAATCAGAGTGTTCTAACCATGGAAAGCAAAGGGTTTTTTTATGGTTATTAAAAAAAAAAAAGTGATTGTATTGGTATTTGGCAGAAATTCTTTTTTTCTGGAGGTCTTCTACAACTGTTTTCAGCTTTACCCTTCACAAGAAATTATGTGAGGTTTTAAATTAAACTTTCTTAATACAGAGTATGATAAATACAGGGGAAAAAAAAAGCTGATTGTGTAACCATTTATCAACATTTTGAAGCAAAAAACCTGGGGTTATCTATCAGGATGATTGTATTTTGTTTTTTCATAAACTTGCTTTAGAACGACTCTTAAAGTAAGCCTTTTTAAATGTTGTCACAGGTATTTAGCTGTCTCTGCAGAAAATTCCAACGATAACAGAACCGGCTCCAGTGTGGATAAAAGTGTGGTAGGTCTCACTGATTTCCAGCTTGCTTGGTCTCTAGCAAAGAATCTATTGCATATACTGGAATAAATAGTTGCAGTTCTAAACATCTTGAATTATTTTAGTTCTTGGAATATGGGAAATAAATGCATAGATTTTAAGTGTTTAGTATGGCCTGTCAAAATTATTGAAAAAGAAGCTCTTCATATAACACTTACCCAATTCAGGAAAACCATAGCTCAAACTGCATATGATTTTTGTGGACCTGGATTCACAGTTTTTATTTTTAGAAATACCAAGTCGTGTGTGTGGTATTTTTACTTACCAATTGCTGGCTTTGTGGCAGTGATGGAGTCTGGACATGAGTGTGGTGGGAAGCTTGGTCTTCCCAGCAACCATGGATTTGGATTTCCTGTGAACTAAGTGGGAGGTTGCAGCTAATGTACCAAGCCTGGGTATTCTGCTCCTTCTCAGGGGTACTCCACAAACTATTGGGAAGTGAGACACTGAGGATTTGCATTTATAGAGTAGTTCACCTAGCAAGAAGTGTTCAGATTCTTCCAGTTACTGCTTCCGAGGCTTCTTGGCAGTCAGGTTTCCAGGAAGGTATGCTGAGGTGTTGGAAACAAGGCCTGCTTGGATTTTGTGTAAGTTCTGGTGTAAATCAAGCTATTTACTGAAAAAGGTCTGATATTTTACAAGTTGCATTCTTTCCAAGGAAAACACTGTCAAAGAATTGATAATTAACTCTAAAAGAAATCTTGGCTTTGACTGCAATTTATTTTGTTAGGATTTGGTTCTGTCAGCTAACGATGCATGTTCCCTTTTCTCTTAAACCTGCAATGTAAAGGTTTTAATGATACAGGGTATCACCCAGAGAAAATCCATAAAGGACACAGGAGCTAACTATGTGCTTTGGGCTAACTCAATTTGTTAAGCATTGGAGTGTCTTGATTTCTTTATGAATGTTGATGTGTTTCATCAGTTTATTTTCCTCATAAGCATTTGTTCACATGGCGAAATTGAAAACATAGCCAGACTTTCAAATATTTGCAAATTCTCAAAGCTGTGTGCTGGCCATTGGTTGATGTAAAGAGAGTTACTTCATGGTCTTGGCATAATTAGTGGGATACAGGCAACTGGATGTAGTTAAAAACCCCTCAAGTCCTGTCTGTACTCTCAGGTGTATTTGAAGGTCTTGCGATTTTAACAGGTTTGGGAGGTGAAGCTCTAGAAGGGTGTGAGTGATATACAGAGGTTTAAATACATGTTATGTCTTGACTACAAGGTATTTTTACCCCACAGTTCTTTCTCAGCTGTTTTTCTTTCATTACATGCTGCAATGAAAACGGTAATGTTGACATATGGTTAGCAAATTACTTAGTTCTGGAAATATAACACAAGATGTTACCTGGTCTATCTGCATTTGGGCATGGTACTGAGTGTCTTTTGGGAGGGACTGAGTGCCAGAAAGTTCCAATAAATTAATTGTATTTTGGAAGTGTGTAAAATTTCACAGAATTAGGCCATGGAGTTGGAAAAAAATGGAATTCAGTGTCCTTTAACTGAATTTCAAACCCCTTTGAAGGTCTGCTTATTTACCTTGGTTTAGTACTAACATTAACCACCTGTAAACAGTTCAGATATTAAGGCAGAGAAGTTTTACAGATTCCTTTGCAAGAGGTCTTCAGTTTTCTTCAAGGTTCAGGGTGCAGAACCAGACACTATGATTTTTTTAGGTGATTTTTTTAGGGGCGAAGTATGGCAGTTACAGTGGAAATTTTTTTGGCTTCTCTGCTCTAGGCAGGCTTTTCCATATTCCTTTCCTCCCCTGCATCCTACTCAAACTGGGAACTCAGAACAAACTACAACATAAGGGAATGTTTTTATGCTAGTCACATTTAGCTCAGGATTTTCTTAAGGTGTTATTTAGCTTATTGTGTGATGCTTCTCTGGAAGCCTGTTGTGGTTTAACTCAGCAGGCAGCTGAAACAACCATATAGCTGTTTGCTTGCTCCCTGCCCCACCCCCAGTGGGACTTAGGGGAGAGAATTGGAAAGAAAAAAAAATGCAAAACTTGTGGGTTGAGATAAAGACAGTTTAG
This sequence comes from Hypotaenidia okinawae, assembly GCA_027925045.1. Classification (NCBI taxonomy): domain Eukaryota; kingdom Metazoa; phylum Chordata; class Aves; order Gruiformes; family Rallidae; genus Hypotaenidia; species Hypotaenidia okinawae. Next base: position 112,957,733 of record BSDF01000002.1, on the reverse strand, counting down.
TAGAACAGAGAAGAAAGATAATAACAGCAATTATAAAAGAATATACAAAGCCAAGTGATATACAGCACAACTTCTCACCACCTGAAGCCTCTTGGCCACCCAGAGTTATATACAGACCATGACACATGACGTGACCCTTTGGTCAGTCTGGGTCACCTGTCCTGGCTGTGTCCCCTCCCAGCTGCTTGGGTGCCCACTGCCTTCTCATCGGGAGGCCAGTATGAGAAGCTGAAAAGTCCTTGACTGGTTGGCAACAACTAAAAATACCCATGTGTTATCAACACCCTAAATCCAAAGCACAGTACTGTATATAAAAAAAACGAACCATATCTTAGCCAAAGCCAGGATACTTGTACTTGTTCCTGCTACAATGGGAAGAACAGATTGAAAGTAGGATGTAAGAAAAACGCAAAAATAATTTCACCTTAAAGTTTCTCATTTAATCCCCATAAAGCATGCTATAATATGTCTCCAAACTGAAATCATAGAATCATAGAATTGTAGGGGTTGGAAGGGACCTCGAGAGATCATCGGGTCCAACCCCCCTGCCAAACCAGCTCCCTAGGACATTTCACTCAGATAGGCATCCAGACGGGTCTTGAATATCTCCAGAGAAGGAGACTCCACCACCCTCCCTGGGCAGCCTGTCCCAGGGCTCTGTCACCCTCACTGGGAAAAAGTTCCTCCGCATGTTGGTGCGGAACTTCCTGTGCTCCAACTTGCAGCCATTGCCCCTTGTCCTGTCTCCACAGACCACTGAAAAGGGGCTGGCTGATTCCCCCTGCATCCCCTGCTTAAGATAATTATAAACATTAATTAGGTCCCCCCTTAGTCTTCTCTTCTCAAGGCTGAACAGTCCCAATCTTCTCAGCCTTTCCTCACAGGGGAGATGCTCCAGGCCCTTAATAATCTTCGTAGCCCTTCTTTGGACTCTCTCCAGGAGATCCCTGTCCTTTTTATACCAGGGAGCCCAGAACTGGACACAATACTCCAGGTGGGGCCTGACCAGGGCAGAGTAGAGGGGGAGGATCACCTGCCTTGACCTGCTGGCCACACTCCTCCGGATGCACCCCAGGATCCCATTGGCTCTCTTAGCCACCGAGGCACACTGCTGGCTCATGGCCAACCTGTCATCCACGAAATCTTAGTTTAGATCTATACAGAGAGCAGTCCTTGTTGAGAGCCCTTACTGTTGCTGTCAAGAAAGGAGACCAGAGTAATTCATCTCCTTTTCATGACCTCAGTGACCAGTTCTAGTTCCTCTAAGCATATTTTGTGGGAAAAGGGAAAAAAGGAGGAAGCAGATGTAGGAGAATCTGTTCTGTTGCTCCTTCTTCTGGGATGATTGTGTAAAAGGAGTCAGGTTAATTGTCAGAGTTTTTAATGTTACAACAAGGAACAAGAAAGTAAAGGGTCAGAACCACATGATCATGTTGCTGGTTAGGAGACTAGGTTAGGACTCTAATTCTTCTCTGTGCAGTTCCAAGAGCGTTGAGGGAAATGTTGGAAAGCTAAATAAGGCTGAAATCATGTCAAGATCAGCAAAAAGATATAAAAGAGTGTATCAGCATGGGCTTGATTTAATGAGCTTTCTCAGAGTTGACACCATCTTTTTAATTGAGTGTTTTGCTGATACTGGAACAGGATTATTGTGCCCAGGGAGTGCAGTAGAAGGTAGATATTTTCAGACTATGAAAAGAATGAATTCCTGAATTTATCTTACTGGCAAACAGTACAGGCTATACTGTAATGTTCTGTATTAATATCTGAAGTTTGTTACTGTTTTCAAACCTTAGTACAGTGCTATCTGTAAGAATTATCTCTGAATAAAGATTTTCCCCATTGCTAATAACTGACAGACTTGGTTCTGCTTCCTGAACTTGTGGAGAGCTTGAAGATAAATTGCAACATACATGTGGTGGTTCATGCAACAAAAAGACATGTTGAGACTAATTAACATTGCTTTCTTATTTCTTTGCAGTAATATCTTTAGTCTGATTCTGAAGATGCTTGAAACAAGGAGGATTTGACTTAGCTATGGAACTATTCAGAACCCTAAAATTTTATGTGTGTTCAAATGATAAAACTACATAATATATAAAGTTGTGTCTTGTCATTAGCTTTCAGATTTATTTTGAGATCGTATTTTGATAAGGTAAAAATACACTCTTTAGGTAGAAGTGAGTCAGCTGTGATAGAACATAAGCAGCACTGAATATTCTGAAATATGTTTTTGAAGCCTTTAAATTTAATGCATGTTTTTTCATGTACAAATACATATTTAAAGCTGGAAAATATGCAGAAGATGATCTATGAGTTGGAAGAACAGCTACATAATGAAATGCAGTTGAAAGATGAAATGGAGCAAAAATGCAGGTGAGACTTTGAACTTTAATTGTTTACATAATTTAAATACATCTAACACTTCAGTTCTGTATTACTGCTTTAAGGATTACCAACATAATACTAAGAGTGGTATTGTGGTAGAGAGTTCCAGGCATAGATGTAAGTAATTCTAAACCATTATTTAAATGGTTTTCTTTAATATAGGATGAAGAAAATGTTTTGTTTTCTTTGGCATCCATGTAACACATTTTTTTCTGACCACTTAAATATTTGAGTTTACCTGGTATCTCTGAATTCAGATGTTTTATTGGATCAAGGTTTGCAATGATCATGCTGACTTTTTAAAAACTATAGAATACTGCATATACTACATATGTTGGCTTATTAAAATCAATTGTCTGGTTTTGAAATACATGGTAGTCCTTGGACAACCATATCCCTTTTTTCCCTGTGACTGACAGAACAACTATTTGCTTTCTAAAGTCTTATTTCTACCGTGTTGAAGAGGTAGCTTCAAAGAGAATTTGCCTATTTCTTGCAACTACACTTAGGAAAAAACAGTTGGGATTCTTTTCTGATAATCAGAAATTTTTATTCAGATTAATGCAAACAAAATTCCTCATGAGATAACTTCTCCTTTTGAAGTCTTGTCCTGAAAGCCCAATAAAGCTGGGAGGCAACTCTAGGTATGGGATATAGGAAGAGTTTATGTTTGTGAATTAGGCCTATAGCATGTAGCTGTACAAGCTACATGTGTGGGAAATGGTAGCCAGAATGTCCAGCATACAATTAGACAGAGACATAATTTGTTGGGTGGGCAATTGGCTGAAGGGTCAGGCCCAGAGGGTGATAGTAAATGGGCTTACATCTGTCTGGTGGCCAATCCCTAGTAGGGTTCCATTTTAGGTCCAGTTCTTTTTAATGTTTTCATAAACGACCTGGACTCAGGACTACAGGGTGTCTTAAGTAAATCTGCAGGTGACAACAAATTGGGAGGAGCTGTTGACTCCATTGAGGGTGGAGAAGCCTTGCAGAGAGACATGGACAGATTAGAGAGCTGGGCAATCACCAGCAGCATGAAGTTTAACAAGGGCAAGTGCTGGATTCTGCCACTGGGAAGGGGCATCCCTGGCTGCACATACAGACTGGGGGATGAGATGCTGGAGGCCAGCCATGCTGAGAGGGATCTGGGGGTCTTGGTCAACAGCAAGTTAAACATGAGACAGCAGTGTGCCCAGGCAGCCAGGAGGGCCAACCATACCCTGAGGTGCATCAAGCACGGCACTGACAGCCAGTCCAGGGAGGGGATGGTCCCCCTCTACACAGCACTGGCGTGGCCTCACCTTGAGTACTGTTTTGGGCTCCACAGTACAGGAGGGACACAGAACTATTGGAGAGTGTTCAGAGGAGGGCAGTGAGAATGATGAAGGGGAAGTTTTAGCAGTTCACCAGCGTATTCTAATTTTAAGATTGTTGCTACATTTGTAGAATAAAGGAGAAAATGTGACACCTAAAGTTTTGCTTATATAATTTGCTGCAAAATTGATACTTAATGATATATTGTACAGATTGTGATGCATTGTTTCCCATTAATGTCAAATGTTTATTAAAAAATAGCGTTAGCCAGAGTATAAATATTCAATTTGGTAATGGTCCCAAATTATTTCACTAGGAAAACACTCAGTATAATGTATCCTTTAACTGATTTAATTTTATTTTTAGATCTTCCAACATAAAGCTAGACAAGATAATGAAAGAGCTGGATGAAGAGGTAATTTTCTTTCTTCAGTGAAGCTTTCTTAGTTGGGTAAAAAACGTGGATGGTACTTTCATGATTTAGGATATTTCTTCTGTGACTAAAATAAATTGTTCTGAGTTTAAATTTGATACCAAAACATGACATTTTCATATGTAGCAGTGGGAGATAAATTTTTAATTCTATGCTTTTTCAAAACCTTTTTTCTTTCTGCAAGTCACAGTGAATTGTTACCTCTACCAAAAGTTTTGGTTAGTCTTGCCATTGCAATTTCTCTGAAGTTCATAAAAATCAGTTATTCTAAAGATTAATGTACAGATTATTGTCTATTGAGTCCTGTTCTGTCTTAATTTTAATAGTTATTTCTATACAATCCTGTTAATGGTAACTTTTCTAGTAATGTCATAAATTTGTCATGTAGAAGTTAAAAACTCATCTCTTCTGAAAACCTTTTCAAGGAAGCCAGAAACTCCTTCATTGGAAACGATGCATCAGTTTCCTTGATTAAGAGTTGCAGAGATACTGGTTTAGGGATCATTCCTTAAATTGTAAATAGAAATTACTTATGCTTTTGTTTTTAGGGAAATCAAAGAAAGAACTTGGAGTCGACAGTGTCTCAGATTGAGAAGGAAAAGATGGTATTGCAACATAAGCTAAATGACTACCAAAGAAAAGTTGAACAAGAGAATGAAAGAAGACGAAATGTGGAAAATGAAGGTATGCCATGTTGTCCAAATGTTGACACTGATGAGTTGTATGTGTTGTAGGGAATAATTTATTACCATAGCATTTTAAGTGCTCCAGAACTTTAAAGGGTTTGTATTTAACCATGTTTATGTAGAAGAAAATTCCATTAAGTAATTTTAAAAATCTGATGTATTGTGTAATTTCTTTTTAGTGTGCACACTAAAAGATCAGATGGAAGACTTGAAAAGAATCAGTCAGCATTCACAAATTACAAATGAGAAGATAACACAATTACAAAAACAAGTACGTTGCTTCTGTTCCTTGTCTTCATTGTTTCTGAGACTTGAGAAGCATTCCTGAGCATTCAGATATAGCAAAACTGGTCCAAATTACTTTTTATATTTGAGAACCTTGTCTGTTTTGTTTTTAACAGCTAGAAGAAGCGAATGATTTGCTGAGGACAGAATCGGATACAGCAGCAAGACTAAGAAAGGGTAACACAGAAATGAGCAAATCATTAAGTCAGGTAGAATCACTAAATAGAGAACTGCAAGAAAGGTGCAGAGTTCTAGAAAGCACAAAACTGCAGGTGGAGAAAGACTATTATCAACTGCAAGCAGCTTTGGAGTCGGAACGAAGGGACAGAAGCCATGGATCTGAAATGATTGGAGAACTACAGGGTAATTCTTCTGTATTTATACTTCAAAAAAAAAAAAGTTGTAATAACCCTACTTTATTAAACAAACTACAGTTACATAAAGGGAGGAAAGCCAATCTACAATCCTAAGTGTGACTTAGCACATTTTCTGAAGGCTGGCTCTTGTTTCCTGGTCACATCTGAGTGTCCCTTGGGAGGGAGACTATCGAAATCTGAGTGGGGATCCAGTGATGGTAAGCCTATGGGCCTGCCCGGATTAAAAATCTGAGTCCAGCGGTACAAAAGTACGAAGAGCTGATGCAGTGCTAGAGAAGACACAATGCTCTGTCTCATTATCTTGGTACTGTAGCCAGGCTGACGCACCCTGCACTTTCTCTTCTCTCATTTGTGGACAAAGCTATTTTGTTGTGAAATTGTGTTTGTCTGATGATGCTTCTCCATTACTTCATAAGCAAGATGAAGAGCCTAGTAAGGATGTAGATGTGAAATCCCTTTTTTCAGGATGCTTGGGACCTTTACCATGTGTATGTCTGATTCTTCATGTGGGAAAATATTCAGATACGTTAGTTCATGACTGTGCCCATGCTAGTTGATCCTGCCTCTTGTCATTTTAAAACTTTCTACAGTATTGAAAATAATTTTCTGTAAGGCACCATCTTTTGTCAAGGACTTTTGGGTGGGTTTGGTTTTGTTGTTTTCTTTTTAAGGTAAACTTTGTTAGTGCAAAGAAAGAACTATCGAGAATCAAGCTGCCTGTTTACTCTGCTTCAAATACAGTAGGTCAATTTCAGTGGAATGATTGTGACAATCCTCTGAAATGACTGAGCTGTAGTTTGATCCAGTCTGTTGTTAATTGCAAGCAGGAGGTACACATTGCATGAGTTGGCTATTATGTGTACTTCAAAATTTGGTTTTGACCACATGCAACTCAGCAGCCTGCAGGAAAAGGATCTTTTTCTGAACGAGGTAGGATTATTAAGATGCTTTGCTGGTATATACTCAAATAGGTATATGTAATACAAAAACTCATACTGCTGTTTTTAAAAGCACATTTAAAAGGAATGATAAAAGCACATTGTTGTGGCCTTTCAATACTTAAAGGGGGCTTATAAGAAAGATGGAGAGAGACTTTATATTTGGGCCTGTAGTGACAGGACAAGAAGCAAGAGTTTTAAACTGAAAATAGGTTTAGATTAGACATTAGGAAGAAATTCTTTACTGTGAGGGAGGTGAGGCACTGGCACGGGTGTCCCAGAGAAGCTGTGTCTGCCCCCTCCCTGGCAGTGTTCGAGGTCAGGTTGGATGGGGTTTTGGGCAACCTGGTCGAGGGGAGGTTGGTGTCCCTGCCTGTGGCATGGGGGTTGGAGCAAGATGGTTTAAAGGTCCCTTCCAACCCAAACCATTCTGTAATTCTAATTAGTATTTACTATAAACTTCCGGTGTCACACAGAATCTTAGAGTAAGTGCTGTGGGGGATGGGGAACAGTTCCTCTACACTTGGCAAAGCACTTGAGTCACAGGTGAATATGTGTTGTATTACTATCTGTAGATCCATTTGAGGCTGTCTTTCTGCGTAATGTGCCTTATCTATATATTAGTGGAGTTAACAGCACAAAAGGTGCTTGTTGCATGGCACGGGAGAACTTGGATTAATGGAAGGAACTTTGCTTATTAGGTACTGGGAGTGATGGAAGGCAGGTACCAAGTTTTCCACATGGTTGTTTTGTGTGAGTTTTTACTAAGGGCATGCTTAGTTTCTTTTACAATATCCAGAATTTCTTATATGAAATATTTCAAGGGGTAAATATTTTTGGGACTCAGAAACCAATAGAGGTTGAAAAGCCTATTGGTATAAATCGAGCTGAGCATTGAATGATGCTTCATTTCTTACGGCAGTTCGGATTAGCGCTTTACAAGAAGAAGTAAAACATGTGAAGAACAATCTTGAACGAGTGGAAGCGGAAAGAAAACAAGCACAGGACATGCTTAATCATTCAGAAAAGGTATGGTAAAATGATGTTGAGGCTCATTTTTCTCAGCTTTTGACTGTTTTAAAATGGTATTTATGTTGTGAAGTCCTGTGTTCTTGTTCTAAATCAGTCTATGTTAAAACAATTAGCTAAATAGTGCTATTTTACAGTCTCATCAGGATGGCGAGTCTTGCAAGTCCTCAGGTAGTTCTTACTTGTAGCTTTAGGCATAAAATTCATGTTTGTTATTCACTATTACTGATTCAAGGTTCCAACCCTTCTGACAGCAGCAGGGAATTTTTGTTCTGCTTTCCTAACTCACTGTAGAGACTTGCCTCCTGAAAAATCCTATGAATTAAATTTTTTCAGAACCTGAAATTTAAATTTCTGCTTTTACTGCATTTTAATTTTGCTAGATTGGTGCCAAACTTTCAATCAACTTTGGGGCTGAGCTGTTCCAATTTTTTTCTCCCTCCCCCTCCTTGTTGAGTTACTGTTAATGCCAATTGGCATTCCCTTTCCCCCTCCTTGTTGAGTACTAATTATTCAAACTGAGAAGTTTCCATTATCTTACAATTTTATAAATTACCAAAAAAAGTTAATGACATTTTCTTCAGACCAATGAATATATTTTTTGTCTGTTAATTCTGTATTAAATACAGAAAATAACATTGATGTTTTCTTTATAACAAAAAGTTAACACTAAAGAGGAAAGAAAGGAAATACAATTCCCTCAGATATTATAGAATTCTGGTAACTTTTTCCCCTTATCTTTAGGAAAAGAATAATTTAGAGATAGATTTGAACTACAAACTGAAATCATTGCAAGACCGGTTAGAACAAGAAGTAAATGAGCATAAAGTGACTAAAGCTCGGTTAACTGACAAGCATCAGTCAATAGAGGAGGCCAGATCAGTTGCAATGTGTGGTAAGTGTTTCTTGCAAGTTTTGGGTAAATATGTACTGAAAGGTATTTTGATGATGATATCTTAAAACGTGTTTTCTTATAATGTAGTGCTCTTATACAAGCGTTGAATCCCTTGTATAGAGAAAATTCATGTTAGAATTTTAAAAGAGGCATAATGAAAAATACATCTTTTGAATTATTTTCTCTAACATGGTACTTGTACCATAAAAATTGCACTGTTTCTTAATGTTTTGAATGCTGTCCTGCATTGGCAATTCAAAGCCTTCCTTGGCTTCTGAAATGCTATGGAATTGTGAAATTCTGGGTAATGCTAAACAGGGTTGAAAGAACCACATTATCAAGACGGTTATTTTGGAGAATTCATTCCTGTGTAACTGCATTAAAATGCCAGTGTTGTGTTAGGCTTGTCTAGAAGTGTTGAAGTTTCTTTTATAGATACATTTAATAGAATCAAGGGTGGATCTTAATACCTTAATTGAATCCAGGAGGTTTTCTTTGTGAAGGTCATCAGTACCTGCATGTCTAGTTGTTAACTTTTCAGGAAGCTAACACGAACCAGTACCATTTATTTTTCTCTCCCTCTACTATCCATTCAAGGAAATGAATCTTTGACTTTAATAGTGATTACTTCAAGAAAATGCAAATTTTTTTTCAGTATTTATCTTTTAGTTGTCATGATAATACTCCAGTGCTTCCAATGCAAATTGGAGATACATTTCTTTTTTAAAGTTTCTTGTAGTATTGCCAGGAAAGTTTTGCTCAGTAATTGGTCCATCTAACAGCAAAAGAGTTGAAATAGCTGAACAAAATGGTGTGAAAAATATTAGGATATTTAAGATTGTGTTCACAAAAGCATTCTTACAGAATGTGCATATTCATTTTTGTTGTTTTTCTTTCTTGAATCTTATATAGAAATGGAAAAAAAAGTAAAGGAAGAAAGAGCAGCAAGAGAAAAGGCAGAAAACAGAATAGTTCAAGCTGAAAAACAGTGTTCCATGCTGGACTTTGACCTGAAGCAGTCTCAGCAGAAACTGGAACACCTTCTTGAGCAAAAGGAAAGACTGGAAGATGAAGTAAGTAAAATGTTCATCACTAACAATTTTCTATATAAATAAATTGTAGTTGCATTGGGAAATAGAAAAATAAGTTCACTTATGCTGAGCTGCTTTTATAATACACCTCAAAGAACTGAAGATGGCTGTTTAAGGAAATGCAATTAGAATATGAGACTGAAAATTAGGTATTAAGAATAATAGTTTCCTCCTCACTTTTTCTTTACAGGACATTGGGAATGAAAGTTATAACACCTTTCTTAGGAGTCATGATGTGTGTCAGTGAGTTTTTATGTAGCTGGTAGGCTGCAGTTTTTTCTAGGGCGAGAAGGTTTTGAGATCTGAAATCCACAGAGGGGTTTGCAGGACCTTTCAACAGACAATTTAGGTTTCTTCCCTGGCCTTTAAGATAAGCTAAAACACATTTGGGTCTCTGAAATAAGCTAAGTATGGGGAAGCTTTATCACCACGCAGCGTCTGTCAGTACATTCTGTAAGGGCAGCACCTTTCTTTAAGACTGTTACACTGAAGTGTTTGGAGACTAAGGAATATTTTTACACATTGTACAGTGTGTAGGATCTAGACAATGCTGTTGGATAAAAATAATCTGCATATGAAAGGCTTTCAGCCACATGCAACGGGTTACTCACAAAACACTCCTAAATCGAAATGCTTCTCATTTAGGTAAAGAACCTAACGCTTCAGCTAGAACAAGAGACAAATAAGCGAATAATGGCACAAAACGAATTAAAGACTCAAGCTTTTGAAGCAGATAACTTGAAGGGTTCTGAGAAGCAGCTGAAACAGGAAATCAATACGTTGTTGGAAGCAAAGAGATTACTGGAATTCGAGCTGGCTCAACTTGCAAAGTAAGTAAAAAGTCTGAAGTAAAATGGAAAAAGTTGCTTAATTATACGTGTACTGTTTTGCCTGTTCCTATTAGTGAAAAAAAAGTTCTCTGGTGCATAGACATTTTTTCCTAAGCTGAAAGATTATTTTTAGCTGTATATTTTGATTTCTGTATGTAGCCTTCAGTGTTGGAATGTTTTTGTTATGAGCTATGATGCAGAGCAATTCTTGGCTCATCATTCTGTGTCGAGGCATATATATGTATTTGTCACTGTTATTTGAGTGACTTCTTTATGGTTTGAATGTGATACGATTCATTAAATCATATGGGACATTTAGTTGTACTACATGGGAGTCAGTAGCTTTTTTTCTCCCTTTAATTACCAGAATCTTTTTCTTAACCTAGTTGCCTGAAGACATTTTTCATTAATTTGGCTCCTATTATATCTTCCTTCAGCTAACTTAACATTTCTTCATTTAGAGTACTGCTTGTCTTCTAGATTATGTACTGAAATAATCATCAGGCTAGACTAAGGAATGTAATTAAACCAGAATGTTAGGATACAGCAAACTGATGGTCTTTGTGAAATAAAGCGTGCAAATGTAAGATCTTCATAGGATGCTGTTCTGGTTAGAAATGCCTTCATAATTTTTTAGTAGCTGACTTTTTACATGTTTTTCTTTTTTGATTCCCTTAAAGACAGTACAGAGGAAATGAAGGGCAAATGCGTGAGCTTCAGGATCAGCTTGAGGCTGAGCAGTATTTTTCGGTAAGACTTTGCAAAGAATTACAAGTGCCACTCTTTGACTCAAAGTCATTGAGCAGTGAATAGTTTTGACATATTAAAGTCTTTTAAATGTAAATAACTTGCATAAATCACCACTTCACAAAATCCTGCATGAAATACAATGAACAAAAATGAGAGAACATTGGATAGTCGATTTCATATGTTAATGCTTTGTAGTTGTTTGTCACATCTGATATAGTACATTGAGTAACTCTGGTCTGAATTTTTCATCAGAGTGGTTCCTGTCTTCAGGTTAGGAGAGAGATCTTTTCCTGACTTAATTGCAAACCTTATGGAGGGTTCAAAACCTCCATAGTTACTGGAATAGATTCCATGCTGTTGATCTAGTGTAAGTGTGTTCAAGAACCATAGGTCCAGTAGCATTCTGCACATATTCCTCATTCTTCTAAAAAGATAACTTCTCTGCAGCTGAGTCCCTGAAGATCTGTACTTGGTACTTCAGGTGACCAACATAGATTTAGTTTGACCTTTTTATTTCTGTAAAAAATAATGATAGCGTGAGATGCTCTATAACTCCTGAACTTCACATACCTTTGTGAACACAGAAAGTTTAATTTCACTTTGGAGAGTACTTGTTAAATTCAGTTCTTTCTTGGTGGGGCAATAAACATTTTGGTGTTTATTAAATTGCATATGATTGTAATTATGTGTTACAGATCTTTGTCCAGTTCCCCATAACATACTGCTAAGAAGAAGGTTCAGAGTATTGTGTTTCATTCTCAGTTTTCTCTTTTTTTCATGTTGTAGTTTAAATGAGACTTAGTAATTTAGTCTGAATATTTAGCAAAAGTACTTTACTGTAGAAAATAAAATTGTAACTTTCAGAATTACTGGTGGTCTTAATACAGTAATAAGAACAGAAGTCATCCACGTAAATCAGACCTCTGTTGAATTAATCTATAAAAGAGATACATTGATACAAACAGAATACAACAGGTGGAAACAGGACAGTGTTAGGCTTCTTTGACTAATGTCTCAAGACAGTGATGCTGCAAGAGGATGCAGCTTTGTCCTTTTGTCTCCAAGGAACCTGCTCTGCTGTGTCCTAGAGCCTTCCTTCCCATTGGTCAGCAGGTGTGTTTGTACAACTATGTAGGAAACCAGACTAGAATATTGAAAACTGACCTGGTCACATCACTTTCCTACACAAGGGAAACTGGAAAGGAGCATCTGTGACAGGCAGGAAGGAGGAAAATCCATTAAAGACAGTACTGGCCTGTGTTTGACAGATTCGAATCGACCAGTACCTAAACAGTGAAGAATTTCGCTATGGAATTTGAATAATGATTTTTTTTTCTTTTGCTTTCTTTTACAGACACTTTACAAAACTCAGGTTAAGGAACTGAAAGAGGAAATTGATGAAAAGAATAAAGAAACTCAAAGAAAAATGCAGGAATTGCAAAATGAAAAGTATGCCCATTATGTTTCTAATAGACATAAGTTGTTCCATATAAGACCGTCTTGCGCATGAAGATTTTGAAGCAGATTTAAAATGTGTAATTCCTTCAGAAAAAGACAGGACTCAAAAGGGTTTCATAACACCTTCTATGATGGCAGATACATAGGATGTTACCTATGCTGACTCAGAGCCAAATATGGTTGTTCTTACTTGCTTGCTTATTTTTATAGATTTCTTTTATTCTCTTCCCTCACTGCTCTCCGCAATCTTGTGTTCATCCTAAACATTTTTCACCTGCATACAATTGTGGGAGTTGTGACAAACACTGAGTACACTTCAACATTAACCTTTCTGCAGAAGAAGCCCATGTATAAAATCAGTGGACTCCATAGCAATATGTATTTCATTGCAGAAACCTCCCTTTGTTTGGCAGTGCAGGAAGGGCATCTGGTATGAGTTCATCATGCAGTAACGTATTGCCATTTCTATCTCTGTGTGCTGTGGGCAAGTCCCTGGGGACATCCGACTCATGGGTGCTCTGCTGGCCACCGTGCTTTATGTGGGTTTCTTTGCAGGCAAATATATAGGAGCTCTGCCTGTACTCCTACAAAGAGGAAGAAAGTCTGGCTTGATTGCTGAACTGAGTAGAAGTTGTATATATGTTAATGAGATACTGCACTTAAATTACTGCCCTGCCTCTTGAGCTGTAGCTGGAGTTTGCCAACCTTTCCACAAAAGGTTACATAGGTGTAGAACCCCACTGTATGCTTTCAGAAACTTGATGCTCTTTTTCTTACTGTTCAAAAAGTCCGGAGCACACATGTTCAAGAGGGCTGTTCTTGTGTGAAGAAGTAGCCAATACTGATAGGGTTAAGTATCTTTTGATGGACCATGCTGTATGTGCAATTGAATGTTACTTTTTATTTCTCAAAAGCAGCAGAATTGGACACCTGTTTTTCCCGTTTGACACCTGGGGGGTTTTTTTGGTGTTTCATGGATGATTGAAATTGAGTTACTGTAAGCTTGCTGCTTCAGCTTGTGTGGGTCATCAAAAGATGTAAGTGTACACACTGTGGTTTTGTAAACCTTGCTTTTCTTAGAAATACAAGATAATGCCAATTAGCCGAATGGTATAATTTAGATTTGTCAGTCTTCCTGAAATTTTGGAATGTTTTGCATAGAATAGAATCTTAATGTCCTTTTTACAGAGAAACGCTCACTACCCAGTTGGATTTAGCTGAAACCAAAGCTGAGTCAGAACGGTTGGCACGAGCGCTCCTTGAAGAACAGTATTTTGAACTGAATCAAGAAAGCAAAAAAGCAGCTTCAAGACACAGGCAAGAAATGACTGATAAGGACGGCATCATAAGAAGGGTAAAGTATTCCACTGTAATTAATACCCATATGTATCCTCCAACTGCAAACAGAAATTTATCTTTTAATTTATAATGTCTGCTGTGGTCATAAGTGATAAGTACTGAAGTCTCTGAGTTTTGGTCTCAGTTGGAACTGTAAGCATTTAAATACCATCATGTGAACTCCTGAAGAAACATAGACTCAATCTGAGGTGAGACTGGATTAAAACGTTGGTAATTCAAATATTAAGCCTTTTGTAATTACTTTTTGTCACTGCTCAATGTATTTTTTAAATCTTGTAAATTTGTGGAGATGTGTATTAGAGACTCTTACTGCAAAATTAGTATTTTTTAAAAACTCAACTTGGGAGTCTTGAGTTTCTTTCTGGTGTTTAACTATTTTAAAAAACCCACCAAAACCCAAAAACACCCCTCTACCCCCCAAAAAAACCCCCACCAGAAATCCCCCAAAACCGCATAGTCAAACCCCAAATTGTAATGTCTAGCAGCACAGCCCTTGAGTGTTAGTATTGGGTTCAGAGTTGTCTTTACTGCAGAATTTCAAACAGCAAGCCACATTTAGCACTGTTCCTCTACCAGTATTAGTTTTTCCTGTTTAGAAACAGCTATGCAGATTTTCTTAAGCATCTGGGAGCATACAACTTCAGTAAAACTCTAGGTGTATCTGAACTTGAACCAGTTGCTCAGAGGTTTCTGTTAGTGCTCCTGTGGATTTTGGATCTCTGTGTAAAGATAGAAGTAGTGTTTGTTGAATGTATTCTCTTTTATAAGCTTGAAATTTCCAGAATGCCTTTTCTTAAGAAGCAGTTAGAAGACTGTCTCTCTGTGGCATTGAAGGAATACCTTCTTGCCAGTATGTTTGTTAGTTTTAAATACTCTGATAATTTTCTCAGACCGTTTTATACAGAATCATTTCTACAGACTTCAAAAAAAACCTTTTCTCAGGAATGAAATTACCTGTTGTTTATTTTTTATATATATGTTAAGTGGTTACCAGAGTGCTCTCGAGGTCCCTTCCAACCCCTACAATTCTGTGATTCTGTGATCTTGAGTATTTTCTGTCTGCTAATGTATTCAAAGCATAATGGGTTTCTTACAGTTTTCTTTTCCTTTTTTTTTTTTAAAGAAAACCGTGTGTGCATATTAATCTATTTATGCTTTGACTTAGAAAAAATTAGTTCTGGTTTTATACTGATTCATATCTTTTTCCTGATGTATGACAGTTATGTAGCAGCAGATGAAGTGAATCTGCTCTAGCCTTGAATACTGGAGTTCTGTCCTCAGTCAGCTGCTTTTCTTTCTGGATTCAGGGGATGAATTGAAAATTGCCACTTTCAATAACTGAAAATCTAATTTTGCTTGAGTTTTTTAATTACATATACTACAGATTTGTCAGGTCTGCAAAGATATTTTAAAAAAATATCTTTCTGGGACCAGGTGTATTTTGAGCCTTCTGGTAAATCAGGGCAGCTTATAAGAACAGTAGAATTTTTTTAAAAATTCAGGTTTGAAAGATAAGCATAAATTTTTGGCATATCATCTGAGGAAGGCATTCCCAAGTAAAGGGCTTTTTTAGATTTAAAGGTATTTAGAATAATTTTATTATATTTTTAGAATTTATGGCAAGTTCTTTATTTTAAAATATGTTTTCTTTTAGCTGGAAGAAACGAATAACACTTTAACCAAAGATGTTGATTTAATAACAAAGGAAAATTCGGAAATCAGTGAGAAAATTAAGAAACAGGAGGAAGGTATGTCATGTTTGGAGTTTTAATTAAATCTGTTCTGAAACAGAATTGAAGCATGTGTGGAAGTGGAAATGGGAGGAGCCTTTGCTCTTTATCTTCCCTATTATTTTGGGCTATATGAGAATTAAGCTAGTGTGTTAATCTTGGAAATCTATCTTCCATGTAAACTGCCACTCTTTCTACTTTATTGCTTCTGTTTCCATGCTTGATTAAAACATGTTGATTAAATTCTCAGCTGTATCAGGTAGGAAAAATACTCACAGTCCCTCCTTGCTTTTTAAAAAAAGTTAGCAGTAAGTTCCTGCAGGCGTAGTCAGGAATGCCAGTCCAGCACAGCTCCTCCATGTGTTTTCTGTCCAACCCCCTTCTGCTGGTCATGCCCTTGTGTGCACAGGGCTGTTTTACTCAATTCATATTGCACACAGTGCATGTATTCAAGTTTTGTGTTTCTGTCTTCAGTATTTACAGTAAAGCAGTATCGGTATTTCAACTTCCTTAAGGTCTCACTTAGACTGAGAATCAGTGTTGTGATCTCATGCCTATCAGTGGATTGGCATTCTATTTGCATGCATTCTGAGTATATGGGAATTTACTTTATTATTCAGTTTACACCCACGATTTTCCATTTGAGCAAGCATTATAGAATCAGAATGCATGCTTTAATGCATACTGACTGTGAGAGAAAAGGCCTTACTGGTTGTGTTGGACATATTGTTGCAAACACTGTGTAGGCAGGAAGGCACACAAAAACATTTTCCCTTGGTTCTCCATTTGTGTAATAGTGGGGATTATGTAAGTAAGACATTTTCAGTATTTTTTAGTTTATGGAATTTGTTATTTTTAAGTACTTGAAAATTATTCTTTAATTGCTTGTGTTTTTGGTGGAGACATCCTTATCAGCGAAATGCATACTTCTAGAAAGGTGGGGACAAATCAGGTGACTGGAGGTGTGATAGAAAGATTGGTAGAATTGAGTAACTGGTGTGTGAGAAGGGTGGGAAGAACAGAGCAGGGCTATCCCTTGTGTAAAGAAAGCCTCTTCCCCCATGTTCTCTTTATGCCTGATTTGAGATTCTGTGTAGGTACTCACTTAATTTTTGGTAGTGTGAACCTGAAGGAAATGGGGCGACAAACTTAGTTATCACCAGGAAATGAAAATACACATGGTGGCATTTGTATTTAGTCTTGGTGCCTTTCTGACAGGTCTGTGACAGTAGCAGGTAACCTTTATCGGTGCAAACAGTATTTTGCACATTAAGTGACACAACAGGAAAATAAGGGGATATAGGGGGGTGAAAGATGCAACTGTAGAAGTGATTAAGCTTAGAAATATTTACCTTGTCCTAAATATCTCAAAGTTTAATATTATTTCAACAGAATATAGAATGAAAAAAGAGGAGGAAATAAATAATATTAGAATGCATTATGAGAAGAGTATCAACACTGAAAGAACTCTGAAGACACAGGTATAACTTTTAATGAAATTTAATAACAATAATTACTTTGCATATCAGATGTATTTTCAGTTTACTGGGTTTTGTGCAACTAACTCTTAGATCCTTTGAGATTAAGTTTATATTAACCACAGTGTATAATATGTATTTCTGGTATTTACATTTGAAAGAGTAAGTTTTGATGCTGTGTACTTTTCAGTATTACTTCTGTCATGAGTAAGGGTCACTTATGTTGGTGAAGATTTTCTTCAATCGAATCCTAAACTAGAACTTAGAGTTTTTGTATGAAACATCCTTGCATATATAATTTTTCATCCCGGTTTTCCTTTTCCTTAACAGGCTGTCAACAAACTGGCAGAGATAATGAATCGGAAAGAATTTAAAATAGACAGAAAGAAGGCTAATATGCAAGATTTGAGGAAGAAAGAGAAGGAAAACCGAAAGCTCCAATTAGAGCTTAATCAAGAAAAGGAGAAATTCAATCAGATGGTAGTGAAATACCAAAAGGAGCTCAATGAAATGCAAGCGGTACAATAATCTTAATTGTTTTGTGTGTGTGTGATGTTGTGGAATTCTCTCAGCAAGAAAAACACATAACTCATAGTCTACTTGAAGACAGAACAAGTTCTGTTTCAGATGTTCTGGGCCACAGAATTTAGTGAGGCAGAGAACTTGACAAGTGTGCAGCTGTCCTTGTTCTCATTACTTTGCCCTTTCTAAATTAACAACTGTGGAAGTTACCGATATATTATGAAGACTAAAAAACTGAATACTGTGTAGCATACAATTTATGCAGTTTATTTTACTGGTTGCTGGTGTCCTTTTCAAAGCAAATGATAATTTAATAGAGTAATCAGAGTGTTCAGTACTTGAATACATTGCTGGATGTTTGATATTTAAATTTTTCCCAAGACTAGATGAAAAATTAGTTCTGCTAACATTAGCATAAACTATCTAGAGATAACAAAAAGTAATTAGTTTTGTTTTCAGAATACTTTGCTGTCAAGTTTTTGGTGTCACAGTAACTATGCATGTGTGTATAAATACAGCAACTAGCAGAAGAATCTACATATAGGAATGAGCTCCAGATGCAGCTGGATAGTAAAGAGAGCGACATAGAACAACTACGAAGGAAAATTTTGGACCTTCAGCAAGGAATGGATTCTACCAGCGTTGCCAGTCTCCAGACAGATGAAACAGATGGAAATCTTTCAGGTAAGAGAGAAGCACATTTGAACTACTCAATTTTGTGCATAGATAGAGTTTTAGAAGATAGTGTTTCAAACAAGTTAGTACCTTCCAGACATCTTCTGGCTGTCTCTATCTCACATCTATACTTCCTTTTTAATATTTTTATCTCATAATTTAGTGTCCTTAGCTACTTCTATTTAAATCTTAATTTCTTCTCACACTTGAATGTAGTGAATACAATGTGTCGTGCCCGGTGGAGTACAGGGGCCAGCACTTCCACAACATCATCATTGTATTTTTAGATCTTGAATGCAAAATTGCCTTCATCTTGTTTGTTCTTTCTCAAGTCACACAGCACCTTTGTGTCAACTGGCAATAATTGCCATTGTGAAGAATGATTGTAGGAGTTTTGATAATAGGTTTATAGCTGCACAGTACTCTGATTTTAGCAGATACAAACAAATTATACAGTGTAGTTAGCCATTTCCATGTAGCTCCAAGCATTATATTTGAGACCCACTGTTACACTGCTTAGTGACTTTTATATTCCACCCCACCCCACCCCCCAAGGTTAAAAAAGTGTAAGCAGGACTTTCACATGATCCACTGTATCTCTAGATAAAGGAATAAAGCTTCAGTGGTAATAAGCTATGCTTAACAATTTCCAGATGTTGGAGGTAGCTTTGCTTTTCTCTGTAGTTAAGTAATTTTTTATAGTTTATCATAAAATTCTTAATAAATGTTTGTCTTACATGCTTGTCTTAAGGATTTGTAGTCTGGTTTTGATTGTACAAACATCTATTAAAACATATGAAAATAGAATAATATTTGAGGTATTTTAAGACCTCAGTCGATGAGTAATCAGGCAAAAGTAAACAGAATCATTTTAGGTGTCTCTTTACCTGTTAATGTACTTCATGCTGGTCACATTGCCATATTCTAGAGTTTTTCCAGGGGTCTTAGTGATTGAAATTTCAGGTAGGTTACAAGGATTTCATGTATGTTTCTATATAGTTATTCCTTTCTGTGTCTATTTTTGTGTCTTAACTTCCCCTGTATATTTTTAGATTTTATTTTTTAGTTAATATTTAAATCAGTTCTATTCTAGAATAGATTTCCATTCAGATAATGATACAGTCTGGTCTTCGGAACTTCCATTCTGTCCAAGAAGCCTTTTGCAATCTGAAGTTTGATCTGGAAAATGCTCAGGCAATTGCCATCTTGTAAGGTGGATGTCTATTTTACTTCTTTCCAAAACATCATCTGGGGCCAGACTTCCATTGAAACTGAGTATTGGGAATTCATAGAACTATTAGATTGGTGAATGAACATTTTTTTGTTCTTAACCAACACCTGTAAAGAACTCCCTCTGGTATTTCTGAACTGCCAGTACTTCTCAGGAGTGTTTCTCTCAGACACTAATTCTCAGTGTATTCCATTTAATTGGAGCAAAAAAAGAAACCAGAGGCATTTTACTTATTAGTGGTTTTTTTATTCCCTCAAATTACTATTCAGAATCAAGCCTGATGTTTGATAGTGTCTCCTAAATGGAGAATACTGTCATTTGTAATTTTTAAACTCCTGTACACTGAGAGCTTACATTTTTCCACAAGAAAACAAGCTAGATTTATTCTACGTAATAGGGTAGGTTTGAATTCCCTCCCTTTCCTTCTCAGCCATTTTCAGTGTGATGGCTGTTGTGCATTACACTGAAAACAGCCAGTGCCTGTATCTGGGCAATAGGTACCTTCCCACATTTCATCTTAAGGACAGTAGTACGTAAATATGACCCTGCTGTCTCTTAAGCCTTGGAAAGACTGTAGGAGTAAGGTCTCTTTCTGCCTGATTAAGGTACATTATTTCCAGTTTTACCTCTGGAGACACGCATAGTTGGGTTTCTGGCTGAATGACCTGTCCCTTCAACTCTGGGGTAGAAATTTGAGTATGTGCAAGATCTTTTCTAGTCAGCTGTAACTTTTCCATTGTTAATTGAAACATGGACAATTACTTGAAGTTCTTGTGGTCTTCCTCTTCATTTTCTAAACTTGTGACTATCTCTTTTTTACTACCCTTTCGTTTCACTTGGCGTCTTTTTTGCCATTTTCTCTACCCATGCCTCTGATTTTTACTGCAGTTGTGCTGCTGATGCTACTGTGTCATGCAGGTAGGACCTCTAATACATATTATTAGGACTTCTCTAGATTTAGATCATGTCCTGTTGTGTCCATCTGTCCCACTCCGCCTTTTTTTTTTGTTTTGTTTGAGGTGAGGCTCTGAGTTATCAAGAGCTGAAAAATAAGCATTTAAAAGAAATTAACCTAAGTGTAGTCACATTTCACACACTTGTCAGAGCCAAGTAGAGGGCAGAGGAGTGTGCTAGCATTATAAGTGGGGGGAAGCCAGTCTTCAAAGTAGAAATACCCCATGCCTTCTGCAAACCAAGTAAATAGTCTTCAAAACAGAGTGTGGCATACCCACCACAGTTCATGTGCTACAGTTGAGTTGTATGAAGTTGTTTATCTTCAGCTGTGTGCTAAGTTTCAATCACTTCTGTAGCCCAAATATGGACGTTCCTTCAGAGCACCCTGAATAGCATCTTGTGTAAGAGGTGGTTCTCATGAGCAGTCAGTAGGATTCTCTAGCTGATGCATCTGTTCTTAAGGGGAAGACATTCCTTAAACATACTGAAAGCAAACAGATGGTAGAATTACTAAATAAGTAATCATGGTATGATTTATTCCATTTCCTGTCACAGCAAAAACATCACCAGGGGAAAAGTGGAAACACAAAATAATGTAAGCATGTATAAATATAAAAGATTCCATGGTCTCAGTTCTGGCAATGGGCAATCACTGGTTTAATTGAGAGAAAACTTGGTGTGAAATGATGTGATTGTAATGTTGGCACAAGTCTAGAGAGAGCCCTGGCTCTCAGGCATTTTCCACTGTCCTTCTGCCTGGCAGAGAGGTCCAGGCTATGGGGTAGAGTCTTTTATAATCAGGGAGCTTAGGTTACCAGCCACCAGAGAAGCTGTAAAAGTAGAATTCATAATTTACAGGAAAAGCATCTTGTAAAATTTTAGGGTCAGAAGGCTTTGAGCTCTACGAATAAACTCAAGGTAATACTAAAATTAATTCCTAATACTCAGGTTAAAGGAAATTTTTCTGAATTTGGAGGTAGATACAGAGAAATCACATGGTAACACACCTTAACTTACTTGGAGGTGGTTTGGTAACTTATGTTGCTTCCAAGGTAGGGATTGGCTCCTTTAGATGGTCCAGGCTATTCGTGGGCTTTTCCTTCACCAGATGGGAAAGATCATGACTTGGAGGAAGGATTTCCTTGTATTCAATTCTAGGCATTTCTTGTAACTCTCACTTGCGATCACTGATTCAGATAGCAGCTCATGTCTCACTTAATGTCTACAATGTTAATAAAGCCCTTCCCAAAACAGCTGAAATATTTGCTTTTTGATGCTGCCTTTGGAATGCCTCTTCCTCCTGGCTGGACTTAGGAAGTACTACTACTTACGTGATTGTAAAAGAATTCTTCTTTGTCAAGACAAAACATAATCAGGAACTTAAAGGGGTTTTATTGAATTGTTATAAAGCACTTAGCCTGTTGTGAATTAAGGGTTTTTTTCATCTGATTGGCAAGATAGTTGAAGCAATTGAACTGTCCTACAGGTTTAACTGCAGCACATAATATTTTACAGTGTATGTTATAAATCATGTATTATACAAAGATAGGATGGAATAATGCAAACGGACCATTGAAGCTGACAGGTTGGGGTTTTTTAATATGGGACACAGTTATGCCTTTCTGAAATACCTGCAAGTAGCTGTCACCTGAATAAACCTCAAAGCAAGATCCAGCCAGGTGAGATCTGCAGGAAATTACAGTAGGACAGCCTGAGGAGGGAAAGAAGCAAATGGCAATTGTAGACTGGAAAAGATGAGCAGGGTAGTATCTTTGTGGTTTTGGTTACTGTGGAAGATTCTGAGGAGTAGGAACTCTTGAACATTGAAAGAGATGCTGTGCTGCTCAGGGAGGCACTGGTATTACTAAGCTCTAAAGCAACAAAAGGTCATATAAATCAGTGCAGTCATGGTTGTCTTTGTGATTTTATTGAAGGCTTACTGTTAGAACTCACATTTATCATACTGAATCACAACAAATCCTGACAATATGAACACTAAAGTGGATCATAGAATAGTAGTGATCATGGTTGGAAAAAACTTTCAAGATCATCAAGTCCAACTGTCAGTGCTACACCACTGTAACCTCTAAACCAGCTTCCAAAGTGCCACATCTACCTGTTCTTTGGAACAGCTCCAGGGATGGTGATTTAACCACCTCCCTGGGCAGCCTGTTTCAATGCTTCACCACTCTTTCAGTGAAGAAATTTTTCCTAATATCCAATCTGAACTTCCCCTGGCACAACTTGAACCCATTCCCTCTTGTCCTGTCACTAGTTATTAGGGAGAAGAGGCCAACACCCACCTCGCTACAAGTTCCTTTCAGGTAGCTGTAGAGAACAATAAGGTCCCCCCTCAGAAGATGTTTAGAATGCAAATCCACATTTTAATACATATTCAGAGATAATTATGAGATCTGTAGCTTTCATGGAATTCTTTCTTCATATTCTGCTACCCATCGGATATTTTTGAGGCCTATCTTGGATTTTCTGAATTGGAAATATGAAGTATCAATTCTGGGATTCTTTCTAAAATACAGGAGAGTTGTCATGCAATAGTTTTGAGCCTATTTTTAAAGACAGGAATGGAAGATTCTTTTTCATAGTCTTTTTCATAGTCCATATTTTTTAAATTACTTAATCAGAACACTCATAAATATTATTCTTCTAGATAGAATATTTGTGAGACGGCCAGATGAGCATTTGCAATTGTGCTAGCTAACTCTGTCAAAGGAAATTAAAATGTACTATAAATATTACTTGATAGAAACCTTTGTGGCAGGGCTGGAATGAAAGGGCTCATCTACCCTTTCAAGAGGACATTTGGTTCCAGACGAATGTGAGGTTTGTTGAAAAGGAGTACATTCAGAAACAGTTAGTTTCAACTGCAAGATGTTATTCACAGCTTGGAAATCATCTCTCATGCAAGTAGAATTTGCTCACTAAAATAGATTTATAGTAGACAGAAAGCAATGTCAAGTGATTCATTTGTAAGAGCTCAACCACTTCCTACTTCCTTTGAAATTTCTTTCAGAACATGTTGAAATAGAAGTGAACTTAGAAACTGGCCCTATAATCTGTGTGGAACCTGGTTCATCTTTTAAAATTTATAATTACTGGATATTTCTACATTTTCATATGCCATGATTTTCATAGGTATGGACTTATTTCTTCCAAACCACAGTCCTCCACACATTGTGTTGGGTTGGCCTTGGGTGATGCCAGGTGCCCACTAAGCCGCTTCATCACTCCCCTGTTCAGCAGGACAGGGCAAGGAAGAAAATAAGATGGAAAAAACTCATGGGTCAAGATAAAGGCAGTTTAATAAAGCAAAAGCAAATACTGTGTGTGGAAACAAAGGAAATGAAAAGATTTAGTCTCTGCTTCACTTCAGCAGGCGATGTTCAGCCACTTCCTGGGAAGCAGGGCCTCAGTAAACAAGTGGTTGCTCCTGAAGACAAACTGTGTTTGTTGGGGTTGTTTTGGGGTTTTTTTTGGGGGGGGAGGGAGGAGGAGGCAGGGCACCCCCTTCTTGCTCTTAGCTTTCATTGCTGGGCAGCCCTCACATGACATGGAATACCCCTTTGGTCAGTCGGGGTCAGCTGTCTTGGCTGTGTCCCCTCCCTTTCCCTCTCCCAGCCGACTGGTGAGGGGGAACGTTGGAGGGACAGCCTGGGTGCTGTGCCAGCGCTGCCAAAGCACTGGTGTGTGACCAGCACCTTGCTCACTGCCAGCGCACGGCACAGCACCGTGAGGGCTGCCACAGGGGAAATTAATTCCAGCTCAGCCAGACCCAAACAATACTCTATTCCTTTTGAATCAGTCATCCATACTGTGTTCATTATTAGCAATTAATCACTTTATTTTGCAACAGAGGACTTGAGTTTCAGGATATTTCTTAAATTACTAAAAAGGGAAGAACCTTCTCTTGATGTAGAAGTTAATCAAAGTATTCACAATTGGATAAGCATTATCTCTGATGCCTGCATACATGAAGTTTCCTTTTCCAAAGTTCCTGAATATCAAGAATTGGGGGGCAACCCTCAGCTCCCACAATTTTTATGAGAGTCAGGGAAATAGAAATTTTCTTCATTTTTCCATGAAGATTCCTTACTGGGATGAGTTCTGCTGACAGGCCTTTCTTCCAATTAGAATCTCAATAGTTCAGTGGTTCCCAGCATTGTGAAGTTCTTCTGTGTAGAGAGATGTTAGGAAATGATTGTGTATTTTTAAGTGTAGTCTGGTTCTAACTATTGTATGCTGTAAGGCTAATGCAGGGAGGGGGTTTTATGCCTAGTATTTTATGCCTAATGTTTAATGCCTTGTAGAAGGCTGGGCTGTAAATCTCATTGTAATTTTACATAACAAAGTATATGGACAATATCTTTTGCATATTTGGATGTATTTTCAGAGCTTGCTGGGCTGCACTTCTGAGAGTTATCCCTGAAGGATAAAAGGGATCAGTAGGTCCTTTTTACATAAATATTTGTGGAGAGTGTTTTCAGTTCTGCCAGTTAAGTTTATTATCAAGGATGCATACATTAGCTATTGGCTATATTTCTGTACTCTGACACTTTTCTAACAAATCCTGTTTCTACAAATTACAGAAATTTTATCAATTGTGAAATAAATTTCTAATTGTGGAGTGAAATTTTGATTATTCTCACATTTACAAAATTGTGAGTCTTCTAACAGTGTTGTTTCAGATGAATAGAATCCTGATAGCTTGTCACTGCTATTATCTGGCTTCATAACTTTAAAAATACCTGTCAAAACCCAGTATCAGTTAGCTGGAGGGGTTTTTAAAATCTGTTTCACATTAGGCAATGGTAATCTTCTTGTGATGCTTCTTTGTATCATTGTTAAATTATTTCAGTAGTTTGGGGATAGGAAAATACATTGTTTCAATACTCTGTGGAAAACTGTCCGCTGAAAAGTTGAATAAAACACTTGTCTCTTATTCTTTATATCTAGCTGATTCTTCCTGCATTCCTTATTTATTTATCTCCTATGCTTATCTTCTGTGAGTAATGGGACACCCGCGTAGCCTTGCTTGCTCTTGCGCGCTCTCCTTTTTCTGTTGCCCTTGGAAAACATGTGAATCTGGTTTGTTTTACTTGCTGCATCTTCCTGCTGAGTATTGTCATACAGCCCCTGTGGATGTTAAATTATGTTGATATTGAAAAATCCTCTTAATCACCCTCCGTTGAAGCTGTAACACGTTTTCAAAGCAAAGCCTTTCCTGCCTGGCTCTTTGCAAACTATTTACATAGAGCATTAGATGTTGGCATCAAGGAAAGCAGCTTCACTTTATTTTGCAGTAGGTGTATCATCAAGTGTTAGCTTGTGATGAAGCATGGAGTAAATGCTTATCTCTTTGTTTTATTTAGCTGTGCTTTTTATTCTGCTTTGCCGAATAGGTTATTGCCTATCGCTGCATGTAGTATATCTTCCTTTCTAGTAATCCTTTGCTTTTGTGCTATTCTGCTTTATTTTTATAAATACATAAAATAATTTAGTATGCTTTTTTTTTTTAAAAACCAGAATCAAGACTTGAAGGTTGGCTTTCAGTACCGAACAAAGGAAATATAAAGCGGCATGGCTGGAAGAAACAGGTACAAATGGATTTTTAATTATTTTATCCCCCCTCAGCTCCCTTGGAAAGTTTTTTAGGCATACAGTGAATTGGTTTTACAGCTCACATTTCAGAAACCAACAACAGAATTAGAGTAACTTAGTGTGTATACATTACTTGATTGAAGAGGAGAAAAACCAGTAAGAAAATTCAAGTTCAATATGAAATCTGTGTAATAACATTGTGCAAATTTAGAACAGGTGGGTGAGGAAATGCTTTACACTGGGCATCTTGGAACCATTAAAAGTCCCATTTATCCTTTGAGCAAGCTGTTTTATAATACTGTTACTGAAAAATAAGTTCTTTGTGCAACTTGACAGCAGAAAGTAGGCAATACCACACATTTTTTGAAAGCAGTGGAAGAGTGCATCGCACTATAACTCACCATGTGTGAATTCCAAGAGTGTCTTCATCTCCCTGACTCAAATGGTCTCTCTAGAAAAGAACTGGTTTACCCTCAGAAACTGAACCTCTGTGCTGGAATTCCCTTTCTAAACAAAGCAGTGTTGTGTTGCCTCTGCAGAGGTTACCACCTGATTCTTCGAAACTTCAGATGTTCAAACTGAGATTGTTAGAACCAGGTTCTGATTATGTTTCCTGGCTTTCCAGTTCCCCTAACAAACATCCTTTAGTATAACAAATTACAAAAGTGAACATGGTCACTAGAATTCAGTAATTTTTGCAGGCAATTTGTATGAAATACTTGATTTCCCTGCATTTTCCCTAAGGTACGTTCAAAGCCCAATGCTGGAAACGACTCAGTTTGTTCATGACACTTGCAACAAAACTTTCTGATTTCTGCAGAAATCTCCTTCTCAGATGCTCCTATTTGCATTCACATTCTCCATGTGTTAGAATGGTCTTGTTCCTACAAAATTTAATGGAGAAGATTTAATTCCTATCAAAGGACTGCTTTTCACTTGGTTGATGGTATAAGGAAGGTCATGTTGAAGTGGTTTGAGTTCCAGACCTGTCTATTTTTACATCAACGTCAAACCTTCTTGGCGATGTGCCTGTTAGTGAAAATCACCACCTATTCCAGCTGTTAATGTCTGCCCTGTTTCAACTAACGGCTGCTTTGAGTATTCTCCCAGACCCTCTCGTCTGAGATGAGAGGCAGTGCAGACAAGTGCTTGAAAATGCTTCCTCACCACAGTTTAGAACCTGGGGTTTGCTACAGGTTCCTCAAATGTTTTTCGATTGGTTTCTGGTCTGTGCGTTTCACTTGGTCTCCCCGTTAGCAGAGCTGCAGGAAATCTACAGGGCAAGGTCAAGAATGTTCTTTGTGCCATGTTTGAGTCAAACACTGATAAAGTTTGAATGTTCTTTGTGTGTCTCAAGAAACACACCTATTTGTGAATCTACCCCACAACTTGTTCTGCTTGATAGCTAAGGCTGTTTGACTTATGTTGTTCCAGAATTGATTCACCAGGTGGCTGATTCTCCAGGTCAGACTCTGGGCAGTGTCCATGAGTGGAAGTGACTGTACCTAGTCACAAATTATGTAGCTTTATTCTGCTCTGGATTATGTAAAATACAGCATAATCAGAAAAACTCCATCAGCCTTTGCTACTTGTCTTTAAGAAACAGAGATAGTTCTTGCATCCTCTTAACATTTTAAACTTAAGATCAATGAAGCTTCTGCAGTGAGAAACTGAGCTTCTTAAGGCATGCCCAGTGTAGGCAAGCTTAGTTCCCTGAAGATGTTTTGGATAGTTACTCCATTCATACTTCCAGAGTGTGAATAAGAGTTCTTGCACATGGAGGGAATCTGAGCTACAGATAGTTGGGTCTGTCATGACTGGAGTCGTGCTGATAAGATTCCTTAAACTAGCTGAGGTTTGAACCTGTGAGGTAGAGTAGTGAGGAACTATGTTGATTTTTATGTGTATTTTGTTGGCTGCACTGCATATGAAATTAGCTGGCTTTGTAATCACCCTTCTCAGGTGCTTCTGTCCTAAATTCTCCTACACTTTTGGGGTTGGTGTGAAGTATGCAACCTCAAATACAGGCATGGCCAGATTAACTTAAAGGGAAGACAGAATTGCATTAGCAGAACAACTGGACCGATGCCTGAGTCATTATAACTTGAGCTACACATTTCTGACTCAAATGGTAGTAGCACTGATGGTTTTGCCCCATGTCCTCCAAGTCGTTTAGCTTAAGTTAGAAAGGGTTGAGTATGAAAAATTCATCTGAGAATAAACACTTGAGTTAGACCTCAAAGTAACATTAAAATTAGCCAGGTTTTTGTCTGGAACTTCATTTCATCCCGAGTGGAGATGATAAAAATATCCTTCAAAAACCACTGTAGAACAGAACTACTGTCAGAAGATTTAGTGTGTGTGTGTGTGTTTGCAACAGGACATTGAGGCTGTTGTAGGTAGCTTTTCTTTCAAGGTTAAATTGTTCTTTCACCAGGACTTGTATACAGCATAATAATTTCATTCCACTGCAGTCAGAATAGTTGTAGTTGTCATCTTAAGGCCTTGCTCTTGTCTGTGAGAGGCTGAGGTGCTTCAAAGACAAAAGAGATATGAGCTTTCTGGTGAAGAAGATCAAAGCAATACAAGCACAGACTTTTTCTTCAGAGGGGAAGATCAGATGAGGGTCACACCATTACAATTTGGTACCTAAGCAAGTTGATCATGCTTTCTATTAAAGAATCCTGACTGAGTTCTGAAGGCCCTTTTAGTTGGGAGGGCAAAGATCCTTTATGGCTTTTTTAAAGTGCATGTCAAAGCTCTACAGCTGTAGCATGCAGCTCGCACAACAGATTTTTAAAAGACTTCTATAATCTTGTTGAGGTAACTTTTCATATTCAGGTTTTGAGGTCAGAGCTAGTCCTCTGTAATGAGGAGATTCGGTGAACTGTTGTAGGAGGAGTAACCACCATTGTCAGTATCTTCATCATGCAGAAGTCCATTCAGTTACCTACTAGTAACTGGAATTCAAGGTGAACTGTTTGTGTGTTCACTCTTGCTTTTCTGTCCTTTCCAGTGCTTCTGTGTCATATTATACCTGGATCTGGAGCACACTATAGACAGAGCAGTCAGTCTGACTCTCTCTAATCTTCAGTACCTCATGCCTTTCAGTATGTTCCTTCTAAAACATTTGAAACTGCCTGCAGAGGGAACTGCCACAACTGTCACTGAGCTCAGAGCACGTTACCAGTAGCTCTTGCTTATTGCCCAGAATCCCATGCATTCTGGAGTGCTCCGCTTTTTCAGTGGCGTGGGATACATATTAATATGCATATTCTGAGTAAGGACTTTTAAAACACTTAGCAGCACATTACCAAATGTTTCTGTTCTTTAACATCTTTACCATTCTGAGAAAAATTCTGTGGTTTGACCTTTAAAGTGTCACGTAGCAAAAGGAAGTCCATTTCTTTTCTTCTCTGCAAACCTTTCCCTTACTGTCTCAGTGTATTCCTAGATTTGGGACATATGCCAGACTTCTGTTTGTGCTGATTTGTTCTGGCTGTTTATCAGTTCATTAAATTGAACGTGTACTAGAGCTGAGGGAATCTCTTTTAGCCTACCAGTAGCTTGGTGCAAAGTACCAGTGAGTCCTGCAGGTCTCTAGAACTGTTGTTTACAACTTTGTCAGTAAGTGACAGATTCTGCAGTCCAGGAGTTTCACAGTACTTTTGATAGCAACTGCATTTTGTGGGATTGTGTACAGATGGACTTCCAGGGTCATGGCGAGCCTTACAGGGTCCTCCAGTGACAATACACAGCCACTGCAGCTTGTAGCATTGCACAGCACGTGGTAGTATAGTGCCTGCATGACGATTTAAATACCTCCTGATAGGACTTTTTAAAACTGAAATTACTCGGGCTTTTGATGTGCATATATATGGGTGTACAGTAGGATAGCTTTCAAAAATGCAATTTTAACTTGGTTTTCCCCTTTCTTTCCCCAGTATGTTGTGGTGAGCAGTAAAAAGATCCTGTTCTACAATGATGAAAAGGACAAGGACCAGTCTAATCCATCCATGGTACTAGATATAGAGTAAGTAAAGCTGCTGTTAGTGTAGGATAATAATTAGCTAAAGAGCATTGTGTGAGAGGTAATTGATAACAAATCTAGAATCCATAAATACTCTTTAAATTTCCCATACTAGTTGGAAAATGTATGTTTCCTATTTCAGGGTGTTGTCAACAGAAGATACTACTTTGTCCTACTATTGGTAAAAGTTAGAGAAAGAATTAAATACCCAATAGTGTGATATTGTCTGTTGTCAGTGGTCTGAATTTGCAGAGATGGAGAGTCTCACCTAGCTATGACAGAGAAGGGTCGGAGACATTGGAACCTCTGTATTATGTTATCTCCTTTTGAGCCAGTAAAGCCTGGCTTTTCCAGTTGATTCAACAACCGCTGTCTAAAGCAGGACATAATGATCGTGGGATAGATGGGGAACTGGCTGCCTGGTTTTAGGTCTCATCCCCACGCTTCATACCTTTTTCTTGTTGAGAAAGGACCAGTGTTGATCAACCCTAAAGCATTTCTAACTTTTCCAGATGGTTTCTGTTTAGAGTGACAAAGTAATGAATTGTGATCCCTTTACATTGGTTATACACAAGGCAAATTGTGTCAGGTATCATTGAAGCCCGTCACTGAAACATGCCTGCATGTGATATTTGAACAGCTGATCAACATTATGGGACCTTACAGACCAGTAATTGAAAAAAGGTTTTAAAATTTGTGACTAGGTCTATGGGTGACTAACAAATAACATGCTCTGGAAGGGATCCCAAACTCCAGAAGTGCTCGAGCTGCTGATTGCTTGTAACTGGGAAGAAGAGTCGTTTTCTCTCTGAGCTGTTTCTTACTCTCTTTTCATAAACATCTATTACGGCAACTGCTGAAAACAGGATATTGGGATAGATGGGCTTCCAATCTTGATCCAGTATAAGATGATGTTTGTTCCAATTTTTATAGCATTTTCAACAGCTGGTGCCCCAGATCACCTTTTGTGGTGCTCTGGCATTGATCATTAATCAGCTGATGACTTAGTAAAAATGTTAGTGAGTGGTACTGTACTTCATATGGTTACTTCCAGCCAGGGTTATCAATAAACTTTTCAGGCAATAATCAGTTAGACTTCCCAGTGTTTTGAGGAAGATTTTGATTATCTTTCTCACAGGTAGATCTGTCACAATGAAACTTGAATCCGTTGTAAGATAACCACCTTCACGTGCTATGAAATGTTTTGGTCTTACTTGAGTAGACAAGATCTGTATGTTTTATGAATTAATTTCTCAGATCATATTGTAGCCTTAAAGTACATTTTATCAATTGCATGAACAAGATTTACAAGAACTTCAGAGCACTTTGAGAACTGTTTTAAAAATACACATAGCCTTTTAGCATTTTCTGACTCTTGTTTCTTCTCATCTAGTAAGCTGTTCCATGTCCGGCCTGTAACTCAAGGAGATGTATATAGAGCTGAAACCGAAGAAATTCCTAAAATATTCCAGGTAAAAAGAGGTGTATTCCCATTTCTGTTGAACTCTCTTGAAAAGCTTTGGCAGGTTCTTTGAAAAGTATATAAAAACATATAGTGCTTCAACAGTAACATAACAGTTTTCTTTTTCAGATTCTCTATGCTAATGAGGGGGAGTGCCGGAAGGATTTGGAGGTAGAACCAGTACAGCCAGCAGAGAAGACCAATTTTCTAAATCACAAAGGCCATGAATTCATCCCAACGTTATACCACTTCCCAGCCAACTGCGAGGCCTGTGCCAAACCTCTCTGGCATGTCTTCAAACCCCCTGCTGCCCTAGAATGTCGAAGATGCCATGTGAAGTGCCACAGAGACCACTTAGATAAAAAGGAGGAATTAATTGCACCGTGCAAAGGTATACACACGGTGTTTTGCATTCTGTGTTCTCTGCATGTTTAGCCGGACCTGCTAAACTATCACAGGCAGCAAATGAACACACTTTAGAAGTTCTCTGCTCTTCAGTTTTTAGGTGCAAAAGGTGCTGTTAAAACAAAAGGCTGTTGACACTGCTTATGAACGTGCAGCTGTGGCAAGCCTCCATAGGGAAGCCTTGGTGGTGTCACGGATGTGGCTCTACTGAGGGCCCTTGAGAGCACAAAGGTCCCTAGAGGTTTGTGCCCAAGAGCAGCTCCTTGGTTGCCAGACCGTTCTCCCTCTGACATGTGGTCCATGTTAGGGACAGTGCAGTGGCTGTATCACCAGATTGTGCTAAGACCTTGAAGAGTGGTTCTGCAGCCACTTCACAGGCTGGAACAAAGGTCTCCTCTCTGTGCTCCTGTGGGGTATTTGGGGTATGTACTCTGGAATTCACACCTAAGGCACCCACACAACTTTCCAGCTTAATAAGAGTGTACTTGGTGTATGTTTTCTCATTTCTTGAATATTAATGTTAGAATCAAGAATCTTACTGCAGAGTGACAGATATTGAGAGAAACCCTAGTCATAATTTCCCCTGCTGTTGTCCTCCAAAAATATATAAGCAATTCCAAATATGTATGTAGGCGTCGTTCTTTCCAGTGGCACACCTGGTATGTCACCATTCTTACTTTGATAACAAGTCCTAGTTTGCACTGAATGTCTTTCTCCTTCTACTTACAGTGAGTTACGATGTAACTTCTGCAAGGGATATGTTGTTATTGGCATCCTGTCAAGATGAACAGAAGAAGTGGGTGACTCACTTAGTAAAGAAGATCCCTAAGACGCCACCATCTAGTTTTGTTCGTGCTTCTCCTAGAACTATGTCTACAAGATCCTCAGCAAATCAGTCATTCCGAAAAGCTGTTAAAAATACTTCTGGAAAAACTAGGTGAGAAACTACAAAAGCTACAGTTCTTTCTAACAACCCCCTTCCCCTGTTTATGTTTCTTATTTCATGTGAAATTGTGAGATAATTCCATTAGTTCTGACTGTTGAACTGCTGATCTAAATCTTTGCTCAAATCATAGAATCACAGGAGGAAAGAAGGAACAGAGAGAACTCTCTCGTGCTGTTGTGCGAATGTGTTGGTTCTTTGGATTTGGAAAGGTGCTCTAGAGATGGCCAGTGCACCTGAGGAGCTGGATGTGTTTTTCGCTGCTTAGAGGCAAGGCTCGGTAGATAGAGCAGCAACGGTATTTAACTGCAAGGATGGTCTGTGTAGGTGTTTGGGGATTGGCTCACAGAGCTTGTGTAAGCTGGAAGTCTTCTGCAAGTGGGGGTGAAATGAGGAACTCAAAGATTCTCAGTCTGTGTCTTGCCATTTCTTTTGGTGTGAGGCAGCTTAAACGTGGATTCCAGTATTTCCCCCTGCTTGCTTATTCCATCTTCTCCTATCCCAGCAATTGTTTCTGTGAAGCACAGAAGTTTTCATCCATGCTCTTTTGTGGGAGCAAATCCATTTTCTTCAATCAATTCATTGGTTCTTTTTCACTCTCTTAATAGAAATGTTGGTTTGGGGTTGCCTTTAGCAAGAGCAATTTTGCAGCTAGTCTCTTCTAGAATGAAGAGCTTTACATATTTGCAAATGAGTCTGTTTGGGAAGATCAGTTATTCAGACAAACTCTTTTATTAATGTGTTGGCATTTGGCCCGTCAGAGAATCATAGAAATGTGCAACTACTGAATAGGAATGTTTAAAAATGAGAAACACCATTGTTTGAAACGCTTTTTAAAGTTCCTGGAGATCCAATGGGCCTGATTTCTAACCAGCACCAGAAGGGAGCTGCGCATTGCTGCGCTTTATCTTGTGGCAGCTCATGCTTCACAGAGCACCGCACTAAACTGATGTATTTTCCAGAAAAGAACTAGTCCAGGAATGTTTTCACTAAAGAGAAGACAGAAAACTCAAAGTGTAACAACAGCAAAAAAACAACCCCATCCTTAACCCCACAAGAGAAAAGCATGTGGTTTTCTGTTTGGTTAGGAAGTTGCAGTGGTTCCTGGAAAAGGCCAGATATGTCTCAGGAATTGATAGAGGAAGAGTGAAGATGGCGGTCTTGCAGTAGGGAGGTATCAGGTTGGATCAGCTGCTCAGAGTGCTGCAGCCTCACATTTTCTCCTTCAGCCCTGGTGTCCAGCCTCTGTTCATGCCTTTCTCCATCACCCAATGGGATCTCCCGCATTTTTGGGAAGAAATAAACCCCTTGGGTTTTCTAACAATACCCATGTGGTACTTCAGGTCTTTAGTTTCTCTAACAGACTGTCATGTGAATCGAACAGTTAACATTTATATTACTCTTCTAGACTCTTCGTCTGGGAGTTTGATGATATAATTGATATTTGGCCTTAGAAACCTCGCTTCTTACTGATGTTTAGTACTGACAAAGCTGCTGAGAACATACAATTAATTTACAGCAAACTGTTTTAACACTGCAACATTGTAGGCATGGAGTATGGAGGAAGAAGCATATTGAGCATAAGCAGTTTAGAGAGGCACAGTACTTGTGACCAGCAGGAGTGCTAGGTAGTGCATGCTGCTGGCCTGTCCTGACGCATGGAGAGGGGTGCAGGAGGCAGATGGGGAGCCCCGCACCTCACCGATCCTTGTGGAGCTGCTTGTGTGGCTCTGTGGTGCACTCCATCCCTGTCAGATAGCTGCCTCTGGAATGTACTGGGGCTTTTGTGGCACCTACAGAGCAATGTGAGCAAGCAGTTACAAGACTGAGTTACTCTGAGCAAATAAGCATGAGAAGAATGTCAGGCAGGCACTTATCCTTCGTGCTCTTCTACTGTGGATGTGTTTGTGACTTTCTTGGACAAATTTGATGTTAGCTGTGTCTGTGAACTGGACAAACGCTGCTGTGATGTATACAGTACAGCCAGCCTGTGCCCTGATACCACGTTCTATAGGTTTAGAAAGAAGAGACACTGCATTTATTCACTTCTGATGCACCAGATGTTTAAATTTGGGTTATTAAACAAATTTATAGTGGATCTTATATACTGAGCACTTGTGATTGCACAGTAGTTGAGCTAAGCTGGCAGCCTGTTGCTGCGTAAGGGGGGATTTTCCCTGTTTCCCTTTCCTGCTTTGATGCCATTGGATCCCGGGTAAGTGCTTGAAATGATCCGTTTTGGACCGTGCCATGAAGGTCCGCGATTCAGTTTCCTGGCCATCAAAAAAAGGAAGACTTACTTTGCTGAGCTAGTGAGTGGAATCAGCCCCCTGAGAAGTGCGGTGACTGCCAAACCCGAGGACAGGTAAGTAGGAGTGCGCCCCTAGGGTCAGGAAGGTGATGAGGTGGAGGAAGAGCGCGCCCTTTTCAGAAGGCAGTGAGTTGTTAGTCCCACTTCTATGAACTCAAGACACTGCAGGCTGCAGTTCTCGTTCTGAGCTCTTCACCTGGACGCCGGGGGTAAGAGAAGCGGTGACGATGTTAATGGGATGTACATGTTCGGCTTTTACTAAGTATCTGAACGTTGTTCTCTTGTCAGACAGCATAGCAGAGCTTGATCTCAGTGGTGGAGTCCTACCATGTAAGCAGGCATTTACTGTTTTGTCGAATGGATACAGGCTGAACACGTGCTTTAAGACACCTTAGGGCATTTCATGTAGGGTCTGATCCGCCTTTCTTCGCAGTTGTAGGCGGCACTTCACTGACTTCATGGAGGAGCGTATCAGACCCATTAAAAGGACCTTCATGTATAAGTTCATCTCAAGTTCTATTCCTCACCTCAGTATCCTGTCACTAGGAAATACAGGGCAGAACTTCACGATGAACTTGCTAGCATTAGCAGTACTGCTGCTAGATCTGAAACTACACCTCACCGATTGTAATATGCTGATTTATACACAGTGTGGTTGCACAGTGGAAGCGTTTCATTGTAATGTGTTTGGACTTGGGCACCTGATGAAGTTATTGCATGTTTTAAAAGAAAAGCAAAACACAGAAACCCAACACATCCTGTGAGTCAGATGAGCTCTGGCAGCTGCACATGTGTGCTTCTAGCCCCGCAGAAAGCCTTTGCTTGTCCTGCAAGTGAAAGAGGGTCACCTTGCATTTGCCATGAACACACCCATGACTCTTTACTCTTAATGGTTTCCTTGTAAAGCTGCAGTAACGTGTCTATCATCTGTCTGGTCTCTGTGCTCACTTAGTGCTGTTTCAAGTTATAAACAGTTTGTAAAAGGTTGTGTCAGTATGATCTTAGTGCCACCTCAATTGAAAAAACTATTTGTTAATGTAAAATAAAGTGTTTTCATCACTGAAGCTCTTGGCAAATGAGCACTATGTTCTGAAGGTAATTTTTATATTTGTTATTAATTGTCTGTTTTCTCCTTTGTTGCAGCTAACCACGCGTACAGTGCTTAATGGAATCTCATGGGATGCGGTCTGAGAAACAGGGCTTCTTTTAACCACACAGAGCAGTGCAGACGGGCTGTTGTTCCTTTCAACACAACTATCACAGGCTTCAGGGTTAAGATTGCTATTACTGTCTCCTCCTTGCTTTGGCACAAAAGCACGCCGAGGGTGTTTAATTGCGGGTTTGCCTAAAGGTAGAATAGATTAATTATTACTATGTAATGCAAGTTAAAGCAAATAAAGCTTAGCTAGGTTTGTCAAAAAAGGTGCTGCCTTTTGGTTAAAAAAAAAAAAAAAAAAAAGAGAAAGAAGAAAAAGGCTGTCAATCATGGTGACATGCAGCCGGCTTTCTTCATCTTGGTGAAAGGAAAAGGACTGTTTACCCTGCAAAGGGGATATTTATGTCAAGATGAGCATATGAAGCGGAGTAGAGGAGGAAGGTTTCTCAATGAGAAGGACTGCAATTGCTTTCAAGACTCAAAGTTGTGCTCTTGAAGACTGCAGAACTAGCTTAAAAATGAAGCCTTATCACTTGAACGTCAGTGCCTTCACTGCAGAGTTCTTAACAGCCTTAATGCTAACCACCCACTATGGAATGGATCAAAGTGTTGTTAAATGTTTTGCATTATGCTTTACAAAATACTGATTCAGCAGGTTTGTAAAGGGGGGAAACAAGTAATTGCCTTTAATCTATGCATTTTTGCCAAGCCATACAGAATTATTTTACTATTAGAGGCATTAGAAACTAACAGTAAAAAAGAACCACCACGTTTGAAAGCCTATTTTGGGGTACATCATTTCTATAACTGTATAATGTATTGCCTTACAGTTTTAAGTGATAACATACGTTAACATTTAAGAAATATATGCACTGTTTGAAATGTAAATTATTCTTAGAACACTTTTACTGGGTTTTACATTGTCCTTTTAGTGCCTTAAGTTGAGATAATTGTATTATTGCCATGTCAATAAATGTAGAAATCTAAAACTAAACAAAGGAAACCTCTAAAAAACTGCTGCTCGTCAGTGGTTTGTACTGAATTTTAATTGGTCCAAGTATGGTAGAGGCTAGATTCATTTCCTAAATTAAGTACAATCTTTGAATGAGAATTCCTCCTACAAAGGAAGACAGATTCTGTTTCCTAAACTGAGAGGTGTGTAGGCAATGCAGAGGGGCAAACAAAGCAAAAGCATCTAACGCAGAAGCTCCGGGTGATTCAGGAATTGCTGTCAAACTCTTGCTTTGTAGCAGGAATGCATTCATGGGATGGGCGGTATGGTTTTATTTTATTTTATTTCTTAACCAAATACCTCCTCAGTAATTTATAATGGCTTTGCAGTTATGTATTAAATAAGAAGCACTGGAAAAATGATTCGTCCTTAGGACGATTTGCATGTTTCAAGTGGTATTGAAAGCCGCACTGATGGATATGTAATAATAAACATATCTGTTATTAATATGGTAATGACTCTGTGCTCATTTAATGAGAAATAAAGTAATTTATGGAAAGATCCTTTTGAAAATGACTGGCATGGTGTTTTCTCCTGACTGCAGCGTACCTATTTAAGAAAGGTGTGTTTGCAGCACAGTGCTCAGGGAACTCTGAAACATTTTTTATTTTCATTCCCCTGTTCGTGGCCTGCTGTAGTAGCCTGATTTACATTTATTATTCCACCACCACCCTGAGCTTGCCTTGTGATTACTTCATGATGCAGGTTTGGAGCTGCAGAAATCCTGCTTATCTGGGGGGAGGGAACCCTGTTCAACAGACCATGGAGTGGATGGGTTTTGTTGATGAGGTTATTTGGGTGTTTGGTTTTGGGTTTTTTTGGAAGAGCGTTTGCATGCCATGAAGCCAGCTGTCCATAACCCTCCCCAGGTAATCCAAGGCCTATAGAACCAGGAAGTAAGGAAGGACAAATTGCCTGCAACTGACTCTGTCCTTTGAAGGTCACAGAGCTGGGAAGTACAGATAAATAGAGGTAGGTGACATGGTAATTTCAGAAAGAATCTCTGTCAAGCTTGTGGTATCAGATGTTAGCAGTTCCAAAGCTGTGGATGGAGCACATCAAAGACTACCTTTCATATCGCCTGACATGTTGTGGGCTAGCTTAGAAAGCAACACAAGGGTAATTATGACCTGCGGAAATATGACAGTAAGATGATTAAATGTATCTTACTGAAAGACATACATTATTTCAGGAAACAGAATTATTGTAGCAATAGAAAAGGCCTTTGGCCAGGTCATTCTCCAGACCCAGGTTAGGTTTTGGATTGTTTTTCTGCTTCCCTGTACAGGCTCAAAACTGCTTGCTTGAATAACTTCTTAATAAAAAAAGGCCTATCTTGTAGTTTCCCATTTTATGAATCTGAAAAATAGCACAAAACCTGTTAGAAACAGATAATGACTGGTGGGAAGAGGGGGAAGGATTGGGAAGAAATGTGTTTGCCTACAGATTGGTACAGACTTCTGCTTCCATAGCTTTTTAGCCCTGCCACGATCCTACAATTCTTTCTAAATGCTGATTTTGCTTGGGAAAGGCAGCAGACATAATGAAGTGTAAAATTACATTGACTTGTACATCTGGGAGAAGTTGCTACTGAAACGCTGTAATAATAAAGTCTAGACATGCAAATTATGTGTGTACTGATGTCGGCACTTGCTTACTGTAAGCAAGGTGCCTACCAACTGGGGTAGCTGCACTTGGAATAACAAATTCTGCCAAAGGTTCCTACAGTTAGGAAAAGCAATGGCTGTGATCCAAGCATGCAAAGGTATT
This sequence comes from Hypotaenidia okinawae, assembly GCA_027925045.1. Classification (NCBI taxonomy): domain Eukaryota; kingdom Metazoa; phylum Chordata; class Aves; order Gruiformes; family Rallidae; genus Hypotaenidia; species Hypotaenidia okinawae. The sequence continues at coordinate 112,918,605 of BSDF01000002.1, read as the reverse complement.
TCAGGGTAAAAATAGTAATTATTAAACCTTTACAGAGCAGCTTTACCATTGAGGGGGAAAAAATCATTAGTGTGCTGTACTACAGCTCATCTCTTTCCAGCTCTTGTTTTGCATAGCTTTTACTCTTGTTGCTAATGATTCCTCTTACCCCAGAACATTTTGCTTACACTCCCCTGATTTGGTGCCAGAGAGTCATCAAGAGGTGTGAGTGCATACACTATGAAGAGCCACCATAAATCACCTTGGCTTTGTTCCTAGCAGAGAAGCTGTAGCTTCACACACACAGAGAAATCAAGAAGGACGTTCTTAGGTGATGTTTTTCTTGATTTGTCTCGGCCTTTTTTCTGTTCTGTTACTGTATTAGGTGGGAAGTTCATCAACGGTGGTAGAATGCCAAACTGCCCTTTTCATTCCCTCTTCACAACTCCCTATTCCTGCTAAAGGAAATGGGGGAAGAGTAGCTATACCAAACCCATCTGGGTGACAAGAAAAGGATTCTGCCTCTCCCACAAGTAGGGCTTAGCAGCAGGCCGAGGCTGTGGCCAGGAGCCAGTCCGGAATCACACAGTGAGGGAAGAGGCAGCAGGTGCTGAGCTGACCTCCGAGCTGTCGAGCTCTGCTGGGCAATGTTTATGCACTAGTTACAGACTTTAAAAACCCCACAAATAGGGATTTGTTGTTTTTCTTTCCCCTGAACATACATCCCTAGCAGTCCAGAACAGAGTTTCAAAGCTGCTGAGCTGGAACAGGTAGCACTGCAACAGGAGATACTGTGTAGCTTACATTTTTCTTTACCATGTATTTCTGTATCATCTGCTGTTAGAAGTCACACCCTATCCACACTGCATTTGTCAGTTCATAGCTGCTGTGGGATAGGGATCAAACATGGCTGTTTCGGGATGGGAGCACCTGGACTGTGCTATGCATGCCCCTAGGAGCTGCCCCTGCCCAGGGTGATTTGACCTTGCGCAGCCCCACACAGTGCCAGAGACATGGTGCTCATCAGAATTTTGTTCAAATATCCTGCTTCTGTTCCTCGTTTTCTGGGTGCTCATTGGGAGGCAGCCACGGTTTGCAGGGCAGGAGAGTGGAGTGTTTACCTTCACCATGAGAAAAAAACTTTTATTTGAATGCATAAAGCGTTGTGACAAGTCAGGACACTGGAAAATCAGACCTAAAGCACTTAAAACTAAAATTACTCACCTTAACACACATGGCAATTGTCTGTGAGACAGGAATTAATAATGTCATTTAATCCTTCCTGTGCTGTGAGTACAGGTTCAGTAAAATGTTTAGAGCCTGAGGATATACAGAAAGGTTCCCAAGAACATCATGCTCCCCATAGAAAATAAAACGTATGTTACTAAATGCGCCTGTCAATATACTCAATAACGTGCTTCCCCTTCAAAGAAACAAGAAATGCAATATTTTAATTTCTGAGACTCTGGTTATTTAAAAGGAAGTCTACCTTCTCTGTTCCACCACAGGCACCAGAAATGTGCATAAAGCATTCCTTGTGAAGGGGCTTGCCTTGCTTCATAGAACGGTTTGCCTTGCAAAGGGACCTCAAAGCCCATCTAGTTCCAGTCCCCTGCCATGGGCAGGGACACCTCCACTAGACCACATTGCCCAAAGCCCCATCCAACCCGGCCTTGAACACTGCCAGGGATGGGGCTTCCATAGCCTCTTGGGCAGCCTGTGCCAGGGCCTCACCACCCTGACAGTAAATACTTTCTTCCTAACAGCTAACCTAAACCTGCCCTACTTCAGCTTGAAGCCGTTGCCCCTTGTCCTGTCACTGCACTTGCTGGTGAACAGTCCCTCTCCCACTTCCCTATAGGACCCCTTTAAGTAATGGTAGGCAGTAGTTAGGTCACCCCAGAGCCTTCTCTTCTCCAGACTGAACAAGCCCAACTCTCACAGCCTGTCTTCCTTCACCCGAGAGGTGCTCCAGCCACTTGATCATCTTTGTCGCCCACCTTCAGCTATGTCATAGCATCTGCCTGTACCATTTGAGGGTACACCTAACAACTTGTGCTCCTCAGAACTGAGCCACATGGCACTTCATAGTGTAAAAGCCTCTCATTAACAGATCTGGACTTGCTCTGACCCACCCTCCAGCACTAATAAATCCTGCCAGGCCTGCTGGCCTGCACACAGTATTGCAATAATGACACAGCCCCCACTTTAGGAGCTGGCTCGCATCCGGACAGCTTGGGATAAAAGCAGCTGTGTCCTGGTGGCCCTGCAAAAAGCCAGAGACAGTTGTGGCAGGCAGTACTGCTGTCCCCGTGCCCCCATGACCTGACCCTGGGGTTTCTTCAGGGCTTATTTCCCTACAGAAAAACCCTCAACAAACCACATCTAATAATGTTCGACCAATCATTTACAGTTTTAATTTCATCAGATAACCTCCACTTCATAGTTACACATCAGGTTGGATTCCTTGTCTCTATACTCCATATGACAGGTCCTGTAAGACTCAAGGAAGCCAGCATCTGATGCCTACCAATCCTCTCCTCAGGGGAAAAGGCACAAAGCTGTTAGGCCCGACAGAGGCCTACCTGATCTCAGAGGACAGCAGAGGGAGGTAGTGGTCTCGCACCCTGCAGAGAGAAACCCTGATTCTCTTTCGGCACAGCATCCTCTACTGCCTTTGCCAAATCCTAGAAACGAATGGTCTGTAAGTGCCTGAGACCTGGTGTTCTAAGGGTGAGGCATGCATTCTGCACAGCTTCAGGCTGCCAAGCATTCCATTTTCATTTAGGAGTCATGAATAAACAGCCTCTATATCGGGCACTGTTTGTATTAAGAACAAACGGCTAGATTGGAGATATCCTGACTCACAGACAGACAGCTGGGATCTGCTCTCACTTCAACAGGCAGTGTGAAGCATCTCACCCTGGAACTGGATTAATGCTCCTCTAGAAAGCTCCTTTAAGCAAGTCAAAAATAGTGGAAAATTGTCATTAAACCGTGACAAGGCCTAAATCGCCTGACTGGAAGCTCCGTCTTAACTCAAGGTACCATGTAATTTCAGCACATCACCCACTGGAGCTTCCCTGCTGCTCCCAAAACTTCTTTTTCACATCTAGGCACCTACACCAGACAATAAAGTCAACTTTCATTCTTCTTTTCCACAATGAGCTGAAAAGAGTGACATTTCAAAACTTTCCATCTTAAGGCTTTCTTTCAAACCCTGGGTTATTTTTATGGTCACTTTGTCGATCCTTCTTCGACCTTTGGAACTGAAACAGTGGCTGGAGCTCTTACAGCTGCAGCTGCCAGAGAAGCTGGCAAAGGCAGTAATGTTGGGTTTCTGGAGATGGTATCTACGAGGGGTCTGAGGAAGGCATGTTTCTTTCTGGAATCCTTTTCAGTTAAGCATTGCTTTACTTTCTTTAATAACAGCCTAATACCAAAAGTTTTTGTAGAAGCAGCTGAGACTCAAGCCTCCATACCTACTGCTTTTACTATCTTTAAAGCGGTTTTTATTGTCCTCAAAGCTCCTGGCCATCGTCAGCGTACTCATCCTTCGGCACTCCCGCTGTCTGCACAAGCATAACTGCTAGTAGACCAGTCATCCCCTCTATTCACAGAGCTCTTATGACGACAATTTCATCTCTCCCTCCATTTTTTCCCTCCAACCCAAACGCCTTTCGCCCACGCCAGCCTTTTCTTTTCCCCTCCTCCTTCTCCGTGCGATCTGAGCTCTCGGGCAGGCCACCAAAACGCCTGCAGAGCCACCTCAGCTCTTCAGCTCTCGCCCCTCACCACGCCGTCGCACCAACAGCGGCGTCAGCCCGCGGCGGGACCGGGCTTCTCCCAGACTCCAACCTGGGCGCCTTACCCGGTGGCTCTGCGGCCGGTTAAACCGGACGCGGCACCCAGAGAGCTACCCGTTCGAGACCGGTCACACGTTCCCCGGGTGAGGGAGAAGTCCCGTTACTCAGTGGCGCTTCCCCGCACGCCGCTCTCTGAGAAGAAGCCTCCATCGCTCGCGGACAGCCTGCTGCGGCACGGCCGGAGCAGCGTCTCTTCTCCGGTCCGAGCGGGAGCGCCTCCCTCCTCCGGGCGCCCAGCTCCGGCCTCCAGGCACCCGCCCCGCTCCGCCTCAGGGCCAACGAGTGCCCGTTACCGTCAGCTGCGCGCAGCCCCTGCCCTCCCCGCCCCGCCCCGCCCCGCCCTCCGGCCGGGCGGTGGCCCGGCCCCGCCCCGCCTTTCCGCCGCTGCGCGCGCAGCCCATCCCGCCCCGCTTCCGGAGAGCGGGCCCCGCTTGCAGCGTCATCCTGAGGGGCCGGTTTGAATGAGACCCTAAGGGAGGGACGGAGGGACGCGCTGAAGCCGCCGCCATCACCCGCCCGCTCCCTCCCCGCTAACGCCGCTCGCCCGCCGCCCCTTCACTTCCCCCGCCGCCACCGCTCCCTTCCAGGACACGGCGCGCTGCCCGTCCCCTCCGCCATGCCGCTCTTCTCAGGTGAGCCGGCCCCACCGCCCGCACCTAGCCCGGCCCGGGCCGCGGCCGCCTGCAGCGTGGGGCGGGCGGGGATGGGGGGCAGCGCCTGCGGCGGCCGCTGTTGCCTCAGCGACAAGCCCGCCTCAGCGGCCCCGCCGACCCCAGCCAGGCCCGTTCCCGCCGCCGCGCGGGAGGAGGGCGGGCGGTGCCTGCCGAGGGGCAGCGGGAGGGCCCGCCGTCCTGCCGCCGGCGCCCGGCACGTGTCCGCCGCGCCCTGCCGAGCACGGCGCCGGGAGCTCCCGAGAAGCGCGGCCCGGGTCGGGCCGGGCCGCAGCCTGGCTGCCTGAGGAGGAAGCGTTGGCCTAGCCCGGCTGGGGAGAGGGGACCCAGCTGCTGATGGCCGGGAGGGCCCTTTCGGCCAGGCTCGGTTGGGCGAACGGGCGTCATTGGCCTGCGAACATGCCCCGGCGTTGTCCTTTCTTGCTTTATTTTTGGTTTGTACTGATATAAGTGCTGCTACCTGTCAAACGAGCCGTAATTCCGCATCCCTGCCTACCCGGGCTATATAGATGCTGCCTCCCCTCTAAAAGTCCTCATTTACGAGTTAAAACCAGAGGAGTTAAAATCACATCGCAGTCCCATGCTGGCGTCCGTGCTGGGAAGGAAAGTTGCAGGCAAAGGTTGCAAGAGCAAAGGCCCCGGAGACATTTCTAGGACCAGTTACTGGCTTGTTTATGTCTCAGAGGTCTGGCCTCCTGGGGCTTTCCAGTGTGTGAGGAACGGGCGGTGGAAGGGCTTGCTTGACACAGTCGCTGTTTCTCTGCTCCCTGACTTGTGGTTGGGAAGCTGGGATCCAGCTGACTGTAGCTCCTTCTGAGCCTCTAGCACATATGCACAAGCCTTGCCTGTGGGACAAATATATCCTTCCTTTTTCTCAGTTTCCATTGTTTTCAAATGAACAATTTTCCGTTTTGGAAAACTTCTGGTGAAAATTTTGTAGTGCTCTCTGAAGAGAAGATGCTCATGCTCTTCAGTTTCCTCCTCTTGAATGCTGAGGTCTCAAAACTGGTGGCAGTACTGACTGATAATTGCTAACTCTCCTGCAGTGGATACATGACTGTTCAAAAATACAAAATTTAAAAGGCAGTGCAGCTGACTTGTTCAGTGACTGAGTGGGTCGTCTTCCTGGCAAATGGGAAAAGACTTGTGCTTGGTAGATCTTTAATATGCAAAACAATAGAAGTGTTTTTAAAAAAACCCAGAAGGATGGGAAAATCAAAAGGTAGTTTCCACTAGAAATACTGAAAAATCAGTCATCTGAGTCGCATTGTAGGCTAACACAGACAAAGTTTTGGTTATCCTTTCTTAGTACCCATCACAAGCACTGCCTGTGTCTGAAATCTGAACCTTCTTGGTGACTCTTGGGTTTTTCCCAACACGAAACTCTTCAGAGTTGCCACATTGTATTTGTTTTAAAGCTGAAGCACAGGTGGAAGGAAGGATAGGGTTTCCTGCCTGATGTTTCTGCGGGTGATCCTGTTTCCAGTGTCGAGAGTTACACTTTGTATGACCAAATCCCACTTCACTTAACGCCAGTCCTGCCCCTTTACTGGGGTCAGAGCTTCTGGAGCTGCAACTTGTGCCAGGCTCTTTGTATTTGCACGCAAGTGCATTGTGTGAGCGCTGTCAGAACTGAGGAGGGTAGCACTGATGGTGTTATGAATGGCACAGTGAGGTTAACCTTCCACTGAAAGGAAGCAGGAGGCATGTTGTTTTATGGGTCTTGGGTAGCTCTGCGTGAACGATACTGGTGGCCAAAACCATGGCTGTCAGACAGTTACTTTGCCTTTAGAGAGCGTGGTATTGTTTGCCACTGAAGGGGAACGGAAATGCTGTGGAAAACTGAACTGAAACCGCATGTCTGAACTTCCTTCAGGAATTCGTTTGCAACAGCCAGTGCCAAGAGATTGGGAGAGTCGCTTTCGAGCTGCTTTTGTGGAGATTTGCCCGTGGAATTTCCAACGCTGTTATAACTGTTTATTGCTTGCAGAGCTGCCCAGTACTTACATCTTGCTTGCAGTTGTTTTGTAGGATTTACTTTAGACTTGTTGCAGACAGTATGTTCTGTTGGCAGAGACACCTTGTAGGAGAGGTGCTCTGTGGCTTGGTTATTGACAAGTTTTAGAGTTAAAGTCCCGAATGTTTTGAAAGAGTATGAAGTCTGGAACTTAAAATCTTGGTAATTCCATTAATCTTGGTTAATCTTGGCGATTGCGTTCTTGTATATTAGGAAATAACCTGGTTTCAAAACATTTTGTTTGCAGTTAATGTGAAATGGGGAAAAGAGAAATTCGATGGCGTGGAGCTCAACACTGATGAACCTCCCATGGTCTTCAAAGCCCAGTTGTTCGCCCTCACTGGAGTCCAGCCAGCTAGACAGAAAGTTATGGTTAAAGGAGGAACTCTGAAGGTAGAAATGTTTTTGGTTTTTTTTTTTTAAATATGATTTCTAACTTAATTACATTCTAACGTAATGAGCACTGACCATATCTCAGGGTCTTCCTTCCAGAAGATCTTCCATTGTATGTATTAAACTGAGTATGCTTTTCAGAAATAATTTGGTATGATTCATTGCCTGCTTCTAGAAAGTAGTGGCAAAAGTTTGCTGCTGAATGGTTGGGAGGTACACTGCAGTTTTAAAACACATCTTCACTCTTTTATGCCAAACACCACTCTGCTTGGTGGTGGTGATTTATTTAATTTTCCCCCATTCCTTTTTAATATTCAGAATCTAATGCAGCTTTTGGCTTTTTTAGCTTATTTAAGAAAAATTTCTCCGGCGCTTCTTTGCTGGGGACTTATTGGTGTAGTGTCATATAGACAATTTTCCTACAAAAGTTGTTTCCTTCTAAGCAGTGTTGAACAACAGATGGAAAGATGACTTGGCTGCTTTTTATTTCAGTCAGACAAGACTTGCTGATGTGTAAATAGTGAATATCGTGGGATCTTTGATGAGACACAATTGTATATTTAGAAATACACGATTAATATTAATGCAAATGCTTGCTTGTCATTTCCTGCAAGATAATTAACTTGTCTTTTATTTCATTTCAAATACAGGATGATGACTGGGGGAACCTAAAAATAAAGAATGTAAGTTCAGACGAATAACTAAATTTTACTAAAAATTTAGATTTTAAATGTTACTAGTTTGATTTTATTTTGATGTCTAAAGGAAAATGTTAAATTCTTGCTGTTTCAGTTTGAATGAGCAGCTTTTTTATTAAAATCAGACCTTGATGAGAAGTCATTTTATAGTTGTCATACCTAAGCACTCTTAGACAGTTCCGACCATTGATTTCTTAAAAAAATAAATCACAACAAAAAAATGAACCCAAACTTTTTGGCAATAACTGGGAAACCACACCATCTTCCTGAAGTACTAGGGAGCATATATTTCTTACAAGAAATGTTCTGGGTCAGACAGCAGCCCTTCTGTGTGGTCTGTCTATGGGGGTAATAGTAAGTGATGTTATTTAGAGAGAGCTTGTGAACCTGCCTCAGCGCTGTCCCAGGTGCTTGTATGTCCCCAGTGTGAAAAATGACTGCCTTACAGATGCTGAAGTAACAGCTCCACCAATTTCCTCTTTGATCAGCCTGCTGAAATTTGCTCTCCTGTACTCCCTAGCTGCTGTTTAAAAACAGTAATGGTTATCCATGCCTTTGAGTAGTTCAAACAGAAAACATAAGGTGAATGTATTTGTATTCCTTACCTATATAAGATTATAACAGGGATTCACAAAGATTTTTGTTTGGGTTTTTTTTCTTCTGTCATTTTCATACCTGCTTGCTGCAGGTTTTGCTCTGGTTTCACTGTGCAGATTGAATTAGGCAGTGTTACTCTTACCTGTGTTATTAATTTGCAAGCATCTATTTGCAGCCTGTAGCTGCAGCTATTGTAGACCAGTCATTCAGCAAAACAACCAGTACAAAATATTCTGGTCCTTTTCTGCATACCACTACACTAATAAGTGCCTTTATTAATTTTAATAATATCACATAGAAGTTTTAGGGATTTATTTACACTGTCAAAGCAGTTTATTTCCATTCCATTGTTCATCTTCTCCTAAGCACAGTATTCTTCAAGGCCCCGGATAGGTATTTTCTTCCCTTTCTTACTGTGTGGATGTACTCCTGCTGAAAAACTCATTTTCCTTACGCTAGTCCAGCAAGCATGGTAACTTGACCCCTTCCTTTAGCCCCTTGAATGTTACTCCTCATGCCTAAACTGCCAGGGCCACTTGGTTATTTTTCACTTTTCAGTTAGTTTTATGTCCTCGGGACTTCTCGACCGAAGGATGATGCTGCTTCTCCTTCCCTTTATTTCAGGTGAAATAAACAATTCCAGACTCAGACCTGAAGTCTTCGTTATTACTTATGCCTGCCTGAGTATTTCCTCAGATCCTAGGCTAAAGATGAAGGATATTTGTTGTTGTTGTTGTTTAGAGAATTCTGAATTTGAGAAGTTGAGACTGTCCATTGAGAAGCTCAAACGTTACAGCTTCTTTCAAACAGCTGTTTACCCTTGGTTCCACGGTATTTTCTCCGTGGAAAATACCACTCCTTTTTTAAGGAAAAGAGGAGTATTTGCCCTGAAATGTTGCTTGATCCCTGGTGGTGGTCCATCAGGAAGGGAGCTTTTCTGCACACTTCACATTGGGGTATTCCACGAATGTTAAATTTAGTTGAAACTGGGACCTTGTGTTGTCAGCTGCTGGCAAGCTCACCAGGCTTGGTAGAAATTCATAGTATGGAGAATGCTCTGGAGTTGTTCTCAATAAGTATTTTCTAGATAATGAGAAAATCAAGGTATGCTCTTAAAAAACAGTGCAGTGTCAGCTCTGTAAACTCAGAGAAAGGTTGTATCTATTTTGTGGAAAAATAGCTGAAATATATCAAGAGCTTATTAATTTTTAAGTGGAAATAGCTGCCCTCAAATATTTATTGCTTTTTTTTTACTGTTCCAAGGGGATGACCTTATTAATGATGGGCTCTGCAGACGCGCTTCCAGAAGAGCCGGTTTCTCGACCTGTCTTTGTAGAAGACATGACAGAGGAGCAGTTGGCTTCAGCTGTAAGCATGTTTCAAACTTTGTTTTCTTCTAAACGTTTGAATAATGGCACATTTTTAAATACTTGCTGTTGCTTGAAAGGGGATTTTGAAACTGTAACGTGTGCTTAGCATTTATACTTTCTGGAAGAAAACACAACCTTGATGATCCAACTGGCAGCATTGATGAAAAACCCGTGATTTAAGAGTCTCATAACTAATGCTGTTTATTCTTTAAGCAGGCAGCTTCATAAATTTTCTAAAAACAGCATTGCTGGTGTTTTCAAAGACAAAGTTATATTGCCCTTGCTGAATTAGTGTCCTGAACAAGAGCTTGTAGATAGGCAAAATTGTTTCCTGCCCCCTTGATGTCCGTGAAGGGTAATTAGGGTTTCTTTGGGGTGGAGTGTGCTTGGGGCTTGCTTTGTGCTCGTTAACAGGTAAGAAAGGTAAGCCTTTCTTTCTGAAAAACAAATGCAAGTTTGACATTAATGGAATAAATTAGATGTTTTACGTTATGGGACTAAAGTCTGGAAGAACGTAATCAATCTCTTTTTTTTTTTTTGCTTCTCTCCTGGTAATTTTCTTTTCTATAACTTTAAAGGCTTAATTTTCTCATCAGTCATTTGAACTAAGAGCTCTTCTTCGTGCTTGAAACAGTGGCATGGCTTGCTAACTGCACGTGCAGAAGGAGAATACTCCTTTGCGTGTCTGTATGAAAACCCAGCTGTAGTTTAGGGCTCGTTTTGTACTGGAGTATTTAATGCTTTCCATGACACAAGCAGTTGAAGGATACCCCTGTGTTTTTGAGTCTGCCCCTATGCACGGACTTTGAGATAACTGAGAGCCAAGTGAGGAAATGATTCAGTCTCAGATAACATTTTGAAAAGGGTGATCACATGGCATTTCTCATATTCAAATCTTGTTATACCTCAGAATTGAATTGCCTGTAATTGAGTTGCCTGTATTGCATGTATTCATTAAAAATGGAATACACAGCTAAATGAATTCCTTCTTCCTAAAATAATTAAGTGATACTGCTATGCAGCACCACTCCAGTTTCATAAACCACATGCCTTTCCCTGAAAACTACACAAATAAGCAGGATTTAAGGAAAAAAATAAAGAAAAATGCTATCATACCATGGTTTATAGTTGTTTCTGAAACTGGTTAGTTTAATTATTCCTTGGCCTTCACATTTGTCAAAACTTCAGAAGTTCACAAGTTGTCTGAAAGGATCAAATTAATGATTTGTTGCAGCCTTCTGGAGAGGAGTTTAAATAATGCTTTTGTTTCTAACCATGAATTTAATCACATTCAAAGTTTCACTGAAAACTAATTTTAATTAAAACATCAGTGTTTTGTACAAATGTATTCATGTGGAAATTTCATGGAGTTTTAAGGTCAAAACCTGAATGAGATTATAATTGAACTTTCTGAATGACTGCCTGCTTGAAAAATATGCTCATTAAACTAAACATGCATGGAAAAAAAATCCAAAGCATTCCTGAATGTCCTGTAAAAGCACTGAATGGTGAAATGATTAATATCATCAGAAAAAGGATCTGGAAAACTTTCATAAAGTTTGATGGAATATTCCAGGCTTTGTGCATCTCTGGTCATTCCTTTTCTTAGAAGTTGATGTCAAGTTGCAGCATTTAGACAAAAATGGTTGCACACCTCTCTGACCTCCCAGTAAATGTTTTGGTAGATGGAATTGCCCTGTGGATTGACAAACCTTGGCAACACTTGCTACATGAATGCTACAGTTCAGTGTATCCGCTCAGTGCCAGAAGTGAAAGAGGCCCTTAAAAGGTAGGATTTGGTGCAAAGATACTGTGACTAAAGTGTTTCCTTTACCTTAGGAAATAGATACTTTGTGGAACAGTTGTCTCCATACTAGTGTGGATTATCATAACAATCTGTTGTTCTTTAAATCTGTTCAAGATTAACATAGCGAGATTGATTAAATTTCATCCTAAAGTTGCGTTAGTCTGTACTTACTAAAGAACTTCAGACTCTGTGTATGTTGGAACTGGCTTTTAGTGGAGAGAACATGTTTTGCCTAACTAAAGACTTGTTTAAAATGTTAAAACAAGCCCCTGAGCTCCTAACCCTGAGTTTCTGGTGTTAGCTTGCATGGTCCTCTTCTGTGTAAAAGAATGGAACGGGAGTCCGTTGAGGATACTTTGAGGATACCTTTTCAATGACTTTATAGCATAATACGTTGCCAGCCATGGAGTTCTGATGTTACAGATGTTTGGTACCTGGAGGTACAGCAGGAAGGTCTGAGGTAGGACCGTGGGTGTTACAGTGGTGGCAAATTGGAGGAAGCTGGAGATGCTCTCACATGGAGATGTAGGGAACAGAAGTTGAACCCTTACGGCATTTCTGTCACTTGTTCTGATTCTATAATGTGGAAGTGGACAGGGTTTTTTTGGTGAGGAACATATGAGAAACATGAAAATAATGAAGGTTGGAGGAAAAAAGGAATGCATGGCAGTGTGAGCCTGAATCTGTCCCCCAGATGAATTATAATGAGAAAACCATCAGTATTTTAAAACTCTGAGGATTAGGTAGAGCACTGCCATCTTGGAGTTAACTTAGTTCCTTTAGAATACACTGCTTTTTCATACCTTGGTGTGCCTAGCTGGGTTATATTAGGTCACTGTAAGCACTAGCTATTTAAGTACTTGTATTTTTTTCTTGATTGTGCCAGTAGGTGAACCTTTATTGTTTAGAACTGGGAACTATTTGTGAAACACAGAAACTCTGTTTTAAAGCTTTTTCTTGTTGTTTGGTGTTGTCAGTTTAGGAAATTCTCCATGTTTCTGTGAAAAGGATGTTAAAATGCACCCTATAAAACTATCAGGCTGCAATACAAGATTATGTCTGTGGGAAGTCAGATTCACAGGCTGCCACTCTTTCCCTCTAGAGACTTTGCCTTTTATTTGACCTTCCCTGTGTGACGACAGCATGGAAGGGCGTATGGCAGTGGGAGAGAGGTGAAAGGGCTCAAATGGGAAGGCTTATGGTTATGGCTTCATTTCTCACCAGCTGCTCTGTTGAGCTCTGCAAGGGTGCTCCCTGTTCTGTAGCATGACAGGGAGAGCTTCCTGCTCATCACCTTGCAGTGGGCAGTTTTTAAGGTTCAGTCTGATATTAAAGAATGCACGGGACCCTTCCTTTGCTTGAAGGCTTATGTGCTTTGGGGAAGCCGTCTGTTCCTCCTGTAAGGAGGTGAAGTAAGAAATTGCTCAAAGAGTGGGAAGTTCTAGTAATACAGGTAGACTCACAGACTTTTTTTAGTGTAGGAACTATCTCCCCAAGAAAAATGTTGCTCCTCTCACCATTCTGCTGTGAAGGGAGGAAGCCTGCCCACCATCTCTGCATCTTATCTGCTACCAGCCCTTGAAGGTGGTGGGTTTTCTTCCATGTTTCTGAAGAAGCCATGGCAAACATTTCAGGGTAGCTTCTATTCAGGACTTTTCTCAGTTCCTTTAAAAGTAGAATGAGTCTTTGCAGTGAATGGATTAGGGAGGCAGCAGTGATGTATCCAGGCTATGTGTATTGTGTCAAGGATGCCAGTTTTCCTTTGCTTCCATGCAGTGTTTGCAGAATAGCTGAGAGGTGAGTGTGAGTAAATCCTCACCCACTTCTGTTTTGGTGATTGGTTTCTTTCGATACATTTAAATACATCAGGCTGCTGCCTGTTCCATGATTTAAGAATCTAACTGCTCTCCTCTATTGTATTTAATGGCATACAGATGATTGTTCTTCTCTTTTAGGTATGGTGGTGCCTTAAGAGCTTCAGGAGAAATGGCCTCTGCTCAGTACATTACTGCAGGTTGGTGTTTAGAGCAGAACACAGGGCTTTAGGCTAGCATGTGATTTCCTGCTAACTGCAGGTGAAAATTGCAGTTAGAGCTCTCTGCTTTTTTCTTTAGTGCATATGCCTTAGGAATTTCAGATCTGACAAGCACCAGAAGGTTCATTTTGCTCAGTTGCTAATAGCTTTCAATGAAGGTTATTCTGACTGTGGCCCCAAAGCATACCATCTTTGCCTACTGCTTAGCTGCACGCTAGGGCAAGTCTATTTGAGTGTGATCTAGGCTGAGATAGAAATCATTCCTGCCTCTGACTGTTCTGCACATAGGCATAAAGTAATGGGAACTTCCTAAAGCAGACTCCATCCCTCCATCTGTTGAGTTGATCATTTTCCCTAGAGATATTTTCCCAAACAGTTTGTTGTTTCCGTTAATGGTGGGCTATCACCATACTCCTACAACATGTAGTTCTTTGATATTTTTAATATGATTTATTGGCTGAGTGTTATTGTTAAGGTGGTAGCTGATGCTTTTATCAGTGGGCTTAGCCTTTGCCCTAAAAATCCAGATTTTATAACTGAAATAGAAAGTCGTGTCTTCAGAGGGAAAGTTCCTCTTTGCTGTGGTGATCTGGGTGCTCACGATGGCCCCGTATCTCCCAAGCTCTAACTAGAATTCTAGTTAGACCCCTTACACTTGACCAAGGGTACTACTTGTCCACTTTTTCTTTTTTTACTCTATTTCATTGCCCCACTAAGATGCTGGGCCAGGACACTGGGATTTCTACCAGTCCATTTAAGGAAAAACAAAATATAAGGAAGGAAAGGTCCAGTTTGTGGGTATGCCTGCTGATCGAATTTTGGGGTGGTAAGTTCAATGGTTACTCTATACAACCATGCCTGCCCCTCCCCTTTTCACTGCCTTTACTTTGTATCCCTTGTTTTCTTTTTAAGGTGACAGCTCTGCTTTTTAGGAGTCTTTAAGAGTTTAAGATCTGAGTAATTCTTAGTTAATTCCTTGGTGCTGAGCTGGTCAAGAGCTCCTGCATGACACTTACGGCATTTTTTTAATTGCTGTGTTATACCAGTTGTTCCTTTTATCAAGGTCAGTGAAGGCACTTCCTAAAGAGGGGAAGGATCTGACCTTGGTTCCTTGTAATGTTGTCTATATTCACTTATTCAAGAGTGCAATTCATTAGTCTCTCTACTTAGAAATTAGCGGCCACGTAGGCTGTTGCCTACCTCACGGGGTTGTTGTGAGGATTAACGAGTGTCTCTGAAGCGTTTTGTGGCTGTAAAATGCCGTAACCTGGGTAGATAAGACACGTAGCAGTGTGTCTGGAGCAAAAGAGAAAGCCCTTGTCATGCAGTCGTGGCATTCATCGAATCGCACGTAGTCATGAGCTGACCACAGGTACACACACACATCCTTGTTTTCCTGGGTGTTAATTTAAGCATGAGTATTTCCTAGATGCTTCAGCTGGGAAAAATGAAAACTTTTCCCAGGAGTTGGTGAAACTTAAGCTGCTCTAGAGGATAGGTTGTGAGTGCCTCCTGGTTTCTCCAAGCGTAGTCCTCATGTGGAAACATTGTTCCTCAGATGTGTTTCAAATGAGAACTACTCAAAAAGTGTTGTGGGGTCGTTCTGTGCATTTTTTTTTCCTGTTAACAGCCAGGAAAGACAAGGCATGATGTGCCAGCCTCTCAGAACTGTCATGCTTACAAAGTCACGATCACAAATGAGATCTTAGGCGTACCTGTTACTTGACCCTGCTTTGGAAGGATCAGTTTGTACACTGTTAAATGATTAGTCTTTAAATGTTGCTGCTGTTATGTTGTTCTTTTTGAACTTCCTGCTGTGTTTGAATTGTTTTTCCACTTCTCAAAGCACATTCACTTTTTCTTCAAGCTCTTAGAGACTTATTTGATTCCATGGATAAAACTTCGTCCAGTATCCCACCTATCATTCTCCTGCAGTTTTTACATATGGCCTTCCCACAGTTTGCAGAGAAGGGTGATCAAGGGCAATACCTTCAGCAGGTAAAGACTGGTTTTAACTTACTGTTTGAAAATATGTTGGAAGTTAAAGAATAATTTAAACCTTTTGTTCTCCCAGGAAAAGACTTTATTCCAGTAAATTAACTGTGTTTGCTTTTGTATTATATAGGAAAGAGGAATTGTAATATCACGTGCTAGCTCTGAAAATGTATGGTGGAATAGGGAGAAATGATCAATTAAGGAATCCTGACATTTGGATTTATAGTGTAAAGATTGATAGGTTTAATATTACTACATCATAATGCTGCTCCTCAGGTTTAATGTTGTGTTCCCTTCCTAGGATGCCAATGAGTGCTGGGTACAGATGATGAGGGTACTACAGCAGAAGCTGGAAGGCATAGAAGGTGATGCAGTTATGGAGGTAATTGTAGCCTTACTCTACCAGAGTTAGGATTTATAGTGCTGTGCTTGTGATTCACCTATTCTTTGCTAAGGATTATCTGTTTTGTGTGAGTTCTTTACCGTGTCTGTAGACACAGTGAGATGCGCTCTCATGTGTCTCAGCTGCCTATGCCATGTCAGCCATGCTGTGCTGTACCATAGGCATCCTTTTCCTTAGGGCTCTGTAAGGCATGTGTTGGACCAGCGTGGTGGTGGCTGTGAGGATGCAGCAGCTGACCCTGATAACCTGTGAATTTAGCACTAAGAACTGTTTTTTTGTGGCAGGGAATTCAAAATAAATTCTTGTTCTGCAGCATTGTTGGCTGCACAAATGCTATTTCAAACAGACAGCTATCTTAATCAGCCTGATAAGAGATTGCTTAAAGTTTTTTACCCAAGACTTTAGCAGAGTGACTGTTTTCTTCTCTGTAAACTGTTTTCTGGAAAGTCTTGGTAGTGGCAAAAATCTGACAGGCCACTCTTAAAATTGAAGACACGTTTAAGTTGGGGAGCCAGGAGGTGTGACTTTTTGATTGAAATCTTGCTGCCTGATAGGTTTGGAGTTAGCTTTGATAGCGTGCTGTGAGTGCATTTGTTCTGAAATTTGTACAGTATAAGAAGATTGACTGATGGAGAAAATGCACCCACTGAAAGGTGAAGGAATAGGCTGTGAAGAATTCAAACAGAGTTACTTTGTCAGTAAGGAAAGCTGTCTTTGTGTGATATTTGAAGTCACATCATCAGAAAATTTGTTTTACAGACAGACTCTGGAGCTACAGCAGCAGCTTCTAAAAAGAAGAGTTTAATCGATCAGTTCTTCAGCATCGAATTTGAAACAGCGTATCCTAAAGGCTGAGGCCAGGTGTAAGGAATGGGAATAATTCCACACTGTCACCGTTGGGAGGATGGAGAGTGTCATCCAGAACAGTACAGAAATTGTACCCTGTGTGTCAGGGAAGAGAGAGAATGGTGTACTCCATGAGTACACAGAAGTGAGAGTTAAGGTTGGGTATACATTGGGAGAGGGGATGATGCAGGGAGGAGGAATGGCAATGGAAATTTACAGAAAAACCCACTGAGTTTAAATACTGGATTTCCTCCCCAGGCAAGATTGCCAGTCATCTATTTCAAGGATGCTGAGATGTTTTAGCCAAATAAAAGGGCTTTTTGGGTTTGGGTTTTTAGTTTTGCTTGTAAGGCAGTGTTGTTGATATGTCTGGCATACTAAAGGTAGACAAAAGATAGCTTGATTGTCCATCCAATTTATTTCTAAAGAAATCACTGTTAGATGAGTAAGAAACTTGAGGCAGGTGGCAACTTGCTAGTAGCTTTATAGCAAGAACAAAGAGACCACAAAGCACATGTCTCTTGCCAAGTATTACCATTTCCCTGCTTCTCCACCCCAAAATCCTGACAGTCGTTAGGCTGACCAGTGCTTTTAGAAAGACATTGTGCATTTTGCTTGTCTGAAGTAAGGAAACACCCTCTTAGATGAGGGCGTGTATCTCATATAATGGTGGTATTAATGAAGAGTAAAGGTCTTCTGTAACCTAAGAGCTGCACATCTTTCTCCCTGTACTGTCGTGTTTGTTATCCCTTGAAGTGGCTGGGAGGAGAGGAATGAGTAGCTAAGAGGAATGACACACAGGCTCATGGCAGGAGGAAGAGGCTTGGCAGAAATGTCGGTGTTGCAGGCCTTCAGGACGTGATGGTGGCAGCGTTCGGAGCAGTCAGAAAAGTATCTTGTTAGAAGGAAGGGGATGAGTGAAAAGGATTGGCAGAGGTGTGGAAAAGAAGAGGTTGGACAGAACAGTTAGAAGAATGTGTATAAAATAACAAAGGAACAGACTTTGTTTCAGTGCAGAGGACAGAGAGAAGGCAGGGAAAGGAGGCTGTGCCTGTGGAAAGAAACAGTAAGTTCAGACAGCAGCAGAAATGGAAGAACTTTATTAATTGTAAAGAGTAACAGAGTGTAATTTGAGGGAGGGTGTCAGGACTTGGTATTGGCAGCCAGGTGGTACAGTCTGTGTCATGGGGAGGGAAGAAAGAACAAAGCACAGGCCTCACGGGCCTAGAGGGCGATTCTTTTGCTTTCTTTGGTACGCCTTCTGCTTCAGCTACCACTGGTCATTAGACACAAAGGAACAGGTGGGTTGGGAAGAAGAGCAGTTCCAAATCACCTTTAAGTTATTGTGCTGTTCAGTGTGGATTTTTCACTGGAGCAGTAGTTCAGCTCTTGGAGCATGATGGTTTTCCTTAATTTTGTGAAGCATGAAATGTACAGAAGCTGAGGAAGAGGAAGTAACTAAAGGAAAGGAGAATCTGCTTCAGCTCAGCTGCTTTATCAACCAAGAAGTGAAATACCTGTTTACAGGACTAAAATTGGTAAGCCATTACAACTTTTCTGTCTATAAAATGAAAATCTGATTTTAACCTGTGTTTTAAGTTGATGTTGGCTGCCCAGGCTTTACAAAGTTCCAAGGTTTTTGGGGGTGTTCAGGGGGACAATGGAAGTGCAAATTAATTTTATTAGTGCAGAGTTGAGCAGAGTGGGGTTTTTTTGGCCTGATGTGGTTGTCCCCGTGCAGGTAACCACGTGCAAGCCAGTATGTTTCTTCTGGTTTGAAAACTCTTGATTTTTCACTTCAGACTGAGTAGTGTCCAGATCTGAGTATGCTGTAAACGGTTCTCAGAACGCCCAGAAGTTGGTTTTAAACCAGGGTGCTGTTTTGGTTGCTGCATCCTAAGAAGAAAACCCCAAATGATGAAACAATTGAGCTTAAATTAAATTTTGCCAATTTGCAGGGGGTGTTAATTTTTCCATGACACAACGTCATCTTTAAACTGTTTCTGTAAGTAGGATTTCTCAAAGTAGCCTGTGCTTTTTTTGTATATATTTTTAAGTTTTCAGGGGGTTTTGGAGAATCTGAGGGAGCAAGGAGAGGAGCTACTACAGAACCCTTGTTGCAGCACCTGCTCTTGCAGAGGATTTCTGTAAGAGCCGGGCTGGAAGCAGAGATCTGCTTTGTCCAGCATGGGACTAAGTCTCCTGGTTCTCAGATAATCTTGGTTTCTGCTTTTTCTGCTTTGACAGAATTTAGAAATAGAAGTAAGATAAAATAGGTAATACTTGCAAATGATAAAGATTATGTAAAAAGAAACCCCACTTTCAGGCCAGAAAGGGCCTTCTAGAACTCTTAGGCTGGATTGCCTGTAGCAAGTCACAGCACTAACAACCCAGTCAGTCTTTCCTTGAATTTGGGAAGGTCCCTGGAAGCAGAGTAGCACCACTGTATGAGTATCATAATATGCTCTGCTTTAGTCTGAGGGTTCAGAAACATCCAAATATTCCTGCCCAGGAGACTTGGATATGTACTTTTTTTTAGCTGTGTTCCAGCCATGATAGGACACATTTGTAACCAAATAGAGGTATGGAAATTGCAAGTTCTACTCTTACAGAATAACATTTTCTACCGAGAGAAACCTCCCTGTGGTGTCAGGGCTCAGGAATGAGCCTGGAGCTGAACAAAGGAATGGGGACAGTCCTTCTACCCAGGAATTGCAGAATTCGGTGTGTGGTGAGGCTGATAAGGAGAGACCAGTGGAACAGGATTTTAGTTCCTAGAATCACAGAATCATTGAGGTTGGAAAAGACCTTTAAGGTCATCAAGGCCAACCATTAACCTGGCACTGCCCAGTTGATGGCTTGTTTATCCATGCTGAGCGGTTCTTCAGGCTGTGCTTTATGATACATGTCTGTTACAGCCTTTTTTCTTCTTTAACAGCGTCTTCAAGAGGAAATCACCAAACTGTCTCCAACGCTGCAGAGAAACGCACTCTATATCAAATCTGTGAGTGGCACTTCCGTTGTTCTCTTTAACTCTTGTCAGTTTTCTGTTCTGCAACACAGTTATCACTGCAACAGCATGGGATTTCTGTTTGTGAAGTGAGTATCTACTAACAAGAAATGTTAAGGCCAGTGGAAAATGATGTCTTTGACCATGCTACGATACAGAGCTTCAAAACAGTAGGCCTTCAGTTCTGTGTGTTTGTGTACAAGTACATTCCCAGAACAGCCTGTGACTTCAGATGAGCAGCATTCAAGGTATAAAAGTTCTGTGAATATCCAAAGTAATAGCTTTTTCTTTTTTCACAGTCTAAAATTAGCCGCCTGCCAGCCTACCTGACAATTCAGATGGTTAGATTTTTTTACAAAGAGAAAGAATCTGTGAATGCCAAAGTTCTCAAGGTAAGCTTTTTGCATATTGAAGTTTTAATTCCTTTCTATGCTTTTTGATTAACTTTTATTAGAGGTAGACAACTAATATTTGAAAGCTCTTTACAAAATGTCTTTTGAATTGCAGTTGGAAATACCAGCAGTGCCTTTTTCTTTGCATAAGTGCAAAGTAGCTTTGTTCCCAGGTGTGGTGATGTGTGACAACCGGTACTACCAGAATGGACTGGGCAGGGAGACAGGGGCAGACATGAATTGGCTCCAATACTGTCAGGATGGCTCTTGGTCTCTTTTCACCAGTGGCTCAGAAGGAAATCCTTAGTTAAGGAGAGGGCTGTGCTTTCAGTCCCTGCACAGTGTTGTAAAGTTGATGAGAAAGCCTGTTGGACCTCCCAGGCTGCCCAGGGAGCATCATGACCAATGGTGCCCATCCCTTATAAGACAAGCAAGGGAATAAAGATTGAAGGAACATGTTAACTAATTTAGGAGATTGTTTGGATCACACCAGTTGACATTTTTGTGAGTGCACAGTCGTTCCACGTGTGCTTTTTTCCCTCAGGCCTGCATAGGTGTTTCTGTGATGTAAAAGTACGGCAGCCAATAATAAAGAATGTCAGTATTTATGCTGAATGTAGTAGTGTATGATGACTTGTTTATACTGAATCACATGTTCTGTGAAAGTATAGCAGCCCATTAGACGTGTACTGTCAGCAGCATTTCAGTAGATGAAGTTGTCATTAATGTGGTAAGAGTTGCAATTAATTAGATGTGGTGGTGTCTCCCCACAGGGGAATGTTTCAATGTGGAGTGAGTGCCAAAGTATGCTGATAATAATCCTGATGCTTTTTACTTCCTAGGATGTTAAATTTCCTCTTATGTTGGATGTGTACGAGCTGTGTACACCAGACCTTCAGGAGAAAATGGTTTCTTACCGATCAAAATTCAAAGATCTAGAAGACAAAAAAGTAAATCAACAGCCAAAGAATGTAAGTCTTCTGGCAGCTCCATGGGTGTTTTCCTTAAGGAGTCGTACATCTGAGATTGGGGTACCAGTAAAGACTAGAGAAGACTTGACTTGCTTGAATATCTTCCTTTCTTATTTAGCATTCAAACTCCTTGGTATTGAGCTTTAGACCTTTTTTGTGTTTTTGTGAAAATAGTCTCTGCTTTGGTGCCGCCCCTTGATGGGAAGTGCTGCAGACAAACACATGGCTTGTTTTCATTTCCAAATGTGCTCACAAGTAGTGCTGCTGCTTACCAGTGTTATGCCTGCAGGCTCTCTGGGGATGGCCCAGAATGCCACTGCTTGCTGGTGGGTCACAGGTAGCTATTTCCTGCACCCCAACTGGAAAGGGTCGTGCAAGTATGAAACATGGAACAGACGTACCAGGGAGCTGAGAGACTGTATGCTCAAAACCTGGTAAATGGTTTCATCTCCTATCATGCCTACATAACCTACAACTGACTTGCCTTTCTTTAATGAAGGGAAAAAAGTCAACGAGCAAAAACCATAATGATTTAGCCAACTTTTAAAAAAGTTCACGATTCTTTTCCTGGCCTAACTCCTGGCAGCTTCATTTAAACATCTGGATAAAGCTCACATCTCTTTACGGATAGGAGCAAGGAAAGATGCTGGTTTAAACCAGAATGTAGTGGCACTCAGAGCCTGTCTTTGGCATTCTTTTGCTGCTGCTTCTGGTATTAGTGAGTCCCTACACCAAGGAACAGCAGGATTGGTTTTTGTGCTCAGAACCCATAACTCTGGTGGGTGAACAGTCCCTCTGGGCAGTACGTGCAGAAAGGGTTAGGTATTTATTTGCTCTAAGCAGTGGTTGTGTTTAGATTATGCTACTGGATGTCCAGCTAGAAACGGAATGGAACTTCTTTCATGATGAACAAAAAAATGTTCAGGCTTAGAAACATCTTTAAATGAAGGGAGAATCGGTATTTGATTGATTATGCTGAAGCTTTGTCAAAACCCTTCCACACTAATTCAGCATGTTCTGTTCTTTAGTCTAGTAAAAGTGATGGTGCACAGAAAGAAGTTAAATACGAGCCCTTTTCTTTTCCTGACGGTGAGTACCGGGAAGCGAATCTGTTGTAAAGTAACTTCCTACTGACTCAGGTTTGAGTGGACCTGATGGCAGGAATATTTTGACAACCTGGTTATCTTCAGTGCCTTTGAAGATTAATCTTAAGGCACTGCCAGAATTTTGGGGATAGAAAGATTAGACAAGTCAAAATGTTGTTGAGATGTTTAAAGACATAACTGTCACCCATCTGACAAAGTTCAAGACACTCAGAAGACATGCCCATCAAAAGGCATTTGTGTGTGATGTGCAGTTCTGGGTGTTTCCATGTCAGTGAGTGGTAAACAGCTGAAATCAAAACAAAAAAGAAAAAGGACTTTACAACTGCTGTGGTGGCTCAAAGGTGGCCTCCGCTGGGGGCTTGAATGTCCCAAGCATTCATGCTGTGCAGAAATTAACTTGGAGGTCTTGTTGACCTGAATTGTTACTACTTAGGGCTTCCCAAGGTTTGTGTGTGATGTATGGCACAAGGAGAGGATGGGGGTACTGACTGGCTTGAGAGCGCAGTACAAACGGTATTCTGGAGCATGGGGTGAACACCCTTCTTGGTACATTTGGAATTAGCTCAGCTCTTTCCCTTGAGAAACTGAACAGCATAGCTGAGCTAACCGCAGAGGGGTTGAGCTGCGGTCCTTGTGCATTCCCAGCAGCATGGCTCAGCACCTCAGTCCTGGCCCTTTCCTGGCTCGCCCTGAGGTGAAGGAAGCATTGGCCAAACCCATCTGCAAGTTTTACTGAACCTGCAGCACTGTTTTAGTGCCTTAAGCTGACAGTGTTTGCATTACACCTGGGATGTGCATTTGCATCATGAAAATGGGCAGCGCAGTTTGCTGAGGGGCTGCTGTGGCTGGAAGCCGCTGCGTGCAGCTCACAAGGGCTTAGTGCCCTGCTGGAAGCAGGGTTTGCACAGCCCCAGCGCTGCAGCATGGCTGGCACGTGCTGGTGCTGTTTAAGACTCATGTAAGGCTTTTTTCCCCTCCTCTTCCTTCAGATATTGGTTCTAACAACTGCGGCTATTACGACCTGCAGGCAGTGCTAACACATCAAGGCAGATCAAGTTCCTCTGGACACTACGTGTCTTGGGTCAAAAGGAAACAAGGTAAAAAGCCCAACAAGTTACAGCTCCGTTCCCACCCTTCCCAAGCCTCTCCATTTAAGGGGCTGTTCAGGGCGCTTAGGTTTTACGTACCTCAACTACAAATAATCCTCTTGTTCTTCTTGCAGATGAATGGATTAAATTTGATGATGACAAAGTCAGCATTGTTACACCTGAAGACATTTTGAGGTTATCTGGGGGTGGAGACTGGCACATAGCTTATGTTCTACTCTACGGGCCGCGCAGAATCGAAGTCATTGAAGACGAAGCAGAACAGTAGTCTTCGGTTTTAGTCATTCTGCCTAGGTGTGAAATAAATGTTGATTACTGATCACTTCTTTAACCCCAGAGCTTTAGCAAGTGGATAACAATCTGTTCAATCCTTTTCATGTGAAGAGGGATACAGTTTCAAAACCGATCCGTGTACCAACTAGTCACTGCTGGACTGGGCTGCCCACTGTGGCGGTGACAATACTTAATAGCTTTAATGTCTTGCGGAAGATAATTGTTTTTTAATAAGCCTGCCCCCCCCCTTCCTCTCTAATGTCATCAAGTATTTATTACACACCTATTCTCACATTTGTTACTCTTGCATGGTTTATACCACCATTCAGTAGCTGTCCATCCTTTGCCTTACCTGGCAGTTTTGTTAGGAAGGTAGAAGAGAGCCTGTTGCCTTGTTGTGTAACTCAGTGCTGCTGCCCATAGCCAACAGCCGTGGCTACAGTCAAGTACTTGTCCAGCCTGACCCGCTGCCTCTGGCTGTTCTGTTACTGGCATCTCATGACTTCAAAATAAATTGTTATCAACAATGTGTCTCCATTAAAAGGCGTTCATGTCTCGGTAGTGTAGTTAGCATGTGTTTGTTCTCCCTTCTTGGGCCACCACTGATGAGTGTCTGTCCCAAAGCAGTCATGGAGTAAGGCTGCTTTTTTCAAGCTGTCTTGTTACCTGTTGCTCAGTAGATAAGTAAGCAGCCACCACATTAGACTTGAGTAACTTCTGCCCGTTCCCTGCAGGGCTACAGCAGCTATGTGCTAACAGGAGGCTGCAGCAGAAGAGTATTTTGGTGTACCTCCAGCCAGAAAAGCACTAGGCCATCAACAGAACTCAAACCCTGGGTAGAGGATCTGGTTTTTAATGTGTCCCAGTCCTCTCTAGGAGAGCTGTACTGGTATTTGTCTGTGTCCATAGGAAATGCCTTCAGCTGTGTGTTCTTGGGGGAGTTAAACAGCCTGGCTTGGCTCAGAGACACCTGCATTGACCACACAGGACAAGATGCACTTAATGAATGGCTAGGACACTAGCAACCCTGTAGAAGCAGCAGTTGCTACACAGGTCTACAAGCCCCACCACCTCCATCCAGTTCCAGCAGAGGCCTTTCTTGGTCCAGCAAACTGTTAAGTTACACATCAATCAGTGGTAGGAATCCTCAGTCAGGATCCCTCCCTACATAGTCTAATTTGAAGCCTGTCTGAGGACCAGAGCAGTGCTGTCACATTTTGATAAGGTCAGGCTTGTCAAATGATGCAGACAAAAATCTGCACCCCTCCCTGCACAAAATAATAACACAAGACTGCTGCTGCTGGATCAAAGATGAACTGGGGGGAACAGCTCAGTGCCAAGTCTCTTGCCACAAACACAGACTAGTTCATACCTGAAACCTCAGGAATAGAACATGCTGGATACAGTTTCCTGCAGTTGCTTTCCTGGCCATCCTCATCCCCAGCTTTCCCAGCCCTGAGGTGGCAGGTAGGCCACATTCAAGAGCCGTCTGTCACCCCCACACCCCACCCCTAACAGTCTGTTCGAGACCCATACCCTGCTGAAATGGTAACATTTTCTGACTGTACCTGCAGCAGGACTCTGACTGGAGCTGTGATCTTTCTGACAACTGCCCCCTGGGTCAGCACCTTCCCACTTTCACCAAAGCACCCAATAACTCAACTTCCTAACGGTGAAATCCCAGGGGAGAGAGGAGGGAACAGGCACAATGCTCTCTTCAGCAGCTCAGCAGGCAGAGCTGGCAGGTAACCCCACCCACCCCCACCCCCAGCAATTCGCGGGTACGGTTCAGTTACCGAACCAAATGATGAAGCTGTTTTTCCAAACGCTCCACACTTGGAGAGAGGTCACTGAATGACACAAATCCCACAGGAAACGGCCACAAACCAAGTTGTGGCCGGCTATAGCTGAACACCACAACAGCCTCTCACTCTGAGAGAAAACAGCTCCAGCTACTTTCAACAGCTCGTGCCCACCAACACAGCATCATGCCCTTAAATGGACCCAACCACTGCTTCACCTAGAAAGAGGACAAAACAAGTTACCCTGTTCATCACGACTCAGGGGAGTTCCTACATGGCCAAGCACATCCAGAGGTCAAAGATACTTATGACTAATAAGCAGCAGCACAGAATCACCTTCCTCCCCTCAACTGCCCCCTTCCCCGATTACTGACTGTCAGGGTCCAGCAAGAGCCAGTCCTGCAGGGCAGCAGACCGATCAAGCAGCCCCAGAGGACACAGGTTTTCCACCAAAAGCAAACACTAGGACTTGGCTCTCCATTACAACCCTACTGTTCTCTTGGAGATGATTTGCTCACAAACAGGTACATTTTGGGGGCCTGCAGGCCCCCCCCCCCCCAAGCG
The DNA here is from genome assembly GCA_027925045.1 of Hypotaenidia okinawae. Taxonomy (NCBI): domain Eukaryota; kingdom Metazoa; phylum Chordata; class Aves; order Gruiformes; family Rallidae; genus Hypotaenidia; species Hypotaenidia okinawae. The sequence continues at coordinate 112,892,704 of BSDF01000002.1, read as the reverse complement.
ATGCCTTGGAAGTCCTTCACACCTACCCACACTTTGAGAATCCACACAGAGATGGGGGCAGTTAGAGAGACCATCACCTGCTCTGTCCTCCCCTCTCCATCCAATCGCCAGTACCTGCCCACCATCCAAGGTGAAGTTTCCTGTTTCTGGACCAGGATGACCAATCCCCTTCTCAGGAACTCTGGACAACCAAACAATATTATTAAAAAACTTTTATCGTTTACTGAACATAAAATTCCTATCAAAAACCTGTTACCTAGCAACAACAGTAACGAATACCAAACAACAAACAGTCACAACAAAACAACAACTGGAACAGTCACAACCACCACTCCCCCTGCCCAAACCAAGCAGGAAGTTACATCTGAAAGGAGTTAGCTGCTGCCCTCGGTGTCGTTGGTCAGGCTTTCTGCAAGGTCGCTTAACCCGGCTTTGTTCAGCGCAGTGATCAGGTTCTCCGGGGTGGCGTGTGCACCCTCCTGATCCTGCCAGGCCACCAGGAGCTGCTTGGCTCTCATCTTCACGTCCTCGCTGTCGGACTCGATCTGCCGTATGTCGGAATCCTTCATCTCCAGGTAGGGGGCCAGGGCCTTCCACTGCTCCCCAAGCCTGCTGGCAAACAACTCGATCTGTTCGCCCGTCATGGCTTTGTCCCGCTGGGCCTCTGGACCTGGGGAGAAAAACCACAACACCTCACAGTGAGACACCTCTGGCTACTGAGAATGAACCGTCCCTGCTCTGCCCCGGTTTAAACCCCCCGGTTATTTACTCACAGACTGCCTTGCACCTTTCCTCTAGTGGTTAAAGCCTACTCAAACGCTCAGAGGCCAGACAGGTTTTTACAGATGTGCTACCTGGCTTTCAAGAGGAACGTCCCTTACTGCCCATGAAAGAGAAAATCCTGGGCCTTACGTTATCTCCTGAAGAGCTGCCTAGCCCAAATGAGAACAGGGGTTTTGCCAAGTAGCCTGCAATTTTCAATACACTAGTCCACTATAATATGAAAATACATTTAACTGTCTTTTGGATTTATTTTAGTCACTTTATGCAGTTAGCCCAGGTAAAGAATGGTTTGCTTCCCTTTTGCTTAGTTACAAAAAAGTTCCTATTAGCAGCAGGACTGTGAAAGGACAGTGCCTTTGGTATGCTCTCAGTACCTGAAAGAATTTTCTACCCCTCTGGCATCAAGATAAAAAAAAACACGGAATGCTGTGCTCTGCTGCAGAGATTACACAGGTGCTCATCACAGTCCACAATTTCTGGCTCACCACCCATGTGTATTCCACATTGTTTTAAAGAAAAAAAACCCTAAAGACTGAATTACTGATGCTCAGAAATTAATCTGATTCCTCATTTTTAATATATCTCTCACCCTCACACCACCTGAAGAGTCAGTTGGCATGGAGTGGAAGCTTCAGCTCTCTCCATGCTTCTCAGTAGCACCCATTTATCTGAACTAAAGCCACTATGTGGGAAGAACCAAAGATTACAAACACCACCACAACAGAAGCGCTGGGATCAGCCCCCTCATGTCCAAGCACAGTGGTGTCGCTCTCCCAGGCCACAGCTCTCCCATCTTTGCTTAAGATAAGATTTAAAGATGGAAGTTCACCACAGTGAAACTGCAAAGGCTGCTTCAGCAGCATTCAGCTGCACAAAGCTTCTCCACTATTGGCAAGGAGACTGTGGAAGAGGTCAGGTGCTGGATGGAAGAGGACAGCAGGAGAGAGATTCACAGAGGCCCACAGCAGGCTTCCACTACCAGAATAATCCTTCTACAAACCCTAGAGGTCCATGGGTACCCAGCAGCACCTGGCGTGCGAGTTCCGCGCCCCACGTACCGCACCTGCCCGTGCTCGACCCCAGAGCTGGGCTGCAGAGATATGGCACAAGGGAGGAGGTGTTGTGAGATGAAGCGTGAATGAGGATGGAAGGGGGCACACTCAGACACAGCAAACAGGGAAGGACGCTGAGGAACAGGACATACCAGGGTTACAGACAAGAGCCAAAAACGGAGGGGCTGGTTCATGAGAGGGACAAGAGATGACGTCTGTCAGGAAGGCCTCTCTTCTTACAAGAGAAGCTCCTGCCTTTAAGATGTTTGAAGTGAAGAGGAAGTAAAGACCTCAGAGCTGGAATATATCCATTTCTGAAAGTCCCCTAAGTTCCCACCCCAGCAGGCGTTAGAGGGAGGCAATTAAAGGGCAGAGAGAACAGGGAAGCAGGGCGAGGAACCCGTGGTAGGTTTGTACACAGCAATGCTGGCCTTTTAGCTACTATCACCTATGAACACTGCAAACACACTATGCAGCAGAAAAGGTGGAAGAGGTTCCTAATGAAAGTGCTCATCCACCTTCACCAAGCTGGATGCTTTCAGCACTGAGGCCATGAGACTGAGGGGCTGCTCCTGGTGCTGTGTCCTGAACAGGCTGCACTTTTTGGTACGAACGCAGGTTCAAGCCAGGAGCACCATGGTAACCAGGACTGGTGGCTCTCAGTAGAAACTACAATAAAACGGCTTCTACAATACACATCAAGAGAGAAACTGAAAAGACTGAGAACATGCAAGTCTTACTTTCATTGTTTTCCTTTAATAAAGCATCATTATCTTCCTCATCTTCATCTTCGCCTGTTTTTATTTCTTCAGAAGGAGGCTACAATGAGAGAACTAAGATCACTGGGTGAATTTCGCCTTTAAAGAGAAATTTTACAGGTCTGTGATGGTCCCTGGAATGTGTGTTAGAATGGAAACCCTGATGTGAACCCATATCAGAATTAAAAATCTCCCAGAGTCTCCTGTATGCAAAATACCAGTAACAAGTGTCTAATAAAGCACAACGTTACACAAACAGCCTAAGGAAAGCATCCACTTCACGGGATTCTCTCTTCTTCACAGTAACTACAACTAAGCACCGCATGCCTACCCTTACTACTTGCTTAAACAAACCCAACCAGCCACACACAACAAGCCCCAAACAACTTTCTATGGCACCACTACTGATGAAGATGTTTTGTTTGTTTTTTTTGTTTTTTTTTAGTTATTCTTCACCAATTTTGTTCCTCGCTTGGGAATTCCTCATAGCTTTCCGTATTTTCAAACTTCTTCAAGGTGGACACCAAATCCACAAACAACAAACCTCCCACTCTGATCAAGATGAACAAAAGGCAGCTTCTTTTCTCCCGTGTCACTCGCAGGCCACAGCGCTTGGCACACAACAGCGGTGCCATGGGGAACGCTGCATGAAGCGATACCTTCAGCTATTTTACAGCTTTCCTCTCCCAGCACTTTTTTTTCCTGAAATTGCCTTTAGCATCTAGTTAACTCAGAGGGCTAAACAAACAAAGGAAGCCATACATGACAGCCCAACCTTTGCACCTCAGCAGTTGCACGTTACAGACACGGAAGTCTCAAGGACGGACAGCAGCACGAGTTCATACCCGCCAGGCTGCACCCTAACTCACAAGGTTTGGAACATGCTCCCTTCCCCAACTGCTAGTCTCCCTGCGTATAGAGTGAGGCGAAAGACCCCCTCCCCGGCCTCAAATGCACGCTGTTGCACAGGCAAGGGGTCAGTGCCTTAAATCACAGCCCCACAAGGCCTGTTTTTCCTTACACATTTTAAAAGCCCAGCCAAGGGCAGACAAAAGAGCTCTGGTAAGAACAGAGCATCTTCAGCTACACCTTCAATACAACAGGTGTGTGCTACAACACGAAACACGAGTAGCTGGGTGCAAATATAGTCCTGTCTATACCCAGCAGAAAAGCCTGGGGTTGCCACAGCTCTTTGTTCACAGTACACAAGGCAGAGCTCAGCAGTTGCCTGGTGAGTCTGTCAGTCACAGGTCAGTGTTACTGTGATCTTCATCCATCAGGCCAATTCCACCTGCAATTTTACTTTACAAGTTTTTCCTGGATTTTTTTTTTCTTGCCCTTTCCCTCCCCACATACCAAATGGACTGCAGAGAGACAAGCAGGGAGTCAAATTAATTCAGCATTTATTATTATAGGATAATATTACTTACAGGCAGCTCCTTGGCTAATTTGATTACCATGTTTTCTAGATACTCAGGTAAACTCTTGAACTGTTGGTTTGTTGGCTGGAAGAAGTGGGGACTTCTGCGTGCCAGCAGTCTCAACGCTCTCCAGCCATAGTTTGAATTGTTCACAGCCCTGTAGTAAGATACAAGTTTGGTTGGTAACAGTCTGGCATCTATAGAAGCACAAACGATGATCTGCAGCATTTACTAATTAATGTAATTCCATCCAAGCTTAAGACATTTTTTGTACTTTGCAGGAGTCCTGCACAGACATTAGTACTGCAGAGAACAGTCTGTTTTCTTTAACAATCCAAACATGAAAAAAAGAGATCAAAATATAGTGAAACACAACAGAGATTGACATACTTATACTTATTTTCAACCATGTTTTCAGGGTCTGCTTGTTCAATAGCTTCTTCAAAAAATTCCTCCAGTGTTGGCATATATTCTCTAAAATAATAAAACAAAACAGGGAACTTAATGCTCTTCACAATCTATGCTAAAATAGCTGGGTTTCAGTTCCTTTGTGCACATCTCAAGCTTGTCCAGTGAAGAAACCCCCCAGAAACAACTTCCTCAAATTTAACATTTGCAAATGAGCTAAGAATCTGTTTGATACACGTCACTGAAGCGTACCAGTAGTCACTAGCGCTGCCTACGCATATTTAGATCTTCTCCTGTATCAAAAGGGGCCATGACTCTCTGCCAATAGCTTCTAATGAAAAAGGACTATGGGATGTAAGAATTCTGCCCATGAGAAAATGAGAATTTCCTAAAAACACCAGTAACAGCCGAGTGGCTCTGTTTGAAAGATGCCGCCACTCACACAGCTCACAGGTGCTCAGGGGTTTAAAATGGGTGATAGTTTTGTGCAGTATGACAGGACAGAGGAAGTCAAACACGGCCTTTTCACCCCCTTTTTCAGTTTCATCTGCTACCAGAGAAAGCTAGGCTACTATTACTCCCTAATTTCAATTAATTACCATCACTAGAGGGGGAAAAGTATTAGGCAGCTTAACATTGTACTTAATGATCAAACCTCAGGGGCTCCCTGACTTGTTCAAACACATTCATTCCACCCCCTCTATGGTGATCCTGTATCTTTTGCTGAAAGGACTTCGGTTAGAGTGCACTCAAAAGGGGGTCCAAAGTCTACAGGCATCAGGAGAAATTTATTTATTTGAAGTAGACTGAAAGGCATCCAACTCCTGCCTGGGCTCAAGGAGATGTGATCAGCAGCATGAAGTCCAGCCGGAGGCCTGTCACTCGCTAGCTTACGCCAGGGCTGACACTGGTGCCAGCAGTGTTTAGTACTGAGTGTTACTGACCTGCTGCAGAGCGCAGCCTCAGCAAGCCTGCAGACACTGTGCAACCCAGAGGAGTGCCTGGCAGACCAGAGGGTCACGTTGCCGTGCTGAGGGACCTCAGCAGTGCACAGTGCCAAGGAACTGGCTGATGGGGAACATCATGGAGTTCAGGACAGGGAAATGCCAAGCTCTGCTCCTGGGGAGAAACCATCCCAAGGACCAGCACAGGCTGGGGATTGAGTGGCTGGAGAGCAGCTCTGCAGAAAAGGTCTTGGTGAACCCTACCACAAACATGAGGTGTCAATGCACCTTTCTGGAAAAGGCAGCCAGTGGTGGCCTGGGCTGCACTAGGAAGAGGGTTGCCAACAGGTCAAGGGAAATGATCCTCCCTTCTGTTCAGCACCAGTGAGATACAACTGGAGTGCTGGGTTGCTTCTGGGCTCCCTGGCACAAGAGATCTGGGTCCATGCATGAGACTGTGTATGGACAGGAACATCTGATATCCAACAAGAGGCTGAGCGAGCTAGGACTGTTCACCCTAGAGAAGAGAAAGCTTGCAAGCAGTAAGAAAGGCAGGCAGAATTGATCCTACTCAGTGATTCATGTTTGACAGACACACATCTGCTTCTACTAGGGAAGCTAGTGATCAGTTGACATGGTGTGTGTGTGTGTGTGTGTGTGTGTGTAAGAAGTGTGCACAGGTCTACAAAACCATTTTATTCTTGTTTCAAAAATCATGCTTTGCCCAGCAAAGGAATGTTCCACGTATGCTCAAGTGTAGCAATATCACTCACTACTAGAACCAAAGCCAGCATCTTGAGAACCCATCTGATTTGAATCCTAGTATATTTGGCACTATGTAAAAGCTTAAAGTCAGGTTTTATCCCAAAACCAGCCATCTAAAACAAAGACGGGTAAGGAAGTATTACCGCATTTGAACAAAGATATGAGGAATCACATCAAAAAGTTAGTCACTTTGCCACATTCAGTCATGAATTCTGTAACAAAACTCAGAACTGGATCCAGATCCCACAGGATCTTCTCTTCCCTATTTAGCACAGTATGCCTTGTCTTGGTTTATGTCCGTTTGTTTAGTTTAGGGGATTGTTTATTGGTTTTATTGTTTGATTGTTGGTTGTTGGGGTTTTTTTAATATAAAGAAGTTTCAACACAATACAGTCATACATAAGGAGTTGGTTGCAAACACAACTCCACCTTTAGCCTTTGGCCTAATAAAGGCAAGTATCCTGTCAGATGCCTTTCTGCACATCCTAGCCTCACAAGAAAGGCAGGCACTTCCTCTGCAGTGCTCTCAACCTCTGGAAAAGGAACTCCTCTACTCAGGACATCTGCACAACTGGAACCTCTCCCCAGGCATTCACCTTTAGAGCCATAAAGTTCTCTTTGGGAACTGGCCCATTCCTTTCCCCAATCTTCACAGTAGGTACTAGCAAAAAGGGCTTACGCTGCCTTTAACAAACAGAAAGGTATGTAGCAAAGTGCATTTTCAGCATTTCCTACAATTATGCAAGCAGAAGAGATAACCAATAATTGTATCTTTCTACAACTGCCCGAGTAGCAGATCCGGTCTGCACTGAAACAATGCCTGCTAGCCATTTTCTGCTTATCTTATTGTTCAGAGCACATGTCTGCTTGAAAACCATGGCCAAATAACATGCTAACTTCGTTAGAGCCAGACTTACTTGGCAATCTTCCTTTATTATATAAGGTTCATTAATTACACAATCATGCTCTACAAAATAGGAGTTACCATCTGGTTTTCAGCTTAAGATTTTACTTTATTAAGCAAAGAAAATTACTAACAGTATAAACACCAGGGAAGAAGAACTCTAAGGAGGCTTCAAAACAAAGACCCATACAACCAACCTCTCTCAAGTCACACAGTGGAATGGCATGCCATGTAAGATCATCTTAAATACCTTCCTTATGCCAATTTTGTAATAACTATAACTTTGTGTTGAATTAGCATGCTGAACATTAGCTTTAGACAGTGATGTACATCTTCTTACGTACCTACTCTCAGATTTACAAGCTTCCATGTTATCAGGACACAAATTCCAAAGGCGGGTCAGTTCCTCACTGAAATGAGGAGCACAAACACATTATCAAGCTCCACATTCATCATTCTCTCATTCCACATTCCATCAGTTGTAGACAGTCACACAACAAAGCTACAGAAACATTCCCCCCAGAGCCTTTACAATAAAGTACCACACCTACTCTGTGACACACACACACATCAGGCATTCCCAGCAGGGACAGAAGTCCTATCTGATGTTGCAAATTCAAAAAACAATTTATTTCTATCTGTAGTCCAGAACAGTAACAAAGTCTCTCTTTCAGAACTAGTTAATATCAGGCCATTTTGTTTTGATAAGTGAAACAATTTATCACTTTCTTTTTCAGAAGGGACATTTTACTGAACACTCAGTACAGGACTGGAAGCACAAGAGAAGATTAAAACTTCCACGTGTAGGTTGAGTGAACTGTTAAAAGAGTTTCATTTCTCCTAAAAAGGAAGTGGAGAAACACAGCACTGAGCATCATGCAAAATATGGTACTTTTGCAGGAGAGGAGGTATTAGGAAGCATTCCTTCCCCCCATCCCCCAGGATACAATACCAGGGGGTGTTTTTGTAAAGCCCATAGCACAGGTAACATTTTAAGCAAAACCAGAGAGAGGACAACAGTAAAAAAACCTGTTCCATCATTTATAAGTCACTGATTTTTCAGACTGCAACTCATGGATTATTTAAAAGGGATCTACAAGAGATGGATGTAAGGAAAGGAAGCCTACTGCCAGTTTTAAAACAAACTGGCACATCCCTTGGCTGTTCTTTCTTGGCAGTTCTAAAGTGAGGGTGTTTCAGAATACCTGACTAGACATAACAGACACTGGCAAAAAAACCCCACAACCCAACAGAACACAAGCCCCCACAAACCAACCAAACTCCAGAAACCTTGTAATGGAAACAGTCCTACGTACTTCCCCATAAGAATCTTCTTGTTTGGCCCTTTTCCCAAGAAGTCCTCTGGAGCCGGCCTCTTTCTCACAGGCCTCATTGGCTTAGAATCAGGAGGTCTAAAGAAAAAAAGATACTCTTCAGCATCAAAGCAGTAATATTAAGAGAATATTTCGCTTAAGGTGGTGCTTAGTTAAATCACAATGGAAGTATTCAGAAAGATGGAGATTCTAGGAGTGAAAGGAGGGAGGGGGAAAAAGGGAGAGAGAGAGAAAGTAAAAGTAAGTATAAGGAAAGGGATTTGCCCCACACCAAAATTAGATGGCTCACGTATTTAAAGTTGTATCAGAATCCCGGAAACAGAAGCAAATCACATTTATCCAGCAGCAGATACTAAGTATCATCTATCCTGCTGCTGGCACCCTGGGCTTTCCCATTGCAAGCTCTTTCCCCAGGTGCCCTGATTTCATGGGATCAGAGAATTGAGATCCCAGAGCGCTGAGTTTAAGGTAAGACCTACCCAAGCTGAAACTCTGGCTGAGATCTAAAGGAGGAGACAGAACATTTGCAAAAGTCAAATTCCATCATTTCACGTTCCCCCTCCCACAACAGTAATTTCTCTCTTCTTACAGCCCTCCCCCTCCCCCTTTTGCAAACAGTTGATGTCATGAAGAGGTGGCTCTACCTGATCTCTCCATAACAGGCAATCTGCAATGAGATGACAACCCAGATGCTCCTTACCACAGAGGCTACAGTCTCTGTGTAGAGTGAGTAAGGATGGAAGAAGGATGTTTGGTCACCACCTCAAGATAGTCAAGTAGGCATATGGACTCCACATTTTGCCACCAGTTAGTAACTAATTACACAGCAAACCCCTGGCAGAGACCACCTAATCACTGTTTTCCTTTCCTGTAAGCAATCACCACTAAGTGTCAAACCTAGTAAGGCGTGTAACTGTTACACAAAACTCCGGGTTTGCTGCCTCATCAAAGCCATGACATCAAAGGCTTCATTAGAGGCAATCCAAAACACTATATGGAAAAGTCAGGTACTAACTTCTTCACCCTAGGGTCTGCTGAAGGCAGGAGGGGAAACAACTTGCTCCAGTCTCCTCCTCTGTCACTGAATCCTTGGCGTTCAAGGCACAAAACACTGCCACAAGGGATGCATCTCCACACATGCATAACCACCTCTTCACTGACATGATGAAACCTTAAGGCTTTTGGCAGGAATCTAAGAGCCTCCTGCACACACAGAAGGGACACCCAGCTATACTAATCTTAAAGTTGCATGAATCATTAATGTTCACATACACAGATCACTCTCAACAAGGAGCAGGAAGCTTTACTTCAAAATAGTTACCTTTCTTTCACAAAACTTGGGCAGCCCTCATTTTTCCATGAATTCCAGTTTTCTTCTGTATTTAATATATGCTGGAGAAACATAATACTGCATGTTACTGGGGCCATAATCACCTTCAGAGTTGACCCTAATGTTCTTATTTGAGCTACTATACAATTAAAGGGAAATCTGTTACTCTGTATGTTTCAATGACTGTTTTGAAGGTCACCAGTATAATCTTAGGCAGCTGGTGTAATTTGTTTTAAAATACTGTATCTCATCTCTTCTGCAATTGTGTGAAAGGCTTTATTCTCCTCTAACAAGAAAAGAGATACAGCCAAAGGAAAGGAAAAAAAAGGAAACAAAACCATAGTTATTTTTTTCTAATTCTACCTGCATCTTATCCCTATGTCTTTGGGACACCACTCCTTTCTGCAAAGACTTTGTCCAAGAACCAATGTCTCCTGTATACACACATGCATGTTTCCATTTCTCTCCAGGAGAAGGAAGAAAAGCACATTAATGAAAACACAGGACAAGTGTGAGTAAATAAAATGACATTATGAGACTTCTTTTATGGAGATGAGACAGAAGTTCTCTCAGATGTTACATCTGTGTTTCAACAGCTAGTTTAAGGCAGTATTGCCTTTTTTTTTTTTAAACCAGTCTTTGCTCAAAGTACTTACCTCTACCATTTTTGAGAATCTTTCCCCATCTGGAGGATTTTCTGAAAGAAGCTGTGATTGGGAGGAAGGAAAAAAGTAATTAACTTCTTGCATTATATTTGTAGCAGAACACATAGAAAAAAATCCAAACAAAACAGTGGTCACTGCCTCATCATTACATGATAAATTTTTTCCACTTAATTTTTAGCAAAGTATACAGCGTACCAACCTGGTAAACTGCTTTTGTAGTATCTTCAATCCAAAGAGACTGTTCATCTGTTAGAACATAGTTTGAACTGGAATTGAAAAAAAAACCCAAACAAAAGTGTCATTAAACCAGCTCAATTTTTTGGTTTTTTGTGGGTTTTTTTTTAAATTTGAAGAGTTTTTTTACACATCAAAATAGTGCTGAGGACACATAATTTACACTTCATGCTTTCTGAGGGGTGCCAGAGGAGATCTAAAGAAAGTACTTTGAACCTGCTCTGGTCTGGTCCCATGGACTGGCCACTTAGTAGTTTGTGGAGTTAATCAGATGCACTGAGGAATATATTTTCAGGTTTAGCCTTATCCATAGGAAGTCCATCTGTATGATTAAACATTAACCTGATGATGGGCCCAAAGCACAGCAAAGGGACACAGTAAAAAGGATTTACTTTTTAAAAAAACCCCTTTTCCTCACCCAGCACTACTGTAGAAAAACCACAGTAAAAGAACACAGATCTTTAAGATCTCAAAACATGAATGGTGTATAGCATAACCTGAAGTCACTAAACAGGTAGGTTGGTACCTCTCGAACTGTAATGAAACTGGTAAGAAGGGAAAGGAAAAAGAACACAAATAACTACAGCATGGCTCACTGCATTCCCAGAGACCAGAACTTTTAAAAACACTTAAAAAACAAATAAAATCAGATGATAATCTAATTTTTGGTTTTCACTGGTTCAGGAAGAATTCAGTTGAAGCATAACCATTAACATTCTACTTACAGTGTTCGAAAGCAATAGAACACAAACCAGCTTTTCACAAAGCACTAGGTACCTTAAATAGCAAATATAAACATGACTACAGCTACATCAGTAACATGAGAAAGACTTTTCTTGTCTTGAGTTAATGGGATATAAAACAGCTGATCTTTTTTAAGCAAGGGAATGATCAGTATTCGTTTACAAGAACCATACCAGGAGCTATACTACATCATGTATAAGTCATATCATCCTAGAGGACAGATAAAGGACTGCTTTTAATGAACACTTTAATGAATTGACTGTCATCTCTACAGGACTGAACTACAACTGAAAAGATGTGATTTCTATTCCTTCTCTGCCACAGTACTGCCTAGGTAAGATACCTGCAGAACAAGGGTAACAATCCTAATCTAGTTTACTAAGTTCTGAGATCTATTTATAAAAAACAGAATATTGCAGGTGAAAGACAGCTGCCTTAATCATTACATGCACATGGGGTCAAGGGCACAGGAAACAAACAGAGCACTGGGGGGTTTTGCAGCATAACATCTGAGTACAGAGTAGGAAGAGACACGGGTTGTTTTCTGTCACCGTAATTTATAAAGGTAATAATCATAATTGTTATTCCTTGCTATTTTAGACACAATTCTGCAGCACAACAGGAAAAAAACAACCAGCACACAGTGCCACATCATGGAATTGATAGACCAGTGCAAGCTACTTGTCTAACAACTTGCTGCTGCTACAGTCTTTCCCTCTCACGACTGGCATGCACCTTAAGCCACCTTCAGTGGCCTCTACTTCTCCAAGGCCCCACTCAACTCACTGATCTGGCAGCAAACTAACTCTGCAGAGATGAGTGGACTGGATTTTTCACTGGTTTAGCAAAAAATTTGAGTTGGAGTAAAGAACACTAGAGCCACTGCAAGGGAAGGCAGAGAATCATGCAGAGCAAGGCACGAATGACACCTCCCCTTTCCTGCAGTAAAATAACTTCAGCCACACCCTGCATTTACCAATCCAAAGCTGTACATGTTTCACAAGGAGCTCAGAACAAGGAGACAAATTATTTTACAATATTTAACTCTCAATTCTTAGGTCCCCATCCCCAAAACATTTCCACATTACCTTTTAAATTTGACCTGTCCCTTTAGATACTGAAAGAGTATTAGGTACTGCAACAAGATGTGACGGCGAAAGTTACTGTCACTCAGCTGTAAATCCATCAGCTAAACAAACAAAAAACACAACAGATAAAGAATTACACCTATATTTTAAAAGACACTAAATATACACAGGTAAAATACTCCAACAAATGTTTTTAGATAACTGGATGGGGACTGCTTTTACAAGATGATGCTACATTATTACAGACCCTTTATTCAAGATCAATTTTCAGGACAGTCCTCTGTAAGGTACGAAGAGTGGTAAACTGTCATCTAGCACAATTTAGGAAAGACAGTTATTGACATTTCTAATGGAATCCATTTTTAAAAAGCATGAGGAACGGCTTGCAAGAGTAAACAACATAACCTCAGATTTTTGTTTAACTAGTTTTGTACTGTCAGATTTGACAACCTACACTTTGAAGCAAACAAGAATTTTGAAAAAAACCAAATACTCTTTTTTCCCCTGGTAGCTGAAGGACAGTTTGCTCCCTTCTCTTATGAACCACCAGCTGTTATGTCAGGGTTTGGTTATGATAGAAGTGTTCACTCTCACCAACCCTTCCACAGTGCTACGCTGCTTGCTTTCTGTCCAATCTGCTGCAGCACAACAGGACAAAGAAAGGAAACATTTGAAGATTCTTTCAAGAAAAAGAGCTTTGAGCATTAAGTGTAAATTAAGCAACTGGTTCTATATCTTCCAGAGCGTTGTTTTAAAACTGTCAATACACAGGTCAAATGCTTAAGAGGAATTTACCCACTCTTCTATCTCAGATAGTGAAAACTCATGCTGGGCTGAGACTTGTCATCTGTTATCTACTAATGCATGCATATGAAAGGTAAAGTTCCATGTTATTCCAAAATTAAGACAGTAATTTGGGGATTAAACTCAGAGTGTTGTATTTCTGAGTTAATATTAACAGAATTAAAAACTCTCAAGATCTTCTCAGATGCAGTTTTAAACAAGACCATTACGAGGCAGAAAACTGTTACATCATCAGCCAAGTTTTGAAAATCTAAGTCTAAAAGGAATAGGAAAAGAACAGATCTTGAAATAGTCCCTTTTAGCTTCCCTTTCTAAATGTAATGATACACATCAAATGCAATAAACAAACATGAGCTTTACTGCTGACTCTTACTCCAGAAGTAAGTCCCCAAATCACCAAGGAGCAGAGGGAACCCACACAATGTGATAGGATACCCAGAGAAGCTGAGGAGTCTGTCAGTGGAGATGTGCAAAACCCAACTGGACAGAGTGCTGCTCTGAGAGCTTTCATCAGGGAGGCTGAATTAGACACAGGTTCCTTCAAACCTCAACCTGTCTATGACTGAGAAAAGAAATCACATACCTTTTCACTAGTTAGGAACTTGGCAAAATATACATGTTCTCCTCCTGTTTTTAGCTCTTCCAACTTTTTTCGGGAGGCCTGAGTGTCATCCAATTTGTAACTTTTGAAAACAGCTAAAACTTCTTCTGAGTACTATAAAACAGAGTTATTTACCAGATGAAACTAATATAAAAAAAAAAAAGCAGCTTTGTAATAGAACTACACTAGACTTGGTGCTGATCAAGTAAAATGGTTTGTAAACTTGCTATTGACCCATCTGCCACCCACCAACATTCAGGGCTTCTCTGAACACCGCAAATGACAGCTCCAAGTGCTACTCATCATTTCAGAACACCTTATCCTCTTAAGTATTAAAAATATGCTAAGAAAAAGCAATGCTGTAGGCTGTAAAAAGTACATGACTGCTTTCTTGTCTAGATGTTATGAAGCAAAAAGGTTCAAAAGGTTCACACTAAGTCTGGGGGGGTGTGGGTTTTCTGTTTGCGGAAAGCTGAGAACATAGTCCTCAAAGTAGATTTAAATTAGAACATCTGAGATGTTAGCTCTTATTACCACAACACAGAGAATGCAGATTTTTTTTAAAAAGTCACCTTGCTATTAAAAAAACAATGAGTGGCAAATTCCTAAACTGCCCATTTCTTCCTAATAAGTCACCCTCAACATTCATACTAAGCAACATTGAAACAGCTAGCTGAAGTCATTGCTACAATAAAGAAATTTAATTAGAAACCTATAATCTTTATGATTCCACTGGGATTGATATAGTTATTCAGCATAATCTAGGATTTGCTAGAACTATTTTTCTTCCTGGAGAAACCCCTGCATCCAAATCCACCAGCTGCACATTTTGCAGCTGATACCACCCTCCCCCCTGAAAAGGTACTTCTGACACTGCTGCAACATGTGAGGTCTTTCTGCTTCTGACCTAGCACATTTTACTGGGGGATTTACTGTACATCTTAATATACTGCTTACAGCTCATTCTATAAACCACAGAATGAATTCCCTCATGCACTATTACTTTTTGATAGCATTAGGGGTTTAACTGTTCTATGCTTATACAGTCACTCTTCCACTACTGCAAACTGTGACTTTTACTTATGCTGAATAAGTATTATGCTGAAAGGCTGAACTCTGCTTACCTTAAGGAAAGTTTTCCATGAGACCTTCTCATAGCACTGCACGGGGTTTCTAAAATAATCTTGAAGTGACCAGAATTTTCTATACAGGTTATAGTCTATTGGAATGGAACTGGGGGGGGGGGGGGGAGAAGAAAAAAAACCAAAAAACCAACCACAAATGATAATTAAAAAAAATTAATTGAAAGCAACATATTAAATTCAAGTCAATTGGGAAATGCACAATCTCAGAAAACACCATTCATTTTGTAAGTGAAATGAGTCAATAGTAAGCCCTTACAGAGAAATCTGTACTTCAGAATTTGTCCCTAAAAGAGTTTTCCACCCAGTCTAGTGTTACTTTCTTACCATAAAAGTAAAAACAGTAAGAAAAAGGTATCCTAGGATTTTTTTTTCATTATCAGGGGAATGAAAAGGGGTACAGACACAGCAATCCCTGAATATATCTTACTGGTACAAGTTTTTCACGTTTTTTTCCCCAATTACCTTGCCAAGAGGGAACAACAGTGGTTTTTAGCCAGGGTATGCAAATTTTTAAAATAAGCTGTAGATATCTTTCCTCTTCCAGGCATCTCCACTTAAACTACACTTAAACTAGGTTACAACCTAGCAGTGTCTTATCTAATACTTAAAGAAAGGGAAATAAGTAGAATTCCACATACAACATTTAAGATTATTTCCCAAACAGCTTTTTACTTTGACTTTATAAAATTTTGTTTCTGCTTTTGGAATTTCTGTAAGCTTACCAACTTGTTGGTGCTTCATCATCTCCCATTTCACCTTCTTCTACATCCATTCCTTCTTCTCTCTCTTCAGAGTGCTAATAGGAACCAAATAATTTAAAACTTCTACAAATGCCAGTATAACTTGCATACAGTTCTTTATTTTATACTTTCTATTACACTTGAGAACAGACTGGTAATTCAGAAGTTCTCTAAATTATTATTCCAGTACAAGTGGCAAAAAATTTCCATCTTAACACCTTGCTACACTTTGGAAAGGTAGCCTGCCTTCTCTTGAAAAAAAAAGGTGAAGTCATAGATCTATCCTCCTTAAACTGTGCAGAAAACTGAGTACAGTGACAGCTCTTCACAATCAAATCAACCTCTTCTCCTCAAAGTTGGCAGAGTTCATGTACCACATAACCTGCCTATTTCCAGAATCACCAGTTTGATCTGGAGGGGGGACAACACAATTATGAACATGGAGTTCTGAATATTTTACATGGTAGCACACTTCTGTTCAGTCTTACAAGTTTCCTGCAGAATGAGGGGAAAGTGACCTAGGAATTCTCACCTTCTGTCCCAAAGTGCTCTCATGCTCATTGGTATTGAAAACAGTGACATTTTCCAAGTTAAACTGACTCTGCAAGTTAAGTCCTGTGAAAAACAAAAGGTCAGTCTTAGAAGCTGTGAAGCTCCTCAGCCTGTTCAGTTAGTTGCTTATGAGATACAGACATTAAATTCTCAGGAAGAGCCTTCAAAACTTCTGTTTGAAACCACAATGCACAGAAGTAGTTTACAACATCAAGAGTAGAGACAAGAACTAAAAGACAAGCACAAAGTGATTTTCTCCAACTGGATTGGCTCTGCAACCATCACAAACTTAATATTTAACAAAGACTAAATAAGCAGAATCTTTTAAGTGTGATGAAATGCAAAAAAAATCTCACCTGACTTTTCTGAAAGCGGAAATAACCTGGCCAGGAACAGCTGAATTCTTCCACAGAAGACTGTGTTTTGTGACTTAGATAATCTTCTCAGGAGGTCTACATATCATGAAAAGTAGGGTATTAGTATTTATCCCTCTTTCAATTTCTCAAGCTCTGGAATTCAAGACTTGCTCATTACATGTCCTACACAGCTAATGAAAGGAGTCTAAGATTTGTAAATTTAAATGGTATCAACTTCCTCAGTTCAAATCTATTTTTTCCAAATACATTTTACCAACTGTCCTAACACCTTCAACAGTAATTCTAAATAAATCCAAATAAACCCTACTCAAACAACAGCCTCTGATATAGGCCTTCTCACAGAATCATAGAATAATATAATGATATAATCTCCTGGGCTGGAAAAGACCCTTTGGATGAGGAATAAATATTTCTCAGATCTTCTGCTAAAACAACATTCACTGATGAAGAGATTTCCCTAAGGTTAGAATTACTTTTACATCAGTCAACCAGACTCAGGAATAACTGCTAACATGAGCAATCTGCCTTTTAACTTTATTACTTATTAAATACATCCAAGTGTAAACCTGATGATTAAACTCACTTTCATGTTCTGAAATAGGGAGTTCTTTCATTCCCCTCCCAAAAGACTCACCATTGCACATTCGCAGCAAGTAATTTTTCCCTGCAGAGTAAAATGTATTCTGAAATGGAATAAAGGGATTTAGATCATTACGACATTTAAGGTATTTTAAGGTATTTATATCACAAAACTTTCTTGAACAGATTTTACTTCAATTACAAGCCACGAGTAAGTATGAATCATTCCTACTGTTAGCTCTAAATTTGAGTTCTTCCTTAAATAAGAAGCAGGTTTCACAATAAGGCAACATAAACAGTCCCACAAGTTCCAAGAAAGCATAAAACATTTAAATCCAGACCCTGTACAGGAAAAAAAAAAAAAAGTGTGACAATGAAAGGTAAGAGCAGCACCTACTTTTTGCCCCTGGAACACACTGATTTTTAAACTCGTTGCCTTTATTATTCCCTGCATTATTTATACATATATGCAACTGGGAGCATACTAAAGATTTAGAGCATCCACAGTGCTAGTAATCTGGCAACAGGAGAAAGAAATTGACAGGTACTGAAATGAATGATAAAACACAGTTTGTGAATATGCTGAGGGGACAATGTTACATAAAACAGAACGGCCTGAATGCCTATGGGAAGCAGTACAGGTTAAGGAAAATGCAGAGAAACTGGAATGCTGTTCAGGCATTAGCTAAAGAGCTGCTGATGCCTGTGCTCCTGGCAGTACTGCTGAAGAGCAAACCAAGAATACAGACATCCAAGATTTCTTACGATCTTGGAATAAAATGCAGACAACTTAGGACTTCTGCCCAAGACCCTGAATTCCCTCTTTAATTAAAAGTGCCTGCAGTACAATCAGCCCAGCAGCCTGTCGAAGAGTCTCCTCTGCTACAGCAAGAGTGCAAAACCCTCACACAGGCCTCAAAACACCAACGCTTGTAAAAGCAGAAACATTTTAGGCCTACATATTAAGCATTGTTATAATGCTGGAATAGAAACCTTATTTAGGAAGTGACCAAGATTTCTTTCCCTGCAAACTGGAGCTAGAAGAATCCCCTGCAGCTCGGAGGAAAAGCTGAATAATAAGTCAAAAGAAGATATTCAAATTGTGCATTGGTAGTTAAATTCCTGGCTTCTAAATGTTACATACACTATATACTGTAGAGAACATAAAAATTAAAATAGAACATAAATAAAAATTATTTATTAATAATTTTCTGCCCTCTGCTGCAACAGACCTTTTTAAGCCTCAAACCACGGTCAATGCTCCTACTTCAACACAAAGACAGTTAAAACCTGCTTGTAAAAACGGTTCAGGTGGGCAGAAGCTTTGACCCAAGCGTGTGACACTGCTGAGACATCCCTACCGATTTCCAGGTAGCAACATTCTTCTCCACAAAAGTGAAAATTTTGTCGCACTGATCCAAAGGCAGGCAATCCAGGACATCCCCCAGGAGCACAAATGGGGTTGATGCAGTGCAGATACCTACAAGGAACAGGTTATATTTGATTTGGCAAATCTGAACTGAAATGCATAAAAGATGCATGGCAGCTGGGGGATGGTATGTTAAAAAAGAAAAATGTTATCATGGGTTCCTACAAATCCTCCTAAGAAGCTTGGGCTAGCCTGAACTTCCACTAAAGCTACTTCTGTATGCACACACATGCAGATGAGCTTTACAAGAGATGTGCACGTAAAACACAACAAAGAATAGCTGTTTAAAAACCCTCAAAGTCTGAAAAGTCTCAGATCTCTTTGCAGACTGCAGGTGAACTCCTTCAGACTTCTAAATCCACGTTTAGTTACACTACACACACCTATGAAGTTTGAGAGTCTTGTCCTCAAGCAAAGTACCACTAAAGCAGTGCTACAAGCCTAACAACCCATGCTCTGTGCCTGCACTCCTCATAATCATGTCTCCTTATTCTCTAGTTCATAACACACATAGGCAGTTAAGATACACTTAATAAATCAAGCAAGTATTTGATGTGTGATATGAACAAATAAACAAAGGGAAGAACACTAAAGTCTGTTCAGAAGAGATCAGCACAATGATTTCTCACACAAAGGATATAGAAACAGATTCAAGTACCTAAAAAAGAGCTGCGTACAGACAGGTCAGTACTGGAAGGCAAGCAGAGATATTCAGGAGAAGTTACTTCTCACTGTTAGCAACTGACAGAGAATCCTACAAAATATTTAACATCTCTGCCTCCACAGTCTCCACTCTGATATTATAATTACAACTCCTTAGCATTTTACAGTGGTGGACAAAGATAGAAAATGCTAATTATGTTGCATTCAAAACCACGCATTTACCTCTTAAAAATATTTCAACACAAATGTCACACAAACGACTGAACTTAATCATACTTTACTTCACTCCTCTTGTGAAACAGACTTAACCACAAGTGTAAGGACATTATGAAAGCTAAGTTGGCCCTCTGTTGAATGAGGTGCATGCTCTGCTGACTGAAGGTATTAAGAAGGTGGAGTTACTGAATGCCTTTTTTGCCTCTGTCTACACTACTGGAGACCATCTGCAAGAGCCCCAGATGGCTGAAGCCCCAGAGGAAGTCAGGATAAATGATGAGTCTGCCTTGGTTGATGAGGATTGGGTCAGGGATGAATTAAGCTGTCTGGATATCCATAAATCCATGGGTCCTGACAGGATGCACCCAAGGGTGCTGAGGGAGCTGGTGGAAGTCATTGCTAGGTGACTATCCTGGGAAACGGGAGAGGCACCTGAGGACTGGAGGAAAACAAATCATAGAATCATAGAATTGTAGGGGTTGGAAGGGACCTCGAGAGATCATCGGGTCCAACCCCCTGCCAAAGCAGCTCCCTAGGACATTTCACTCAGACAGGCATCCAGACGGGTCTTGAATATCTCCAGAGAAGGAGACTCCACCACCTCCCTGGGCAGCCTGTCCCAGGGCTCTGTCACCCTCACTGGGAAAAAATTTCTCCGCATGTTGGTGCGGAACTTCCTGTGCTCCAACTTGCAGCCATTGCCCCTTGTCCTGTCTCCACAGACCACTGAAAAGGGGCTGGCTGATTCCCCTGCATCCCCTGCTTAAGATAATTATAAACATTAATTAGGTCCCCCCTTAGTCTTCTCTTCTCAAGGCTGAACAGTCCCAATCTTCTCAGACTTTCCTCATAGGGGAGATGCTCCAGGCCCTTTATCATCTTCATAGCCCTTCTCTGGACTCTCTCCAGGAGATCCCTGTCCTTTTTATACCAGGGAGCCCAGAACTGGACACAATACTCCAGGTGGGGCCTGACCAGGGCAGAGTAGAGCGGGAGGATCATCTCCCTTGACCTGCTGGCTACACTCCTCCTGATGCACCCCAGGATCCCACTATGTTACTCCAGTCTTCAAAAAGGGCAAGAAGGAGGACCCAGGTAACTACAAACTGGTCAGTCTCACTTCCACCCCTGGAAAGGTGATGGAACAACTTATCCTTGTTGCTGTCTCTAGGCTCCTGTTAGGGGCAGGCAACATGGTTTTACCAAGGGGAAGTCATGGTCGACTAATCTAATAGTCTTTTATGAGGATATAACCAGGTGAATAGATGATGGTAGGGCAGTAGACGTGGTTTACCTTGACCTCAGTAAAGCATTTGACACCGTCTCCCACAGCATCCTCGTGGCTAAACTGAGGAAATGTGGTCTAGATGGTAGTGAGGTGGACTGAGAGCTGGTTGAAGGGAAGAAGCCAGTGAGTTTTGATCAATGGGACAATCTAGCTGGAGGCTTGTCTCTAGTGGAGTCCCTCAGGGGTCAGCACTGGGACCTGTACTATTCAATATATTTATTGATGACCTGGATGAGGGAACAGAGTGTACAGTCAGCAAACTTAAGAATCAGCAAGTTTGCTGACAACACAAAACTGTGAGAGGTGGCCATTCAGCCACCTCTGGAGAGCTGGGTGGGGAGAAGTTTAATGAGACTTAACAAGAGCAAGTGTAGGGTCTGGCATCTGGGGAAGAACCACCCCAGGTACCAGTATAGGTTGGGAACTGGCCTGTTGGAGAGCAGCACAGGGGAAAGGGACCTGGGGGTCCTGGTGGACAGCAGGGTGACCATGAGCCAGCAATGTGCCCTTGTGGCCAAGAAGGCCAGTGGCATCCTGGGGTGTATCAGAAGGGGTGTGGTTAGTAGGTCAAGAGAGGTCCTTCTCCCCATCTACTCTGCCCTGGTGAGACCACACCTGGAATATTGTGTCCAGTTCTGGGCCCCTCAGTTCAAGAAGGGCATAGAACTCCTTGAAAGAGTCCAGCACAGGGCCACCAAGATGATTAAGGGAGAGGAACACCTTCCTTATGAGGAGAGGCTGAGGTAGCTGGGCCTCTTTAGCTTGAGAAAGAGGAGACTGAGGGGTGACCTTATTAATGTTTATAAATATGTAAAGGGTGAGAGTCAGCAGGATGGAGCCAGGCTCTTCTCAGTGATGTCCAGTGATAGGACAAGGGGCAATGGGTGCAAGCTGGAGCATAGGAAACGCCATGTGAATAGAAGGAGGAACTTTTTCACTGTGAGGGTGATGGAGCACTGGGACAGGCTGCCCAGAAAGGCTGTGGAGTCTCCTTCTCTGGAGATATTCAAAACCTGCCTGGATGTGTTCCTGTGTATTTAGTCTATGGTGATTCTGTTCTGGCAGGGGGGTTGGACTAGGTGATCTTTCAAGGTCCCTTCCAACTCCTAATGTTCTGTGATTCTGTAAGTGCTGTAGATGATTTTCAAATGTCATTTATCAAGATTTTAGAATTCCTCAAAATGGCCCCTAAACCCACCAACAGATTTGAGAGATGCTCACCTTCTGTGACTCCATTAATAGCAAGAGAAATAATTGCCAGGAGATTTTCACATGGAGCTTTGTTTATCTAAACAAAAAGAACAGTGTTAAACTTCTCTATTTTGCCCTTTCACAAACCTAAAATTCTTGTTTCCAATTTAAAACAAATACTGACATCCAACTTCCAAAAATTTCAAATAATCTATCAGCTGAGATGTGTCAATTAACTACAGAAAGTTTTTATTGATTGAGCAATATTTTATGAAAGCTTCTGGCCATTAAAGATCTACAACCCCTACTGAGATAGTTATTTACCTCTGAAAATTAAATGACTCATGTTAAGCCTTTATTCAAGTAGTACCAACAAAATCATTCTCTGATGCTTTCCATCATTCTTTTCAGCTGACAGGCAGCTTTGTTACATGCTAGTAACAGATAACCCACTCAACCCCACTCATAAGGTATGGTTGTAGAATGATACATATTTATGAACTAGAATTTTAAGATATAGCACTTTCATAAGCGTTACAAAGAAGTGCTGGAAAAGGCTAAGTCAACACCTCTTGCTATAGTGTGGTATCTGTGAAATACTGTCATTCTGTACTGCCTACCAATCTCCTGTACTCATCTATATTCAATCTTAATTGGATAACTTTATGTAATGCATGCTTTTAATAAATAGTATTTCCCTGTACTACTAAGTTCTTTTAAATGAATACATTAACTGGCAAATAGAAATTTAAGCTTTATCAAGAAATAAACTGCAACAGTTTAAAGTACTTACTATTTCTTCTTCTACAATAACTCTGAAAGCTTGATCCAAGGTACACTTCTTTTCATTTTCACTGCAAATGCAAACATCCCACATCAGTTAATAACAACTATTAGGGACAAGACCACTAAAACTTCCCCAAATAGATGTGTTTTAAAATAAAGTGGCATTTACTTACCTCCCAGGAATCTGGTTAAATGCATTCAACAACGGCTTGATACTTTTGTGATTCAGGGCCTCTCTAGTTGATGTCTACCAAAACATAAAGGCAGAAAAGGTACAAAACTCGTACAAAACCAGAAAATCTCCCCCTTCCTCCTACAAGGTACAGAAATACTAAGTAACATCTTTGCCACACAGCATGTGCCAGTTTACAAGAAGAACTGGTTAACAAGAAGGGCAAATAAAGAATTCAAAAACAATTAGGCATGGGAGCCAGTAAAGCACGACACCTCAAAGGCGGGCTAACAGCATGGTGAAAACAGTATTTTTAAGTGAAACATTGGGGAATACCCTACTGTGACTGATGCCTCATCTACAACTGCCTCAAGCCACACACACACAACTTCTCCAACCTCAAGGTGGTTTAGGGCATGACTCCTGCTAACAAGATAGTCTAAAGCTTACTTTATCCTCTATCGGAATCAGGAGCAAGTGCCTGTGCCTCAACCACTTCTGTGCAAGCCCCGTCCCCTTGTCCAACAAACTGGGCCGCCAATAGCAAGAACTGGAGGCCTGGGCACACACCCAGCCCCAAGTGCTCTAGCAATGGAAAAGAGTCATCAACGGAGGCAAAAAAGAAACAAACACAATAAGCTGCAGACGTTTGGCTGCAAGAGTTACATCAGAACTTAATTTCATTTTAATTTGCACTAGTTTCAGTTAAGTAAAGAGAGGCTCCTTCCCTTGGCAGACTGTGCAGGACTGGTATGCAGGCCCATCCGCGATTCGTCTGTGTTATCTCGGCTGCGCCGAACGCCCGCTAAAGACGAGCCCGGGCCTCTCCTCAGCAGGAGCCTCAGCCGGGACTACGAGCCCAGAGCGGGGCAGGGGCAGGGGCAGGGGCAGCGCGGGGCGGGCCGAGCCGGGCTGGCCCGGCCGCTCAGGCGGAAGCGGGCAAGGTAGAGCCATACAGCAGCTCGCAGACGCAGCCTCTCACCCACCCAGTCCCTTTCCGAGCGGCAGCGAGGAATGGGAGCCTCCACCCCCGCCCGGGCCCGGCCGCGCTCACCGTGAAGCGGATCCTCGCCTCTGGCAAGCTGAAGAGCGGCGGCGACATCGTTCCAACTGTAAGACGCTCTGGGACGCACACCGATGACGTCATACGGCACCGAGCCGCGCTGCCCCGCCTCCTCTCCCCCGCCCCTCCGTCGGGCTGGGAGCGGGGTGGGGGGACGTCGCTGCGGGCGGCTAATTCTGCGCGGTGGCGGCGGGGCGTCGCTCTCGCTTCCCGCCTGGGACTGAGTGCACGCGCGGGAGGCGGCCTTTGGGGCGCTGCGGGGAAGGCGGGAGGGTGAGAGGAGGTGCTGGCTTCGCCTCACGCTTGGCGGTAGATTGTTATCAAAAGTGAAAATTACTCTAAAAGTTTAACCTGTGGGAGCCCGTTGTCTACCGCCATCTTCAAAGTATCTCTGAAGGAAGAGTAACAGGGTATTCTTGTATCATCAGTGAAATCACCTCAGTGCTAATAACTCACAGGTTAAACAATATCCTATGGATACCTCCTTTTGCATCATTTATCTCAGGAGTTAAATCACCGATAAATGTCTGAAATAGTCCTGCAGGGATAAACAAATGTTTATTGTGAAATTTATCTTCTTGTGTGGCTCAGCTCCTTAAAAAATCATATTTTCTAGCTAGCTTAAATAATGGCGGTTCCAAGGCTTGGCTGTTGATAGTCTATTTCCAGGCTTGGGATGTCTTGTCTTCCATTCCCATGGCCAAGCTTTCAGCTGAGTTGGGAACCCATGCTGTGTCATGTCCAGCCATAAAAGCCTCCCAAATATTTTCCTTGTTGGCCTTCTCCTAGGGCTCTCAAGGGCACCTCAAACCTGACTGAAGATACTGTTTTCTCCCACCACTTCTCGACCCTGCTTTTCTTTTTGCAGTCAAAGCAGAAGCATGTGACCCGCCTTCCTTTTCTTCTGGAAAAAAGCCCCTAAAACCAAGCAAAAAAGCCCACCCTACCTTTTCTTTTACAAGTACTGAAATTTGTTAGGCAATCACTGTTATTAAAACTCCAGGTACTTGGCTGAGCCTGACAGCCCATCCTGGTGCTAAATGACTCTTGAGATTAATTCTAAACCAGGAGGTCTAAATCTGTCCAGACCATCACTGCATTCCTGTGTGTGTGGCTGCCCTTATATCTAATTTCTTCAACACAGCAAATCTATGTTGCAACATCAGATGGATTTATTTGACCTCTGAAAAACAAAAATGCATTCTTTGATGGAGGTAGTCTTCCCCTTGTATACAGAGACCTGCTGGTCGCAATTTAGGGAGCAATGTTCAGGGAGCACTGATCTGCCTGAAGCCCTGGGGGCTCTAGGAAGGGAAGATACTTCAATGCATGCAGTGTACTTTCTCAGCATCTTTTGATCAGCCACTTCTAGTCTCTTTGGGTAGCAATTCCCCAAGCCACTGAACCACTGATTTCTTACCACCAAAGGAAGAAGTGCACTTAGGTACTGTTCCACTGGAGCTGACTTCAGCCTCTGAATCCTTGAAGAGAATGTGCTCAGCTGCAGTGCCCCTGAGTGATGGCACACAGTGCTCCAGTAATATTTTGATTTCTATTAACAGGCTAAGTGCAGAAGTCCTCTTCTGGACCTGAAGTCGTTTCCTGCAACTGGTTTTGTGGCCTGGAGGCTCCAGCTTTTCCATACTGTACACCAGCAGCCTGGGACAAGCCCTTACTGCCTTGTTGGCAGGGAGGATTGGTACAGGCTTTGGGTTGAACTGGCTGGATCAACTGGTTAGCTCATCCATGGCTGCCCAGGGTCAGTGCAGGCTTAACCGTTTGTCTTCGTTGTTCCCAGGATCCTTTCCAGCAGCAGAGCAGCCTGGGGTGAAGTGTGCCTCCTGGGGGTGGGTATAGGAAGCAGGGCAAAGCCGCTCAGTTGGCAAAGTTGCTTGCAAGGGAAGGCTGTGACCAGAATTATCTGGAGCATTAGAAAACATCTGCCATTGCTAATTTTTCTCCCTTTCTTTTGTTTCTTTGTGTAAGGTAAAGGACTGCCATAGCATCAGCCTGTGCTTTAAATCGGAGAACTAACAGCCAAGCCCTGATGTGTTTTCCCAGGTCCCTGAGGATGCTGTTTGATGTCAAACCTGCTCAACTCATGTTGCTTAGGTGGGAGAAAGCTCAAACATCCAATATCTTGTTCTCATTGGAAGTGACAAATAATTATTAAAATTTATTGTTATTATTAAAAGGAAATATTTTAATAGTATATGAGAGGATAAGTGGGAGTGTTTTTTCTGTGCGATGTGGTTGTAGTTACATTTCGTACCAGGAGAGGGAAGGGTTTGTCCAGAAGATGAAGGCGCAGAGTGAGGAACAGCTTGGCCTACGCTTCAGGGCTGCTGCTGAAGCTTCTCTGCTAATGATGAGCAGGGGGCATGCCGGCCCAGAGTTTGACAATTCATCTATAAATGAAACCATTGTTTGACACTGCCAAAAAAAGTGGGATATGTTAGAGCCATGCCAGTTCATTTCAAATCACTGGGAAAGGGGCTTCATAACATTGAAAACAGGCCTCACATGATTTGTCATTTTGAATGAGTCACCTGCGAGTACTGTGAGACATGCTGAATATTACCCATTCAGGCTTGGAAGAAAGTTTGCTTGGCTTTTTACAAGGCTTTTTCCTCATTTCTGATCTCTGATTTTGAGAAATTAGACCATATTATCTGCCGAATAAAGGGCCATTATCATCTGAAGAAATAATTTGAAGTTATTGTGTTATTGTAGTACCCACCTCTTGCTGTATGAAAGAAAGAGAGAGAAGAGTTCTCTGGATAAGTTAAAAAAAAAAAAAGGATCTAAAACTTTCACAAAGGTAGTAGAAAGCTAATTATAAGTGTCCTAAGGAGATGCTTCCAAAGTAAATGGAGTCTTTTTTAGAATACAGACTGCCCTTAAGGTAGGACTGATGTTGTACATGAACAAGGAGTATGACTGCCAGCATGCTGAAAAGCAGTATGCTGTAATTAGTAGTGAGTGCAGTGTAGACAAAGACTTTTTTTTTTTTGGCTGGAGTAGGAAAAGGTAAAGAGGAAGAAGAGCATTATCGCTGTGATTTAATAATGTTTTATAACCACCTCTTGTTTGATATGGAATTTTTCCTCTGTAGAACAGCTTTTATTACTTTCCTGTAGATCTCATGCAGAGGGGGGATCAATGCTGGGCTGTTAGTGCTAGTGTTGTGGTATCGACAGGTGAATCTAGCAAGCTGGCTGCAGTGACTGAAGATGTTAGTACCCCAGCAGTTGATGTGCCCCCCTGGCAGAGATTACTATTCCCACAGCAAATGTCAGCAGCATGTTGCTTCTGCTTGCCACTTGGTGTTGCCACAGTTCAAAATCTGACAGCGTTACTTAAAGTAATTTTCATCAACTATTTAAGCAGAGATGCCAAACTATGCACTGGACTGGCTGATAAAAATTGTTCTGTTTTGGAGACCAGAAAGTCAGCCAGAGGCATAGTGCTGCATGTCTGTAAGGCAGTAATAAATTAAATGCCACAACATAAAATCAATTTTCAGCCAACTTTAAATGCTATCACCAGCTGAAAGTCCAGATGGATGAAAGCAATTAACAAAACCAGCATCTCAGAACATCTCTGAGCTCAGAGGGCAGCTGATAGAACAGAGATTGTCTTACCTTATGTCAATAGGTTGTATAGTTTGAATTACCAAAAACTTCACCTAAACCAGATACTATCTTTGTGAATAAAATCCTGTTCCAAAACCAAACTGAGTTTCAGTTTAACTTCTGCTGTCATTCCTACAGAAGGATATGCTTTGAGCCTCTGAATCCTCCTTTCTCTGATGGAACTAGTGCTTGGTGCTTCATTCTCCCTCCTTCATTATCCTCCCTTGGGCTTAATAGCTCTTCTTTACAACTCTCTTCCTCCCTGGACAAGGTTACACAACAATTAGTGTTGAAGGACTGGCACGAAAAGTGGATAAATTGCTTTATTAGCCTAGTCGAAGTAGTTTACCCTGTTATTTCTAAAGGATCTATGGGAAGTTACGTGAGATACTTTCACCTTTTAAACAGTTATGAATATGAGCTGTACTACCTTTGGTACTGAATTTTTAGGTGGCTTCTTGCCAGCCACTTTAATTTCTTTCTGACTGTGAGATACAATTAATAAGGTGTGGACTGATGAAGGAGAAACTTGATTGACACAACAGCCCCTCAGGAAAATCAAAGTATATTTTAAAAATGTGTGTAACAGAATCTTTCTACCTTTTAATATGTTACACTTTTCAACAGAGTATACATATAACTTTTATGTTTGTTAAATCTCAGGGTGATGTTCTGTTGGATGTCATACTTTCTGAGTTTCTTCTGCATTTCCTGAATAAATACCTGGGGAATATATGCCATATGATCCCATGCTGTTATGCCAGTTACAGCAGAAATGTTTCACCAGTATCTTTTGGTGGCAATTTTCAAATAACTTGGTTCTTATAAAGGGTTTGTTTACATGGATTCACCTAGGAGACTGTTTGATGTGTATATCTGAGAATCATTGATATTCCTACTCCTCATCTCTCACCTGGGACATGGGATTTACTGGCACAGTTGTCCTAAAATGCTGCCACTCTGGATATAGATGGAAATATGTTCACAATGGGTCTCAGCTGCTGATAACTTCAGTGATCAAGACCAGGGTTTTGACCTTAGAGTAGAAGAAAAACAGGAGTCAGTGGAAGCTGAGAGCATGGATCATGCTCTTGCAGCATGCTAAAGACACTTATGGGCTGCCCAAACTGGAGTCCATCATCTCCCCTATACATTGAGCCAGATAAACTGTACTATTCCAACAAAAGGTGATTATCAGACTGTGCAGTGCAGCTAGATGCCTGCAATGGTCTGAAACCCAGGAGATCAGTGACTCCTTTTTTTGTCATTGATTCCACGTGGTGAGTTAGGAAAAAAGACTTCTTTTATTCTTTTGATCTGTCTAAAACTTTGCCTATTTCTTACATTTTATTGTTGTCATACTTGACAACATACACAATTTTTGTGTTTAAATATTAAAGAGACTTAAAAGTCCATTAAATGTTTTCAACTACTATTACTTGCTACCTTTAAATGTCTCTTTGGTATTTTGCTAATTTATCATCAAGATCTGGGTGTCTATTAATTTGAAAAAGGGGTTACTACATACTATATACTGTTTATCCCAGTGCAGAGAACACACGTAATTTTTGGTGCCAAAAGAATTTACTAAACTTCATATCACTGTGCCACTAATATTACAGAAATCTGGCTTTTTTCAAGAGCAAGGTGTCACACATCTGGATGCTATTCACAGTAATCAAGCTATCAACAGCTCCTTCCCTCAGTCAGTAATATTTTTTTGGATTATAAGCTAATAAAACTACTGTGAGTTCAGCAGAGAGCTTGGATTAGCTTGACATTTTTAAGCTAGAATTTCCTTGCAACATACCTCTCATTCTGAGCATACTCTGCTATTGAACCCCTTTAATTTTATTCACAAATGCCTTATAATGTCAGGCTTGGTTATTAAAGAATGCAGGAAGGCATTTTCAGGACCACGTACCTGTGTTTCTATACCAAAAAGGGCCTGGGGTTACTTCTTTACTTTTACATCTGCTACTGATATGAATTCTGAAGAAACACTGTTGTTTTGTGATTATGCTGCTGAAAAATGATACTGTTTTTGCAGACTCAGTTCCTGTAGATTGTACTACTGAAGCTCATTCCTTCCTCCTTGTCATCCTCTTTTTGACCTTTCTTGTCAGTTCCAGGTAAAATACAGCTCTTCCCCAAAGAACTTCAAGTCTAGTTCAAGCATATGCATAAAAAAATTACAAAAGCCAGTGGCAGAGGTAGGCAACTAGTACTGATTGTGAGCTTTGGCAAATGAGCTTTTCTTTGATGATGAAATCAAAGTGAGAGAACAAAGCAGCACTCCAGGCTTGGGGTGGGATGGAAGAAAACAGGTAAGTGGAAATCCCACAAAAGCTGTTTGCAAAGAGAGTGGAAGTTAAGTTCTAAGAAGGAGGCAGGGCCAGAGCCTTGAAGACCTGGAAGGATGAGTTTGGCCTCAGTGAAGAGGGAGAGAAGGATTGCTTGGCGGAATAAAAGATCAGCTAAAGGCAGGGAGAGCCCATCTTAGCACAAACTTTCAGCCTGCATTGCCCTGAGATGGAAGAAATCCACCATTCTGCAAGAGTTTATCCTTTGGCAGCCCAATAACTCATGGGATTTAGGCCTGGTTAATGGGGAAATGGTCCCTAATTGGTGTTTTAGTCCAGTCCATGTAACCTCTTACTGTCACATACATAGGTGAGAGGGCAAGAAGGAATCTATCTTGTCATTCAGACTGCAGAAACACAGTCTGAAAAAGCCCTGCTGAGGCTGTGTAGCAGGAATTCATCCAGAAATATCCCTAGATCAAGGGAAACTATCTATGCAAAGTCTTCAGATTAGCGGTTGTTGCTCTGGCAGCTACTGCTTCTCTCCTTCTCTTCTAGCTTAGGTGCTGCATCATCACTATGTGCTGCTTTCATGTTGTTTTTTCCCTAGCAAATAATGAAGAAAGGAAGGAATGGGAAAACATGAATTTAAAAACTGTAGTGGAATTCAGTTAAACATGTTAAAATAGGTAAAGCCACCAGCTAACAACAACTTTATTAAGATACACAACGAAAACCCATGGGGAGGGCCAGAATGAGAATCATCAAACTCTGTGTGTTGCATCTTCTGGCTCACTGTTCCCTTCAACTTCATCTGGAGTTTCATACTATAAAACTGGTGAAGTCTCCACGCCCAAATGGAGGTTTGTAAAGCACCTTGCACTTTGTGGACCTGTGTTTTACCTCAGCCTGCTGCTCTCCAAATGTCATTCTAGATTGTCTGTGCATAGGGGTCTTGTGTCACCATCTCAGACAGACTGTGGCTGGGAACTGCGAGCTTGCAGTCACTAATCACATTCTTGAAGAGCCTGCTGAAGACAAAGTGGAAAATCCAGCCGTGTCCATGTGTAAATTCTAACTAAGGCATGTGTCATTGATAAACTTTGCTATCAGAGCTCTCTGTTATACTTTATTTATATCAACTTAAAGCCTGAAAGAATGTCGCTTTGGCTGCCTTTCAAAACGTAAAAGCTGAGCATATGTGGATCCATTGAAAGGGAAATTAGTTACTCTTATTGCTTTAGAGAATCCAATCACTTTAAAATCCCTGTGACATCAATATGCCTCTCTATGAATTAAATGCCCCAAAGGATTTCTTGTTTTGAACATCATCTTAATACAACTCTCATAACTACTAAAGCACAGGTCACCTACTGAAGTATGGAAAAGCATCTGGAAGTATAGGTTGTTCAGTCAAAACATCTGAACAGAGCTGGAATCAGCACAGTGTTTACATTGTTCTCAGTTATCTCCAAGCACTCGCTGCTATTACAAGTCTTTTTCCAAGCAGTCTCACATGTCACACTGTGCTGGAAAAAGCTCATGAAGAGACCCACTGTCCCTTAACATAGTAGCAAACCCGAAGCTGTTTACTCTCACTCTCACATGCACATCCAACCATCCCTTTTCTTAGCTTCTCCAAGACAAGCTGTTGCTCTAGATTTAAGAAGAGAGTACAGGCCTAGAAGATTGAGTGTTATTGCCATGGTGCACCGCACTATGGTGATGCAACCCAAATCTCTTCCAAGGGCCTCTCATAATCCATATGACTGACATGGGAAAGCAGGTTGCTGGGACTCTGTTATGGAAAGTCTTCCACAGTCTCCCAGGAGGTGAATCAAGTTAAGTGATGACAAAGCACCAAAGAGAATGCTAAAACCCACAGCTCCAAAGTGGCTTTGGTTGATAGCAAAGCTCTCTCTAGCTTTGAGACTGTTCAGAAGCTTCCTTAGTCATCACTAGAGAGGGTAGAAGATGTTCTGTTTTCCTCTGGGGTCCCTCCTAGATGAAGAGCCTTGAGATTGAGAAGAGAGAAGGTGAGGGGTAAAAGACCTCCTAGTTTATATTCACTTCTATATGTCATCACTATCTCTGTGCCTTCAGAAAGATCCTGGTCATCTGTGAAGCCTAGGCTAGGAGCATGGCCTCCCTGAGCACTTCTTCTGAAAAAAACAAGGGTGGTTCAGGTTTTAGGTGAGATGAGTGATGCTTCAGTGGTGTGTTGTCCTTACAGAGAGCCTAGAGCAGGTAGGCTTCTCTCTTAGGCACTCAGTTAAGTACTGTAAATTGGGTGAGATGGATCTGAATGATGGAAATAAGTTGATCATCTCCACTGTTCCTCTCATGCACGTTCCTAACCAGCTGGCCAGCCTAAGAGCAGGATGATTTGCATTCGTTGTACACACTCACCTGTCTTTCAGGCTGCACCTCGGAATAATGGCTAAATTGACTTGCTCAAGACAATATGAGATCTGCTGGCTTAGATGTCTGCTGGATTTAGTTCCTTCTTAGAAGCCTAAAGAAGAATCTGATCAGCTTACTATTTCTGGGTTGTGGTCTCAAGACAGAGAAATTTTCTTATGAAAATTAATAGCAAACTACAGGAATTAAGAGATATATCTAGCACTCTAGTATCACTGTGATTCCTCTCCTTGGTTAGGTGGTTGCCCAGATACTCTCACAAGCCTGGATTCTTTCTGTATTTGTGATTATATTATTCACAATTTCAGCCTCCTCACAACATTTGGTATTATCTTCTTTTTCTTTGTTGTTTTATAATGAGACTTAAATTCTCCAACTATTCTAATATTTTGTCCTGGTTACCAGCGACTGGAGTTTTTATTGTTGAGGAATTTCACAGTTGTGTAATTAAAATCAGCATTTATACAGCAGCATAAGAAGCTCTGAACCACTGGGACATGGTTTGGGATTCCAGTTGTTTGAGCTTGTGCCCAGGACTGTGATAGCAACAGTTTTGTAAGAGCAATTCAGGAGGAGTGTTTCACTATCCCAGTTAATAATACAGAGCCTGCTAAGGTTCTTGTTTTGCTCAAAAATAGGTTAAGGAAGCTGAAAAGCTAAAGCCTGCAACTAAGAGCCTGAAGCAAAGCAAATCAGCAGACACTTAAATACCATATGAAGTATGCAGGTAGCTCCAAAGAAAAATGCCTAGACAAGTTCCTGCGATTTGCTGGACCTGGGAGCTGGGCTAGCAGCCAAAGGGGAGCGTTCTCTAGCCCATAAAAGAGTTTCCCTGACTCATGAGAGAAGAACAAGTTCATGGGTGACCAGAAGTAGTTTCACTTTCTTTACTTCCCCTTGACTCTACCTGCCAATTTAAATGATTTTTTGCTGTATTTTGTCCTTGTTTTCAGGTTAGTTTTCTCTCGCTTCAGAGCAGGTAGGAGAAGAAAATAGGGAACCCTTCAAGAATCATAGACTGTTTAGGGTTGGAAAGAACATTAAGGATCATCTCATTTCACCCCCTGCCATGGACAGGGACACCCTCCACCAGACCAGGTTGCCCAAAGCCCCATCCAACCTGGCCTTGAACACCACCAGGGAGGGGGCAGCCACAGGTGGCAACCTGTGCCAGGGCCGCCCAACCCTCATAGTGAAGAGTTTTTTCCTGATATCTAACCTAAACCTACCTTTTTGTTTAGTTTAAAGCCATTACCCCTTGTCCTATCACTACATTTCCTGATACAGAGTCCCTCTCCAGCTTTCTTGTAGGCTTCCTTTATGTACTGGAAGGCTGTTGTAAGATCTCCAGGGATCCTTCTTCAGACTAACAACCCCAACTCTCTCAGCCTGTCTTCATAGGAGAGGAGCTCCAGCCCCCTGATCATCTTTGTGGTCTCCTCTGGACTCGATCCAACAACTCCATGTCCTTATGTTGGGGTTCCCAGAGCTGGACACACTGTCCATGTCTCAGACTAGGATGACAAGCAGTACTGGTCCCAGTACCACCCCCTGTAGAACATCATTCATCACTGGTCTCCACTTGGACATTGAGACACTGAGAGCAATTATTTTGAGTGCGACGCTCCAGCCAATTCCTCCACCCACCAAGTGGTCCATCCATCAAATCCATGTCTCCCCAATTCAGAGACAAGGGTGTCGTGAAGGAGAGCCTGAGATGATTTGCACAAGTCCAGGTAGATGCCATCTGTCCCTTTTCCCGTATCTACCACTTCTGTAACCCCATCATAGGATACCACCAAATTTGCTAGGTGTGATTTGCCTTTAGTGAAGCCATGTTGGCTGTCACCAGTCTTCTACGTATTTTCCATGTGCCTGAGCATAGTTTCCAGGAGGATCTGCTCCATGATCTTGCCAGGCAGAGAGGTAAGACTGATTGGTTTGTAGTTCCTCAGGTCTTCTTTTTTTCCTTTTCAAAATGAGGGTAGGTTATGTTTCCCTTTTTCCAGTCAGTGGGAACTTCACTGGACTGCCACAACTTCTCAAATATGATGGAGAGTGTCTTGGACATTTAATCTGCCAGTTCTCTCAGGACTCGTGGGTGCATCTCATCAGGTCCCATGGACTTGTGCACCCTCAGATTCCTTAGATGTTCTCAAACAGTTCCTCATTCTCCCAGTCCCTGCCTTTGCCTTCTGTGACCTGGGTGGTATGACTGTAGCCCTGGCTGGTGGGGACTGAGGCCGAAAGGTCATTGAGAACCTGCAATATCCTCAAAAGCTCATTGAGTACCTCAGAGTTCTGCATATCCTGGGTAACCAGGTCTCCCATTTCCAGCTGGAGAGTTCCAACAGTATTTTCCCTCATCTTCCTTTTATCACTAATGTACTTCTGAAATCTTTTCTTGTCACTGATGTTCCTGGCCAGATTTCATTCTATCAGGGCTTTAGCTTTCCTAACCTGACCCCTGGCTGCTCAGATAGTTACTCTGTATTCTGCCTATTCCTCTTGACATTGAGAAACACTTACAAAGAGTTGCCAAACATGCAAAGAAAGTTCACTGGAAAAAAGTGAAAAACATGATTCTCCCTGATTTCTTTAAAGAAACATTAATAATCTGAGGTGCCCCAGTGCTTCACTGAGGCAGGGGTGATCAGATAACAGTGTGGTTTCTAACATGTAGATAAAATTATCCAAGTGATAACAAAATAAAATCTGACCGCTTTCTATCAATCACATCTTTTCTTGTTATATATTACTTGACTACTTTAACTTCACATGCAGATGATTTCTCTGGGGTATCCAAGGGAAGAGTAATAACTGATCCAAGTATTCACCTGAAGATTCCTAAGATTATTCAGCTATCTATTCAACTCTGGTTAGACTAAATACAGCCACAGGGGACCTTGCTTTAAAACTCAGGGCTGGAAGGGGAATTTCTGTTTCAGCAGCAGCAATCAGGCCCACCATCTTGATGAAGTTCTGGATTTAAAAAATAACAAGAAATTAAACCTCTGTCTCATTCACATGAGAAAAGTATAAATCAGGGGGAGTTGTTAAGAAGGGCCATCTGAAGCAGAGCAAGCAGCATGCTTATCCCAGCTTTTTGAGCATGGAGCATTTGGCACAGAGGAACTAAAGAGGTGCATAGAGAGGAGATCATCCTTCCTGGAGTAGCGGTGATGCTGTTTGCAGCTAGTCAGCATTGACATATCTCACTATTCCTGCACCCCCATTTTCACAGAGAGAAGCTGGTAAATCCTGCCTTAGGTCTGCAATATGCATGGCAATAATGAAAGCTTGTGGGTTTCTCTACAGAGAGCATAAAACCTTTTCTGCTTTTGTAAAAGGTGGGGTAGGGGCTCTCTCTCTTTGAGAGAGCCCCCTAACTTCTACCTATTCCGGTAGAAGTCTCTTCTTTCTTTGCCTTATTTAAGGAGAAACTGTAACTGGTTTGGTCAGCTGCTGTGTGTTTGTAAATGAGGCAAAGGGTCGTTTGAATTAGTTGATTACAAATATCTGGTGAACTAGTAGAATTCTCTGTGTGTTGATATTTCTAGTCCATCTCTCAGCCAACTTTCTCCAAGTATTTTGCTAGTGTCTCTGTGGGAATACTCACAAAACCATACTTTGGCGGGCAAATTTCATCAGCAGCTGTAGTGAAATTTCACTAGCATGTGAGAAAAACTGGGGTGAAGAGTCATTTAGACATCAATCAATGGTACCACTGGTCTGCTCAAGCACAAATTGAAGTGGTTTACCACAGCAGGCCTTCTAATTTTTGCCAACTGTCACCTGGAAAATTGATGGTAGTACCTATCTCTCCCACAGCTTTGCCAGGCTGAGGCTTTAACAATTATAGCAAACTACTGTTTAATGTAGTAAACAAATCGGGTAAGCTGTGAAGAAAGATGAACTGGTTTTGTTATAGACTGCTGCGCATGAAAATCTTGCGTGGCGGCAGTAAAAGTGGGGCTCAATCTGTTTGACTCCCTTGCAGGAAGGACTCTAGAGACTGAGTGTGTTTTGCAGAGAATCTGTGAAGTAGAGGGATGGATGTCTTCTGGGCAAATCCTCTGTTGGCAGGCTACAGGGTTTTTAAAATAGTGGGCAATTATCACCTGATTTCCTGAAAGGTGGAAAGCATTATGGTATCTCTAGTTTCTGGTGCTTAAACAGTAACAGATTTCAGTAATTCCCTATTAGGTGTGGTAGAGACTGTTTTTAAATCAATACTTTGTTTCACTGAAGCATGTCTTTTGATGCAAGGTTGTTCTACGCTCGTTTGGAAGGAAGTAAAAGGTAAATGTCAGTGAGCAGGAGGAATGAAGGCAAAGTTCTTGATAAGTTTTGTTTCCTGTGGCAGCCAGGGCTGTCTGCCCTACAAAGTGCAAAACCTCACAGTGGCCATACTGCCTTCATTTAACTCCATCTGAATTACCCCTAAAGAAACCCTTAAATACCACACTGCCTTTAGCTTTTTGAATGTGGTTCTTGCCTGTTCTGGCAGCTCAGTCCTCATTGTTAGGTTATTTTATCAAGAAACAATGGTCAAGGAGTCAGTCTGCTGGGTGTAAATCTGTGTGCCTTTCCTTCCCCGTTACATCGCTCCAGTTCCAAGGGTAACCTAGTCTCTCAATTTCTTAGTGAAATTAATGTAATTCTAAATTCCTCATTCTTTTCTTCTTTGCCAGAGGAAGAAAGGACCTCTCCCTGCTCACCCCAGAGCACTTTTAAAAAAGAGTCTGGAGTGCACTTTCCTACTGTCATTTTTCCTGTACTGCTGCATGGTGACACAGTATGAGTACTACTAAAGCCAGCTGCTTCTCCATTAAATTTGAGAGCTGAAGTTAAGTGTTACAATTATCACAATGTTCTTCTCTATTTAAGATTTTTCTTCCCTCTCTGGTTGGCATGTAAATGACATAATTTGGCCTGCTATATTAATTGCAGGATTAGCAGCCAACTTGAAAGTCCTTTAACGTATGTTTTAATTATTTTTTTTTCAAGTGCACACTCTTCATGCTCTAGAATTTAATCTATTTATGCCATTATACTCTTATTATTTGAACCAAAGTAAACCAGGCCAAGGTTGTCTGTGCTGCTGTGTGGCAGTAATGATGTGTTTGCTAAGCGCTCTCTGAGGTCACCTATCCACAGGTAGTGGATGTTGAGCTGTTCACACAAGGGTGGCATGTATGACGCAACCTGAGACCTTAACCTTGGCAGCAGGAGAAGATGGCCCTGAACATCTATGCGTAAGTGCCTGAATAAATCTGTTGCTCCATGAGTTTGTTTTCTTGGGCAGTGATCTCCTGGACAAAAGCAAGGGGTCTGATTCTGCCCTCCCACAGGTATTACGCTTTGTGACTCCTCAGATATGTCATCTCACTTGGAGAAGCAGCACATGTTGTGTGCCTCTTTCCAGTGCCTTTACAGCCCTGACCTCACAGACAATAAATTGTGAGAAGTAATTTATTTTCCTTAAGTTCTGCTGTCACATATTTTGGCTAATGGTCAAAGAATTAACCGGTTCTAGGTTTGGGTTTGTTTTTTGGGGTTTTTTCTAGCAGACTTTCAGATCCTTCAATTGGTTTCTTCATCATTTCAGTATGTTCAAAAGTTAGGGCTGAACCTTGCAAGCTGCTGCATATGCATTGGGAAATAGCAGACCCAGCGCTCTGCGGGGTCTCTGGGATGGAAACAACTCTAGCTGCAGTGTCAGTCATGGTGGGAGGGCTCCCCCACAACAGCTGTGGTACAAGAGCCACGCACTTCTCAGCTGGTGGTTAAACTGTCAAAACAAGGCTTGCTGGGCTCCGGGAAGCTTGTTCTTGGCTCTCCACATGGAAGGACTATCATTCTTCATCCCTTACCCATGGCGTGAGGAGCACGGGGCCCAGAGCATGGACCAGAATGCTGTGGGAGTCAGCTCCAGATGGGTTTGCACAGCCTGTGACATGGTGTACGCTCTTCTTCCCTCTCTCTCTGTGCTTGGAAAGATAGCAGTACTCCTGGCTCTTCTTCTTTTTTCTTTTGCCTGGTTTCACAGCCCTATATTTGTATGGGGTTTTTACCCTGGCTAGGCTGATTACAAGGGAAATAGTGCAGTAGCCCCTCAAACTGAGGGAAGAGAGCAAATCAAAACACACATCGGTCTCCTCCGCCAGAGTGCCAACTACCGCAGAGCTGGGGGAAGTGCCGTGCGCGTGATTTTGCTGCGTGTCAAAAGGAAGGGAAGGGAAATGAAAAATTATACCACCATGTCATTTAAAAATGTGTACCTACAGAGTTGAAGCAACCACGAGTGATGCTGTGCAGATGGTTTTTCTCTTGCCAGGGAGAAGTGTAGTGGGGCCAGAGTCTTTTAATCTGTCATATATATAACCTAAGATTTACAGTTGGAATCAGACTTGAAAATGTAAATGGATTTTCAATTGCAGAGTCTGCGCCATCATAATGGCTTTCATTCAGAGCTTTGTCTGGGTAGAACAACAGCTGCTCTGCCTGTGTTTTTTCTTGGTTTATTTTATTTTTAGACTTTCCTCATATGTAAAATGCCAGGAGATGGATGCAGACTGGGAAACCTCATGGTGATGATGTCTGCTAAATAAATAAAGTGCTCCCAGTGATATTTGAGTGAAATTCATGTTTAAAATGTTTTCTTCCTTATCTAACACTACAAAACACATAAAAGGAGAGAGTGGATTTCAGCTAGAGAAGTGCTCTGACCCAGCCTTTTGACCAACTTCCCACTCCTGACATGGCTAACATGGATAAAACAGGATGCAAAGATCTGATATGACTAATTCAATAGCTTTTTTTTTTTTTTTTTTTTGCTAGAAATCACTATTTGGTGACTGTGAGAGTGCCCTGGAAGTTCCAGGTTTTTCCTCTTAAAAACTGGAGAAGGCTGGTGGTCACTCACTTTAAAATGCAACCTTTACAGTCCCTACCGAAGAGAAGCACTTGGGTATTTGAAGTTGAACTCTTTCTGTTCCAGTTCAGCAGTTGTCTGTTTTTTAAAAACAAACTACCTCCTTTTTGTTTCAGTAATTCCTTTTTTTCAACATCTGTACATTCCTGCTGCTGTTTATTGTGATTATTAATGATTCACGTTTGACTGATCATAAAGTGCACCTGTTCAAATGCAGATACCAATGAGAGGTTAGCACAGAAATAGAAGCTATGAGTGCAAATACAACTGTGGACCTGTATCCCACTGCAGATATTGCTTTGTTGCCTGGAGAACTGCTGTATGTTCTTGGTTTAATCTCTTCCACAGTCAAGCTCTGTATTTCTAATAACAGCTGGAAAACTAGAAAATATTCTGTGTTTCAAAACTTGTGTAGGAGGAAAAAGACGTATAAGAAAAAAACAACCAACTGCCAAAACAAAAGCCCCAAACCAATTCTCTAGAGACCTGGAGCCACCAGGAATTTTTGTTCGTGCTGGGAAAGTAGTGTATGACTTCATGCACCAGCTGAATGACATGCTTCTCTTGCAAGGCAAGGATGTATTCTTTACACAACCAAGAATGAAAATGACAAGAACCACAACGGTGTCCAAGAACCACAACGGTGTCCTGTTACATTGTTTCTGAGAAGACAGCTCCTTTGTGGTTGATCTTACTAGAAACCAGGATGAGAACATCAGAGTTCTTTTTCCTCAGTCATTCTCTGTCTCTTTCTCTTTGCCCTGTTTGTCCATTTCTTTTTCTCTGTTCCCTTTCCGTCCTGAATTCTTTTCTCTACCTTTTTTCTCTCTTATCTTCCACAGTTTCTTTGAAACACAGCAGGAAAGCAGGGTTGCCCAGCTCTGTCAGAAGATGGACCAGTGACAGGTGTACCTGCAGTTTA
This sequence comes from Hypotaenidia okinawae, assembly GCA_027925045.1. Classification (NCBI taxonomy): domain Eukaryota; kingdom Metazoa; phylum Chordata; class Aves; order Gruiformes; family Rallidae; genus Hypotaenidia; species Hypotaenidia okinawae. The sequence continues at coordinate 112,852,450 of BSDF01000002.1, read as the reverse complement.
GTTTGCTTCCACAAGCAGATAGCACTAAGTTGTCTGCTGTTCAAATATTAGTTCACGTTGTTCTCACAGGCATTACTCCAGGAACACTATTTGCCTGCTACAGCAGGATGCTGTGATGCCAATGGATATTTTGTCCCATTTGCACCCCCAGGCTTTTATTTTGACATTAAAAAAAAAAAAAAAAAAAGCAGACAAAAATACATTGTTACCATTCAGAAAAATAATTCATCATCTGGTTTATATGAGTGTGGGTAATACAGCTGGAATTAAGGAAATGTCATCTTTGCAATATGCCCAGACTTCTGAATGAGAGGGATTCCCAAACAGACTTCTTCCAAAGTCACATTTCAGACTTGCAGCTTCTACCAGCAGGACCTCTGTCAAGGCTGGCAGGAGCATGACTGAGAACACGGGAAGTTTGGAAGCAGTTCTCAGAGCCTGGAACCACATCGATGCCTGAGCTGCAGATTTGTGCCTTGGCAGGACAGATAGATCAGAAAAAAGTAGAAATCACGTGCTAATCTCTGAATTGGAGATTTTAATCTCTTGAAGATCAAGAGCCTAAATCTGCCCTGGATTTAGATTCTGCTCTGGTGTAAAACCAGAATAAACCTGCTTAAACTCAGACCTAAAGATTAATTTTTCAAATGCCTTATAAAACAAGGTACTGCCTTATAAAAAGCTAATCACTTGTACCGTACTCTAGTTCAGCAGGAAACCATCCTTTATACCCATTTTGTTGCTCCCTGTCCTCTAGTGGTACTAACAAGAAAAGGAGTATTGAAACTTCCACCATTCAGCAAGAAGCCCAGTGTGTCCTCAGATAATCCCGTGTGGGGCTGGACGGTGGGAACAGAGCCAGGCTTTGTCGTCAGGGCTCCCCAGCTGGTCAGAGGGATGTGTTTGTTCCCAACCGTCCCTTACTGTGTCTCAAGATGAATGGCTCCACTCTGACCACTAGAATTGCTTGTTGGTCCCAGGAGAGATGCTATTTAAGCTGAAGGACAGCACTGGAATGAGAACAAATGTGTCTAAACTGGACATAATTGCATTCACGATGGTTATGTAAAGAAGGTTCCTAATAAAGTTTTTGAAGAGCAGCCAAAACGATTAAAAGGGCAAAGAAATCCCTAATTATTTTTAAAGTAGAACTTGGTACATTTTTAAAGATTTATTGAAGTTGGGCTGCAGAGGATTCAATAGTTTCAGCAGTCTTCTAACCTTCTTCCCTCTGATCAAGGGGTAGGTCTCTTCATAGTGTCATTTTTTAACTCTTACCCACACAAGACATTGCTGATGACATCAGCCAGCTCTACTGGCTGATGTTGCTCTGCTGTGATCACACTGAGCTCCGCTCTCCAAATCATCAGGAGAAACAAGCACCTCCCATACGCATGGTGGTGTGGGAGAGACACCATTCTGTTTAATTCGGCACTGAAAAGTCCACTCCCTTCACTGAGGTGTATGAAAACTAATTTGCTGTATCCCAATGCTGATTTAATTGGAAAAAGATCACCTCAAAAAAATCACCTCCCCGAGATATGAAAACAAAATCCCCAGACCCGAGACATTAAAATGAATCATATTCTTGAAAGTCTCTTTTTTCCTCCAGTCCCAAAATGGGGCTGGCAACGCTTACATGCATGTCTCTGGGAAGCGCTTTGGGTAAGAAAAACCTCACAGCATGTAAGATCTCTAAAAAGAGCATTATTTGCCCAGTGATTTGCTTTCATTGTTCTGGTATTAAGAAAAAAAACCATAATAAAAAAATCTCTACACAAATTTTGGAGTGTTACACTGAGTTTATTTTGAAAAAGAAATCAAAGAATGTTTTTTTATTCTCTGAGCCAGATGGAAAGAAAAAACAAACGTATTCCACTCTAAGAAAGAAAACACATGAGAACTTTAAAAAAAAAGTTTCAGCCACGTTTTTTTTTTCTTTTCACTAAACAGCATGGAAAAAGTGAGATGGAGATGATGAATGAACACATAGGCTCTGGTTTTCAGAAGGCACATTTTTTAGGGAACAAGGATTTTGTCCATAGGGCACTGCGCTTTCCCACCTATAGATACCCAACCTATCTCTGAGCAAACATGGGCACGCACCAGGAGCCCTACTTCTGCCTCTTCCTTCAGGTCTTGCCCAGGCCCCACGGGGAGCAGGGTGTCTCAGCTGGGGATAGTGCCAGGCATAGGTGTCTGTCACACTGCCAGTCCCTCACCAGTGTGAGCCTCAATGCCTGCACACAGCAGCCAAGAGCCTCCAGCAGCTGGGCATCAATGGAGAAGCAAATGTCTCCATGGTGCACAAAGACATCTGTGGAAATGAGGGTGAAACGAGCAAAGGCAATCTAGAGGCTGGGGCTGGAGACATTTTGTTCCCTTTTGATTCTGCATCTATGTGAGCTGCTGTGCTTTTAAACATGGAAGCTGAGCTGGGGAAAAGTGGTTCTGTTTTCTCACACATGAATCGACTGAGCTGCTTTTCCCCTACTCGCTGCGGAGCAGTTTCTGTGACAGCCAGCGGCCACCCTCCAACCAGACCCCCTCCTTGCCAATAATCAGAGACCAGTTCCTGCTACTTGCTAAAAACAGAGCAGCTGCTTGCCAGGAACAGAAAATTAAAAGAGGAGGTCAGAGAGAGAAATAACAAGATCAGATTAGCCATCATAAACAGCCAATTTAAGCTAGACTCAATAATGGCTAATCTAGGGACGGTTCCTGTTCTACTCAAGACATCCTTCACTTGGGGACCCCGCTGAGGTGCTCTGTGTGCTTCTTCTAGGAGAGTGAAGTGCAAGAGAGACTTCCTGCTTCTTAAGACCTTCTCAAAAGTCTTGCTCAGATCAGACCTTTATAAGCAAGTTTCTAGCATCTAGACCTGGGACAGTGAAAAGAAAGGACTTAATGAAAATCATTTTCGTCAGTTTGATTTTTAATACATATGAAATGCTTCTGACTCCACATCTCTCCGGTCTCTACACCCCTCTTGGTTACACAAGCATGCACAGAGTAAGCAACATTCACTTCCATGTCTCTGCTTACTGCTTCCTTCATTGGAACATTCGCAGGTATTACTTATAGCCATCAAAGGGGATGAACGTTTGAGATTTATGTGCTCCGATCAGCTGAAGGTGTTTCCAAATAAATTAATGAAAGAAGTCAGAAATGATACTAAGGAATCCAGCACTGGGTGTAAATCACAATGACTTTGCACCCTCTACGCTTTCCACTCCCCTTCCTGTAACAGTCCCAGTGCTTGCCAGGGTATATGAACTTGCACTTCGTCTGACGTAAACCAAGAAAAAGGATGATAGAAATGTGTACTCTGAATGCCAAGTTACAGTATTTGTACATAAGAAGGAACGCCAAGACTCGAGCTGGGATGAAATAATTTCCTATCCCTTAAAACTTTCCATACAACCTACGTTATCACTCAAATGATACAGAAAGCAGATTGAACGGGGATATTTTCCAGACCCCATGCGGCAGCTCTGACTTTCAGGACAATTTCTTGGCCCTTCCTAGTGTCCTGCTTGTGGCCCTGCCAATCTCCCTCTGACAGGTTCCTGAACTGTCTTAACAATCTCCTGGTCTTCCCAGCGATTTCAATCTTTGTTGCCATTTAACACCTCTGTTTCCCTCCTGCAGGAATACTGGGTCAGAAGAATGGTCTATCTCAGCCCGCCTGGCTGCTCAGGCCAGATTTTAAGGAAGCCTGAACACGCCAGACACACAACTGCAGCATCCCTCTCCAGCCAGTGTTGCCTCACAGCTACACTTTTTGCTTCAAACATGTAAACAGTGAGCTGGAGCCCAGGCACATTTGTTTACTTGTTTAAAGGTGGATAGTGTTATAAAGGTGGGTTAGAGTCTTATTATAGGTAATTACAACCCAGCATTGAAATTCACTTTGAAATGAGTATACTGAATTCATAAACATGTTGCATCCTTAAAACATCCTACTACAGTGGTCATTTGCACGCTAAAGCCACCCAACTGCCCCTTGTTTTCAATAAGCTGAACAGCTATTGCTGATAAACAGCTATTTCTGTGACCTTATGCAGGCATAAGTGAAGATATAGCTGTTGATCACCTCTTTAGAGGGAGTGGAGGACACTAGATAACTCCTAGATCATGTTATTGTGAAATGTACCATCACTGCTATTGCTGAAGAAAGAGAAGGTTGGAATCAGAGTGAGGAAATGGTAGAGCTAGTTTTCTCTTAAAATTCTTTCACGGACAGAATTCTACCACAAAAAGCAAGAAAAACTTCATTTACTGTGGCTGATGCTCAGAATAGGGTTATTTCATCTAAATAAGCCAACTTTCAAAACAAAGGTAGTAGTGCTTCTAACTCAGTGTGGCTCTGCAAAGCTCCACTCAGCAGGGTCTGTGAGCCTCTCTGGCCATGCAGAGTAATAGCTTTGTACCTTGTTATCCAAAACCAGCACTTTAACATAATCTTCACAGACACTGTATAAATATATATGTAAACACTGCCGTGTGTATCTACATACAGCTCCTAAGTAGAGCATGACAGTGTGTAAGACAGAATCATGTTTTCTCAAATCCCCATGAAAAACCCAAAAGTAAAGTCTCAGGAAATCCAGGCTGTCTGAAGAAAAGCCCTGCCTTCAAGGTGGCAATGCATGGTTTCCGCAGCTGAAATACACAGACCTTTCACTTTTAATTAAACATATGTGATTTTCATATTGTTCCTGTTTTGTATCTAGTATCTGCCACGGGACAGATTCCCAATTGAACCGGTTTGTATATTTTCTTTAAGAAAATAATAGTTAAAATGAAAAGCCAGCCCCCCAAATGAACACTGGAGGGAGTGTGGGATATAGGAAAGCAACAGTCTTTAATTGGTTGGTCTTAGGAGCAATACTTGAAAATGTGAAGTACAAAATCTTGTCTCATTCCAACAGCGCTGGAGTATTTCAACAAACATATTTGCATTCAGCCAAGGTAAACGCCAGGTCAGGAGGCAATGGAAAAACAACTCTCCTTCCCAAGAAGCCAAAACAGCTTCCTTCATGGTATATAGTGTGTGGCCATGCAAAGAGTCTAAAAACTGGGAACAAAACCCAGGGGTTCTTCTAATGAACTTTAACTGGTTTTAACTAAATTTTTAGATTACTGGTAAGTAGCACTGCTGCCTAGACAACAGCTCTTGGGACCGTGGAGGAAACTGGCTGGGTGATGATATCATCTTATTAGCCACACTGTGTTCTGTTCTGCACCATATTTTATTTTCTAGTTTGTTTGGGACAAAAGTACTGGTCCAAGAAAACAGAGAGATCGCTTTACAAAGCACTCTGGAGAAGTGCAAAGTGATCAGAGTTTTCCAAGTATGGCTTGCTTTTCTTACCAAACTTTGAAATCTCTCTTAAAAAGAAACATATTTCAGTATGAGCGGCTTCTCCCTTTCTGTTTTCATTTGGGCTTCACTTACAATGTGGGAAGCACCAATGGGGGTAGGATTCCTCATGAGAAGGGAGAAGGAACGAAAACATTTCAAAAACATTCTAAAAGTTCAGAGATTTACTTACTTCTGTGGCACTTCTCATGAGTAGAAGGAAGGCAGGATGGCAGGCAGGCTGGAAAGAAGGAACGTAGGCAGGCAGGCAGACAGGAAAGAAAGAAGGCAGGAAAGAAGGTGGGAAGGCAGAAGGGAAGGTGGGAAGGCAGGAGAGAAGGCAGGAAGGGAGGTAGAAGGGAAGGCAGGCAGGCAGGCTGGAAGACAGGCAGGAAGGCAAGAGGGAAGGCAGGCAGGCAGGCAGGCAGGCAGGCAGGAAGTGAGCTTTTATTAACATGGACTTTGCATAATGCCTGGTGAAACAGTGGCTGTGATCAGAGCTGTAACGAGTATCTAGTCCTTAGTCAACTTAATTGTTACACACACAGACTAGACTGCATATAATAAGGAAAACACTATCTAAAATCTGCTTTACAAGTTATTTAACCAGAACAAATCACCGGGGAAGGTACAAATATTTCTAACTGGAAAAATATTTCTCTATAGCTGAGCTAGGCCTGACAGCAAACTTTAATGATTTATTAGTACTTTTATTGTTTTCTTTGGCCCCTGTGCACTATATTTGTAAAAAAAAGTCAGTAAAAAAGAGAACAATTGTAAAAAGCAAATATTTTGTACAAAAATACAAAGTTTTAAAAGCTCTTAAAAGTATATTCCATATTATTGATAAGAGTTGGACTATATATATATATTTATATAAAATCTATATATTCGTGTATCTGTATAATTTTCCTACATTTGGGATTTTAGCAAATGAACCGTTGCTTTAAATGTTTGTCTATATGAGTGACCAACAGTCTTAATCAGATTGACAGAATGGCTTTTCTCAGAAGACCAAAGTTGCTTATGTATCTATGGTTACTGGTTCAGAAGAAAACCTGTAGCGGCATTAGTCCAACAGTAATTCCTGGTGCTGTGGGTTGAAAAGCCTCGAATAATTGCTGGAAGTTGGAGAAGAGTTGTTGCTGAACTCCTGTATGCATTTATACCAGTTTTCAGTGCTTGCTTTTGTTTTTTCTGGTTTTTGTTTTCTTAATTTTGGTAGGCAATTTTGCTCTCTCCCAGGATTTTCTTCTTCTTCTTTAAGTAAATTTCTGTAATATGTAGGTATCTGTAAAGTCACAGCCTATTACACTCCAAATATTTGTCCTACAGTTTGAGAGAAAAGGAAAACAAAGATTAAAAAAATCCAAACATGTAAAAAGCCTTTGAAGATTAAATGCATTTCCAAAAAGAAAGCCTACAGAGATCAAGGTATGTTAAAAACTTAACGTGGATTCATATTGAGATCCTGTAACTCCTGGAGGATTAATATTTGTAAATCATCAAGTTTTATTAAAATAACAAATGCGTGTAGGAGAATGAGGGCAAATTACTTACACACAGCCCTTTACTCTGGACACCCTGATCTATACACATACAAAGTTTATTCAGCATTTTGTTTTGTTTTGTTTTAGGGGGGCATTTTTTTGTGGATGGGATGTAATCTTGGCTCTAGCTGACACTTCCATCTGCCTTCACGGAAATTCAGCCTACATGTTTGCAACTGAAGCCAGGCACCCTTGGCAAAGCAATGTTTAAATAGGTTTTATGGAGGAGATGATGTTTTGGGCAGAGCCCCATCACGAACACAAATACCACCAAGGTCTGTGAAGATGGAACGAAGTTCTAAGCAGCCATGTGAACCACCTGCCCTCTGCCATTGCACAAATGTGTGTGTAACCAGAAAGAGATGTCCTGTGGCAATCGCCTGGGTGACTGCTCAGCCATAGTGCAGTGTATTAGAAGAGCCCATGCTGGGCTGGATCTGAGCAGAAGTGCTTCATTACAAAGCACTACCATAGCATCTAGCCTTATGCCTGAATCTTCTTCCCCCTGCCTGGGGAAAATTGACGTGAATTTGACCTGCTAGAGGTAGGGTGAAATAATTAAACCAACCAGCTTGGCTTACCTTTGTTCATGTCTTTTTCACAAATGAAATTGTTAACATCTTCACAGTAGAAGTCATTCCAGAGCCCAGCGTAGATTAGCCCGGCGCAGTCTTCCCCTGGCCCGTGCCCGTGGCTCCAGTTATCAGGTTGCCCGGTTTTCCAGTTTCTTTCAACCAAAAAGCAAGAGACCTGATTGCACAACACTGTACACATGACAGTTTTTCACCACAAGAAATTAACAAAAACATCATGAGATCTGCTCTGAACGGGAAATACATGTTGAAACAAACAATACATGACTCTTGCTGAAAATGGAAACCAGATGTATTACAGAGGAGGGAATCTATTCAGCCTCGGGCTGCCAAAACTCAGAGACCTAAAATTAGACCGATGAACTTTATTTTAGTTTCTGAATGTACATGCACATACAGTGGGAGTGATCCAGGCGTGTCGCTCCAGCCCTGCAAAGCCTGCGTGCTGCGTTCCTTCCAGCAGATGGGACTGAGAAGAGCCGTCAGGCTCAGGAGCGCTACCCAGGAGGGCAGCACCCTGCCATCACCCACTGCAAAGGCTCTCAGCCCTCTGACTGCACCTCGGCGAGCCTCTCTGGACACAGAGCAAACGCTTATCTGTTTTATGGACCCATGTTTGGATGGGAACTGAATTTTTGGAGCTGAGGAATGTACAAAGTACATATACATGTATGTTTTGAGATCGTTAGCTTTGATGGTGAAGCTTAGCGCAGCATGTAAAAAGCTAGCGGCAAGTGTTTCTTCATCCTGTTTCTGTTTAACAAGTGAGAAACGCTTCCAACCTCAGGGCTTAAAAGCTCGGTTTTCCTGGAGAAACAGGTTGTTGAAGGCAGCTTGTGATTGCTGGCTGATGGGGTCCATACTCAGCTAAAAAACACGCCTGCCTTACATAGGACGCCTGACCAGGCACCTGGGAGGGCATGCAGGTTTCCAGATGCAGTGAAATACTTTGAAAATCAGCAACTGACAGATCTGAGGTTATAACAGGGCACCTAAAACCACAGTGCAGTGGGAACATATTGAAAGCAGTGGCTGAAGTGGGAATCAATCACAGTGCTGCCATAAAGAGAAAGATGAAAATGGAGAGGGAGAAAAAGGGAAAAATATTACGGCTTATTTGAAATGCATCTGTCTTTTTCCATGTTTCTCATCAAAACGAACACCAATGAGATCACAGCTAATCATTTCAGAACATCTGACTGTACCCTGATTTTCTGGAGCACAGCATGCTCAGCTCTATAAACTCTTTAGTCCACTCCTCAGTATTAAGAATTTGGGTGGTTGCAATCTGTTCTATTTAGGACAAATTAGGTGTAGCCCTAGGATTCCTGGAGAGCAGCCAATTCAGTTCTCAGCTGGCCAAAGCTTAAACACCCTCATTTCATGCACTTTCTTTATGTTTAATGCTTTCCACTTGGATTTGGGCTTTATCTAAAGGCTGGTCATTTTTTATCAGAACGAGCACTCTATTTATAGCCAGTTGTAATGCAAATAAGGAAAATTCAATCCAAGACAGCAAAACTAACTGTGCTTTCCATCTCAACGCTGTAATAAAAGTCAGGAGCAAACCTTTTGGCAAGAAACCCTGTACTATGCAGTTATGTGATTCTTTCATTCAACATTCAGTTTTCTTCCTGGCACGGAGAGAAAGCCTTGTACATGGAGAAGGGAGAGAGAAAAAGCCAAAACTGTTCAACAGCACCCTCAGTACTGAATTATTTCGTTGGCATCTACAACCCTCTGAATTCATTGATAATTTTTAGATGCCACTTTTAGAAATGTCAAGAAGAGTGGTAGCATCTGCAGAAAATAAATAACCGTTGGTTTTTATTTACGTACGTATAAACTGGTAAGGATCCATCCAGCCATCGCCATTCGTTTTCCCTCTCTGAGTCCGTTAGTCCAATCCAGAAGCTGCCTTTCCCAAAAATCTGCCTTTTTATCCATTGCTGCGGAAGAAAGATCTTAGTCAATAACAAACACACACAACTGGAGCCATTGCGCTACTCCAGTTTCACAGGCATCTTTGTGATTAGAATAGGAAGGGCCAGAAAAATGTTTCTAAGCTGGAGATGTGTTTCAGGAGATGGCCTTGTGATCCCTTGCCCACACTAGTGTTTGCATGTGAGGTAGAGAGCTAGGCATGAAAATTAGGTTGACATAAAGTCGCAGACAATGTCTTACAGATACAAGTTGAAAAAAATCCAAAGACTAAGCAGTTGTATCTTAATGTCCCCACTGCTACGTAGCCACCAAATTATGTTGAGCAGTAGTAAAAGTGTATCTAGACTTAGATTAAAAAATATTTTGGGGTCACAGAAGGCCTAGGGTGCATGTATTAAATCAGACGATTTAAAATTCAATTATATTCACCAACTGCAAAAAATATATTTTGGATAATATACAAGGTATAGTGGACTCCATCTTTAAAGGTTCAAAACTCCTACAATTCTCACCAGTATTTCTGTCTGCTCTGTGCCCACCAACTTCAGAGTCAGCACCTGCTCTGTTCACACTGCCTTTCTGCACATGGAGAAGCTACCAAGCAGGCAAATGCTAACTGGAGTCAGTCACCATGTCTGCTTCACTATATGAGGTCATGATGGTATCACCTTCCCACTCGCTTTCCACATGTTAAATAGGTTCAAACTCTCTCCTTGAAAAACATAAAGAGAAGGTAATTACCTGCTCCTCTTTGTTGTTTATGATAACCAAGCGTGCTGCCTTGTCTTCACAGAATAACTTTGCTTCTTCAAAAATTTCTTTTTCAACTGAGAAGTAGTAGCACTTTTCTGTATAGTTCTTCCAATGAGGAGAACAACCTGTGATGTTAAATTTTTGTGTTAAGCCATTTACTGATAATCGGCCAGCAGTACCTTTCTGCATAGAGCCAATAATAAGTGAAGGAACCCATACCCATCTACAGCATGCTGCCACCTAAAATACTTACATGCAATTTGGGAATTTACTGATTAGGATCTTGAATCTGTGAAATCAAGGCTAAACTGTGTGAGCAAGGGGATTATTTATTACTCCTACTAGTGCTGCCTTTTCTTTAACTCTAAACATTAGTTTATTCAGTTTCAGGTCATCAGAAGGATGACCAACAGGCCACTTAACAGTCTACACTTAACAGGGCTCTTTGTGGTAAATCTAAGGTAGCAGAGGTTATTTGAACCAGGAACTACACAGTGAGCACGTTCACTAGGTGTATTTGTATCTCAGTAAAAGATGCATGTGGTGTGTTGATAGCTTACCATTAGCCTCAGGCACTGATGTAGGTTCGCTTTGTAGTGCCATTGGCATTCCTGAACCTGGCGGCCCTGGTGGGCCAGGTGGGCCCTTTGGACCAGGCAGCCCAGGGACTCCAGGGAGCCCAGGTAGTCCTCGAGGTCCTGGTACCCCTGGCTCTCCCACAATTCCTTGCAGGCCTTGAAATCCTGGTGGACCTTGTGGCCCAGGTGGGCCATCTTTTCCTTGTGGACCTGGTGGCCCTGGATCTCCACTTGCTCCAGGCAGACCCGTCTTGCCAGGAGAACCTCTCTGACCTTTGGAGCCAGGCGATCCTCTTGAACCTTTCCCTCCTTTTTCTCCTGGTGGTCCAGTTGGCCCAGGTGGACCCTTCTCACCTGCAGGTCCTGGTGGTCCGGGCTCTCCTTTCTCTCCTTTTTGTCCTTTTAGGCCAGGGGGGCCAAGAGGACCTTGAGGGCCTCTGTCACCTTTAGGTCCCCTTGGACCAGGAGGGCCTGAAAAATTGTAAGCATGCAAAGTGGGGATACAGAAAGAAAACAGAACTAAAAGTCCACATGAAGTCCTTGTTTAATATCAGACCAGCAATGATGGATATTCAGCACTGTGAAAAACAGCCTGACAGCTACTTCAAGCAATGCTTGTCTGCTTCTCAGGTGCTATATACCACTGCTCTTGCCTCAGCCTTCAAGAAGGATACAGAAGAAAATAATCTGATGCACTTTATCCTGTAATCTGGACAGTGACACTGTGCCTTGCATCAGCAGTCAATGCACTAGCTGATGCACGTGTTCCTGCCTGCTGATGCTCTCATTCCCTCACTGTGCTGTGCTCATTTTTTCTCCTATTCCCAATATCTTTGCACTTCGATCAGAAGACTCTTTCTCCTGCAATGACCCTGTTTGCTGCTCTGTCGAGAGTGGGTTGTCAGAAAGAGACAAAGCAATGGATAGTGATCTACAGGCCAACAGAGGGAAAGACCCAAAGTACTAGTTACTAACTGGCCAGCTATAACAGGGAAAAGAGCAATAACCATGATAGGAAATGGCAATATTGTGAAAGCAATCAACAAAAATTAATTTTGGATTCTGATCATGGCTGAGCAAATGCCTTGTCAATACTCCCCTGCCCCCCATCAATCTACATCATTTAAAGTCCTTCAGAGATAAATTCCTAAACTGGAGTCATTTAGTCATTGGTTGAGATGAGAAAGGTTAAGGTTACTGACATCTAATTTTGGCTCTAATTCAGCCTTAGTTTATTTGGAGCACTGAATTTATATTTGTGATTAGAATTTTAGGCCTGACTGTTTCACATCAGATTGGAAATACGTGTATTCTTTTCATTTGGGATAAAATTTGGCTAGGACAAGCCTCCTAAACTTGATGCTATTTATTTCTGGAGAAAATAAAATATCCCAGGATTGAAAACTAAGCAAAGTAGGATGTTTTCTGGCAGACTAACAACTGGCTTAAAGTGAAATAGCAACTTGTTTTTCAATAAGGGTGGACCTTTCTGGGAATAGTCCAATGTATATTTTTTAGCCATTTCCTCCTTAGCAGGGATTGGCTTCTTGAGGTTCCACACTTTCACTAGCTTATTTTAGAAACTAAATCACAAGCAGATCCAGTAATTCAGTCAGTCAGAATAAAATTTTGCGAAGTCAGAACCTTCTTTCATAGCATCTCCCTTCTAGTTATGTAAAGAAGGTATAGGAAAATTAGGAAGGAGAATTCAAGCTACATTCACATTTCCAAAATTTAGGATTAGATAATGGAAAAAAAACCAGGACTCTGTATCTGCATACACTAATTTCTACAGAACTAAAGATGTAATGAAAGCAGGAATTTGGCATAGACCATTACAGGCATCATTAGGGAAGCTGCGTACCTTGTAGGATGGTGAAGTTCTTGATGAGCTGGCCATGTTTGGAATCTACCAGCTTCATTTCTTCCATGATTACTGACAAATTGGCAACTTCAACATCTAACCTTGACCTCATCAAATCCTGTTGCATCTTGAGAGATGCAGAGTCTAAGCGAATATTGGCTAGTGTGCTGTTCATAAAAATCAGCTCATCTGAATGTTTACTTAAGGTGTCTGTACAAGTTGTCCTGACATCATTGAGATTGCTAGTCAGTGTCCGTAGATGGTGAGCAGTGTAGCTGATGTTGCTAATGATATTGACTATATCAGTTTCAAAGACCTGGAACCTCTCTTCTAATTGGTTGAATTTGGCAGAAGTTCTGTTTTCATATTCTTTATGCTGTTCCTGGAGATCCTTTAGATTTTGTTCATTGGCTTGGGCAATTGTGGTGATGTTCTCTATTTGCCCACTGAAGGAGCTGAGCTGATTGTTCATGTCTTCAAGTGTATCATTGTTAGCTTTTGCCAATGCTGAGTTGTTGGCGGCCAGAGTCTGTAAATTTTGTACTTTCTCCTTAAGCCAGTCAGTGTCCTTACGGGCTTGAAGGACAACCTGCTGCAGGTTTTGAAAGTCATTCTTGATTCTAAGAATAGCCAAGCTTGTATCTTCCATCGACTTCTGCAAGACACTGATAAGATTTCTTTGCTGTATTTGTGTCAGGTTTAAGTTGTTCAGGTTCATAATGACCACATTATGAGAATGCACTTGGTTTTGCAAGTTTGTTTGGATGTTACTTGTGTCTTGCTGAAGGTTGTTGATATAGCCAGTATATGCCTGAAGAGTCTTATTGACACTGATGATCATGAAAGAGTTACTATCTAAAGCACTTCTCATTTGGCTCTGTCTATCATCTAGTACATTTCCAGACTCTTGCAGCTTTTCCAGTGTATCTTTGTTTCTGGTAGTTTTCTCTGCAATGTCATGAAGCTGCTGACGAAGAGCCAGAATGTCGGATCTGAAGCTAGACAGTTCAGTGTTAGTATTCATGGCTTTTTGTCCAGCCTGGTCATCTGTTGTACAGGAAAAATATTGAAAGGCTTTAGCATGAGTCTATTTAAAACATAGTATGAAAAAGCACAGTGCATTTTCAGTTCAGTCAGGTTGACAAAATGTTCTGTCAATAGAACTTCTATGCTATCTTTTCCAGAAAGGAGAAGCCACCAAGCAAAGTTCTGCTGCTAAGCAGAGAAAAAACCAAAGAGGAATCAATGAAAACCTTGTGTCTTCATGAGGAGAACAGAATGGTGATTCTGTCATCATATATGGGAGAAACGGCCATCAGAAAACTGGGTAGTATATGCAGTGAAGTAGTGCTGTATTTTAATGTAAACTGAATGGTAAACAGAATCAAAAATATAAAAGAGGTGTCAGTAAATGCAAGTTTTGAAGTTACAACTGGATTTTGCTGAAAGCTCAGAAGTAAATTTTAGCAGTTCAAATATTATTACTCCTTTTCTTGGCAGGTGGAATAACTTCATTTTTTTTAAATCTTGAGTTTAATTTTTAAAAAGTTCTAATAACTATTTAAAACAATCTGGGTTAGAGAGAAAATCTTTGTCAGCAGGCTACTCCAGATATCACCAGACAGGACATATTTCTGGTTTTCTCTCTAATATATTGCTATTGTTTTTAATGACATTTATTTTGCTGTTATTGTTTCCTCATATTCTGAGTTTGAAGAAGGCAAAACCTTTAATCTTTGAGGAACTTTTCTCCTCTTGCTTACACTACCCTGCAGAATACTTCTGGGAGCTGATTAAGGCTGCACAGCTCATCAGCCAAGACATAGAAACCAAGGAAATAAGCAGTCAGCACTCACTTTCAGGGAAGATTCCATTTCTTGACTTCAGTCACTTCCCTCTCCTACCTTCAGCCCAAGTATTTTTGTCCTCATCTCAGTGTAGCTATATTTAATGAATTGGAGTCTGAAGTCCATCATGACTCCACAAGAGAGCAGGATGGTTTTCATAAACTACAGTGAATACAGCTGTATATGAAGCTTTCTTCTGAAGTGTTTGAATGATTCATGGTGTTGAACATCAAATGGTGGCTTGTGAGACTTCACCCTAAAGTGTTTATGGAGGCTTTTATGGACAGACATCTTCCCCAGCACAGTTCCTCTCCCTGACACTTGTCTCACTTCAGAATCTTCTCAGCTCTGACTCTATGTTTACCTCTTGGTTATAGCTCAAATTATATCGTGTTCCTTATGCAGCTCTGACAACTGTCAGGTCCTCATACAGCCCTGAAGGCCTGTCTTTCACTAGCCACATGCTGTTGACCTTCAGGTCCTACAGCAGTTCTCTTACCTTTATGCCTCCCACACACATTGCCCCATAACTTTTTTACCTTCCTCCACGGCAAGTCCACTTAAATGGGAACTGATGGTCCTGAGCATCTCACTGGCCATCCATCCAGCAGCGTGCAAAAATGTATGGGTGTGAATGAATCAAAGGTGCTCCAGGTTGTGAAAATTTAATCAACATAATAACCCAAATATAACCCAAAAGGCTGCATGTTCTTTAAGGCATAACATTTACTTCTGTATGTCTATCTGTAAAAGTGTATGCCACTGAATTACCCCACGTCTTTGAAGTAAATGTAGCGTGCAAATACTTCAGAATCCAGCTACTTTTTGAGGGGGAAATCTTGTAAAAATTTATGATCAAGAAGCAAGCAAGTCATTTTTCTTAGAAATAGATGTCTCAATATATGGTTATGAAGCTAAACCACATATATTTCAAGCAGCACATGCATGTGCACGTATATTAATGTTTATATAAAAAGGTAATTATATGAACAGATAATAAACAGCCCTCCTTCCTTTCCAGACAAGGAAGAAAGGTAGGAACATACTCTTACTGAGTATAAAGTTTACCCATGATCTACCTGCAAACTGAGAACTGTGTTAGTATTTGGGAGACCTGAACTTGTAACAACCTTGTGTCCTGTATTCCCTGAGATGATCAGGAAACATTTTATGGAATTCATCAGTTTGCTCAGAGTTCTGAACAGCTGATTATTTGTGCACCCCTGAAAATGGCCTTCAGCTTTGAATCTTAATTGCTGAAACAGCATCAAGATGACTGGGTGACAGAGTTTCATTTTATGTAGAATCTCTTGAGCTGTGGACCAGCGCCTGTTATGTTTTACATCTCTTACCTCAGAGAAGACTCTCTGAGGACAACGTTTAAGTGCCTGTTTATTTTAGTGTAAATGATTTCAGAGTGACTTCAGTGGGAACTGTAAATATTGAAGTATGCTTAAAATGCTCTCCTAAGTAGAGCTGCTCCTAACTATTTTTAGTGCTTTCTCAAGTACTTGAGTAATTGTAATAGAAGTGCTGTATGTTGCCATAGCCAGTTTTTCAGACAAACTTCCTGCCACTGTCTGTCAGGAGAACACCTCAAAGCCATAATACAGAAGGGCTTTGCTTGTGTCTTGATTACCTAATTTCTTCAGATCACTCTCCACCTCTGTGAGCTTTTCTGTGTATCTTCTGTGGGATGTTTCCAGGCCACCTGTCACATTGTCCATTTTTTCTACAACTAGGGGAAAAAAGAGTAGTATGTTATGGAAAGAAGAAAAGTGAAATTATGAAAAAAGTCTAGTAAACAGTAAAGCAAACAGAAAACCCCCACCACTACCAACAAACACAAAAAGAATCCACCTAAAAATTGCCTTCCTTGCCACTACACTCTGCTGTTGCTCTGTGAAATTTTGGAAGGATGAGCTCCTATCTGCTTGTGGGACCCAGCATTCTTCCAGTTCTTCAGTCTGCCAACAGTCCCCAAACATGTCTCTGCTCATGAGCAATCTCTCTTCTGAATGAGGAAATACATCTTTGTGGGCATCCCTCACGAATCAAGTCCGTTTAACAGTATTTCCATGCTCCAAGCACAGTGTTGTGTGGCAAAAGCAGACAGATTGCTAAAGGCTCAGGCTTGTGAGAGAAGAATTCCTTTTATTTTCCTATGATCCATTTCTCCTTAAAAAGAACACTACTTTTTCCCTTTGCCTTTTAATCATTACAAATTGTCACCCGGATAGCAAGCTTTGGACTGAGAGAACAGTTTGAAGATTCAATTGCTAAATGTTTTGGGGATCAACATTTAAACATGTTGATCATGGTACAGATCACTCAAACCGCCCTTGAAACCATTCTGCCTCTGCTGATGTGCTCTTTATTGTGTAACACCTGAGTCATTTTCTTGTTATTGAGACAATCTGATTATCTGATGGACTTGATATGGAAATAGCAAAGTGACAAATAAAGAGCCCAGGGTGGCATCCAGTGGGAAAAATGTGAAAGGATTGCAAGGTTAGTAGCAGCCTTCAGCCTCCATACCAAACCTCATCTAACAGGGTTTTGCATTCAACATACAACCAGGGGCAGAAATTTCTTCTCATCATGAGATTATTTATCCCTTTTGCCACACTGGGAGCAGAATGGATCTGAACCAAACCCTGGGAGAGGCCACACGAGTTATTGTGTCAGGTCCCTGTCTCAAACAGAAGAAATAAGGTGCTTCCCATGTCTTGAGATAGTAAAGCCAATTCCATAAATCTCTGTGGAGTTGGGGGTCCTGCTAACTTTTTCTGTCTGTGAGGGAATCTGCAGCTAGGAAATAGCCTCACAGAAGTTTTTGCTATATACATTTATGGTGGGTTTTTTTACAATTAGTGGAAATTTGGGGTTATTTTGCTGCTTGCAACCACAAGAATTCCAGAATATTTAAGTGTAGTTCACCAAGTGCTCCTTTATTAACTTTTGCCCTTGTTTTTCTGTCTCTGGGTACCACAGTTGCACAGCAGGCTTGCAATGCTTCCCCAAAAGCAGCAGGAGAAAAACCAGACCAAGATCCTCTCTGGTGTATCTGCACTGAGGGGCATGGAGTTATAACCAAGTGTCAAGGCTTTCAGAGAGACCAGACACCCTTTGGTGAATTACCTCCCTGCTCCTTTCTGTTCTGCCAGCAAGCTGGTAAAACACAAACTCTACTGCGTGTGCAATCACAGCATCAGTGTGGCTTTCTGGTTTTGAGAAGACGGCAGTTTGCTTGCTAAATACCAGACCCAGGCTACAGAAATGGCATTCCTTTTCCAGGGGCACCGTTGATCAATACCTTCTGCTTCAGAAAACTTTTGCTCCACAATATGCCATCATTTTTCACTGGTTCTTCTGCCCATTCAAGTTACCTGCCAAAATGCTGTGTGCCATTTTTCCTAAATGAAGCCAGAGTTGGTGCAGTGTTTATCCTGTCCAACTGTCTTCCAGGCTGGAGCCCAGATCAGCTAAGGTCCTTTGGTTGCTTCTGATACTCTGCTTATGCATGCATGCACCTATGTATCACATGCAGTGAGTGTGGGGACCATAGCTGGCTTTTCTGGCTAGTTCTAGGCAGCCTCTTGTTCAGACTGTGGTGGCACGCTTCATTCACGGATAGTCACTGTGAAGGACATGGCTCACCCTGGGCACTTGGAGAGGACCTCTTGAAAGCATCTAGATTTAAAAAGCAAGCTTACTCCAAGTGCTTCTGCTGGACCTGTGCCTTGACTAGCAATGTCACATCACCTCTGGGTCTTGTTAATTCACATTTAGTTTAATAGTGACCAGTTTTCTCCAGTTATGCAATACACTTGGAGTCGGCAAATGGACACACATTATCAATAATGAAAGGAAAAAGGAGTTTCTTCCTTTTGCTGTGCAAATGAATGCCAGTTTGCACTCCAGATCTGAAGTTTGTAAAAGCAAGATTTTATGCTGTCCTGTAACAAGAAGAATGATTTCATGGTTGAATAAAGTCTAACACTGGAAACTTGGTTTAAAATATTCCTTTGAAGAATCCAAAGAAAATGAAAAGAGTAGAAATCCTATCAATATGTTGTAGCCTGTACTGGGAGTTAGATGAGATAGGATGGAATCAAAGACACAACAATGTATAATATATTCATTGCTGAAAGAGAAAAAAAAAACCCAAACCCTAAAAAGACTGAAGCTGGTCAGTAGCTATGAATGTCCTTTGTGTATAACACACAAAAAACCTGTTGAAGCAGGACTTTAATCAGAAGTCTTACTGGTATTATTGACAATTGGGAAGACCATGCCTAGGCTGTCTCTGAAGGATTGCTAATGAGTGCTGCTAAAAGGTCTTTCAGTGCCCAGCAGCTTCTCTCTGACAGAAAGTAATAGCTTTTAATTCTAGTGGGTAATGGATGCCAGGCAGCAGCCCTGGATCTGGAGGGCTTATCTGGAACACTTAGCTGGAAGGTGCTAGTTTAGAGAGGCTGGAAAGAGAAGGTTCTTTCAAATATACAAGGTATTGATTTTTGTCTCTCTGAAACTAAATTGTCAATGATTTACCTGGATTAAATGATGTGAAGTGCGAATTAGCTATATCAGGCAACAATTTATTTTAATTATGTTTATTTTAATTCTGTTTCCTCTCAGGGGGCAAGTCATAGAATCATAGAATCACAGAATGGTTTGCATTGGAGTGGTCCTTTAAAGATCATCAAGTTCCAACCCCCTGCCAAGGGCAGGGACACCCTCCATTAGACCAGGCTGCCCAATGCCCCATCCAACCCGGCCTTGAACACTGCCAGGGAGGGGGCAGCCACAGCTTCTCTGGGCAGCCTGTGCCAGGGCCTCACCACCCTCATTGTAAAGAATTTCTTCCTAATAGCTAAATATACCTTCCTTCATCTTAAAGCCATTGCCCCTTGTTCCATTACTACATGCCCTTGTAAATGATTTCTTTCCAGATTTCTTATAGAGCCCTTTCAGGTCCTGGAAAGCTGCTATAAGGTGTTCCCAGATTCATGTCTTCTCCAGACTGAACAACCCCAACTCTCTCAGCCTGTCTGCATAGCAGAGGTGCTCCAGATCTCTGATCATCTCTATGACTTGTTTCAACAGCTCCATGTTCTTCTTATGCTGGGGTCCCCAGAGCTGGCCACAGTCCTTTACTCCAGGTGGGGTCTCATGCGAACAGAGTAGAGGGGGAGAATCACCTCCCTCGACCTGCTGGCCACTCTTCTTTTGATGCAGCCCAGGATCTGCTTGGCTTTCTGGGCTGCAAGTGCACATTGCCAGGTCATGCTGAGCTTCTTGTCCACCGATACCCTCAAGTCTTTCTCAGTGATGCACTCAGTCAATCCTCTCGTGTGATGTGTAGAGGAGAGAAGCCAGAGCCTAGTTCAACACCACCCCCAGATCGAGCAGCAGAAATAGTAGAGGTCTCTGCAAATGTGCACTGCAGGGTTAGGTCAAGGTTTCCCAGTGATCCAGGTGAAGCCTCAAAATCACTGAATCACAGGCTAAGCTGAATTTTGTCATCCCAAGGACAACACAATGCATATATTTGCTTTTTACAGGGGCCAGATCTTAGCCTCCATGTTCTAACAGATTGTGGGCCTAGGGGAGTTGATCTCCTGCCTCAACTCCTTCCCCAAGTAAGTTTATTCACTTTCTTGCTACTGCCCTGCAAATGGAAAGGATGAACTCTGGGGAGTTGCTCTTTTTCTGTCAAAAGGGGTCATATGGACAGATGCCCTATTGTTGGGAATGTCTTTCCTTCCCTGGCAGTAGCTCCTACCACCATCTTTAGATAAAGCCTTCAGTGGTAAGAGACCATGTCAGCAATGTCTGAGGAGTGCCCTGGGCTTGAACAACTACTTCCCATTTTCTCCAGAAAAAGGTAAAAGCAAAGTGGGCAGACCAGCTGTTACGTCCCTTTTGAAGGCCATTCTGCTGCTCTCAAAAATTAAAAGTCGGTCTATGCCTCAAGCTTGCTTTTGGATAGCTTTACCTTAATTATCAACTTGGTCAGATCTTTCTGTATCTCACCTCACTTTCTCACAAGGTGACTACAGAAAATGTGCTAAAGACCTGCCAAAAGAAGCCAACATTTCAAGGAGTTGTTGGGCAGAACAGTGAGCACTGTCTGCATCTCAGCCACTATTTCAGAAGCAGGGATAAAATGTGCCATCTCACCAGGGTGTGTTGGCCCTAAGTAATTTCAGGCAAATCCTGTCTAGGAGACATATAAAAGAAGTAAATGGAAGTCCTGGTGGGCATTAGTCAAGAAGCTGAAAAACAAGGCCTGTCCAGAGAATGAGAACTACTGGGAATTGAAGCTGAGAGCACGCCATCTTCCCTCACTGGAGTGAGTCACAGGAAGATCATTCATCTCCAGTAGGCTAACTCAACAGTGGCTGGTGCCAGACACATTACAACTTTGTATTTTGCATTTAATTTAAGAAAGTATGAGTAAAAAGTTACAGATTGCTTTATGAATGTTTTTAACAATAATTTAATATATCTTCTCAAAGTAAACTAATAGTAATTCCTAGTTATTCCTTCATTACCTTGATGTTTAATTCATGTTTTGGTTTCAGGTTTCTCCAACCTACTATGTAATTTTTACCACCAGTTTGGAGGTTTGGTCTATGTTGACTTTGCCTCCCATTGAGTTGGTTTTTTTGCCTGCCATATTTAATCCACTGATTAGTAGTTTTAATGTTTTAAATGACAAAGGATACCTAAATACCACGTAGGAAATTAAAGTTTTAAAAGTAGTTTTGGGCTTTATAAACATAAGTGTGGGAGGCAAATTTAATGGAAACTTAGCTAAGAGACTGAAAGAATCCCTGATGCCGGCAGAATTCCTTCTTTCAGTGTAATATTGCAATAAAAAAGACAAGCCAAATTCTGATGCAGAGGAGAGTACAAGAGCTCTATAAAAATTTATTTTGAGTTTTGTTCTTCCTTCAAGGCCTAATTCCTTCCCAGCAAACAAAACTATTGCAATAATTCTTTCCAATGTGTACAGTCAGCTGGGGTTCTTTCTAACTCATGTTTTCCCTGCAAATTAGCACTTAGGCACTGTGGAAACACAGCACATAAACTGCAGGTACAAAGGAAAAAAATAATGCCTGACATATGACCATTTGCTGCTTGGTGTTACTGAAGGGATACCTTGAACTAAACTGGAATTCTTTCTTTGGCATTCAGGTGGCCATGGTCACCAAGATGTCTTAAGGTCAGTGAGAAAGATACGAATTATTCACCTTCCTATAACCTTTTGTGGGAGAGAAAATTCTTTAGTCTGGAAAAATCTGGCTTGATAATGCTATGACAGAAGGACCAGTCCCCAGTCAAGCACAAATGACTGCTTGTTACAGAAGCAGGCTTAGAATTGAGTGTAGCAAAGAAGGGGCCTCAAGATGAGAGCAAAGCCCAAGAAAAAGATGGTGTTTGAGGTTTCCATGGAGAAAGCAGCTTGAAAACCATGGACTGAAATGAGGAAGAGAAACTCCCTCTCCCAAAGAGATCTCTTTGGACAGCTTCCTTATTGCTGTTGTTTCCTGCACACGCACAAACAAATGTTTGCCAAAGCAAGAAAGGAAGCATTGGTCCCTCCAGCTAGATAAGCCAAGTGAGGTCTGAGTCTTCTGGTGAGCCCCAGAACTGACAGCCTTGTATAAAACTCTCTTGAGGAAAATTCTGCTAAATCCCAGGCATTTACTGGCTGGGTTATAGCCTGGGAGGATCCTGTCCTCATCTTCTATAAGCAGATCTCTGCAGATTTATATCTGCAAAAGGGCCAAGTTTGTCCTCCTCTAGTCCTTATAACCAAATGATCTTATCTTTATAGACCAAGAATAAGTTTTTGAATCCTGGAAAGTTTTTTTTTCCCCTTGAAATCTGGCTATTGGAGGCCAATTACACATCCTTCAGGAGAGTGTCCAATTATATATGTACTGGATTTCTTTACATTTGATTTTAATTTACAATATTCCATCTGTTATATCATGACAAAGGAATACCTATGTATCTGTCCTTCACATTCTTTTATGTCCCTGGTTAAATCTTCCATCTAATTCACTAGTTTTCATTTTCTTCCCACTAAAAACTGTACTAAATCCTCTTAAATATGTATTTATCCCTTTCTATTTCTACAATTTCCTTTTCTTTTGCTGGCAAAGGACCAGAATTGATGTCAGCTCTGCTATGAGTGCAGCTGTTGGCAGCACAGGACGCACTGCACGCTAATCACGTGAATATTTACCCAGCTTCTTGGAAGGGTTATGAAGCTACCCTCACAGCCATATTCAAGTACCTAGTTTAAAGCTAGCTTGGTTTTCTCTGCAATATGCTGTGGTGTCTTGTTAAAATGCTCACAGTGATGTTATTCACTTCCTTTTCCTTAACAGAACTGCACATTATTTATTTAACTTATTTTAGCTATGACTGCACAACATGCAGAGATTTACATCAATCCATTTGAGACTGTCTAAGCAGCTATAGTTAATTAATGCAGAGGACGTAGGGGAATTTTAAGCTGTGCTTTCCATGGTTCTGTATTAATGACATCCACAAACGAAGTTTTCTCTATTTCTGGGTTGCCTGACTACCAGAATCTTTGAAATTACTGTCATAGAATCATAGAATGGTCTGGGTCGGAAGGGACCCCAAGGATCACAGAGTTCCAGCCCCCCTGCCACAGGCAGGGACACCAACCTCCAGGCCTGGATCTATACCAGGTTGCCCAGGGCCTCATCCAACCTGGCCTTGAACACCTCCAGGGATGGAGCATCTACCACCTCTCTGGGCAGCCTGTTCCACCACCTCACCACTCTCTCTGTAAAGAATGTCCCCCCAAATATCTAATCTAAACCTTCCCTCCTTTAGCTTTAGTCCATTCCCCCTTGTTCTGCCATTGTCTACCCTTTTAAAAAGTTGAGGGGAAAGCATCAAAGGCATCTTTATACGTCATCTGGGCATCTGGGCATCTTTATACATCAACATTACTGTAGATAGGCTAATACCTTGGCACCTCCTGGCTCAATCTTTAAAAGTAATATTGACGCTGCACTTTGTTCCTATGACAAATATTGTATTAGTAAGACAATTCCTGTCTCTCCCATTAAGAAAGACATTTATCCCGGGAAGGTGCAATGTACGTGAAAGAGCTCAGTGAAATCAAGGTATAGCACATGTTACAGAGTTTTGAGTCTTCCATTTAGTACTCATTTGTGGTGGAAGGATGATGGTGTGTGTACAACAAACAACATTGCCAAGGTATTGATACTTAAGTTGAAAACGCGATAGATTGCCTGTCTACGTAATATGTGGAAATACACTTGGATGCTTGGCTGAAAGTTAAATGTTGGGCTCGAGGCATACATACCTTTGTATCCCAGAATGGCTACTGTGATTATTAACAGGGCACATAAAATATATAATAATATGATGGAAAACTTCAGTGCCCAGTTATTTTTACATTTGGTACATTGAGTCCCCTCCTGAATACCTGCAAAAGAAGATTTTAAGAATTGTAAAACAATGGCAAAAAAACACATTGCTGGTTTTATCTCCCCATTTCCTCTCCTTCCTTTTCTAAAGAAAGAAATATTTATGTAAGCAGATGATATATGGGTGCCTATCTGCATATTCTACCAGGACAGACTCCACGATGGTTACAGCATCGGCTTAGCAATGCAATCTCTTTGGGATTTTAGCAAGTGGAAGAGAAATAGGAAAACCTGTGGCTTTCCTGAGAGACAGGACCACTTTCTGATTGTGCTGATAAGACTATGGTGAGCTTTGGAAGTCAAATGTTTATTAGCATCACCTCTGTCAGGCATCACACTGCAGCAACTCTTTCTTAGCACTTGGTCTCCTACAGGGCAACAGGACACAGTGAATCCTCTGGCAGAAGAAAAAACCCCCACAGAAATAAAATAGCATCATGAAAACCTGGTAGAAGTACTGGTCCTGCTTTGTAATCATTCCTGCAAATGGTTACCATGTGAACACTTTCTTTCCATAATGAGAGAGACTTTTTTAACTTATTTTTGTGGGGGGTTGGAGAATACTATTTCCACAGAGAAGGAGGGGTTCTATACTGGTAACACCAGCACTATATCTATACCAACAGAAAAACACTGGTGGATTTCCCCTTGTGGACAAGTTCACAAAAAAGGGCCTCAAATTTGATAGAGAGAACACACCCACATTATTTTATATTTGAGCTTTTTGCAGAGCAGTTTGGTGTCTTTGAGGCAATTAGGGAAGCAGTGTTCCCCTTTCCTCTACCTGCTCTTTGGGAACAGCTTGAGAGTGTTGGAAGCATTGATTAAATTACCAAGAAATTAATCAGAAACACAAACATGAGAACTGGACCACTGTGCTGGACCAAATGGGAGGGCTTTATCCCTCCTTCCAAAGTGTGTTAAGCAGGCCAGGTTGAATGTAGGTTTCCGTGGCTGTCAGAAAATGCATTTCTTTGATATTTTACTCTATTTGTGTACTAATAGGGGAGTCCCACAGGAAGGCTTTAAGCTCTAATAAATTCAATGTACCAGATTACTTAACTAATCAAAACTTGCTCCATAGCTTTTTATGAGTAACTTATATTTCCTCTGAGGCCTAACCCACAGGCAATTTTACTTCTCCTAATGCATGACCTTCTGCAGAGCAGTTTTTTATTTTTCATTTTTTAAGAGAAAAGCACAGGCCACTTCCCTTGGGTTCACAAGAGGATGGGTGACCGACTTATCAAGTTAAGTCAACTGTATTTCTCTCTCAAGAAACAGCATTTTCCAGTGACTTCTTTAAGCCCAGGGCACTTGAAGGAAGGATCACCATATCGGAGCAACTCTAGAAGAGGGCTTATACCAAGTTTATTTGACAAGGCATTTTCCTCCATTCCCTCTGCACATTTACTACTCATGGCTAAGGCAGAAATTAATCTCTCAGAGGTCAGCCCACTTTCCACATTATGTCATCTCATGTTTTTTCTAAACCTTTCAGCTGTGACATCACATTCTGTTGCCATGTGGTGAAAGCGATGTCACAGATTCGGGTTCCTTGGGGTTTAAGCATAAGATCAGTTGGGAACATCTGGTTCTTTTTTAGGAACAGGAGCACTAAGGGAAAATGAGACATAGACTTGTAAGCATAAACCCAAGAACAGAAACTCCAGAGGGGAAAGGTTTCTCTCCTGCCTGTTTAAATGGGAAGGAAAGGAAGGGAGCTGGCACAGAAATGGACAGCTGTATAGCCCATTTATCCCAGTTACTGGGGACTTCGATGTGGAAGGCTGATAACTCCTGCACCCCAAAGGAAAAGGAGAAGGGTCCATAATTCAATATCTAAGTGTGTTTATGGTTCCTGGTGTTCTAGGCCGTTTTTCTTTGGTTGGTTTACAGTCTCAAGGAGTTTGCTAGTGGGGAAGATCTGCTTGCTGAAAAAGCTGTAAAGGGAAAGTGCAGTTTTTTAAGGGTTTGCAGTTAAGTATTCAGAGACTGAAATTAATTCACAGTGGGAACTCATGGTTTTGCTGCTGTTAGCTGGCATGAGTGGGGTCATTGAGCCCCTGTGTGCTTAATGCAAGGTTCCTCCCTACAATCCCATAAGTCTCTGAACATCTCACATATCAAAAACCATGAGAAGCTTGGAGTAAAAAGGATATCACATTCACCTCTGAATACTCAGATAACAAAAAGCTTGATCCTCCCTATTTTAATGTTAATGGAAGCAGGACCAGTTCCATAACTGGGAAGACCGATAGATTGCAGAGATACAAAGCACAGAGAAAGGCAGAAATAAAAAACAAACCTTTGACAGCAACTGCATATAGAAAAGTTTCACTTGATTACAGTTTCATATCAAGATTACTTATTTTAT
The DNA here is from genome assembly GCA_027925045.1 of Hypotaenidia okinawae. NCBI lineage: Eukaryota > Metazoa > Chordata > Aves > Gruiformes > Rallidae > Hypotaenidia > Hypotaenidia okinawae. The sequence goes on along the minus strand of BSDF01000002.1, from coordinate 112,826,070 downwards.
GACATGACCTGCTTTCTGTCACCGCACTCCAGCTTCCTGTGCAGCGTAATGAGCTGAAAGTTCGCTGATGTCACCGAATGTATTGCAGCTCAGCATCTAGCATCATATACATTCCAGGGCTTCATTAGGATCTTATTTCACTTGTCTCAGTCCTCTCTATCGCTGGCTCAATAAAACAGCACTGTGGCTTTTCAGGACTTTTGCTTTCAGCATATTTCAAACTGACATCAGAACAGCACCCCAACGAAAGCCAGACCTTTCCATCCTCTAACAGTCCGGCGCTGTTGGTATCAATAACATAAACACAGCGTACTAAAGCGATCACGCAGGCTAGAGTGATTCCATTAACAGAGCTGGGCTGGAACTGTGTATTGCACTGCTTGCTGGCGCTTTCTGCCTGTCAGCTTAAAACTGCATCTGACTGCCATCGAACTCCTGCTACCCTCATCTAATACATCCCAGGTCCAGGGCTGGAGTAAAAAGCCAGGGAGCTCTAACAGGCTCCTTTGTTTTCCTTTACCTAGAGATGGACATAGTAAAGTCCCTCAGAGCTATTAAATTTACTCTTCATTACAAATACATAATTCTTAACTCTGCTGCTAGAAACAGCTGACTTCATAGTTTGCTAAACATATAGAAATTACGAAAGATAGAGGCACCTTGAAGAAAAGACTTGTTCTGATCTCTTTCTGTGCAGTTAAATAATCCAGGCTGTGAGCAAAGGTAAAAACCAGGAACGCAAAACTCTCTGTTCGGGGATGAATTACAGTGTAATCAGGGCTCCACAATCTCCCCAGCAAGGAGCCTGGTTTCAGCTTGCCCTGTTTCTCTTCTCCACTACACTGTTTAAGGACCAAGCCATAATAAGATTGTTCTGATACAGGAGATGTCTTTATTCTGCACGGTGAGGACAGTGATTTGTATTGAAGGGTTGCTCTGAAAAGATGAAATAGCCAAAATATTAAGCAACAACAGATGGGAGATGATTTCAAATGTTCATTGTGATTACACAAAGCCCAGCAGGTTGACATAAAATCATACAGGTTTATCACAAAATGTGAAAGTCAAAGCTTGAAGGAGCCTATGCTTGGGCTTTAATTTGACAAAACTTCACAAATTTTACCCGCTCAACTGCTTGCTTTCATGGCTTGCTTACATAAAATGCAGGGTTCTTACAGGAGATGCACAACCTCTCATCTAAAAAGCTCTTGAGTAAATGGTCAGGGAAAGACCCTAGACGGCCATTCCATCTACAGAACATATGTAAAACCTGCAAAAGGGGGTTCTCAGCTGAAGTCAGCTCTCCTCCCTTTGTTATAGCTGTTCCTAGCGCAACACACTCCTCTCTGTCCCGTACACGTGTTTTCAATGTTGGTCTGCTTCCAGACATTTGTCACTAACTTCCAAACCTGGGGAGCCAGGGTCACTTCCGCATGATGTGCATTTCTCACTGCTGATTTGATCAGCGTTTAATAAATATCAGATGGGACACAATGTGCCTCATTTCACTGGACACATGCTTTTTTCCATTCCTTCCCCTGACTTATTTTAATAAGAGCTCTGGTTTTTCTATCTCACTGTTGGGAAGACATCTGGCCAAACAGACAGCAACCTAGTACAAAGAGATCCTGCTGGCTCACATGCTTTGGGGACCCCCTTCTCTGCAAACCAAGATGGTCACAAAAAAAGATGCAAGTGAGACATCCCCCTGTTACCAGGCTTTGTAGTATTTGTTTTTATAGCATTGCATTCCAGTGACTGAAGACTTTGTTCTCATGCAGGGGGTATACATCTGCAGATTCCTTTTGGGCTCCAGATAAGCAGAGGTTTTGCTGGGGGAGGAGCTGGATTTTTGGTGATGTTTTTTCTGCTGTTGTTGCTGTTCCGTGTTTTTTTTAATGGGATACCAAATATCTTTGCTTTGTGACATGCAGTAACCACCTTACAATATGCCAGACTCCTCAATTCTTTTGCACTTCAGAAGCTCATCTCTGAACACTCAATTATGATATGCATACATTTTTTTTCCTGAATTATTTTCTCAAAGTATTTGCCTCTGTGTCCTTTTTTTGACTCCTTCTGCAGTATCTTAGGTGGCCTTGTAATATTGCTGCTAGCAGATCAGTTTTGATAAAGATTCAAGGCTCTCTTCACAACCCTGACAAAAACTGTACTAAGATGATTGAAGAAAAGTAATGCAGGAAACAAAAATACATACATTAGTTAGGAGGGGTTTTCCCCAGTGTTATTCATCGAAAAGAGATACTATCCCTTGAATTTCAGAAGGAAGACTGCAAGCCTAGGTTGCTAGGTTGCAGTCTCCAAATGATTAATTTCTCAAAGCTAATGTTTTCAAAGCCCACGAGCTGTAGATCTAATAGCTATATTCAAAGGGGCCTGAGCAAACTACTTACATCTAGCTCCAGCCCTGCTGCCCTGGGAAGGTGTCCCTGCCCACGGCAGGGGGTTGGAACTAGATGATCTCTAAGGCTCTTTCCAACCCAAATGTTTCTGTGATTCTATGTTTCAGCAAATGCTGAGAGGTACTTAACCATGTAGAGTTGCAACAAGCCCCCAGTGGGTACCCGTCTCACTAGCAAGAGTAGATGATCCCATGAAGAACACATCTCTAGGTTTAAATAACCAAATACCTTGAAAAACATGGCTGTAAGTGCTTAAATTCAGGCACCCAATAGTAGGTTTTTACTTGTACTCAACTAGCCACTAGAAAAGTAAGCCTTTTTCTTAGGACAGAGAGGATTTAAAATTCAGGCATATAAGTGTGTACGTACACACACACATTTATATTCAAACATATAGAAAAATATATGTATGTAGATGTTTTTTACAGACAGGCTTTTGTACTGACACAAACCCAGAATATTGCATTAGCAAATCAAAAGCAGATGCATCTTTGCCAACAATAAACTTTGTGTAACTTCGAGATTACCGGATCCATCCAGCCGCGAAATTCAAAGTGAGATTTCTGTTCTGTCTTCTGTGCGGTGTTACAGGTCATTAACCCACCCTTCACAAAAACAAGTCCTGCGATCCTCCATGAATGGTGCAGTCAGCAAAAACTGAGGATGCAATGGCTCCATATGACTAACATAGCTCAGAAAGCAATTGTTCTTTATAACAGATATAAATGGCAAAAACTGAGGCTGTTTTGGGGGTTTTTTAAAATTTTTATTTCAAGATAAATCTCATTCCTTCAGTTTAGAGTATGTTCTTACACTGTAAAGGCTGTAAGTTGACCCAAGCATAAATAGACACCCGACATTTTTCCTAGCTAATGTGCAAAGAGGTCCACACCCACCCACAAGTTACTGTGTGGGTGTTTAGGGTGAGGCTGCAGCTGTGGGAAGCATAGCACGTAATGGGGCTTCCCTGAGCAGCTGCCCCTCTAGTTGCTGCACGGTGCCCCAATCCCTCTGCAGCTCTGTGACATAAATACTGCTGGACAACCCTTGCTGGGGTATGTGCGGGGAAAATGCAAACATCACAGTTCATGACCAGTCTGCAGGAGAGTAACAAGCTCTTAGGTTGTGAAGCACCTGGTTTGGGAGAGCCATGCTGGTGCTTTCATTCAAATCAGGCTGTTATACCACAGGTCCGGTATGTGCACAAATCCATCCCCAGGACTTTGTTGGAAGAGCTCTTGGCCATGCAAACCAAGGTCCTTTATTGTACATCATAAACCAGGGGCGATATAATGAATTGTGTCTGCTTCCCTCTTTCGCTCCTCACCCAGTCACTAGCCATGATTTCCTCTCCACTCAGGGGAACGTGAGTGCCAGCCTTCCTCCCTCATCCAGAGCCTTCGCAAGCTGTGTCTCTGCAATGGCAACAGTCCTGCATGTGGTGCAGTGCTAGCTTGTGGGCAGGTGGGTTGTGACAGCCTGCTTAAACTCCCCTGTCAGATTTTTACAGTGCCATTCGGGAAAAATATTTAGCACAAACATGCTGTCATTTGTTCCAGAACTGGCTAGTTTTACTCCTGGTTTTGTAATCAAATAGGGATACACGCATTCTATGCTGGTTTTGAAAAGCTTTCTGGTTATTTACTAGGAAGCAGTTAAAGAGGGAAGACTTGAAATCTAAGCGGTGGGTATGTACTCACCTACCTTGTGCCAGTTTTCCTATGCCAGGTGGAAAAGCATGGAACATGGCAGCAAGACCGAGGCCAAAACAGCCACCCTGTATTTCAAGTAAACACAGCAAGACACAGAGCTTCTTTCTTCATAAATTAATAAATAAATGGACCAAGCCCAAACCACTCCATCCTCACAGGTTTCTACAGAGCCCTGCATAAACCGATCACCCTGTTACATAGCTGGTGGCTTGTACGAATAACCTCTGGAGAGGAAAAAACACACCTCAAAAGCCTGTTCTGAGAATTTATGCCTCAAAAGAGCTGCGCAAATCCTGACGAGGCCTATAGTGCCTGTGCCTGTGATCTTATCCTGAGATTCACACACTGGTACTTCTTCAGACTCTCTTTCCAGGTGCAAGGTCCTGCACCTGGGTACCTATACAGGCTGGGGGATGGAGGGATTGAAAGCAGACCTTCTGAGAGGACTTAGGGGTACTGGTGGATGAAAAGCTTGACATGGCCTGTCAATGTGTGTTCACAACCCAGAAAGCCAACCAGATCTGGGGCTGCATCAAAACCAGTGTGGCCAGCAGGTCAAGGGAGGTGATTCTGCCTCTCTGCTCTGCTCTGGTGAGACCCCACCTGGAGTACTGTGCCCAGCTCTGGGGTCCCCAGTACAGGAAAGACATGGATCTGTTGGAGAGAGGCCAGAGAAGGGCCAAAGATGATCAGAGGGTTGGAGTACCTCTCCTATGAAGACAGGCTGAGAGGAGTTGGCTTTGTTCTGCTTGGAGAACAAAAGGCTCCAAGGAGACCTTATTGAGTCCTGCCAGTACCTGAAGGGTGAAGGGCATATATGAAAGATGGTGACAGGCTTTCTAACATGGGCTGTTGCAATAGGACTGGAGGTAATGGCTCCAAAGGATGGTTCATTTAGACTAGATGCAAGGAAGAAATATTTTATAATCAGCGTGGAACAGGCTGCCCAGAGAGGTGGTGAATGCCCCATCCCTGGAAGTGTTCAGGGTCAGGTTGGACAGGGCTCTGAGCAACCTGATCTAGTTGAAAATGTCCCTGCTCATTGTAGTGGGGTGGGGGTGCGGGTAGACTAGATGACCTTTAAAGGTCCCTTCCAACCCAAACTATTTTACGATTCTATGATTATTGCAGCTATATAATTATGAGAGACTTTTAGGAGAATAGCATATTCCTAGACTGTTGAAAAAAGAAAAGTGGGGAGGAGTTGCTCCTTTAGGCTTAAGGCAAGAAGAAGAATCCAGCATTTACAGGATTTTTCATAATCCTGCCCCTACAGAGCCTCTCTCACCACTGAGGGTAGGGCTGGGACTGGCAAGGCTCACCATGGCCCTCACCCCTTCAAGCTGGAGTGGGATACTTTGTCCCAGGACCCCCACAGTATTTCAATGGAAATGGGAGGTTTCCTTCTCTGGGAAATCTTGAGAAAACCCCACCCTTGATGATCTGCAGGTTGCAGCCCAAAGCTCTACATTCAGGGGAGGCCAGGCAAATTATCAACCAGACTGAGTCTGTTGGAGGCAGCGGCTGCTTCCCATAAATCCAAATCCCACATCTGACATAATAAAGAGCCTCAGAGGGCCAACACTATTATCTCTGGAAAGCTTTCAGCCTAAGAAATACTTTATTCTATGTAATGTACACAAACCCTTTCATTAAAGGAGGGGAGAAACCTCATTTTCAGCCTGACCATCATCTCTCACTTATTTATATAACCCAGCCAGCATTTTCTCTCTGGCTTTGTTCTTCTTCACAGTAGACCAGAGATTCACAATGAATTGTCAGAAATCTTAATTATACACTTCACTAACCATCACCATTTAATTATATAGTATTACCAAACAATGTCCTACTGTGATTAAACACTAAATATCCTAATTGAAAGGATACAAAAAGCCCAACCACAACACAGACTAAGCAAAGACTGCTGAGTATCTGAACTGTACGGTAGGCAAATGTGAGGAGAACCAAAGGACCAGTGTGGCAAATTTTAAGAAAACTAACGGATTCGAAACAGGTCCAGCCATAGCAATGTGGTAAGAATATCACACCACCAGAGGGTCCAACATCCCATAGACTTAGATTTATAGACATGCCTAGAGCTCAAATCAGAACAAAAACCAGTAAGTGATGGGGCTTTTAAATAACTGTCTGGGATAGAAGAGATGCATCTATCCTCAGTTACTGAAAATCAAGCAAGGGATCACTCAGTGCATGTGTCTGAATCTAAACTCAAAAATCTAAATAGGCTGTTCAGATGATGAGAGAGAAACTAGAACAGTTAAAAGAAAAAACAAACCAAAAAAGCATATGTGAATCAAAAACCTGTTTGATGACAGGCAAAACAGCCATGATACATCATAACAAAGAGACTCTCAAACTGTATCCCAATAGAAAAGACTTCAGACTGGCTCGCAAGAAAATATATGGTCAGACTTACAGGGACATCAAAGACACATCTTTGGTTTGTGCAACAGTCTTCTAAGACAACCTGAGGATATTCCATCCAATGAGTTAATTAAAAATGGAGTGAACAAAGCATTAACGAAGTCACAGAAGGGATCTGTCCCTCACAGTTATGCCAGATGGTGAAGTAATGCCATTTCTGTCTCAGTCCAGGCCTTCCATTCTGAAACAAGAAGCTTCCTAATGAAGCATAGCTTCTAATTAAGTTGGTATACTTTGATAATTAACATACACAGTTTTTAGTCTTAATTCAAACTAAATTCAGCTGAAAGGAGGAAAAAAGACAACACACTCAAACTGTGCATTTCCCCTAACATTCTCTGTTTTTATAACACAGTGTTTAAGTGTTGGTGACCCTAGTAAGGGACATTACATTAGCTAGTAGGTGTAAGAAATAATAACTCTGTGCTTTGGAGAGGCATTTCTTTAAGAGGGCAACATGATCTCCTCTGGGGCTGTGAGCGTGGTAGGTGCTGATGCCGCAGCAGTGACACCTGTATTGCAGAGCAACTCTCTGGGGAAATGGTGAAGTCATCCAGAGCACGGGTGGAAAACCCATTCTCTTCACAGGGAGCCTTCACTCTTTGTTTTGCTAACTTCTGCAAATCTTGACATATTAAGGACAATGCTAAAAACATCAGATCATTGCTGTATAAAGCAAGAAAAGCTCACCCGTGCCAAACAAAGACTCCAGCCACACAATTTCTGTACTCACCGATGCCACCATGAATGCTATTCCAGCTATCTACAGACATTAAACTCTGGTATGTGCCTGCACAAGTTAAATGGGAATTCTTGGCAACCATCTGTTTCACATAAGTTTCTGTGTGGGTGCATTCATGCACACACGCACCCCTAATGCGGTTGAAGCAGGTCGCTCATTTAGGAGCATTGTAAAATCCCCCACGTCTCTGAAAAGTAAACTCTTGTAAATCATATGAATCAAACCCAATTTTCACTAGGTAGTCAGAAGCATGCTGCATGCCCTTGTCGTTCATCAGGGGCTTTTTGTCTCCTCCACTACCTAGTGGAGTGGAACAAAATAAAGTCTCAACCATACTTGATGGCATAAAACCCATAGTCTGTTAGGCAAAAATACAGAACTGCTTTTGATGAGGTTTTCAGCAGGAAAAAATAATTGCCTGCAGGATATGAACGAGTATGCCCAAAAGTTATAATGTGATTTGTCAGTATTAAAAAGCAGATATATCTGTATCTGCAGACTTTGTTACAGTCGTTACATGTTTCAACTGTAAGGCTGCAATGAAATGCTGACATTAACAGAACTGAAAAACGTTAATCAGGATTTGGTGCCTGAAATTGGTACCAAATAGGGAAGTAGACCTTTATCCACCCTTTTCTGACTTTAGTGGTAAGGCTTCTGTTACCACCATTAAAAAGCACTGTAATATAAGAAATGCCTCTTTTCCAACTGAAAAGTCTATCCGAGGAGATTATTTGGAATTTAAAAGACTTACATGCGTGTAAAAGAAGTGGTGAAGGTGTTTCTATGCGTGCTGGGTACTTAGCGGGTACATAGGCCCTTTCTTTGGAACATGGCCCCAAAAATGAAGTGGGCCATGAGGAAGAACGCAGCAGGACCTCACGGAAGAAAGTGAGTGCAGAAAACACAGTGTGGATATGGAAGGCAGCTCTATGCATTTAATTATGGCTGTGAGTGCAAATCAGCCTTGTCCATGACAGGATCAGGACTGCCTGGCTGAGGAAGAGGCTTCTCTTCACCAGAGAAGAAAAGATCCCTTACAGACACTGCATCAAACATAGCCCACGGTCACAAATTCCCTGGCTGTAAATTCATTCCTAATCTCCTGAGGCAACTCCAACTACAACTGCAGGAAAGAAATTACGTCCAGGTATAACCACTGCTCCTCTGGAAGTGTGCTGCCATAGTCCCCTTGGCAGAATTGAGGCATGGCACTAAATCACTTCCAAAGGAGAAGGGCTGGCAGGGCTAGGATTTGTTTTTCACCTCGCACCCTCCTAAAACCACTTTCTAAAAGTAGGGCTTTTTCCTCAGAAATATTGCAGGCTTGATGGAAGAAGCAATAAATCCTGTTTCCATCCTCCAACCTAACAAACTTCCCTCAACTCACCTTGGTCTCTGTCCCCTTTTCCTGAATCTTATCTTTTCCAAATGGGTGTTTTCCCCCATGAAGCTGGATCCCTAGGCTAAGAGGAAAGACTGTGATCCAAGGCAGCTACTATCTCTCATTTTTCTTCTGCCCTCTCTCCTGACTTCTCTGTGTCCTGCAGTATCTCTGACTCCTGAGCTCTCCCCATTCCCTGACTCATACACACCTCACCAGCTTCCAATTTCCTGGATAAAAAGCAGACTTAGAATGAATTCCTCAGGCAATCAGACTATTTTTCAGGCAGTTGTGCCAGTGTGCGATGGCTGTACAATGTAAGGGGAAAGACAGCCCTGATAAATGGACTCTTTTCACCTAATCACAATTTCTGTGATTTTTTTCCCTGCCTAATATTCACCTATATCAAGAGAGGAATTTTTTATTCTGTTAATTACTGTAAGAAGTTTCCTGTACAGAGTTGGAAGTGTGATTGATGAATGCAATTCCTGTTTCCCCCCTAAGAAAGCGCTATGCAGATTTACCCTGCCCTACAAACACTGGAATCCACAGGATTAAATCTGCTTGTTACAAGGGAGGAAAAGTGAGGCAGGGAGGCATCCAGGGCATGGCAGTCCCAGAGAAGATAAGCAAGTAGCCAGGACTGCCACAAACACACTACCTGCCTACACAGCACCTACCCACTACCTTCCTAATGGCAATGCAAGCACCATGTTAAGTAGGCGAAAAGACATGGAAATACAGGAGGAGACATCCATTAAAAGCATTAACCTACTAAATCTGCAGGGTGTGGGTATGTCTTGTAGCAACCTGCCATTTTTTTATACCTTTGGAATTTTATTAGACCACCCCCTAAAATGCATTAAACACGCTGCTCCAGTTACACTAATAGTAGTAATAATACCTGCAACAATAATAATAATCTTCCTGAAACATACACTCCTTGCTATGACCCTCTTCTTGATAGCTTAGAAAACAGCATTTTGCAAAATATTTTTTTAATGGAGCCAGGGATTTTTAAGGTCTTTGGCTCCAGGGCAGCACGTAGGGGAGGGAGCTGCCACGAGGCCGGGGGCTCCTGTGGTTCCACATCTGCAGATGGAGGACTCGAGACTTACCAGACGTTTCAGGCTCATGGCTACGAGTTGTACTGGGGGGTTGGGGTTGGCAGTTAGAGGCTTACATTGAACAAAATTATCTTCTTATTCACAAGACTAAACAAATCAATAAATAAAACAATAGAAGTTTTCACTATAAAATTTACGTGCTTTAATGGAGAGAAAATCCCAGGTACTAAAGGACATTTTAATTAAGAGACGTAATAGAAATCTATAGCTACAAGTGGGAATTTGTAAATTATATTTAAGATGAGAAGTTGTAATGGAAACCTCTGGTTTTTTCCCCCTAATTGATATGCAAATATATTATTAGAAGTACTTGAGAAAGGTACAATCCTATGTAATAAAAACCCAAGCCCAATTCTTAGCTTGTGTTTCATTGAAAGCAATCCCAAGGTAACTGAAAATGATGTTTACTTTTTTGGAGTGCAATAGTTCAGGAAAGAAGAAAGACAGGAACTGAATGAACTGAGACAACTGAGACGTGTAATTATTATTTTTTTTATTATTTTGAAAAATTATTCCTCCTGAAGTTAATGCCAAGGATTTTTGCCTGCAAACCTGAATATCCGAACTCTGAATATCAGACCTTTTTCACTGGTTTCCAATGTTGTTCTAGTCTTGTAACTTTATTATATCTTTAGCTTTTTTGAAGAACATTAAAGTCCTAAAATAATGTCTGTCATAATCGGATTTCCCTATTTTGATATGAAATACTACTGAAAATACGAGGAAACTGGTCTTTTTCTGTATTTGTTGTAAAAGGTGGCAAGCATTTAAAAAATTAATAGAATTGCACACACGTGTCAAGCCTGAGTTTGCTTTTCAACCTGTATTATTTGCTAAATACCAAGATTTATTGGTCCTTGAAGGGGGAAAAAAATAAAAATGACTGAAACAAATCTGGGGTCAATATTTAACTTCAGGGTCAATACATCATGCTTTTTTCACTCCTGAAGAAATCAATATCTGCTGTTATTTATGCTATACTCTTCAGCTGCTCTTTTGAACTCCAGCAGAGAAATACATCACACCCTTGACCCACAGCTTTCCAAACCAAGTGCAGAGACACTATAATTTATTTGCACAATGCAAGTGTCAAATGTTTTCAACCCTAAACTGCACTAAGCACTCTTGTTCCTTATCACAATTTCAGTTACACGAGTGTAACCTCCCTGGCTTCCAGAGAGTTACACAGAGTTTGTATCAGTGCAGGTGTATTAGCCAGCCAGGGAGCTGGAAAATGCCTTTTATTCCACGTCAACTAAAAGCATAGAACAGAAGAGCAAGTGAAGCAGCCAAAGGGGTAGTTCAGTGGAAACTTTGGATTAAAAAAAGTAACACATAGCACTATCACCTATTTAAGGAAAATCCAATAAACTACAAAATAACTCTTCGCTGTGTCTGCAGAGTCCACAGACACTGAGTCCTTGTCCCACCCTAAGATTTAAAAATAATAGGGTAAAAAATAATTTTCCTGCCTTAAGAGCAGAAATGCTTTCTAAAAATGTCTGTTTCTCAGCACTTTTATTTCACTTAGAACATTTCTTTCTTTCCTGGTTCCTTGTATGCCAAATTTCAGCCCAGTATGAATTTTTCCACAGCTGAATTACATACTCCTGAAAAGCAGAGTTGGAAACGTTGAAAACGATAAACTATAGCTGAAGGCACATCACAAACAGAACAAGGAAAAGCTTGGCTTTTGGTGCAAGTGGAACTTTTAATGAAAGAAATGTATTTGGTTTGTTTAGCATACTTTGTGCATCACCTCCTTGTACCCTGACTGAATCTTACTCAAGGCTCCACAAGGAAGAAATGTTTGGGCACACAAGATGGAGCCTTTGCACATAAGAGACTAATGGTTTTCACCGTTTTCCCTGCTCTTCGTGCACTGTGCTTCTGCCTGGTCCACAAGAAAAGACAGTGTGGTGTTTGCTCCTTTGAACAATGCATTGCTTCACTTGATTAGTAGAGACTTGATAAGACTTTAATGCTACGGAAACTAAAGCTTTTAAAAATAATTAAGATGAGTTAACGGATTCAGCTTTTTCATACCTTATTACGTGAATACTATATTTTACAGGCAAGATCATTGCCTGCACAATTTTAGAAGATGAAGGGTGTTGCACAGTTGTCCACAGGATACAAAGGTAACACTTCCTTAAAACAGCTCAAAGAGCTTGGTAAGGGTCCTGGTAGCTCTCATGTCAAAAGATGAGAGAGGACATGTGCAGGGAAAAGTTACACTCCTGTAGAAATTTGTTAGGCAGGTCCTTCCCTCTTCCACTCCTTGTTTTGCTGAGAGCTTTGTTAAAGAAAAGTTAAAGGCACTTACAGAAATTTCCTCCAAGTGTTCTGCCAAGGTGCATGAGCAAACTCAAGTGAAAATTTTGCTGTACATGGACAGAAGCCAGAGGACAGAAGAGCACTTCATTTTTAATCATTATTTCATTAGTGACTCACTGCTTAGTGGCTCCATGACATTTTGGATTGTCTGAAAGTGGCATCCAGCTTTGTGGGAGATAATTTGTTGGCTTCTCTCAGCCACAGACAGAAACTTTGTACAGTTTCTAAAGGAACACAAAACTTAATGCATAACTACCGATGAGCACGGGGCAGCCATTCAAGCAACCTGAATCACAGGATAGGCCTGTACCACTTATAAAAAGTGAACACCAAAGTAGCTAAGAGTATATGGTGAGAAGAAAAAGCTCATCAGGGTGAGATGAAGTTGTAGTTGTGCATGGCTGGGTTCTGGTGGAGGAATGGGGGGTTCAGGGGCGGCTTCTGCAAGAAGCAGCCAGAAGCTCTCTGCAGGCCCGACAGAGCAAACACCAGCCAGCTCAAGGCCGGAGTCGCGGCTGACCAAGGCCGAGCCCATCAGCAATGGTCACAGCGCCTCTGGGAATCACAGTTAGGAGAAAAAAAAGCCCACAAGCAGCTGCTTTTTGCCACCAGAGAAGGGAGTGAGATGTAAGAAACTGTGCAGGCACCAAGGGCAGGGAAGAGGCGGCAGGAGGTGTGGCAGGTACTGGAGAGAAAGATGCCCCAGCAGCCTGTGGAGAAACCCATGGTGGAGCAGGTGTCCCCCTGCAGCCCGTGGAAAAGGCTAAGACCCCACCTGCAGCCTGTGGAGAGGCCCCATGCTGGATGGAGCAGGTAGAGACATACAGGAGATGCTGTGACCCGTGTTGGAGCAAGCCTCTGCCAGCACTTGCAGCCCATGGAGAGTGACAGAGACACAGAGATGAGTGAGAGATCCACACTGGAGCAGATTTGATTGGGAGGAAGGATTATGACCACATGGAGGACCAGGCTGGAGCAGTCTGGGCTTGAGAGACTGAGACACATTCTATGATTTATTACCGCACCCCATAGAAGTGACCCACACTGGGGCAGCTGGTGAAGCCCTGTGGGAAAGAACTCATGTTGGAGAAGTTCATGAAGGGCTGTCTCCCGTGGGTGGGACCCCACAGTGCAGCAGGGGAAGCATGTGAGGAATGCCCTCCCAGCCCTGCTAAGAAGGAAACCAACTTGTGAGGAACTGAACAAAACCCCCATTCCCCCAGTCCCTGCCCTTCCTCATGTCACAATGAGGGGGGAAGAAGGGAGCGAAATCATGACTAAAGTGAAGTCTGCTAAGAAGGGAGGGGTGTAGGGAAGGTGCTTTAAGATCTGGTTGCACTTCTCATTACCTGTCTCTGGTGTCACTGGGTGTGCAGTGCAGTGTAATAAATGAGAGTTTTCTTTCCTTTATTCTGTGCTGTGTCTGTTCTGCCCGTGACACTAATTGTGGAATGATCTCTCCCTGTCCTTATCTCGACTCCTAAGCCTCCCAATATATATTTTCTCCCCTTTTTTGCTGAAAAGGGAAGTGATAGGGCAACTTTGGTGGGTGTCTGTCTTCCAGCCAGGGTCAAACCACCACAGATGACAAGAAGGCTACCACAGAGTTCCCACCATGATGTTAGAACCCAAAGGTCAAATCCAACTTCCTCTCTTACTGCAGTGAGTGGGAAGTCAGACAGGTTTCAGACATCGCAGCATTGATGAGCACATGGGTCATCAGGGGCACCCCAAATACCCAACCCACAGCTGTGATTCTCCAGACTTTTCATCCTGGAGACAGTACCTGGAACCTGGACAACCCTGGAAAAGCTTAGCAGCTCAAGGCCAGGCTGGTCATGCAAAGACCAAGAGAAAAGGTCTCCTGGGGCTGGTGACCAAGGATAACTCCTGGTGAGGTCAGGAGCCTTGAGGACCACTGGCTCCAAGGTAGCACATAGAGGAGGGAGATGCTCATGTCCAAGGAGGGGTGTCTGCAAGTCATACCAAGCATTTCTCCCACCACAAGTCTTACCAGGAGACTGGGGTTTACAGTGAGAGGCTTAAATAGAACCAAATGCTTTACTTACTCAGAAGAAAACATAAAAAGAAAAAAAAAAAAAAAGAAAAAGAAAAACAAGAGAAGAAAAACAGAAGGCTTGGCTGCAGACCCTGGGTGCTTTATTGGAGCACTGGCACTAAAGGGTACTTTTATGAAAAGGCAGGAGTAACATACGCCTCTGGCTACAAGTTGGAGGTAGAAAGATGCCTCTTGGAAATGAAGCAAAAATTCAAGCAGTGGGGGTGATTACAACTGGAACAAATTACCATCACAGGGGATTCCCTGTATTTTAATGCCTTTAGATCAACCTTGCCTCCTCATTTAAAAGATAGGCTTTAGCCAAAAAACAAAGTCCTTGGACTTCGTACAGGAGTAACTGGATATAATTGTACGGCCTATCATACACAAGAGGTCAGGGTAGTTAAGCGCCTTGGGTCTAATCCCTACAAATGGAAATACGTGTGTCTCTGCTCTGGCTGGCTGCACAGAAAATATACGTCTTTAGGAGAAATTAATGGTGATGACAAGGCAGCTTGCTGCCCTGAGGGGGACATGCCTTTTGGATCCAGCTGAGCCCAGTATTAAAACGGGGAGTGTGCAGATAACCCTCCAGATGTTTTATGGCACTGGATGGAGACAGCAGATGATAAGGGTCAGTGTAACTCTGTATGCTGGAACATGAGAGGATTTTTTTTTCCCCTCATAAAGCATGTAGTAAGCCTGTTTGTTCAAGAAACAAAAGAGTGAATCAAAAGGAATAAAGGCTGGAAGCTAATTAAAAGCCGGTTTCTATTAATACAATGGGAGAAACTGCTCAGGGATAGTCCATTATGTTGAATCATGGCCCTGTATTTCTGCCAGAAACTGCTAAAAGCTTTGGTGAGTTATCTTTGGTCCTGTTTGTTAAACACAGCCAGTGAGAAATCCCTCTGTTTCTTTCCCTGAGAGCTGGCACCACTGCCAGTATTCAGGTCTCCACCTGGAGAGACAACAACCAAGGCACGTAAATGTCTTGGTGGAAGGACACATTTCTCACCTTAGTTGTTCTTCTCTTTTTTTTTATTTTTTTTTTTTTCCTTTTAAATGAACGTACTGAATCAAAGTCCTAAAGCTGGCTCTTCCTAAAGCTGGCTCTTCCAGTCTACAGAACCTTCTTCAGAGCTGCCCACAGAATTCTGGAGGGAAGCTCTTTTTGCAAAGCATGACTTTTTTCTTGAAGAGTACACAAAGCTTGTGGAAAAGTGTGAGGGAAGAACAATGTTTCAGTCAGTTAATACAGATTGGGAAAGGATAGCAGTACTAAACCACACACATTGGGACTACACAAATCAATGAAAATTTGCTGATATTGCTAGTGACTAGTACAAGGCATGATATGGAAAGTAAGGATTAGGACCAGGATGTGAAACAAGGGCATTCTCTAGAAAATCCAAAAATGCTAACTTTGCCAGGTTTGCAGAGGCTATGTACTGAAGTACTACTTAAGGCAGAGCTCACTTGATATTCACAGCAAACTTCTGAGGTCCGACTGGTCTCTACAGTCCCTGTTCTGAGCACACTTTCTGTTGTATTCACACCCCTCACTTATGGCAATGAAATTAAATGCTGCATTTCAGGACAATCTGGTTACAGCCAAAAAAGCATAAATCGAATCCTGGAAGATTGGTAGAAGTACTGGGCAACTCTGCCTGAAGGCTTAAGCATTGAAATCTGTTTTCTTGCAAACTTTCCCTCATCCTCTACTGTTGGAGGATCTGTTTGGAATCTGCAAGTTCCCACAGCTTGTGAGAGAGCAGAGGCAGAAACGTGGGGGTCGGTTTTTGGGGTTTTTTTTTTTTTTTTGGTCAGCTTTTCGTGGCATAACAAGTGATCAACACATCAGCCTTTTACAGCCCAGAAATCTGCCTCCCTGTGAGCTGTAACTTGAATCATTCACCACGTTAGTCACAGCCGGGGGCGGCTGCGCTCTGCTTCCAGCCACGGCTCTGCCGTGCCGGGAGAAGGGGTGAGGGCACCTTTGGGAATCTGCAACACCGCAGTGACTCTGCCATCGAAGTGAGTGCGTGACTGCGGAGAGCATGTGGCCACCTCTGCTTCAGGGTGACGCGCCTGAGGGATATTCGTGTTCATGATGAGTTTTTAGCTTTTTTTTTTTTTTTTCTGTAAGTCTGTTACTGTTTTTTTCACCTTTTTCATCTGGTAGACAGCAAAGTGAGGAAGGCTGAGCTCCCAGACATAATATATTACCCAGTCCCACACCCATTAGCAGAAAAAATGCCATTGTAGTACTGAGGGTGCTTCTTAAATTAACAGTGCTGCATTTCAGCAAGGATGCTTAATGCGTTGCAGAAAGCAAGACTGAGGTCCTGTGTCTTCTTAACTCATCTGAATAGTATCTGGCAATTTTACAAAGTGAAAAACATTGCCTTTGAGTTTTCATTAAGGCTCAGTGTTCGCATTCAGTGCCAGTTCCCATCGGCTCTCCGTCCGCAAGATAAGTTGCAGATTGCTCTTATTTTACTTTCTTACAGTAGCAAGACCAAATTATCTTTGTACCTGGTCCAGTGGAGCCTCACAGAGTTAATGTCATCACACAGATAAAACTCGGACCAACATTTGGTGTGCCAATTGCTTTTCCCTTCTTTTCAGGTCTTTTTTTAAAAAAAAAAAAGGCAAGGAAAAAAGGTCAGCCCATTCTTTGCTTCTGTGGGACAGCTACTGAAGACACTGGTCCCACAGTTTAGATGTTTACTTTGCTTGATCAAAGATTCTATACATATATTTAAACAGATTGAATTTGCTTAGCAGCCATTAAAGACTGAAAGTCAGCTCTAAAAGATTATTACCATGAATTAAGATAATGTTCAGTAATGTAAATTCACCTCATAAATCAAGTCTGGTAGTCATACAGTTGTGCAGAGGCAGGCGCTAGGGAAATGGGCAGGATTTATCCCTAAACCTTCGATTGTTTGGGGACGCGATTAATGTACTGCAACTCCCAAGTTAACAGATTATTTAAACATGTTTTATAACACACAGTTTCAGGGTATGTAGCACAAAACACCACTGCTGGTAAACGTGAAAAGAAAGCAGAAATTAGGTTTTGGGGGTATTTTTCCTGGTTCTTTCAGTGCTATTTTTCAAGCGTAACCTCCTCTGGACCTGACACATTGGGCAGCAGAGCCAGCACTTCCTCGGTATCGACACACCGTTCGGCTCTACGTGGAGTAAGGAAAAGAGATGCTCTTGCACCACAAGAATGTAAAGCACTTCCAGGTTCAGGGGAGTTACTAAATAAACAGCCCACACTTCAAAATTACCTGGCAGCTCCTATGGAAATTGGGACCATTCATCAAAGACACGGTTTAAACATGAAATGCGTGAGTAGGAGGTTAACTGAAGTTGTTGGTGGTTCAGGTCTTGCAAAATTCGGGCTATTATTACTGTTTAGCAAGCACCTTCCGTAGCCAAGGTCCCTGTTTTTGAAGGCTCTGGACTAATCCCACTTCCTTATTTTTGTCAATCAAAAAGTGACTGGAGTTCCCGATTTTGGCTGAGTAGATAGAGAGTGAAACAAAAGATCTAGAAGAAGCGTACATGTTTGGAACAAACACTGAATTCATGAGAAAAAAATGCATGATGCAGCAACCACAGAACAGAAAGCAGAAGAAAATATTTTTCTATAATTTGGCGTTTTTCCAATAGAAAATTATTTACTTTGCTCACGAAAACTTTGCCTCAAATTTAGATTTATAGCATAACCCAATTTTCAACACTAAAATATGCTGTTTTCACCAGACATATGGCATTCTGTTATGGTCTTTTGAGAAATTTTGACTATGCATTTCTGTATTTACACCTTTTAATACAGACTGCCTCCCAGTCATGCTCTCCACCTTACATAGCACAGGAACAAAAATTTACTCCCAGGAGGTAGCATTTCGAAATACCTTGTCCCTCTACTGCTGAGATACACCAAGGAAAGTAATAATCACAGGTTTTCCATGGAATTTGCTGCCTTTCTGAGCAATTTATTTTATTTTGAACGCATTTCCAAACTCTTATATCTACGCAAATCCAGGATAACTCCAAGGTAGTAACTCTAGATTTAAATTCATACTAGTGAAAACAGAACAGCATGAAGTATTTAGGATATTAGATGTTGAAATAAATTGTAGAAGCCCCATCCAAATGCTCTGGGCTTGGTTTTTTAAAGATATTTTCTGGGATATCCAAAAGGACATCAAAAGAGGGGTTGATCAATTCGGAAGAAAAATTATGTTAAAAAATGAGCTTCTATCTTCCCAGGACCAAATCTTTCTGCAGTCACTCTTGGTTCCCTGTCAAGGCACTGCTTCTGTGAACACCATCAGGGGACTCTGAAAATATGCAATACAAAGTCTGGGCTGTAGGGAATAATGTCATCAGGAGAAGTGAATGCGAAGTAGAGTCTCTTTGCAAGACCACCATGTACAGTTGTAACACCTCCTGTACATAAATTATCTTTATGCAAGTTGTACCTGAGAAAAATCTAAAGGTTCACCTAACAGTTTTAGCAAGTGATTTGCATTCAGCACAGCACATCATTTAGCCAAATGAGCACTTATGAAAGCATGATGTTGAAGAATAATGTGATCTCAGCTCACACACCTCCATCCTGACCTGGCTTCCCTGCTACTCCAGTCCCATCCCTCTCTTCTCATTTTGCTTCAGAAGATACTAGAGATAGAGGAACCAGGCTGGGATACATTAGCCCTCTGAACACAGACTTTGAATTTTAGCCAGATGAGGTGAAAAATCAGTGACTCACATCTGGTGCAATAACTCAGTATTCAGTTAGATTCAGTCTTCATCACATGTCCCTACCACCCCCCTCATAAACACCCTGAGAGCTCTGGGGGTCTCTGGCAGTTCACTGACGGTACCCATCACACAGCTAATTTCCCCTGTATGAACACATATATACAGGTAGATATTACACGCCGCCTCTGTTGGTATCCCACCTGCCTGTGCAGGGTATTTCTCACCTGCTCAGGAATCCCAGCTCACCCTATCATACATAAAGTTTCATGCAACCTGAGGTTAAAACTGCCAGAAGACTTCCTATAGGTATTTACAGCGATGTGTTAATTTTCCGTGTTGTTCCAAAGGATCAACAGTTTGTTCCTTGATGGTTTATGAGCAAATCTCTGATGTTCTGAAGCCATCATTAAGTCATAAAAATCCTTTCTTTAAAAATTTCTACAACGAGCTTTCTCCACATGCTTTCTGCTAAAATTTTGAACCCTAGGTTACCCAGCTCTTGACTCAATAATTAGAATCTCTTTGCCACCAGACTCCTTACATTTCTTTCTGACCTCCTCCAGAGGAGCGCTGAGGAGGCTGCCACCTCCCTTTACGCCGTCTGACTCTGTTGTCTTTCCTGCAGCCCTCTTCTATTTTCCCCCTTCATCATCTCCTCAAGGCACACGTGGGCCTGCTGATCAATCCACAAGTCCATTCCTCCCACTCCCAATGTTCCCATATCCTAGTGTCTCCTTCCTCTTTTAACTTGTAAAATTTCAAAGAGGAAGCAAGCAGTGTGAAGCTGGGTCTGCTCTCCACCTCCCATGAGTGGAGCAGCACCCAGTCTTTGTGCACAGAGGCCAGCCCTCCTCTAGTACCTCCTCCTCCTTGTTCCTCTCCTGCAGAAGTCCTTGGTACCCCTCAGATCCAGCAGCTGCACTGCATGTTTTTGTGCTGCCTTCTGAGTTTGCTCATGTCATGTACATCCCTGTCCTTAACCTGGAAGCAATTCTGGGCAGGAACTCTTCTGGAGAAGGTGTATTACAGCTACTCTGCCTGGAGTGAGGGCTTCTGAAACACTATAGAACCAAAATTTGCTAAACCCTTCCCCCTCCCCAAAAGAGAAGGAGACAAAGAAAGCCACCAGTTTCCATGGCAACCCCATTTCCACGAAGGCTCAGAAAAATATCTGCTTTTCCCAAACCACATCATGCCATCTGAAGAGGCTGTGACAGAAACAGATGTTGACGGCATATCAAAAGACAGTTACCACAGCACTGATAAACTTGTTATCTGAAGGCTGCAGTTGTCGGAACGGCTTTTGTACTGACCTCAAGCCCACCTGGCTGAGAACACATCAAAGAAGCACCGAGGCAGGGACAGCCTGATGCAAAACCTGCACTCAGCACCACAATCCTTTCAAATGGCAATATAACCTCCAACAAGATACAGACGATGTGTCTGTACAACATAAAGTATCTGGCAACTGTGGTGGGTACTTAGCAGGGTTCACCACAGCCTGTGGGTCACGGCTGAAAATCCCACCAGAGGACACAAACTTTGAAAAACACAGATGAGTCAGATATATGAAGCAGCTTGATAGTGAGGCAATTGACTTCCCTCAGCCAATATTTGTCTTTTAAAAAAAAAAATAAATTCTCATAACTAAGTATAAAACCCAAGAGCCTCATCACATAGGAGGGACAGGTGACTGTTTCAGTGAGTGATGAACGCAGTGTGGGTAACCACCAGAGCCTGACATCAGGAAACCCTGTAACTGAGGAGAGAGCAATGGCTGGGTGTATAAGCAAGGTTAGAGACGTGGCATAACTGTGTCCAGTGATGCTACTAGAATAACGTACGTGATTTTTGCATCTACTCATTGAAAAAACTGAAATGCAGCAATAGCTTACACAGTACAGATGAAAGGATGATAAAAACCTGCCTTAAAATGGTGGCTAAAGGACCTCATTTTACTGAGTTGATCAAAGATGAAGCCAAGCTGACTTATTTTTGGTTTCTTCATAAATGAAACCCTTTCTGATAGCACAGTGCTTTCTAGTAAACTAATACATGATAAGAGGCAATGTAATGGACAGTGAAGTTAAACATATTCCTAGCAGACAAAAGCTGATGATTTTCTTTTATTAACAGAGAAGATGATTAACAATGGGAAAGAGTGGAAAAGACATTTAATGGATTCTATCTGTCACATTAAGTTTTAAAATTAAGGCTGGATGTCTTTTTAGGAGATATGCCTTAGCTTCACAAAAAGAATTTATGGGCATCATTCAGCAATTACTGTCTTGTATTATGCAAAAGGTCGCATGATGATAATGATCCCCTCCAGGTACAAATTTATGAGCCTATGCATTTGTAAAGAGCTCTAAGCTCTTGAAAACAGTTAGTTACACCAAACTCTGTGATTATAAAAATGAGTCACTGTCTAGATGAAGAGGCTGATGAGCATACCTCACAACAACTAGCAACCAGATGCTACGCTTATAGGAAATGGACTGAACTGCAAAAGCAAACATCTAGATCCCACCTGGGTGTCTGTACAAAAGACTCCCTGAGGACACAGAGGCTGCTTGAGCCATGATGGGTTCTTTTTTGGGTTGAAGGAAGTTCAATATAATAATATATAATGCTTGCTCCCTTTGTGCATTTAAAGAGATTTTTGTTTGAACTCAGTTTTCCTGTGGCACCCACCCTGGCTACCTCTCTCTTGCACTTAGCAATTGTCCTTGAGTTGGGACTCATGCCAGGTGGGTCAGGCCAGTCATGTTCAGGCTGCCCAGGCACACGACACTCAAGTGTTGCCCCAAAAGTCCTGCTGTGCTGGACCTTCCCAACCTGAAGACCTGCCTGTCTCCTTCCACCCTCAAATCAGGGGTGAAAACCTGTGTAGGCAGTGCATAATGCCACAGCGCTTAGAGGGTGAGCTGTTAAATGGGGAGCTAGCATCACAGGCTGGGAGGCACTGCTTGGGAGGAATCAGTTCATTTCTGTTGGGAAAGCTGGGACAAAGAAGCAACTGAAGATGAGTAACACACATATGGCAACTGATGAGCCCCACTAGGGTTTGGTGGGAACTCTTGTAATTGAGAAAACAATTGACATGTTCTTATGCTTTTTTAATTATTTTACTCAACTTGCACAGTATTAGTAAAACTCCAAACCTAACAGAAAAAGAACTGGTGATCAGTTGGTAAGAGCTTTTGTCTTGGGAGACCAACAGATTTCCTTTGAGAACTTGCAAATGCATGGTCCTACAGGACTGCTTGTGTAATCTATCTTGCTAATGTAAAACACAATGCTGAGAATCACAGATTCAGAGAGTCATAGAACGATTTGGGTTGGAAGGGACATTGAAGACCATCTAGTTCCAATCCCCTGCCATGGGCAGGGACACTCTCCACCAGACTAGGTTGCCCAAAGCCCCATCCAACCTGGCCTTGAACACTGCCAGGGAGGGGGCAGCCACAGCTTCTCTCGGCAACCTCTTCAGTGCCCTGGCACCCTCACATCTAATCTAAATCTTTTAGTTTAAAGGCATTACCCCTTGTCCTATCACTACACCTCCTCACTAGAGCAGAGTAGAGGGGCAGAATCACCTCCCTTGGCCTGCTGGTCACACTGGTTTTGACACAGCCTGAAATACAGTTGGCTTTCTGGGCTGCAATTGCACATTGCCAGGTCATGTTGAGCTTCTCATCAATCAACACCCCCATATCCTTCTCCTCAGTGCTGCTCTCAATCCATTCTCCACCCAGCCTGTAGTTGTGTTTGGGATTGCCCTGACCCATGTGCAGGAACCTGTACTTGGCTTTGTTGAACTTCATGCAGTTCACACAGGCCCACCTCTCAAGCCTGTCAAGGTCGCTCTGGATGGCATCCCTTCCCTCCAGTGTGTTGACCTCACTACCCAGCTTGGTGTCATAGGCAAACTTGCTGAGGGTGCACCCAATCCCACTGCCCATGTCTCCCACAAAGATGTTAAACAGTGTTGGTCCCAGTACCAACCCTTGCAGGATACCACTCATCACTGGTCTCAATTTGAAAATTGAGCTGTTAACCACAGTTCTTTGAGTGTGACTGTCCAGACAATTCCTTGTGCAGCAAGTGTTCCATCTGTCTAATCCATGTTTCTCCAATTTAGAGAGACCCAATTAACGCTGACCCAGTCTCTGGACTCACAGCATCACAGCGGCTATGCTGCTGAGCAGTACTGCTGCACCAGTATGGGCACATTAGCTCAGTGCCTTTGTTTTGTTTCCTGCTGTCTGGTTTGATGAAACTCATCCTTCAACACTCAAGCATCATTTAAATAGAAAAAGGACTTATGCATATGCAAGTTTTGATAAAACTTTTGGAAAGACACTGGCCTAATGTAAAATGGATTTGAAATGATACAATATTCCTAATCTTGCAAAATAATGTTCCACTTTTGTCTTCAGGTTCAAACTCACAGAAAGTTTTACCTACAGTATCTCACTAGCCCTTACAAGGACTGGTTTAAAACAGCATTGCCTTCATTGGACTCAACTGGGTTCCTCCTCCCCCCAAAAAAATACTCTTTAATGATCTTCAAATATCAGGCATTCTGAGAAGATCATAAAGCCAAAATCTACTTGACTTTGCCCCTCAGCCTCCCTGTCTTGAAAAGTGAACTTCACATCTGCTTGTTATCAGTAGTTATCTCACAGCAGGCCTCTGAATCATTTAGAAAACTCAAAGCACATGTTTATCCCTGCTGAGGAACCAGTCATTATGATGCTATTTACAGGCCCTTGGTGACCCAAGCTCACTACATGGTGTAGAAAACTGCCAAAGATTTTGTCTCAGGGGTTCTCACTGCTGCTAGGTTTAATTACTTGCCATCAGCTTTTCAGCCATAAGGCTGCACTCCCTCCTTTCAAGCTGCACTGAGGCACGCCTCTGTGAGGACATGTGGGAAAGCTAAGATAAATCAATTAGACTTATGAAGCACGTTGCTTGTGAACTAAAGCAAGTTAAGTCCTCATGTGGTTTCTCGTATTCAGGAGAACAAACAGGCTTTCACTTTCCTGTGTAGACAACTTCAAAGCTGTTCCATTTTACCATTGCAAAGCGCGGTGAAAGCGATGAGGGGCCAGGAAGAGATGCAGTGGTCTTGGGCAAATGCCTTCGCATCTCAAAATGAAAAATGCTAATTGATTAATAATGTGGAAGGCTGATGTGCCATCCTGAAACCAAGGTCTGCTTCTCACAGAACAATGTGCACACGAAGTTCTCCAGGGCCTTTCTGTGTAGATGAGCAGACGAGCTTTGTATTTCTCTTAGCACAAGGAAAACTAACTATATCACTACAGGATGCTACAAGTAAGCCTACTTTTTGTGGGATATGAAGTTTGATGTAGGACTATGCTTCCACTAGGTGTACAGAGATCAAGCCATGTGAAATCTGTGCTGAGACAGCAGCTTTGCTGAAATTTTGATTTTCAGGAAAGCCATTTAAAGGTCTGATCCGTCAGCCAGTGTCCAGCTTGCAACTGGTCCTTACTACACCAAAGAGAAAATTTCCAGTGTCAAATCCAGAACTTTGCCATTCTGGAGCAAAAGGCTAAGGATATTGATTTCTCCTTGACCAAAGAGGGGAAATCTCTTCAGATTCTTAACCCTGTTGAAAATCTGTGCAAGGCTACCCCTACATTTAATTTTTCATTATTTTTAGCCAAAACAGAGCACTATGGAGTTTTTTTTTTCCTTTCCAATGAATACTTTCAACAGTGATCCATCTCTTTTTTCGTTTTTAACCTTAAAGTGTTTCAACAAGTTAAAAAGTTCTTTTAAAGTCTCTGCAAGACTTCAAAAACATCAAGAAGCCCAAGACTGCCTCCTTGTCTAGTTTTTTTTTAAAGATAACAGCATCGGATGGGGATGTTGCAGCTCTCGCAGCTTTTGGAGAATGTCTCTGTGAAGGGACATGCAGAAAAAGGACCTACAATGCCAGACTCAAAGTCTTACACTATGCATATGAAAACTCATCTGAAGCTACTTACTGTAGCATAGCTGTGTGACGTGCCAATTACAGACAGAAACATCTACTATAAATTCTATAGACAAATTAGAAGGTGTCTGTCATCTTTTTAATTTAACTAAAAACTGAAAAGAATTAAAAAAAAAAAACCCCAAACAACCCAAACCAGAATACTTCAGCAGATGGAAAACAGATGAATGTCACCGAGATTTCCATTTCTTCATGTGGAGAAGTATCTGTAGCTGACAACTTCAACCACACGTTCTGCACGCCGCCTCGTTTCACGCTGCGGGGGGATGTTTATATATCCACTCGCAGGCGTTGTGTGCTTTAATAACATAACACAGAGCACTGGAAAAGCTTAAGAGAGAAAGCACTTCCACACAGACAGGTCAAAACCAAAGCTAAGCTTAACTTAACTATGCCTCAATTCTCATATTCCTATTACCAGACTAGTATAATGTTTGACAATAGTTAACACTTCTGGCTTTCTCTTGAGAAAACCATGGAAACTTGGGGTTGGATTAAAACAAATGCCACTGCTTCAAATTCACTGCAATGTGACACTGGGAAAAAAAAAGTCTAGAGGCAATAAGCATATACCAAATATCTGTTCTGCCATGCAAATAGATAGTCAGAGTTTGGTTAACATTCCTGGTGGTTTGACAAAATAGACTTCAAAGAAATCAAATAAGAAATGAAAACTGCGCATGCAATTTATTTTGCCCATCCCAGTGCCACTGGTCCTGTTCAATAAGTGCTAGGGGGCTGCTGAAACACACTCAGAGTGTATTTCAAGTCTGCTTTCATTAGAGCAGCGTGGTACAGTATTCTTTAGTTCTCCAGTTTCTGGCTTGCTCAGGAACCTGGAAAGGACTGATGCATTTTGCTGAAGCTCAGCTTGACCTGGGATGAAACTCCAGACATGTTCAACACTGACGCACAGGAGGGAAAGATGGTCATGCACTTGAAAGGGCTGTTTCTGCTGCTGTTGAAGACTGTCATTCTTCTCTCCTGAAAGAAGCTTGTGATTTTGAAGTGACATCACCCTCCTGGTAGTCTTCACGTAGTATTTGCTTCACAGAAGGCTTTACTTCACTGAAAGCTTTACAATCCTACTGTAGCCCAGGTCCTACCATAGTTAACCAAAGCTTTCCACTTGTGTTTTATTTTTGTTCCAGATGTAACTGCTGCAATGCATTCAAGCTTGGAGCTACCCTTGAAGATCACTCAGAGGCAACAGCCACCACACACTGTGTCTTCCCACCAGCTGGGAATTGCTCACCACAGGTGACATGTCACAGCAACTCTTTCAACACACTGTACAGATTTGCATTTCTCATGTTCAAAGTTGCATTTATCTAGACTAGCTGAGACGCAGAGAAGCTGGCATCTCAGCAGCTTGCTCAGGTTGGAAAAACCAAGGGCTTGATCCACACAAAGCTTAGGCAGCTTCTCACTTTTGCATATAGCATATTCCCAAGCCTTTTAGAGCTGGACCTCACTGATTCTGCCCTCTCCTCCGCAGTCTTGCTGCTGCTTTACTCCAGGATCATCCTGGATCATCCTCCTTCTGCACATACCTCATCGTCAGGCTCGTCTGATGCCCCTCTGCATTCCCAATGTCTCCCCTTGCTGGGCTTCTGGCCCTTGCAGAGCTGGCTGCCTGTGCTGTGCTCTGCTCAGTGCTATGCCTCGTTGGACAGCTGGTGATGTGTAAATCAGGCTGCATGTACATTGCTTCACCTTGGGAAATCAGGATAGAACGGGGAGAAGGCATCAGGCTGAGCAGGGACGTAGGTGTACTAAGTTACCACCTTAAAAGGTGGAAGGCCTGTACCAGACAATGGTTCTCTAGGAGATCTTGTGCTGACACTGGAGAGTCAAAGCTGGGGTGCAGCTTCTCAGGGCTGTATGCTAATGTCCAGTTCATGTAAATACAACTCCTAACAGTAAACACCATAATGGAAAGCATATAAGCAGGGATAGAGACTTTGAGACTACAAGCCAACCTCTTTTGCATAAAAATGCAACCATCACTATTTGAATTTAGCTAGCCCTTGTTTTGATCTGTATGCAGTCTGTTTATACTCCCTAATTGTAGTCATTCCTGTGGCTTTGTTTGTTTGTTTACAACAGTACTTGGGAGTTTGGGAAAATGTTGCAAAAGATTCAAATAGCAAAAATGGCGGTCATTCTTTAACCTATTGTTTATAGTTTACAGGAGGGCTTTAACATGCTTTATAATATTGCAAAACTCCAGAATGCCTTTGCATAGTTCACTCATATAAATCTGGGACAATTTATGCAGTGCTGAGAAACAGCTATTTCTGGTGTAGTTGTGAGCTCTTCTAGTACCAGCTACAAAAGAAAAATCAGCTATTCAAAGATTAAGGCAACATTACCAAGAAAGTAAAACTGTCCCCACAAATTACTCGCATCACTGAAGGATCTACAACTGTATTATTTATTCCCATCCTTTTCCAGAATCAAGTGGCCTTTCTGTAATTGTCCTGAACTAAGTTTGTATGCTCCATTTCCCATACTTTATTATACATAATCCAGAATTATCCTTAATTTTTTTAAAATTATTATTTGTTTCTCCAGGACTTATCAATCTTAGTGCAAAGCAAAAGAGCCTCAACCTTCTCATAGGCTGGTTGGAGGTAGTATGATCCTCCTGAAGAAGCAAAAGTCTGGCATCTTATTTAGCAAGAATCAATGGGAAAGTTTAGGAAGGAGGAGTTTGAAGAGTTCTGTGATAGTGGAGCTGCCGCTCGGTAGACTTTTAAAGAGGATATTTTGCATCTAGATTCATTAGATGCATTAGGTCCCCAGAGATGGATGCAGTATTCCAGGTGGGGTGTCACCAGAGCAGAGGAGAGGGGACACACTTCTTTTGATGCAGCCCAGCATGCGGGTGGCCTTCTGGGATGCAGATGCACATTGGTGGCTCATGTACAGCTTCTCATCCACGAGTACCCCCAAGCCATTTTCCTCAAGGCTGCTTTCTAGCACATCATCTCCTAACCTGTATGGATAATGGGGATTATACCAACCCAGGTGCAGGACCCTGCACTTGGCTTTGTTGAACCTCTTGAGGTTAATCTGGGCCCACTTCTCCAGCCTGTCCAGGTCCCTCTGGATAGCATCCTATCCTTATGTCCCATTAACTTCACCACTCAGCTTGGTGTCATCAGCAAACTTGCTGAGGGTGCACTCAATCCCACTGTCAAGATCATTAATAAAGATATTAAACAGCACTGGTCCCAGTACAGACCCTTGAGGAACGCTACTAGTCACTGTCTTCCATCTGGACATCGAGCCATTGACCACCACCCTCTGGATGCAACCATCCAGACAATTCCTTATCTGCTGAACAGTCCACCCATCGAATCTGTATCTCTCTGTCTTATAGAGAAGGATGTTGTTGGGGACCATGTCAAAGGCCTTGCAGAAATCCAGATAGATGACTTCTACAGAAGTCTATATAGACATCTATATTGATGTCCATCCTCTGTTGTCTGAACCTTTAATTTTTGCTCCGAATCACTCAGGGTTTTGCTTTGCCTCTTTTTGTCCTTCATTTTGTTGAACCTCAGTATGTTGAGATTTGCAACCTCATGTTCCCCCCAGTACTGAGGATTGCTCTGGCTTGTGGTGAAACATTCATCTTACACTTTCTTCTCTTTGTTCACATCTGGAGAGAGGCATGATGTCATCAGTAAGGTATGTCTTCTGCCTCATCTCCCCTGGTAAAAATGAGGAAATTTGCTTGATGCTCAGTGTTCATTCAAGAGTCGTAATGCAACATGGAGCTGCTTGGAGCAGCTTACCTGCTCTGCCCAGTCTGATTTATCTGCACCATCACGCAGCTTGCTGTGGGGATTTGAACAGTCATTGCTTTGCTCTCAGAAAAAAAAATAACTCCTCTCATTCACAAATTCTTATTCCTCTCTGCCCTTCCCCTAGCCTTGAATCCCCTTTCTTTGCCTTTAAAGGTGAATTATTTTTTTGTTTCCTTTTCATTCCAGCAGAGAGATGGCCCCTTTTCTGTGTCAACGGGATCCGGGCCTTCCTGCCGCAGCTGCTCCCTCCTGGCCGGCAGCCGACTCGCTCATCTGAGCTCACTCTTAATGTAGTTTATTTTTCTCTGTCTTCCTTCTTTCATTCTTTGCCTTGTCTTCAGGTTGGACCTCTCTTAATCAATCTCAGTCTTAGCCCTTTTTCCCTTTCAATTCAGCCTTTTCTGCTCTGCTGGGTCTGGGGGTAAGGGAAACAAGGCTTCCTTGAAGTGATTTACTTACTCTCTTTTTTTCCTGATTTCCTTACTCTTCTCTTCCTCTGCCAGGGAGGTCAGGCGAGCTCTGACCTTGGGTAACAGTGCAAACTGGAGCATTTGTGGTTGCAACAGAAACAATTCTTTAATTAATTAAGCAATCCAGAAATTGCAAAATGAAGCCAGCAGAGCTCTCCTGCCCTCTGAGACCTGCTGTGCTACATCTTATGGCGCCTTCCAGACCGAAGCTTACTCTCAGGCAATAAAGTCATCAATCTGATACCATCTTTCCTTGTCAAACAGCAGCAATACAAGTCAGACATACTTATTTATGTATATTTAATTTTGCCTTTTAAAAAACCAAATAACTACAAAATGAACCTTAAAACTCAAGATCTGCTGTTGTGAATCCTTGTTTTGCTTCATGTGGCTTTTGTTTATATGACTGAAGAGTCACGGAATTGAAATATCTGAAGGATTCTATATGAAGTGATGATATGAAATCTTTACTGGAAAGCAGTAGCATCTATATTGGCTCCTACAGATGGCAGTAGGCATATGCCATTGAATCCCATGGAAGAAGAATGTGGCCCTACGGTTTCCACCTGAAATGTTTTAAAATCATATTGGCCTAAATGGGGTCTGAGAATTTATCCTACATATGAGAGAAATAAATAATCTATAGGGAACATTTTTGTCTGCCCAATGTGTTCAGAGAGATTGAGCCACAGTCTCCAGGAGTGCCAGGGTCACTGAACCAAATAAAGGATTTAGGGAAAATACAGGGAAATGTCAAAACACCATTTGTTTCCATGGTGGAGAGTTATTTTACCAGCTTTCAAGTATCTGACCCAACTGCTTTAGCAATGTCAGATGGCACAAAATCTAGGGCTGGCCATTCTCATATAAAACCATAAAGACTAGAAATCATGAATAATGGAGAAAGTGTCCTTAATTGATAATCACATTTCTTTAGAGCCCCAAGTTTGCCATGCAGTGTTCAGTAGCCTCCTTTTATGAACAGGCACACTCTACCACGCCATCTGCAGAAGAAAATAACTGCATTTACCAGAAGCCTCTCTTTATTTAGAGCTGCAGGGGGAACTGATTAAAGGTAACTGAAACCGCAGCTGCTAAAATAATTATATAGCATCAAAACTATTTTGGAAAGCTCTCATTGTTTCTCAGTGTGACATACACAGAATGTGGTTGGAAACTTACCATCACCTTAAACAACATAAATGTGGCAAATGATGTACCTAGAACTCTACAGGGTACTACTTAACATAGATATGTGTAACACATGTGTTTCATGTGTATGTGCACACAAACACATGCACATAATGTACATATGGAATTTTTTAGTACTCTTACTAGCTGCATATAGTCTTCAAGACTTGTGAGAGAGAAAAGATGCATTGGTATTCTAAAACTGTAATAAAGGGATGGCCACTTTTTTGCAAAGCAAAGTGTTTTATAATAGCACATGGAACTGATTGTTTGGAATTAAATACATTAAGCATTACTCAACCAGTCTTCAGTTAAGAAAAAGAAAATCTTTCAATCATTTTCATGTAACAAAAGGGCTTGCACATCATATATACATACACACACACACAAAGAATGGCAGTACTGAAGCTTGGAAAAAGTTTCAGATGAGGTTTGAATTATTCCAAACTCAGGGCTCAGTGGGGAGCTCAGATTTTGCATTTGCACAGGGATGCAGCTGTCAAAAAGAGGTAAAAACAATTGACAAGAAGAACCAGAAGACTAATCTGATTTTGCCATTTGGACCTTATTCAAAATAAGTTCTTTAAAATGAAGAAGAGGAAGGATGTGCATTTGAACTCCCTTTTACTTTAACCATTTCTCTCTGAATGATGTTCAGCATTGTGTCAGTTCAGTCTCTTTTAAAATTGATTAGTACAATCAGGTCTGCAAAAGGCAGGCCTTATCATAGACTCATCCAAAGTAGGATCTGGCTTTAATTTCACAAGCACATTCTCCTTACATCAATCAAATGTTTTTCGTTATTAATCATACTAAAGGTTTTTGGGCAACACTGTTTCCACAACAAACTTGTGCAGAGGTGCAGGGCACCACATGCCCCCCTCCCCACCAAGGGTGCACGCCCTCCCTTGCCTTTCCAAGCTCAGCACCTTGGGCCTTTCCAGAGCAATATCCTCATATCCATCTCCATTAGTTGACTTGCATGTCACTCTTGTGGAAGAAGAAGTGTGGCATACTGTACTACAGTTATCACAAAGTTTAACAACAGTAGGCTCAGTTTTCCTGATGTTCTGCACTCCTAAGTGACAGCCCAACCAACATGCTGATATCTAAGTGGCATTCAGCATCACAAAAACAAAGTATTAGTAGCTTGTTAAATTGAATATCAAATGAGAGCCCTGGTGACATCTTACTGAAAATATTACTAGGAAATAAGAATTAATGCCAGAAATTAAGTAATTTCTATACTTTGGAAACAACATACTGTACTCCTGCAGATGGAGAAAAGGAGATGAGGACACAGACTGGCAGGACAACAGCTGCAGTTACCACTTTAAACTATATATGGTCAGCAAACATCTATTGCTAAAAGACCAGAGTACAAATCTCTGAATCAGATATTATTTTTGCCAGCATATGTGGATGTGAAAGATGGAAATCTATCAAAAACATAGGCAGAGTCTGAATGCTTTTGAAAATAAATGCGTCAGAAAAATACTAGGCACTAAATGGACTTCAGGGTTAACATACACCAAGATATACCGGAGTATCCAATAACTTGTTAGGTCTAAAGTGAACTAGAAAAAAACCCTAATGAACAGCAATGGTTGGTTGAGGAGATGGTGAGGAGATATGAAAAGAATGAAGCTGACTTGTTTGCCGTAACAGGCACTGAATAAGGTAGTGGATAAACCCTCAAAAGACCTGACAAAAAGGATTCCCACTTGCAAGCCTGCTGTGTAGGTGAGAGGGGTAGCGCTTAATAACATGCACAGCATGAAAACAGGAGTTCCAGTTAGTCAGGCACCACAATGCCTAAGGAATGTAAGCGTGGCTTGAGGAAGGATTCCAACCCAGATGTGACAATTTTCACAATGTCATTTACCTAATTTTTTTCCCCATTGTCCTCTTTTATCTCACACATTTTCCTTGGCTGTGCCAAGAAAACCAGCCCAGGAGCTGGGATGTTGGCTTGCAATGGACAATGTCCTTCCACTGGCTTCTACTGGGGCTCAGAGAAAGTCATGCAGGCAAAGTCTCTTAAAAGCAGTGTATCATCTAAAGATGCAAATGCAAACCCTGTGTGACTTTAAAAAGTGCCTTAGCAACTAAACTCTGCTGAAATCAAAGAAGCATTAAAAGACAAGTAAAGAAACCTGGCCTTGTGACATTGAAACCAATACAATGAATTGACCATACAAAATTTCTTCAGGATCATCTAGTTCAATAGTCTGTCAATATAAAATATATACTCTACATTTTCTACTGTTTTCCCAAAATTGTTTCTTGTTTCTGGTCTAATGGGCCCTGAATGAAACCAGGAAGCAAACAGGCCAAGAGGTATATGGAAGCTATAGATAGACCGTATGAGGCCTGCTCTCAATTACAGCAGAGCTGGAAGTAGTGCAAATGAAAACCAGACTGACCTGCAGTCATGAAAACCAGTGAGACCTGCACATTTAGATAGTTTCAAGAATATCACGTATGAAGTTTGATCAACAAAGGGCTTAGAGACTGCATGGTCTCAACTTGTAATCATCTGCATTTTGACTTGATTGAAAACATCATTCCCCATCTTGGATGGTATGTGGATCACATCAGTAGAAAGAGATGAAGTTTACCCTGATGGTGCCCTTTTAGATCAAATGTGTTAAGAGTGACCCTGACGTGCCAGAAGTGTTGACTGACAGTCTCTTTCCCTCAGATGCTGGAGAGGTTATGCAAATCACAGTGTTTACAAGCTGCTACACAAGAACTGAGCCAAGTTTGGTAGAAATCACCCCTCTATTTCACCGGCTCACAAGCCCACCCAGAGGAGCTGGAAACCTCACAGTGTTCCTTTCTTATGGAATGAGAAAATGCTGCACTGAATTTGAGAAAATAAAAAACTAGATTGACTTGGACTTCTGTGCCAAGATATTTATGTTTCAATTGCCTTTTTAAAGTAGCAGCAGATAGTAGATTTCATTTTCCTTGAAGCCATTTTCAAGCAGGAGAAAGGGTCTAAGAAGAGTTACAGACCATGCCAGCAGAAAAGATTAAGGTTGTCAAGATACTATTATAAGAATTATGGCACTTTCACATTAGGAATTGAAATTGGAAGTACTGAAAGAGGGCTCTTACAGAGAAACTTGGGAAGTTGTCCTCATTTTCCCTGCTGTGCACTGCTCATAGCGGCTCCACTTCACACTACAACAACCATTAAAATAGAGAAACTGTTGATTTTGCTTTGAAAATCAGCTGTAAGGGAAGCAAATATCAATAAAATACCAAGATGTAGTTCAACACACTCTCCAAATTCCAAAATTTGGAGAATAAACCAAATATAGTGATAGCAGTGAAATAAATGTATGCTCTCTTCGCAGAGGTAAGGGCTGGCACTGCTGAGAAAACAGCTGGCAGAGGACACACATTTGTCATAGAAAACAAA
The DNA here is from genome assembly GCA_027925045.1 of Hypotaenidia okinawae. Classification (NCBI taxonomy): domain Eukaryota; kingdom Metazoa; phylum Chordata; class Aves; order Gruiformes; family Rallidae; genus Hypotaenidia; species Hypotaenidia okinawae. The sequence goes on along the minus strand of BSDF01000002.1, from coordinate 112,792,113 downwards.
GCCATGTGTCATCCCTCAGCTCTGCACTGCTCCATGTCATTTCATCTTTCCTTGTCTTTCAGCTGCATCTGTACCAATGCCTATCAGTGTGAAGTCTTACTTCAACGGAAGCACACTTCATCCAAACACACCCCATGAATTACCGTAGGCAAAGATGAGGCTCCAAAACTTTCATCTACATAATAAACCCCCAAACATTCAATGTCTTCCGAAAATCGTCTGCAAACAAAAGGAAGTTCTTCTGTTGAATGTTGAACTGTGAAGTTGGGAACTTGCATATCTGGGTAAATTACTGAAACAGTCAAAAGAATTGAACAATTCAGTTATGAGTTCAGTCATATAGCTGGTTGAGTAACAAACACAGTCAGAGAAAAATATTTCTGAATAAAGAGTAAAAATATTGCCAGTATTTCTGAGTAAAGAATTTCTAATAACTAACTTGACCTGTAAATTAATTCCATAAAAAAAGTGATTTGGATAAGTCAAAGGAAATAAAAGCATGCAAAAGTCTGTCATTTAAACAGACTCATGAATATGAGGCACGTGGCTGCAGATGAACAACACATTCTTTTAATGTGCTGATTTTCTCAAGAGAAACTAGCTGCAGATATGTCGAATGTGTTCAGGACTGGCTGCTATGATTAGGGACTTCATTTTTATAAAGTAAAAGAAAAGAAAGACGTTGTTTCAAAACACAACATTTTGCAGGTAAAGTAAATCTAACAGCGGCTGTTCCTCTCGCTATTGAAATTATTAGTGTCTTGTGCACCAGATAGAATGTAGTGCTGAAAAGCATAAACTCCCTGTAATGCACCAAGTGTAAAACAGTCAGGCTTATTTGGCCTGACTCGGCATCCCTGGGTCCCCCACCCTGCACTCTCACCCATGGTCTGGAAGGACCAATAAGATGAGTACTGGCCCCTCCCCAACACCACCCCCCAGTCATGGCCAGGGCTATGGCATTGCCTGACACCCAACCTGTACTGAAGACTTACAGGCCAGCTGCTCCCAGCAACTGGTCCGTAGCCGTGGGCTTTCTGGAGGCCACGGAGTCAGTACATACATGCACTGCATGCATGCTGTGCCTCATGGACACAAGAGAGAGGGGTCTTGCTCACCCAGATGAGCAGTAGAGCTAGAAAGAGGCTCTTGAAAACCGTGTCCTCCTCAGGTTCAGTAAGAAAGCTACTAAAGAAAGTAATAGAGAGTTTAATATATTGTAATAATTAAAACATATTCAAATGTTGACAAATGAAAAGGCATGTTGAAGGTTAGGGAAAGAAGCATAATTTTAAGGCAGTAGCTGAGCTTCCGCTTCTTACAAAAACAAGTGAGACACTATGAAGGATGCCATATTGTACTTGGCTCCTGTCCTAAAATAATTCCACATTATAAATATTTGACGCAGCACTTAGGACTATTGCCTCCACAGGATTTTATGTAGTATAATGTAATACATCTGTTTGCTACCCACATGGTATGAGGAGAGTGAATGGTAAGATATGAACAAAAAAAAAGAAAAGCAAAACCATATTGTATCCTATTACATCTGTGTTGATCATGCCGTGCTCATTATCTACTGAATCAAGATGATTACAAATGTTTCATAATACCTGAACAGCATGAGCTTGTTTGTTGGTTCTTCATTTATGAGACTACATCAACCCTGTTCCTACCTTGACTTTCTGTACTAAAGAAAAGTAGTACAAGAAGTTGTGACTTGCATGGGCACTGCACTTAATGTGAAAAGCTGGAGTACCTGTAGGAAAATGCAGTAGCGTAAGATGGTTATGGTGAAGTAACTAGAGAAATATGTCTTCAATTTAAGTACTAAAAATGTGTTGGCCACAGCTTACGACACCTGAAAAATTGTATATTGAAGATTCACGTGTTAACCACATTAATAAACCTTTCCATCAAACCACATTGCAGCTAAGTCACACTTTCTTACTCTGAAGACTTGCAGGATGGCCCTGCTTTGAGAGTCATCTCCTGTGCGAGTTCCTCTGCTCAGCATCTTTCCTGTTTACAAGGGTACCTTTCTTCAGGGTACCTTTCTTAAGAGAATCTTCGAGTGCATCTCTCTTAAATGGTAAGTGCTATAGTCAAAGAAAAATGTTAAAAGCTACAAGTAATGTTAACAAGTAGAAAAACTAATGTGCAGAAAGCACAGGTGATGACACACTCTTGTCATTGCAGGTCTGTCAGGCTTCTAATAACAAAGTCCACATTGGCTTTTTGTTTTCCTGATGGCAGCTTACATTGGTTTGAAAAGAAAGCTACACTGAGAAAGTAGTTACAGCACAAACTTTTGTTTTCCCCATGGTACCATGTGCGCCATCGAAGAGTGCCAATCTGTGGTGCTCCCAAGGTTGACAGTTTATTTAAAAAAAAAAAAAAAAGAGAAAAAAAAGAGAAAAAATTAATAAATTCTTACTGTGGGACAGAGTAAAGCCTTTCCAGACCCAGAAGATGGACTCTATCTTCATTCATGTTTTACTTTCATCATAGCATTTTCATGTGATGGTAGATCTAACCACTTTACAAAGGTGCAAACCAGCTTAGATGTTCTTTGTCCCTTCAGAAATCTCAGTGCTGAGCTCCAGAGAGACCACACATGATCTGGGAAGATGCACAGCTCTATGCACCTGCTCTCTAGTGCTACCTGGCTACAGCTGTACAGGCACCCAGTCCTACCAATTCTGACTGACTCATTACTGAGGGTTTGGAGAATTCACTACAGTGGATGTCCTTTGGTCAGGTCAGTATCTCTGTGACAATCTTTCCCTATGTCTGAACCACAACACTCTGTTTTCCCTGAAAGCTGCCGATGAAGCAAACACTAGCTTTTTTGGGAAATTGCTTTGGCATCTCTCAGAATATCAAAATGAGTGAAGCATTGAGCAGAGAAAAACAGAGTTAGGCAGAGTTTGTCGTGCCATTATTTTGACGCCTTTACTGTATAACTTTTGATAACTGTGCTTCATCTGGGAAAAGACACAAACTGGTTGTTTGTGGGAAGCTAGATAATTAGTCACTCTAAATAACAACTTATGAACTACAGCTAAAAATTAACCTGACTGGTAAACAGGAATCGCAAGACTGTGATTTTTCCTTCTTCACCCAGAGTTTCACACAGATTAAATAAATGCTTAATTCAGCTCTTCTCTACCAGCAGTTCACAAACCAGGGGTGGTTCATGAACCCACAGAGCTTGCTCATGGAGCCATATTACATTTCTCAGTTCTGTTTGCCTGCACTGGTCACTTCGGTCTGCCCTCCCCTCCACCCTCCTCCCCCAGTATTTGGTATTCACTGATTCATTCATCTACAGCTTGGAGGTCTATAGGTATCAGTCAGGTCAACCTAATGACCAGATATTTAGCCAGTTGTTCATGAACATTTTTCCCCTCAAATGTAAAAGACCTTGATTTGCAGCCCTTAAGCCAACAGTACACCTCTTGCGAGAGCCAAAAAACCAAGGTAACAGCATATTGAATAAAGTATTATTATTATTTTTTACAATGTTGATATTTTTCCTTAGCAAATAACCCATCCATATGTACTCGGTTATGGATGAATTTCTGACTTCACACACACTGTGGGCAAACACTGCGGTCAGAGGTTGCTAGGAGCATATATGTGTATAGCTGTTAGTCATCATGTTCTTCTGTCTTTGTAGAGGACATAATTAAGAGTATATAATTCACCTCTTTTGTTGCATTATGGATGGACCTGGCTGAGAGCAGCAGGAATGAACTTGAAACCTGGGTCATGAATGTGGATGATTACAAGAAGGATCTCAGCTAGCATATTTGATCTCTTGAGCTTGGAGAACAATTAGAGTAAAATTGAACAGCTCAAGGTCTTGTTTAATTAGCCTCCAGTCTGCAAAGGTTCAGGGCTTAAATCAATTCTTACACAACTCACGATCCTCTTTTCTTTTTCCATCAATATTACTATTTCCATTGAAAAATATTTAGGTTTTAGAAAGGAGGGAAATGTGATAGTCATTTATTGCCCCCACACTGCTAAGAAATTCCATGCTTTTATGTGCAGGAAGCATTGTGTTGATTTTGGCTTCCCCACGAGTTAAAAATCTTGTTTAAATGTTGCAGAATCTAAATGCTCTTTGAGGTTTTTCTGTGTTGTTTTATGGAAAGGCTTCTGCCTGATTATTTACAGATGCTGTCTCTGAGAAAGCCAAAAATAGTCCTTTACTAATATGAAATTTAAACTAGCATTTTTAATATTTTATTGTGTAACCAAGACATTCTGCTCTGGGGTGCTCAGTTCAAAGAGGAAAACAGAGCCCCTCGGCTCATTGCTGGCATCACGGGCACTGGCACTCCCGTTTAGCTAACGGCAGCGCCAAGCCTTGGCAGACCACAGGGTCCTCTCCAGCAGAAGGGCTGCCTCCAAAGCATCTTGCAGCACAGACTCCCCAGGTTACATGACCATGAAGGGCTCGCATTGTTTCAAAAGTTACTTCTTCCACAGTAGCGCTGTGCGTTTAAAACAATTTTAGGAATTACGACAGCCCTTCAAGCCATGCTGCTTTTCTGTGGCCACCTTGGCTGAGCGTCAGTAAGGGATTTTTTTCAGCAGTTCATGAAGTGCTAAGACACATCTTGAGCTCAACAAGGAAGAAGTGCTGCTCAGCCAGCTCAGCAAGCAAGCATTTCATCGAATGAAACACTCCTCCGAAGTTTCTCTTCACTTCTCCAAGGTTAAGGAGCGTCATGAACACTAACAAACTGGGGGGCTACCCTTGCCAAAGGGGAGCCGAAAAGCTTGGATAGACTTTACTCTTTATTCTCTCAGCAACCAGCTGCAGAAGAATTCCACTTTTATTGCTGCCTCAAGCTACTCTTTTCCTATCTTAGGTCCTGTATATACCTGGTCGGGGGAGTTGTTTCACTGATCTGAAGACCACGTGTTAGGCTACTCCTATGGATATGGCAGCTCCAGCAATGCCAGGAAGGGTCTGGGGAACAGCACAAGCTAGCAATACGGACAGTGGGTTACCAGACATTATTTCTGCCCCACCAATAGCTACAGCAAATGCCTTGTCCAGAAAACCCTTCCTGACTCGTCAGTCTCTCTAACTGCCTGCATCGTGTGATGGTGAGGAGGGAGAGCAATGTATCAAAACCTCAGCATTGCACTGAACAAGAAGATACATCACTGTTATCATTGCAAAAAGTTCTGCATAAAATATTGTTGACAAAACATTTGCAAATGTAATTTTCTGCCTGTCAGCAGGTACCAATACCAGCCTGCACAAACACTCACTTGCCTGCTATGTGGCCTGGAAACAAAACGGGAACTGTTCGTGAACCACCAGTTGTCTCAGCTTACAAGTGAAGTAACAGGCAAGTACAGGACAGTCTATGGGTCTATATGGTAGACCAAACTGTCTTCTAACAGACTTGTCTATCATCTGCATGATACCTTCCAAGCTACCAGAGATGATGGGAGAAGTTGGTACATCGACAAACTAGATTCTTATTTGGATGCAACAATTTATTTTGAATGGCAGAAACCTCTCTAGAACATTTAGCATTTTAAAGTTTTATGCTTTTGCAAACTACAGATTTCTCCCAGATATTAAACCATTTGAGAATCAAGATCACAGAGTCAAATCTGATCTAAAATTGAGCTCTGATCTTTTCTTCCTCAACCACAGTGGAGCTTGGATTCCTATACCTCGTCTCTAACACTGATACCACTGGCATGTGCTCCTTCTGAATGTGCCATCAGCTGAGACATGGGGCTGAGTTTAAGGATTAAATACAATATGGTGAAGAGGGAGGAATTCCTAAAGTGCGTTTCTGATGTGTTCTAGATAAGCTGCTATATATTTAATTAAAATACATTGTTCTACATGATACAATTTACGTACAACCAAGAAACTCTCCTGTGGGGCTTTGGACATTTTTGGGAGTCTTACGAAGGATCATACACTGGAAAGATCTGTATAAGTTTAGCCCTGTAAAGTTCTTAGCTACTTAGCACAAGCTACCCATACAGTTACTTCTTTCTTCTAACTACATTTTGAAAGACAATGCACATGAACGTTAATTTGCATTGCTATGCTACTTTTCAGCTAAAGATGTGACAAGCTTTAGAAATACCTGTAGATTTCTCTAACAGTGCCATTCCCCACCATTGCTGCACAGTTACACTAGACTTTTAGTAAGCATTCCAAAACCTTTGGGTTACACATTACTTGTTCAATGTATTTTGTATTTTATTTCCATCCATGGTCTGAGATATATGTGGGTAAAGTTAACTAGATGCCCTCTACCAGCCTTGCTTTGTCTCCAGTTGCCTCACTTTCTCCTGAGCTCTGTGGTCTGCTGTTCTTTGAGGTGGAGAACCACAGAAATGCTGTGAAGTATGTTTTCTCCTCCTTACCTTTTCAGATGGATTTTAAGTTAATTTTATAACACAACACAGCCCTTTCCACTAGAGTTAGAAAACCATCAGGATGTTCTGACTCTCCTCCTGCCCTTCAGCAGAGCTCAAACTAATTTCTAATTGCTCCACTGGTTCCTCGGGAACACCAATCTGCCATGACTGCAAGCAAATTCCTTGACTTGGTTTTAGTCTCCCCTCCTGTACCACAAGGATGATGAAGTATGGCTGGGTAAAGAAAATCCCTAATCAGTTCTGTTTGAAAAGTTGTAGGATAATGGCCTCTGATGAGACAATAATAATAATCATCATCATCATCATCATCATATTTCCCTAATTCTACTAGTAATATTTTCATCATCACTGCATTCAGCACTTGTGTCTGTTGGCCCTAACATCTATGTTGCTTCACTGTGTTGGAATAGGTGAGGTATAAACTAAACTCCATAGCTATTTTCTTTCTTGCTTATTAAAAAATCAGGAAGCTTCTTTTGACAACCATATCAACAGGGAAAGCTTGCACAATTGACTGAAAATAGTATCCTTTTTAATAATTTTTTATGGTGGAATAACACTGCTACAGCTGGCCCATGGTATTGCACTGATACCAAGAACATTAAGTGGCAAATCAAGTGCTTCACTTTAGAGGGATTTTCGCCCTTAACCTTTCAAATTACACATTTATAGGTCTCCAAGTGGTAAGAGGAAATCTGTGCAAAATTAAGTACTTGAGCACAGTTACACTGGCAAGACTTGTACGTAGCCAGAGCCTAAAACTGATCCCTTGTAAGAGCACCTCAGCAGACTGAATTTATTAGCAACCTGAGCCCGGGTGCAAATCACTTGTTGGATGCAAGTCAGTCAGAAGACAGGCTCGGTGCTTGGTAGGGCTGGGGATTAACCAACCTGCCTTGGAAACTGAGCAGCATTACCCTGGATGCTGCTGGCACTAATTACCCTGCGTGCCCCTGCATCATGCTGCAGTTGAATCAGTGGACTTGGGAGTGCCGTGTGAGCTACCTGCATGATGAGGAGTCCCAATTAGGGTCTGCTGATAGCAGTCTGACTGCTCCTGCTGATTTGTTACACAGGGCCAGAGGATTCCCCAGGACCTTCACACCCATTCCTGTGACATAGCAGAGGCACCAGTCTGAAATATTTTCTGTCTTCCCTTGTTCTGGGAATGTGCTCACTACAGACTACCGACGTCTCCTGTTCTCCTATGCCAGGGGTTGTGGTTTAACCGCAGACAGCAGCTAAGCCCCATGCAGGCACTTGCTCACTCCCTCCATGGTGGGAGACAATCAGAAGGGTAAAAGTGAGAAAATTTGTGGGTTGAGATAAAGACAGTTTAATAGGTGAAGCAAAAGCTGCATGTGCAAGCAAAGCAAGACAAGGAATTCATTCCCCACATCCCATGGGCAGGCAGGTGTTCAGCCATCCCCAGGACAGCAGGCCTCCATTATGTGCAATTCTTACTTCGGAAGACAAATGCCATCACCCTCAATGTCCTCCTCTTCCTCCTCCTTCCCTCCTCCTTCCTCCTCCTTCCCTCCATGCTAAGCATACATGGTACGGAGTATCTCTTCAGTCAGCTGGGGCCAGCTGTCCCTGCTGCGTGTCATCTCCCCCCATCTCCTTGTGCACCCCCAGCCTGCTCACTGGTGGGGTGGGGTGAGAAGCAGCAAAGGCCTTGGCTCTGTGTAAGCCCTGCTCAGCAGTAATGAAAACATCTCCGTATTATCAACACTGTCTTCAGCCAATTCCAAAACTCAGCCCCATGCCAGCTGCCATGAAGAAAATTAATTTTACCTCAGCCTCAAACAATGAAGAGGCCAGGTGTAATCTAGTGTTTCTCTCTCATACCTGGAGAGAACGTTAAGCCCAAATTAATGACCCGTGGCTAACATATATCATGGCTAATATGTCATCAGGACTGTATCTCTGTAAGCAGCACTTTCTGCTGAGCATCAGTCCTTGTCTTCCTGACTCTGCCCTACTCCTCCGTGTAGTTTACTAACTCAGATTATGACAAACATCTTTTGTTGTTTAACACTAATAGGATCCAGTTGAACTATGCATAATTACAAACAGGTCTCCTTCAACGGATGGTTTGTTCCCTCTGTCAATGATCTAATAAGTAGAGAGACATACCATAGAATGGAGAATGAGTAATGCACATGAAGGTGATTGTATTGCTGTGGTGCTCATGCTTACAGCTGGAAGACATCATGGGTTACGGAAGGTACATGTGTTTGGGATAGTCCCTGCAAAACATTTTCGAGAGCCCAGAGTTTCTTTCAGTGCCCAGGTTAATGTAACCTTCCAGGCTGCTTTATCCTTCTTCCAAATGACTGCTTCCTTCACCCCATTTTTCACATCCTGAGGAAGGTTGTTTATTTAATCTCATCATGGAGATATTCTTGTGAAAACTTGGGAAAAGTGGAAAAAAGTCTGCAGCTCACGGTCATCCTTATAGTAATAGTTAATGGAAGATCCAGGACACAAAAGACTCTCTCATCAATACCTCCTTAGTCTGATTCTCCACGATAAAAGTCATCACTAGGCTTAAGCCTGTGACACTGGACAAGTTACATTGGTGAGATGCATCAAGTGAAAATTCCCCAGTTCAACCTGGTCAGAGGTCAAACACAGGAGCAGACCCAGAAGTGCAGGTCCAGGACCCCTGTCACTGATGCCAGGTATGGGAAGAGGGTGAGCTGGAGGCAGTCAATCTACCACCCATCCTTTCAGCATATTGTCCATTGTCCAGAGCTGGAGATGGCAGACGAAAGGGGAAGACCATGTGCTGAATGCTGCCCGGGATATACACTGTGCAATTCTCAGAAGTGTTATGACCACCCCAAAAGTGCTCTAACTAGAAAAAGGCACATGCCAAACCACCCCTTTCCCCCCACATAGGGAGACAACAAGGGTTTAAATTACATGGATTTAGCACATGAAGTAAATTACTTGGTATTACCCCTCCAAAAGAGAGGGAGCTATTACTCGAGACACATTGTGTCAGTCACAGGAGCCAGGACATTTGGTTTCCATGAAAAAGCCAGCTGTGGCTTGGGGAGGAGATGGAAGTGAGCAAGAGGAGAAAGCTGAGAGGCCAGAGCAAACTGTGAGTGCTCATGCTGGGTTGGGATGTTTTGCATGTACTGGCACAAGCCCCAAGCAAGGTGCAAAAGCTCAAGCAGCCCCATCACCCCAGAGTAGCCCTTGCTCCCTGAAGAGCTCCATCCCTCCAAGTTATCCAAGGGTGAATCAGCTCCACCTTTCCTACCACATGCTTAGCCAAGGGCAGCTACACTTCATTAGCCCTCAGCAGTGAGCACAGCCTAAGATTACTCTAAAAACGTTCCTCACAATTTAATCTCTGACCCCCTGGGCTGTTCCCTAGCTCCTCTGAGTCATCCAAAAGCTTTTGGAGAGGAATAGAACAGGTCAGCCAGACTTCACCAAGATAAACCAAATGCTCATCCTGTTCAGGTTTTGGGAGCTGGGGCACACAACACCTCAGCCACAACACTGCAGCTCACTGAAGATTTGCAGCTGATTCCTGGACCACTCTGTAATGTGCCACCAAAGCCCTCAATGCTGGCTTCCCTCTGGAGCTGAAGACATCACAGCAGCCTGAGAAATGGAATGCAGTCAGCATCCACCTACAAATATCCAGCAGGATGGGCTGCAAGTCTCCAAAAACCCTGTTGAATATCAATGTAATAAACTATGTATAATATAGAAGCATGACCTGTCCAGCTTGCTTTTACCATAACTGGATACATAACAATCAACCTCATTCAGACAAAGAAACAGACAGAGCTGATGGATTCTTGATGGCTGCTTGATGAATCCAAGGGAAGACCTCCAAGAGGTTCAGCAGGCACCTTGCATGTCTGCACAGTCGCAGAACAAAGGTATAATTGAGTATTATGGATTTCTGCATGACAGTCAGATCTCACTGCTCTATTCATTTGTAACAATTCAGTTGGTTTATTTCTGCTGAAATTGGTCCCACATGAAAGTCAGCTCTTTGACGTGAACATACACTGCAGTAACAAAAAGTGTCCTGTGATGATGAACAGTGTAAATTAAATATCAGAAAATGCAGTAATCTGGCAGCTGTTTTTTCATCAGGGTAGAAATGTGTTTTCAGCAGGTTCCATCTTTTCTGCCTTTAGAGCCTTTCAGGAGAAACACTGTCCCTCTGTTCTGGACAGGTTATGCTCCTGTTTTGCCATGGCTGTGAGCACTGGTGCCACCCCCAGAATGTGTACCACCTGAACTGATCTGTTTCCCTTTGCTTATAAAGAGCCAAGTTAGCTCTCACAAACACTGATGTGGAAGCACAGTGATACCACAGAAGTTTCAAACTTGCCTATCCCCTGCGAGACACAGGCCAAATTAGCTGTAATACCTTCCGTGATGCTGCTGCAGCAAGGGGTCTGTCAGCACGTTCACTTGCAGCACACAGCACCAGGGGCAAATACAGCCCTGATCTGTGAGGGAGCAGTTTTGTAGCCACAACCACATCTCCTGACGCTGAACTTTAGCTGAACTGATCAGAAGAAATGGGAATGCTACATCCTTCCCCATACTCCATCCTTGTGCCCTGTTCTTCAAGTTTTAGAGAGGTTTTTATTCTCCAATGCATATTTTTGATGCACCTAGAAATAATACTTCGAGTGCTACTTCGTATTCTCTTGGTGATTTTTTTTACTGTGCATGATAAACTCACACTGAATTGTGATAATCAAACTGGAAAGAAAAAAGTAACTAGAAGCCTCTTAGTAAAATGTCCCTGTGTTGGTTCCAGATTTTGAAGTCTAAATGAAATGAAGATGATCAACACAAAAAGACCCCCATTAGCCTGTACCTACAGACCTAGATGCATGATATGAATCAACCCATCAAGTCAAAAAAACCCCAAAACCTTTATAAGTTTGCTTGGATAGTACTCCAACCTCCTGTTTACTAGCTATTACATGTAGGTCTATAAGCAATTAATTGCTTATACACAATTTTTGTGGAAAGCAATACAGATGAAAAGATGTTTATATATGACAGGTACCAGAAGAAATAATTTATTTATTGCTTGAAAAGGCTTGAGGACTCAGTCATTCGGTGGTGAGGCTCTTCTGGAATCACAGATACTCCCAAAATGCTACCTCAACTTCCACTGAACTCTGCCCTTTATTTCTACTCTGTCTACTAGGTCTCCAGCCTAGAAAGCAGCAGAGGGGATGTGCTAATTGTTGCTACCACACCATTCCCTTGGCTTGCTGGTTATTACCTACCTTTTGCTCATCTCAGCTGCTGAGATCACAAGCTCGCTGGTACCTGCATGGTTCTTAGCATGAATTGTGGTTAGCAGCAGCTGCTGCTGATACAAACACCATGAGTAACAACAACACTCCACCGTTTAGACACTAGAAAGGGAACTCCACCCCAAACATGAAACATTTTCGTTAACTTCTCAGATTTTTCTGCACATATATAATAGATAGTTTCTATAAATGTGTGTTGGCTTTTTTATCAACAGGGCAATGCTGATTAAACCATAGTGAAGAATGTGACACTTTTTTGGGGGGAGAGGGAATTAAATGCAGTGGAAATTTTCGCTAGAACATTGTGTCTATGAAACAGGGCAGTTCCATTTGAAAGATTTAATTCTACAAACATTTTCAGATTTTTCTTTAAGGAAAGCTAAAATAACTTGTGGATAATGTTTAGATTTTTGACAAAATAATTATAATGAACAAGCAGCAAAACATTCTGTAAAACCGAACAATTCCATTACTCAGTTGAAATGTGTTTATTTTGAGGTATCAAAAGGAGGAAACAACTGAACAGTATTTGTAAATAAGTCACTGTGGTACCCCATGAATCCCTGGCTGGGAAGCCTAGCCTCTAGCTGAAAACTGAGACGTAATTTATCTAATCTGTTTTTCCCATGAAACAGACACAATTTAAAATCAAACCAGAATAAAGTGGGATAGCTCAGCTGTTCAGGAATTCTGAACTTGCACTTCAACTGAAGACCTCAAAGTAAAGCATTCTAGGCCCTTCCAAGATGATCCTTTCTACAACTGCCCCTTGTTGGTTGGGCAAGTGGGAGGGAAATCATGTGTTGTCTTTATTCAGGGCAAAACCCTCAAAATTTAAAAGACCAGAATTTTCTCTGGGACAAAAAAATATCAAATGTTTTTGCCAAGGTCTAATATTAGAGCAATACATCAGCATTGCAATCTCTTTGAACAGAGCTATTTCCATATAAAACCAAACTAATATACTTGGAATTTAAGATGCAGTTCAGCCCTGTGCAATGCAGTTATATTTGCAGTCTAAAATCCCCAAAGTGAGATCTAGATGATAGAACTATCCAGTGCTTAGAAACTTTCATATCACAAATATATGGGCCATTGATCATGGTGAAAATAGACTGAAAAACCCACTTTTTCCAGCCAGTCTTTCATTAAGTTCCTGAATTCACTGATAGAAGTGATGACATACCAAAAGAAAAGAAGTCTACAGGTGAAGCACCTTCTTGTAACAACCAGTGTGTAACTCTGGATTTTCTTATGTGTTGAGGTCAACACCCAGGTGATGGCAGTCTGCAGAAGGGGCGTGTTATTTCATGATTCACCAATGCAAGGTACTGTATGCCTTAATGCACCCAGTCCCTTTGGTGACAGCAGCACTCAGCAAAAGGACGTTGCCCTAGATGGAAAGGCTTTGGTCTGGTTCTGCAACTCTTAACACTGAGCTGGACCAGGGGAATGGCGCAGACAGAGTGAAGCCCATGTGTCAGCACTTTGTGCACTGACATGAAAGAAAGGTAGAAGAAAATGTATCCTTCCCAGGTAAATAAGACAAAAGAACTAGTGACAACAGACATGGAGAAGGATAACAATTATTTTGCCTCAGTTTTCAATTGTACTCTTTCCACATCTCTCAAGTCCCTGAACCTTGAGGCAAGGACTCGGGGAATGAATTCTATCCCACCGTAAAAGAAGGTCACGTTCGACACCAGCTGAGGAACCTGAACATACACAAGTCCATGGGACCTGATGAGACACATACCAGGGTCCTGAGGGAATTGGCTGTTGCAGTTGTTAAGCCACTCTGCACCATATTTGAAAAGTCATGGCAGTCAGGTAAAGTCACCAGTGACTAAAAAAGGAAACATTGCAGCCATTTTTAAAAAGGGTAATAAGGAGGATCTTGGGAACTACCAACCAGTCAGCCTCCCCTCTGTGCCTGATAAGATGATGAAACATATTACCCTGGAAGTTATGTTGAAACATATGGATGACTGGGAAGAGATTAGAGACAGACATGTCTTTACATATGACAAATCATGCCTAACTCTAATGGAGTGACTGAATCAGTGGACACAGGAAAAGCTAAAGATGTCATCTACCTGGACTTCTGTAAAGCCTTTGATACAGTCCCCCAAAACATTCTTGCCATTCAGTTACAGAGATACAGGTTTCAAGGATGGGCTGTTAGATGGATAAGGACTTGGCAGTTGATATGCTTGTGGGAAGGGATGACATCCAGAGAGATCTTGACCAGCTTAAGGAGCGGGCGGATGCAAACCTCATGAAGTTCAGCAAGGCCAAGTGCAAGGTCCTGCAGCTGGGTTGGGGCAATGCCCAGTATCAGCACAGACCAGGGGATGAAAACATTGGGATTAACCCTGCAAATAAGGACTTGGGGATACTGGTGGATGAAAAATTGGACATGGTCTGGCAAAGTCCACTTTCAGCCCAGAAAGCCAACCATGCTGCATCAAAAGAAGTGTGACCAGCAGGACAATGATGGTGATTCTCATTGTCTACTGTGCTTTCATGAGATGCCATCTGGAATATTGCATCTAGTTCTGGATCTCCATCCAGTGTCCATGGCACAAAAAAGACATGGATGTATTACAATGGAGGTCCATGAAAATGGTCAGAGAGCTGGAACACCTCTCCTATGAAGAAAGGCTGAAAGAGATGAGGTTGTTCAGCCTATGAGAAGAGAAGGGTCCAGGGAGACCTTGCCAGTACCTGAAGGGGCTCTACAAGAAGTCTGGAAAGGGACTGTTTACAAGGGCATGTAGTAATGGGATGAGGGGTAAAGGCTTTAAGGTGAAGGAGGGAAGATTGGATTAGATGTTAGGAAGAAATTCTTTACAGTGAGGGTGGTGAGGCACTGGCACAGGATGCCCAGAGAAGTTGTGAAGTTCTCTGGAAGTGTTGAAGGCCAGGTTGGATGGGGTTTTGGGCAACCTGGTCTAGTGGAGGGAGTCCCTGCCCATGGCAGGGGGTTGGAACTAGATGATCTTTCAGATCCCTTCCAACCCAAACCATTCTATGATTCTCGATGCCCAAAAAGGTACCCAAAAACTGAGACAGTGGGGATCCAGCAGGGTTCTGCGCCATCTTGGCTACAGGTTTAGCTTTTGGGCACAGATTCGCTTTAAACCATCAATTACCATCTTATAAAGCTTTCCTTATATATTTGATATGTCAACCAAGGAGAATCTCCGATTTTTCCAGTTTTACAGGGAACCACAAGGCTGGTTTAATCAGGTTTTGGAAAATCAAGCTCGGAGCACATAATGAACATGTGCACAAAGATGAGGGTTACTACACAGATGACAGGAATAATGTGCATCAACATCTGGATGAGGCAGGTGGTGTATAAGAAGGAAGAAGTTAACTATTTAAACATTAAAACTGCATTTTGAAAAAGTATTTTCAAAGTAGTAGCTAATCAGAGGTGAAGAAATTTGATTCTATTCACTTTTTCCAGGAGGTCTGATAAGTACCTATGTATTTCGTTTACGGATAGACCAAGAGTATAGAGACCTGCGAAAACAGTACCTGAATTTCCTGATGGGTATCTGATGGAGACACCAGCCTGTAAGCCTTTATTTGTAAATCCTTCGTGTCAAGAACATGGAAACCACAAATCTTCTAGGAGAAGTGTGGTAAACTAGAGGATTTTATCAGCAGCTGCCTCCTCCTTCTACCTGAAAAGCTTACACATTTATTAGTACAATTTTCCCAACAGTTTTCCCTTTTGTTACAGTGCTGTCTATCACAGCTCATCACTGACCCCACGTTATTCTAGAACAGCTTCATTGCAGATGTTTGGTGTTTAAGAGGAGAACTTGGTAGGGGATTCTCCATTTTAGTTGCACTTTATGAAGAGGGGCTATTGCAGACCCCAATTTTAGGTATGCATGAAAGTGAAGATAGGCCCATAGGTATGTTGTAGCCTGGATGTCCTCTGACCACGGGGCATGAAGAGCTCCATGCTGCGTAGGCAGCAGGACAAGCAGTTGACATGGAACCTTCTTTGTGCCTCTCACCAATCGTTTGCAATCTTTTGCTCTGGGGTCCTGAATTTAGGCCAAAATAAATTGGGGAAAATAAAATAAAATAAATCCGCATTTTGGGACAGGGGGATAAGAGAAATATTGCTCTGGACATTTTTTTTTCTTTTTATTGGCAGCCACAAGACACTGCTCACAGGTTTGGTATGTCAGACATGGTCCCAGCAGAGACAGCCCAGCACACAAGCTGCAGGTGAGGCAGCTGTTCAGCCAGGGCTGCCACCACCACAAGCACCTTTGCAATCTATTTGGTATTTATTTGTCCTCCTTATGCTAAACACAGACAACACTATAAAACAAACAGGGGAAAAATTAATCTTATTATTAGTATGTTTTCCAAAACCAGTGATTTATTGTGACCAGTCTGTGATAAGGATCCTGTTTGGCCCGTCCTGCTTTTGCAGGATCATGAGAGGAAAGCATATCACACTTCCTATTATCTTGACTTCTTACATAATAGAGGAAAACAAGCTTGGGCTCAAAATAACCCAAGAACCCTGTCCCAAGAAAAAAAAAAACAACCACAGAACGCCCATAAAAATTAACATTCCACATGTTTAAAGAATGTAAATAGAAATGTCATCACACAGACACGCAGAAAACTGGTGTTACTCAAACCAAGTACTGCCAATTCGCCATCTAATGGATTGCTGAATCCCAAGACAATCAGAAATAGCTTGTGAGAGCTTAGTGAACAACAGCATTTGTTTTTCTTTCTGATTTCTCCTTATTAAAAGCTACAAGGAAATCACTGACCTAGAAAGACTACTTCAATTACCCTTAATTGCTGTTGGCTCTGATCAGACCAGACCACAGTGATCCTGTGAAGAGCAGCACAGAGGACAAAGCAGGTGCTCTGTCACTTCACTGTGCACTCCTTCTGCTTCCAATGGAAATGCCATCGAGGGAATGGCTGGAAGCATGAGCTCACGACTTGTAGAGCCCAGTGATCCTCATGTTAAGGCAAAGCACAGCCTCCCTGTCTTGCTCAGGTCTCCATTTCTTGCCGGTGTATTTTGAGCAGCGCTCCAAGTAACCTTACAGTTGAAACCCCACCTCCACTGCACGGTACACCCTTGCAGAGTGAGAGGGGTGCTACTGCTCAGATGAGAGCACGAATGTGACCGCAGCAGCTCATCTACTGAGGACATGAGCTGGCAGGCTGGCTGCATAAAAGCAGCAACAAACTTATTTCTAAAATCAAGATGAGAACAGAGGACTGCCTCGAGGGAGCTGGGTGAATAGTGATGCTTTTTGAGCCAAAGAGAAGAAGCCAGATAAGCCTGGTCCTTGCTATTTCTCCTTTGGTATATAGTTGCAATTCAGTCAGGGCATAACAAGGAGTAACTAACACAGTTCCTCAACACACAGCAAGAAACACGGTCAGAGAACAGAACTGGAAGGTGACAAACTCTGAGTTATTCATCCAGATTCTTTTAACCTTTTCCACAATAAAGGAAACATAAAGAGTGGGATAATACATATTATCAAATAGAGGTGAAGATGGATATTGTTTTGAAGCATAAAACATAAACCCAAAGTTATCTCAATCATCTAGGACCACATTCCACATCACTTTTATTCATTAACGATACAATATTGATATTTAATGGCTTCAAATTGGAGCACAGGAAGTTCTGCACCAACATGCAGAAGAACTTTTTCACAGTGAGGGTGACAGAGCCCTGGGACAGGCTGCCCAGGGAGGTGGTGGAGTCTCCTTCTCTGGAGATATTCAAGACCCATCTGTACGCAACCCTACCTGTGTGACCTGTCCTAGGGAGCCTGCTTTGGCAGGGGGTTGGACTTGATGATCTCTTGAGGTTCCTTCCAACCCCTACGATTCTGTGATGTAGAAATGTCCATCTCATATCAGCTTGCAGTAAATACCAAATTATTTGGTAAGTGAAGGGGAACAGATTCTCCCTCTCTCCATACTATTGATCAACAAGAAGATCCAGCACTGGATTCTAAACAAAACATTATGTATTTTTATAAATCTCATAATGACATGCTACAAAACTCCATGACAGGATTAAATTCACTATTGCAAAACATTAAAACATTCACAGTGAGTTGCAATAATACTCTGACGTTATTCAGATCTTAGCAAACTCTTTCCTAATCATTTTTATCATGTTCCTGAACTAGGAGATGAGGAGAGACGACCATGTGTGATTTAATACATATATCACAATAATACAAACTATCCTCATTTTTACAATATGTAGAACAAAATACAAGGGTGTAAAATTAAAATGCCCAGGTACACAAGGTATTTAGCTTCTTAAAATGTACTTGGATGCCTTTGTTTCTGCAGGAAGCACCGCAAGCTGCTCTGATAGGTGTTGATGGACCACATGGCATGTGCAATTGCAGAGGATTCTCGTCCTGCTCGCTGAGAGCCCCGTTTTAATTCTCTAAATACAATGAAAATAAATGATGGGCCGAATTACAATTTAAAGCAGCATACTTATTGAGGCCCTTCAGCTGGCTGCACAATTACCTTTTAACTCCGTGTCTTCCAACAGCGGGATGACACCAATCTAGTCAAGTTACTTTAATCAGTGGAGTTATACCTATTTACAACAGATTTGCCTGTGACCCAGGGATGTAATTTATGAGAAATAGATCATTCTCTGCTCTCCTCAGATTTCTAAGAGCCATTTAAAATTATTACAAAAAAAATACATTATAGACAGCTCCCATGAATTTAAAAAAGAGCCTGAAGCAAGAAATCACAGAAAAAAACATTTCTTTCCCCATTGTACTACAGCTGAAACATGTAATTGGCATTTTAAGGTCTGGGAAATCAACATGGAAAATCCCAAATCCTCATAACAAACCATAACCTGAAGAGAACGATGATTTGCTGTGGGTATCTCATCTGCACCAGGCAGAGCTGCAGATAAATTACAGATCATTCTCCTTTCACCAAAACTTACCCCACACAATGGTTCAAATATTTCAAAGAAGCTGCTTTGACTTAAATATCTGCTTTACTGGAATTCTGCTGGCAACATCCTTATGAGTTGGTTAAAAACAAGCCATGTAATCTCCAAAGCTTCAAACCAGCACATTTTTAAATGGGGAAGTTTTCTGACTGTTTTTTCTCCCTTAGTAGTGGTCAGCTCTGGCAGCAAACTGCTTTAAAAAAACACACAGGCCGTGCTAGAAAAAGATCAAAAGCAGAGCAGATGGCAGGGCCAGCTCACATAAGTCTTGCAGGAAAAAAACCCAACCAACCAAAACAGGAGAAACCAAACAAAATGAGTATTTATTGCCGTGGTCACCCTGCACTACCCACCTGCATGTGAGGGTTCCTGGGCACAACGCACCACCTCTTCCACGGGACCTGGACCCACAGAGCGAGGGGGACAGTGCCATCCATCTCCACCCCATCCCTTTCCCCAGAATGATGCATCGGACTTTACTCTGGCAGCCGCCAGGCTTTTTCTCCCAGCGCTCCTCCTCACTGGGATGTCACTCCTGGGGGGAAGGGAAACAAGCCTGGGTGCTGCTTGAACTCGACTATCAAACAGTGACAGAGCTCAGGGTGCAGGCAGGTAAACAATGGACACATAGGGCCCTTCTTGCAGGCTGGTAAATGATGGACACATAGGGCCTGGCTGCCTCCCAGGGTGGGAGGTGAAACACCACATGCCCAGCCATGGCACAGCTCTCCCTCCCCGCTTTCACTAGGCCGCATGCCATTTCATCTGTTGACATTAGCAAGACTACACAGACAGTGCTGTGCTGAAAATGGGTGAGAGCATGCGGACAATGCTTTTTTTCCCCCCTTTTTTTCTTTAAGAACATGAAGCCTTTTAAAAGCTTTGGAGGTGAACATGGAAAATGAGTCCCTGCCCAGAGTCTTAAATGCCATACTCATTTTCTGTTGGATTTTCCTAAAGGGCCCTGTGGGGACCCATATAAAAAGTAATGAGTTATGTTTATAGCCCTGTATATCCCTTCTAGACAAGCACACAACCGCAGCAGGCTGGTAAGCAGCTGCTTCACCACCACCTCTCCTCCTTTCCCCAGCACAGAGGTGAAGGCAGCAGTGAGTGCCCACTGATTTTGGAGCAGACCTGGCACAGTTTAACCTGTGAATTACTAAACACAGAGGCTGGCCGTGAGTGGTGCTGGCGGCACTCTGTGCCCTGCTGACACAGCTGGGCTCGGGCTGGTTGGCGGGTGAGATTGGGTTACAGGGCAGAAAACATAACAAAGGCAGGAAACAGATCAGCACTCCCTGGGTTTAACACCCTCTCGGGGGACCTTGCCGGTTTTCCAGGCTGCAGATGGTTTTAACCCTCTCCTGAGAAGTGCCTGTGTGGCATGCTCTGCTCTGATGAAGTCAAGCCTGGTACATAAAATAAAAGCAATTCCAGGCAGCACAGGAACGGCCCCAACAGACGTTGGTCAGAGCACTCTGAAGATCACATCACTTTCTATGAATGGGCTTGGAAATAGGAACCCTGCTGGACAGCGTCCAAATAATAGTAGCCTAACTCTGGCGACGGAGTCTCTAGACTGAGCATTGGGACGCTCCTCTCCCCATCATTCCTGACCTACTCTGTGTGGTTTTGCCATGTTGCCGCTGGGGTCTGAGCCTCCCCACAGCCGCAGAGCATCTCCATCACCTGGATCTCCATTTTTTGCTACTCTCATCACTACCCTTCCAACATGGGGCAGGAGGAAAACCCCAGCTGACCTCATGCAGCTTTATTAACTCCAGTGCCAAAAACCAGTCATGCCCTCAACTGCTTAGTTTTGGCAGTGGAGTTAATGCAATGTATCCATCAAAGAGGGGACCGGTAGTCTTTCATAAAACAGATCATCTCTGCAGGACTGGGAGCATTTTGTTTAAAAAAAAACTTGAAGGAAGTTGTGCAAACACATCACTGATTCCACTGAGTAGTGATCAGATGTTGGTTTTTCACTTTGTTTCAGAATGCTTTAGGGACAAGTCCTATCTGTGACATGAAGTGATGCTGCGCAGCATGGGGCAGAAAGGAAGCAAGCTACACAATCTCCAAACTGAAGGTATTTGGGGGAAAGAGGATATTTCCCATGAGACTCTAATCAGCATGGCACTACTCTCCACTGGGAACTCTGACATGCTGGAAATAGCTGTCTCAAAAAGGTGCAATGCAGTCACTTAAAAGCTTACAAATCCATGTCATGTATGAATCCATCAGCAAGAAAACCTTGCTGTGAATTTGCCCAAGTAAAGGCTGCAGGACTAGAGTGGGATCACCACTGCCTTCCAGCAGAACTGTCCAAAGGGCCTATCTGCAAGGGGGTCATAGTCCTGTATAACACATTGCCCTGCAAATCTCCCACAACTGGTGGAATGGGAAGGCATTTCTTAATTTGGTTTCCACTGAATTAAAAGCATATGAAAGATATTAAAAAAAAAAAAAAGAAAAAAGAAAAAAGACATAGGAGTAGAGTATTATAAAAACCCAAACAAACCTCAAAACACACCCACCCTGGAAATGTCTCCCATTCACAGCTTCACTGACTATTTTCTTTTAACTCACCACAAGTCTTCCCAGAAGAACAACTGAAAAGACATTAGGCATTATTTATTTTTCTTTCTAAAATACTGCTTTAGAAACCACTCAGAAGGGAGAAAAATAAAACTAAATTATTATAGTGCGACATCAGCGCAATCAGCAAGCTCAAAATGAAGAGATGTAAGTATTCCTTTGATGTAGATGCCTTTTAGTTTCACAGTCAGCTTTTCTGCTTCTTTTTACAAAGACAATTCCAATTAATCCATTCTAGGCCACCTTGAGCACCCATTGGATATGCACATATTCTTGGTAGCTCTTTTGGCTATTTTCTGGAGGTTTTTTGGTAATCTGGTTTCATGCATATGAAAATTCATTCTCTGCAACAAATGAAAGACTTCACAAGGAGTCTTCTTTCCACTGGAGACATGATTTGAGTCTCAATTGGCATTCAAATCGAGTGTAATAAACAAGGGCTTGCTGTGGAGAATACAGCTCCATTTTTCTGTATTAAAGCAAAGAACTGCTCAGAGCAAACTCTTGCATAGAAGACTGAGAATAAAGACAGCCCCACCATGCTGTATTTCACAAAGCAGCTTGGCAAGAATACAAGTTTCTCCTGGGTCGGGATGCAGAGCTGCAGCAGAGGAGCAGATGTGACTATTGCTGCAAAGGTGAGCCCCAGCTAACACCCTCCTACCCTGCGTGTCAGCACGCACAGCGTCAACATGCTGGGAAAAGGGGTTAAAACTCGTGCTGCCTCTTCCTCTCTTCCTGGCCTGGAGTCAAAGTTTGCTGAAACAAGAGGCGAGCTGTGAAGTTTACGGGGTTTATAGGGTGCCGATTGCCCTCTGACAACAGCAGGCATTTCCTGCAGCTACCATATTTCCCTGCCACGTCCTCTTGGTGGGCTCTGTACTGATCCTGAGGCTGAGATGTGCTTTTTACCTTCTACTGGACTTCTCCAGACCCAACTCGTATGGGCAGAGGGAATAGGGGGAGTAAGGGACAGACTTCCAGCTAAACAGAAGGAGAGGAGCCACCTCTGCTTTACTCCTGCTATTGCTTGGAAAGGCAACACAGAACATGACGTCCTCTTATGATCCCTCAGACTGGTGTCTCCACTATGAACTAAAACTCAAGCCATGAACACTACACAAAGAGGATCTGCCATGGGTGTGGTTTCACATGCTGTTTGGGACCCTGCAGAATGGATGTGTCTGATCTGAACTAGCAGGGATAGAGCAAAGAGGCATTGAATAACAGGTCTCTGAAAAATGGTCTTTACTTTGGTTCTGTTTGGTCACCCAAGAGAGAGACACAACCAAGTCATGTGTAATCCTCCTCCTTTTCCAGCAGTATTTCAGTTGGTCCAGCCCCTCAGACACCCCAAACTTGTTACTTTAGCACATGAAAGCTCTCTAAGACTTCAAGCTAACCACGACCAATTGTTTTAAAAAGGCACCAGTTTTAAAGTTTTCAATATTTTGGAAAGCTTTTCCAGCTTCTCTGCAATGAGCAGAAGAACTGGATGTTGGTTTGTTTGCCTCTGCTTAAAACGAAGCTATGCAGCGTTATTTGCCGGGGTTTGCCTCTGCTCCTCTCTGCAAGGCACTTAGCAGAGAGATTTTCCTAACACCAAAATGATGCATACAGTCATTTTAACACATTTGTGAAAGAGGTTAAACACATGCTATCATTAATCAAGCCATAACCTGTTTTCCTAAAGAGACAAATAACTTAGGGAGCAATGATTAGTTGGACTCTTTTAGGAAAGCGTCACTGTTTAGGGTAACGAGATAACTTCTGAAAGGGACTTGGAACAAGGTGAGGACAAGAACCACCTCTCAGATTTTTGGCTTTACAGACTTGGGGAGCAACATGCCCAGGAAAACACTGGAGCACAAATTTCCAGATGGAACCTACATGCAATCCAAATGTCCATGGCCCTGGTTTGTGTATGTTTGACTGGACTAGATGATTTTTCAAGGTCCCTTCCAGTTCCTAACGTTCTGAAGCTGTTCTTTTAGGTAGGCCAAGACACTGACCCAAATCAAACCTGGATGAATGCATATGAAACAGAGCATATAGGTTTTACATATAAACGTCTGCACTCACGGGCAGGAACATGCAATAACTTCTGGGAACAAGGGAAGTTAGCTGTGCACACAGGCTATGTCGAAGCCTTGACAGCAGGTGTGCAGATCAATCTGTCTTCAGAGCAGTCAGAAAGTTAGTTAAGGACAAGATTGCTCCTACTCCAAACTTGAATCTTGCAGGTCAGATTTAAAATGAAATCATCAGTTATGTGAGGCATCATGTGTCATATTTCCACCTGCAGCAATTAACTTCTAGGGAAAAGGGAGGAAGGAAGAAAAATATCCCTTGCCTCTACATATTATTTTTTTGTAACTGGATTGTCCTCTGTTATACAATAAAGCAGAAATGTATGCAAGGCATCTTTCAGTTACCAGTTGTCACTACATACACAGCTGATCTGAAATCACACCCTAACCTTTTAGCAAAATAGAAAGGGCAGTATTTTCTTTGCCATTGAGCACTATTGAACATAGGGTATACTGGCCTTAACAAGCCTGGCAAGTAAAGTCATCCAGGCCCATTCCCAGGTTAATTCAAGATATAAAACTTGGTGGAATTTTCCATGTTCCTGGCCAAGATGTTGGGAATGAGCACACAGAAACACACTATGTGAAGCAAATCAACAGGCATTTTCAAAACTTAAAATTTCTGGGTTTGAAAGACATGCAGTGAAACCCTGTCAAGCAGATCCAAGTACCAAGACATCCTTAAAAGAAAACCTATCACCCATCCTGCATCTTTGTAGCATTACACAATAGCTGTCAGAAAAGATGTTACAAAGTCCTGTTACACTGGACCCAAATCTCTGCGCAAGACTTTTAACACAAAATCTCCTTACAAGCCTTAGCTGGGCTGGGGAGAAGCGGATCCCTGTGTCTTGCGCTCTGTGTCCTTCAACCCCCCCAGCTGCCTCAATTAAGAGTCACAAGCAGAAACGTGAAAAAGCACATTTGTGTTTTATGTATTTAAGGAATCAGTCTCTCTGCTTGGCTGGGTGGATTTTCCAGATGCATTCCTGACCGAGCTGAAAAATATCTGCAGGACGCAAACCTCTCCACTCATCCGTTGTGCAACTCTCGTCCGTGCCGGCTCCAGGCACCGAGCGAGACTCCTTCCCGCTCACGCCTCTCTCTCCAGACCCCCCTCTGCTTTCCAGAACCTCAGCCCACTCACTTAACCCTGGCTGAAACAAGACAAATGGAAATGTCTTGGCTCTCTGGCTGCTTCATTTAGGTTTACCCGTATGCGGAAGGTTAATTGAGACTGGGTAACATTTTATTCCAGCTTTCCTTTGGCTAATCTATTGTACTGCAGCACAGTGGAGTTTGAATTGGTTTTGACTTAGCAAAACAACATACTGTTCCTTGTTAGAGTCTGCAACAGGCAAACCCAGCTTAAAATACTTACAGATGCTTTACTTGCGCTGTCCCTGTTACCATTCTTTCTCATAGGCTTCTTTAGGCATTTATATGCTTTCCCCAGCATTTATATAGGACATAATGCAGAGATCTGGAGATACATACCTCTATGTAGTAACTCAAAATGACCAGGAACCTGATGGTATGGCTGAGCATGGAAGTCCCTTCATGCAGCATTAGCCTCTCCTTGCTACTGACATTTTGAGGGTGGGTGCCTTTAAAGAGGTTGATGCCTAGGCATCAACCTCTTTAAGGTAGGTGAAATGACTCCCATCCCAAGCCCTATATTCAGATTTCATATGGAAGTCAATCTTCAGACATAAAATTTTCTCTCAGAAAATCACCAAGAAATTTGCCAAGTACAACAATGTGATGTACCACATTTGTGGTGTCACCTGTCCCAGGACACCAACCGGGCTCAAAGCTGCTGAGTGTACTGGTGGGGGACAGCAGAGACATAGTGGCACTTCCATCCTAATGCTTCTGAGAGTTCAGCAGACAAAACGCCATACTGACAACTTCATCTGATCTTTCGGCTTCTCTGGGACACTGCTCAAGCGGACAGCAAGAGACACGACCACTCCTTTATCTGTAGCAAGCAAGAATGGCTACAGGGACATTTGAACAAGGTAGCCGAAGGCAGAGAGGCTTCCTTATCTGACAGCTGGGGGCTTATTGTATGAGGCAGTGCACGTGTCTATCAACATGTCTGTCAAGCTAACTTGTACCAACTATTTTTCTTGGTAGCTAGCTGCTAGTTAACACACACAGCTCTTTGCTGTTAGCATACTTGCTGTTCCAAAGTTGCTGACAAAGCGATGTCAGCAGCACCAACCACTTCATGCAGACAGCATGTTCAGGGCCCTGACGCAGCAGGATGCTGAGCAGTGTTTGCAGACGGCTCAGTGCCTTGCAGAACCAAGTGTGGGGATGTCCAGTGTAAGCAGCACCTGAGAGGTACGTGGTTTATTTTTTAGTGCTGTTAGATACATCCAACAGCATATCCTCAAGGGAAAATAGCATCCCTCTTTCCCATGAAATACCAGTATGCCTCTTTCAAAACTCTGTCACTGGCAGTAAGCACAGCACAGCAATCTGATCGGGAACTAGTCTGAAGTAGGCACAGAAAAGCCAAAAAGAACAGTTAGACACATTTGAGTCCCTGTAATAGCATGAAGTAAAGAGCAGTGTATAAACACAGAAGTGTGTTTGGAGTAAAACTTCAGACTAGCTCAGGAGTGATGCTGGAGTGGGCTACAGTCCCACAGCAGCTCTGTGAGAGTCCACTACCAGGTGTTTCCCACTATTTTATCTTCCTTTTTCTTCTTCTGATGCATTCTTATCTGAAATTTTTATTTCTCCCACAGTTTTTCCTCCTTTGCATAGAAACATAATGGAAACCCAGTGCTGAAAATGCAATTCTTAGTTTCCTTCCCAGGCATTCATCACTCAGCTAATTGTGTTATGAAGTTGAACAACCCATAATGCAGCCTAGGTGTTCTGGCAGCACCCTGATGTTACCAAACATCATTATGCATCCGTCTAGTTTGCAGGGAAATAAATGCAAAATCCCCAGGTGTTGCTTACAGCATAGCCAATGTTTTTCATTCCATTCGTAAATACAACGTGCTGTTCAGCCCACACACCTATTTTATAGTTCTAATGAAAATTAGAGAGCAAAATTCACACATAGTGGAGACCACACTGCCTTTCAACACACTCCTGTAAAAAACAGAGCTTGGTCAAGCAGGTATCACTCCAAGCATGCAAATGCAACACGCAAAGAAACATGTCAGGAATTTTAATTGTACTAGGTAGGAAAACCCCGTGGCTAAGAGAAAATATATTGCCTACAGAAGAGCACACAGCTGGAATGGCTTTAGTCCCCACGGCATGGCCTAGAGGCCTCTTTATGGGCTTGGATTAGATGGAGAAGTGCCTTTAGCCAGGTTCAGCAGGCCAGGTTTGGAGACAGGCAGCTCTGAACCCATACACCTGAATGGATCCCGCAGCTCCTGAGCACGTTGGCACAGGACACGCGGATCTGTTCACTTTTCGGATCTCACTGCTACTGTCTGACATTGACAGATGTGTCAGGGTGTGCCAACTATTTTCCATCTCCAGGAAGTTTGGCGGTTTTAAATTTGTGGTTTGAATACATCAGCTATAATCTAACTTATCACCCATGCTTTTTACTTTGCAAGAGGCAGAAGCTACTGACAGAGGAGGGACACAGCCAGGGGAACACAGGCACCTAGATGTTCCTCTGCAGCGGCAGCACAGCACGCACATCAATACTTGTTTATTTATTTATCAAGACTCCAATTCCCTGTCAACCGCCCAGTGCTCTGAATATGTACTGAAAAGAAAAAAGACAAAGAAACCCTCTGCAGCATGCAGCCCCCGATGCACGGGACTGAAGCCCCAATGCAAACCCAGGACCCCTGAGGGTGCTGAGCTCCCTACACCGCCCTGGGCTCACCCAGGGAGAGGGCAGGCTCAGCTCCCTTCTGCCTTACTGGCCATTGCAATTAATAGGGTTGCTCCAAATTAAATTTTTCAGCATGAAATGAACAGGCACATGGGCACTGCCATTCAGTGTGGATTTAATTACCCCAGGATGCAGGCACACAAAATCCTCATCTGATAAGTATGGCCGGATCAGTGAACTGGAAGCAACATGCCCGACTTTACTCTGGCTTTATGAGTGTCGGTGACCTCGTGACTTTTTACTAAGCCATATGATTACACTCTGCAGGCATACATGTGAAAGAATGCCCAGGGAGGGATGTGGCTTGTGGCACCTGAAATCCCTCACCGGCCATTTACAAACCATAAAGAAAAGTCGACAAATTCCTACAGCTTAGAAATTTTTAAATTTTTTTTAGGGGCTTAAGGTTTGTGTGGATACAGCACACCACCAGACTGATGCCAAACATATTTTTTGTGCATGTGATTATAAATGTGAACAATGGCCTGGATTTATCCAGAGATAAGGACTAAAATCATTCTGTCTGTGCAGTGCTAAGGAATAAATGCTATTCCTCAACTATCATGAAATCCCAAGCCATGAGTGTTGCTTACCATGATCATGTATGAATTGTTATTTACAGGTAGAAACACTTTTCTGAAAAAGTTTTCTATCTCAAAACTTTCATTTTTCCCTGTAAACCATTCATAAGGTTTTGATCAACTGTTAACACTCCTAAAACTCCCCAGTTGTATCCTATCAAAGATGGAGAAATAATATATAGCTTCTTGTGTATATTTACAACAATATGTATATTTGCAACAATTTATGGTGAGTAAACAGTTATTAAATGGATCTGGTTCAGCTGCTCCCAAGCCCCTCACTGGGGAAAAAAAATAAATCATGTTTTCCAACTATGTTTTTAAACCAATTTTTTTCCCCCTCACCTCTTTTAAGTATAGTGGATCTCATTACTGCGTGGCTGGATGGTTCATCCATTGCTGGTCCAGAAATTCTGAGATTTAATTCTTACACCTGGAATGATGTTCAGGAACTGGACGAGCATAACCGCACAGAAGGGACACCCTGACTCAGTCATCTCTTGCATACTCTAAGGAAGGTACCTAAAAATGTACCTACTTTTTCTGAGGGGGCCCCCAAGTAATTTTTATGCTCCTTTTTTGTCAGCTGTTTACCTACAGACTTTGGGCAAGATCAGATGACCAGTGCTTTGGTGCACAGTGGAGATACCTGGAGACACAAGGGTCCCTCCCCAGCGGATGGCTCAGTGGCAGGGGAGTGGGAAGGTGAAGATAGGGAGAACCCTTTCTCAGAATCCAGAGCATGGAGGTGACTGAGACAGGTCCTACTTTAGAGGACAGAGTCACAGCCTCCAATTCTGTCTGTGTTTGCCAAGGGCAAAGGGTAATTATCTTACACAAGCTGTTTAGTCTTCTACTTATCTATAGTGTACTGACCCTATCTTTTGATTCCTTGGGAGGGTGCTCTTCATCAGCAGAGCTTTGAGCTCATTTCTTCGAAGCCTGTTTTCTAAAACATTACAAGCTTGCTTCAAGCTTGCAACAGTTCAAAGACCCTCCCCTTCACTTTCAGCTGTTCCATATTGTACTAAGATTCAAACTACACAATTAATAGCTTCACATTGAAATTTCTACCTTAAATACTCTATTCAGAAAAGTGTGGGGTTTAAGTTCTAAAATATTAACATAAAAATCCAAATTCACAATGATCTCTACATCTATTACCTAGGAACGCTACAAGTTAGGAAGATCAGAACTGCTACCTTGGAGTCCATTAGTTCCCTTCAAGCCCCAGAGCCCAAACCTCCATGGAAAGAGTCAAAACCCTGCTGTAAAGAGATCTCATCTTGCTGTCTACCATTTGGAAACTAGTTTGAACTCACAAGCCTGAGATTTAGCACCCCAAAAGTGTGTGTAATATTGAAAAGCAATTTTTGCCCTTTTCTCATTCATGCTTTCTCAGAGTGACACTGATTGACATTGATGGCAACCTGATAGAAGAAAACCAGTGAAGTACAGCTTGTTATCTGGAGCAGACAACTTCCAAGCAGGCTGAACAGTGACTGATGAAGTAACAGTGATAAGAAACACGCTTCCTCACATGATTTCTCACTGCAGCAATCTGGAGGCATTGCAGCTGAGCATTGCACTTCTGGCAGTGTCCCTGCACATCTGTAGCATCCATTGAGAAGAAATAAACAGCATCAATCAGCTGGAAACTCAACCTCCCTGACCCCCTGCAACAGATTTGTCCCAAGCTTAAAAGAGAAAAAATGCTGGTGTGTATTTTCCTAGCATCTTGGAGTTGTCTTCATCTGTATTCACTGTGATTTAATATGTTAGTGTGTTATGCTTAGTATGTTTAGCTTAATATGAGCCGTTCATGTTCTGCTGACTGCTAGTTGGATGATAAAATCTCTGAAATTAGCTGAGGAGGATGGACAGAAAGATTCAGAAAAAGGGGAAGCTGTGCAGGACAGTGTGTGTTCAGTCCTCAAAAGCTTCTTCCCCAAATTGAGAATTGTTGGAGAATGTCTCTCTCTCTCCCTACGCACATCTCTTCCTTCCTTGAATCAAACTACAAACTCCAGCAAGAAGGCAGCTAATAATAAACTCTTCAGCTGAACTCTAGGAAAGAAGTTTGGTCAAGGCTTTGCCTGCCAAGTGCTGACCAACACATGTTCACAGCTGCCAGAAGTGACTCACCACAAGCTATGTTTTTCACAAACCAGTTGTGCTTTAGCCATCTTCTGCTCAGAGCACATTTTGCTCCGAACAAGGCCCCACTCTTCCAAACAATGGAGTGAAAGGCACTCGAGTCATGGTCCTCCTACCATGTCTCATGTCAGTGGGGCAGACAGGGACTACTCTGACCACAATGTATTAACACAATTTATCTTACACCATGGCTCCTGACACAAGAAGAATACCATTGATGCTTTTATTGCTGCCTGCTCCAGCAGGCTGTACTTGACCAGCACTGGGATTTCTACAGCTCCAGCCAGCAGACAGGACAGGGCTCCTTTCAAAGTGACCTTTTATCAAGTGCTTATATAATAAAACTTGGTTCTTCCCTTGGGATTCCCCTATATTGCCCTCTCTTAGCAGTGAGGACATGGGGCCAAAAGGGAACACCAGTTGGGAGAGCAGGCATGACGTTATCTACTGGTCAGGCAGGAGCTTGAACCGCTCAGCTGCGTTTTGATCCCAAGAGCAACTTCTGGTGCTTCACTGCAACTGCTGACCCAGCTGGCCAGGGAATTTGGAGTTTTTAAAAGACATGTATGTCACCTTCCTGAATGGAGGAGCCTGGTGCCAGGTGAAGCAGCCAGCACTGCTCCCACTGCCTCCAGAGGTTGCTCAGAGGCTGCCTGGAAATGCTGCAGGGACTGCAGAGATGAGAACGCACCGAGTCAAATTTTCTGAGGGAGGGGAAATAACCCCTTTAGGGGCCACAAAAGCAGGAGCACTTGCAGGTAAATAGCACACATGCCAGTGCAGGGATGAATAGAAACAGGGTCAGCTTAGTTCCTCCCTGTGCTACTCCACAACGCTGGGAAAGATGAGGAAGGGGGTATGGGAAGGGGGCATACATGGGAGCAGGCTCTGGTTCAAAACTGATATGGACAAAGAAGGCTTCTTGGGTCAGGGACACTACTGAATTACACAAGTCTCACCAGTGCCAATGCTATGGCTTCATAACTGTTATTCAAGGCTCTTCTTCTGTACTTGCAGACATCTGGGACACCTCCCTGACCACAGCAATGTTGTTTTTTGTGAAGGAGAAGACGGTTATGGCTGCTTCCTAAGGGTGGAACTACACTTTGTCTGTTTGTGGTGAGATCTCCCCTCACCACTGCCAGACTGCTGGTCCTCTCCTCCCTCCCTGCCACCCCACCAAGCACAAAGGTATAATCGTTCCTGGAAAAGCTCAAGCAAACCTTATGTTTCAAAGGGGGAAATAACTCCCATCGGTAGCATGCCATTACTCAGGAGAAAGAAGGAAATAGAAGCAAGTTAACACACAGAAACCCCACCATGTCACAACAGTGCATTTACTGGTGAGAGAGTAAGGATAGTGGGGCACCCACTCCTTGGTAAAACCTTTCATAGTTCACCACAAGAGTATGCTGACCAGGGATAGCTGGATAGTGGGCAACACAAAAGGTGTTAATGAATCCTAATAATTTTTCCTCAGCTGGAAGTGACAGAAACAAACAGTTAAAATTTCATCCCATTTCTTGAGGGTTTTTTTTTTAGGAGGGGTTTTTTTTTGCTATCCCAGGGCCTAATCCAGAAAAAAAAAAAAAAAGAGTAGGAAAAAACCCTGTGTGCAGCATTATGGCAGAACTTTCCAAGCCACAGATGCTGTCTCTGTGGTTGGCTGACCTATCCAAAATAAAGCTCAACAGCAGGGAGCAGTGGAGTAGTTCAGGGGGTAGGAGAGGTCATGCGAATGTGATCCCCACCTCCTGAACGCTGTATCTCCTCATACTGCCTCCCCCTGCTCCTTTTGGTATGGAGGGAATTGTTGACTTATTTTTTTATATTTTATTTTTGTTTTGTTATTTGTTTGCCATGTGGGGTTGCTGAAAGTGACTTGCTGCAGCCACTTTCCCAGGAGAGAAAAAAACGTAAGGTGAACTTTTATCCTGATGGCTCACAGTTGTAAAGGCAGCTAGCAGCTTGGGTGATGGGCCCCTTTGGCTGCTCCAAGACAGAGTTGGTACTGTGGGAGCTCAGAGGCCCCCATGTGACCTGCCCAGGGCCGAAGGGACAGGAGTCAGCCTGCCCCAGGGGGGTAGCTGTCTGCTGCAGACTGAAACATTTCCCCGAGGGAAAGAGAGCAAGAGAGCACATGAGTCTTGAAAAGAGGAGACTTGAGGGCTGTTGACTCCTGTCAGAGATGTGTGGAACTGCCTTCTTCACACGGAAAGGCCATTTTCAGTGAAAAAAAACCCCATCAAAACAAAGGAAAGAAATCGAAAAAAGGAAAGAAAGCGACTGACCTAGTCTTAGTGATTTTTGACATCAGAATGCATTCATATCATATGCTTTTACTTCTTTTTTGAGAGGATTGCACAGCATATGTCCTGGCTCAGCTGATAGTACAGCTTCTGAGAATCTACAGGAGGTCTGATGCCACTGCTTTCAGGAATACCTACAAACCCTGCTGCTGCACATGGGTCCATGGGCTGAAGGAGAGCCCTGGGGGGCAGAGGACATGTAAGAGGCGTGGATCCTTTTTCACAGCCAGCACATTTATTTCTGTTCAGGTGGGGGCTTAATTTTCATAATGCGAAGGATCAAAAAATGCAGCGAACTGCTTTACAACAATCAATCATCAGGGCTGTTTCTGAAGCGTTATGTTTGCCAAGAAAATACACCAAACCTAAAAATCACACAGGTATAGGCAGGTACTGGACTGAAGTGGTTACTGGGACTGTAACTGTATGTTTAGGTGCTGCCAGCAACGTGGGGGGGTTCATAGGAATTGTTTGACTTACCCTGAGCACTACACAAGAGTGAGCTGAAAGACCTGCTACCACTTACCAAACCTCTTGTAGCCGAAGGACTGCACCTCCTCCTCCTCTGCAAAATCGTCTGGAGAAAGAAGAGAAAGAAAGGCACAAAACCAGATTGTTACTACTACCAATGGAAAAAGATGGGACAAAGTTTTTACAGGCATACATTCACAAATTAATGTCCTTGAACGTTTAATTGATTTGTAAGGTATGTGACTGATCTTCCCCTCCATTGCTCACATCCCACCTCTGTCCCATGGCAGAAAAGGCAATTCAGAGACTTTCCCCCAATCAGTTACCTCAGCAGAAGCCTAGACTACAAATGGTTTATCACCTGTCAGCCATCCTTGTCTACCTACGTCTAGACCAGGGCAGACATGTCGCTCATCACAACGACGGCTACAGTCACCACCAGTGTCCAGGCTTGCCCGGACCGTGGCATTTGCCCCAGATCGCTGTTGGTGCTGGATGGCTGTCAAGGTGGTCAGGCTCAGGTTATACATGCACCAGCTGAGCTGTTTGCAAGAAGTGTTACATGTAGCTATGCTGAGTCATGAGAGAGGAGTCAGAGGGGATGGCTGTCCATCCATCTACCACCTCTTTCAGGCTAGTTTGGCCTGGAGAGTCAAGGCCTGATAAAAAAATGGGACACAGAACTGAAAAACTCAAACAAATGAGAAAAATAAAAACCATTTAAGCCCTATTGTTCTCATCTTCTCCAGCTAGCAAACAGTAAAATGCTAATAATCACAATTCTATTTTCTCAGAAGCTCAATTTCTCTCCACTTCCTTCCAGCAGCAAAGGAAAAGGCTGGCATCAGCAGACAAAACACACCCACGACTTCTTTTTTTTTTAAAAAAAAAGGATATGTTTATGTCCATGTGTTCAACCTCCTTCTACCAACACAAGCCCTCTTTTTGCTGAGTCAGGAGAAAGAGAGCCCTGACTTATCGCCAGCATCAGACCACCGACTGCCAGGGAGGGCAGCCAGCCCATGCTGTTCATCTCCCCCTTCTCTGTTTCTCAGGAGAAGCAGTGGAGCCATCCCCATCCCTCAAGCACCATTTCACATGGGGGAAAACCTTTGTGGGGCTCTTTTTAAACAGGACCCGGGACATGGCTTCCCAAGCAGTGGCGGGCAGTATGCTGCCTATCGCTGCACTGAGGAACCACATCACCTTTGCTGCTTTCCCAAGCAGAAGCCTACCTCCCCGCTGCAAAAAGGCTACTGGGGGCTGATGGCAATCCCTGCTCTCCTAAATCTGGTACTTGTGGTGCGGAGGCAAACTCAGCCCCTCAGGGAGCTTCAGAGGCTGCTCAGCACCTTGTGCTACCCCTCAAGCACAGGATGCTGAGGAAGCTCACTCGCTTGCAACATCTCCATACAGGCCTTTCCCCGACACGAGGGAAGAAGGAAACCAAAGCTCAAAGGCCAGTCAAGGGATTCACCAGAAGGGAACATTTAATGAGCAGCGGGTAGAAATGCAAGCTCAAAGCAGGTAAACAGATGCGATGGAAAGCCAGAGGGCTGTGCTCAGTTGGACCTTTGCTCTCCACAGACTTAACTGCACATGAACAGGCTGCTCTGCATCGTGAGACTGGTCTAACTGGTGTGAGCCACAACAGAGTCTTTGGGGGGGGGTGTTGTAATCCAAAGGTGAAGAAAAGATACAGCCCTTATCCAGTTTCAACAAAGCCTAAATCATTTGAGTGTATATCCAGCTAGAAATCTCACCTGTGCCTCCTTCTGACCTGCGAGGTTCCAAGCACAGATGTCTGAGGGAGATGCTGCCTGAAGCAGCAAAAGAGGCTATGAAATACATCATTTTGCAGATCATCACCCTTTACTCAGGCAGCACTTTTGGTAAAACACCTCAAACCTCTTATTCTTCACCAGGTAACACATTTTGCTCACTGCCAGACGTGCTCCTGTCCATAACTTAAGCTAGACCCCCAATTCAGATGTGTATTTAAGAAATGGAAGAACGAGTGGATGCTCCTTAGGCAAAACAAACACATCCTGGTTTTGAAGGCAAAAAGGAACCTTTAAAAAACCAAACCCTCACAACTGTACCAAATCTTATCTGAAGGCAAGGTCACCCAGCAAAACATGACAAATATCATAAACAGTCAACAATCAAGCTTCTCATCCCAGTAGTGAACTACTCAGGAAAAATCTTCTCTTCTTGCACAAAAGATAAAACGCTGCATAAAAAGATACCAGCTCCAGAGCCCTTAGCTTCCTGCCCTCTCCTGCTATCAGCTGTGACACTATCACCTCCTTTGTTTCTCAGGAGCATAACCTGGTTTATCTGATCCATATCTCATGTATGCAGCATGTCTGCGCTTAAATCCTTCAGCTTTGTCCTACACCACATCTCCAAGACCTTCCTCCTGGGCCATCAGCCTCCTCCCTTGCTGTTTGGATTTTCATGCTTAGCCCAGTGGCATTGCTCTCTGGCCATGCATTTATAATAATATTTTTGGGTTTTGGGTTTTTTTTGTATTCGCAGACACACACACACACACACACACACAAACACACACACATATATGTTTTGTATACATTTATAAAACCATTTATATACTTTTATACAGATATACTTTTTATATTTTCAACCCTGCATGCTGTGCTTTCTAGATAATTTTTATTTTAAGCTTTGAATGCTTTACTCATTAATTAATTACTCATTAATCTCCTAATTTTGAAGAGCACTTGAGGCATTTGAAACAGGATAGACAAGGACAGTTTTGTCAACAGGTGACCTACTCCCTGCTCACTAAAATCAAAACATCAGATAAAATCTTTTTTTTAATCCCTGTGAGTTGATTTAGCAAGAGCCAGCAGTGTATTTTAGGGGAAGTCCATTAAAATTATTTAACGGACCAAACTCAGAGGTGTTTCAGTCACAATTGCCACCAGGCACTTTGCTCAAATCACGGCCAAATGTAATATTTTACAATATTAACTATAACGTGACAAGTTTAAGGAAAATAAAGATGTGTAGAAGAAATTAATAAAACAAGATTAGCCTAGATGTTAGAAATGAATAGCACCATGTCCTTTGGAAAAAAAACGGACAAGGGTGGCTTGAAAATCCTACTTGAAATCTATTTTTGAGATACTAAAAGTGATGAACGAGTCCCTATAACTTTAAGTCCCAAGGCAAAGCCATGTGCCTCAGCCTGCTTACCCCAAACTTTTCGGGTAGTATTGTGCCCACTGGAGATGGCAGAAACTTGGGCCTCAGCTCCAGGGCTGAAAATATTAAAGTTTAGTCCCAAGATTAAAAAAACCCAAAAAAACCAAAAAACCCAGAGCTTTGTGATATCTTTTGAATCAGGAAAAAACAAGGGAACCTAAGTTTTCACTGAAAAGGGAATGGCTTTTCTAGGGAAAACTATGAAAATGTGATCTGTGATGAATTACAGAGGTTAAGAAAATACACACCAAGTAGGAAAGCAAATAGTAAGAAAACCTCCAGCATGTTTTTATGCCTTGTGCTTTTAAAAGCAGTATCAGAAATCAGAGTGGAAGAAATTAATGAGTTTTGGCCACTGGTGGCTGGCATTACAAAAGGCAATGTTGCATTTTTACATCAGTGGTGCCCATACACATGAGCGGGGCTGAAACGGGTGTAAGAGGCTTTTGTTTGACATCCTGAGAGCTGTAAGTTAGAAATATTTTTCTTTAGTTTAAATCCAACCCTTCTCAGTTACAAAGAGGACTGGAATGACTGCAATATTTCCGTCACATACATATACAATTATATATAGGTGAGGCTTATTTTCCTGGGTGAAATATTTGAAAGGCAGGCTCGTCCTTGAAGCAGACAGTAAAGCAGAATCCGCTGTTGTGTCCCAGCTGGAAGAATTAACTGTTCAGTGCTGGAAAGACCAGCCATCATTTAGTTACAAGTTGCTCCAGCAAGCTCTCAGCTGTGAGCCAAAAGATAGGGAATCCACAATACAAAAGGTGAAGAAACATGAAAAGCTGGTTAAAATGTGATTTCTTGTTCCACTGACTTCTGCTGAGCTCAGGCAGGAGGAAGGTGAACTTTGGGCCAAACAGAAACACATGAACATCCAACTGTATTTAACAGTGTAGGGGAAGGACCTCTGGAGATCTCCTGCTTCATCAGGTTTATAGGAGTCTCCTTCACCAGTGAAAATGAGTGGCTCGCTGTCACTGAGCAGCAGTACATCCAATATTTTAGGGAGTCAGAACAAAGCAAGAGCTCTGGACCAAAAAAAAAACCCAAACCAAACCAAAAAAAAAAGCTTTGTGATATTTTGGCAATATCCATACCCCACCAAGTACCAATGCCAAATTCTGCTTGCCCTCGGGCTACAAATTATTACTGCAACACCTCCAATAAATACAGTTGTAGAGTTAAATAAGCCACAGTACAATGCTTCAAGGGAGTGGAAATTATAAAAAGGCAGTTCAGCTGGGGATTAACACAGCGAACAGAGGGAATTCATTTAATCTAAAACAAATTAGACTCTCATTTGATTAATTTGCTAGAGGCAAAGCAAAAGTATGTGGAGTAGAACTGTGTAATTTCTAGTTCTTGTTCTTAAGTCTTAAATAAATTAATCATGGACCACTTATGAGTCAGTCTGAGGTCAAGTAAGAAAGAGCTGGCCTGCAGCCAAAAAGGATGCCAGATCTGCCCTGGGACTATACACGGCCCATAACCACTGCACCGCTCGGTTCCTTTGCCGGAACAGCATCGGACCTGAGGAGCCTTTGGTGCAAGGTGATTTCAGGGAAACTGTTTCCATTTTCTCCCCTTCCTTTTGTGGGTGTGATTGTTGGCATACAGAAAGTGTTGCAGAAAGCTGCTAATGCACATGTCCAGCTGTCACCTTTTAACAGTGCACCTTGCTCAGCCACTTAAACATAATTAACTAGCAAACTAGACCTCAGAACTGCAGAGATCCTGGGTCATATGGTGGCTACGGACATGTGGTATCCAATCATTTCTAGAACTTTTGTATGCCATAAACATGGGTTTAAGGTCTTTGTTTAAAGACTTAGTTTAAAGACTTGAATTAAGAAAAGGCATTGATATCTCACATTGCATTTCAAAATCTGGGGGAATCTATTTCAGGAGAGAATGAGGCATCTGGGCTGAAAATTGTCATGCCCAGTTTCAAGCTGGATTTTAGAAGCTACTTCATAATCCCCCCTGAAAACTGGATTTACAGTACATTAGAACTTACCCCTAAGTACCACGCTGGGAACTCAGGACTACAAGACTAATTTGTAGTAACAATGACATCCAGTGTTAAGAGTTGCCTTTAAAATAAATCTCTCTCTCAAAGAGTTTTAATAGTTAGGGCCCTGCCTTTTCCACTGACTTAATGGGAACTATATAGTTATATCCCAGTGCAACTCTGTAAAATTCATTTCCACATTATCAAGAACAGACTTTTTTAATGGAGAGACTCTGTGCCCATTAGTTGAAAATGATGATATTCCTCTGTTTAACCTATAAACCAGCATGGATGGAGAACTCTGCTCAGAACCGTGCAACAAGTGCATCCATGATCCAGACAGAGGGACCACCTGCAGCATCAAAAAGCTACTTTTGCCCATTCTCTCCATATCGGCCCTCTCAGGGAAAGGCAAAACTTCTCCTCTTGTGAGGTTTCTGTAATATTAACAGTCCAGACAGATGAGAACAGTGAACACCAATATATTTCCCATATCACATTTCAAAAGCTTTTTAAGCAGCCACCAGATTTATATGCATTTCTGGTCACTATTAACCAGTTCTACATTCAAAGTGCTGACCTAGAGGTGAAACCGAGCCAGCAGAAGCACAGCAAGCAGCTGTGGCCTTCAGATGTTGATGACTTCATCAGTCTAATTGGTTTCCACTGGTTTTCATACCTTTTATTCTGGACAGTCTCCTGCTTGTGCTAATGGACTGCTTGTTCCCCTCTCTCTTCACAGATGCTTTGTTTCACTTGTCGTCTTCTGCCTTTCTCTGCTAGTTCCTCCTTACAGGCCCTTTTCATATTCAAGTCTTTTTCTCTTTCCTCCTATTTTGGGAAGCCCCCACCCACAAAAACCTACCCCACACATAAAGCTCTTCCCTACTGAAGAGGTCCCAAGCCGACCTCTCATGCTCAAAATGTCACTGCTGTTGGCTTTGTGGGCATAGTGCCCATCTTCTCCACCTGGTCTTTTGTCTGATTTGTGATGCAGTAAGCTCCTTCAGATGGGGACTACATGGGTTCTGCATTTGCAGAGTACTTGGTCTTTAGGGGAGCCCTGGCACTCCTTGAAACGAACTCACCTCCTTTGGGATGCAGTTTGAACCTGGATTCTGGCAACGAGACTGAGGTTTTTTTCCCCATCGCTGTCCTTCAGGCTGCTGATCTGGGAATTAATCTGCTTTCAGTATCACAAGAAACCAAGAGGCAAGGTCCCAGACCAGAGATCCTCTTATAATCTAAGATGAGGCTTGTCTCTGTCATCATCTAATATATGCAAAATTGGCACAAAACAAAGAATCATGACCAATGGGTGCATTTTAATATTCCGGTCTTGACCAACCCCCTCACTGCTATGCTCAAAAAGTGTGAGAGCTCACATTAAAATGCAGGGGCGGGGGGAAAGGAGCATTAAGAAATTCAGAGGTATAAGAGAGATGCCTCTAATTCTTTTTAGGCATGAAACAAGGACAGTTAAATAGGAGTGTTTCTTGAACAAAACTTGTTAGCCCGTAAGTGCCGCAGAGTATTCCTACCGTACCGGGGTCAGGATGAGCTGCGCAGTGAGGAGGGTCAACCTTGGAAGTTAAAAGATTAAATCATATCGTATTTCAGTGTAACAATTTAGAGACCAAACAGATCTGTTCTCATTAGTGCTCTGAAAAATCCTGCCTCCCTGCCTGTAGATTCGAGGAGGCAATTAACAGCAGCATTAAAATGGCATACGCATTCCTAACCACACATGTCTCTATTACTTCCTTTAACTCATCCACTTTGTTCCCCAGCGACATCCCAGTCTTCACCTCAATTTATGCACCAAAAGGGATCACAGTTTTAGGTGGAAGCACTCAAACTCCAAAGACAATTCATCTTAGGCTGATCCCTTGCTCTCACAGACCATGCTCACATTATTCGGAGGATCAGGTTCACTGTCAGTGCCTGGTAAAAAGCGTCTTTATTTTGCTTTCCAAGGGGGAGGGCTAGAAGGGAGGAATCTCTGTTCCGACACACAGAACCTCAGGATAAGGAACATTTTGTGAAGCTGGAGATAACTGGGCACTCATCCTTCACAGCACAGTGCTGCGTTCATCCTTGACATTTCTTCCAGTTCGCCCTCTTTATTTTACTCCAGTCTCGCTGTGCAAGGCCTGATCAGCTGGATCCCTCTGTGCGATTACCTTTCCCTCTCTGTCCTAGCAGGCAAAGGTATTCCAACCTCTGGGCACAATGGTCTTTGAGCACACAGCTAAGCAAACTCTTCAGGAGTTGTGACAAAAAAGGGCTCTGTTCAGCGCTCAGCTGTGGCAAAAGCAGTCTAGAATAAATTTGCGTTACCCAAAGTCGGAGAAGAAAGAGCCACAAGACATTTTAAACAACTCCCTTCTTCATGGGGATAGGCTCGCTGGTGCTGTTCTTAGTCCTGTGTGGCTGGGAAAAGTTGGATATTGAAAGCAAAGATGAACAATTACAACTTCTGGCTGCAAATACTCCTGTCATAAAGAGCTTAGGTGCTAATTCTGCTCAATATCCACTACAGCTGCACAGCAATATTTCTCTCTGTGCAATAACAGATTTCTCTTGTATTTTCCCAGCTTCCAACCCTCTGCTTTCCTCTATATCATTAATAAGAATCTCCTTTGACACACGCACACAGGATCATCTTTCTCATCCGTATGTTCGAAATCCTCTGCACTACCAACCAATTCAGGATACACACCAACTGTATAGTAGCATTGCTCAGGATTTGCTCTGCATTGTATCACACATTTATTATAACTGCTCGTGCCTTTGAACTCCTGCGGTGGGGTCCTGTGACATGTCCAACACACACCGCTCAGAGCTCCTGCATATGTTTCATGTTTATGTCACTATATTCATATAAGTTCTGCTCTAAGTGGACTAAATAAAGGTTACAGGATCACTCCTACTTCTAATCCGTGGTTTTCAGATGCTTTCTGGCTTCTGCAAACTTGCCGTTTGAAATGTCTATCCAGGAAAGACCTGCCTGCAGATGACTGTTCGTTTGATTTTGAGCACAAAGAGGTTAGAGACACACACACACACACACAAACACACTTTCTCCCAGCATTAGAAAATTACCTTTCTTCCTTTATTCTTCAAAAACAGCAGTGGCATCAAAACAGTTAGAAAGAAAGATGAAATCTGTCACAAAGGTAGACCTCGTATAAACAGATTGTTTATTTTAAGACTTTCCAAGACAGCCAAGAAAGCACAACTGAATGTGCATGCACACAGCTTTTGCAAACAGAGGTTTTACCTAGAGATTACACCCAGGATCCAAGTTGAAACATAGAAGGGATGATTTTAGCAATATGGGGTGATATGCCATTAATTGTCTGTTAGAATGGGCGCTGTGTAAGCGAAACCTAAGGTAAAGTGATCTGGCATATCCCGCGGGTTCACTGGACTCCATGGACTGAAAACTCTGTGTAGGAGTTTGCAGAGGCAAACTGATTGACTCTAAGAAAGCTGGGCATTCAGGCCAGACCATTCCTGAGGATACTCGGTCGCCTCCCAGTTCTCAAGCACAAGACACCCGCCGTTTCGTCCTCCAGCACCACAGCTATGCAGGCAGTACGTAGCAAGGTTCCTGACATGGCAGAAAGGAAGGAGGAGGAGAAGGATGGGTGGAAAGAAGGGGCTGGGCTATCCTGGGTGTCAAGATTAAGATCTCCTCTGTCATCCTGGAGCAAGAGTCCCAGAATGATCACCTTGACTTTGTCATTGCCTGATTTTGGCACGATTCAGTCATTATCCAAACAATGTCCACATTTCAGATGAAACCACTTCTCACCAGCACTGCTATGACAGTAGTGATCACAGACACATTTTGAAGTAATAATTACGAAATACATCACACATATAGAAAGAAGTTCCCAGTTTTAACAACGTTTGTCCCTGTCTTAAATTAGGGCCAATGTTTTTGAACATGTGGTGGTGTTTGACTATGAGGAAGCTGTTTTCATTTGTTTCCCAGGCAACAAGTGCTCCTTCATACCCCAATAAATAACTACAACTTAGAAGTATCATTTGATAAAGATACATCTGACCCTAAAGCAGCCAAGTCCCTTTATAAATCACATGAATTATTACTAAAAAGTATCAGGAAGTTTGTGAGCTCAGTGTAGTTTGCTGGAAATAAAACTGCCAGCACATTAAACATGAACTTCAATTTGTTTTACTGATTTAAAACATAACACATTACGAATACCAGCAATGGAAAATATAATTTATTCCTTACAGATATTTAGTGATGTAATTATTTAGATATTCCTCCATCCTCCAGAGAGGGTAGATACAGAGACAGCTGCAATCAACAGATCGTTTTGTTGTTATTGAGAAAAATGTGTAACTACACCAAGTTCCACAGTCCTACGGTTATCACCACCAGCAAGTATAAAGCAAAAATATGAAAAAAACCCCAACCCAAGTCTGTACCCAGAAAAGGAAAACACAGAGTCAAAATTTGGTTTGGCTCTCTGACTTCCATAGTGCTGGCAACTGCACTTGATGTGATGATTTGTTCGAAGCCTCTTTTGCTGTTAGCACAATCATTTAAGGGTTCCTCTCCGCATGTTTTATTACTGATCTCCGTAACTCTGTGAAGGAGAGAAATTAGGTGGCTGTGGGCACTCTTAGGGAAACTGAATGGTAAAGACTAGCAGCCAGAGTGAAGCAACTCCTTCTTGCCAGAGTGTGGGGCACTGAGATGTGCTCCCAGCAGGAGTAACATCTTCCAAATGCCACTTCTCCCCTTTGCAAAGAAGAGCAACGGAGGCAGAATGGAAGGAGATGCAAGTCACGCTCTATCTTACTGCCATCCTTGGTTCTTTGCATCCCACCTACCCCCTTGAACTGACGCAGCCTCAGCCCCAACAAAAGTAGAGCATAGGACTCCCTGTGATAACAGGCGTGGGTTTATATTACTGGATTCCCCATTGTTACAGTTTGTTCCTGCCATTAAATTTATGCTGATAATGACAAGCTGATGCCAAACTTTTGGCACAAGTACCCTATAAATAAAGAACATTGTAAATACATTATTTTTAATATGTTGCATGGCCCTGCAAAGACACCACGTCACAGTGCCAGAGTTAACCTAAGTAGCGTGTGTGGGCTTGCAAAAAGAATACCCCCCAAAAAGCTTATCCTCCCTCCAGGCAGCTACTCTGGCAAGTGAATAAATAATCACATCATTTGGTGTCCCAGACTCTGGAAACTAAGCGTAACTATCATGATGTTTACTGGCCTCCTGGCATCTGGAATCTAACTCTGCAATCCAAGCACAGGCACACTGGTGCCCAAAAGCACTTTTCTCATGTGTAGAGTTGCTGGTTTTTTTTTTCCTTCCCACCCTTCGAGTTTATTTTTGCCTCTGAAAAGAACTAGATTCGGCTCCCACTAACTCCCAGCTACTTCCTAAACTTTCCACAATACCCCTTGATGTTTTCCCTGCGTGTAAAGGCTCAGCCTTTTGCTGTTAGGCTAATACCAATTTTGCACAAACAGAAGGCTATCCTGATACACACACACACACACACACACAACTACAGCTTTACTACTTACAGTGTAGCGATGTGGCAATCTGCTCTTCATTTGGTTTGGAAAGCTCAGTATCTAATATCCCTGACAACTCTGTATGTAGGACCGAATCAACCGGTAGAAAGTGGCATGTTTTACCCATTGGAAACATGAAGAGAAGGGGGATAAAGAGGGAG
This sequence comes from Hypotaenidia okinawae, assembly GCA_027925045.1. Taxonomy (NCBI): domain Eukaryota; kingdom Metazoa; phylum Chordata; class Aves; order Gruiformes; family Rallidae; genus Hypotaenidia; species Hypotaenidia okinawae. The sequence continues at coordinate 112,748,252 of BSDF01000002.1, read as the reverse complement.
AAAAAGGAAAAGCAACAAAGTTTCAGCTTTAACAGATGCAAAGACCAAATATTTTCCAGTCGGTGGATGTTGAGGAGAAATATGCCAAATACATTTCACAAGCCAGTTAAGCCTCTGCTGGCACCTAATCACTGCCAGATGTTTAGAAGCAACACCAAGCACATCGCAAAACGCCGGCAAAAAATAAACAGATAAAGTAGGGCGAAATAAAAGTCTTCGTCTCGGGACGCCGGGAAGGGGGAGATGGAAGCGGGATGCCGAGGGAACGCGTCCCGGGGAGAGAGAGCACAAATGACGGGGCACACAGACGCAGGACACGCCGCTCCGCGGAGCGGGACAAACCGACACAAGCCGTAGCGGAGCGGCAGGCGCAGCGCTCCGTGCGCGGAGCCGGGGCTGCCCCGGGCGCGCTCCGGGGTGGCGGCTCTGCCTCTCCCGGCGCCGGCTGCCCGTGCCCTGCGGGTGTCCTCCCCGCAACCGGCTTGTCCCGCCTGCAACCTGCCGGCACCGTGCCTTGCCAACACCCTGCTTACCCCCAGCCGGCACCCTACCCACGTACTGCCCTGCCTGCACCTTGCCCGAAGTCACCTCTCGCTGCAGCCTGTCCACACGGTGCCCGACCCGCACCCTGTCCCGCCCGCACCCGGCAGACACTGCCCGCTCCCCGGCCGCCGCCAGCTCCCTGCCCGCACCCTGCCCGCACCCAGCCCTGCCCTGCCCGGTGCCGGCGGCGCACGTGTGCGGGCTGCGGAGCGAGCGACCCGCTCCCGTCCCTACCTTTCATCTTGGCGCCGGGGCGGGTCGCATAGGACGGAGGGGCGCGGCGGGGGCTGCCGCCGGGAGCGGCGGGCGGGCGGGCAGCGCTCCCTGCCTACTGCCGGGCCATGCCGGGGGCCGGGCACGCCCCCGCCGCGGGCCCTGCTGCGCAGCCCCGGCCGCTGCCGCTCGCCGTCGCTCCTCGGCCACCGGCGGCACCGCGCTCTCGCCGCCAGCCCCGCGCGGCCCGGCCCGGCCCCGCGGAGCATCAGCCCGGCCCCGCCTCCCTCCCTCCGCCCCGGGGAAGGGGCCACGGCCGGGGCCGGGCGGCGGGGGAGGGCTCGGAGCCCCGCCGGCGGCGGGAGCCGGGGGCGTCGCACGCCGCCCCGCCGCGGTTCCCCGGGTGCGGGGCTGTGGGGCAGCAGGGTCTGCCGGTGGCGAGGAGCGCAGGAGCGGGCTCGCGGGGCCCCCAACTGTGACCGGGGGGCTTGTGTGGGACATGGTGTCATCGACAGGGTGAAAGGTCCTCTCCCTGACCTCCCCACCCACGTGGCAGGCACCCAGGGGGTTTTTAGCCACAACTGTCTTCGTGAGTGTCGCACTGCCCGGGCTCGCCATGCGGGCGGCCTGCGTCACACGGCGGTCGGGCGGAGGAGGGATCCCGTAGCTGTGGGTGTGTACCCACCGGCTGGGACGTGCGAAGTTCACCCTGGCCCTGAGCAACGCGCATCGAGCTGCCTTGTTGGGCTCAATGGGGCCGCGCGCAGCGCACGCGCTGAAGCATGTGTGTAAGTATTTGTGGGATTAGGGATGTACAGGCCAGTCCTCTTGTGTTTCTCAAGCTCGGGGTGTTGCCAGGAACAACGCATCACTTCCAGGCTCCCGTTTTCATGAAAGGCACGCTTTGATTTTCCGCAAGCCAGCCCATTTTTAGGCTGCCCAGGACAGTGATAACTGTTTACGATCCAGCTTTGTTAACGTCAGTGCTGATGCAGAGGAGCTTGTGTCTCAGTTGGTTCTGGGGATGAACGAAGTAGCGGAGGCGCCAGAGGGTCTTTCCCATCACAGAGTGGATATGCACGCGATTTGGCCTGTGCAGTGAGAGCTATTGCAGTCTCTAGAATGTGGAGATGCCCAAAGAAATGATTATACATCATGGTCTTTTCAGGGGACTGTGATACAGACCAGATGTCGTATACTGGAAAGGTCATGGTGTGTTATTACAGCATTAGTTTAACACCAGGTCAAAAAGCATTGAAAACCGATCAGGTCTCGTGTGAGCAAGGAAGGGAGGACTAAATACACAAAAAGGAACCACCGTAGAGCAAAAATTAAAGAACAGATTCAGAAATCTGAATTCCTTCAGTTGGTCTGGTGACCTGAGTTGACATCTACTTGACGAGTTCCATGGACTCAGGGGCAGGACCTTCAGTTTGGGATTGCCAAAAAACTTGAATGCCAGCTGCAGTAACCATTTGCCCCTCTAAAGCAGGACTCAGATATCAAAAAAAACTCAACTTGGCTTTGAGTGTACACAGGTATATCTGGTTTTGGTACAAACCACTTAAAAGCGAGTGCAGTCATCAGGTAAAATGATGGATGTCCTGTAGTATTGTGTTGGATTAGGACAAAAGTTGATGCAAGACCGATAAGTGCTTGTGTGATTTATTTTGGATACTAACTCACAGTTTCTGTTTCCAAGAATCCGTATCATTCGGTTTCCTAAACTAAAAGTTATCTGGACTCTGATCCAAAGCCCATGAATATGTTTCCAATAAGAAATCTTTCCATTAATTCTCATAGACTGGATGAAACCAATAACGAAGCCGTTCTTTCATTCTATGAAGCTCCATTTCTGCAAAGAGAGAGCACTTCTGCTTGAAATACACTGCTGAGGGAATGCTTTAAAAAGAAGGGGAAAGTAGAATGTTACTTTCAACCTGTGCCATTAGGGAATCTGTGAGGTGCAGGACTGTGTAGGAATTTAGAAAATTCCTCAAAAGCAGTAGCTGATAACACTTTTTAAAGTATTCAGACAATAACCTTAGTGAACCGAGGGACAGCAACCAAAAATTGCAGCCTGATGAGTGAACTGCTGTGTCTGAGGGAAACACACCCTTAATAACTGGGAAAAAAATAGTAGTTTGAATTCATAAAAAGTTTATGATTAATTCATTAGGCCTGAGATACCTCAATTGTGATCTTAAAATATTTATTCATTTGTGGGCATAGTGTGACACTTCTTTTTTCTAAAGTAATTGTCTTTTAACCGTGTAAATTGTATTCCATCTGGGATTTTATATAAATACTTTACATATTTAAATGGCTGATGAGTTTCTACTAATGGTACTTTAAATACAGAAAACTCATTAATTGTCTCATGTGACAAATCTTTTCTCTAAAACCAAGTGTTTCGTGTTTTGGTTTCTGAAGCAAATGTTCCCATTGACCCATCTCCATCCACCAGATGAGGTATAGCTGTTAGACACTGTCACCACCCTTATCAACCCCGGAATTAATGAAGGGGAAGGCTGATTGGTGATGGTTCATGGAGATGGGGTAATTGTGCAAGCATACTTAATAAGCTGCATATCTGTGGATTATTGATGTTATGGAGCATATACTCTCTTCATCAAAATTGGTTTGATTAAATAGGAGAATTCTAGATCCCAAACACGCCCACCCAACAACTGAGTGGTGTAGTTTAGAAATACTGGCTTTAAAAATTATGTCCCTTTCTGCCCATAAATGGATTCAGCTTTTCAGTCTGCCTTCCATTGTCGCTGCTTCAGTTGCCTGTATAAACAGCTCCTGAAATTTCCAGGACATGTTGGATGAGCACCCTGAAAATGATGGTCTGAACCACTACATCCAGAGGAGATCTGCCTTTATGTTTAGCCTGGTTTCCAACACCCTACCTGCAGGAGGTGAGTTGTGGGGTGCAGCCTGGATTTCCCTGGAGCAGGCTATGGTGAAGATGCAGGGAGGTGGTGTTGCAGTGGGCAATGCCAACAGAGACATTCCAGTCCTTGTGGCACTTCTTCCAGCCAACCTGCCAGGGATATTTTGTTGGAAGTGGTGTCACAGGTCCCAAGGTTCAAGCCATTTCTTGTTCTGGGTGAAAATGGATTGCTTTACTGGAGCTGCTCAGAGCTTGATGGTGAGGTTGTCCTGTGGCTTGGCCATCTCTCCTTTTCTCTTCCCATATCCTGTGAGCTCTGCCCACAAAGAAACTGAGGGACAAGGACACTGGAAGTCACCCTGAGATACAGCCAGTGACCTGAAAAGAAATTGAGCAAAGTTCCCCTAAATTTCATCCCTCAATACTGTGCAGATACCTCAGCATACTTTTATTTCAGGTAACGAGCAGCATCTGGGTTTCAGACAGACACTGACCCTCATCACTGAATCAGGTGCTACTCTCAGACTCTTATTTCTGCTTAGGTGTGAGCTCCCCATCCAGTTGGACTTCCCAGACCTTAAACCTTATCTCCATTTCTTACTACATAGGGATCAAGAGATATTCCTACTAGCTAGGTAAACCACTGAATACGGGCATATTTAAGATGCAATACAGTGTGTAACGCAGGGTGCAATATGTAACTAGCATTGCCTGGTCCTGGGTCTTCACAAGCTTGAACTTCTTCTGCACTCTTGTATTTTTCAAGTTTCATTTAAAGCTATGGTGAAATTTGCCAAGCACAATTACACTGCCTCTCTGGTTAAAACCACTGATCTTCTCAGAAAAAGTTTCAAGCGTATTTTCATATTATTTTATTTTTAGGAAACTTTAGACTGTGTTCTAGGGAAATCTAATTTCACAGAAATATTTCATTTTAGGTTGGTTTTTTTTGTTTCTCCAGTTCATGACATGAATTATGATGCCTGTTTTTTCATCCAATAATAATAATAATAATATAACAAGAGCTTACTACCGCAGTAGGTTGCCTGTTACAGTGACCTCACGTTGCAGCCAGATTCAGACTCAGAGGTCTAAAGGATCTAAACAAATCATCCCTCTTTAGAAATGTTTACACATTGGCTTAATATGGCTTGTTTATATGGAACTATTACAATTTTTTCACTGAACGCCGAAACAAGATATGCAAGTGAGCACTTTGCAATTGCTATGCCATAGTGTGACTTTAAGCACTTACCAACTGTAGGTGGGTGGGTGGGTGTTTCTGTGTGTGTGTGTGTGTGTGTGTGTGTGTGTGTGTGTGTGTATATGCTCGTTTTTTCCTTGCTACGGTCTTCAATACCAAGGAGGTTCATTTATAACAGTTCACACACAGTTTTACTCTGCAAAACATGTTTGAAGTCGTCAGTAATCCAAAAGAGAAGGATGCAAATTAAATCTCCCTGTACGTGCTTAAGAATAAACTGTGCAAACCTGGCTGAAGCGGTCTAAAACCAGAGGTAATATCCTCAGGTCCTGTTTGCTTTGATTCCACTTCACAACAGACCATTACCCTCACCTGGCTCTTTCCACAGGCCTAACCTAGAAAAAACTTCTCAGCATCTCTCCTCTCTTCTCCAACCACAAGCTCTTTGGCTATTTGCTAAGCCTTGGAGATGCTGGAAGCCTCAGTCCACGCACATGGAAATGTGTATGTGTGGCATTCTCCTTTGACTGGCAGTCTTCTCATTGCCTTAGTCCACACGCAGTGGAAAAGGCAATAATTTAATACCAAAAAAATCTGAACAAGAATTGCATGCATCATTGAGGAGAACTGCATGTGATACTGGAACCATATGTTCACAATCATTTGTCAGAAGTAAATACCATTTTGGTTCAATACAAAATGTGCATTTGAACAGTAAGAGTTGAGTACTATAACATATTTTAATGATAAATATTTTTTTCAACACAACAATTTCATATTGTTGTTAATGACCATTTTGGATGTGTGCCCAGAGTGAGGACATTATCCTTGGATCAGGGTAATGAGTTTGTAAATGATCCTGAACAAATGGTGAAGTTATTTACTAATAATTTTGTTAAATCTGCAGATGAGCGTTTTCTTAATCTGGGTAATTAGCATAATTATTGGAAAATATTTAGTTATCTAGACTAGTCTCTGACAAATGAGGTTGGTTTTTGTTTTTCCTTTCCTATTTCTTGCTTAACTGGGAAACTTGAGGAGATTCTGAAACCAGCAAAACACCTGCCAATCTTTTCAGTGTGCCAGAGTTACTCAGAGGTACAGACTCATTCCAGATATGGTTTGGATGTTGAACATGCAAAGGCCCATGGGCCATTACTCTTGTCTTTCAATAGCCATGACCCTTTTCCTTTAGCAGCTGGGTTTTGTGGAAGGAAAAAACACAAGATGGCTCTGGAATAGGCTGGACAGTCCCACTGCCCTAAGTTTAAACAAAAGCAAAATGCTGGAATGCAATTAAAAATACAACTATAACGATTGTCTGCAGATGATAATTAGGGACCACTGTTTCATATTTTTGATATTTGATGAAACACATCGTTACAGGTTTTAGTCATATTTTGAATGAAGAGTGATTATCTCCGGTTCAGAAAGTTTGGGAAATTTTATTCTGGCTTTTTATAGGTCAATTTCCTTGCACAGTATTTTGACAAAATTGCCTACAAGTATTGTAACTGTTGTGTCTGCTGAATGTTAAAACCCATAAAATATCTGACTTTTGTGTTCCAAAATTTCACATAATGAAAAGTAATTCCATTACTTCTTGAGTGCTTAAATGTTGAAGACAGCAAAGCCAAGACCAAATAATTAGTGCCAAATTTTATTAGGATGTTTGCAGAAGTAGATTTTTATACATTAGTAGCAATGTTTTGTTTGTTCATAGCATGAGTTTATTTCGACACACAGAGTAAAATGATTCTGATTTTCTCAGAAATAGTTTCCTATTGCCTGAGGTCTAACTGGGTCAGCTCTTTGGCTGGACTATATCAAAACGATACTGACCAGAGTTTGGTTTATGTTGATAGGAGGTAAAGATCTTACCATTATTTGAGACTGTCCAAGTGCCAGTGACATCCAGCTTCCAGTTGTCTTCAGTGCAGGAACCAGCAAGCAGGAACCCAGAACTGGGCTCTGTCAGCCCAGAGAAGCATCCTTCTGCTGTCAATATATGGCCACACATTCCATCTGGGGTTCAGGGCATGTTCTGCACGCTCCTGCCTGGCTGGGTGACATCTCCCTGAGGTAAGGGGATGCACAGAGGTGATTCTGTGAGGCCATCTGTCACTAGAGGGAGTGGAAGCTGGCATAATGTATTTACAGACACCAGCACTGCGTGGCTTGGTTCAGGTGTGCCCACTCCTCAAATTTGCTGGTTATGTCAATATAGGACCACTTGGCAAGTCCAAATGCATCATATATGGTCTTCCTGGCCTCTTGCCTTGCAGTGCAGAGGTAAGAGTCAAACACAGGCTAAGCGAGTATGGCTTGTATACTGTGTGGCCACAGGAGAGGAGCACAGCAAGAAAAGCAAATAAAAGTACAGTGAATCCTCCCTACATTAACGTTATTGCAATGTATTTTGGCTCTTCAGCCTGTGAGTTACACCCACCAGGACTCCCTGATGCTTCAACAAGTGGGTGTAAGTAGGTCCAGGGGAATATTAAATTACAACTCTTCAACTCTGAATTTGGCCTGAAAAACAGAAAAGAAAAGAAAAGAAAAAAAAAACCCTCTGAAAATCAGGGAACATCATGATTGCAATTGTAAATTATTTTGCTCACTATGTAGAACACATCTGTAATTTACGTAAATTGCTGTTTATGGAGAACTTTGAACCTTTGAAGTTTTGCTTGCTGGGGCATAATGACAATAGAAGGTAGCCACCCTATTAAGTGGTTTTGGTTGTATTTCCCAGGTTTACATTGGTCTCACTTTTTAGAGTAAATGGACTTCAGAAGGACCGAATGAACCAAAGGATGGGTAGTGATAAATATTCCCTTGTATGTTGCTTCTGAGATCATATTTTCAGCAATTGCTTCTGATTTCTGTCTTCTTCAGGCAGATTACAGGGCATTAGATATTCACTGAAAATATTAATGAAAACTTTGGAGAGATCAGACTTCATAAATACCACAGACGAATAATTGTTATCAAAGAACATTACTGAGGTAGTGAAATCAAGCAATTACAAGCTAGGAAATACCAGGAGAAAAATTAACCTTGGCACCTGAATTTATGTTTGGAATTACTGCCAAGACATATTTATTCCTACTGATAAAAAAGTATTGATCTGGATGTCAGTTCATAATACTGTAATATTTTTTTTCTCTCCAGTAAGTCTGTTAGGTGCAGAGAAGGGACTGAACTTATATAGTGAGCACCCCTTCAATATTTTGTCTTTTCTTCATTGTTCCTCTAGATCCTGTTCGCGGCAACATCCGTGCTCTGCTCTGAAGATAAAATTATTGATTTCCTCAATGCCTGTCATTAGGGTCACGTTTATACATTTCACAAATGTTAATTAAACTTTGCAAGCAATAAGGAATATTATTACCTCTGTTTCATAGGACTGAGCCACAGTAAGATTAAAGTTAAAAGTTATCTGCTCATAAGAAGTGAATCGCCTGCAGTGCTGTGGTTTCTCGGGGCACCCAGTATTAAGGTCAATGTTTGCACTATATACCCAAGGGCACCTTCCACTTTCCACTCTGCAAGCCTGGCTAGAATCATAGAATCATAGTATAGTCTGGGTTGGAAGGGACCCCAAGGATCATAGAGTTCCAATCCCTCTGCCACAGGCAGGGCCATCAACCTCCAGGCCTGGATCTACACAAGGTTGCCCAGGGCCCTATCCAACCTGGCCTCGAACACCTCCAGGGACAGGGCATCCACCACCTTTCTGGGCAGCCTGTTCCAGCACCTTACCACTCTCTCTGTAAAAAACTTCCCCCTAATATCTAATCAAAACCTTCCCTCCTTTAGCTTCAATCCATTCCCCCTTGTCCTACCATTGTCTACCCTTTTAAAAAGTTGATTCCCCTAGAAGTTCTAGTCACAACCCCACAGGACTCAGCTACCCATGACGCTGCCTCTGCTCTTCCTCTCCCTGCTTCCCACGTGTATGAAACCTTCAAAGAGCAACCTCACCACGCTCTGAGCCAAATCCCTCATTCCTGCATGTGGATGATTGAGAGATCATTAGGTGTGCTGCTGATAGCATAAGACCTGTGATCCAGCTGCAGTCACACGCAGTATTTTACAGGCTTGAAGGTTAGGCCCTTTTGACTTCCATGGCAGGGGCGAGTGCTCAGCCCTTCTGCAAATGATACCACAAGGCTCCTATCAGGACTGTTGAGGAAAACATGGGTAGGGATAAACAAGGATGAGCTGGATGTTGGTGAGTTGCTGATGTGGGTGAGGGCAGATGGTGGCAGCTCAGTCCCCACCCAGTTGCTCTTTCACTCCCCTCATATCCCCCCCAAAAATTGGACTGGGGAAAGAGTTGGAAAGGCGTAAGTGAGAAAAACTCGTGGGTTGAGATGAAGGCAGATTAATAAGTGAAATGGAAAAAAAAACACCCCAAAAAACAACCCAAGAAAAAACCTCAGCTGATGCAATGCCAATCACTCATCACCTCCCACTAGCAGACTGATGCCCAGCCAGTCTCCAAGCAGCCACTACTTTGAAAACAAAAGTGTCCCTGTTTTATTGCTGAGAATGATGTTATACTGTATGGAATATTTCTCTGGTCATTTTGGGTCAGCTGTCCCCTCACAACCTCTTGCCTACTCCCAGCCTACTCATTGGGGTAGCAGAGTGAGAAACAGAGAAGGCCTCCATGCTGTGCCAGTACTGCTCAGCAACAGCAAAAGCATCGGTGTGTTATCAACACTGTGTTGGTGACAGATGGGAAACACAACATCGTACGGGCTTCTGTGAAGGAAAATGAACTCCATCTCAACCAGACCCAGTGCAGCTGCTCACATCACGTAGGCACTCCCTGGCAGGGTCAGAGTCTTGTTCTCTAGAACCGAAGCCACAAGCTTTGAAAATAAGAACGTTATGTTTTCACCCTACCTCTTCTTTGACCTTTACAACAAGTGAGGCAGGGCTCTGAAAGTTTTCTTCACCATACAAATCTGTGGTTGACATCTTGCTTCTATGCTGCGAGATTTCCACTGGGAAAAAGAAAAGGCCATTCCAGGCACAAAGATCATCTAACCACCAAATTTCAGGACTCTGCTCTAAAGCCTGGGAAATTAGAGTCTTTAAAAGAAAATGTCTACAAGTTTTTGAAACAGACAACAATATATACATTTTCCCCTAGGTTTTTTCTTGGAAATGACTGAAAATTTTCCAAAAAAATTATCAAAAGAAGTCCAAATAAAATCTGCCAGAGGCATCCAGCCAACAGGAGAAATTACAGCTAGAATGACTGAACTTTGGCAAAGCTGTAAGGTCCTTCTAATGGAAAGTATTGGGTAACTTTCATGAAAGGCCAAAACCAGTTGAGGAATGAAGAAAGAATGACCATGGTGGCCAGTGATTTTATCTTCCATCTATCACACAACCCTACAAAGGAAAGATATAATGCAAAATGTGTTTGGAGATGTCTACAGAGCAGAGGCAAAGGAACAGGATGATTTTGATCTTTCTTTTGTCACTCCAGACTGTCAGGTCTTCTAAAAGCCCTACAAAACTTTCTTCCCCAACAGAAAAGTCAGTTTTCCCTACTTGAGAAATTTATGAGAAATGAGATACACGAATCCATATCTCTCTGAGAGGTACGTAACTTTACCTACAAGCCTACCTGAGCAACGAGTTACAGACTTCAGCTGGTGCTTCCAAGCTCAGCATTAGCCCCACTCAGACCTCCCTGGGCGGAATGTAGGCCATCTTTTTCCCTACTTGGAAGCTGACTTTCCCTACTTGGAAGATGACTTCTCAACATGCAGCTGGCTTGCAGAGTTTTGTGTAAAGGCTATTCCAGGCACTGCAGTTTAAAGTTCAGCAAACTAGTGCTATTACTAGTCCCTTTTAATGCAGGTGCTACAGCAGAGTATTGGGATTGAAAACACTCCCTTACACGCCGGCAACAGCACATCTGCTGCTGCTAACAGAGCGCAGCGAGGCTGACAGCTCTCTGCCTCCCAGAGAGGGAAGAACACAGAGACCAAAAGTAAAGCTCTGTATTACTCACCAGCTCTGTCATTACTGCAGAGACAGTTGGGATGGAGGGGGAAGGATTCTGGTACATATTTCTAAAATAGAACTTGGAAGTGCAGAGTTTTCATGCTGTCATTTGCAGTCCTGCTTCCTTCAAGGAAAGAGACCAGGTACGCTTGTTGACAGAACAATTTTTTGGTCAAAATGTGCCAAAATCAGCATGAACTGCAGAACAAATATGTGAACACCTGTTCATTCAAACTTTTCCCTTAGGATCTGGAGATCTCTGGGGTTTCTTGAGCAATGGAGAACTGTAAGAGCAGGAAGAAGAGTGGAGATTGGAGCAGCAGTAGACACTGCATTCAGCCCATGTGCCATACACAATGCAAGCAAGAAACATTTCTCAAGGGAAGGAAAACAAGACAAGACACCAGAGGCACCACCTGAACACTGTTCCTTGGGGCTGTTTACAGGTTTAAGTATGGAAGAGTCCAGTTCTGCTGCTGCTGTTCAATTTTCTGAGATTAGGACGGTCACTAGTTTTGTATTGCATTAGACTTTAAAAAGTATATTTTAAATTTTTTTAACAGGCAGCTGGTCTGCTCATAGTGTTCTTTTTTTCCCCTTGAGATACTTGCCTGTGTAATAAAGTGCCATTTTTGGTATTTGTTAAATGGTTGCTGTCTAAGTACTTGCAAAGAAACAAATAACCAAATAAAAGCAGCAGCATCAGAAAACAAAAATAATTTGGATAGCAGCATTACAACACAAAGTAATTTATTTTGGAGGGACCTCAGGAGGGTGTCTGGTCTAGCCTCCTGCTCCAAGCAAGGCCAGCTGTGAGATCAGACCAGGATGCTCAGTGCTTTGCCCAGTTGGGTCCATTGTCTCCAGGGACAGAGAATGCATGGCCTCCCTGGGCAACTTGTGGCCCTGGCTGGATGTACTCAGGCCAAATGAAATTCTCTTTCTATCCTGTCTGAACCTCTCTTGCTTTTTGTCTGTCGACCTTCCACCACGGACCACTGTGAAGAGCCTATCTCTATACTCTTCCTCACCTCCTTATAGGAAGCTGCTATCACCCTTCAAGCTGCCAGGGTGTCCTGCTGGCTCCTGTTCATCTCGCTGCTGTTGTGGTTTAACCTGGCAGGCAGCTAAAACAACCATGAAGATATCTGCTTCCTCTCCCCCAATGGGATGGGTGAAGGCACCTGAAAAAACCAACCCAAACAAACTGTGGGTTGAGATAAAAACAGTTTAATAGGACAAAAAATTAATCATCGTAATGATAGTAATATAAAAAACCGAGCGATGCACAGCACGACTGCTCACCACCCTTAACTTTATGTTAGAATATTGTGTTTTACATATTGATAGTACTTGTGTATGCAGTTAAAGAAAGCTGAAACTTGTAAGCTGTAAAATTTTGCTGCTGGTTGATGCAGCCCCTTGGTCCCACAGGAAAAGGGAGGGGAAAGTTTTGAGCCATTCAGCAGTAACCACAGGGAAATATATCCCCATCCACACTCATTTCCAGAGAGGAATTTGAGGTTTGGATGATAGAGAATAAGAATTACTGGGGGAAAGAACTTCCCGGGCTCTGCTGATGGAAGGACCTTCTGAAGTGCGGATGGATTTTATCGTTTCTATAATTCTTCTAACTCTGTGATTCTCATTTTATGAGTGTGAGCTGTCTCTGCTTCCCTGCCCCTTCCTGTTGGGCTCATTTGTCTTTGTGTAGCCCTGATTCAGCAGCAGCAGCTCTGTGCCTCCCGGGATGAGGGTGAGAACTGGCTGTATTTGCTGGCTACAGGAACAAACATTACCTCGCCTGAGAGGAACAGGGCTGCTGCCAGCAACTGTAGCCAGCTAACGGAGCCTTAGCTATAACTGCAGCCACCTCTCATCTCCCTCTCTCCCAGGGAGCGAGTTCCTTCTGACTAACAATGCCTTCTGGTAACTCTTCATCACGCCTAGGACCTTTTTTCAGCCTTGGGGTGAAGGAAAGAGACCTGGAAGTGCAATCTCCTTTTAGAATTCGGAGCTACAGTGCTAAGGAATGCACCACTTTTCTATTTATTAAAAATAAATAATCTTATTGCAGTGTTTGAGGTATTAATTTTGGGGACAAGAGTTATGCATATAGAAAGATTCTTCTCAGAACAGATTCCAGTCCCAATTAAATTTTAAATCCATGAAATATGAAAATCCTCTCTGCACCAATGCCACATACAATACATAGTCCTGTGTTACATGGCAAGGCCATGATACAGCTTCTTCCACTGAGCCAGAAGCAGACTGCTCTTGTGAGCCCTCCATTTTTTGCACTTTGGAGCTTCTTTGCTAACTTTGGTAGTTGCCCTAGACAAACCTTCTGTTGTAGGAGTTGATAATGCAGGAGAAGAATTCACAGAATCCCAGACTGGTAGGGGTTGGAAGGGACCTCTGGAGATCTTCTAGTCCAACCTCCCTGCTAAAGGAGGATCATGTACAGTAGGTTGCCCAGGATCATGTGCAGGCAGGTTTTTAGTATCTCCAGAGATGGAGACTCCACATTTCTGGGCAGCTTGTCCCAGTGCTGTCACCCTCAGTTTATCCACTGACATAGCCATGTGGGCATCTGTTCACGAGACAAGACATCTTGAAATGGATTTCTTACATGGTAGGGCCAAAATGCTAAGAATACAGCACTCGGACCAGCTCCACTAACCAAACAGGCTGAAGCATTTTATGCTGCTGGAAGCTTTTTTCAAGGAGGTGGAAGTTCTCATAATGGGTTGCTCTTAACAAAAGGTGACTCTGAATCTGAAAAGTCTTGTGAAAATAAGGCTGCAACCAGTAACTGCCAAGAACGAATAGGAAAGCAGAAAGTTCATACCCTGCAAGTGTCCAGGTGAGCCCTATTGAGTAGATAATTTTGTGACATTTGAAATTATACATTAAAATTGCCATTCCTACTTATTTTATTGCAACTTTATGTTGATCATTCAAAACACCCTTATGACTCACGTACTCAAGTATATTCACTGGGTTGTAGACCCTGGCGATACAGAATCAGCCGAATGACTTCAGAGCTACTCTCTCCTCCTGCTGTTACTGATAGTCTGTGATTGTGGGTTTTATGGTGACTGAACATACTTAGCTGTCCTATAAACCATCAGCAATCAATGTCTGGTCTCATTTACATCCAGACCTGGACAGATGTGCAGCCGGCACAGGGCTGGGAAATCGGGGGTTGCAGGTGAAGAGCCTCGTTCACGGCCTGATGTGCTAAGCCTTCTGCAGGAATTAATTGGTCATGCAGCCAATACTTTTGTTAATGTTTTTCTTGGCAAGAGTGAACTGAAATGGTTTGTATATAATTACACAGCTTTACTTTGACTTGTACTTCCCGATTATGCTGATGGGCAGAATTTTTGGCGATTAAGAAATCTATATATAATCTTGCACTGTGCATGGTGATGATATATGAATTGATATTGGAACAACGACTGAATTCCTTCATGGTTTATTAATACCATTCTGAATTTAAACAGTTTTGATTAAATGCCTGCTCGGACTCATGCTGTTTTATAGCCATGTGGTGCATTTTGGAAAAAGAAGTTTTCTTCTAATTTGTTTGTGTAAATACCAGTCTGGACCAAAACATGGAATTTAGGTGTTTAGGAAATCTTGCCTTTGAAAATTTGTTTTTATTTCTAATCTAAAGACAAATGGTATTCAGAACCTGGTTCCCTATACCCCGTGGTACAGAAATTAAAAAAAGACTATCTGTTTAGAAAATTGTAAATACTGTGTTTCTTACATTTTTATATTGATATTTCTTTATACTGTTTTTAGTATTATGACCTCAGTTTATGGCTTCAGTGGGACTACATTTTATTCTATTATTTAAAAATAAATCATTAAGTTTACTACTCATTAAAGCATTTTATCCTCTCAGTGTAACCGTCCCCAGTTTCTGTTGGGTTGAAAGAGTTTATCTGACTGCTTGGTTCCAATACAAACAGGAAATACTTGGACTGGAGTGACATACCAGTGCTAAAAAAACAGGAGACGCTGTGATCAAGGAAAGATGTTTCATTCAGACTCAGATAGCAGCCCACAGCAATGATTTTCAAAGAGAGTGCCACCCAGTAAGGGAATAAAATAGTTCAGCTGTGATGTTGGTCTGCAATACATTATGCTGTCATATGCCAACTGCAGTAGCGTGTAACATGCCATAAGTTATAGAAATTATTTAAAAGTGAATGCAAGACAAATAGGAACATAATTTCAGAATGCCAAAATGAAGTTTCATAGCATATGATGAATTTTATTGAAACAGTCAAAGTCTGTGCTGAAAGTGTTTTGGGGGTGGAGTTCATGGCTATCAACACGAAATGTTTAAATTTGGGTGAAAAGAGCGCTATTCCTTTGGGAAATATTCAGATGGAAAAGTCAGCATGTGGTTTAGGCACTGTTCTAAGATAGGATGGTAGTTTGTGAAAACCTGTGTGTGAAGGATATGAAGACATTTCAAGGACATACGTAGAAGCGGATATAGATATCGCTGCTTGTTTCCTGAAAGCCAACAGAAATGACCCCATTTACTTTTATCTCCTTTAGGCATGGGCATTCTTTAGTTCTTGAAGAATGATTAAATATCTGTTTGAACTTAAACTGCTTTTTCAGGATGCTCTTTTTAGGGCAGTTTTACTGGTTTTGCTCTTTCTGATGGTGCTAGCTTTAGAGATCCTGGTAAAGGCAGCATCTTTACAGGTATCCTTTCCTTTAAACTTTCATATTCAACAGCTTGGAAGGCCAGAAGCCGTGACTGAAATCTTGGCCCTTCCAAAGTCAATGGGATATCTGACACTGGTTTGAGTGGAGCCAGGATTTCACTGCATGTTGAGAGGATTACCTTTTATTTTTATTTTACTGGCAGAAAGGAAAGCCATGCAAATCCAATACAGTTAAACAAACATTTGATGGGTTTGGATGTGTAACTCCTCTTTGTATCTGTATTAGAGGCAAACTGCGCTGGAACCTACACATCCGCATCACAAGCAGGTGGCAGAGTGATCGTCTGTGGTGGGTTGATGCTGGCTGGAGACCAGGTGCCCATTAAAGCTGTTCTGTCACTCCCCTCCTCAGCTCACCAGGAGAGAGAAAATACAATGAAAGGGTCACAGGTCGAGATAAGGACAAGGACAGATCATTCAGTAAGTACCGTCATGGGCAAAAGAGATTCAACTTGGGAAATTAATTTCATTTATTACCAATCAAATCAGAGTCAAGTAATGAAAAATTAAAACAAATCTTAAAATACCTTCTCCCACCTCTCCCTTCTTCCCAGGCTTGATTTTGCTCCTGTTTTTCCCTACCTCCTCCTCCCAGCAGTAGAGAGGGACAGGGAAATGGGGGTTACAGTCAGTTAATCCTCGAGGGGAGGACTTCTCAGACTCGTGGGGTCCTTCCCATGGGAGACAGTCCTCAGTGAACTTCTCCAACATGAACCCTTCCCATGGGCTGCAGTTTATGACTAACTGCTCCAGTGTGGGTCCCTTCCACAGGGTGCAGACCTTCAGAAACAGACTGCTCCAGCATGTGGTCCTCTCTCCATGTGGCTACAGATCCTGCTAGGAGCCTGCTCCAGCATGGGCTTCCCACGGGGTCACAGCTTCTTACATGTATCCATCTGCTCTGGTGTGGAGTCCTTGGATATCTGCTTAACCATCAAATTCTGCAGGACAGCCTGCCTCACCATGGTCTTCTCCAGGGGCTGCAGGAGAATCTCTGCTCTGGCACCTGGAACACCTCATCCCCCTCCTTCTTCACTGACCTTGGTGTCTGCAGAGTTATTCCTCTCACATTCTCACTATACTCTTTGGCTACAATTGCTCTTGGAGCTGGTTGTGGTTTTTTTAACCCTTCTTAACTATGTTACCCCAGAGGTGCTACCACCATACCTCATGGGCTCTGCCAATGCCAGCAGATAGTCTGTCCTGGTGCTGACTCGGAGAAAGCTTCTAGCAACTTCTCACAGAAGCCACCCCTGTAGCCTCCCCACTACCAAAACCTTGCCACACAAACCCAATACATCGTTGATTAATAACAACAGACAAAGTTGTTTGAAAGCCAGCGTTTCCCATACATCTGTAGGAAATAATATTGCAACACTAGCATCAATCTAGCAAAGGCAAAGCTATGTAGAGGAGAAGGTGTTTTTCTTTGAAGAACTGAACAAATTTCACTCATGCTCTCGTGCCCATATGCTGAAGCTGACAAGGACCAGAAGGGATATGTTCGCAAATTGATGCATTCAGCCATTCAGATGTGAGTACTCAGGTGGTCTCGTTGGGATGCCCTGGCAGGTAGGACCTTCCCTCTGCAGAATGGGATCCCTGGAGCCTTTTAGTTCTTGAAGCTTGTCATTCAGAGCAACTGGGGGAAATCAGGATACACCTGCATTTATTGTGTGCAGGTGTACAGGAAGGCTGTGGGAACGAATGCCCTCAGTGAGACATGTGTGGAGACCTCCCATAAAAAGAATTAAAAGAGAGAAATGGAGAAGCAGAACAGAGAGGTGTGGCTATTAGTGTGGTTTTTCAGAGGCAATCACACAGCTGCCAAGGCCTTCCTTTCGCAGGCTGAGGCCTTCCTTGGGCTTTCTGCTTTTCTCCCCCAAGGGGATGCTAACAGAGCAAAAGGAGACAATGCTGCCATAGCCTTTCCTTGATGAAATACTTTGGCACAAGGGTCGCCCCAGCATCCTACCCCAGCAAGGAGTTCTCAGAGCCTGGCAGTGATTTGGGGTTGTGATCCCCCAAACATGGGTCCATCCCATTCCACTCTGGGGAACATCTTGGTTCTGGGGATGCAGTCTAGTGGAGGCCCACGTGAGGTGCAGCTACATCTGGGAGCTGTGAGGGGTGCCTGAGGTGTGTGAAGCACCTGAGCAGCCTAGTTAGCCTAGAAACAGTGACCTGCTACACCAACCTGGACACTCCCAGGTCTATAAGGCCAGGAAATCCACCAGAGAGCACTGAGGGAGCAGGTAAAAGAGCTTACAAAGCCACTCTCTATCATTTATCATCAGTCCTGGCTAACAGGGAAGACCCCAAGTGACTGGAGGCTTGCCAATTGGACACCCATCTTCAAGAAGGACTGGAGGGAGGATACAGGGAGCTGCAGGCCTGTCAGCCTGACCCCGGTACTGGGGAGTAGTTAGTTCACCTTGAGTGTGCTCACCTGGCATGTGCAGGACAACCAGGGGATAGGGCCCAGCCACTGTGGGTTCATGAGGGGCGGGTCCTGCTTGATGAACTAAATCTCCTACAACCAGGTGACCCACCCAGTGGAAGAAGGAAAGGCTGTGGATGTTCTCTACCTCTCTGTCCAATCTGATTTCCTTTTACAACAAGGTCACCCAGCTGGTTGACCAAGGGAAAGCAGTTCATGATGATTTTTTGCATCTCAGTAAGGCTTTTGATACTGTGTCTCACAGTACCTTGCTGGACAGAATGTCCAGCGTGGAACTAGACAAAACCGTATGCACAAGGTGGGCAATTGGCTGACGGGTCAGGCCCAGAGGGGTATAGTGAATACGGTTACATTTGGCTGGCGGACAGTCACTAGTGGGGTTCCCCGAGGCAGATGACACCAAATTGGGAGGAGCTGTTGACTCCATTGAGGGTGGAGAAGCCTTGCAGAGAGACATGGACAGATTAGAGAGCTGAGGAATCACCAGCAACATGAAGCCGAACAAGGACAAGTGCCAGATTCTGCCACTGGGAAGGGGCATCCCTGGCTGCACATACAGACTGGGGGATGAGATGCTGGAGGCTAGCCATGCTGAGAGGGATCTGGGGATCTTGGTCAACAGCAAGTTAAATATGAGCCTGCAGTGTGCCCAGGCAGCCAGGAGGGCCAACCATATCCTGGGGTGCATCAAGCACGGCATTGACAGCCAGACCAGGGAGAGGATGGTCCCACTCTGCACCGTGCTGGTGCAGCCTCACCTTGAGTACTGTGCAGTTTTGGGCACCACAGTACAGGAGGGACACAAAACTACTGGAGAGTGTCCAGAAGAGGGCAATGAGGATGGTGAAGGATCTGGATGGGGAGTCTTATGAGGAGAAACTGAAGACCCTCAGTTTGTTCAGCCTGGAGAAGAGGAGTCTGAGGGGAGACCTCATCACAGTCTATGGCTTCCTGATGAGGGGGAGTGAAAGGGCAGGTGCTGATCTCCTCTCTTTGGTGACCAGCGATAGAACCCAAGGGAACGGTATGAAGCTGTGACAGGGGAAGTTTAGGTTGGGTATTAGGAAGAGGTTCTTTACTGAGAGGGTGGTCAGGCACTGTAACAGGCTCCCCAGGGAAGTGGTCACAGCACTGAGCCTGACTGAGTTCAAGAAGCATCTGGACGATGCTCTCAGTCACACACACTCACTTGGCTGGCCCTGTGTCAAGCCAGGAGTTGGCCTCGATGATCCTTTTGGGTCCCTTCCAGCTCAGGATATTCCATGACTCTATGCACCCTATGAAGTCCTCCCCACATCTGGTGTCTTAGGTTGGTGACAACGACCTACTTTTATATGTGCCTCTTTAGTACCATGTAAGAGTCAAGAATCATTAGTTACGCCAGTCTGTCCCAACCCTGTGTCTCCAGTCTGTGTGTCCTGGGAAGCTGCACACAGACAAGCTGGGGTCTTCCTGGGCTGCTAATGCAATGACTGTGAGGAGCTGCTGCACTCATAAACCTTCTCTGATTCTTCTTCGGGTAGTTGCCCACCCTGACCTTCCACTGTTGCTTTGTTCATACCAATCCTAATGTTTCTACTGTGGTTCTCCCCACATTGATGTAAAATTCAACAGGCTTTCCTTCTTTTCAAGGTCTATACAAATTTGAGCTACTTGTGAACAAATGCAGTCTGCTTTTCACTTATTTATTTTGCAAGGGGCTCTGTTCTGATGCTAATATTAACTTTCCCTCTCAGGGAAAAGATCCATCTTATAATGGATAGTTTGTCAAGACTGCAAAACTTCACTGAATAATTCCTATGTTTATGTATGGTTTTTGTATTACGTCATATTGGGAGGCCTCAACAAGACATATTTTTGTGACTTTATGCTAAAAAGAATCATCTTTTTAAGCTTAACTGCTTGGCTGCGTGATTGAGAGACACCCATTTGATGGGGCCTCCCGGTGCTAAGCCCTCTAACATGAGTAGAAGACATTACTTTCTGTGATACTGTAAACACCACATGTTTTTAAAAACGATCTTGGATAAAGGAACAAGATAGTAAAGAGGTATCTTAAGTCTATTGTCTATTGGTTAGTGTACTTTTTGGCTTTTATAGACTGTTGCATGTGAAGAACTGTGAGAAGCTGACCAAATTAGAAACAAAACAGATAGCTTTCTATTGCAGGAATGAATGAAAATGAAACACAAGAACAACCTTCCGCCCACAAAACCCAATCCAAAAGTAAGATTTGGATTTATTTGATTCTACACATATTTTTGTCATTAAGCTTTGCAGCATATTCTAAACTTTTGCTGCACTGTTATGCATGTTAAGCCACCGATTCCCACATGGTGAGCTAATGGCAAAGAAAACACTTGTGTCACCACAGTTGGGAAAAGAGAAAGTCTGAGGCAGAGACACAGAAGAATTTAATGTTCTCTCAGACACGTTAGCCTACATGGAGATGACACCATACAGGATTTCTGGGCTCCTCTCCCTGTCTTAGGACACCTGCATGAGCAAAGGAGGAGAGATTTTAATGAAACAACAGTAAGGGATGAGGGGACACACACAAAAAAAGGTAACTAGGAGCAGCTAAGACCTCTAATTTTATAAGCTGGGCAAAATTAGCTGCATGGTTTTGGAATAAATGAGTCAAAATCACAGATGGTCATGAGAAAGAAGCAGCAAAGCTGTTAATAGTAACAACAAAGTTGCATCAGCGAAGCACGTGTGTGTGTGCGTGCAAACGCCGGGATCCCCAGAAGAAGAGCCTGTAGCTGGGTACAGAGCCCATTCACATCTGTGGGAGTCCTGGGGCTGCCAGGGGCTGCCCCTGGCCCCTGCCTTTGAAGGCAACAGGGACAAAGAGTTGTGTGTGCCAAACTGTTCTCATCCTTTGAGTGGCTCAAATGATAATTTTCAGAAGTGTTTCCATAAGCGTGTGCTACATGCAAATTAGGATTTGGTTACATAAATATTTGTTTGTTTGTTTGACTTAAAGCTTGGCTGTCATATGGACTTCTGCTTGCTCAGCTGTGCCAGTATGGGGCCTGAAGAGGTGCAGAGATCAAAACCAGTTGCCCTGCAGTAGCTCTTTTGTACTTCCTGCTATCCAGGATGTGCGGTTTCCTTCGAAGGTGGGAGAGGAGAGATGGATGGAGGGAGCTGCAGCAGCATGAGTCCTTGGACATTTCCCACCCTCCTCTGTGCTCACATGAGCAGCAATTCACTGCATAATATACCAGGAGGTATCTCCTGGAGGAGAACCCAAGAGGAATGCAATTCCCTCCAAACCAAAATGGAGTTGCAGCTACAGAGCTGCCCATCTTCGCTTCCTAGCAGAGGAAGGTGGCCTACCTCGTCATCAAAGGTGGCCTACCTCCTTGTGGCAGAAGGCAAATCATTCTGTGAAGTCTGTCTGTGTCTCATCAGAAAGAAGTATAAAAGTAAGCCCTTCCAAACTGACAGATTTATCCCCCAAACTCTGTATGTATTTTTAATGTTGTTCTGTGAAGTTCTTTTCCCATGTGAGCACAAAACTCCATTGATTGGTGAAAGTTGTCTGTCCACTAAAGGTGTTTGCCAGTGTTTATGGGTCCTTCTTATTGAAATACCCCTAATGCATTTGGGGGAAACAAACAAGTCCAGGATCACCTTGGATAGTGTTGCAGAAATAGTTTTCACTACAGCCAAATACTAAGGCTAAGCTTCAAAGCCACATTGATTAGCTTTCTCCCCTTTCCCCTGGTTGCTTGCTTGCATCTGTGGGAATATGCGTGCATGCCTGTGTTTTTTTAATTTTTTCACAATAGTTTCTCAGTATCCCTTCTGATGTCTTGGAGACCACACATTAAGGAACACTGGGTGTAGACCTATTGTAAGACTTTCCTAGTAGCATGAATTTAAGCTTGAAACCCCTTCTGCTCTTTTCTTTTTCTTCCCACAAGCAGTATCAAAATGCCAACAGACAGTGATATTTTTCATATGGGGGCATATTTCTCTCACATCATCCCAGTGCTTGCATGCTGCAGGCGTATACCCATCAGGGTACAGGACAAGGCAATACATTATTTTGAAGTAAATTAAGGGCATGAACTATATAGCACAGCTATGTCCTGGTGATAACTGCAGATCCCTTCCATTTTCATTTCATGTAAAGTAGTTTACTCGCAGTCCCGGGTGGACAACCTACCTTCTGCTGTCTGCAAGGTAGCAGCCCACGCAGAGGTGCTGCACAGTAAGGTCGTGGCTTGGAGAATTGGTTAATCTTTCTGATTTTTTTAAGGCTCACCACAACAGAGGGTGAGGTCTCTGAAACACAGGCAAGGAGGCAATGGAATGCCATGGGAAACAAAATTAAGAAATACAGATGTATGTATGTATATATGTATGTACGTGCTCTGCTCCTTCAAAGTAAAGCGAATGAACACACCACAGAAATAGTGCTCCGTATTTCTTTTAGATGTGGGATATTTGTTAACATTGTTAGATGGACACAAAGCCAGATGGCTTCATTTTGAATTGTTATATGGTGTTCTTTTTCCACTGTGCCTAACAAAAAATCATTTATGAAGCAAAAGCAAAAAAAAAAAAAAAAAACCCTCCTTGTATTACGTAACTGTTAATTCAGCCTCAAAAGGAAGAAAATAAAAAGAAGCCTTTTGGGATCCCATGGAAATATTACTGGATTGTTGCTAAAAAATTTATTGCTTAAGACAAACATTGGATTAAATGCCAACTATTATAATGGCACCTTTGTGGCCAGTCCATGCAGTCATGGGAAAGTGGTTAATATTCCCTGCAAAGCAGCTGAACTTTGCATAGAGGCAAAAAACTGTATAGGTTTTCTCAGAGGCAGATGGAGCTTTCTGAAAATCCACACTGTTGTGGGTGCCCAGGAGCTCCACATGACTGTGCACACCTCCTGCTACCTGGGCTTTCCCAGTAGCGCCCAGAGCACAGCCCAAACTTCAGTTCTGTTGGGTGGCAGGTGGTGAAAACGAAGCAGAGAGGATCCGTGTGTCATGTAGTGTGATGGTGACAGGGCCAGGAATAAACCTAGACCTCCTGACTCCCTACCTTGTGATCTCCCCACTAGACGTCTTCCTGTTTTTCTTTGAAAATGTTGACAGCTTGCTGGAGAGGAAAATCTACAAACATTACACATTCCACTGTGGAAAAAGGGGGCTTTGTTATTTGATATAGGAACTCCTTTAATTATTGCGGTATCTTCACAGCGTGAGGTCGCAAAGGGCAAATTTGTTAGCAGCATTTATTAGTGATCTCTCCATGGGTAGCACACAAATCCAAAAGAGCTGGCTTGACATCCTGGACTATTTTGTGCAGTCCCATTCAAGAACATTTTAATAATAAGCATCATAACCTTTTCAACTGGAAATAGTGAAATTGGTACCGATCCAGTGACAACTGACCTGATTTTTCATGCACCACTTGAATCAACACCAAAACCTGTTCCAGCTCCTGCTTCTCTCGATTTTAGTTTCAGATAGAAACAGATGTACACAAATCCAAAGAGACAGTTTTTCCCTGTAGGAGCCAAGAATTTAAATACAACTTTATATACCTCCGTCACACTGACTGTACTTCAATAGTTTGAGTCTTCAGACAAACACAAACTTTTTATTAACAGGACTGATTACACATCTGGATAGCTAATTTAAATGCTTTCATTAGTCACAGAGCATTTTTTATTGTTTCTTATGAATATTTCTATTAAATTTGTTCACAATAAGCCATTAGAACTAAAATACGTCACAGGCAAAAAGCTCTCCCCTCTATGTACAGTAAGCATGCAGTAAAAAGCATGCAGCCATGTAAAAATATGCTATGAAAACTTACATCCTAAATTGTTCTTGGTTTGAAGTCAGGAGTGAAATTGTTCTTGGTTTGAAGTCAGGAGTCACCTTTTAGCCTTCTTGTACTTGATGGCAGGAGGCACATTGGACTCCTTGGTCACTGGAACTAAGGCTGAGAGAACCTGGCAAACTTTCTCCTTAAAAAGCCCCAAACATCAGCTTACAGCTAACAACCCAAAGCACACACCTTTGGGAATTTTGCATCATGCTCAAAATTTGGTCTGTGCCTGAACAGCATTTAATGGAGCATCTTGCTGGGGTAACACTGCTCACAGATTTGTGTTTTGCATCACCAGACCTTGTATGAGCTCTGTACCCCTTTTCAAGTAGGCCATACAGTGGCTGTGATATTACAAGGCTTGTGCTAGATAAGGGTGTGTTCTTGCCATGGATATGTTAAAAAAAGAGCGACAGTAAGCAGTGTCAATGGAAAGGAAAATGGCAGCTATGATGATGACATTGGAAACTCCAGCTCTTTTTTTTAAAGAGTTTCCCAAAAGGAGGTATATGGGTCTGTATCTTCATGCTGGTGATGGGACAAAAGCAATACACAAAGCAGCTTCTTGTGTTCTTTCGAAGAGTGAGAGGTGGGAATTCAGGATCCCTCATTCCCCAGTCCAGCACCTACTCAGTGTGTGTGTATGGGTTGTAATCCCTGGTGGTGAGCCTGCAATTCAGATACAGTGCATCATCTGCCTTGTCCTGGATGTTAGTTGGTCCTCTGCGAGGCTCAGAGGTTTGCAGATTTAGGCACCATGGGCCATGCAGTCTGCTGTGCTTATGTTGCTACCACGGTGTCCTCATTCAAGAAGCAGATCGCAAGGTCCTGGTTTGTACTGACAGAGGGAGAGTTGTGACATCTCAGCTAAACAAATCCTTTGCTACAGGCACTTATCTTAGATGTCACCACTACTATGGCATTACGTTCAAGAGCAGTGGGGCTGCTGGACCTGGAGTCTGATCCCAGCCTGCCCTGCAAAGGACTCTGAAGAGCAGTGGTGGCTATGCTCAGGCTGTTTGCTCCAGGCTTTTAGCCTAGGTTTGGTAACTACTTCTCTCAAATTCACAGGATGCTGGAATCTGGGAGCCTCAGGTTGTAGGTGGTCCAAAGGGCTCCTGAAGCTCTTGAACTTTGACATCACGGTGACATCAATGATCTCCTTAAGCGCTGTATTAGTGGCTCTGAATGTGGCCCACATGTCCTTTCCTAGCAATACGATCTGCAAGGGTAGACCTTTACAATCAACTTTATGCATTCCCAAAGAAGCTACTGGGGCTACACGCAAGCCAGAGAGCCTCGGCTCTAAATAGCTAACCCCTGCAAACCTCCACAGCCCTTGCAGATGTTTGTGTGAATGTAACACCACACCTTCAGAAGGAGGGTTTGTTTTCTGCCTTTACTGATCTGAACACGTGAAACGCTTCGGATCATCTATATCATGTAGCAGGGTCAAGCGTTTTAATTTATAGAGGGTCGCAGTTGCTACTCCTCTTAAACACCGATGGAATTTTTCAATATCCTTGAAGTAAATCCCTTTTGCAAAACAGTAAATGTTAGTATGACAGCATGTCAAACACGGATTTGTTCCGAGATTATTTACTTACAATTAGACAACTGTGCTGGCTCTCAGAGAGATGAGTCAGCAAAATGAACGTTATTTGAAAGAGCAGCGGGATGGCCAGTGTTTTAGAATCCAAGGAATGTGGTTTTTCATAAATTCCACAGCCTGGTGTGATGCCACAGAGCTAACTAATTTGCTCTTTAAAGGTTTGGGGTTTTGGGGGGTCTACGTTACATGCATCTACATTTTCAAGGGTTTACCTTTTGTGAAGGAAAAAGCAAATGGCAACTTTTCCATTTTAAACCTTGGGAGATGGACAATTTTCCCATTAAGATCAAAGCATTTTCCTTTTTTTTTTTTTTTTCCCCCTTCTACTTGTGTGTACATCTCCACACACACACATCTTCTGGGCAGGGCAGAACAGGGAATCAGCTAGTAGCAGCTGCCAGGAGTAAAAATTCCAAACATGAAAAGGCAGCGTCAGTCTGTTTGCAACAGTGATCAGCTTCAGGACAGCATTACTATTTCTGCACGCTGCAGTTTGGACTCTTCCTTGAAACTGCTGGTTCTTAATAAGAGTTCCATGTAAATCCTTGCTGCGTGGTTCCCTCATTCCTGAGCTGAAAGGAAAAGGTAGAGGCTGTACTTCAGTGTGGGGAGCCAGTTCTTAAGCAGACATTCTTCCCAATGCATGTTTTCAATAATATCTAATTATTTTTTTTTACTAAGTTGGCATGTTTCTCTTTGTGGATAGAGCGTAGTTTAGCATATACTTTTAAAGGAGGGAAGGGACAGCAAAGAAACTGCAAAGCCCACTTTGGAGCTAAAAAATGGGTGTTTGGACATCTTTACCCACAGATTGAAAGACTGGGTTTTGGTTTAGCATGACCTGATGGAGCAAGGGCAAAGCAAACACAGAACAGCTCTTTTCCTGTACCAGGGAAAGCAGCAGACAGCAAAGAAGAGAGCTGCTGGGGCAGAGCATCTCCAGGGCAAAACGACAACCTGGATGCCTCCTTTGCCTGGAACATGGCTCTGGACAAACAGACTTGCTGCTGCTTCTGCTACAGCCTCTGAGCAGGCAGTTTTGGCAGGAACAGCCCTCCCTGGGAGCCTGAGCAAGACTCCTGCCTAGCTATGATGGCACCGGGCCAGCTGATCTGCTATCTCCCTGCTCCTCACACCACCTCCGCTCCTCCCGCCTCCTCCTTCGGACTGTCCCTGGCCTCTCTTTTTCATGGCAGCTGTGCAAAGCCTACAGTGCCCCTGCTTGGCACTATATATTGGCACAAAACAGCTAAAGGTGTGAGTATGAAATGTCTGTATGAGCTGAAGGGTGGGGGGAACTCTGCAGGTCCGTGTGAGATGTAGATCATCTTACAGGGATGCAAAGTTTGAAGGGAAAAGTCATCAAAGAAAATGTTTTAAATTACTTAACTAGCATGTTGTCTATATCCATTTTATAAGAAGCTACAAATATAAGCTATATTCTGGAAGTTACAACAATTTTTCAGCTTAATTAAAAGTAGCCCTTGAAATCCCTTGAAGTCTGTTGACAATATTCCCATGCTCCTTTCAAAACTTGTCTGAGAGTTAAAATCTGACTTTAAGATCTCTACAGAATTTTTGGTTTGCCTCATAGAGATGAATTCTGTGAGGTGCCACGTGCTCTCCCTTCCCTCATTACCATCAGGGAGGATTGGGCTCTAAATGGACAAGAGCAGATAAATGAAGTCTCAGCCAGCCATGTTCTACATCAGTGTGACAGGTACGGAGGTAAAAAAGGGTGAGGAAATCAGAGCATTTTAATAGATGTTACTAGGTGCTTTTCAAGCTCATCCTAGAAAAGGTCAGTGAACAGGCAGTAGATTTTCTTAGATCTACAGATTCACATTTACTTGATAAGCTAGGTAGAGTCTTGCTAAAACATTAAAGACATTTTTGCACTCAGTGTTCACATAATGATGTGGAAACAGATGCCAGAAATAGTCTCAAGGGAGGAAAAAGAAACAGTGAACTAGGAAACTAGGCTCCTGTTAGGGCAGATAATTAGAAT
This sequence comes from Hypotaenidia okinawae, assembly GCA_027925045.1. Taxonomy (NCBI): domain Eukaryota; kingdom Metazoa; phylum Chordata; class Aves; order Gruiformes; family Rallidae; genus Hypotaenidia; species Hypotaenidia okinawae. The sequence continues at coordinate 112,720,657 of BSDF01000002.1, read as the reverse complement.
ATCTGAAGAGTGACAAAATTCCAGTGCCAAAACAGCTCCATTTCACATCACAGAGGAGGTGCCAGGAATATAACAAAGACCTCAGAAGATTTGTGCTAGTTTCTGTTAAACTTGTTGCAAAGAGCCCATACGGCATGAAATTTGCTTCACAAGCATAATCTCTTACCCATTTATTCATTCTGTGCTTTCACTACTCCTGTATCTGTCCTTTATTCCAAGTAGCCATTGTTTACCACAGGGATTTACACCACCTTGAGCGTGTCAAATTTTGGGTGCACCAGAACTAAACTACAGAACCCAGACCCAGGCCAGCACCAGAACTGTCTATAGACAAGTGTCTGGGCTCAGGTGGCGGGGGACAGTCAGCACTGCTGCAACCTGCCTGAGAACCACTCGTACAAGTTTGCTGTGTTTTATACAACGCAACCAGGGGGTACAATGACCATCAAGACATGTTTTCCCCTCAGGACAGGAGAAGCCTGCTAGTGCTGATGCTCTTCTTTACACATGGTCATGTGAGGGAAGGGCGAGGAGTAAAGCTGGAAAGAAGAGGGGATGTGTTTTGCTCTGCTCCATTGAGTAGCCCTGCCCTGGTCCATTTGTTGTGCAATTTCAAACTGCTTGTCAGCGACATTATTTATGGCAATGCACAGGCTGAGCCTCAGAATCAGGAAGCCAAATCCAGCTTCCTTGATGTCATTCTCCACCCAGATTTTTAGCCTTATTCCTACATGATTTTTGCAGCCTGTTCATAACTGTGATCTGTGCATCTTCTGTCGCTCTTTTCTTAAGAACTGTGCAATGCAGGTCACCAGTTTCGATTCAGATTTGGCAGAAGGACACCAGGCTCAAAGCTGTTCAGTTCCCACACATTTGATTGAGCCATTTGTCCACGTAGAGAAGAGCCAGAAGAGCATCTGTTCCTCAAGGGAATGCAGACAGAGCTCAGCATTTGTCCGGTCTGAAAGCGGCCACCTGACCTGTCCCTATGTGCATGATAGCTGGCTGTCTGGCACACGTGCGTGTCCCAGCCAGCCGCCGCTTCTGCTGCCCGGAAGATTTAAGGGCACTGAAGGACACTGAAGGGGGTTATCTGTATTGCAATGGTAGGAAGGATGAGAGACGTGAGAGGAACTGAAGACACGGGGCAGAACGGCGTGTCCATGAAGACACAAAGGAAAAATGGGATGATTCACCAAGAGGCACAGAGGCTATAGGGTGCAGGTCTCCGGTACCCCGCCTCCAGCCCTGATAGCGCACCTTAGCTCACTGCAGGGCTCCTGGGCTTGGCGCGGCCTTGCTCACGTCTAGCTGAAGCCTGAGAGAAATGGTGGCAACGTTAGAAGCAGAACTGAACACTTCTCATGGCATTCTGTGCATTTCTTGGCATAGACAAAGTGCTGGAGATGAACCAGATGATACATAAATTCATAGACTGCAGTTTAAGAAGATTAAAGAAATAGGGCTTTTGGCTTTATAAAATAAAAGACTTGAAGGAACCTTAAGGGTGGAAATAGAAATGGGAAGGGTCCAGACACATGTCAATAGCAGAGATGATTGCATTCCTAATAATAAACCAAGGGGCTCCGGCTTAATCTATGGAATGACCAGACACAAAAGGAATTTGAGTGGAATTTTCTGCCTGCAGAGCAGTGGACAGGGAATGCAGGAAAAACAGTAAAGGAAGAAAAAGGTGTGGTATGCAAGTGTGGGCTAAAAAGTATTGTGGAATGTATCTAGAGACTCAGAGAGGGGTACACTTAATTAGAAAGGACTCCTAGTTTCCTTCTGTCCCAAAATGTCTCTCATTTGCTATTAGCAGCTCAGTGGGGGTAGTATGATACAATTACTCATTAGGTAAAGGAATTTCAAACCTTTGCTCTAAGAGGGGACCAAGCCTGTCACTCAAACTCAATCCTGCATCTTTTCATCAGCCTGAGTAACACTTACAGCAGGACCACAGAGCCAGGCTTTATGTTTTGTCTTGTTGTGGGTGCTCAGGGTTTGAAATGGAGAGTTTGCTCCAGGTTGTATGTGCTGTGCTACGCTGCAGCTGTCCTACACACACCAGTCTCCCCTCTGCTATATGAGGCTGAGACGAGCTAGCCTTGTCCTAGCAGCCTAAGCTCATTTCCCTCATGAAATGCATAAACCACAGCCTCTCCTTTTCCAACAAAATCATTAGCTGTGAGTGTGATAACCGTATTTATATTCTGGGCAGAGGGGAGGATGCAGACAATGAGGTTACATAGCTTTGTGGCCATGTCTGCAGGAATGATTCATCTCTTGTGTCCTCTTACTGTTGTTACTGTAGCTTTTGTGGCTTACGGGTACAAGAAAGGTACTATTCTCTATTAGACTGAATGGCTTGATTGGAAAAATGGACGAAGCTTTTAGATTTGTGTCCTTTCTTCCCAACTATGGCAGCTAGGCTAATAAAAGAGATTTCCTCCCTCTACAAATCTTGCCTTCCTGATTAAATCTCTACAAACTAAATACCACACTGACTTACGACACGTTCAACATTATCCCCATGTGTCACTCTTTTCAATAGCTAATAAATAAAACTATCAAGTTAGTGTACATCAAAGACGGTTAGAATAAAATCTTCAGATTAAACAGGAACATGTGTAGCTCACATATCTTTATATGAATAAAGAATATGACAAAACTAACAAAGTGTACTATTTCAGCTGATCTGTTTTCCTCAGAAAACTCTGCTGAGCAAGACACTGAAATGTTAAACTTTGTTTCTCTTTCCATTTCTGTTGCTTAAGGAATTTTCTACAATACTGTTGAGTGTGTGTGTGTGTTGGGAAAATAAGGCCTCTTTAACTTTTTTTTTTTTTTTTCATAAGTCACTTTGATTCTTCTCTTCTATGCCAGAAGTTTAATGTTTCTTTTGACATCACAGCAGTTGTTTTTGCAAGGACTGCTTGGAACGGCGGCAAAGCCATCTCGCTTTCTTCCGTCTGCATGTACAGGCCAAAAAGCTAATAGATACCAAGAAGTTTTGATGCATGTTCAGTGGATAACAGGGGACTAACAAAACACCATTAAATGATCGGAAAGAGACTGGGGGGGAAAAAAGGAAGCAACGTTACTCAGATTTAATTTGTGACCAAACTGAAGAGCAGCATCTCAGATTTTCTGAGGAGGCCACTGCTTGGAATCAGATGTTCCTGCGGGATGGATTACCCTGCAAGCCAAGTCTTCTCCCTGTGGCATGCGTGTGGGACTGCCTTTGCTTTCCCTAGTGGAAATACCACCCTATGCCTCCAAGGACTGAGTTTACCACCTCTGTGTTTTCAAGGATCCTTTAGGGGGCAGGAGACCTATTTCCCCCAAGAAAGCTGCTTATTGGTCAGCAAGGGAGCCCCTGCTCTGCAAACACCAGCCCTTTTATAGCAGGGCTACTTTTGTGCAGCCATATGGTTTCAGATGATTTCCACATAAATCTCCAGCAGGAGATTCCCCAGACAATGGACCGATAATGTACTTTGCTCAACATTTTGAAATACAAGCCTGAGCCTGGAGAATAGGTACTTTCTGTCTCTTAAATACCATTTTTCTGTACAACTGCTTACAGAGGCATTACAATTAAACTCCCTCATGACTTCCTTGTGAGGTTGCTCTAGTTAAAGAGATATACACTGAAAAAAGGAAAAGCAGATTTTGCTTTTTGGAAAAGCATCTCAAAAGTTTTTAGCTGAAATGTATTACTTTTGTGATCCAAACAGAGAGAAAGAGAGCACATTTAGAGAACATGATGAAGAAAGCAGTGAAACAGGTGGCCTTAGAATTGGAGCTATGGAAAATGTGACAATGAGCAGAAAGACCTTTATTTCTGGCATGTTTGGCAGTGTAAGTTTTCCTGGCCTGACTAAGCTGGAAGAAGCTAAAATTAAGTACGAGTTGGATATACTAAGCGGTTTTTGCTGTATCACTGCAAATACTCCAGGGAAAGCAGGACAGGCCAGGGCTCTGCAGAGACTCTGGGTTACCTGAAGAAGAGTTTACAAGAAACTAGACAATACAGAGAATGGCTCTTCTTCTCCAGTTTAGGCTTGGTACTTTGTCAGATAGGAAGAGGCACTTACCGGGGGGTCTAAACTCCTCTAGTCCTTAGTCATATTTGTTGTGCTGGGTGTTTTGCTTGTGTAGGATTAAATTAAAATAAAATGGAACACAGTATACTGTATACCAAGTGCTTCAGCAGAACAGAGAGCATCACCTACCTTATTGTGATGCTATCAGCAACATGCAGCCTTTGCCATGTGCTAGCATCAACATGAAAACATTTAGGGGCAGGATAGTGAGCAAAATGCCTCGTTCAAGGAAAGAAATTAGCAGAGCTAGGCAAGGAGGACACATTGACCTGTACAACAGTGTTTGGTCAAAACTCTTCACCCCTTGTGAAGACAGGCTGCTCTTTCATGGGCAGGAGCATAGCTTGGGTCTCTCACCCAGTGGGTAATATCACTATTGCAGCCAGATACCACGCTGCCATCTTGACTCAAAGTATTTTATAAGGGCTATAAGAGGTAGGAGATCTCACAAGCACTTCTCCCAGCCCCAGGATTTGTCCAAGGAAGTCTGATCACTGGACAGTGCCATCTTTGCCATACAGGCATAATCAGCACAGCATCCTTTGGCTTGGAGGGATTAGCTGCAGCTCTGGGTGAAGGAGTGAATCATCCTGCCAGTGAAACTGTGAGTTGATTTACAGGGAACATTTGAGGCTAAGTTTTGATTGGCAAGGCTGTGAGGATATCTTGCAACATCTGCATTGGCAAACACAGCCACATAACCGGATTCCTAACGCAACTGCCTCCAGTTGCATATGCAAATAGGGTTTTCATACCATCACCAAATGGGAGATGCCTGTCAGTAAATCTCTTATATCATCAGTTTCTTAGCTACTTGGGGTACAATAAATAACAAATGGAAGAGCAAGACCTTTGAGGACCCAGTTGAAAAGTAAAAAATAGAAAAATTATATGCTAAGGATATAGGCTTGGTATTTCTGGCAAATGTCCACATTTCACAGAATCACAGAATTACAATGTTGGAAAAGACCTTTAAGATCATCAAGTCCAACCATTCCTGTCCTATGCTAAACCATATCCCTAAGTACCTCATGAACCCTTTTTTGAACACATCCAGGGATGTGTGGACTCAACTACCTCCCTGGGCAGCCTGTTCCAGGCCCTGACAGCTCTTTCAATGAAACATTTTTTCCTAACTTCTAATCTGAACCTGAAAGTCCAGATTTAAGTGGACTTTTCACATGATAGGGATAAATGTTATGAATTGCTGAAAAAATACAGTTTTTCTGTTTTCTCCATGAGATGAAAAAATCCTGTTTCTGTTTTTGCAGCAAGTCCAAACACCAAGGCTTATACTTAGCAGGAAATGCTATTGAATTGCAAGCAAACATCACAAACATAAGTTGAGTAAAGTTTACTTGGGAGGAAGGGAGGATGGGCAGAAAGCAACTGCTTTAAATGCACTAAAGAGTGTGAATGCAACTGCTCATCTGCTCCCACTGAGAAGACTTGATATACATTTATTTTTAATATTGACCAGGATTGAAATAAGTTTTTATTCTTTAAACTGCTCCCTGCTCTGGCCACAGTTCTAAGTCAAGATGCATGAAGAATAAACAAGGACTTTATATGACTATCCCAGTCTTAACTGATGTTTGCTGAATTTCCAACAAACCAGACCATTCTTCTGGAAAGGGGGCTATATGTGTGAAGTTTATCATGGTATCAAAGATAAGCTCCTATTGATTGCTCATGGCTTTGGGGCAACAGTAAAAGCATTTTGATGAAGTTTCTGTCAAAATGTCTCCAATTTCTCTGAATAAGAAATAAATATAATCTAGTTCTGAAGCCATAACAGGAAGGAAGCTCTTCTTTTAGCTGAAAGGAATGCAAAGACAACTTCCCCATATAAAATTTAAAGGGAGGAATGAAAAAGACACTAGCTATCAGCAATCAATTATTGTGGGTATAAAAGCATGAAAACTTTAAAAATGGAAATATTTTATTTTTATGCCTGGACTCCAAAAACATCTAAGAGAGCACTTCATCTGAACATGCTCACACCTCTGAACATGCTGCAAAATGAGGGACATATCGTTCATTTCTAACACCATTTCCGCTCTTCAAGAAAACTGGAAGTGGGTTTTGGACACAATCAGACAATTAACTACTATTTTCTCATGCTCTTCTTAGGGTTTCTTTGGTAGCTGTTCCCTTCTGAATTATATGTGAGTGTGTGCATTTCTTCCAGAAAACACCAAAACACCAAAAGAATCCCAAACCTCTTTGTGCACGTGGGAACTGAAGCCTTGTCACGTGCAGCAGGAACACGGGTTAGATGCGGTTCCAGTAATGGTAAATCCTTTGCTAACACAATGACCTGTGAGAAAAGCAGAGAGCCCTTAGTACTTACTGATGTGACAGCGTCTCTGTCATTAATCCACTCTGCCCTTGCACATGCTGCTCTTTTAACACAAGTGTTTCAGACAGGTGAGGATTCCGTAGTCTGTTTTTTTCTCATTAATGTTCCCACAAATTATGTGATGGATCCAATCTCCTGAAGGCCTCAAGTCATGGAGTTTTACACCTGCAAGAAAACATTGCAGTAAATGATTACACTACTAAAGGGAAAATACAGATGCCATCAGATGGCAAGAAAGGACTGTGGCAAAGACTATTAAATGTCTTTATGGAAAGCAGATCTGAGTGCCCTATAGCTCCACAATACTATCACATTTGATAGGGAGATGGTGATAATTTGTCCATTTGATACTTCCATGTTACTAACATGAGAAAATGTTTCAGTGACAGTGTTACTATTTTGGAGGCATGCAGACCAAAACACAGGCTTTTCTCTTGTGCTGTCTGCACTCTGCGTGGCTTACACAGCTCTCACATACACCCCAGATATGTGGGACCTTGGGATCCTTGTCCTTGTTGCTTATCTGTATGATTTCAGCAGTATATAGATAGCAGCTCTCAGTTACAGCCCGTTTGCTTGGCTGTAGGCTAAAAGCAACATCTAAACATCACCCAGGCCCTTCCTCTTAGGTAAAGATTTTGTTGCATTTTTGTTTGTTGGACTAAAGATTTGGAGATGGAAAGATCTTCCTAGGACAGATGAGAAGGAGAAACTGCTGCTGGGGAAAAGTTTTCATGAGTAACTGACCAGGTTTTTCAGGTTTTTTTCCCCTGAGAGAAACTATGCACAGAAATATCTGAAGTTCAGCTCCCCCTTGGAGCCATAGACAACACTTACTGGTTAGAGCTGGAGAGGAATCTGTCACATAAAAGGAAACCAACTCCAAATGCTGTCAGTGGATGCCCTAGTGCTGACTTAGCTTCTTTGCACAAGGCACTGTTGGATTAACTGATTCATGTCATGGATGAAGGAAATAAATGGTGAATACTGACAAAGCGTGAGCGCCCAGGTAATACATCATGGTTTGGATGTTGTTGATAAATTTCCATTTATTGAATCTGAAAATATAAACCCCAATTTTACCTTGCTTTCCATTTGATATCCTTCTACTATAAGACTGACAGAAATCAGAAGTGCATCTTTGTCTCCTGATTATCTTAATTGCATCAGATTGTGTTTAATGTCCCAGCTGAGACATAATTTGTCTGAGAAGTACTTTGTATAGCAATGCACAGTTTTTTACTACAGATAAGATCATATTCCATAAGAATGACAACATCTATTCAGACTCCACTTACCCAAGACATAACAAAGCAACTGTCCTCTTGCAGAACACAAAAACACAAAGTTTCCTCAAAAAATCTCCATTTCATGTGTCCTGCTTTGTTCAGCCAGGCAGAATGCTCCTTCCCAGACCAAAGAAATATAGAATAAATGACAATTATTCTATTACTGTTTTGGAAAGGTTCACTGGGTTTAACCTCTTCAATGTGGATATATGTACCTGCCCCCAATATTCCAGACAAAGCTTAGTGGAATAATGATGCCACCTTGGCTATGAATAGAATGAGTTCAGCTGATTAGTCAAGCTTAACCTACTTGTTTTGACAAGGTCTTCAAGTTTGCTTCTCTTTAAACAAGAATAGAAAGCTTCTTACTGAGGTTTATTAGGTATGAAACCATATTTTTCTGCAATGGCAGTGAAGAGAAATGAATAGTTCAGAGGTGCCCAACAAGCATTTTAAAGTGTATGTTGCCAAACAAGTAATCCCTGTCTCATTTGTTTCCTCAGATGTAGTGAAAACATCCAACCTGTGTAATAACAGGAGGCAATCCAGTATTAAATTCCTTTGGTAGGGGGTGAGCAAGAAATATTATTATATGCATTTATTAGGTAAAAGAATGTGTATTATTCATTCTTTAAAATGTATTTAATGAAAGGATCTACATTACTATCAGGAAACTATAAGTTGCAACCCTGTATAGTAAATCTTAATTAATCTCGAATAAATCTAAACTCTAAATGTGAGTCCAGGTCAGATGCACACAGAGCAAGAATTCAAACCCCTTTTATCTACCGAATTAAATGTATTTACAAGATACTTTGTTTTCTACCAGGTTTCCTCAGACCCTTGATCTTCCTTCCTCTGACAGTGACACTTAAGGAGACAATTAAGCCCTTAATGGAGGAATGTCACTGAGGCAGGAGAGGATAGGAGCCCTTTTATTTGGTAATGCAGAACAGTGGCCAGCCAAACATTTCCCCCTGGAGCGATGGCTCTTAAATTCAGGGATGAGTTCCTGTACAGCTTCTGCAGCTGCTCCTCACCTCCCTTGAATCCATCGCCCAGTTAGTGAGAGTTTTTGGGGCAAGCATCCCAAGACAATACATCGTGCCATGCTTCCCCATGTGTGTTTTAGCTTGATCTAGGCACACGTCCTAGGTGTCAGTCCCCTGGTTGTGTAGGCAGCGCAGGTTGTGCGTGTGTGCCAGGGCTGAGTGGACCAGTGAGGTGGCTGGCTGATGCACACCAGTGCCTAACGTCAGTCTGGAAACACAGCAAAGCCTGGGCCCAGAAACTGGAAGTGAAGACAGCCCTGATGGTTTACATATTGCCTGAGCATCCTCATCTGCAAGGAAAACATTACTTATCAGTCTGAAAAGACACACAGCTCCATAATTATCCACTTCTCTTTCAACCACAACTCTGAAATGTCAGTCTGAGGCTTATCTGTCCTGACTTGGAATAACAACCAGCCTGGTGGGGTGGCACCAAGGAACATGGGGGAATAGCTGTCAGGTCTGGTGGGATGGGGAGGAGGGCAGAGAAGAAGCTGTCTGCACAGTAGACCACAGGCAACTCGGCTCCTAGGAGAAGCTTGCCAGAGGCAGTTTCTAACATCTGGTTTGAGGAACAGCTGTGATTTGCTGATCTACATAATTGCAATGCCTCCCTGGAATTAAGTGTCTCCAGAGGAAACTCTGCATCTGAGCAAATAAGACAACCAGGAAGGATGTGGTATTGAGATACATGGAAGTCAGGTCTCCTATCTCTTTGTGTGATAAACATCTTCCCTGGGTACCTTGCTTCTTCACGGAAGATTTATAAGGGGCATTGTCAGTGCTGCAGCCTCCCAGGACCACCATGTGGGAGTTAGTAGCTCATGACTAATCCTGTGTCTCTGCTCATGGTTATTTGAGCTGACAGACATGCATCCATCTACCCATCAGTGCAGAATTCCCAGAGATCCCAGGATATGTTTCAAGATCTTTGTCCAGTCTCCATCTTCAGACACCAGAATTTCCCTTTGGACTCTATGCCTGTCCAACAGTGCCAGGGTATTTCCTCTTACATTTAGGCTAATGTTTTGCTACTTGGATCTCTTTGCACACAGCCTTCTGCTCCTTCCTCAGCTGCCAGCCCCTATGGCAATAGTCCAGCATTTCTCTGCACACTCCTGCACCAAATGCTCAGTTTCTCCTGTTAAGCCTTTTCTTGCAAAATCCTGTTCCCCTTGGCCTCTAAGCAATAGGTGTATTTAAACGAAACTCCGTGTGAAAGCTTTTTATATGTGTTCCTGATAAATCAGCTCTCCCATCCCAAACATTGCTTTGGGCAGTGAGAGGGGAAGCAGAGATGGGGAGACTGGCAGGGATCAGAAGAAAGGGAAGAATTTTCCACTCAGATATACATGCTTAGTGCTTTGTGTTTTCTACTGCTTGCTTCCTCAAGCATACTCAATGCCCATGAATGAGGTGTCCTCAGCTTGCCAGTGCAAGAGACCAAGCCAGACCTTGGGGTCCTGCTTGTGCTCTACATGGGGCCCCAACCCTTCAAGCGATTTGAGGTGGTGCTCAGGTCAGGGCAGGAAGCTTCAGAAGACAGTTCTGGGTACAGTAGTACATGTTAACTCTGGGGGTCAGACTTGTGCTTGGGCCTGAATATCGGATTGTCCACACCACCTACATGAGTCTTCAAGCTCTGGCTGATGTCCCAAGCAAGCTAGTAGGCTGACAACTAGAAAAGCCCAGGAACAAGGAAGGAACTAGCCCTTTCCATCAGACAGCATAGAAACCTGCTCTTTGAGGCACAGTTCAGCAAATTAAAATTAAAATTTTGGCATGGCAGAATAGATGTAGCCAAGGAGACTTAGACTCTAGAAAAGAAATTCAAGATGGTTAGTGCATCTGAAAATCAGGGCCTTTGTTACCATGCCTGGCAAACCAGCTACCTCCCTAATTTATTATACCCACATGAAGAAAAATAATACTAATCCTCAAACCTTTTAAAATTTTTGGTCTTGATTGTGGGAATTTTGAACTGGCAAGTAGATCAAAGTTACCTTTTCCTCATAAAATCCTGAACCTTTATATTCCAAGGCTGGAAAGTGCAGAAGAAAAATCCACCAGCAAAGTCACAAAGCCATTGTGTACAAAATGTCCCTTCATGGAACTATGCATACAGACACTAACGTTGCGAAGTTGTTGAGAGGTCTGTGTTACTGCAGCTTGTAAAAAGTGAAATATTCCTCATTCTTCCACTAATGTTCAGAAATACCTTCTCATTTAAATGGGATTCTTTAAATGGCAGACACGTAAATACTATATACACATGCCTCTCTTATGACAATGACTAACTTTATAATCAAATCATAGAATCATAGAATTGTAGGGGTTGGAAGGGACCTCGAGAGATCATCGGGTCCAACCCCCTGCCAAAGCAGCTCCCTAGGACATATCACTCAGATAGGCGTCCAGACGGGTCTTGAATATCTCCAGAGAAGGAGACTCCACCACCTCCCTGGGCAGCCTGTCCCAGGGCTCTGTCACCCTCACTGGGAAAAGTTTTTCCGCATGTTGGTGCGGAACTCCCTGTGCTCCAACTTGCAGCCATTGCTCCTTGTCCTGTCTCCACAGACCACTGAAAAGGGGCTGGCTGATTCCCCCTGCATCCCCTGCTTAAGATAATTGTAAACATTAATTAGGTCCCCCCTTAGTCTTCTCTTCTCAAGGCTGAACAGTCCCAATTTTCTCAGCCTTTCCTCATAGGGGAGATGCTCCAGGCCCTTAATCATCTTCGTAGCCCTTCTTTGGACTCTCTCCAGGAGATCCCTGTCCTTTTTATACCAAGGAGCCCAGAACTGGACACAATACTCCAGGTGGGGCCTGACCAGGGCAGAGTAGATGGGGAATGTGCCTGTTCTTCACTGATCTTTCTGTCCTAAGGAACCTGCTTTGGGAGGGGGTTGGACTCGATGATCTCTTGAGGTCCCTTCCAACCCCTACAATTCTGTGATTCTGTGATTCTATATCATTAGAGAAGCAAGAACAGAAAAATCACAGCTTACTGTTTAGCAAAGAGTCTAACATTTAAACTGGGATCATCTCCATGCTGTGAGAGACATAGGCTTCTTAAAACTGTAATATTTTTGGGAAAAGTGCACAGTCACGTAATTGCTCCCAGCACCCTGTTAGGTCTTGGGTTCTAAAGCTAAGAGCTGTCATACTGAACCTTGTAGGAGCTCTGGCTTAAAACTGCAGAAAAATGTTACTGCTATGAACTAGATCCTTTGGGTTATACCAGCTGTGCTTCTGGCCCAGAGCAGGAATCTTTTCTCATTTAAAACCCAGCCAACACTCATGTAAATTATGTGGGCTGCTCTCAGTTTTGTTTTGGGAAATAGACAAACTGTGGTGAAACAGCTTTTCTCCAGTGGCTGGATCCTGCAGGGCCCACAGCCCACGCTGAGCTCCTCTCCCTGTAAGGAACTCCAAAAGCTTTTCAACTTTCACAGACCTTTCATAATGCTGAGCAGAATAATCTCCTGGAGATATCTTCAGCTAATTGAGCGATCACACATTTAATTTCTGTGAAGATGTTACTACCCATCTTTTCTGAATAGCCCTGCTTGTGGTTTAGGTATATATGTTTACTGCAAGCTGAACTGCATTTGGGCAGAGGCTGTAGGTTCATTTGAACTCTTGTTCATGCAGACTGAAGTCAACAGGAGTATTTCCAGGGACTCAGATGGGCTTTGATGGGCCCAAGCCCAGGACAAGAGTCCTGGGAGGACAAGAGCCAGAAAAAATGAATGAGATCATTTCATCTGATCTGTAGTTAATCACAGGATATGCAAGTTTTTCAAGTTTTATCCAAATATGCCAGCACTGAAATGGCATTTTTTTTTCCTCAGGAGGTTAGAAAGTGTGTGCCATGGAGAGGAGAAGCGGAGGTCCCTTCCTTATGGGCTGTGATACCCCAGCCTCTGGGATCTGCTCAGGCAAGGTGTTGTCAAGAGGCTCCAGCTCCATCACCAGCCACCATGATGCAGCTGGCTGAGCAGCATGGTACCTGCTTGCTTCACAAATCCTGAAGGAAGCTGAGGATTGTCAGACTGCTGAAGCAAATTTAATCAATGCTGTTTCTGTTCAAACTCATGAACAAAGGTGGTAAGCAGAGGTCAGGCTGACATACTTTAGGGCCAGAAAAGACTGCAAATACCAGTCACCCTAGCCTTCTCATGGTCACCATAGAATCATAGAATGGTCTGGGTTGGAAGGGACCCCAAGGATCACAGAATTCCAACCCCTCTGCCACAGGCAGGGCCACCAACCTCCAGGCATGATCTAGACAAGGTTGCCCAAAGCCCCATCCAAGCTGGTCTTGAACACCTCCAGGGATGGGGCATCCACCACCTCTCTGGGCAGCCTATTCCAGCACCTCACAACTCTTTCTGTAAAAAACTTCCCCCTACTATCTAATCTAAACCTTCCCTCCTTTAGCTTCAACCCATTCCCCCTTGACCTGCCATAATCTACCCTTTTAAAACGTTGATTCCCCTCCTGTTTATTTAATCACTTTGATGTGTGTGTATGTATAATACAGAATCAAAAAGAAGTATGATTGTATAAGGTTAAATCAAAAATGTCTAGCCCACTACTGCTTCCAAAAGCAGCAGATGCTTACAAAAAAATACAAAAAGCAGGGCAATATAAAACCATCTGTCTCATCATCAGCAGTTTAGGAATCACTTGAACTGGAGGCTGGACCTGGACCAGTATACTGTAATAAGCTGGTGGATGGGTATCTCCTCCAGGAACTGCCTAATCTTTTTTTAAAGCCTTGAGTTTACTTCTAGAATCTGGATTAATCCTCTTTTTCTTTTAATATATTTAATGTCATTATAGGAACTCTACGTGAGGGTAAATCCACTTCCTTCTCATAAGCTGTCTCAATATTTTCCTCACAGCTATGAGGAAATGTCTTATTTCAAGGCTAGATTTTTCCAACTCTTAACTTCCCGCTGCTAGATCTTATCACGCCTTTGTCAGCACGCTTGAAACAGAGGATGGAAACCAGATTTCTCTCTTTCCCTTCCCCTGTTGTACTGTATCCATTTTTAAGTAATAGCCACTCAGATTTTTAAAATCCTGATCCAGAGGGCCATTTAATCGCCCGATTTACTTTAAGTACGTAAGTAATCCCATTGACTTCAACAGGACTACTCTCAGGCGAAAAGTTAAATGCGTGGTTAAGTGCTATGCCTGAATAGCATTTAAGTTCTTTTTAATTTCTCATTTACTCATTCCCTGCTCATGATATTTGATCTATACAATGTGTTGGAAGCGTAGCGTTTCAAGTAAATAGTTCAGCATGGGATCATGTAGGTTACAACACAGCAACTTCCACTGCAGCTTTTGTCTAGCACAGAAGGAATTCTGACTGATGGATACCAAGGGCTTTTTTGATGTTATTTTCTCTGAGGAACTAATGGTCTTCATTCCTGCTAATTCCCTCTGCTGCCTAGTTTATTTGCTCAGCAGTGCCCTAAACAAGAAAGGTTTCCTTCAAACAATAGGCTGCTTTGCACTCTGCGTGTGTGTGGTTTACTGAATCCAGACCTAGGGAAAATGTCCTGGTCTTCAGCTGGTATGAATCAGAGCTGCCTGAAGACATGAGGGTGCTATGCTTATTTACCTCAGCTAAGGGTCTGACCTGTTGTCTCCTGTGCTAATATACAAATGTGTGTGTGTGTGCAGTTGAATGTGCAAGACCCAGGCAGAGGGACAGGCCTGCAATAATCTGCTCTGGGGATAAGAGATATTGGAGGCACAAGGGTGAAAGGCTGAAATGAAAGCTTGTTTCTTCCTGAGCACAGGTATGAAAATACGTAACGCCGTTTTGTCTCTCGGCACCAAGAGCAAAACACTTCTGCATAATGTTTGCAACGTAATTACATCTGTGCTAAGGGCCCTTAAAAGCTTTCTGGCACTTCAGGTGTTTCAAATGACTTTGTGTTATCTCAGAAAATTCAGCAGTAGTCACTGACTATTCGGGTGTCCTACGTATAGGTGACCAGGGGCCCTGAGTCCTTCTGCAGAGAGTGCGAAGTGGCCGTTTCAGATCAGCCGAGCTCGGAAGCTGAGTATTGCCTACCTCCTGGGTTCAATTATTTTCTGAAGACTTCTACAGCTGCCTGTTGACCAGATGCACAACCAAACCCTGTCTGTAAGGTACTCAGAATATACAGTGAGACTACTCCTTAACATACAGTTGCTACTCCTTAACATGCAGTTCCTACTCCTTAACATACAGTTCTACCCCAACACTCCAGAATTGTGTCAATATTCCTGGAGTAAAATCTGTTCTCATTAAATTGCTTATTATTAATTGGTATATACAAACTATACTGCACACATCAGAGATCCAGTTTTTAAAGAACTACAATTCAACTTCAATGAGCAAATGATTACGTTCTTCTGCATAATTTCCAATTGGTGTTGAGGTGAACATTTTTACACCTTCAAGTTTTATAAAAATCTCAATGTAGAGGTATAAACTAGCCTTGATTTGCATAGGAGGTAGCTTAGTTTTCCACACTTCAGGAAAGACAGGGATCCACTGAAATGAGACCCCCTAAGAGCAAAGAGGTCATTCCTCCAGTAACTTCTAGAATACAGTTCTGATGCAATTGCTGAGTCAGACAAGCAAAGCCATAAAAAAACCCTGTACGACTGAAAAACAGTGAAGTGTCTCACGTTAGCATTTTTATGAGAAAACAAATACTTCCCAGATAAATGCATAGATAAGAGCCTACCCTGAATATCCTTCCAGCAGGTAGAAGTTCACGGACTTCCTGAGCTGGAGACATTTTTTTCTCCATCTGCTAAATAACCACAACAAGCCTGCTTTCCAGGATCTTTTTTACATCCTTTATCTGCAGGAACACTTATAAACATCAGCATCAGAAATCCCTACAAGCCACCATCCAGACAGCAGGCTGTGTAATGCTGTGTTGGATTCTAATTATAGTGTAGCTAACCCAAACTCTAAGTGAAAATCTAGCATGACTTTGAAGCCTAATTTTAAGTAAATTACTGTGTTCCATAGGAGTTTGCCTTCATCTTTTATGAGTTTAACACTTTGATTCATATTTACAGAAAGATGATGATTTAGATGTGGTAGCTGCCATGTCAGCGACTACAGATTGTGCTAGAAAATGGTAGACAGGATTTTGTAGAGCTTGAAATAGTTTCTAATTTGGTTGTGCTTCAAGTTTGAATGCTCAGAATCTGTCGACTTCTCTATGTGATAGGCATTGCACATATCCACATTTAGCAGGTTATCCACATATCTTGTTTTGGCCTGTATCATACACATCATAGAATCACACAATCACTGAGTGGTTTGGGATGGAAGGGACCTCAAAGACCATCTAGTTCAAACCCCCTGCCATGGGGGGGAACACCCTCCACCAGACCAGGCTGCCCAAAGCCCCATCCAATCTGGCCTTGAACACTGCCAGGGAGGTGGCAGCCACAGCTTCTCTGGGCAGCCTGTGCCAGGGCCTCACCACCCTCATTGTAAAAAAATCTTCCCACTATTCAGCCTGAATTTACCCTCTTTCAGTTTAAAGCCATTACCCCTGGTCCGGGGTAAACACTACTGGCCCTGGTAAAAAGTCTCTCTCCATCTTCCTTAAGGTTTCCTTTAAGCACTGAAAGGGCCCACTAAGGTATTCCTAGACCCTCTCTTTCCCAGTCTAAACAAGCCCAACTCTCAGCTTTTCCTCAATGGAGTGGTGTTCCAACCCTCTGACCATTTCTGTGGTCCTCTTCTGGACCTGCTCTAACAGGTCCATTGTTTTTTTGTACTGGGGTCCCCAAAGCTAGATAAACACAGAAAGATGCTCCAGTGCCTTAATTATTATAGTCCCTCACCATTATAGCCCTGACTGGACTTGCTCCATTATGTCTGTATCTTTTACTGGCGAGCCCAGAACTAGACCCAACACTCCAGGTGTGGCCTCATCAATGTTGAGGAGGAAGGAAGGAAGGATCACCACAGTTGACCTGATGGTAATCCTCTTAATGCAGCTCAGGATGCTGCTGGCAAACACAAACAAACCGAGTCTTCCTCAAAACTGCATGCCACATCAATGAGATTCATTTGCCCCGGTTTTGGAGATCTACATTCAGTCTGCTGTGTCATGATGGGTTGACCCTGGCTGGAAACCAGGTGCCCACCAAAGCTGCTCTGTCACTCCCCTCTTCAGCTCCACAGGGGAGAGAAAATACAATGAAAGGTTCACAGGTTGAGATAAGGACAAGGACAGATCATTCAGTAAGTACCATCACGCAAAAGAGATTCAACTTGGGAAAATTAAATTCATTTATTATCAAGCAAATCAGTCAAGTAATGAAAACCAAAACCAAATCTTCCCCCTGACCCCTCTGTTCTTCCCAGGTTTAACTTCACTCCTGATTTCTTTACCTCTTCCCCCGAGTAGCACGGGGAAATGAGGAATGGGGGTTGTGGTCAGTTCATCACACGTCGTCTCTGCCACTCCTTCCTCCTCAGAGGGAGGACTCCTCACACTCTTCTCCTGCTCCAGCGTGGGATCACTCCCCTTGGAAGGCAGTTCTCCATGAACTTCCCCATGGGCTGCAATTATTCACAAACTGCTCCAGTGCGGGCTCCTCCTTCTGTGGAACCACAGGTCCTGCCAGAAGCCTGCTCCAGCATGAGCTTCCCATGGAGTCACAGACTTCTTCAGGCATCCACCTGCTCTGGTGTGGGGTCCTCCATGGGCCACAGACAGATATCTGCTTAACAATCCTGAGCAGCAGGGGGGACAGCCTGCCTCACCACGGTCTTCTCAGGGCCTGCAGGAGAATCTCTGCTCCTGCTCTTCTTTGGCTACAAATAAAACCTAGATTGCTCACTAGGTGAGGTGAACACAGTGTGCAGACTGAAATCTGAACTGTTAAGTCCTACAATTCTTTCCTTAGTGCTTAGTATTTCACAGTGGGCAAATCCTTCACTCTTTGCCTGAATGGTTCTGTACCAGAGCAGAAGGACACGAAGAACAAGAAATTATTTCAAGGGTTATGTATGTGTCTTGCTACATGTACATCTTCATGGGCTTCCTACATTACAACTGTTTGCAGTGACTAATGAGGTGTTGCTAGAGGATAGAGAATCACAGAATGGTTTGGGTTGGAAGGGACTTTAAAGATCATCTAGTTCCAACCCCCTGCCATGGCCAGGGACACCTCTCACTAGACCAGGCTGCTCAAGGCCCCATCCATCCTGGCCTTGAACACTTTCAGGGAGAGAGCAGTCACCACCACTTCCCTGGGCAACCTCTTCCAGTGCCTCACCACCCTCGTAGTGAAGAATTTCTTCCTAATACCTAATCTAAATCTACTCGCTTTCAAATTAAAGCCAGTCCCCCATATCCTATCACTACATGTCCTTCTAAAAAGTCCTTCCCCAGCTTCCTTGTAGGCTCCCTTCAGATACTGGAAGGTCTCCCCTGAGTCTTCTCCAGGCTGAACAACTCCAACTGTGTATTTTGCTTGATATATTTACAATTGGAGAGACTATTCTCATCAGTGTCTCCTCTGGCATTTTGGTACTTTGTAGTCTTTCCTATCTCAAATTCATTCCCCTTTCTGCCTTTTTGGTCTCGGTTCTAATTCTCATTTGCTCTGAATTCAGTTTTTCTTTTTTATTCTCTCCCCATTTGTCAGGTCTCCGTAACTAATGTTGTTTCTTCACAGCACTTTGAAGGCGGATGCATGGGGCAGTGTACTGGTTATATAAAAGGCCAGCTGCAAAAACATGTGTGACAGCAATTAAGCAAGAACTCTTAGAAGCATGAAGTCATTAATTCTAATTGCAGTGAGGCTCTTCTTAGAAACTGTCCCTAATATTTGAAATAGAGAAAAAGTCAGCTTCAGGCAGCATTCCAGCTTTACTTCCTCCACTTCCTTGCTACTGCAAGCAAGAGGACTGTGTGTGTGTCCTGTTATCAGCTATATGGAGGAAGCTTTATCTTCAGACACCCCTCTTTAGGCTTGCTGTCCCGCTGGCACCGGAGGAGGTTCCACTTTAAATGCAGCAGAAGCAAGAGGATGAGTTTCCAGCCAGAGAATATTTGCCCATTGAAACAATTTCCAGTTTCTTTATCAAGTACTATCAAGGCCCTAGACTGAGTGCACTCAATTACCTTTCAAGAAAGCAGCAGATTTAGGGTGGTTAGCAGCATCTTCAAGAGTTGTTCACCACCTCACAAACTGATAATTCAGTCATCTTAATTTCATTAAGTGGTTTCCAATAAGCAGCCACCGTTTTAACTAGCTGATCTGAAGCTATGCTTAAGCAAACCAGATGAATACACACAAGGAACCCTGTTCCTTTCAGTTGCAGGCTGAAAGCTGATATATTACATGTCTGCATGCAATAAAACGTTTTGTTTTAATGTTCTTAGAGAAGCTTGAAACTAAATCCTTGCAAAACATCTGGTTCAAAACTTCAGCATTTTAATATTAAATGCTTCCTGAAATCTGTTTGTGTAACTGTACCATACAGGTTTGCCTCACAGGTTTATAATAAATTGTTTCTAACTCATTTTGTTATCCTTGCACTGACTTTGATATCTCCTGCTGATAACATAACATCAGGAATAGTGCTACTCCAAGTTCAATAGTTAGCTGATATCCCAAGCGCAGATTCTGAAGACAACCACACAGTTTTTAGCCTTCAGCTTTGCATTTAATTCTCTGTTCCTTAAAATTAATTAAATACCTTTACATCATAGATTTGTCTTACGGAGTAGTGTTCAGTATCACAATAGGTCCCTTCTACAACATTTCTGGGTAAGGTGTGAAGACACTTTGCATGGCCCTGCGAACAACAGTTGTCACGTTACTGCTGGGATTGGTATTTCGAGCTGCTTGTCAAAGCCCTGGAGGGCTTGGAAAAAAACTTCAGCAGGGAAGTGGAAGACTTTTTCCACCCCTAACAGTCCTCCTGAGTGTCCGTGGACAAGCAAAAGGAAATCAGAAACACCTCATACATTGAAAAGCTCACCAAGCCTTGTGAATTTGGTCCTGCTGACCTCAAAAGCTGTAGCTTAAATAGTTCCAAATAAATTATGTTGAAACTTAATCAGGCTGATTTCATGCCTTCAGACTGCTTTCATGTGTGTGCTGAGCACAGTGCGGAGTCCTGACCTGGCACCACCTGGCCCTCCTCCAGACAGGGTGATGGGGTTGGCCTGACTCTGAGCTGCAGGGCTCTTGAACTTTGGGATCCTGTCATGCTAACACAGCTGTGCTGCTTCTGGGGCCTGAGGTGGTATTTTTGTGAGATGTGTAGCTTACGCTAACTATCCAACTTAGGGTAGCCTCAGGTCCTTAAGTCTGAGCCCTTCCAGAATGACCGAGAGTATAGAATCAGAATGGTCTGGGTTGGAAGGGACCCCAAGGATCACAGAGCTCCAACCCCCTGCCACAGGCAGGGCCACCAACCTCAGGCCTGGATCTACACAAGGTTGCCCAGGGCCCCATCCAACCTGGCCTTGAACACTTCCAGGGATGGGGCATCCACCACCTCTCTGGGCAGCCTATTCCAGCACCTCACAACTCGTTCTGTAAAAACTTCCCCCTAGTATCTAATCTAAACCTTCCTTCCTTTAGTTTTAATCCATTCCCTCTTGTCCTGCCATTGTTTACCCTTTTAAAAAGTTGAATCCCCTCCTGTTTGTATGCTCCCTTCAGGTACTGAAAGGCTGCAATGAGGTCCCCCTGCAGCCTTCTCTTCTCCAGCATCTCAGGAGCTTGCTCCTTTCTCCATACTAAAAAAGGAGCTGTGGTTCCTCACTTCAGCTGCTCAGGTAGAGCTCAAAGAAAGACTGAATACAACCTGAAGGATGGCTACAAGAGCTTCTGAAATACAGGAGAAAGCAGAAACCACTCAGCAACTCCTGATGTGCTAGCAAGGATTAAAACCAAACCAAACCTTCACACAACGAAAGTTCAATTCTATAGCCTTAAAACCCATACTGTTAGCAAAGCTTTGTGCATGCTTTAGATTAGCCGTGTAATTACACCATAAACCCCTGCAAGGATTTAATTTCAATTCAAAGCAGTGGAACTAATGGTGTGCTTACAAATAAAGCTAATTAAGATTGTGTAGAACTAGGGACTATTTCATAGGAGTATCAGGAGATTTAATGTCAGTATGTAGCAATTTGCATGGCTTGTAGAGTCTGTAAGTACATACAGGTATTGTCAGCTCAATCACTGAATGACTGGCCCAGCTCAGAAAGAAATGTGAAAATACACAGTAGGAATCAACTCTTCCAAACAGCAAATAATCGTGTAAATGTATAACTGGGACAAAATCCTACAGCTGATGTATAACACAGGAAATTCCATTTCAACATATTTCTTGATGCTTAATCCTGCCAGGTGGAATGGATCAACAAAAAGGGAGAAATCACAGTACATTGTGAAAAAATGTTATACATTCGTGGAGGTCATCCAACGGGACAGAAGGAGACTCCACAAAGCAGCTACAACGCTCGAGTTCAGCTAGGTTCAAGCTCAGTGTCTCTTTGCATCGTTACAATTATTTACGTTTCAATTTACCAGTAACTTGCAAAAAGCCTGTTTTCACTGAAATCCCTTT
This sequence comes from Hypotaenidia okinawae, assembly GCA_027925045.1. NCBI lineage: Eukaryota > Metazoa > Chordata > Aves > Gruiformes > Rallidae > Hypotaenidia > Hypotaenidia okinawae. The sequence goes on along the minus strand of BSDF01000002.1, from coordinate 112,699,205 downwards.
TGAAGCTATTTCCTTGTTTTTTCCAATGTATACATATTAATTTCAATTAAAACACAGCAGTACTTGAATAATAGATGGGGTGAGGAAAAATGCCACTTGCTATAATGCTCACAAGAACTCCTTGAGGCTGCCTCCAGTATGGTTCAATATTAGGGTAACTTGTAATTTGCCACAGCATTGGTGGACACTGAACCATCTGCTTGTATTAGACCGTGAAAAAATGAACATGTCAGTACGATGTCATGACAATGGCATACCATAGCTGATCAAAGTCCTCAAACTCAGAGGAAAACAAAATATTAAGAGCAAACTGTTAAAAATGGCAGCTGAGAGAAAAATTGGAGATCTCCACAATGTGTCACTGCAAATCAGGTCTGGAATGTTAAAAGAAAGGAGTGGATATTTGATATGAAACCTGAAGGTATAATTGGTAAGATTCTTGTTTAATTAAATTCAAAACAGAAGTAAGAGAGGAGAAGGTTTCCAGAGTGAGAGCAACTAATAAATGCCTTTCAGGAATAGAGTGTTGTGTTCTTAAGTGCATTTCAAAAGTTAAGTTTAAGCCCAAGATTAACAGGCATACTAACTCTAGACAATTTTATCCTCAGGTTCTTCAGACTTCCTCTTTCAGCCATTAGATATATATGAAATAACATGAGACCAAAGAAGTAGGATTTGATGCTTTTGTATAAAGACAGACGGATAGATAGACAGGTATAAAAATGCCTCTTTCCATGTGGTAATAATAAAGCGTGAGGAATAACATCTAAGACAATGCAACACACTTTGCAATGTTCAAAATCAACTGAATTGAGAAAAGGAGCCCAACACCCACCAGGACTCCCTGTCTCAGCATTAGGTTGGGTGCAGATTTCCCTTTGCAGATTTGGCTTTGCAAGGTGCCAAGAGTGAGTTTGACCAGAGACCCAGAGAGACCTTCAGCTGTGTGATCTGTGCTGGGGGCTGCCGGCCCTGTGGCAGGAGTCCTGCTCTCCCTCCCTGCAGGGCTGCGACCACCTGCTTCCTGCAAGTTCCTGGGAACTAGGGGTGATGTGTTGAAACTGCCTGTTGTCTACCTTGACTTCAGCAAGGCTTTCGATGCTGTCTCCCATGACATCCTGATAGCAAAGCTGAGAGAGCATGGGATAGGTGAGTGGACAGTGAGGTGGGTTGAGAATTGGCTGTCGGAACGAGCCCAGAGGGTGGTGATCAGTGGAGCGGAATCTGACTGGAGGCCTGTGACTAGCGGTGTTCCCCAGGGCTCAGTGTTGGGTCCAGTCCTGTTTAATATCTTCATTGACGACCTTGATGAGGGAATAGCATCGACCCTCAGCAAGTACCCGATGATACAAAGCTGGGAGGAGTGGCTGACACACAGGAACACTGTGCTGCCATCCAGTGAGACCTGGAGAGGCTGGAGAGCTGGGCAGGGAGAAACCTAATGAAGTTCAACAAAAGCAAGTGTAAAGTCTTGCACCTGGGAAGGAAGAACCGTTCGAATCAATACAGGCTGGGGGATGACCTGCTGGAGAAGGGCTCAGTGGAGAAGGACCTGGGGGTCCTGGTTGACGACAGGTTGGCTATGAGTCAGCAGTGTGCACTGGTGGCTAGGAGGGCCAATGGGATCCTGGGATGCGTCAGGAAGAGTGTGGTCAGCAGGTCTAAGGAGGTGATCCTCCCCCTCTACTCTGCCCTGGTTAGGCCCCACCTGGAGTATTGTGTCCAGTTCTGGGCTCCCTGGTATAAAAAAGACAGGGACCTCCTTGACTCTCCTTGAGGCAGAGCTCTCGACCAGTAGTAACCTCTCCTAGTAAACTAATAGTAGCAAAGATAAATGCCAAAAGTGAGGGGGCAAACCCTTGCAGTGAAAGACTGAAGTCTTTGTTAGGATTCATTATACATGTAGGCTAATAACACACATTTCACAAGTGTCTATAATAGATTGTCTGTCTTTGTGCAAATGTATTTCCCATTTACTCTATCCTGAGCTGAGCACAAGGTCCAGGGAGAGAGAGAGCCAGCGAGAGAGTGCCTGTCCCTTTTACTTCAGCCCAAACCCCAGGGGTGCTTAGCAGACAGTCTGGCCAGAGGATTGCAAAGTCTGCAAGGATGCTTGCTTGGTATTGCCACAAAAGAGAACTTGAAAGGCTTTGTGCTGTGAGGAGCCTTGGTCAAGGAGTTAGCAGCATTACAGTGAGCCAGCAATTCATATATTTTAAAGAAAATACATATTCCCCTCCCATCCATCATTTTCAGAAAATAAGAGTGGACCTACCTTAATTTTTAATGCAAATCAAGGGCTTGTAGTTCCCATTTGAGCTAACAGGTTTTCCACCCTCCCTGATAATGTGTTTAAAAATAAACCCTTCAAATCTCTTTGGCTAAGCAGCATTAATCATGCTAGATCTTAACCATCAATCATCAATTGGCTTTTATGAACTACGAGGTAAAGAAAAAAGAACGGGATGTTTTAAAACTGCGGTTAGAGACCATGAGCTACTGACATCTACTTTCCTCTTTGACTTCAAGGGAGTATTATTGCTGAGTACCACAAGGTAGGATAGGGCTTGCTAAGAGTATTTGCCCAAATCTTATATCAAGTTTCTGTTAGAATTTAAATACCTCATTTCAAAGTATCCCAAACTTCATGCAGGTCATATCCCTGGCATATTTTGCACACACGGATTAACTGAAGAAAACCATTAAGAGGGCAACCCCCCAAAAACATTATCAAGTAGAATGACGTGCAAAATGCCGAAGTTTGCTTATCTCCTTTCAGACTCTACTCACACACCAGCCTGCACCTGGATTCCTGGCTTGGCTTTATATCTGTATCTTCAGAAGGTACACAAAGGCGGCCGTTACATAACCCAGCGCTTTTCATCGCAAACTAAAACGACGCTGAAAAGATTAAGTGCTGGCAGCTATTTTTAGCCAAACTAACCGTGACAATTCCACTAAGAACATAAGCTGCGGATGTCTCCTAAGGTAAAAAGCAAGATGATGAAGGAGCTCACCAGAGGAAAGGCTAACGACACCAGACAGACGGACAGACCGCAGGCCCAAGCTTCACGGAATGGCGCAGCGCTGCCCAACGCTCCCTCTAGTGGCTTTGCCCATAGCGACGAGCTTGAGGCCCAGCACACCCAAAACCCTCCGGGCCTAGCCAGGCGACGTCCCGTTAATAGGATTAAATACCTTCTCATCAGATAAGTAGAACATGGCAAAATCCCTGACACTCACGGCAATTAGATCAGAACACAGCCTGACCCCTTCCCGACGCGGGGAGCAATTTTGCAGAGGAGGTGTTTCAGGATTAATGGTAAATATGTTGGGGTTTGGTGGGGGGTTCTATTTCTGTGCAAAATTAGTTGGTCTTCACTATAAATGTAAAGGTATGATATATATGAAAGCAACTGTAGAAGTAAAGCCAGGCTATAAATAAATCCAGGCTCTTAATTTACATAGGCACTTGCAGCTGATAATTACATCTCCAAGAAGGCTATGCGGGCTAACAAGAAGGCACTTAGATACTGTGTTCACTTAATCAGGAGAGAACTATAAAGTGTAGCTGCATGGTTTCTAAAAAATAAACCTTTCTCTTCTAACTGCTCTTGGGAGGGAAATAAAGCAAATGGCATTTCTTTCCCGTATTTTGTAGGAATTTCCTTCAGTTGCCAATGTGTTTGTTTAGGAAACAAACTCATCTAACTGCCAACTGCTTGGAATGCCTATTATTGTGTCAGGTCTATTAAGTATTATCCTGAAGGACAGTGAAAGGAGTTGTATGCTTGGAGAGAAGGAAGGGAACAATATTTTAGAAATCTCCATTTTAAAATTAGGCAATAATATTTAGCATGGATGCATTTATAATTTGAACTAAGAACGGAGTGAGAGATCAGTAGCTTGTGTGTTTCACAAGGTAGAAGGACAGACAGAGCTGCATAAGCTTGCAGTTTTATATATATATATGTCCTGATTCCATTACACCATTGTGCAAATGCAGTGGAATTAATCTAGTTGGTCTGAATACGTGATTGCAAATGAGGTCATGCTTCTTACTCATGTATTTTCATTAACAGTAGTATTTGGGTGCATAGTAAAGATCTCAGAAAGCAATAAATTCAAAAGTATTAAGTATCAAATTCAAAGTAATGGGACTTGTATAATACTTAGTAACCATTGCACTTAGGCATTTGAACATCTTGAAGATGCTTACATTTAATTGCATGGACCTGCTTTTTTAACAGAAAGAACATGAAGCCCTCTTGGTTATTTATAATATATGTGCTGTGGCTGAACGGTCATCAGTGTGCACCGACAAAGCAGGAGGAAATGAATCTCCGGGAAAACCTGAAGGGTATGTATGATTTTTTTGCCAGGGGAGTGCTAGAAGCACCTGGGGCCAGGTCTCCAATCTCCTGGTGCATTCTGACTTCCACACTCACTATTGTCAAGAGTGTCCATGTTCATGTGTGGAGCTTAGGAACTGTAATTTAGCTGGCTACATGCATCCACACATATACAATGGGGAGATAAGAACAGCTGGGATGAGAAAGAAAACGGATTAGCAGATAAGCATCTCCTCACAAAAAAATATTTACAGGATTTTTATAGGTTACTTGATGCTCATAGAACACTAGAATAGAAACTGAACCCAAAATTCAGTCCAACAGATTCTGAATTATTTTGTTTGCTTAAATAATCTTTGATGGTGTTTATTCCACAATTAGCATGATTTGCTGGAAAAAGATGGTTTTTGCAAATAATTGAAATAAAATTACCTAATTCAAACAAAATGCAGCTATTCTGCATATAATCACCTTTAAGCATGGCTTTATTTTGTGGTTAGGAATCCCAGAAGGATCAGACATGAAATATTCCTTTGCTTAAGTCTACATTAATAATATTTCTGTAACAAACAAAGATTTAGGGGAGGGAAAGAAAGATGGAAAGGAAGAAATGACTGAAATGTACTTTTGGCAGTCTCAGGGTCATGTGGTCTGTACAGCTCCAGAGACATTCAGGGTATTTCTGCAAAGGCAGCAAATACAGATTAAGGATAGGCAATCATGCAGAGCTTCAAGGTGCAACCTGTGGGACAACCTAGCCTTTCACCAAAACTCTAAAGTCATTACTTCTCAGGAAATTTAGAGAATGTACTGTTATGAAAGCAGGTTGAAGCCACCTGTACCGACATTTTCAAAATACAAAGGAAACCTGTCACAGCTTGCTTTCAGAGTATTTTACATCATTAGGAAACCACCAAATAATCCTTGGAGTTATCAAAAACCCAGGATAAGGTCCCAAACCCCTGCTTTGAGCAAAGGAGTTGGACTCAATGATTATCTCCAGATCTGTCCTCTAGTCTCAACTATTCTGAGATTCAGTGACCAGAAGTGGGACAGCCACATACTCAGTTTGATTTACACAGAGCTGATCATTGGCAAAGGCTGTGGGCCTGATTTCTATCTGATGGAAATTGATGGGCTGTGTATTCTTCAGCATTCACCATCTCAAGAATTTGGCTGTGTAACTGTAGGGAAATACAGAGCTGTTTCGTTCTCCTTCATCAACAGCACATAGTAATTTGTGCCAGTGTTAACATCTGACTAAGCTGCTGTGTAATACTGCGGTTTTTTGGGTTTTTTTTTTAGTATTATCTGAAGTTGGAGAGAAATATGTAGATGAAGAGGTAAAAAAAGCTTTGATTGGTATTAAGCAGATGAAAATTATGATGGAAAAAAATGAAGATAAGCACGTAGATCTGATGAAAACCCTGAAGAAGAGCAGTGAAGAAAAACAGGTAACTGAAGTGCATCTGAGGTTTGTTGTTTGTGGTTTTGTTGAATTTGTTGTTTGTGGTTTTGAGAAAAGCCTGGCTCGACCCTACTGGCACTCACCCTTTACATATTTATAAACACTAATAAGGTCACCCCTCAGTCTCCTCTTCTCCAGGCTAAAGAGACCCAGCTCCCTCAGTCTGTCCTCATAAGGAAGCTGTTCCACTCCCTTATACAGCAGTTCTGCAGTAAAAGAAGACATTAAATGCTACACATGGACTCAAATATCACTTTGGAGAGACAAGCTGAGTTTTATGATAAACAGAAGCCAAAGGTGCTGCAATAGCAATGTGCTGAATAAAGTACTGCTCTTACTGCTCATTTCTCCAAATCTCCTGGTTCACTGAACTCAGACCAAGGCAACTGCAAGTAACTATATAAAGTTGTTTCATGCAGGAGGTCCAGCAGCTCTGCCTCACATGTCTTTATGCAACTTGGGCCACAAGATATTTCCCAGCTTGCTTCACAAACTTCAGACCTTCAGAAAAATATAGAAACTATAATTTGCTGTAGAGAACATACATGGTATCGGGGGAATTTCCAATGTCCTAGCACAATACCTAGGCTCAGAGCTACATGTTCAGATGATCCTGAGAATGAGAGATTTATGTGTATTTTAAGAAACACAAAGTTCCTAACTTGAAAGAAAGTTCCTACTTGGGCCAACTAACCAACAAGTTAGTTTAATCTGTATTAGTAAGCAAAAAAAGTACCTGATGGGTTTCTAATATCGTTAGTAACACCAGTACACTCCCATTATCTATACTGTTGTTAATTCTTACTGGATGATTGCATTTACACAGAACTTATATTCACAGTGACAATTCATAAAACACTGAGTAAATATATTAGAAAGATCAGAGCGTAATTAAACAGAGGCTTACAAAGGCCACCGTCACTGTCTCTACTAGGCACATTCTGACAGTTTTCCCTTCTGTGAGCCTCTTCCCTATTGAAATGCTGCCAGAAAGGATTAAGACTGAGCAATTAAAAGGTTTCTGTCATACTTGGGAACAACCCGGAACATTGCTTGGAAACCTAAACTAATAAAATATCTTGTACCTGCAGAAAGAAATTAATGATGTGCAAGCTGGTAAGAGCTCTTCTGTCTTTCCATGGCCAAGTCTACTCTAAAATGCTTCTTTTGATCTGCTCAGCTTTGTGGTCTACCTGATAGAGAATGATCCAGTAAATAGAAGCAGCATTGTAAAATGCATCTTGTTTCCCTTTCTGTATGGAAGAAGCGCCTCACACTTCCACTAGAGCAGGAAGAACCCCCTCACTGTAATCTTTTGGCTATTCCTAACAGAGGAAATGCTATTGTTTTACATATTTCTGCATTAGAGAAAGAATTTATGCATGGCAAGGGCTTAGCCTCATGAAGTATCAGTCCTTTAAAGGACAAAGCAAAGCAACCAAAAAAGGGCTGTTTGTGGAACAGATGAATACTGCAGATACGATTCAGAGAAAAAAGATCTGAGTTGAGCACATGACCTTGATAGGGGCTGAATGCTTCTTTCATAGAAAAATGTGGGGTTTTTTTCATAACCTCAAAGATCCAGGTATAATGTAGAGATCCATTTGGGCTTGCAGGCCGTGCCCCCTGAGGAAACCCCATCAGAAAAACTCTGTAAGGAAAAGCTTTTTAATTTTTGGTTCCCTCCATATGTGACTGCAGCTGAGAAGACCACCTACCCTAATGATTAGGAATTAGCAAAAAGAGGAACCACAAACAGCCAAACTGGGTGATCAACACTGGGATAAGTATTTAGAATATTAATCTGAAAACTAGCCTCAAGTGCATCTTTTTTCTTACTTAGCAAGCCTTGCGACTTATGGATGAAGTAAAAGAAAGATTAGAAGAAGAAGAAAGACAGTGTCAAGTATCCTTGAAAAATTTATGGGATGAATGTCAATCTTGCCTAGAAAGTACCTGCATGAGATTTTATACAACTTGCAAACATGACTTGTCAACATTTAGAAGAAAGGTAAGTAGAAGTTGTGTATCTGGGAAATACTCTTGAATTCACCGAACAGTTTTAGAGACAGCACATCTTATTTTCTCAGACAATGCCAGCTCTGCCAGTTATATCAGGTTACTAAAATTAATTTGATTTGGAGGGTGTAGAAGTAAGAAGTTGCATGGCAGGGATTACGTGCAATTATATTCATTGAACACCGAGCCAAAATGAGTTTGGTTGCACCCTGGCGTGACTCCACGGCCACTGATTATTCCCCTGGCTCCAAGGGAGTCACTCTAGATACACAGCGTTGTCTCTCACAGTAGGACTTGCATTAAGTTGCTCAATAACTGTTTGTGGAAAAAACCACCACAGAGATTCTTTATGGTCCATCTGAAAATCAGCAGGCTAAAAGTGAAGATATACTTAGCAAAATTCCATGGGGGGGGGAGGGGCACAGAAATTGCCTACTTAGACTATATCATTCTTTCCTATGTTTATTTTATTTTAAATCTACTCTTTAGTAGTAACAAAATAGCTTTAAAATGCTTAACTGTTTTTTAATAAAGGAAACTCAGCAAAGGAGATTCCCCTAATTCTACCCAAAAGAAAATACACTTTCCTGGTTGGCACATAATTATCACAAGATTTAACAAAATTGTAATCATATTTTTTATGTTTAATAACTGAAGCTGCATAATTACTGCTGCCAGAATTTTAGCCACATTACCTAGCTTCCACATCCCCAGGCACTGAAAAACAGGATAACTTGGTTAAATGTGGTTTGTTTCAGAATGGACAAGTTTTAGAGCAAAGGTGTTTAATATTTGTGCATATTCCTATAGTTATTCAGGAAAAAATGTGGAAGATATTAAAGTTAAGACTACTGTTAGTAATTCTGTCTTTTTAGATACCTCTCATGATACCTGAGGGTGTATCTTGGACTATCAAGAATCTGTGGGTGTCAAGTTGAAATGATTGCATTAAAAGTTAGATACTGCACTGTCACTGACTTGGACCCTTCTTGGCAACTCCCTCAGTAAGCTATAGGGTTTGAAGCATTCGGTGTAAGAAATGCGTTGTGACCTAAATCTTCTTTAAAAAATAGGACAGAGACAATAGCTGTGGCCGATGACACGCAGTCAGCAGGGGCACTGCTGGCTTAGGCTGTTCCTGCAGAGCCGCTTCACAATTCACCTTCCCTCCGAGCTGCACGAGCCGTCAGGTCAAGCAGTTGATCTAATTTTAAAAAAATAAAAGTGTATATGATGCATTTGTACGTGTATGTGTTTGGCAGGGTGTTTCTTAACCCTCCCCAGTTTTCCAATGCCATGGAGTGCAGCTCCACAAAACACCACATCTGCCCACTGCTTCACTGAATTTAATGGGTTTCGGCTTGCACAGCCATGTGAGGACAAGGCCACTGGTGAGAGAGGGTAGGGGTGTTTAGAGATCGCAGGGAGAACAATCGTCTTCTATTCCCTCCACTGCAGATAAGTACCACAGAAATGTTTCCAAGATAAAGTCCAAACTGTTGGAAGAAACCCAAACACCAATTCTAACTTCGAGACCCCTCAGATTGAAGGCCAAGTGGCAAATCTTTTACTCCAGAACTGGTCTGGAGCTAATGATTTAGGCTGAAGGTACTTTCATGCTTTAGAGTCTAGTGTCTTAAATTACCTTGGTTAATATTCTGTGTATTCAGTTAGTAGGAGGGCATTGTTCCTGTGGGGTTTTGGAAGAAAACAATTAGAGCCGTTTTCCTGAGAGATGAAAAAACAATAACTCATCAGTCAGCTGATGCATCTTCTTCTTATACACAGGTTGAAGACTTTTTGAGGAAAATACCTCCACTCATTTTTACTTTTCATGAGGATCAAGGAAAGGACATCCAGTTCAACGAAAAGCCTGAGAAAGAGGATACCCAGCTAATAAAAATGGAAGATTTATTTAGCCAACTATTATCAGACATGGGCTCAATATTTGACAGAAGTATCATTTTTTTCAAGCAGATGCAAAAAGAATTCGACCAGTCTTTTCAGACATATTTCATGTCTGATCTGGACTTGCACGAGTCCCCCAGCATGCCAGCTTTACCAGAGGACACCACTGGAAACGATGGCTCACAGAAAGGCTGGGGTATACCTGGCTTTTTACAGATAGTTTTTGATTTCAGTAAGACGGTGTTTGAAGGTGTCAGTGAGGTGATTACTGAAGTATTTGATGAATATAGAGATATCAGAAGAGATGTGCCACAACAAGCCAAAGGCAAGTGTTACAAAATGAGAATCAGCTGCACTCCCAATGACATCAAACCCCTCAGGATTGCTAAAATGGGGTTAATGATTCAGTGTATGTGGTATGTTAGTGGTATGAGAGATGCTGTGGAAGCTCTGGAGGCTTTCTTGGTTACACAGGCATTGGCCAAGGATAACTTTATCGATTAAGTTAAAAGGTACAAATCATGCAGAAATCTCTAATAAATGTTGCAGGGGAATCACAGGTCCTACACAGCCTGATTTTCACAGCAACTCTCAAAAACATTTGCAGGAGTTCCCCGGGAGCTCCTGAGTTCACGACGAATGGTGGTTTTCATAAGGCTGACTGACAGGTGTGATCTCAGCATTTGTCAGGGTATGGTAGGTACCACATCATATTGACAAGTCATCAACATCTTTAAAAAAAAAAAAAAAAAGGGCAACTCTGTGAGATGTCAAGGCATATCCCTGCCCTTGCCAAATGACATTAAGCTCAGCCAGGCAACTGCAAGCCCTGTTCCAGGCTACAGCAACAATGCAGTGAGCCAATCCAACACCAACCAGGCATCAGGTTTCCCAGCGACCAGAAAAATTCTGGGGATAACGCTGGTTTCAGGTGATAACTCTCCATGGAGAAGAAAAACCCACGGTCAACTTCTAGAATAGAAATAAGCCTTATCCTTCATATCTTACTAATTAATGCAAATAGAAAACCAAGTGTCATTCAAATACATGCATGCCAATGGTTATTCAGAAGGAGATCACAGTAAGGGCATGCCGTAACTCTGAGTACGAGGTGACATAACCACTATACAGTGATCAGGAAATACAAAGTTAAGTGGTTCTGCAATAGTGCTTTTTAGCTTTTCCTGTATCATGACCCATGTTACTGTAGAAATAAGCCTTGGTACTGTTCTCTCTCATCTTGCTGTACATGATTACAAAACATCTCGACTTGTAAGGGTCAAAAAGATCTTACCAGAACTTGCATAATGTAGAAATAACATGTATTGATATTAGCAATTGTTTGGCTATTAGTGAAGAATACACTGCTGTGCCTTTATAAGGGAATGTACTATAGAGGCATGAATTCCTTCACAGAAAATATTATTTGTATCTTCTCCTGACTTCCAATTTTTAATGTTTGGGGTTTTTTTGGGCGGGGGGAGGGAGAGAGAGATGTTTTGGATTAAGGGCAAAAAGTTTTATTATAGCACATGCTAGGTAACAAATGTGTATGTATCAAGACCTGTGCTTAACGGCAGTCTAAAAATACTGTGACTTCATTCTAGATCCTGAAAGAAGTGGTATGTTCTCAAAAATTGGGTCAGGGCGCCAGAGGCCTCTGTGCAGGGAACTTCGGGAGAACTCCTCTGGATGCCCACAGTTTCATGAGAGGTGTCAGAAATGTCAAGACAATCTTTTGCATGGTAAGTAGCTGTTTTCTGTATTTTTCTTCTGTAACACATTGATCACTGGCTTGTAGATTTTGAGGCTGTCATTTTCTACCATGCTGTTTCCATAGCTTTGGAATTAACATTTAGTCACTGAGTTTTTATTGTAGCCACAGATGAAAACACTATTCCTTATTCCAGAGGATTTCAATTACCTTTCCCCGCTGTCTCCACACAGTGTCAGTATAACTCAGTTATATTGCTGGGGGTCGGAAGAGAAGTTCTACACTCTCTAACAAAATACCTATACATTTTGTTGGAGTTGCCATCCAACAGGGAAGCTGAAGAGCCTGTTAATGGTTCTTTGTCAGCAAACAGGCCTGATGCGGAGGACAAAAAGCAGACTGCTTGTCAGTATGTAAGATGGCAAAGCTCTGGCATGCATTCCATGGGCACCTGGCAAAAAAACCAGACTGCATCACCTAGAACTACTCTCAGGACTCCTGCTGCAGCATAACACATCTGTGCTTCCAAAATTATTCAGGTCTTAAAAGCCACAGAATATGCTTAAACCCAAGTATCTTCAGAACATCTCTGGTGCAGCAAATATTAGTGATCTAATGACACATTTTGAGAAGAACATTGCATTTCTTCCATCTCACTAAAAATATCCTTTTGTCTACAACCGTGAATTACAGATAGCAGTTGGTATCTGTGGTTACTGTACCATCAGCCTAAAGGTGTCCCTTGACAGTCCTGTTTGACAGAGAATAAACTGAACTTTTCCTTCGTAATTTTTGTATAGGAATTATATAATGTTCTTGTTTAAAATCTGTGTTTTAGTAAAGTCAAAACCAGCACTCTCCAGTTCTGAATGTGTGGCAGATAATACTAGACACTTATTAATGTCTAGCTATTGTTAGATAAGTATTAGGGCTTAACACAGCAGGTTGAGGGAAGTGATAAAGCCACTCTACTCCACTCTACTGAAACCCCACCTGGAGTACTGTGACCCAACTCTGGTGCCTGCAACATATGAGGCACATTGGAGCTATTGGATTGAGTCCAGGGGAAGACCACAAAAATGGTCAGAGGGCTGGAACACCTCTCCTATGAAGACAGGCTGAGACAGTTGGGTTCGTTCAGCCTGGAGAAGAGAAGACTCTGGGGAGACCTTATAGCAGACTGCCAGTATCAGACGGGAATCTGAAGGAAATCTGGAGAGGACTGTTTACAAGGGAATTGAGAGATAGGACAAGGGGTAATGGCTTTAAGCTGAAGGAGGGGAGATTTACATTAGATATAAGGAAGAAATTCTTTATTGTGAGGGTGGTGAGACCCTGGCACAGGTTGCCCAGAGAATCTGTGACTGCCCCCAGTTCAAGTGTTCAAGGCCATGTTGGATGGGGCTTTGGTTAACCTGGGCTAGTGGTGGGCGACCCTGCTCATGACATGGAGGTTGGAACTATATGATCTTTGGGGTCTCTTTCAACCCAAACAGTTCTGTGATTCCAAGATAACATACATTATGGGCTTTCTTGTAATAGCCTATGTACTTGGGATGGATTGATAGTTGAGTATGAACAATTAAAAAAAAAAAGATGAAGTATTAGCAGATCATGAAGTTGCTATATGTAAACTCTGCCACTTCTTATTTAGTGTAACAGAAAATCTATTACCATGAAATATGATACAAACCTTAAAGTACTTGGTAAGTCACTGTAATACGATGAATCCATTTAGACATTATGAGCCTAAACTAAATCTACCAAAATAGGTCAGCAAGAATGACTCTGGGTTTTTTTAAGCATTATTTAAAGTGCTGTGCAAAACATGCCCCACTGCTAGATTTGTTTAGTGTTCTGTATTTCGGATAGAAAAGACTAAGAACAAGACAAAGTACTTTCCTGCAAGCTTCACGTTGGCTGTCTCTTCTAACAGATTGCCCCAACGTTCCTGAACTGCACATCAAGTTTGATGAAGCCTTTAAACTGGTTAATCTCTCAGGGGAGCAGTATGAGCAGATTCTCCAGGTGGTTCGGCGTCATACAGAAGACACTTCCTACTTGTTGAACAAAATGAAAGAAAGATTTGGGTGGGTGTCTGAGTTATCCAATATGACCATTGGACCAGAAAACATTTTCAATATAGTTAAGGTAAGGGTTACTTTACAAAAGGAACTATTGCACAGTGTTGTCTTTGACCTATGCTTTGCTCATACTTATGCTCTTGGGGCTTGTGGATGTCTGTACGTGTGCAATGCTTGGTTTTAAAAACACAAAGTTCCTACTCATCTTGAGTTTGTGTATGCTTGATAATCCCTCGATGGGCTGAAACTCCAGAGATGAGAAATTATTTTCCTCTAAATCCTTTTAGTCTGATTGATGGCTGACAGGCTAACCTGGATCACTGTCTGATAAGAGTAAATTGACACCAGCAGCTTTGATTGGCCTCAGATTGCCTTCCCAGATAAACTTCACTGTACCAATCATGAGCACATCCATATCAGATCACCAAATATCTAACTATATGTCTATGTCTGCACATACATCCCAAAGCTCAAAGAAGGCAAATGTTACACAGGTTGTTGCAGCTGAAGCTGTGCATCTTTAACAGCAGTCTGTCAAGATTCCAATGGTTACATCACAATTAACTGTATCTCACACACAAGTATATATTCAAGGTATATTCAATCCATTTTCCTGGCCAAGGGACAAATCCTATTCTCCATTCCAAATCAGAAATCCAATGTATTAATAGACAACTTCATACAAAATGTTTGTGCAATCTACCAAAAGTCACAGTCAGTAAACAAAGTGACAGGTGATATTTAAGCACCCCTTCCCAACTGAGTCTGAGATACCTGCTCTGGAAAAATAAAGCTACAGAACGAAGTCTGGCTTAGAAAAACACACAGAAATGAGTAACTTCAATCGCGAAACCTTTGTCTTGAAATTAGTTGGAGAACTCACAGGTTTCTTTAGGAGAACAGAAACTCTTTGTAGATGCAGTTCATGGTGTAAATATTAGCATACAGTTCTTTAATATGGTCTTGCAGTGCCATGTCAGTTCTTTGCACCACCTACTACAAGCTCTGGCATAAATTCAGACACCCACAGTTTCTGCAGAAGAAAGTAATTTAAAGAAAGTAGACAAGTCTGGAATATTACTCGATTTAATTTCCCCCTTACGAGACAATAGCCATAAACAAAGCTGAAAGTACGCAGTAGTTTGTAATGTCTAAAGGACTGGTTTTTTTCTCTTCTAGGTGGTACCTGGGGACCCCTCTGGTAAAAATGAAACAGTGGTAGATGTGAATATTCTGACTTCACCTACTTTCACCATTAAAGTTCCTGCCAGCTTAGATCCAAAGAGTGCTGAATTCATTGAATATATAGCTGGGAAAGCGCTGCAACTGTACAAGCAGAATTTTTAAGTGGTAAGTTTATTCTTCCTCCTTTCATGGAGAACACAGTTCTTTACAAGAGGTGCTTACACTGCAGTAAACTTCAGTTGGAATAGGATTCAGTCATGGTATATTCAAGACTATCTCCTCAGAAATGACTTGTTGACCGACAGACACACAAGTGTTATAGCAAACAAAAACAAATGCTCAGTGATCTAGCATGCAAAACACAGACATGATGATATTAAAAGACTTGAATTTGACTGTGAAACCCTCAATCTTTTAAGTAACCTCTGGGATGAGGTAATGCGATGATAAATGTTCCTTCAGAAAATAATTGCCTCACAACCACAGTCTACATCCTTGGCACTGGAAACCATGTCTTTGTGTTCATTAATCACAAATGAATTGGAATTACGACTATTCATTATGGGTTTTTTTATTTCAGGTGGTGTTTAAGAGCATGCTCCTTATTACTTTTTTATGAGAAAGGAGCACAAAGTTAGAATCAGTTCCAGGACTTGAGAGAGCTGTCTTACCATAACATTTTCCCATTAGCAGCTCTCTGCTCAGATTAGCTGTTAGCAGTGACTGCCATCTGACTCATAAGAACATGCACAAAAAGATCCTTCTTGTGGACTTGCAACCATTTTTGTAGAAAAGGCTCTCCAAGACATCTCTCCATGCTTAAGAGACTTCCAGATTGGGAAGAAAGAACCAGGCAGAGAGGACAGGGAAAATAACACTTTGCAGTCTGTAAGTCCATGGGCAATCTCCAGGAAAGATGGGGTGGTTACAGGTGGCATCATGCTGCTGTGAGGCTGGGCAGACACCCTGGAAAACCCAGGTGTTTTAGGGCCCACAGCCCCAGTGGCCTCCAGTTCTCATCGCTGGCTGTCCCAGGGCCCAGAGTCAAAAAAAGGCACAAGACCTACAGCAAATCAGCACAGCATCCTCCCAATCCTCTGAGGAGGCACTAGACTGGGACATGACTCCTCATGAGGTCATGGATGTCTCATCGCAGCAAATAAAGCATGACCTGAATGCACTCAAAAGTCTCGTGAGGCACTCACAAAAAAAATCAACATCAACAAAGGACATGAAGAAAGGAACATTTTGTATTTTATATGGACTCTGGTTATTCTCTCTTGAGGTCAAACTCACAGATTTTAAACAGATGAAAGAAATAATTTCCAACCAGAGAGGCTGAGGTAAGCTGCAGGATTTAGACAGAACATAATAAACCTCACCATGAACTTGGATTAGGCATATATTGGTGAAATCAAGGGTTATATTATACTTAAAACAAATTTTAAAATTATTTATAAACATTAAAATTAAAATCTTCAGCATAGTTTCTCTATGGTTTTCCTTCAAAATTCTCTGTAATTTATATGCGGTTATTGATGACATGTACTATTTCAGATCATGTAAGATTAATCCTCAAGGCCTAGTGTGACAATATGAATTTCCTTAGTCTGATTATGATTTTTAGGCTGATTCTTAGTCTGATTCTTCAGTGCAGTGTATATTGTGTAGACGTTTCATACCTCAGAAAAGTAAGCAGCATTAATTTCCAAATCACAGTATCATTTTTATGTTCAGTTTGCACAACAGATTCAGGGTACTTAAAAGCATGACAAAAGCAGAGTTAAAAATTGGAAAGATCTACAGGAAGAGGAAAAAGAGGAAAAAAATTAATGTCTGGTTTATACGTCATATATGTTTCTACAGCAAAGCACTGATACATTCCCTACACACTTCTTTTTCAAAATTAAAATCTTTAATCAATTTTTGGTTTTTTTTCCCTAGGAAAGAAGATGTGTGAAATCTTTCTTCCTGAAATCCAGTGTATACTCCTTAGGTGAAACATCCCTAAGCTTAACCTACAGCCAACTGTTAAATGACTATGGTTAAAATAGTTACATAGTAATAAAATTTTGCTTAGTAAATACTGTAACATATAAGCTAGCAACTTAAAACTGTAGGAATTTTTGCATTCAAAACCAATCTAATTAAATAAAATGTTATGTATGTTGTAAATTAGGTAATCTCTGATAACCTGCTATGGACTCAGTTATGCAAAGACTTACGGAAATAATCAGCTGTAAGCATACTTAAATTCCTATTTGAATACTTAAATTCAAGCATATTCTTAAGCCTTTTTAAGGTTGGTCCCTGCAGATGTTGCACATTCAGCCAAGTCTGAATCAACCAGATTTCCATATGCATGTAGCATATTATTTTCCAATGAAACTCTTCCATTTCTTCTTCTAGTTGCTTTTGATGTTTATCATGTACATTAAATGACTTTTCTGAATATACAGTAATGAGTAAGTCTTCTGCCTTTGGCATTTCTTACTTGTAGTTTGCCTCTCGAGTCATAATTAACAAGGAATCCTTTAACTGAAAAGATGTTTGTTTTTTTCCTAAATTATACACATTAGCTTGCAACGGTATTTGCAAATTATAATAAGGGTTAAGAACTGATATATCTCTCAGTTGGAAGCAGAGCTCTGGGTTATTTAATTTGCCGTGCCTGGCATTTCTAAGCATTTACTGCACAGAGTTATTATATTCACCATTTCCAACGCTCTCTCTACTAAACAAACTGTGCTCAGTTCAAAGTCTACAAACCCATCCGTATTAGATAGGAATACGGAATAACTACCACACCTTTTCCTTTACTCCTGTACATGCAAGCATATGCATCTGTACAAGAAAAAGGCCAATCCCGTGCTTTAGTTGGTGGGAAAGATGGGTTTTCCTGCCTGCTGAAAGGGTAAATAGGATTTTCTAGCCTGCAGTCTTCTGTTCCATTCAACCTCCATTGTATGTGGCTTATGGGCCTGTAAGTGAGAGGTTACCAGCCATAACTCCTGTGGTATCATCGGCTGCCGCACAAAGTTTGGCTTTAGCTGGTATTGACGTAATACTAACAGATATTCAAAGAATATAGAGAAAATTGTCCGGAGGCACCACGTTGGGAGCAGAGTGCGGGAAAATCGGCGCGGTTTGTGGCACAGACGTGGGCTGGGTGCTCGGGACCAGAGAGGGCGGCTCTGGAGGCTTTCCAGCGAAAGGCGCGGGACTTTACACGGGCAGCAGGGGAAGGACAGGGGCCACCCGCCTCAGCGCGGCCGTGGGGCTTTCTTAATGCCCGCTTAATTCCTTGCTTAATGGTCTCCCAACTCCCCTCGGCTGTGCCGCGCGGGGCTGACCCTGTGCAGCCGAGAGTGCTGCAATTGCAACCCTCTCCCCAGCGACTGAGGCAGGAGGTGGAGGCGCTGTGGGACCCCGGGCGAGGGAAGGGACGAGAGGAAGGAAACGGTATCGCCCCACTCCGCCCGCCCCTCGGTGCCGCTTGGCGGGAAAAGCCGAGCTTTGGCGGGCTCGGAGGAGGAAGGACAGCGGGCAGCCGTAGCCGCAGCCCGCTTGGGCCTGCAAAGAGCGGCCCCGGGCATCTCTCGGGCGTCATGCCTGCCGAGGGGGAGGTGCAGAGCACGGCGGCCGCCGACCCGGAGTCCGGCGAGCCGCAGTACTTGCAGCAGGTCCAGCACATCCTGCAGCACGGCCACCGGAAAGAGGATCGCACCGGCACCGGCACCATCTCGGTCTTTGGCATGCAGGCGCGGTACAGCTTGAGAGGTCGGCACCGCCGGGACCCGCGTCCTCCGCCCCGACACCCTACCCCTGCGCGCCGCGGCTCCGGCGGTCGCGGCCCTGCGCCGGAGATGGGAGGGGGAGGGACGCCATCTTCTAGCCCGGGGCAGTCCTTCTCCCGCCCGCGGAGAGCGAGGCCTCCCCCGGCTCGGGGCCGCGGCTCGGCTCCGCTGCGAAGGCCTTGTGTCCTCGCCCTCTCCCTGCCCGCCAGCCGGCGGCAGCTCCTACCCTCTCCCCCGGCCCTACAGACATGCCTTTCCCCACCCACCACCCGTAGCTGTCACCCGGTGAAAAATCTTGAGACAGCCTGCCACGGTCCTTCCTGCCGTTCCTGCTTTAGTAGGAAGGATGGCTTGTGAAACAGATTTGCCAAGAAATTTATTTTAAATCTCCACTTTGTGTTGAGAATTCCTTCACATATGTCCATATGCTGCACAGTGGTGTCCTCAAGTCCCCACAGGTAATTCATCTTCCCCCTCTGTCCAGGAAAATAAGTCAGGTTCTTGTCATCCTGTATCTGAATATGAGAATTACACATCCTTTACCAATGCCTTACTTTGTATCCAAACTTCTTGCGTATCAGATGGTGGCATTACCCTCTAGGTGGAGAAGAACCAAAGCCACGTCACACTGAGAAATTGCTGGTCACCTCTGACCCTCTGAAACTTTTTTTCAGATCAATTTCCACTGCTAACAACGAAGAGGGTGTTCTGGAAAGGAGTGCTGGAGGAGCTGCTGTGGTTCATCAAGGTTCAGTATGTCTCTGTGGGGGTGTGCCTGAGAGTGGTACTAACAGAATGAACCATGGAGTGGATTAAAGAATTTGGGGTAACTGCAGATGCTTCTGTTTGTACAACAGAATAGAAGGAAGCCATCTAATAATTTGACTACACATGGAAGGCCATTATTTTAAAGACATTCTGTGCATTTTAGTGGAAGACTATTGTGTTGTTATGGGTTGGAAGAGTTCTTCTGTTTCTTTTTAAGGGTAATAGGCTGAAATAGTGAGGCTTTTGATGATTTGCCTATATCCCACAGTTATAAAGCCTAGTCCATTTTTTTATTAGTGTTTAAATAACAAGTAGATTGCAGGGCAGTTTAACGATCTGCTTTTTAAAGTTGAGATAGCTTTATTGATTTGAATAGAAACAAGCAGTGCTGAACCACAGGTGAGGTAAGACTGATGTAAAAACCAGGCTTTTTAGTAGCAAAAACCTGAGATCTAGTAGAGATAATAGCCTTAGTTCAAGTATTAATATTCAACTGTAGATAATACGTTGCATTCAAGTGTTCCTTTATGTGTTGTGAGATTGTGCAGGTGTGGGAAAGTGTACCTAACCATTTCCTGAATAGCAGGATTCAAATACACAATCATTTTTTTTAAAGTATTTCTATTCAGATATGAAAGACTAGTTTAGTCCCCAAGACAGAACACTTTCTATGTTGGCATTTTGAGTGTGCTTATTTGGACTTGTAGAACTCAGAATTCTCTGGGTCATTTTGGCATATTTGGCATTTTTGGTATTTTAACAAAAGGATTTTTAAGACCTTAAGCTCATTATAGGTGACTTGGCAAAGACAATTCCTGGGCTGTAAATTCTTTGTTTGGCTACTTTCATCCATCTGTACAGTAAGACCTTGTCTCTGCAAATGTGTGTATGCACTGATAACAGCATGGTTGACCTTGTGACTACTGTTTGTGCATTCACAAGGTTAGAAGAATCCTGAGTTAAATAACAACAGGATGGCACTTCAAACTTCATCCTGGTACACTGCTCAGAAGTTTTCTTCTGTTCATGTGCAAGAACCTCATCCAGTATGTTCATCCTTTTTAAGTGGAGAAATGGTGTAGACTAGCAAAGCTTAAAACAGATCGTGTTCTCTGGTTGAGATTAGGATGTAGACTTTTTACTGTCTGTGTTTTGTAGGGTTCTACAAATGCTAAAGAGCTCTCTGCAAAGGGTGTAAAGATTTGGGATGCTAATGGATCACGTGAGTTCCTGGATAAACAGGGTTTCAGTACCAGAGAGGAGGGTGATTTGGGACCAGTTTATGGTTTCCAGTGGAGGCACTTTGGAGCAGAATACAAAGATATGCACACAGGTAATCACATACAAATACAATCATGATTGCTTAGTGAGATCTATGACACCTCCAGAATACCAAAGCAGGGTCTGAATTTCCAGTTGTGCTGGCAAGAACTGATGTTAGTGTACTACATCCATTGGATAAGTGCTGTGGAAGCAAGATACTTCTTCATTCTGTTGCTGGGAGAAAGTAGGATGTATCCATAGCTGATGACACTGCGGGCAGAATAGCTGTGGCAGGTTGTGATACAATGTAATACCTGTTGGTGTCATTTTCAGTGGGACTGGTTTATTAAGCTTACTCTGAAGTGTTGTGATGGCTCTTCTTTCAGTCACTGAAGGAGAGGATACACAAAACATTTAGGAGACTGCCATAAAAGATAAAAACAGAGTCATCAAAGATTGTCCCTACCTGGTTGGTGTGATTTTTAACTGAGAATAACATGGTTAGTTATGGGTTTTGCCTGGTTGGGTTCTTTTTTGGGGGAGTGAGGTGGCATTTTTTGTTCTAGGTTTGGGTTTTTTTGTCAGTACAGTCTCAAAGTTTACATTAGTTACAGGTATTAGTATTGGCCTGTCGATTGCTTGCAGAACAGTTCTGTGCTAACATAAACGATGCAAATTGTGAACTGACCCCTCTGAAAACTTCCTAAAATATTTCAGCATTCCTGAACTTAAAAGGTCTGAGGCAAAGTACAGCTTGGAAAAAAAAGAACAGGATAGATTTCCAGAGGTTTCATTATTAATAGATTTATTATTTATTGTGCTACTAATGGATATGTAATGAGCTTCAGGAAGGAACATAACCAGTTGAAAAGGCTTCTGGCACAGTATTGCTGTCAGAATAATTCCCTGAGATGCTAATTATATACTACTACTTTGTTTGCCATCTTGGGTCTCCCTGTAACCATAATTTGGTGTTGCTTTGCAGTAAGAGTTATTAGAAAAAATTAGTTACCAGCCATGCTGATTCACTGGCATGAGTCAGAACAATGGGTAACAACTAACAACTCTTTCATTCTGGAATTCGTTCTGACGTTCAGTGAGTTCCAGTGAATTCCTTATACAACTGGTATGGAGCCTAAAAATCAGCCTGCGAGCGTCACTGGGCGCGGTGTAATATCCTGTGCTGTACATCACTAAAGTTCCCTTCTGGCACTGGATGCTATGGAAATCTAGTTTTCATACGTGGCCTGGTGAGCGCTGGATGGATTTGTTTGTTCATCTGTCAAAAACTTCCTCTTTTTGAGCATGCAAAGCATGGCAACACCCCGTGTTACTGGTCTGGGCGTATTTTTTAAATTATTCTTTATTTTTTAATTTAGGAAGGAGCATGCAAGTTTAACATCTAGAAAGGCATCTTTATTGAGAAATACAATGAGCAAATTGGTTTCAATACTGTGAGTGAATAGGTGGTAATACCCTGTCCATTCCAGTACAGCTTTTACCCTATTTAGGTAACAAGTCATTGTAACTTACAGAGTAACATGCTTTGTCCAAATATTTATTTTGTATTGCCACTTGTTTCCTGGGCTTTAGTGTTTATGCAGACTTCTTAATTGGTCTTAAAAAATGTCAGGTTGTTGAGGCTTGGAATAAAGTGCTCTAAACAGGAATGACCCTGTTTTGATGGATGCTAAAGGTCCTCGAGGCACGCAAGAGAGATGTTGGGGGGACATAGGAAAATACCATCACAAGAATGTCAGAAGCCTTAAAGTGCATTAAGGAAGGAGCAAGAATAGCCTACAAATTACATCACTTTCTTCAGAGCGAAAGTAAAATCTTCAGAGGTTGCCATTTGGCTGTCACTTTTCAGTGTGAGGTGGGCTGGGCTTTAAAAATGTATGATGACTTTAATCTGTCTGTCTCAGATCTTATTTGGTGTCTTTCTTCAGATTACTCCAACCAAGGAGTTGATCAGTTGCAAAAAGTGATCGAAACGATCAAAACGAATCCAGATGACAGAAGAATCATTATGTGTGCTTGGAATCCCAAAGGTATTGGACAGCTGACTTCCAGTTAATGCAGTTGCACATTGTCTTCCTGTATGCTGAACTCTGCTGTAATCCTGTGTCAACAGTCAGTTCCGTTTGGTGTCCTTGCTGGTTCTTCACAAAAAGACCAGGCATGTGGTAAAAATGGCCAGGGGTGACGAGCTTTGTTCTCTTTCATTTTATTCTCATGTTCAGACCTCTAAAATTTTGAACCATGAGCTTCAAAGTTTTTCTCTCTGTGTTAAAGTGAGGGATATACCTGGCTACCAGCATCTTGGACATATAGTCTCTGTTCAAAGGCAGCAATTCTTTGGAAAGGTTAAAAAAATAAAACCAAAAAGGAATATACCAAAGCAGTGTGTCTGGTTCATCGCCATATAATATATTGTAAACATAAAAAAAAAAAACCCAACCCCAAACCTTAAAACTAGAGAACAAAAATACTATTTATGTTGTAATCATCTCCTCCATCTCCTTCTAGGTTGTCTAGATAGCTGTTTGCTCTATAGGGCTATTATGTTTAGCTTCAGCAGCAGTAAATCTGCATGGAAAAAAATCACCCAACGTTTTCCACTTGTGTCTCTGGAAGGGAATGCCACAGGCTGTTGCTGTTATTTTTAAGGTTAAACGTTCTCAGCTATCAGGAGACACCTGGTTAAAGTTTTCCTTACCAAGCTGTAATTGTGCTATCTGCACTTCTGAGTGTAGATAAACACTCAGAAGATCTTTTGTTTTCTGGTTATTATTTTTTTATTGACCCTAACTTTTATATCTCAACGAGCAGTAAAGGCACATTGCAATGGGGAGAGAGTGAGATGAAGCAGTTGGAAGTTGCTTTAGGGTACGTGCTTAATTTTACTCTCAATGTCTTCCTTTATGGAAATCAGCTTTCTCACTGAGGTGAGTGAAAACTAAACTGCTGTGCAGCATTATGGCATAAATCTGTTCTGTGGAATATCTGTTTATGACTTCTGTGGTCATACAGCCCAGGAGACAGCTTGTTGTGAACAGACTTAATTGCTTCGGCAGCAGGTGCTTTCAAACAAGAGAAAAACCAACAGAATGATAGTGCAGTTGGATTTTTGCTGTCTACTGTATCATTAAATGCTTGTTCAGGTTGTGCATCTTGGACATTTATAACACACTACTGATGTTATGCTTTTTCCCCCCCTCCTTCCTGTACTGTGATTCCTAGATATTTCTCTGATGGCTTTGCCTCCGTGCCATGCCCTTTGCCAGTTCTATGTTCTAAATGGCGAACTGTCTTGCCAACTCTATCAGAGATCAGGAGATATGGGACTAGGAGTGCCTTTCAATATTGCCAGCTACTCACTGCTCACATATATGATTGCCCATGTCACAGGGCTAAAGGTAGGTTACTTAATCATTTTATTTCTCTCATGTGAGAAGTGAGGGAGGGACTAAAGGATAAGACTTTTCATGTCATGTCCAAGAAAGCCTGTAATGAACATACTGCTCAAAATCTTGCTGAAACGTGTAAGAAAGGGCCCCATGAATTCTCATGTGACTTGTCTCAGGTCTGCATGGCCAGTTAGGATCAGCAATGCAAGAGTTCCTAAATGTGGGTCAGACATGTAAAGGATCCTCCATGTCTTTTTAACTGAACGTATCAAAGCTGACCTGTTCCACTGGTCTGAACCAAGGACTTGTCCCCGTAGGATAAAATCATACAAGTGATTAAAGTTTGTAGCATGTGTTACTTCTTGGAAGTGAATGGTAGCTCAGTGGTTGCTGTCAGGGTTCCAATTTGGACATTCTGCCCACCTCACTTCCAGTGATAATTTCAGCTGGGTATTTTTTTCACATCCTACTGTAGATGATGATGTAGAGTTGGTAGTATGTGCTCAAATAGCTACTGCCCAGACTCCAGAGCTGTATTTTGTAATTTGGCAGAGTAATTTAAATGCACTGTGGTCTTTTACAAGTGAAATCCCCTTTTCAGTAAAATGTAAAAAATTATACTGGCAAGGCCATTTGGGCCTTGTCCTCCTGCTACCAGTGATGTGAAAGGGAACTTAAAAAAGGGAAGAATTGGATGTCAGAGCAATTGCATACGTACTTATGAAAGGCACTAAAAAAAGAGAAGTTTAACATTGGGGCCATAAAGCAGCTGTTGCCTCTCAGACACTTCTTACAGCTTCAGTGGATTTAGCGTAATATATCTGAGGGCTGATAGGGTTGGTCAGGGCCCAGTAAAACAGCCAATAAAACTTACCTAAGTTAAATTGGATTGCCTAGGCACTGCTAAGTCACAGAACTTGCAATTTTGCAAAACCCATCTGCATGCTTGGTAAGTGCTTTGGGGTTTAGGCTGTGACTGACACCTCCACTGCCACCAACTGCATTGTTTAGTATTGGCTAAGGCAGCTAGTTTGTAGCCAGCTTGGACAAGTCCTGCTTGTTAGAAGTAGAGTTGGATGTCAGTGCCCCATCTGTTCCCATGTTGGTGAGCAGATCGATAGTGCACCATTGATTCACCAAAGCTATTATCCTGGCAGGATTTAATTTGTTTGGTAAAGGAGTGGAAATTACATTGTATTTTTTCATGAATTACACTTTCATCTGGGAAGGTGGTGTCCTTCAAAGCTTGCAAGGATGTCTTGATAATCCCCTCCGGTACAGGACTGTAATTGCACACTAGATATGAGATGCTAAGAATCAGTACTGTAAGCATTGTAATGTTTGGCTTTCTTGAAACCTGACTATGAAACCCGCATGCATTCTCCTTTCTCTTCAGCCTGGAGAGTTCATACACACCTTAGGAGATGCTCACATATATCTGAATCATGTGGAACCTCTAA
This sequence comes from Hypotaenidia okinawae, assembly GCA_027925045.1. Classification (NCBI taxonomy): domain Eukaryota; kingdom Metazoa; phylum Chordata; class Aves; order Gruiformes; family Rallidae; genus Hypotaenidia; species Hypotaenidia okinawae. Next base: position 112,673,777 of record BSDF01000002.1, on the reverse strand, counting down.
AAGTTCAAGTAAGTGCTTCTGTATTCTTGTGTCCTTTTATCTTTCGCAGCGCTTAACCAATACAAAGTTACCATGCTATTATAAATACTCTATTGCAGATACTAATTTGTGTGGCTCTTCTTCTTATTTCTGCCCTAGTAGTTGTAGTACCTTAATCTCTGTTCAACTCGGGTCACAAACAGAAATACAGTATGAACGATTGACCTGTACCTGCAGGTACTATTGTGGAATCAAGTTGGAGATCCAGAATCTCTACCCCAGCTTCAAACTTCATCGTTCCAAAAACTTAGAAAAACCTTTCACCTAATACAGATAAACACAAAATAAAACGTCTTAGTATATCAGAAGAAGGATAACTTGCCAGGTCACAGAGTCCAGCAGTATTACTGTCTGGCTGAATAAGGCCTGTTTTCTTCAGGAGATGATTTGTTGTGGTAGGAGCAAATCAGAATTTTAGTTGATTGGATGTAGCTCAGATTCCATGTCCTCACCATTGGTATAGTTCAAAACCAGCCAGAGAACTAATCACTGGTTTGGACCCAAATGTTCCTGTGAGGAATTGCAGTACATTTGATGCACATCTGGGTCAGAATTTCCTATTTAGTTTCTTCTGGAAGGAATCTAATCTGTAACCACCGGAATTGCTCTGCAAACTGAAAATGCTTGCAGTGCATTTGGTCAGGGAATCCACTTTAATATTAAGCTACTGCTCCCTATCAATCTCCCTGTCAGTCTCCCTATAGTCTCCCTATCAAGTCTACTTGATTCCACCTAACTTTTTTTTTTTCTACTGAGTATAGGTCTTCTTGGGGAGAAGAGAAAAATCTACATAGTATATTTGAGTTGAGATTAATGAGATCTAATTTATAACACAAAATCTCTGCCTCCAAGTATTAGCTTTGTACAACAAAATTGCTTTTATTTCAGCTTCAGAGGGAGCCAAGACCTTTCCCCAAACTCAGAATTCTTCGTAAGGTTGAAGACATCAGTGACTTTAAGGCAGAAGACTTTCAGATCGAAGATTATAATCCTCATCCACCTATTAAAATGGAGATGGCTGTTTAATGCTATAAACCAACTTCTATTAATGTGGAAATGGTCCTAAGCTACATAGCTTTTGCTCTACTTAAAGTTATGGGGGTTTTATATACTTCAGAAGATTCGTACTTTATTATTGAAAAAGAAAGAAATACTAGGTAGGCCAGCACTGCCCTCAGTACTAAACTGTAGTCCTACAGAGCAGATGATTTCATCCTTCTGCTGTATTACACAGATGCTAACCCACTTTTAAGTTGTTCGTGAGAGTTTTCTTCACATTTCAGTTACCAGTGACCACTTCTGTTACCATTCAGTTACTATGTGTGAGTAGCACTTGTTTCTGTGCTTTATTTAGTACTGAAAATAAGAACTTCTATGTTCAAGGTTGTAGAAGCCTTCAAATAAGGTTCTAATTGAGTATATATTTAATAAAGCTTTTTAAAAAAATGTTCTGGAAGGAGTGATGTGTATTTAATTTTAGTTGGGAGTAAATAAGAATTGGAAAGCAAAGTTAAGTTCTGTTTTAATTTACTTCTTTACTTAGGATCCTGGAGGGTGAGATCTAGCAAGGAAAAACAAACTCAGGTTTCCATGGTCTTCACAGATGAACCAGTAGGAAGACAAAAGATCTCAATGGAGCCTTGTGTGAAATGCAGTCCCTTCATAACATCTCTTTATGAGCCTTTTTATTTTTTTTTTTATTCCCCAGACCTACATGAATTTGACATAAATCAAACAGAACTGCAGTTAAACAGAGTTTACCAGGTAGTAATAATCTGCCTGTCGTCATTTAAAACCAGATCCCACAAACATGTGGACTGACTTTGCAGCCTGGAGCAGTAAAAGTTAGAGGTAGTAGTATTTAAAACATTAGGGCTTATTAGGTAAATCTTAGCAGAATTCAGCTTTCATCTCTCCTTACCCTTGCAATTTCTGCAGTAACTTCAGCTCTGGTAAGATTCCTCTTGGGGAATTCAGTTGAGAATAGGTCGATGGTGAATATTCAGACATGGCAAATTCAATACATGTTTGAACATTTGAGAAATGGATAGTAATTTATTTTTAAAGTCAGTAAACAGGTAAATACTGTAGTAAGATTACAATTTGAAATAATTGTAAGAATTTAGGAAACTGCTTTGATTCCATTCATTCAGAGGCCTGCCTAACAATACCATTGCATCTTCCATAAACCAAACTGATCATAACCTTCAGAAGCATATATTGCACCAAAATTATTTGCAAATCTCATTATACCAATCTTCATTACACTCATCACTGATCTTCAGACCAGATGTTTTGTAGTCCCATGTCATGTGCTTGAATAATAAGTTGTTCTCTTCTGACATTTAGCCCAACATGACAAAATTGCAGGAAAAGGATGTCGTTGCCTTCAGTCAGTACATCAGATGTAAGCAGGCCATTGCTTATTAGAAAGGTTTGCCTCAGTATCTACTGTAGTCCATCTTTCTTGGACAGAGGTGATCACACTAGGTGTTTTTTCAGCTGAGATCATCTGAAAACGTTGTATGTGTAAGGATCAAACCTTTTTCTTTAAACCCAGTTGGGCCTCACCTGTTTTCCCATTCCTGAACTCACAGATAGTAGCAGCGTTCCTATTAGTAGACCTGAAGGCCGTATCACATGGTCCTAATAGATTTCACTGCAGCTCCACCTAGTTCAGATATTCCAGGTGTCATCTGCCTTCATGATACCTCCCAGCTGCAGGCTGTCAGCAGCCTCTTGTCACATGCATACTTCTCTAAGTTAAAGGTTCTTGAGTTCTTAAGAGACCTCTAAAGTACAAGGAAGCAGTTTAGGTTGTGAATTCACTTAGCAGTTCTGAGCAAGTTACATTCCTTCTGCTAGAAACCACTTTATGGAACACCTCAGATGAGGTGGAATCTGCAGGGTACTTTAGCAAGCGTAGCCAGAGAGGATGTGAATCAAAATGTGGGCCTCTGGGATTGACTTGTAAGAATTAGTGGTCTTGGTGAAGTTAGGTAGGACAGGAATACCCAGCCAAGAGTAGGATTTAGAATGGGAATAATTTAGTTACTTTCATCAGTGAAAGAGGAGTTAGTCCAATCAAATGATAAAAAAAAAAAAACCTCTTTGAAGGATTACCTTTATGAAACACGACAAATAATTTATTCTCACATAGGTGTATGGACATACATAGCAGGCTTAAACAGACCAATACATACCTAGCTCTGGAAGAGCTACTGCTTCTCAGTATAGGAGTTACCTACAACTTCACTGTTCCCCTTTATCAGCACAATTTGCTACCAATGGCAGTTGTTGAAACGAAGCTTGTACATTGAAGTCCAAGGAGGTTTGTGCTGCTCAAAAGATCAGAAGGATGTAAAAAGCAGACATTACACAGAAGACTTTAATGTGAATGCAAGTGAAAATACACATATTTTAAATGAATAGGTATGAGACTTCTATGATTTCAAGCCAAAAATGAGAATATCAAAGGAATTTGAGTATATAGACTTAAACAGGAGGTACTCCAGGAATTTTGATTTGCCAAATATGAAGACTCCTTCACTGCTGCAATGATGACTAGTATGACTGCAGGCTGTATTCAGAGCAGAATTTTAGACAAAACACAGAACATCATTAGGTACCTTTGGGAAGCTGAGAGAAACCCATAGGCCACTGAGGGGAACGTTCCTGGACTTACTTCCTGATGAGTAAGCTATCCCAGCAGCTTCCTCTGCCTCAGGCTCCTCAGCTGATGACTTAAAAGAGCAGGTCCTTGCCAGCTCTGCCTATCTATAGCATTTCTGAGTCCTTGCCATTTGCCCTGCTGACTGCTACACTCATTCTGCCTCACAGAATTCTGCCTCAAAGAGTTTCCTCTCTTCTGTCATTCTTCCTCCAAAGGCATCCTTTTACCAGTTCCCCCCTTTCCAAGGGTGACACAATCAACTTGGAGATAGCAAAGAAATTTCTTACAGCTTTGCTCAAAGAAAAACTCCCTCTGCTTTCTACCCTCCTTAAGACAAGCTTTCATAACCCACATTATTTCTGACATGTTATGATACCAGAAAGAATTTTAGTTTTAACTGATGATGACTGATGAGGGGTCAGAAAAGAAGGAAGTGCTTCTGAATTTGGAGACAAAACACCTACCTGATCAGTCAACAAAATGAATAGTCTGTTAATCTGTCTGACTTAGTGAGTTTGCCACTGTAGTGACTGGGATCTGTGAAGAGTCTGAAGGTGGAATTCAACCCAGGTTTTAAGTACCTTTAGCAAAAGCATGAGCTGTTCATTTTTACCTGCTTGAAGTTTAATCCATGCTTCTAGCTTCCCTCTGTAGCCCACAGGTAGGTGGGCTTGTAGGGATAGCAAGACAAGTGGGTGTTGGGACCGCCATGTAGCAACATCTTTTTAAAGAAAAAAATAGAACAATCACCATAGTTAATTGCTCCTGGAGTATTTTGGATAACTACTCTGCTTTCAAGGCTTCCAGATACTGGGATTAATAAAATACTGTCAAATGCTGGACTAATTCACAGAGACCCCCAAGTCCATGCTAGAGAAAGACACTGCCTGATACCAAGACATCAAATGTCCTTTGGTGAAGTCCTAAAGCATGACAAGAAACAAAGAACATTCCAGCACTTCATGCAAGCTGATGCTCAGAAATAACAAGAATGACAGCTGAAGAAACTAATCAGACTAGCTTGGGAGGGTCAGGAGAGACAGATTTTCTCATTCATTTTGCAGAGCCTTACTCTGGAACATTTTGGCCATCAACAACAGAGACAAGTGTTCATTCACACTTCCCAGCCCGCAGCTGTCAATTTGGAGATAACTCAAGGCCTTAAGCTGGTAGAAGCTGTGTAAATACCACTCTGTTGTGGCAGTGTGAGGGAAAAAATAAGAAGTTAAGACCTGAAGCCTCCCAAATTAACATATTAAAAGAGTTACTGGCAACTCATATCAAAACATTTGTACAGTGTCCCTCCTGTGTGTCTCAATAAATAAAAAATATTTTAGTTAGTCGATTTAAATGAGAGATCACATGAGAATCAGGATGGAGTTCGAGGATGTTGCCAATATTAAAAATAATCAGCCTTTACTTGTAATGCTAAAAGTGCTACACCTGACCCAATGAACTGAGGTACACTGGAAAAAACCTACTGTGTGCCAAAGGGCATAGTCATACTGGTATGAGTTTGGAAATTACTGCCTCTTAACTGGATGTTGAACTGCATAACTGAAGTGAAAATGCCAAAAGAAAAGGGCTCTTCCAATCCAGGACAAGGGCAGGGGCTTAACCTACACAAAGGTGGCTGCATTTGTAGCGAAACCATTATGTAAAGTTCTAAAGAACTGATAAGGCAGCTCTGCCAGGTAATTACCTCTCTGACTACCTTAAAATCTTTTTATTTTGGATTTAGGCTCTTTTAGGCAACAGCCACCACCACCACCCTCTCACCCTCCTGTCTGCCCCAACCCCCCTTCCCCCGTCACCCGACCATGTTCCCAGACAAGGACTTAGAGTACACTGGGGACTGGACTGTCTTAGCCTTAGCATGCTCAGGACTGCACAGCTTTGGGACGTGCTTGCCTATGTGAATGAGCAGCTATCCCCATTCTGAGACAGCTGAAGTGAGTATCGCAGTGAGTGTGTAGTAGGAAATCACTCCTTCTGGAGACCAGTCCAACAAGATGAGTGATGGCCTTGTAGACAACATAGGCTTGGATAAGGATATGGACTGAAACCAGGACATGATCAAAAGAAGAAAAAAGTTATAGAAAGCATCAAGTAAAGTCAGTATTCAGGACTGGCCTTTACTTTGTAAAGCAAGGCTATACTAATGGGTAATTCAAACCCATCAAACACATGTACATTATAAAAACACTTCCCTCCCCAAATTAAACGCCCTATCTACTGGCAGACAACAGCTGAGAGCAAGAAGCACAATGAAATATGCTGATAGCAGGGCTTGGCATGAGAAACTGGCAGCAGAGAAACTATGCAAATGTAGTCACTGTTGTCTCCAGTTGTTGCAGAGAACCGAGAATTTGTTAATTCACATTATTTGGCTCTGTAGAATTGGTGTCAAGACTTGGCAGAAAGATGGGTGCAATAATAAAGAAATAAATTACTTAAGGTTGGAGACCGGTATTCTGAAAGGTACCAGCCTGCTGACTGTCACCTTGCTATTTAGAGTATATCTGGGAGTTAGTTCTGGTCTTTGGATTCATTCAGAATGTTTCATCTGAAAAGTATTTAAATATAACTGATTCCAGTCACTTACTACTGATTGTAGCAATGAGTTTCCTTGGGGAAAGTTTCAACCTTACAAAACAGCTGCAGATAATACTGACCTAATTCTTCCTAAGGCCAGACACCTCACCCTGACCAGTGTCACCTGGGGCCTCACCCTGACCAGTGTCACCTGGGGCCCACACCCTCTGCCCATGGGCCTTAGTTTCTGGCTGAGCTGCATTGTGGGTGTACCTTCTTCCAGCTGTGATACAGCTGTGTATGTGTCTGGGCTCATGACCATGGCCTCGCTCCACCATGGCCCTGCCCTACCACACCCTTGGGCTGTGTCTGACCTTGGTTCCCTGATTCTGAGCCCCACTCACACCCTGCTGGCCTGGCCTCAGCCCAGCCCTGTCCTCATCCCAAGAGAGGTCCCAGTGCTTGGGGCTAGGGATACCCTACTGCCTCCTGCCAACCCTGCTCCTGGCTGGAGAAGGGGATGGATCTGTCTGGGTGGCCTCTGCCCTGCTGCACCCATGGCATCCCCCCCACAGCTCCCCATCCCCTGGGAGCAGCTGGCCCCTGTCAGTTATCTCAGGCTGTCCCAAGCCCTAAGGCAGCACTGCAGAACAAGGCCAGCGGCTGCATAAGGTATTGCCCTATCAACCTGGCCTGGCTCCGGGATCTGGCCCTCCCACCATACTTTACCCGGCCTAAACCCAAGCCAGAGTCAATCTCTCACAGGGGACTTCAGGACTCTTCAGGGGTGATCTGAGACTCTACCATTTGCCCCCTGCTGTAAGACAGCTTAAGCCTCTGGGGCTACTCAGGGACTGACTGAGCACCCACCTGGCTCCAACCTCCCCCTACTATACCACTTAGAATCATAGAATCATAGTTGGGTTAACTCCAGGCCCCTTTGGCAATGCCCCATCTCTTGCACCTGCTGGGGCAGGACATTTCCTCTTTATCAGTCTTTCAGCTCTTCTCCAAGGACACTTTTTAGCAAAGCATGCTCCTTATCAGTCCTTCAACTCTTCTGCAAAGGCAGAGTTGTTAGCAAAGCAAGTTAGTACATTTAACCCTAAATTAAACAGTGTCTAAGCACTAACCCAAACACATTTCTGTGCCTGGGAAGTGGGAAATTCTACTTTATAGATATCAAGGGTGCACTCAACCACACTGTCCATGTTGATGACAAAGATGTTAAACTTTGCTAAATGAAATGTTTCCCATTTCCTTGTCCCTGCCCTGGCTCTTTGTCCCCTGAAACACCCCCTACACCCCACAGCAATCAAATCATACTTCAGCAAGTCCCACCTGAGTCCAGATCTCTTTTGGGTGGAAGGATACATCCCTCTGGAGGGAGCTGTCATCAGCCCACTTTGAGCAGGAGTGGCCTTGCTGACCCTGTCATGCCTCACCAGAGGCTTTACCACCTCATGCCTGTCCTCAGGACACATCTTAGCTCACACCATGGCACTCAATTCCTGCCAGAGGTACTCTGAGGAGTGACCGTCTCTTGTCACATAGCAGTTGTGCTAAGCTCACTGGGTGGTGGCCCAGCTTGACCTGGGTCTGACTGCATTGCTGTGAACAGGCTGGCAGTCACTGGGCAGTGTCTGACCCCAGTCCCTGTGATTGGGTCAGACCCTGCCCTCAGAGCTGTCTTCTCACCGCGACTTCATCTGCCAGCCTTCTCAGTAGACTCTGGCTGCCACCCCCACACCTGCCCTGCCAGCCATGCTATCAGCCGTTCCTGCACCCCAGCAGTACCCCTGATGCCACCAAGAGGATGAACTACAGCTTGCTAACAGCAAGATTTTTCTGGGATTTTGATCTTTACAGTTGAGCTGCTGCAGCACAAATAAGAGTTGATACAGAAGAGGAGATGGGTACCTCTGTGCTCTACAACCCACTCCTCTGTGTAGCTGCTGGAGGGTCATGTCTACACGTGTGCTACCGTGCTGAGCAAAACATTCACTTAAGCGTCAGACCCACAGAGCAAAATGGGAGCTGTGATAACTGTCCTTGGGCTGCTGGGGATTTTGGCTCCAGTTGCCCTGCAACTCTCCAGCCTACATTGTTCTGCATGGATGTTATCCAAGTTGTCTCATGGAGCTGCAGTGTACTCCACAAAGCAGCACAGACTTACTCTTTGTATCTTGCTTCTGTACCTTTCATATGGGCAGTCATGATCACAGGTGCATTCTTTCATATTTCTCACTGATGTGAGAATAAGAAGATTTATCAGTTACTCTTGTAATAATAATAATTAACACCCTTCCAGATATTTCCAGGTGGTTCACAGAAATGGTGTGTGTGAAGAAAGAACATGGGAGGTAAGGTAAAGGAAGGCAACCTTGGTAGGGTTGAAATACATACCAAGTAATTGTCAGTCATAGTATTTAACTTTAGTGAGAAATGCAAAGGAGTTTTGGCACAGCTCCAATGGTTATGTTAAACCAGTAGCACTTAGGAAAAAGCCCAAAGCACTTAGACTCACACGTTCTCTGGTTGCCCCTCCAGTTCCTAGCAGTGCTAAGGCCTACAAGGAAATACCAAACATTTAAGACTTGTTTCTGGTTTTCAGTCCCCAGTGGAGTTACTCAGTAGCACAAAGGGTGCAATAAGAGTTGATCCAGCATACTGTTTTCTACCTATTTTACAAAAAATATAACGTGTTGTAAAACTTTTTATTGGTTTTTTTTCTGTTTTGTCTGCTTCACAAGTGAGGCAGAACATTCTATAGCAGGGTGTGCAGAGCAGTGAAGTCATGCTGTCGTGGTTTCACCCCGGCTGTGGGCCGAGATCCATGCAGCTGCCTGCTTCTTAAAGTAAAAGAGCAGGGGAAGAGGGAAAAAGGGGGGAAAACAAGGGAAGGGAAAAGGAAGGGGCAAATAACTCCAAAACCAAGAAACTAAGAGACCCGTGGGTTGGGATAAGGATAGTTTACTAAGATAACAGAAAGATAAAATATAACAATGCTAACAGGACTTTAGAGCAAAAGAATATGAAACTATTGATACCCAATGCAGTTTCTCACTGAACCACACAACTCAGGCCATACCACCCAGAGCTGTCCCGGAACCAACCGTCCCCCCAAGCAGCACGCGTCCCGCCACCGCCCCTCTTCTTCCTCCCCTCAGCCCCCCGTTTTCCTAGGCAGGACGTAATTGGCATGGAATACTCTCTTTGGCCCATCTGGGTCACCTGTCCTGGCTTCGCCCCTCCTTTCTCAAGAATAGAGAAATAGAAGAAGCTAAGAAAGTCCTTGACTGTCTGACTGCAACTAAGAACATCAGGGTGTTATCAGCACTGCTTTCATTTTAACTCCCAAACACAGCATTCCATCAGCTGCTACAAATGAAGCTAACTCTATCCTGACTGAAACCAGGACACATGCTCACAGTGTACATCTGGAGCTTTAGCGGTGCTGCTAAGTGGGGTGTGCCAGGAGTACAGACTCTGAACTGAACTTCCAGTTTCACTGCATTTCATTTTGTATTTCATACTGAACGTTGGCTGCCTTCCTCACGCAGGCATTACAGTCCGTTTATTTATTTTTTTGTTAGAAACAAAATATTTCTTTAAACCTGAGGGAATACAGGTGCAGAATGTGTGTCAGGGTCCTGTAGGAAATACATTTAATAGTACTCTGAATAACAAGTTCAATCTGAACTCTGAATATGTGAAGGAACAGTATCAGCATTACATTAAGGTACTCGCTGGAGTCACTGTATTATTAGTGAAATAAAAAAGATATAACTCTCCAATGTTTAAAATGGTTGCACCTCCCATCTAGACATGCATATCCTTGTCTGGAAAACTGGGCTCCTTAATCCACAAGCACTTAAACTTAGCTGGTTTAGTGACCCACTCTATTGTTTCCTTTATTTCCCATTGTTGCTTTTTATCCAGCAGCTGGGGATAAGGAAAATAACAATCAAATACACTGGAGGATTCTATTGCATTTTTGTTCTTTTTTTTTTTCTGTAAAACTCATAAAAAGAGCTGCAAAAATGATATGAAGTGCTAGAAATTCAGGAAATAGAAAGGAAATGAAAAGCTGGAATTGCCATTCTGCCTGCACTGTACTTTTGGCCACACTTAAGCTGAGTTGCAATGACTATAGCAGTATCCAAACTAGGTTTGAACCAAGAAGATCAGGAGCTGTAAGAAGTAGAGCAGAGTCTTCTGTGGAAATGAGTATATCTTGGTGGCATATACTTGACTAAGCACCCTAAAACATGGACATGACTGACTGAAATTTTCTGCTGAAAATCTCATTGATGAAAAAAAATGCAGTAATTGAAACAAGATGAGTTTCTCCAGCAGCACTTCTCTCCCACACGTGTGAGATGTTTTCTCCCTACAAAAAGTGAAACATCTGAAAATACCACCACAGCTCCTCTGCAGGCTCTTCATCCTCATCCTGGCTGTCCTGTATTCACATAGGTCCTGGTTTGGCATTTCATGATGTATGGCACCCTATGAAAGATCTGTGCTGCACTGCAGCACCCAGAGTAGATCAGTAGCTGTGGTGTGCCAGAGAACACGTGTCGAAGAATCCAGCTCTCAGCAGTCAACAGAGTAACATTTCCAAATCAGAATGTGTGTCTTCCATCTAATTATTCATTTTCATTTAAATGTTTTAGTTTCAAAACTTCTTTCGCAGTTTATTTTTGGGCAAACATCAGTGAAAAAATACTAACAGGCTTTCCTCTGGAAGCCTCCCCAGAATAAAAGGCACTTTAAATCTTCCAGGAGACAATCCTAGAACTAGGGTTCTAGAAATGGAAGTTCTGACACAGAATCACAGAATGGTTTGGGTTGGAAGGGACCTCAAAGATCATCTAGTTCCAACCCCCTGCCACGGGCAGGGACACCCTCCACTAGACCAGGTAGCCCAAAGCCCCATCCAACTTGGCCTTGAACAGTGCCAGTCAGGGGACATCCACAGCTTCTCTGGGAAGCCCGTGCCAGTGCCTCACCACCCTCACAGTGAATAATTTCTTCCTTATAACTAATCTAAATCTCCCTTCCTCTATCTTAAGGCCATTACCCCTTGTCCTATCACTACATGTCCTTGTAAATGGTCCTCTCCAAATTTCTTGTAGAGCCCCTTCAAGTACTGGAAGGCTGCTATAAGGTCTCCCTGGAGCCTTTTCTTCCCACAGGCTGAACAAACCCAACACTCTGAGCCTGTCTTCACAGCAGAGGTGCTCCAGCCCTCTGATCATCTTTGTGATCCTCCTCTGGACTCGTTCCAACAGCTCCATATCCTTCTCATGTTGCGTGCACCAGAGCTGGATGCAGCACTCCAGGTGAGGTCTCACAAGAGTGGAGCAGAGGGGCAGGATCACCTCCCTCAACCTGCTGGCCATGCTTCTTTCAATACAGCCCAGAATCTGTGTGGCTTTCTGGCCTGTAAGTGCACATTGCTGGGTCACGTTGAGCTTCTCATCCACTAACATCCTCATGTCAATCTCCTCAGGGCTTCTCTCAATCCATACAGGATAAAATTCTTTGTAATGCATCTACTTTGTTCATGTCCAATACTGCTCCTTGTTGATGTGTGTCAATATTTTTTGCCATCATTATTTAGGATTTGAAGAAGGAAGACTAAATGTTTGTCAAGAAATGTATATAATGAGAGAAATTTCATCTAACGGTTTTAAACAGAAAATAACATAGAATAGTAGCAAAAAGTTATATTCTCCATTATGTTGTCTGGGACAGTAATTTCTCATATAAATCTGCATCTGTAAATATCATCCTGCAGATATGTACCCACCTTTACTTTGAACCTAGATGAATATTTGGAACAAGATATAGATCACTTCTGAATGATTAATGCCACAGTAAACTGGAATCCATAAACTAGGATTTACAATTTCAGCATCGCTGTCTTACAGAAAGAACTTCTTATTACTTCTCTCCCCTTGTGAGTGACCTTCATCCTACTCTGAAAATAAAACAGCCATTTTTTTTTCATAAATCAATGGAAATGCATTTATCTTCATTTGTGATCAGCCCTCAGCTTTGCCATGCTGTTACTGTTAGCCTGCAATGCAGCATAATGCAGTAGTAGAAGGGGGAAGTGACTGGGAGAAATACAGAAGCAAAGTCATCACTAGCCATATCATGGACTTGGAAGAGTTAGATTAGGTCTAGTCCATCTGTTCAAAGCATAAAACACAGAAGAGCAGCACTCAGTACAAATGTTTAGTAGACATGGCAGCCTTCTCTGAAGGCCCATGTGTGTAACTGCAAGAAAAGTTACATCAATTATGCATCTCCAAATACCTCTGCCACACTGTGTCGAGACTAATATCAATTTACACATTTTCAGAATAAGCTTTTTTCTTCCTAGGAAGTAGCAAAAAGTCATGAGAAAACAGGGTCAGATACATGAATAACATCCAGCTGAACCTAACTCCTCCATGCAGCTAACTGTAACAGGTGGTAAGTTTTTTCTAATCCAGGTATGAACATCCCCTGACTTGGCGACACTATTTCTAGATATACCAAGGCGTATATTTCTCAGAAGATAAATCCCAGCTCTATCAACTAAATCTTCACACCAATAAACTGTCTAAAGCTTTTGCAGCATTTCACAGAGAGCCAGGCACACGCAGCTCTGGCAATAAGGATGCTGCTTTGCAAAGGAAGCTCAGGGCCCTCTGATGCTGACAGTTTCAGAGTATCCCTCAGAGCCAACCAGAAGCTCTAGAAGAAACCAGCAATTATCAGAATGGGGAGGTTCATGTTGCCTGTGAAGGAGACATCCCCATTTCTTATCTATGAAGTTACTGTAGGTTAAGGGTACTGTGCTTCTGAACATAGCTGTCCAAGCGCAGATTTTGTGTGTTTCCACTAACACTTTTAATGATCACACTTTTGATTGGTTCATGTATCACTCTCCTGAGTATCCCTGTGTACATAAGCTCCCTGTTTAAACCCACTGACATACACCCATGCAAACTACTGTTTATACTGACATAAGGAGACTTCCATTTCTACCTCAATACCTTGTTCTGAGTACTCATATTCCTTGGGCATATCCTTGATCATTGACAGGACTGTAACACTCGGCCTTACTGGGAACATGACTTAATTACCCACCATTTGGCCTGCTTTTTACCTCACAAAATGGATCTGCAGTGTTACATTTTCACTCAGTCCAGCAAAGCTTCTCTTTAGAAGCAGGAAATGAGGATTTATCATCACCTGTTAGCATTTCCCCACTTCATGTACCATTTAACAATCTCATTCATGAGACTGAACATTCAAACCTGTTTTAGCTGCTGGTCTGAGTAGTCCAGCCAGGTACAGGATCTTGTATGAGCCAGATATTCACACTGTTCTGAACATCTGCTGTTCTGAAGCAGATAAGGATGGTGTTAAGTTAGGCTGTGTTTTAGTCAACAGAGGATGATGTCAATAAACAGTGCATCAAAGAACATTCTTTGAGGAAACAGAAGGATTGGAGATGTTCTGACTTCTTTTTTTTTCCTTGAAAGTCATCATTTTAACCAAATTAATATATTTTACTGAATAAGGTCTCCCCTCTTTTCCCTAGGTATTTCATTGCAAGGGAACTGCAAACCAAACCAATCCTTGGAAGAAGCAGAGAACAGCACATGCTTGCTAACCCAGCACGAAGAGTTGTATGGCAAAAAGTCACCAACGTGTCACTGATGCGGCACTCCTGGACCACATGAGAAGACAGTAGCAAACAACAGGCTTCATCTCACACAGTTCCCCCCCCATTCTCTAAGAGATGCTGAGTGATGGTTTTCATCTGGTACAGATCTATTTAAGCTCACCCCTTTTTTTTTTTTCCTCAGCAGGCCATTTTGGAGTATTTCTAGAGGGGTACAAGCATAAATATTAAATTACACTGAACAACAACTTCTCCTCACCCTCCAGATTTCATCATTACGGTTGTCCCTCCAACCTGTCTAGTCTTACAGGCTGGTGGTGTATTCCCTAGTGAGCTACTCCCACCAAAACTGAGACAACTCAAGGGTTAGGAAAGTGGAGGGTACTAAAGTCCAGCTTTGAAGGAAACATGGCTTATCTTAAGCTTCTTCATCTGATAGCACATCAGTAGTCTATCTCAAATCCATAAAGAATAGCAATGGTTTGGTGGGCAAAACAGACCCAACACAGAGTGCTGAAGAGAAAGTTATCTAATTTATTACACTACGCTTAAGAGAAAACAGTGAAAAAACAGTCAGGAGTGCAACCAACAATCTTAAAACAAATGCAAACACTTTTTCCCCCACCACTCCCTCCTTAGCAGACTTTAGTCAGAAGTTTGCTCCCTTCTTCCCTCTCGGTCGCAGCCCAGGAGGGGCAGGGACTGGGGAAAATGGGGGTCTCGGTAAAACCTTCCCCCCACCCCTCCATTCTAAAGCAGACTGCCCTTTAGCCATGATTTTGCTCCCTTCTTCCCCTCTCCTGCTCGCAGCACAGGACGGGGGGCAGGGACTAGGAGATGGGGGGTTTAGTCAGTCCCTTGCAAGATGGTTTCCTTCTCGGCCGGGATGGGGGCATCCATTCCACACACCCTCCCCCTGCTGCACCGTAGGATCTCACCCATAAGAGTCAGTCCTCCATGAGCTTTCTCCAAGGCAAATCTCTTCCCACCGGGCTTCATCTCTGCTCTGGCTGGCAGCAATAAATCACAGTGTCTCTCAGTCCCAGTCCTCCACGGGGCTATGATGCCTCCTCCAGCAAACCTGTTTGGCTCATCTCTGTAGGTCGCTTGTGCTGGCAGGGGCTCATCCCAACGTAAGTCACGGCATCTTCTCTATGTCTCCACCAGCTCCATCCAGCGTGGAGCCTCTCCACCGGGCAGGTCGGGTCTCTGCCTCCTCCATGGGTCCTCTCCTCCGGCTACTCCACGTGCTTCTGCTCGGGCTGCAGGGGCATCTCTCTCGCCTGGGTACCTGGGCACACCTCCTCCCCCAGCCTTCCCGGCCTTTTGTGTCTGTCAACTGCTTACATTTATATGCAAATTTGTATCCCAATGCCCTTAACGGGCCAAACTTTGCAGCCTTCCTGGCACTCCGTGTTCTGGTGGAGTCTTTGTCTCCTATGTGTGATTCTCAGAGGTGCTATCAGCAGGCCTGCCGAAGATTCCAGCAGCCATTTTCTGCAGCCCCTGGCCCTCTCTCAGTAGCCAACTATGCAAAACTGTGACAAAAGCATAGCATAACAAAACAGTATGATGAAAAAAAAAAAAAAGGTTTAGGTTATCATAGTCACTTGAAGAATGGTTGTTAGTGTTTTCCCTGTTTCTCTGAAGTGAGCAGGGAGCTGAGACCGCAGATCTTCCCACCCAACCACCTCAACAGCCTGTGTTGCACTGCTAAACATACAAGCGTGTGCCTAATTTCATGGCTGTGAGTAATTTACAATAAGCCCTTTTCCAGCTTCTTTTAAAACTCTATCCAAGCAGAAATAAAACATTAAATGGGAAAGACAAGTCACACTTTTCAGCTGTCAAATTAAGACAGAGAAGCACCCATGTCATCACACCTCCTGCTCCCAAGAAAGGAAAAAACCAGGTTATTTTAGAACAGGCTCTTTATATCTGAGTACTGAACATAATTCCTCCCCAAATGACTGATCACTTCAGCAGAAAGATCTACACATGAAGCCCAAGCGTTTGCTAGCAGACAGTGGCAGCATACACACACAGTTCCATTACTGAGGTTTGTGTTTTCAGTAAGGAGTTATTTTTGAAGAAAAAGCCCCTAGCAATTAAAAATAAAAAACCCAAAACCCGAACAAACCCCCAATTATACAGACTTAAAGAAAAGCAGGTCCTTGGCCAAATCCTAAACAAAGACCTACAGATTAAAGCACAGTCATTAAGTGGACGGCTTCCTATTAGCACTAGACATCAGCTCCTGCTGCCAGCTATGACGCTAGAGCTGGACAAGACAGCTTCCCCAGAAGAGGGGCTAGTTTGCATCTCTGCATGAGGGTAGATGCATGAAGAGGGTGTTTTGGGAGGGAAGGACATCTTTGAGCAGAAAGTATCATCCATCACCAGGGAAACAGCTTCTGTCTGAAATGAGCTGTAAGACCAGTTTGGTTTGGCACCAACCGAAACACTTTGCTAATACAGTCAAACCAACAGGGCCCAGCTGCCTTTAGACTGGAAATATGACAGGGCTTCCTTACTGGTAACTTCCACAGAAACTAGAAAACAAAATAAATGGAATAAGTGTAACCACATGTATGCCATAGAAGAGTTAACACACAGATGCTGTTTTCTTCATTGAGGAAGTGTCATGAAGTGCAAGCGTATTTACATTTGGCACACAATATTAATTACTGACACCAAAGCAACGTGGTTCTGAGCCCCAAGCAAGAACATCTGACACTTTCCTCTGAAAATCATTAAGGACTGAGTACCCTTCTTAACCTGGTTTCATTATGGAAGCAATACCGGTGAGGTGATAATTAAAAAAGGGAAAAGAAGTGCCTCATACCAGCTATCTGACATGGTGACCTTCCCTCTGGAAACCTTCATCATGCAAACCACCCTTTTGACCTAGAAGATGTCTCTGAATTTTTTGATGAGCCTCTTTTCGGGACTGTATTCTGCTGTTGGAATCAGCAAGCTGAGGTTTGCTGATTACTTTTGCAAGTAATGGCATGTGAAAGCTTAGTCCAACAGAGCAAAAGGGAAGCGTGGACGCTGGCAGGCTTGGGCTGGGACTCAAGCTTGGGTGCTGCAAGCTCTACAGTCAGGGTAGTACAGCGGCATGTCCTTCCTGGAGCCACTTGGTACATGAGCGGGCAACTCCGGTCAGAGCTAGCTGCAGCTTTTTGCTGTCTCTGTCCTCTTAAATCATCAGGCCTGCAAACAGCACGCATGGCCAACTGTGCCTGTGAGGATATGGCCCCAGTGACACTGGACCAGGTGTTATTTGCCCTCCCACAGGACAAATAAGGGCTAGTTCTGGATTAGGACTCCGCCATACGAAGGGTTGTGAGCTCACAGAGCAAAAGGCCAATGTCTGACTGTCACAGCCTGAAGCGTTGCCTGGCCTATAGCTGTGGAGAGATCATGACCGTGGGTTTGTACGATTCTGTGGCATGCAAGAACATGGAAGCTTTATCCTCTAAATTTCTCTACCCTATTACAGATTACCTCAAATACAACAAAAAACACCGCTAGCAAACATACCTATGGTATATATCCATAAAATGGATATATATTAAGCCATTACAAACTGCTATCAGCAATCAATAATATAATATCGATCAACAGCATGGCATCAATCAACAGTAGCATCAACCAGTATTGTACAATCGATAACAGCAGCAGCCAAGAAGCTACAAGTGTGACAGATTGCTACAGTTTAATAAAGCAGATTTGCCAACAATATAACAGAAGAGATATTTATGACAGATTATGTACATGAATATATATACTATTGATATGAAGTGAATTCAGGTTTCAGAAAGATCCAAGCCATCCTAAAAGGGCGAGGAGGGACACGACACAACAGACAGATCCCAGTGGGGAACAAACTGTCCCCAAAGGAGGGAAGGACAGAATGAGCTGGTATGACAGCAGGCAGAGTCCCACTTCCAAAACGATCCACATCACAGACTCTGGTTTCAGACAGGCATCCCTGGGGAGAACCCAAGAGCTTGTAAGAAGTTCATGTGGGATTCAGATGGGAAGTTCTCAGAAAGAGAGGCTCCATTTTGGAAAAAAATCGAGTCCTTTTTATATCATAGAGATATAAGAGGGAGTGGGAAATTAGGCAGCCAATAGATGTTGTTAATTTTTATTTTTCACTCGTAACAGATGATGCTGTTTTCCTTCAGAGCAATTTTATTTTTTTCAGACTGTTTTCCCACTTTCTCAGACGATAAATTACTGTTACAGTCCCTTGTTTCGTGCTTGCTGGTGGCATCTGTGGATGTCTCTGGTTTCAAGGTACCCTGGCTGCACTTCAAATGGGCCAACTACATTTTAAAGGCTGTTTTCTTATGGTTCACAATGTGGGTCTCCAGGCTTACAGTTCCAGGCTGGTGGGCCTTCTTCCTCTGTCAGTATTTCTGAGCAGACAATATCTTTTGTTCAGTAATTTCTAACCAGGCTGCCTTTATGGCTGCTCACATCACTGCCTAAATGGGTTATTTTTAATACACAGTGACATGCTAAGTCTACAAGATTTGGCTCCCAGATCAACAGCATATTCAGTAGAGAAGTGGCTAAAAGATTTAAATCTCCAGTTAAAATCTCCAAGTACAAAAGATGAACTAAAGGGAAAGGCAGACAGAGAGACATCTCATAAGCAGGGCTAGGCAAAATCCTTTTCTTTCAGAAATGCCAGAGCTCAATCAAAATTACTCCGAGAGGTTCTGACCAGCTCCACCACTAAGCACTGTGTGGCTACTGCAATTTTCCATCCTGCAAAAATGAAGCATGTGAGAGCCTCCAAGAATTCGGCGATGCCTGTACTTTATTTGATACTTTAAAGCTAAACACATGTATCAATTACTGCAGAATCAAGACCAGATGTGCAAATGAGAGCAAGCAGGAGCAAGGAGTCTCTCTGAACTGATGATCCTGTGAGCATTACCTCTCACAGAACATTCAGGAGAGCAGCCATGGCCAAGTGCACAGCACCCTTCTCTTGTCCAAGCTGTTGAGCAAACCAGTGTTCATCCACCAGTGTGCTCCACAGTGGTCTGATACTCACTGATGTCTCAGTTTCTGTTAAATGGTATTTTGTGCACCAGAGATTAAAAGACATTGCTGGTGATAACCCAGCAAGGGGAAGGGTCGCTGGGAGTGGAGAGAAGGAGGAATCTACATTAGTTAAAAATTACAAAAGAAGTAAGCGTAGAAATGTGAGACAGATCAAATACCCACCTGGAACTCCCAGAGTGGTCCTTTTCATGCTGGCTTGCCTTAGCACCAGATATGTTCCCAATTTCCAAGAATAAAAATAGAAATATCTTGTGAAAGTGCACAACTTGTATGCTTGTCCCTACCCTTTTCACAACTTTGCCCTCCAATGTCTCTTACCCAACAGAGCTGCCGGTCACCAGTGAGCTCTCTGTAGAAGCCTCCAAAGTTGTTGACAATTTCTCCCATGCCTCTGTTGACCATATAAAGAAAGCTTTGACAGTACCTGACTGCAAAGCATAGCAGAAGTCACTGCCTCATTACAGCCAAATGCCTGTAATGGAATGACTGTGGGGCCTTTCCTCAGCTGATACTTCAAGGAGTAACCTTTTCCAACAGTCTATGAATTTGAAGTATCAACATGGAACCGTTCATGTTGCACCCAGATCTGGGTGACCACTGTCAAATGAGTTTCATGGCTATGCTTTATCTTATACTTGTCTGGCATTTCCAGATGCTGATCTCTTCCTCCAAAAATTAATAACAACAAAGGGCTTTCAAGATGAAGAATTTCTCTTGTACCACCTCCTGCTCCACAGAGGAAGAAAACAGCCACCCTAGACTGACAGCACAGAAGACTGGTAAGGAGACAGAGGTCATTAGAGCACACTTCCTCTGAGGAAAGCTGGGTTTCTATAAATGAGAGAACCTTTACATACCATCCCTTTCAAGCAACTGCTGTGTCTGCCAGAGCTGGTTTGGTACTTGCAGTCATGTTCAAATTCTTATTTTCTCATAAGGCATTCTGTTTCTGGCAGTGAGATGATAATGACAGTTGTGGTTCAGCTCTTTCAAGTCCCCAAGACTCAGGGCTGAGGCTGATTCTGCTTTTCTCCAGCCCCACATGCCACTACTCAACATCAACATATATTTGCAGCAAAGGTTTTTGTTAGGGTAAACCACATGCAAATCATGCCTAGCAAACCATCAGACAAAGGACAGACACAGTATGAAGCCTTGTGCCAACCATCATAGGACAAAGACAATTTTAAGAAATATGAGACCATGAGTCCAATTCTGTGAGGTCTCCCCTGGTCAGGATATTTGCTTGAGATTGGAGGAACTGGTGCCTGAACCTCAGTTTTGTAAGAAACTTTTTGCATGATTCTGGCTAAGACCTTGCCTTTGACTCAGTTCCTCTGCTGTTCCCACCTGCGCTGTGGGAAGAATCACAGAATCATAGGGGTTGGAAGGGCCCTCCAGAGATCATGGGGTCCAACCCCTCTGCCAAAGCAGCTCCCTAGGACAGGTCGCACAGATAGGCGTCCAGACGGGTCTTGAATGTCTCCAGAGAAGGAGACTCCACACCTCCCTGGGCAGCCTGTCCCAGGGCTCTGAACATCCCATCGTGCTTTCCTCGGATGTGATGAATCACGTACTACAGTGGCTGAGGTCATTTATGTGTCTAGGCAGGTCGTACCAAGCACATTTCACTCATGGTGACAGAAGGGTGTTCAGCATCTTGTAACAGAGCAGGTGATACACAGACTCAGATCTCAAGCTGACTGAAGGTAACGGTTTATCCTTAAAGAAGCTTAAATAACTGAGTGCTTGCCAGATGGCTAAGTGATTAAAAAAAAAGGTAGACGTTTCTGTAAGAAACAATTACAAAAGGTAGACTGAAGGAGGAAAAGGCACGGCTTTATCAAGTGATGGGCTTTGTGGGTGTGCAGCTGTTTGCTTAGACGTTTTCGATATACTCCGTAGTGTCAGAGAAACACCAGGCTCGGCTGGCAAAGAAGAAATCACTCATGCTGTGGGTAGGACACCAGCTGCAAGGGTGCTAGAAAGCCCTTCTGAAGCACTGCTGCAAAGCAATTACGTATAGAAGTTACACTTGGCATGAGAAGGGAGCAATGAGAACCACGGAGGAACTTAATTTAAAGATGTGCTCACTGGGGACCATCGCATCCACCTGCTGTGGTAACAAGCACTTTGCCTCCTGCCTGCCTGGCCATGCATACCAGCGAGTTGGGGAGGTGGGTGCTACTGAGAATCACCACCACCCTCAGAGAGCGAGGCCAAGTTCTTACCCACAGGTGGGCTGTCTGTGAGGTGGCTAGCTGCAGACTAGGGCTAGCCCTGGGCTGAGCATGCCAGGAGCTGGCAGGGTTTCCCAGCTCAAGCTCCACACTGTCTGTACACAATGACTGATACACGGGCTTTGTGGTGGCCAAATTGCTGTGTGGGGCCCTGCTGGCTTTACCCTGGTTTTTCCATTTTTCTGGGGAGTAGCTCAGGTGTCCTTTGTGGGGCATAATGGGAAATTCACTGTAGGCTTTTCATAGGAAATCATCTCTCCATGCTCAAGATCAGGAGCCAAGGTTCCTAGGCAATGCTAAAAGCTGCCCATCTGGAAGGAAATTCCAGTAGACCAAAAGCTAGATTCCAGCTGCTGCTCAGTCACATCTTCAACTTGACCCTGGATGAGTCAAAATACCTCTTCCCTCCCCCTGTGTGTTAGTTTGCTAACCAGAAATATTGAAACTGATCTCATTTGTGAAGCATTTGAGAATGAGAAATGCTGTATTAGGTAATAAAGGTTCTCAGGTGAGATGGGAGATGCCTTGGAAACCTTGAAGAGGATATACTGCATATCACTATTTTCCCATTACCTGGCATAACAGTGTCTGTCCTGGGCCAAAGAATAAATGAGGGTGGTGCCATTTTGTTGATAAATCAAGAGGATTTGCACGACTGGATCTCAGTAACTCCCTGAATGCTCTTTGTCATCCCCAAGCTGCAGAGAAGGTCGTGCTTTCTTACCTCAATGATCAATTGAACTTGGAGGGCATAGCTCTTCCTCCGTGTACACACACTTGCTCTTCAAAACATAATGACAATCTAAAAAGGCTGGGGCTGTTCTGATGGCAGTGGCATCAGAGATTATATTTAGCCTATTAGTAATCTACTTATGATAACCCCAAGCCCACTGATGCTATTGACTGAACTGCAGTTTCCCTTTTAAATTTCCATTCTGTTCCTCAGGCCCTGTTGAGTTTAACTAGATAACTGTCCTCTCTCCTTTAAGAGGAGCAAATCAAAGGCAACACAATGGCCAACACATGTTTCTATTCATTTAAAGTAAAGGAAATACTAAGAGGGGATAGACAGCGGTCTGTGGAAATACAGAGTTAATGCAGCAGTTATCACAGTTAGACAAAACCCATGCCTTTAAATTGAAAGAGAACATTAAAGATAAATAACTGACATGTTCTGTAAAAGAAGCAAACGTTTGCATGGGGAACTGTCACAGAAAATAAGCGTAAAGTGTAGGACCAGTAAAGAACACTGGTCCCTTTGTTAATGTCTGAACTATGTTAAGTTCCTAGGTACTCTGTAACCACATGGAGAGGAGGGGAACCTAACACAAAATACAGCATCTGTTTCCTAGTGGATGTAAAGCTACTTGCTAGAGTGTCTAAAAAGCTACCACACTGGGTCTGAGCTTCAGAAGCAAGCACATGGCTTGGTTTGGGTTCCAGGGACAGTTAGGATCTCTGTACCATTTTTTTTTAAACTGAGAGCTGATGAATGGTCACTCTTACAAATGACTGCAGAGTGATGCTCTTTTGGTGCTGGGATTCTACAAATGATATGAAAGGGCCTCGCTCCACTTCTGTTGTGCACAAGGGAGCAGATGCTCCTCAGTTCCCCTGCATTTCTACCTGCTTTTGAAAGTACAGCAGAGAGGATATCATGGTTTAACCACAGCCATCAGCTCAGCCCCACAGAGACACTCACTCACTCCCCCCACAGTGGGATTGGGGAGAGAATCAGAAGGGTAAAAGTGAGAAAACTTGTGGGTTGAGATAAAGGCAGTTTAATAGGTAAAGCAAAAGCTGCACGTGCAGGCAAAGCAAGACAAGGAATACATCCACCATGTTCCATGGGTAGGCAGGTGTTCAGCAATCCCCAGAACAGCAGGGGTCCATCATGCCTAACAGTTACTTGGGAAGACAAATGCCATCACCCTGAACAGCTCCCTCCTCTTCCTCCTTCCCCCAGCTTTATATGCTGAGCACGATGTCATGTGGTACAGGGTATCTCTTCAGTCAGTTGGGATCAGCTGAGTCCTCCCCCATCTCCTTGTGCACCCCCAGCCTACTCACTGTTGGGGTGGGGTGAGAAGCAGCAAAGGCCTTGGCTCTGTGTAAGCCCTGCTCAGCAGTAATGAAAACATCCCGGTGTTATCAGCACTGTTGTCAGCACAAATCCAAAACACAGCCTCATGCCAGCTACTATGAAGAAAATTGACTCCATCCCAGCCAAAACCAATGCAAATAACACCTGCTTCCCTCTGCCCTGTAAGGGAGTGCAGTGCTTCTCCCTGTGCTAAGGGAGAAGCAGAGAAACCGTTGCTATTTCTCCCCTATCCAAGTCAGTAGGGAAGCGTGGAGAAAAAATAGGAACCTGGTCCTAGAGCAAATGCTGAAGCCTGTGGCTCTTGAAGTCCCACAGTGGGGTCTGCTCCCCACTCTCCAGCACGTAGCAACCTCTCGCACCTAACAGCCACCAGCAGCAAACTCCATGACTCTAGGTCAGAGCCCAGCCTGTTCACTCAAGGTCACTATGTCAAAGACAGACACAACCATCCCTTTCCCATCTACCACCACTTCCTACGCCCTCTTGATAAGATACCTTCCAGAGATGCATAGAAGCATTCCCAGCCTCCTGCAGTTCCTACAAGGCCAATGGTGGTCTTGCTCCGGCATTAGGATCAAGCTGAAGCAGGTCCAAGATGGTTTGCTATGAAGGCACCTGTACTGCACAAATCAATGAATTTGTGCAAGGATTCTGGAATTCAGCACTTACCCACTCCCTCCTCCTGTCCTGCTCACAGGGCTCAAATCAGTTATTCAAATTTTAGTCTTACATTCTGTAGCAAGGTGAGAATTTGGATCTCCTGCTTACAGGGAGTCCTCCAGTGATTTAAACCCAACATGATCAGCAGTTTAAGTGAAGTCTTGTGTGTTGGGGCAAAGTTGGCACAAACACAAATATCTACAGTGTATTCACAGAGAACTTGGAAAAAAAAAAGATTATTGGACTGAACAGATCAAAATAAGTAAGGAAAGTGGGTGCTCAGTTGTTTATATTCATTTATACTCATTCCATTGTGGATAATGTCCTTTAGAATAAAAAAACATTGTAGAAGACTATGGGTAAGAAAGCATTCCAGCTATTCTCACCCATCAGCAAACTCCAGGAGAACTACTTTCTTATTTAAAAAACCCAGAAAACCTCCAAACAAACCAACCAAGACTACTTTTCAGTGGTCAGAGCTTCTGACAAGCCTTGGGAAAAGACAATTCAGCAGTTGCAAGGATAAGAACACGTAAGGTTCTTTTCATAACGCTTTATGCTGCAATAGGGATGGATTTTATCTAAGTAGTAGGATTGCACACTTTTTATTTTTGTAAGTTTACTTAAAAATAGTATAAAAAGCATTCTTAAAATGCTACAGCTTGGAACAAGCCATGACAGAAGCAATCTGCAGGCCTAGCACATGGAACGGGTATCACCGCATTCTGATGTGTGACAGAGAAGAGTACAGATTACCAGAAATTACACCACTGTTGTCATTAAAAACAGTAACACATTAATCATGTTACAGGAAATACTAAAAATTGAGTAAGTTGTGTGGTTTGTAGGTTCTGGAAGAAGAATGGTTTTAGTGCTGTATTAGGTGTTATTGAAACTCAAACTCCTTGAGGTCCTTAACCTACGGCGGCACTGTATGGACACGTCAGGGTCTGGGTTGGAGTTGTGCTGGTGGGTGAGCCAGTAACATTCAAGCTGAAAGAAAACATCAGCAAGAGTGAATGTATCAAAATCCCTTAAAAACAGCACAGAAGCTGACAGTGGCTGCTGTTACCAGAGAAAGCACGGGAGGGGAAACACACCTGCCCTCCTGTGTGGCAGCGACCGACAGCCGAGAGTCCGTGTGCGTTGGACTTGCTCTCCCAAGGAACACCATCTGCCTGTCCGTCACAGGGGTTAGCTCTAAGTCTAGACAGACTTGCTCTAGCCCGTCGCTGTCAAGCACTGATCTAGAAAGCGTCTCCCCTTTTCACAGCAACAACACACACACAATGAAGTCAGCATCTTGTATGAAAATGACACTAAAATAGTCTACAGAGGATAAAAACGCACCCCAAACTCATGAAGGTTTTCTTCCCCTCAATAGAAAGGCTGCTCTGCCTTTGTTCCCCTCCTGTCTCCCACCACCTGCCGCCCCCCACTCTGGCTCTTCCTCAAATAAGCAGATGCAATCAAGGAGAAATTTATTTTGAACCAATTCTGCAAAACAGTTCAACAATGCCATACTTTATAAAAATACTTAGTTACATAATTAAACTTATTACTATTTATATAAAAAGTGTGAATGTGAATTTTAAACTCTGTTAGGGTAAGAACCACATCAAAGTCTTTAGGTGAAACATACATTTTCATAAACATACAAACTCTTCTGGAGGAGTCTTATAATACACAACCATTTACAATGAACATGTTCATTAAGTTAGTGTTTTATTCCTTTACTATACAAGTGTTATTACAATGAACTGTTCCATTCAGTAATTAAAAACCCAAACAATGCCAACGTCATTCTCGGCATTTTTTTGTTTTAACTGTATCAATACATGAACTCATATGATTGTGTTACTCATTTTAAAATATTTAGAAAAATTAAAATCCCATCTATTTTGGGGTTTATCTTTTTTGTGTGTGTCCTTTTTTGTTTTTGTTGTTGTTTTTTTTTACATAAAGCCCTTTTAAAACATGATAACCACAGATGTTGTGTACAGGTGATGAGCGATGATGAGGGAAAATGAAAAACGATGGCACTGTTCTTACAAAGACCTGTTTGGTAGTTGGATCCAATGTAGTGTAAAACCCATGAAAAATGTTAAGTTTAGTACCAGAACTACATTAACCAGCTTTTTTGAAATTCCTTTCTTGGCTAGCTTTACAATGATAACATGAATTCCAACCTGGTAGCTAAGTAGGATTTTAGTGTTTCAATATTAAAGTACACAAGCTTGATCAGAAATTCAAGAACCTCATGCAAATTGTCGAGTAAAAGACATGATGTTATTGCTTGATATGTCAGTAGCCAAGGAAAACCTAGATGTAGTGTCAGCTGCGCTGAATGCCAGCAAGTTCCAGCGTCACTATATTCGGACAACATTAAATACATTTCATCTCTTTACCTTTTAAACTTTCACATTTTCTTCCATTTAGTTTCAGTTAAATAGTTCTGTAGGAAGGGCAGAAATGGGAAGAGCAACTGCATGTAAGTGTGTCTTAATAGTCAAGAAAAAGTAAAAGTGCAATCAAATCCCTGAACTAGTGACAGCTAGCATTGGTGGCACCCGCTCTCGGTAACACATACAGGCCACATACAGCGGGACCAAACCTGCCTCTGAAAAAGGACTAGAGAGCAGCCGCTTACCAGCTTCGGTCTTGCTTTCCTGGTGAGTTTGGTTTAGGTAGTCTTCCCATGCAAAAGCTCCTTGGATCAGAGCTTAAACGGTTAAAGGCTTCCCCCTACCCCATCCCGGCTCCGCCGATTGTAGTACATAGCTTCAAGTTCAAATAGCATCATACTTTATCAACGCCACTCTATAAAACATCACCTCATTTTCTAGTTACCTTCATTATTCTTAATTAGTTATGCAGAAAGAAAAAAAAGAAAAAAACCTCTCTCATGCTACTTTCCAGTTATATCAACACAAGTATTAACACAGTGCATTATGCTCTCTAATTTCACTACTGAGGTCTACCATTTAGATCAAAGTTTGTCACTCCCTGCTCCGATTTCTCTTGTAACCTGCCTACCCTAATTAAATCCACGCAAGAGGAAGCTTAAGGGTCAAGACTACAGATCAAGTACAGTTGTACCATCTTGGGGGGGGGGGGGGCAAGGGAGGGTGTATGGGGGCACATATGTGTAATTCTGAACAGAGTATTACAGAACTGGAATAGAATTGCTTGGTCCCACAAAGTTCTTCTGCTTTAATAATGCCTTACCCCATGATCGCATTATTTCCAGACAATTCCCTCTTCAGTAGAATGATTATCAAATGTTGGGGAAATAAAGGATTTGAAACATCGTTTTTCCCACTACTGTTTACACCAACACTCATTTTTCTACCCTGTATTTTCAGTCAGCTTCCTTTGGACCCTGAAAATAACTTGGGAAAAAGGGAGAATAAAAAATAATAAAATGTCATTGGTAAATTAGATTCTAACACTTTAAAAAGTGGTTTTGTGCAACTGCATTATGAAATTCCAGTTTGCCATTAAAAGCATGCAAAGTAGTGAAGCTTTTCTTTCCTTTGATTCCTTACAGACGTCAGGAATTCTTTGCAAGTCTTTTACATTTGGCAGATCTGTGCATGTTATATAGACTGTTGCCTTATAAATTGTCTCCAGGCTGGTACTGTGGTTCTGTAGCAGTAAAGTAGTCCTCCAAGAAAGACTGTATGTATTCAAATGTTGGTCTCTCATCAGGGTCCTTCTTCCAACACAGTTTCATTACCTCGTGGAGAGACTCCGGGCAGCCTTGTGGGCAAGGCATCCTATAGCCACGTTCCACTTGTTCCAGAACTTCCCGATTCACCATCCCTAAAGGGAAAGCATTTTAGCTCTGAGTGATACCACGCAATAACCACGGTTTCCCTGAGATTTTCAAGTGCCTATCCAGCCACAATGCACATGGACCTACCATAACAGAATCCTTCACAAATGCACTTTATGATTTTTTTTTTAATACATTAAATGCATTTTCTGAAAATTATTTCATTACACTGGTAATTCCTCGTTACTTGATCCTGCTTCCATTTGTATGCTTTCTCATTTCTATACTTTCCTACTGCTTTGGGGTGTCCTTCCAAAAAGGTGACTAGAGCACAAATACCTTCTGCCTGCCTTGGGTTCCATTCAAGGATCCCTTTGGAATCAGGCCAAGAAAAAGACCTTTTATACCTGCCTTCCAAATTCCAGTCACAGCAAAATATCTGACAAAATAGGTTAGGTATGTTTAGTTTCAAAAACTGGTCCAGCAGGTTCACTCTAGCAACACTCACTGTAGCTTGTGAAAATGTTTAGAGTAGGAATTTCAGGGACAGACAGGTAGGAAAACATGAGGATACCCGCTAATCTGAAATGAACTCTCAGTCACGTTTACAAATGCTGCTATCTTAAAAGACTTAAAGTACATCATAGTTAATCTGCAAATAAAACAAAGTAGCTGTGCTAACAAAAGAACCAGTGAAGCATGACTAAGGTTTTTTTTCCTCTGCCTGTCAACTGTGGGCTCTAAGTGAAGGCAGAAAGTACAGAAGGTAACTTCAGAAGCACAGAATACAACAAAGAAAAGAAAAATCTGTTGAGTTTTCCTCTTACCTGGATATGGCACTCTCCCCTTTGTTACCAGCTCTGTCAGTAAAATCCCAAATGACCACACATCCGACTTGATTGTGAACCGACCGTACAATGCTGCTTCTGGAGCGGTCCATTTAATTGGGAATTTAGCTCCTGCAAACATTGGGAGGGCAGATACTCAATTTTCCCTTGCTTGTGCATCATGTACTTACACTTCAAAATGATTTAAGAAGAACACTGCACTCAAATTTTTACGTTTTGCTTTGTTGACAAACTTCACAGTGGTTTAGTATTTTAGTATTTCAAACTGGAAACCAATTTTCAACTAGGGCAGCAACTATTGGCTATAACATTTGGAAGCACCTAAGACATCTGGGATTCTTAACTCAGTATGTTTCAAGAAGTGGGACAATCTTCAGAATCTGATGAGCAGCCACTCTGGAATCAGCTCTCTTCAAACTGTATAAAGTTGTATGCGAAAAAAAAATAAACTAAAAATGTTTTTGGAAAATACAAGCAAACTGCCAGATAATTTTCAAAATTAAAAAGCTTGCTAAAATTGCACTTAGGGGAAGGGGACACCTAAACACAACTGTGAAAGCACACTTCTATACTTAATCTCTGTTCAGAGAGACAGAATACACAGGTACATTCTGTTAAATGGAACCGCTCTTAAGTAACGTGAAGGTAAATGGTCTTATTTATTCATTCAGTAAATAAACATTCTTACCTTGTCTTGCAGTGTACTCATTGTCCTCTATCAACCTTGCTAAACCAAAGTCTGCTATTTTACACACAAGATTGTCTCCTACAAGAATGTTAGCTGCCCGGAGATCCCTGTGGATGTAGTTCATTCTTTCAATGTAAGCCATGCCATCAGCAATCTTAAAAATAAAGTTTTATTAAAATATTATTTTTATTAAAATATTTTTCATGATTATATACATTTCTCCCAAGAATTAAGCTGCACCCCTTTATTTTAGCTCTGTTCTCATCGTATATGTATAGGAAGCATAGCCCACAAAGCAAGAGCCTGTGAACAGCACTGCTCAGAGTACGTCTGGCTATACGGTATCTGCTAATTTGGGAGCTAGACTGTTTACTTTTGACAAATTACAAACCTACAACCGAAGAAGTAAGACAGAACAGCAGACAACAGTCAGAGCATTCAGTATTTATGCTTCCTTGGTATCTGATACAACAGTACTGCTTTCTTGGTTTATACAGCGTACCTGAGCAGCCATGTCGACCAGCTGTGGGAGTTTTAAGTACTTCCCTTCTCCTTCTTTAAGGAAGTCCAGCAAGCTGCCTGTAAAATATTATGTATTATTGGGATGGGGAAAAAAAAAGAAGGAAAAACCAGAAAAACCCAAGAAAAACCACAAACCCCCATTTAACCCCAGGGGGTTAATTAAACCCCCTGTGGCAGGGGGTTGGAACTCTATGATCCTTGGGGTCCCTTCCAACCCAGAACATTCTGTGATTCTATAATCTGACTTGAAAAACATGAGGTTTTTTCTCAGACATTAAGATTTACCCAGTCATCTCCTAAATCTGTATTTGAAAGCCCACTGTTTAACAGAATACATGACCTGATGACTATTCCTGTAGTTGCCTGTGCCCTGACAACTAGTTGGTGAGTTTAACCAAGTATTCTGGAATCCACTTCAATAATTCAGGTAACTGAACACAGATAAAACAGACTGCCACTAAATATTTGATTGTATGGCCACACATGAGAATTTTTCTCAATATTGCTGGAATCAAAACCCTTCCTAGCTAGATTTTTTTTTCCTCACAAGGAGATTTATAATTAAAGTACAAAAACCCTCCCATCCATTACTTAATTTTTTCTACCAGCTCCCATTATATAGTCAAGAAATTATTCTGAAATTGTTGGTTTTGTTGCTTTTTCTTCCTTACAGGGGGTAAACAAAAGTATCTTCCATTCTCTACAATATATTCTCTTCTCCCATTTATATAATGCAATTGTGTAAAGTACATTGCAAGAGGAGTAGTATTTGAAATCACTTTGAAGGACCTGCACTCCTTTTAAGAGAGTAATCCTCCTCAAAATGTTGAACTCCAGTGGATTCATGGGGGTAGCCATGAAATACTAGATACTTCTGATGGGGTTTTTATCACCTGCTGTTTTTTTGCATTGAAAGTGGATGTATGGCAGGCCAAACCCGCGCTGCTACTGCAGTGTGTGCAGCTTGGTGTTTGTGCTTGCACAGACTTTTCCCCATCTTGGTTCATGAGCTCAAAGGACTGAAGAGACTAACATGTCCACACCAAAAAAAAAAATTGTGTAATCTGTAGTTCTTACCCACCTGTTCTCCTTGTTGAAAGAGAAGGAGAAAGAGACACAAAAAACTCCAATTGTTCTAGTAACTTTCAGCTATAAACCACCAAAGAGGTTTTATGGTTTTTTG
The DNA here is from genome assembly GCA_027925045.1 of Hypotaenidia okinawae. Taxonomy (NCBI): domain Eukaryota; kingdom Metazoa; phylum Chordata; class Aves; order Gruiformes; family Rallidae; genus Hypotaenidia; species Hypotaenidia okinawae. The sequence continues at coordinate 112,642,729 of BSDF01000002.1, read as the reverse complement.
GTAAATGGTGAGGAGTTTTTCAAATGAAAACTGAGGATCCCAGAAACACACAACTCCTTCTTTACTACTGCTTTTGCAAGGTAACATTGCAGTTTTGGTTTTAGTCTCTATAGGTTTTCTTACAGTGCTACTCAACATCTTTTTGTCACAACTGTCTTGCCAAAACCTGATCTCTGAACAGTGAAAACTGATTTTGTCTTGGACTTTAGCAGTGTTTCTGTTTCTTACCAGGATAGCAAAATTTCTCTGTGAGGTGAAGTCTGCATTTTATAAACCAGGGATAATTGACTTGAAAATCTGCTGCTTCTTAACACTAATATGCTTATGATGTTTATTTCTACATTCAGCCTAAATCTCTAAATCTCTGTTTCTGCAGCAAGGGGAGGGGGATATTATGTAGAGCAATGGAAGAAGGTAAAAGGACTGAAAACAAGGAGGTAAAGGAGGGAGTCTAGAAAAAAAAAAAAAAGCAGAACACCCAAAACCTTGAGCTTTTTAAAATTTACTGTTATACTGCTAGAAAAACTAAGAAACACTCCAAACCCACTAACCCAAACCCAACCGATTCTGTCGTTGCGAGCAAGATCTGTCTACAGGCAGGCATATTCTCACGATATCCCCAGCTATACCATCTAACTTAAATGTAACAAGCAGCACACACTAAAAGATAAGGAGAAAAAAACCCACCCCAATCTTATATGTGGCAGATTAGCAAGGGTGACACAGATGTGCAAAAGGAAAATCATGCCTCCACCCACAATCTAAATCAGAACTGTTTCAAGTAGGTCAAGCGTGGCTCATTTTAATTTAATCAAATTACCACTTATACTCCAGTCAGCTTGATCCTAACATTAATTAAGCATTTAATTTGTTGCTGGGATCTTAAATAATCTTTTAAATGCAGTCTCTTCAAACTATCCAGTCGCTCACCTTTTGTCATGAATTCAGTGACGATGTAGATGGGCTCCTCAGAAACAACCGCGTACAACGGAACGAGCTTGTCGTGACGCAGTTTCTTCATGATCTGAGCCTCCTGCAGGAAAGCTTCTGGCATCATTGTGCCAGGTTTTAGTGTCTTGATTGCCACTTTTGTGGTTCCATTCCACGTTCCTAGAGAAGCAAATTAGATTTTATTCTCCCCTGTGATACCCAAGAGATTTTCTGCTAGTGTGTTGCTTTTTGCTTCTATGCTGTTAGCTAGCAGTATAATTAGAACTATGCTGAATATTATTTTCACCTTTATGTGAGTGATTCATTATAAAATTATCTTTTTTTTAGATCCCAATACTGATTTACTTAAAATACTATGAAAACATTCACATCAACAATGGAAAGGTTTGACATTAAGCTCTTACCCATCCATACTTCACCAAAACATCCTTGGCCCAATTTAACTTCCAGCCTCAAAGATTCTCTAGGAATTTCCCAGGCATCTTTTGCTAGTCCCTGTGTTTGTGGTTTCACAGTGGGACACACGGTTGTTAGCTTATGACACAGTCCGTCGGCATGTTCTGGAAAACATAAAAGATAAGCTTCGTAGTTAAAACAGGTGTACAAATTTCATAGTTAAAACAGGGGTAAGGCTGTAACCCTCTAAGGTGGATAAAAAGAACTAGTCCATTTACTGTTTGTCAAGATCAAAAATCAATTGTATAGCTGTGAGTTTTAAAAATAAGCTACATACGCAGTTCTCCCTCACAGTAGGCACGAGGAAGCACTGGGACACTAGAACTTGGGCTTACCTCTGTAGTGTTTCACCAACTTCTGTAGAGATTCAAACTGTGCTCTGGTTGTGATATAGTATCCACCATTGTCAAGTTTTCTGATTTTGTAGTGTTTCACATTATCACCTCTGACCTCATCCCAGTCACGTATAGAAAGGGAGTAAGCACCTAGGAAACAAGTCACATACTTGGTTAATCACCCAAAACTTGAAAACATATTTAACGCATCTCCCCAGCTGTCTTTAAACACATAGCTGTGTGCACACGCATGTGTAACATGTGAAGACAGAAAAATGTCTATCTTGGCAGGAGAGGACTGAGGAAAGAGAGATAATACATATATAAAAAAAATATACATACCTTTAGTGGTTTCACTCTCTCTTACTAAGAAAATACCACGCTGGTTCCCAGGATTTAAAAGCAGCCTTTCTGCATCCTTCCTGCCCATCTTCCCAAAATACCACCTAGGAAATGTTGAAGGAAATGTGTGTAAAAGCTTCCAATGCTCTGGTAACCACAGAAATACAAGATCTGGAATCCCAAGCATTGACTGGGCTTCTAATATCCCAAAGCAGTTACAGATCAACAGAAGTAACGACATCCATATAATCAAAAGATTACGATGACCTATTTCTATCTGAGTCTCGCTTCTACTGTTTGCAAAATGCACGTAAAGGGGCCTCCATCTGAAAATACTAGTTTTTTCTGATGGTTTAACAATGGACATCAACAGTACTCATCGCTGAAAGTTAACACTTTCCTTCTGGTTAAGAAGTTTACAGAATCAAGCTGAATCAGATGGCAGTGAAATACTGTTAGTAGCAAACTCAAAACACTGCAGCAGCCAAACCAACCTCCTCAGACAAATTTTGGCTATATGTTAAAAAACAGTATTTAATGCAAAGCAGATGGGTATAAGTATTATCAGATCACAGGTTCCTTCCTTCAAGTTGGAAGGCCCTCCCTCCTTCATGGGAGGTCTCTCTTCCAGCCTCCAGGTGTGAGATCAGACCTGGGTGTTCAAGGCGCTGCCCGCTCCAGTCTTGAGACCCCTGAAGGATGGAGCCTGCAGAGCTGACCTGGGCAACCTGTGCCCCTGATTGGCTGTCCTCAGACTAAAAAGGTTTCTTCTTATACCCCAGCCGGAACCTCCCATTTCAACTTGTATTGCCTCCCACCCTTCTCTACCTCAGCAGAGGGAGCACTTTTTCCTACCGTTTAGAAACAACCCTGTGGTAGGTATTGTTTGTCTGTAACACTCCATCTTTGTCACATCATTCTGATACTGAAAGTACAGGGACATTTAAAAACAACTGCACTTTTCCTTAAGTTCTTTCATGAACACAATTCCTTCTCCTGCACTCCCACAGAAGCGCGATCATTCTGACGAGCAGCCTGCACGCACCTCTGTCTTGAGCCAGTGATAATTTTAAGGTCCATCTCCCAGCAAATCCCCATTTATTTCTAACTATATATTATTCTGACTGACCCCTAAAGTCACAAAAGAGTGTGAAGTGCAGATTTCAAGCATTTGCATTTGGGACTGTGATAGCACCAAGCAATTCTGTCTTCATGAGTGTTGGGAGAAGAAAAGCAGTATTGGAAACTGCTGCGTAACAATAGTTTTATCAGCAAAACATCTTGCAGGGGGTGGGAAACGTAGGTAAGGAGGGAGCATTTTGCTGGCCTTTGAACAGAATGGCATGTGCAATCACCTGGGAATTTGAAACTTAAGTTTTTATTGTACTTGCAGTTTGACTGTTTAAGTAGATGTGCAAAGTAACAATTGAGTACCAGAGTACATACAAGTGTATGTAACCTATCATCTTACTGAAGCAAACCAAACATTAGTAATTACTTCACATGAAAATGCCTTCTCCCCAGACTAGAGTTTACAAACTGTATCATAAAGTGTTGTTTTATTTCATTACCTATTAAAAAAATAGTAGGGTTTATTTGGTGGTGGTGGTTTGTTGGTTTTTTTTTTGTTTCAGTTTGCTTTGTTTTTAAGAACTTTATAAATTTGTGTTCTGACAACATTAAAAAGCCACAGAGATAATAAGGATCCTGTCACAAACAGTTTTTGGTACAAATGCCTTCAGGCTTAGAAAAGTGCCAGGATTTTCTTTAACTCCTACCCAGGGCTGAGCATTGGTTTTGTGCCTGTAACTCCAACTGCAATCATAACACAAAATTTAGGAACACTATCAAAACTCAGGGCTAACAAACGAACACCATTCCACATGCTACGGTGGTATTTAATAGTTAGCACTAGTTCTTTAAAACAGTAATTTTAAAAAAGCTTCCTCACTCACCTCTAGTCATCACATAAACCTATGACAAATCCTGTCACCCCATCCTGCCTGTCTTCAGGAGCAGTATTTTCTTTGCAGAAACCCCACATTCCTAGTTCGCAAAACACTACTGTTTCTGTTTTCCCCACTATGTTGTTGTAATGACAATATACTTCTAGTGCATAGTCAAAAAAAAAAAGTGAACAAACTCCAAACTTTTTTTTTTTTTTTCAAAAAACTCTCAAGTCAATAATTTCATAAGCAGCTGAAACTCAAGGGCATAAAATAGCAGTGTGTCTTCAGTGCGATCACTTTTCAATAGGAAAGAGGCAGGCGAGAGCAGCAGCAACATGTTTAAGTCTCAGCTTAAGATTCAGGAAACAGCTTGGAAATCATGTCCTTTTCCCAGAAGTGCAGTAGCAAACACAGAAGTGCCCATATCATGCAGAAGGGATGATTCACTTATGGCAATACCGTGCCTGAATTATTGAAGAAAGAGCTGTGGGCTTTTGTATTTCTAGTACAACAAATACAATTAATCCCTTGGAACAAATATCACCTGAAACCATATCCCAACTCACAGTTCCTACAATGATTTCATGTCATTCTGTAAGTGCTCTGGGATCTCTGCTTGGAAATAAATGTAGGGGGTCTGGTACCCAAAGTAATAAACTTTCCCCAATTCATAGCAGTTGTTAGTGTGCCTAACAAGTTTCTCACCCAAAGTATTGTTATAAATTAACAAATTAGCAGTAACTGTCCACACAAATGGCTTCAGAATGTAAGATTATATGCTACTAAGGATACAACTGATCTTGAACAAGCATTTGCTACAAAAAAAAAAAAAAAAAGGATAAAAACCTTTAGCTGATGGCTTGTGGAATTTTTAAAGCCCATTTTTGCTTCGTATGAAATACAGTGAATGTCCCCTAAACCTTGTCTTCATTATCACACTCTCTCATCCCTTTTCCTTTAGCCCTACATATAGCAAGCAGGCATAAAACATCTGCATAGGTGTCCACCTCACACTTACAAAGAATTATACCTTTGACATCATCCAGGTAGCACTGGCATGCTACTTTACCCATAAACATTACATTCACCAAATTAAAGTAATGGTATCACCACAGGGCTCAAAGTGTAGAACAGGTAATAAGAACAGATTGACAAGGTACAATGTCTTACTCTTCTGCTTGAATGGAGTCTGCAGGGGCTACATAATTGCTTGGGATGTAGCCTGTTTTTGCTGTAGCAATGGACCTTGCTTCCCACCAGTCTCCTTCCCTGCAACGAAACATCAGTTACCTCTTCCACAAATAAAGAATACATAATTCCCTGACACTTAATGTATTCTCACATATAAAAGGCAGGTTAAATTTAGGTAGCATGTTATTTTAATTACAAAGAAATCTAAAGGAGTTTGTCCTAAATATATTTTTCTTTTCATTGTAAGCAACACAAGGCATTTTGCATTGCAAAGATTTGTGGTTTTGTTGTTTGGGTTTTTTAAATATAAAAGGAATTTATCAATATATGCAAAATGCAAACCTACAACAAAATGCTTTATGGCACAGATGTGTAAATAAACTTCCCAGTTTTCTAGTCTTCGTCTGCCTCTCCCAGATCACACTGTCTGTATGCTGACAGTGAGCCACAAAGCAAGCAGGAACTCAGCTAACAAAATCCAAGAACTGGGTGAATGAAAACTGCGACATGTATGAATCAGAACTATTAACACAGCCAAAAAGCCGCACATAAAGACATCTCCAAGGTGAGCAAATTATTTCATTTTCATTAGACTTCTATAAATCAGGCTGTAATACTGTAACATTGCTGCAATTGAGCTGGAACATCAAACAAACTATTTGAGCACAGATTTACTGTGGAGACCAGCTAGATGCATGTCCGTGGCAAGATGTTCCTTCCATGGCAGCGCACTCACCTCGTGCAGTGCAGCGCTGTTGGCTGTGCCCACCTCCCCATGAGGTATGGAAACCCATCAGAGAGAAACTACAAGGTGCAGAGCCTGGGATGAGACAGTATGTGTCTCCACCTCTGCTGCATTGAAAGGGGGTATCTGTGCCTCACTGGAGCAGGGAGAGGAAGGATGCTACCCACCAAATGAGGAGGCTCTCTCAGTCGCTACAGTTCTACGCCTGCACCTAATCCCTGACCCCAACCTGAAGGTTACTGCCTTATCAGTACCAGTGTTTTAACCCCATGCTTGTTGAACATTGCATGCATTCAAGAAAAATATTTTTTATAATAATAATAATAATAAAAAATCCATCTACTTTTCACTGAAATAGGACACAAAAGATTTCAAGAAGAGTTGAGGATCTACTTATTCACAACAACAACCAAATGCCGTCTGAGAATGAGAACACTTACGTGTTATTTATTATCTGGAACCGTTCACCCTTCTTAAATGAAAGGTCATCTGTAGTTCTAGCTTCATAATCATATAAGGCCACAAATACAGTAACACCACCTTAGTAAAAAAGAAAAGAAAAAAAGATATAGCAGTAACACCACATAATTTAAGAACTTATCTGTTAAACAACTCAAAAATTTTGGCTTGGAAGCAATGGAACACTCTGGGTTGCATGTTATTTTGGAACCTGGATCAATAATCAGCTCATTTCTTAATACAAAGGAAAGCCTATAAACAGACACCCTAAAAATATGCTTCTAACACCACAAAGGGCAGCTAGATGCATCACTGGCAGTGCATTAATAGTTAGAGTGCTTATATACAGAACCCTGCACAACACATCAGCATTCAAACAAGACAGCTTCTTTATTAAGCTAGCTTCTCAGTAAGAAATGCAATTCTAGAATGTCCTACAACACCCCAATAGCGAAACATCAACCACTAACCTTTACACAAGTAGTTCCTGTTGAATTTAGCTATAAATAACTGATGCACTCCCAACTTTCTGCGGTTATACAACAAGATCTACTCAAGGATTTGAGTAGTAATAAATAAATATTCTGCTGGGGACAAAGACAATTCTTTGCTCTAGGTGAAACAGGACCAAGACAGCTCACAGGATGAGCAGCTGCACTCCAAGAACCCTAAAGAATTTGCTTCCCCATCCCACTTCTAGTATAGGACACATTGTTGAACATGTCCCACAAACAGGGCACACGTGTGAGAGACGGATGGTTGGGATGCTCCTGTACTTATGGTAGGAAAACGTTTGCTATGGTTAAAAGAACTAAGAGAGAAAGGAGAACAGGCTATGAGATGTATGAGCTATGAGCAACAACCAAGGAAATATGTACTGTAATTAGAAAAATATAGACAGGCGACTCAGACTTTTTAAGCTCTAGAAATGCTGTTTCACAGTCTAATGGACATTTAGGAAGCCCAATATTATTTCAAGCAGTAATTTATTTTTAAAAGTGTAACATTACATCTCTAACATGCAGATATATGTACCAGGATATGCACGGAAGAGCACTAACAGGAACATGTTGCATCTAATTTTAGATTAAAATTAACATGACAGCAATCAGAAAGGAAGAATATGTAATGCAATGGGTGTTGTCTACATCTAATACTCTTTTACAATGTACAGTTTCTGATATAAGAGCTCCTAATCACTTAAATATTTTTATTTGATTTAAAGTCTTCCTGTAATTACACTATCTCAGCAGGCCTCAGCTGGAAATGAATTTACAGTTCCTCTAGGTATAACAACACAAAAATCCCCACAGGAGGTTAGAGTAATTGACAGGGTTTTTTTTTTTTTGAAGTGTGATTTATGAACTGAAAATGAATTAGAATATTCCCTAGAAGGCAACAATTCTTAATCCAAGTTAAAAATTAACACAGTTCTCTCAATTTTAGCCTGCACCACTTCCTAATTACATTGTTTTTGTGATACAAACTGCTACATGGAGCAAGAAAATTGTGGGTATACATACCATATTCACACAAGCAGGAAGCAAATATTAGGGAAATAAACCATCCCCAACAAGCTCTTCAGCAGATTAAGAAAATTAATCCTATCAAGTCACAATACCTCAGAAGTTTTTAGCAGCATAAAAAAAAAACCTAGGAGACCCCAAGAAAACAGAAACAAACTGGAGAATATCTAGAAAGATACTAACATGGGAACAAGAGATTAACTCCTCTGGACTGTGCAGCACTAGTCAGAGTAATGGATTCAAATGTAAACCATACAATAAGTGAATTATTAGTAATTATCAGTATTTGTGTTCTCAATTATTTTTAAAGAAAGTATTGGAAAAGCTGCCACACAACCCTTGAAAAGCTTTGATTTCAACACTTCAGCTACTATAAAACCTCTTTGTATTCTCACTCACCAGTGCTAACATGGCTTCATGGATAGCAAGAACAGCAGTCCATTTTTCTGTTTTGATTTTTCAGTAATATCCTATAGATTCAAAGTAGCTGATGACTGAGAATATGTAATGCTGGAGCAGTGTGACTAACTCAGATTTCTTCTCCTTTCCCGTTCTAGAGCACTAAAAGATAGCTCAACTCTTTCCAGACCACGATGACAACCATTCTCATCCCCTCTTGTCAGACAACACTGATGGATTGGGTAAGATTACTGCCACTTGCATCCAGTTTGACAAGCTCCTCTATTCTCCTCTCTTGCAAAACAAAGGCCCAAAGAACGTGACCCAGTGTTGCACTCATCACAAATCAAGGTTAACGGCCAGATGAAGTTCGTCATCTTGCTCATTCACAAGCCCACCCAATTTTGATCGGTCTGAAAAATCAGTACTGAACGTACCAAACAATTTTTTTTTGAAAAGCATGTGTGCTTGTGGATGGGCTGGTTTGAGAAAATGAGGCAGAAGAATAGTACCATTTTACCTGAGTGCAAAACAAGGGGGGTGTTCACCCAAATCAGCCTGCCCACAGAGAACTAAATTCACACTGATGAGAAACGAGACTTCCTTTTTATGAGAAATCTCTCCTGTTGACTCTGGAATGCTTAACTACCAGCAGGACCAGAGATAGGCAAGAGGATGTTGCTTCTGGCCATTGCTGCAAAGGATTTGTGGTACCTGGGGGCAGCTACATCTCTGCTGTAATGCCCAGGAGTGCCTGCACACACTGCTGGAGATTCCGCTATGAATGAATAACCAGATGTAGCAAGGAGAAATACACAATGATTCTTGAAGGAGACAACAATTTCTTTAAGCACTTTCCTTAGTGGAGCTAATGATTAAAAAGAAATGCTGTCCTTATTTAATTTCGACATATGTTAGTCCAAAACGGGGATTCAGAGCTGACTCAAAGATGTTGAGACAGGATAGATGCTCATTTTAATTATTTGGTTTTTAATGAATTCCCAAAAAGGGACTATGAGGCTATCATTACCTGTCAATTCATATTTGGTTTCCTGAATTGCTTAATGCCATGGCCACAGTGGGTTTTCATGGACCTAGAATTTCATGTTTTTAAAAGATTTTTAAATGCCACTGCAACAAAGCAAACATTTTATGCACTGTAATTGTGCTAACAATATTGGCTTATGGGAAAACTGGAAATAGACTAATAAAGAATTATTTATCATGCTTGGTGAAGTGTCTTTGCAAAGCTTATAAAATAAATTACTCTTTCCTCTCTCTTGCATAAAGATCAAATTACAGCTTCCTCTCAAAAGTATCCAGCAAAACAAGTTATTCATGTGCAAAAAATCAATGTTTCTGTTACAAAGTTTTAAGATTTTGATATCAAGGTGGGTTTATAACATCAAATGTGCACGTTGCTTTAAAATGCTGTATCTTCAGAGACTTTGTATCTCAGCCAAGAGGGTCTCTGCACCCTGTAAACTCTTTTTTTACATTTTCAAGTTTGGCTTTAACATCACCATCAGCGATGAGAATTCTGGTCTTTTGTCACACATATTGCTCCTATAGTAAAGCACACATAGATTGCATATCCTGTTCACCTTCGTGAATTAACAGATTCAAGATCGCATTGAGATAAATAACTTGCAGCTAAGCAAATCATTCTGAAAATCAGTTTAAAACATCAATTCCCCAAGCTCCTTAGTTTTGCACCTCTCTCCAAAAGTTTAAAGCCATTATCACATGTGCATCCCTTCAATAGCTTAAAACTTCTAACATGATTTTATCATCTGTTATGATTACTGCCTTTAATGGGTCTTAAAATTCTCTGTGCTGTGATCATAAACCTTCCCCCCAAACCCAAAAACCAACACACTCATTTGCCAAGCCCCAGCACTAGGTAAGTATGTGCTGAATTGTTATCTAAGCAGTGAAGGTATTGACGATCAGAAGTCCCTAAATTACAATTTACTTTAAATGTGCAATTTATTTCTGCGTGGGATGGGGTCACAGTACTTTTCTGCATAGGAATGTCAAGCTTTAATAGTAACAGCAGCAGCATTTTTTTGTAACACTCACCTGTTAATGTACTAGGATATGGACTTGGCACAGCTGAAAATGAAGATGATGATGCTCCTCCAAAGGGTGTCATTCCTGAGGGTCCTCCAAAAGGAGTCATGGAATGACTATTAAAATTAGCTGCTGATCCCTTTATTGACGGTGACTGCGTTGCTTGGCTGGAGTCTGATCCATAATGGCTGACATGGGAAATAACAGGTTCTGGAGCATTTTCAGTTCTGTATTTCATGGCTGGACCTTTATCTTCTTTGCTTTTAATGCACCCCATGGTTGCTTCTGCAATGATGAGAGGGGGAAAAAAATGATTGTTGACACAGAAGATTAAAAAAAGTTACAAAAAATGCTGCTTTATTAATGTTTAAATAAATGAAACAACCCCCAGCAACTGCTAACATGCACAGGTTATAAAGTCTGATGAAGAAGTGTTCTGGAATAAAATCTAACCCATTCCCAGACTAGAGAAGACCTAATTATTTTCCCTTACACCATCGCACACTAACAGCACATTTGGATGATTCTTCATCCCAGTTCCTTGGTGGACTTAGCAACAGACAAGGAAAAGACACTAAAGACTTCCACAGCAGGGTGGAAAGGGAAACAAAAGTGACAATTACAGAAGAGTCATTACGCAAAGCAAACACACAAAGAAAACAAGGGGGCATTCCTGATTTCTATTTCAAGCACTTGTACAATAAAGTCCTGGCCTGGTGGTGGTATTGCAAGTAATAATTTTTAAAGGTGTAAAGAAGTTTTCATTCACTGCCAGCCCCCAAAAAGACCACTCTCAAGCAAACCTGGGGTATTCATGGCCACAGGACAGGGTTAAGCTCTAGAGTCTAACTAGAATATGGAAAAAATTATAATAGCTATTAATATATCTGTAGCAGTTCAGAAACTGACCTGCACCTGGAGAGGTGACAATTTGAAGCCCTGAGGGCCCCATAGTGCCACCAGCTCCCACTACAGGCAGACTGGCAGAGCTGCTTACTAAGGGGACACCTATCACCTGCTGATGAAGGTAATCAGAGAGGAGAGGTGTCACCAACAATTAAAATTACCGCATCTTAAGAAGTCACCATCTGCCATTTATCAGGTGGTGACAACTGAGTGCAAGCATTTTCTGGCTTACCCCAGCTGGGAAACAAATCAGGAAGAAATCAGGAGTCTCTATTAGATGCAGCACTGGTCTGGCATGTAAATTCCTATATTCTTGGGGGTGGGGAGTTAAAAAACCTACTTTAACTGCAAAGAGAAACCTCCACAAAAAATACAAAATCAGTTACTCCACATTCACCTACCAGTAAGTTAAAACAGAAGCAGTTTGAAAGCGTTGAAAATACATCTATTGATAGCTACAGCAACAGTTTAGTGGACTCCAACTAGCAATCAGGGAAAACTGTTTTTCCATTATGTGCCTAACTGTTTTGTGGGGTTTTTTGTTTTCTTTTTCAATTCTCTCTTTCCCTGTTAACTGTTAAGGCACAGAAATATGGAACAAAGTAAATCTTACTAAACAAATACTGCCTGAATATAGTCTCACAGAGAGCAACTAATTCCCTCTGCATAACTAACCATTACAACACTGAAGATACTGTAATTGCCTCAAGAGCCGTGACTCGGAGTTCCTGGAAAGAAGGAAAGCCTGTAGCTGGTAAAGCACCATATGGAATTCACTGTTCAGAAAACGAGGAATATTTGCCTTATTTCAGCCCCTAATGCTGTAACGTAACATAATGCTGCTGCTTGTTTCTGCACCAGCAAAGTCAAACAACGTCAGTGTTACAAATCTTGTCTGAGAGTTTTACATGGAATAACAAATCACCACAACAGCACAGCTCATTTTTCTCTTTTTTTTTTTTACTTCTGATACTATTATTGCCAACCTACCAACTGTGCACAAATGTTAACAGACCAAGACTTCAATACATCCATGAAGACTGTAACCTGTCTAAATACCTTACAAAAGAAGTCTTACCAACTACAGTAGAAAAACCAGTTGTTAATTGACCATACAAGTCAATCAAACATCCCATTGCATCATTTTTATTCCTCTACCACTGCAAATAGATGCTGTAATTGAAACCATTTGGGGAGGGTGGGGGGAGCTTGTGGCTGCCTAGTGTTAATTCTTGCCTTACCTTGAGGCCGATTTCTTTGACTCTCTTTAAAAAACTGCAATTAACATTTTCTGCTAGCACAGAATACAAGTCCAATCACCTTTGTGAAAATGTGTTTGCTAATAGCCCCCATTGCCAGCCTTTGAAAAGTCAGGTGTCATCTCAGATTGAACGTTAAGCATCACGTATGATTCAAAAGTCCAGCATGCTACTTAGGTTAATAAATCAGATTGAGAGGAATTTACAGACATTTATATGATTAGCTGTCCATCACAAATAGTTTTTCCTCCTTTACCTCTGCCATTTGGTTAACTTTTAACAGGCTGGTAAGACTTCCAGATTAAAAGTAAGTTTGGTAAAACTGCTGGATTTCAGTATTGGTGATTTGAACCAAACAGCTGGTGATGACACCACCCTGTATTGCAACCAGAACTGCTATCACCCCCTACATGCTCACCCATTTATGCTGTGGTGAGCAGCAAGAAGTTACCACGGGTGTATCTGAGTGCCATAAAGAAAAGCCTTTATTGAAGACCTGAATTCATTCCAGAGAATCAGAAAGGCTTTGCCTTTCCCATCCCCAGCCACTTCACTGTTAAGGTAATCTTCTTTCAGGGGTTAAAGAGATTAACAACAGAGATTTAATCAGCACTTCAAAGAAAAAAGACATTCTGAAATAATCAGACAAAAATTTAAAAGCTCTACTTCTGTAACTTCATACACATACAACAAATAAGGAAGGAAACTCCTTAGCTTTTAGAAGTCAAAAAACACAGTTCGAAAATACTATAAAAATACTGTGTATGGATTTATGAGGAAAATTTAGAGGAATGGGGGAAGGGAAGATAATATAAACCTAGTGTGGAGCAGGGAAGGAAAAAATGATTGCCCACCCTATGGGGAGAAAAACCCAACTTATTACTGTTTAATCTTGTAATAAATTACTGGATAAAGAAAAAAAAAATCCCTGAGCAGCTGGTGTGCAATGTTAGATTTGATCATTCCAGCACCGCATTTGTTATCAAAAATGTATATAACTGAAATAACTCCACAACTGTTTTTACCATTCTTTGTCTGACCGGCAACAAAGTATTAAGGAATACATCATAGAACTCACAGCTCCTTCTCTGAAAAGCTACAGTCTCTTCAGAAATAGATACAGAAAAGCTCCCATTTGCCATGTAGAAGTCCATCTATCCAAACAAAAGCTGCCCCAAGGTTTGTTATTCACAACTGATTTCTCATTAAAACCACTATTTTAAGCCAGACTAGTGTCTGAATCAAATTACTTGAGTAACTCCAGCAGCTTGTTCTTTCTTTGAAAGAAATACTCTCCTGTTGGTTCTGATCAGCATGCAAACACATTTGGTGAGGGGGTCAGGAGTCAGACTGTTGGAGGTCTATCAGGAAACCATGTTCAGAAAAGCATGGGCTAAAGGCACAGATGTCTTTGCTTTCTAGATGAAAACAATCCTAAATTAGAAAGTTTTCAAGAAGGAACAGAAGCTAAAATGATTACTGGAAGGATGGCTGAAGGTTAGCAGGATGCCCACAAAAATCAATAGAAGAAAGAGTAGTCCAGGAAGTCGTTATCAAATGAGATTTTAGTGACATCTAATTTGACTTGGGCTCTTTGGAGAAGTCATACAAAGGGCAAAAGTTTGTTATCGTTCAATACTCTACAAACACCACAGACAATGAGAGCGCACCCTTAAGAATCTTTCAGCCAAACAAGAGAGCTCCAAGAAAGCAAATGCTGCCCTCTTATCTTCCCAACTCTGTTTTATAGCAGAGTGCTGGATCACGAGTAAACCTTCCACAATTCAACAACTGACAAGTGTGGCCAGTACAGTCTCAGTGGGTATTTTTTTCTGCATTCCTTTCACAAGGACGACCTAGCAGTCCAAGAAAAAAAAAAGGTTTTCCTCAAGAGCCACCCTATCCTAGGATACTGACAAACAGTTTCCCCAGGGGATCTACAGCCTTGTCCATAGAGCCTGCAGAAAGGCAGGTATCATAAGGGAACCACTGGTTCATCCAATGTGTCTTTGATCTTTCCAGTTGATAGTTACAGAAGTTACTTACACATTGGTTACTTGAGACACAAGGTTTGCATGAGTGCTTCAATGAAGTTCTCCTACTGGTGTGAATGTAGATGATAGAGCTTTCTTCAAATGAGGTGATTTTCATTTGGGTGAATAAACTGACAATGTTACAGCTAGCAGCCTCAGAGCAAAGCAGGTTGCAAACGCCTCTAAACATTGTATTATTTAGGCCATCCCCGCCCCAGCCCCCTGCCTCTACCCATAGGCATCAAGATTTTGAGGGCCTCTGAAACCCCAAAGACCAAAAGCTGGGAAAGCCTCACATTTGTTTCACCTGCTATAATGGATTTGATAAAAAAAACGAAACCAAAGCGAAAAACTAAACCAAACACCAAAGAAACAATCCACCTAAAACCCCCCAAAATTAAGGAGTTTCCTCTTGGGGTCAACTGGAGATACTCAGAATTCTGATCTTGCACTTCTGTTACAATATAGCATGTCCCCAGATGTCTTCTGGAGACTTTATCATGACATAAGGCCAGGAAGGACAGCTACACAGAGCCATTCCATCATACTGCAAAGGGAAAGATGCTCTAGAGAGCTGTTCTGTTTTCAAACTCTTGTACTAAAAGCACTAAATGCAACATGGGGGGGGGGGAATCAGTAAGGGGAAGGGTAGGTTGCAACATTTCTTTTTTCCATTCCTTTTGATTACTGAAATTGTTCACAGAGCCAAAAAGAGCATGTAAGTCATTTTTCACTACGAAGAAAGCACCAAGTTAGAAGTACAAGCAAGTCAAATCGCTTTCCAGAAGGATAAAGCTGCAAATATCCTCGTGCCTAAAAACAAACCACCCAACTAAAAGCCACCCCCGTGCTACGTAACATAAAGACAAATTTAATTTGAGGTTCACAAATTGCTAATGGACACCAAAAAAAAAACCAAACCCAAGCCCTGAAGATTTCCACTGCTATTTTAGCTTCACTTCTCTATGTTAGCAAAAGAAATAAAATTGAATTGTTTCTGTCACGAAAACGAGTGCCTTCGCTCCTCCAATGTGAAGCATGTCTTACAAAGAGGTGTTCTTAACTCTCAGCAAAAGTAATGATTTAAAGTGATTAAAATTTCATGCAGTGATGAACACAGGATATTCTGTGGGAAGTTCCCTAACGGATCCATTAGCTGACAGCTGACTATTTGCTCAAGCAAGAGCAGAGCTGATTCCATGTCACTGGAGACACGCGACCTATACCGGCTTCTGTACACTAGGCAAAGAACACAGAGCATCCTCCCAACAGCTAGTTTCAGCTGGTGGTATCAAAACCTCATTTATTAAGAGGTGACATAGACTGGAAGACACAAAGCTAACTATAAGACACTAATAACCCCTTTGGCCAATACTGTAACATTCAGTTAATTTAGCCCGTTTTTAAAAGGTATGAAAATCTGCGTGGGATTCCTTGTCAACAAAGCAAGCTCCTGTGTTTGGAAAGGAAAATAAAAATTGCCCTGTGTTCTTTGCAGAGCACATGCAATTTTTAAAAAATTCTGTAGTTTTTATCATGTGACATGGTTTATTTTTTATGAGTGTCATTAATTGCAACGTTTGCTTATTTTACCATGGCATTTCAAAGAAGGATGCTCTACTGGATTCAGTTTTATAATTGGCAATAACATTAGTGTAATGAGACCTTAGAGAGTCTGTATCATTATGCATTTAAAGTGCAACTGACGTGACCTTGTAATTAATGATCTAGTAAGTAGCAAAAAGTGAAGATAAAGGAAGAAACATTTTTTAAAAGGACAAGGAAGCAAGGATTTAGGTTACTAGTATTTAAACATTTACCACACATCTTCATGCAGCTCTACCCTGAAAAATTACTACACCCCTATCACATCTTAGGTTGTCTGTATACTAAAAATGTATTTTAAAGTAAAAACCCTCTTCATCACTAATTCAATCTGAAATGTTTGATCTGAATGTTTCTACAGACCAAACCCTCCTGTTATCACGACTATACAATTATACAAGGAATAATTCTGGGGCTGCTGTGGTAATGCTTTTGATTTCATAGAAGCAGAACTAACCCCAGATTGATCGCAAGTAAAGCTACCATAGCAAACTCAGCATAGCTGATGGGACTCTGTACAGAGTCAAAACAATGAGTACAAACCTGCTTTTTTAGCTGGACATTTTGTATTTCAGAGTTAAAAGCCACGGGAAAAATTACATGTTTCTGTTCTTGTTCACATTTTTTACAGGAATCAGAACATTACGTTTGCATTAATTAACGATTAAGAATGATGCTTCTACTGGAGGAGCTAGTTAACTGGTTGACACTAAAACAACTGTGCACTGATCTCAAAACATTACCTGGAAAATTAGGATAAGCAGGACCTGCATAAAAAAGAACAAAGTTCTTTAATCCTACATGTCCTTCAATGATTTCTTCGTTGTTTGTTTTTTGGGTTTTTTTTTTTTAATGGAAGACAGGAAGTTTGATGGAAGTATGCTTCTGAGGTTTGAACAACCTAGATGTGCGAAACTTGCTCAGATGTGTTAGACCTTGGAGTCTTAAAGAGACCGAGGATTTCCAGTCCTCTAATTTGAATCATCATCTCTTCAGAATAAACACCTACTGTCCTTACTGGAACTAACAGGTAGGAAATTAAGCTGTCCCAGCAAGCAGTACAACTCCGGTACTACTACAAGCAGTACAACACCAGATCCCACCATCTGACTGCAAGATCCTATTGGACGCCAGGTTACAGAGTTGAAGGAAAAGAATATCTACAGTGACAAGTTCAAACAAAAAAAGGGGAAATAAGGATTATCAGTGAGGCAAAGTCAGCAGAGATGTGAAAACTCTTCCTTCTCAGTCGCGTTTTCCTGTTTATCTGGACCAAACACGTAGGATCTACTGCCACCCCCTCTACAGATTCATCTGTCCAAATGCATTTTAAAGGCAGGCAAAGGCTGCAGGAGCATATTGAAGACAATGCTCTTGTCAGGGATATGACACATGGCTGACTTGGCAATGCACAGGCTCCTAAAATTGTGGCTACTCATTATCGGTTTCGCCTACTGACTGAGATACTGTAGGTTTCCTTCCAGCACAAGCATGCAAGCACAGCAAGAAAAGGTGAACTGTCCAATCAGACACGTAAGCAGTCAGGAAAGACACACCAGAGGTGGAAGAGAGCAAGCCTACTGTAATTTTAAATACTGCTCTAATAAAAAATGATTTAGCTCAGTATCTCATCTTCAATAATGGCCTTTGCCAGTTCTTTCATCATGGGCTTCAGGAGGAACTCTGACAACAAGCAAGGTTGTCTCTTTGTAGAATGAGTTAACCGGCAGGAGATACCTCAGAAGATGAGAAAAACAGGAGGAACAGAGACTGCTCCAACCTCCACTACTCTGTAGCTCAGAAAGCCCACAGTCAGAGACTGAGGACTCAGCTACATGAAGTCCTACAGGTGTGACACCTAGTTCACAAATTTAGTTATGTGATGTTGTTAATTAGTGATGTCAATGCAACATCTGCACAGGATTTACATTCAAGAATGCCTTTACTTGAATAATTTTATGCTGACTGGTTTAAGTAACATCCAAGAAAATGAAAATAGTTATAATGATACAGATTTAAGCATCTTAACTTTTTGTTCTAGACAAAGCTTCTGAAGACCCACAGGAGGTGTCACAGCCAACTGCAGACAGAGATCTTCCAAGTGCAACTGTAGCAGCCTTACTTTTATTCTGCTATACCTGAGCAAGGCTTCTTCTAATCTGTTCAAGCACCTGAAGAAGCACTGTCCCATCATCAATCTCTTTGTCTTCTTTCCAGTGCTCACACGAGCATTTTCCACTTCAACTGAAAGCTGCCTACCCTGTGCACAAGGCACCAGAAAGCACAAAAGATGATGACGGGTGGGGAAAAAAACCCCAAACCAAACCCAAAGGAGTCCCCACCCACCATGCTCAACCCACGTGCAGCAGGCACAGCTCCTAGCTGGGGGTACTGAACAGCCAGAGGGAGCTGCTTCTAACTTCCAGAGCTGAGAAAACAGTCTAATTGAAAAGTTTAGGATTAATTTAAAAAAAAAAACCACCTATCACTATATAGAATTTCTATTTTAAGAAAGTTTGTTTTCAGGATTTATTCTAAATTTTCAGGGAAGTCAGCATATTGTTCACATCCAGAAAGAATGAAAAATAGTTTGTGTATTTGCACGTCCAACAGAAGACTTGCCGACAAACCCAGGGCACATGATGCTACCTAACAATGATGCTTTAATTTTCTTCATTCCAGCAGTCACGATCACAAGGGAGAGATTAACTAAACTATCAGAATTGCAAAAGCAATTTTATGTTCTGAAATACATGATGCATACACACGAGACCATTTTTAAAATTTAGAGTTCCAATGTCTAGCCATACAATTTCAAGCCTTTACCACACAAAGACATTTTCTCTGACAACAGATGATACTGCAGACAAAACAACCAATATATTGTCTAGACAGCATTACTGCTGCTCCATCCTCTCCAACATTTAAGTAGACAGTCAATAAATAAAAAGGACAATTCTGGGGTGTTTCTTTTCAGTGCAATAGCTTTTTTATATTAATTTGTAAATAATTACAATTACCTTCAGAACTAGAAGTCTGATATATTCAAGAAGTCTGACCAAATGCTTGTTTTAGATTACAGTAAGATGCAGGTCATACCACACCCATTTCAAACAGGATTTAGGAACAAATTTATAAATAGAAAGATCTTCTTTTCATTGAAACTTGGCATCACAGAACATTTTCAGCCATTCAAGTATATTATTTCCCCCCCCAAAAAAAATCCTCCAGAAATTATTTTAGAAACAACTTTTAAATATTGTTTACTAAAGCAAACTAAGGTTCTGCTTTTGGGGGCTCACACAGGAAGCGTACAAACTGCCTTCCCAAAGGATATATATCTGTATTGCAACAAAAAGTGAAGCACAACTTACATAGTAGAAGAAAAATTTGTAGTAATTTTGTCCTGAAAAATTCTATGCAAACTTAAGTAGTAATTTCTTTTACAGTTCGAGCACAAACTACATATGATTAACAGACAACATCTGCAAGCTCCCCAAAGTCCAGAGAGAAATTCATATGAATCTATAATATTTTTCATCTTCTCAGCTGGGCACAAAGCTGAAGTGGCGATTACATTTTAAGGTGACCGAGGAATTCAGTATCAGCAAGAATCCATTTAGTCAACTTAGAAATATAAAGGAAAGTAAGATTCACAGGAACTTAAAAGATCAATCAAAAAGGTAACCCTATAATAAATGACTTCTATCTCCCCAAATTATAGCTCAGGAACAGTGCTAGGGAATCTCATGGAACTCAAATGTAATTTATTTGGGTTGTGTGTGTTTGGCACACTTTACATTTGCACGTAACTGCTTCACAGAGATTTATTTTCCCAGCTACTGTTTGCCAAATGTCACCCTAAGCTGAAAGTAAATTCCCCTTTATTCTCAATGCTATTTTATCTGAATATAATTGACGGGATTAGCATGTTAACAAAAATTAGTAATTAATGTACTTAAATCCAATTACTGACAAAATGTTGCCATTCATTTACTCAAGGGCCACATACCCAGATCTCCTTCAGCAATTAGCTCTGCTGAACAACAGGAATCTCCAGCCACCGGCTGGAAAATATCAACCTTCTGGCTAAACCAAAGAGTAAAAGTATGTATAAACTATTACAACCACAGATGCACGCTCTTCTTCATGATTCAATAGCTTGTGCTTTTTGTACATAAACAAGTGAAAAGTACAATTAAATTGTAAAGAAATTCAAAATTAAACAATAATAAAAGAGAAAGATGACACCTGCTAAATAACACCCTTATTAAAAGGGAAGAACTGGGTGACATTTTAACTAAACAAGAATTATTACCCTAATAGCTATCATTATCACTGTTGTACTGCTTTCTGTACTGACAGATATACCCGTATTCATAGGCAAAGAGACCAGAAGAAATCATCTTAATTAGCTTGTCAGGCATCTTGCATAATAGAGGTCATAGGGCTGCTCTAAATTAATTTATCATTTTATGGTTTGGATGTACACACATGTTCAATGCACACACTCAAACTCATTACAAATGACCTACTTTAGAAAGTTTACCCACCCTGGACAGGTCCTAAATTTTAAAACACAGAGACCACTGAAAGTACCTCCTGCCCCACCCAAATTTATCGCCAACAGCCAGCCAGCAACCTTGTTACACCTTTGCCTTGGTGCCCTATGACCACCCCGTTTCTGTTTGCTGTGTAAGCAAGCAGATCCCCTTGGCATGACTGTTGCAGTCCCACTAGACTCCAGTCTAGCAAGTGACTTCCCAGTCACTCAATCACCTAATTTTCTCCAAGTTCTCTCAGTTTTTTCAGTGCCTCCCATTAATAAGCATCACCTAAACATGATATTAAAGATATGTAATATTTCTTCATTCATGGAATAGTTTGGATTGGAAGGGAGCTTCAAAGATCATCTAGTTACAAACCCCATGGTCATGGGCAGAGACATCTTTCACTGATGGGTTGCTCAAAGCACCACCCAATGTAACCTTGAACATTTCCAGTGATGCAGCATCTGCAGCTTCTCTGGGCAACCTGTTCCAGTGTCTCACCACCCTCACTGTAAAAAAATTCTTACTTAGAGCTAATACAAATCCACCCTCTAAGTTTCAAACCATTTCCTCTAGTCCTTTTGCAACAGGCCCTGGTAAAAAGTTTCTCTTTCTTATAAGCTCCCTTTATATATTGGAACGTCACAATAAGGTCTCCCTTCTCTTCTCCAGGCTGAACAAACCCAACTCTCTTGCAGGCTGAATTCATAACAGAGGTGCTCCAGCCCTCTGATCATCTTTGTGGCCCTCCTCTGGACTCACTCCAACAGCTCCATGTCATTCCTGTACTGGAGACCCCAGATCTGGAGGTGGGGTCTCAGGAAAGCAGAGGGGCAGAATCACCTCCCTCAACCTGCTGGTCATGCTTCTTTTGATGTGGCCCAGGAGACAGTTGGCTTTCCTGGATGTGAGTGTTCTTTGCCAGCTCACGCCCACCAGTATCTCCGAGTTCTTCTCTGCAGGGATACTCTCGATTACTTCCCCCTCCAGTCTGTATTGATACTGGTGATTGCCCTCACCCAGGAGCAGGACTTTACCCTTGACCTTGTTGGACTTCATGATGTCCACAGAGGGCCATTTGAGACTCTAGCATTTATTATAGTAGCAGTCACTGTCCCTTATGATTCTCAGGTCATTTTCCATACTGCTCTACAACAGAAATACTCACGCCCTGACAGCATGGCCCACATCCTAACTGCTAGAAGTACAATGATAATTTTGCTGTATTAAAGATACATGACTGTCAACTTTGGGGGAAAAAAAACCAATCTAAATCTATCACTGATCTAAAAATGGAGACAACAGGACACACAGTCTCACCTCTCACCCAGGACTTCAATACAATCATCTCCAGTACTCTGCTCTCATTCATCATCTGACCCTGCAAGCACCGGGCACTGTGTTTTGCAACGTTCATGAAGTTCAGCCGTGCAGCAGTTTTACCTTTCAAGCTTATCTGCTTCTGCAGGAGAGACTTTTCTGTTCCACCTCAGCAAGTACACTGCAGAAGGAAAGCACTCACTCTCCTTGTCCTGGGAAGCAAAACTGGCTTACTTGTAGGTTACAGTCACTTGCCCTAGGCCAGGGTTGGCTCCTGCAAAGTAGGTGTATCCTCTGTCTTCAACAAGAAAGTTTTGCTCCAAATGCAGGCATTTCGCTAGCAATTTTGTGAGTCTGCTATCATTAAAAATAATAACAATAAAATTAAAATGTCTTAATTTTTTGTTTTAAAAAAAAGTTACTTTCCATCATGTTCATGTTGCGTCTTTCACCTAAGGAATCAAACCTCTCAACACCTTCCAACTCCAGGCTAGCAATTAAGAGTGATATATACAGGGTGTGCCAAGCCTGCAATGATGCCATGCAATGGAAAACCACACCGCGTTTGCTTACCGATCCTTGTTGGCTTTCCTTTAGACTTCTCTTCCCCTGATTTTTCCTCTACCACTTAGAACTGTGGGGAGGACTTTCAACACAATTCATTAAAGCATTTCTGAAAAAGATGTCAAAGACAAACTTGTCCTGAGGGTGGTCTTACTTGATGGACTGAAACAAAAGGGAACTGTCTCAGCATTTCCTGTGACTGGGAGGTTTATCAACATACAGCTGAAAAAAACGTTGAAGTCTTCAGACATCTTCTAAGGGTACGTTAAAGATGACATCAGTTTTCTGTTCATCTTTTAAAAAGGTTTTCCATATTAGGCAATGGGTCTTCCCTCTAATTTAGCATTTTCCAGCTCAGATTACTCCCTACCATGCAGGCAACACAACCCAAGCGTGAAGCAGCCAGCAGCATGTGAAACACATCATCGGGCCCTACTCCCAAAGTGTGCAAAGCGAACACAACTGATAGCTTGAGTTAGGCACAGTAGGGATACAAACCAAGACAGAGATAGGTGGTAGAAGGGTGTGAAGAGGAGAGTGAAGAGCTGCTGGAGCAACAACAGAAGTGTTAGGTGTTTTCTTTTAAAAAAAAAATTAGAAATCAAAGAACAAAGAAAAGAGCATCAAAAAGTAGTTTTGACATATTCAATGTTATTAAATAAGCTACAAGGTACATGAGGGCATAAACACAGCCTTCAGTGGTTACTGATGGGTTCAGAAAACACTCTTTTAAAGAGGTTAGTAAAATGCCTTGGCTGCTTTGCATTCTCAATCCCCTCCGTACCTTGCTTTCAGGAGTACATGGTGTGTATTTAAATATTCTCTTCAGGCTAAATAATTATTATTTAGTAACAAATTTTCTTGTTCCTAACCAGCAAGTAGAGCTTTTAGCCATACTCTTTTGACTCCAAAAGTACTGCCAGACAGAAGGACAATTTCCATTTAAATTAAATGTTAAAGGCAGAAACATTGACAGGTGGGGGAAGATACAAGGGCTTTAGCAGAAACATGCATGTCAAACCACTTACTGGTTCGTAATTTCCATGAGTTATTTAAATTTTGGTCATAGATCAGAAGGATTTAAATTATGAGTAATAACAAAGGAAACAATAAAAGTATTTTTTAAAAAAAACCAACAACCAAGCAATGCTGTCTGATAGGAACACTGCAATGACTTAGCTTCAAAAATAAAGAGCATGCTTACAAGAGCTGAAATATGTACCTTGACACAAATTGGACAAGCTCCAACTGAAAATTTCAATAAAAGTATTTATTGAGAGCAAATTAAAAGATTTAAAGAGTTAAAAAAAAATCTATTTTATCATGTTCCCATAAAACAAGAGGAAGAGAAGAAAGCCTTCTCTCATAGAGGGAGAGGTATTTTGAGGTTTTTAATGTGGTTTTCTCACTCATTTCAGTGTTCTGGCTCCTCTTACAGTGATCTAAACTATAGAGTTACAAATACGTAAAAACTCCCATTTCTCACTTCTCATAAGCTCAAACGGGAAGCTGTAGCTGAGAGAAAGTTAGAGGTGTTCCCTACCGAGCAGGGATGGGATTTCTTTGCTAAGCCTCAAATCTTCTAAACTTCAAAAATTCCTTAAGTCTTCACCAGTTTTTATAAACGTAATGCTTCTAAATGTCATCTTTCAAGCAGGAAGCGATGCAATACTACCATCCTACAGATTAGCTTTAAGAATCAATTTTGCATATTTTTAAACACCATCTTCTAGACTAAACATGAAATCAATCTGCTGAAAGCCAGGTTCTGCTGTTGGGAGCATTCTGTGGACTGCTTGCTGCCAGAATCCACTGCTACTCACAAACAATAATACTAAGAGTGGGAATCCCGAGGCTGAGCAGAATTAGGAGTAGTAAATACTTGTACTTTCAGCCACCAGAAGAGTGGCACAGTTCACCAGTGACTGGTCTAAAGGCAGGTAAGATCTGCACAATACAACACTACACCCCAAATACACAGAAAAAAGAAAGGAAGAAAACCAGAAGGGAGTAACTTCCTTGGCACAGTCTATACGGAAGGAGCAGGTAACACTTCACAGTGCTGCTAAATACCAGTTGTAAGTCAACATGAAGGGATATTGTCCCCAGGCAAAGTCCTACTTGATATCAAGCGGACAGCTCAGCAACTGCTCCTTATCACACTAAACAGGTTTGCATTTCCTGCTCATATGATGCTCATGCCAGAGTAGGGATGGGGAGAATTATCCAGTCAGGAAGTTGTAGGAAATTTAAAAAAGCTCACTTTAATATAAGAAAACACAACAAAACAAACCACAAAACAACAAACCTGACAGAGCTCCATCAGCCTTTGATATATAACCGAATGGAAGTGTAAATACTAGGACAGCAACACAGAAGTGATTACACTAGCAATGGGATTGTAATTTTTTATTTTTTTTTTAATTTAGGTATAAGGATAGTCTGATGACAGGACTTGATCAGTGTGATAAAGAGCATAAAGTTGCCACAAATTTTAACAGAAAAAGCATAAGTTCCAAATGGTAAGAGAAGTATAATAGCAGGAAGAGAAGGGAAAATAATAGGAGATTGCCACTGACAGGAATCACAACCTATAAACAGGGAAAAAACTAAAAGGGGGCACTTCTTAAGCAGAGTGAGCAAGCATGGCACAGCATGAAAAGTACACCGAAAGGATACCAGCCGTTCCAAGCATCTGCTCCAAACAGAAACAAAACTTATGGAAGGTACCTGCACTGTCTGCCTTTTGATACTACACACAGCCTGTACAGGAGACACACAGGCTCCTCTGAAGAAGCAATGCTCTTAAGGACCCTTAATTATTTTTTTCCATCCCTAACAATTAACAGAAAGTTTACAGGAGAAAGAAAATTGTGTTATATGCCCTACATTTCTCATTACGATAACTCCTGTTGCCACCTCCCCACCCCAAAAACCAAATCAGCTGGCAACAAGACTAGTCAGCCTTGCAGAGCCCAATGCTTAGAAATAAGGCAATGTGAATATATTCCCTACTTATTAAGTTTCAAGTGTTCAGCAAAAGCACAAATTAGAAAGCAGACTACAGTGCTGATTTTAAATCTCTGAAGCCAAATCCATGGAAGAAAACAAAAGACTTCACTCAAATCACCATGCCAGTCAAGCTAGTGTCCTTTTAAATAATTGCCTGGTTTAAACTAATGACATTTACATTCAGTAATGGACTTCAGGTGGAATTCATCTTCCAAATTTAGACATCCATCTGGGGGTGAGATGAATCATGCAGTGAAAGCGCTTATTTCTCTCCACTGACTATAAAGGGAGCCTACAGAGATAGCTCAGGTATAGGCAGACAAAGCTGGTGTTCAACAACGTTGCTCAGGTTTACGTTGCACAGCATGCTTAATGGTCATCATCTACCACTGAATCAAAAACTTAGGATAGAAAACTTTTCTTTCAACAAGGTGAGAAGCAACACTGCCCTAAATTAGCATCTGCAACTAGCTTAGGATCACGAAACAGTAGCAGTCACCCTTTTTCCCTTCCCACAACAGTTAAGAGCTCTGTTAGTGGAAAAATAAGCACAGCTTTCAAAACAAAGCCCCCACAAATCTGACATCTTTGTACAAATCTCAACACCTGTTGAATATGAAAGAACTATTTTAAAATAATGCAACCACATATAGAAAGCTATCCAGAAGCTGTATCTTCATCAAGTGGGGCGTAACTGGATGAAAATATATTGCCAAGTCCACTAATTGGCTAAATTCAGCCTAAACTTTAAGAGTGTTTCTAGAGAAAGTGGGGACTGGATTCCAACATCAGTGAGACACAAGTATGCAGCCAAATCTAAATAATCTATTAAAACTGAACCACAGAGTAAAAGTCTTCAGTGATTTGCACAGCTGCCACTGCAACAAAAGGAACAGGAGAATATACATGAAACAGCAGCCTCTTGTTTCAAATAGCATGAATCTCCTCAAATGCAGTATTTCTGTCCAGAACAATGTCCTCTTAATATTACTTCTGTATTTACAAGTACAGAGGTCCCTCGATTGTTTCAACAGTC
Source organism: Hypotaenidia okinawae (assembly GCA_027925045.1). Classification (NCBI taxonomy): domain Eukaryota; kingdom Metazoa; phylum Chordata; class Aves; order Gruiformes; family Rallidae; genus Hypotaenidia; species Hypotaenidia okinawae. The sequence continues at coordinate 112,616,018 of BSDF01000002.1, read as the reverse complement.
ACTACAGACACAAAAGAAATACATTTTTATTGACAAGCTGATCACATACAGAGACATGCGGGGCCTTAGCATGTCTGGGGGAGGGAAGGGCAATACAAGATCACCACAAAAAGAGTCTGAAGGGAGAGCAGAAACAACCAGCCAACAGACAGCCTGGACCACACATCAGTTTGATCAATACCCACTCAATCCCACCTCTTCCTTAAAACATCTCTTTCCCTCAAGGGCTTCTATTGTGCGAGGAGCACACCAGAGAGATGTCACTGGAAGTGGATCCGTTACATGACCAAAAAAGCACAATGCAGCAGTAAGAGGATGAAGTCACATGAAATTAAGTCATTGACTGGCATGGACCCACAGTTCTACCCCTGGTCTGAACATGAGGCACGCTTCACGGACATTTGGTATTTTGGTAGCACACACAAGGTCACACAACCAAAAGAATATGTAACCAGTGGACCTAAAGCACCCCCTATGCATGTTACCACCCCATTTTGGACCAAAGTTCGAGGGCTACTGCTAGAAGAGATTCTGGAAAATGAGCAACAGATAAATAAATTAAAACCAAAACCAAAAAGGTATGCTTTGCAACAAAGGACTGGTTGTACTGAGCAAGACTCAAAGGTCAATGTCCATTCAAATACCCTTTCACTGACAGCAGCCAGTAACAGATACCGAATAAAGCACGCAAGAACACAATAAATAATAGTAATACTTCCCCAGAATACTCCCTGAGCCCCCAACAGTTTGCAGAAGCAGGATTTCCTGAACAAGAATAGGTATTTGCATTTGATGATTCTTCTTCCATGAAACGGCAGTTTCCCCTCTGCACTGATGTAATGTTTAGCCTCCTTAAATTCCTGAGGCAAGAAATTCTATAGCTTAATTACACCTTCTGCCAAGAACCACCTCCTTTTGTCTGTTTTCAATTCATCAGCTGCTAGTTTCATTAGATACCTCTTAGTCTGTGTGCACTAAAAAAAGACAGTGAATAGAACCTCCCTATTTGTGTCCCCTTGGCTGCTGAGCACTTTACAGGATTTTGACACCCCACTTTTTGGTCACCTTTTCTTCTGTAACAAATTCATGTGGCTCCTCTTACAGAAATAATTTCATATTTCAAATTTGCTCTTCCTTAAAACTTCAACTACATTCTTTCTGAGACAATGACAGGGATAGGGGTGAACTGGGCAGATAATTATTTTTTTTTTAATTTCTTTTCTAAACAGTACAATCATTATTCTCCCATTCCTTCCTCCCCATTTCTAGTGGCAATAGTCAGCTCTGAGTTCCTCCTTTTAGGTGAGAAGGCAAGCTTGCTCCTCACCACCTCCAAATACACCACATGAAGCCATTTATAGGAAATTTCATTTGCCATTTTAGTGTCTGGCTGCTGAGCAATGTCAAGTCCCTGTGCAAGGCTGGGATCTACCTTTGCATCTGGTGCCCATCAGTGAAGTCTGTGGGCTCACTTCTATACCCTTCATGAACTTGAACATTCCCCATTAACATAACCCTGGAGAACTGTTATCCAGGACCCCTTTCTATCTACTGTCTCTGACTCATATTTCAGTCATTACTCTTAACTACATGAAGCCCTCTTCCCCTAGCCAATTGCTGCTTGGTTTCTTCAAAATTCTTTGTTCCTTGTCAAATGCCTTTTGGACATCCAAGTAAACAATTTCTGTCAGATCTTACATATTCACATGCTTGCCTTCAAAAAACTCCAGTAAGTTTGCTAAACCTGACATCCCTTCACAGCAGGCTCTTAACTCTTCCTCTATACATCACAATTATCCCTGCTATCCTCATCATTATTTCTACTCACTGACTTAGTAGAGATGTTGGGCTTACTGATCTGTATTTCCCCAGATCTCTCCTGAAGCCCTTTTTTTTTTTTAAATAAAATAAAATCAGTGTCACATACAGATTACAGCATTATAAATCATACAGAAATTAATTTGTATCTTATCTAGTTAGTGTATTCATTGTTTACTGTGACTATACAATAATCCTTGCTTGCTCTTTGGAGAGCTGTACTTCACTTCTAAGCCCAAAAGCAAACCTCACTAAAGACATATGGGGCTTTTGTTTTTCTCTTAGACAGTAATACTACAAATTCTTAGTGTCAGCAAAAATAATACCTTTATCTTCCCAGTCTGTAAATGATAGTTCAACTATTAACTGTCCTAATTACCGGAAAACACAAAAGAGCTTGAGAAAACTGAGTTATTCGTTTGCAAATGAGAGAGCATTCAAAGGGAAGCATAACCTTTAACATCTTGCTAGACGACTTGAATTGAGAACTTCTGCAGAAATTACAACCAACAAGCAGGCAACTTGAGGCAAAGACTAAACTAAGCCAAATTTCCATATACACAAGTATTTTTATCCTCACCAATTATGTGAAGCTGCAGTTCTGTCTCACAAGGTTTTTAAGTGCCCTCTAAATTTCAAGTCCAAGTTCACACAATTCTTCAGCATAGCACTGCACTGGCTTTCACCTTATTCTTTACTCACAAGTCCAAAGCATTGAAAATGAGTGCCATCTAACTTCACTGATCAGGTGCCTTCCTGTTACACAAGCTCAAATGCTAGACTGTATTTCTAGTGGTAAAATGATAAACACAGAACTGCATTTAAATCCATAAGCAACTGCTTCAGCCCCTTTTTCACCTCTGTATTTTGCATTAGTTCTAACAACCCCAAAAGCAGCACAGATACATCAATTCAGTATGTTTAGTCAAACGCAGGGAGAAAGACAAAACTTCCACCTGATCACCCTGGGTAAAGAGACTGTTGGAGCAAACATAGTGTTCACATCTTCAGCATTAAAAAGAAAGAAAATTACCCTATCACAGATGTTGAAGAAACACCTTTCCAAAGCCTCCAGTGCTGCCCAGTTTTCTAGGCAGCAGAGAAGTTAACAGTATCCTCGCCATTGCTGCCACGGGAGCAGGGAGAGGACAGAGCAGACGATAAAGCCATATGCAAACTTGATATCAATAGCAGAAAGCTAAGAAACCCAAGAGAACAATGCAGTTGCAAAGAGTCACCTCCCCTCTTCCCAAGCTGTTGTAAGAACACTGACAGAAACAAAAAAATGTGGCTGCCAAACCAAACAAAAATATTTTGCTATTCAACACCGTGTTTTGCTTCATTTTAACTACCACACTGGCTGTTGTGACCTTCTTAAACCCTTTCATGAAAATCACAGAACATCTGAAGCTATAAGGGATCTCCGGCTCAAAGCCATGTCCACAACACCAAGTTCCTCAAAGTTGTGTCCAGTTGTGTTTTGAGCTTATCATCGAGGATGGAGTCTCCACAATCTTCTGGGACCCCCTGTTGTGGTATTCTGTCACCCTTATGATAAAAAAAATCTCACATTTTTCTCCTTACATTTAAATGGAATTTCCTGTATTACAATTCATGCCCAGTGCCTCTGATCCTGTGAGTGGACAGTACCAAGAGGCCTGCCTCTGTCCTCTTTATTCCATCCCATCAAGTATTTCTACACAAAAGGTCTCCTCTGAGCCTTCTCCAGGCTGAGCAGTCCCATTTCTCTCAGGCTTTTCTCAGAGAACGGATGCTCTAGTCCCTCAGTCATCTTGGAGCTGCTTTGTTGGAGCTTTTGTCTCTCCACTTTGTCCCTGTCTCTCTTGTACTGGGAAGCCCCGAAGATGCAGCACTCCAGGTGCGGCCTCATCAGTGCTGAATAAGGGGAAAGGATCACCTCCTCAACCTGCTGGTAACTCTTCTGAATGCATCCAGGACACCTCTGATGGCCTTTGCTGAAACTGGTTCACGTACATCTTTTCCACCAGGACCCCCAGGCCTTTTTCTGTAGAACTGCTCTCCAGCTATTTGGACCCTACCATATACTGAGGTTATTCCTTGGGCTTGCCATTTCCCTTTACCAAACTTCTTCATGTGGTTCCCCATTGGCCAATTCCCCCATTCTGTCAGGGTCTCCTCTGGAGGGCCGCACAACCTTTTGGTCTATCAATCACTCCTCACACTTTTGTATCCTCTGCAAACTTGCTGTGTGGCCACACAGAGCAGTGACAAAAGGTGTTCAACTGGCCCTGGGGGACACCACTGGTGACTGGCCTCCAGCTGGATTTTGTGCCACCAATGAAAACCCTTTGAGCCCAGCAGTTCAGACAGCTTCCAGTTGCTCTCACTGTCCACTCACCTGGCATGTACTTCATCAGTTCATCTATGAGGATGCTATGGGCAACAGTGCTGAAATTTAAGTCAAGATAAACAATATTCACTGCTCTATTCTCATCCATCCAGCAAGTCGCCTCATCACAGAAAGTCGTGAAGCATGATTTCCCCATGAGAGCTGACAGCTCCCAGTCAACTTCTAGTCTTTCATATCTGGAAGTTATGCTAGATCCTGCTCTTCATCTTTTTCAATTGAAGTATTTTTTTCTGATGTACAAAATACCCTTACTCATTGACAGCTGCATATCTACTAATTGGGATGTCCTTAAACCAGCTAACAATCTCACAACACTGCTTAACAAACTGCTTATTCCAGTCAGGCACTGAAATAACAATGCTGCTTTTTTCTCCAGAAACTTATCTAAAGTAGTAGCAATGTTGTTGCAGCTGTAATGGCCTAATGATCTCAGAGAAACAAGAAAACACCCTCCTCCCCACCCCAAATACACTCACTGCTTTCTGTTGGGAAAATACAAGTTTACCAGGCATATCAACCCACCATCCTGCCTGTAAGTTTTTCTCTCCTTTAACTCCAGCATTTTGCTGATAGCATCCATCTAATATAATTCCTGTATTTTCTCATGCTTTTGACACAAGTAGCTCCTTTTCTTAGCTCTCCTCACCCCCCTGAAACAAAGCCATCAGGAATTTTAGGGAACATAATCTCCAAATGTTTTTTTCCTTAACTTTTTCCACCTTTTCTTTTCCCTTCAGAATTGCAGTGAAGACGTATCAGACTCCAAACTACACTAAGGGAAACACCTGTGTTTACACTTACTGGGTAAGAATTAATGCACAGCACCAAACCCCCTGCATTCAAGCGATGATGTACCTAGAAGCTAAGCATCCTTTCACTCCACTGAAACTAAGCATGCATCAAAAAAAATTTGGCCAGCAAAGCAGTGATGTGGTTTTCCTAAATTCTGACCAGTTCTAGACATTTCCAGGTAGCGGACAATCCAGTAGCTGGTTTGGCTAAATGGTAGCTCAGCTCTGGAAGTCTTAGGGTAATGGCAGGCTGCAGTTGTGGTTTCACACTGTACTATACGTCCGACTAAATGTTTCAAACACACACGCTGGAAAAAAACAACTGGAAGAGCAGATTACAACATGAATCCCATATTCTTCCATCAATTTAGAAGTGTGCTCTGCTCCCCCCACCCCCAAAAAAAAAAAAAAAAAAGGAAATAAAAAAAAGAAAGCTGTGTTGTACAGTTGGACAGGACATGTCTGTTGTAGCTCTGACAGACCAAGGATGATTGTCTGAAAAGTTTCTGGGGCACTAATGCTCTCTGCAGCCAAGTGATTGACTAAAATATTTTAAACAAATTTGGACATACCCCCGATCAGATTATAACAATTTTCAGGCAGCTGAAGCCCTGGGCAAACGCTGTTTGACAGCATCCATTTAAAAACTCTTTCACACTTGTGCAAAGTTAAATCAACTTGGCACTCTCTCTGGTAGGCAATTGTCTCCTTAAAGTATGAGCAGTATTCATCCAAGTGAATTGCTGCTTTAGGGGGACAGTTGGCTGGCATGGGGAGGATGGGACTGATTGACAATGAGCCTTAGACACAAAGAAGTTGTAGTAAGAGTTTCTAAAAACCAAAAAGCAGTTAAGACCATGAATAGATGGAGCTAGCTGAAGCGACAGAAGTACAGGATGTTTCCGGGAAGACGCTGGTGGTTCAGTAAGCTTCCGAACTATGACTAATCCTAAAACAGTTCTTGTGTCTTGATTTAGCACCTCAAGTCTTTCAGAGTTTCAGTTTACTACTTAACCCCTTAACACCAGTACTTGCTTGTGGAGGGTTGGGTTGGGTTTTTTTTTTGCAGAGCTATGCTCTGCAGAGCTTTGTGGATCTGCATTCCTCCCAGGGAGGGGACTTTATTTCACAAGTGAAATGTTAATAAAGAAATACAGAGCAGCATGTAAGGACTCATTCGCAAATTATTCTAAGGAGATTACAATGTTCCAGCGCCACTTCCCTTTGTGAAACTTCAGAGAGAAAGTAAAAGAAAGCCACACAGTGCTTATAAGGTCAAAATAATCACAGAGACTCTTGAATAAACTCTAGACCCCAACAGGTACCAGAAGCGTTAAAACTTCATACACAAGTGGGACAAATGACGCATTTTATGCGAAGTATAGCAGAGCGTTACATAAATAATCACTGTATTTGAGTTCATTTTTTCAATACTATTTCTTCATTGTTTGCATACACAATACCAATACATAGAGATGCCACTGTCTGCTGTGGAAGTCAGTGAGATTACTCTGGATACCACTGGCAAATACACTGGATAACATTCAGTCCAACTTCTGGTGTAAATGAATTACGTCTTCCCACCTCAGCAAGACTACAGAAATCCAGGCAGGGTGCCAGGCTGATGCCAAAAATACAATGCAAGCCCCCCAAGCACCACACAACTTGTCATATAAAGCCTATTAAATTTAAATAGTATGTGGATCTCTCTCTGCTACTTAAGCATAACCTGCTCGAACATTTGCTAACAGTTTGTAAGTGTTTTGAATCCTCATGATAATTCTTAGAGCACACAAAGAGTTTATAAAGAGATTCCAGATTCTGCCAAATATTTGTATTCAGGGGTGACAACTTATTCACTGCTCAATACAGTGAATTAGTGTAACTGTACTACCTAATTGGAAAAAAGAAAAAGTCTTTGATTCAACTGCTAAATTAACGTAGCTGGTTGAGCTAACAGATCCAATTTCGTTGCCTATAAAGGCAAGCAACACTTCTTTGTCTTCATTTTATACCCTAATGAAGTGTACTTCAATAGAGTTGCCTCCACTTATCCCAGAGGACAATTTGGTCCTTTTGTGTAAAGCTAATCCAGCTCTCCCTGAAGTCAAAGGGAATTTTGCACTTGACTTCAGTGTGAAAAAGGATCAGGTCCTAGAACAGCAATGCTAAAATATCTGTGAATAAAAATAAATTAACAGTTTGCACTTCCTGGCCAGACTGAAAAAAAAAACCCAACTGATTCAATCAAACAAACTATTAAAAAATGGGAAAAGTCTGATTTCCATTGCAGCTTAAAGCATGTGAAGAAGTCATTTTACATGGCAGTGTTTTTAAAACCAGAATATAATCCCATTCAAATATTCTGACCATAAAACTGTACTAAGTAATGCACCTACCTCATCTTTCAGTTTCAGAGGAACCAACGGGGCAAAAATATCAATCCCTCAAATCTAGGACATCCTTTAAGAGAAGCATTGGTTTAATGGCATGGTTTCCAAAGTAGCAGAAATCATGCAGCAGTAACACATACAAACTTCTAAATTCTTTATCAGTGCTGTGAGGGCACCCTCGGGAACATCTTGCACTGTGATCAGTCCACCTGCTCAAATGGTTTGGCAGGTTACTCTGTCAGTATGAATATAATTGGATTTTGTCACCTAAATTACCTGGCTATACTATACCACATATAATGAATAAACAATGTTTACTTCTAAATATTTGTATAACAAAAATTTAGAACAGACCTGCATAGCCAAGTTAAGTCATATGCTCACTGACTACATACAACGTTGTAATGGAAAGCTACCTTTTTGTGGTATTCTTTTTTTAAACATTTAAAGTGGAGAAAGAAAACGTTTTTTAGAAATTGTAACACAAATTTATATTAAGACCCAAACTTATTAAGATAACCTGTATGAATTAAAATAAATATATATATATATATTCAAACTATGTTGTTCGCCACCACTATTTGAAACTATTCAAATCACCAAACAAGCAGTCACTCATAGCAACCTGGAATCATAATCTAGACACCTTAATACCTTAAGTAACATAAGCTGTTGCAAGTGTAAAGCATCCTCCCTCAATTAAAATTAGTTAGCTATTGGTTCGGTAGAATCTGAGAAACATTTAGGGAAGACAAGGTTAAAAGAGCAGAGATTTTTGTTTGCATTTTCGCAGAAAACAAAAGCTTCCAAGTATGAGAACTATTCATTCTAACACCTTAGAGATTTTGGTGAGCAAAATCACACAACAAATTAAAGCTCACAATCCCTTTTGTAAATAAATCTATCAGATCTAAAACAAAAGGTCTTCTGCATCTAGAATTATTGCCTTCTGTATCTTTATCTAAAAGGCACTATGTTATTAACTTGTACCTTAAAAAGCAACACTGGTTATTTATACGAATTTGAATCAGAATTTCCATACAAATGCCACTGAACACAAATTAGGAATAAAAAATCGTCTTGCATACAAATTGGACTTTCATTGCTTAAATAATTATATGTATAGCTTAAAAGAATTATTAAGACACTTTATTATTACATTAAATACAGATGTAGAAAATCCATGCCCCTGGCAAAAAGCTAACAAGATTAGTGTAGACCTAGTACCTGGTTAAGATTCAATATATTTTACTGACCAGGAAGACTCAAATGCTTTCTTTGGCAAAAGAACAAAGAAGCACAAGCATAAAACTAAGTAAAAATAATAATTTAAAATAACCATATAAAATCAAGGAGTCATGCTTATTAATATAAGTCTCTTGGTTTCACCATGTATGCACCAAATTTACATAGTATTCTGAAGGTTTGTCAGACCTAAGCTAAAATGGGGTGTGTGTTTCAAAAACCCCTAGATTTAATAATTTCAGAATATTTTAATACCCCTACTTTGTATGAACAAGTCAAACGTTTCCAGGGAAATAATTTTTCATCTATAAACTATCACTTGTCTCATTTTATGTACACCATGATAGCCTGAATCAATCAATTCTACAGCTTTCCACAGAGTACAAGCTAAGAAGTATTTCCTAAAATGAGAAAGATTGATATCTTTAGCAAATTACATAATGTATAATTATTCAACAAGCTATTTTGAAAGCTTATCACTTTAAATAACTTCAACCACTATGATTTATGAATTGTTTTATTTTAAGTGTATGACTGTACTTAAAATACGGTACAGAACTGTAAAGTAAAAAAGAAATATCTGTATTACTATTGCATCTTAGCTTCTGAGGCCATATAAAAATCAGCATTTATTTTTTGTTATTTATTTTCTGAAGCTAAGAATTCTGTACTTCCATTTTGCTCACTCATTCGAAAGAGCCATGAGCTAAAAAACCCCACCAACCCCAAACCAAAACCATCCCCCATGGAATATTGATACAATACTTTTCAGGCTTAAAAAACCCATAGCTGCTGAAAAAAGGATTTTTACTGAGGGAAACATCCCCAACTAGTAGTAACAGCTCAGGAATTATCCTGGGTTTCACTTCCCTTTCCTTCATAGGTAACTACTGTCGAAAGGAATAGCTTTTTGCTCTATGCTGTAAGTGAATATTTAACTTTACTATGAAAACAGAGTTAAACACAGGTGTCCACAGTGAGATCAGTATACTCTCTTTCTCTCTCCAGTGCATGTTTTCTAGTTAGGTATGGATGAGCTAATCCAGACAATACTTTTATAACTTTAAATATTTGTTTAAAGGATTATTAAACATCAGTACCAGTCAAACAAAACCCTCCCTCTCTTGCTTAGAAGACTTTCTCATTCTATTAATGCATCTTCTACCTGTAACTTTTAGTGAGGTGGGAAGGGGAGAAATCCAAAAAACAAAACTCCCTAAGTATACTTTGGCAAAAAATCACACATATCACATGCCTTGGAAACCAGAGAGCACACTTACATTTTAAGATATTACTGCTGGAAGAAAACTTGAATACTTTTTATTTAAAACAGGCAGAATCAGAACTGTCATCCGTTGCTGAAAGAACCCATTCTGAAATTTTCCCTTTAACTAAACTTCAAAAAACTTTTGCTTCAGACATTAAGAATTTCTCCTGAACTGAGGGGAGGAGGGGAAGGAAGAAAAATATTTTAAATAAGGGATATATTTGCCTAGATGGATTTCTCGTCTATTTCATGACAACCTTTCTTTCAGTAGGCTTCACTTAATGAATATGTGCAACAAAGAGGAGCAGCACTGTTAAGATTTAGGATAAAAACCAAACAGTATGAAAACCAGAGTCTTCCATCTCCACTGCAGTATGAGATGGCCTTCCAGCAAGAATGATACACAACCCACCTGGGCTAGTTGTTGCACCAAGTAGAGAATGGCCTTTGCCCTACAGACCTTATCTAAACCGTGCTTAAATTTGCATAAGAGGGAAAAAAACCTCCTTACTTTCAAGTTCACTTGTCGCTGAAGTATTGCAAGATTCTCTATTAAGATAAATTACTTACAATGCCTAAGATGGACTATTACATATGCTTCTAGCTTCATCATAGCACCAATGCAAGTTCACATCCTGAAGGAAACGTGGAGTACTTCAATTGAACTACTGGAATCCAGCTAGTCACAAATGTTACATACTATGTACCAAAAAAGTAATAAAATATTCTACTGGTACATTCTGTTTTCAGCTCAGGAAGCAATGGGAAAGGGGACACAAAACACTGGCTTTTAGCACCATGAGCTCTTCTTCCATTTCATCTCACCCCTGCTTAGTCCTCACATGAATACAAATACTTAGAGATTTTTTAAAATGTGAAGTTTGCAGTTAGGTTTAATGGAGTTTTTTTAATTTTTATGATGTTTGGAGACCACTGTTTTATACAAATTTCAGACCTACATGTCACACTTAATTCCTTGTTTCTCACAGACTAACCTCGTTAAACTTTTAACTGAAAAATCATGAATTGTGCCTGCTAATATACTTCTTGAGACCTTGGTTTGGAAATCAGGAAGGTAAGGTTTTAATCTCAAACAGCAGACATTCAGAAAAGCACCATTAGAATCAAGGCAAAGAGAAAATAACTTGGACTACGTACTACTAAACTTACTGATTTACTTTAAATACTTTACACTGAAATAGGTAACTTGCATTTATGTTTAAATTTCTTTCCTCAACGACAGCTCCTTTTAGTGTTTTTTTTTCCCACAGTCTGGCAAATGAATGCTAGTTTCAGATAAATTTATATATGAAACCAGTATTTTCCGGACATTAATTCTATATTCATTTTTCAGTGGAGCATGCTTGGTCCAAAGCCTTAACGGTGTTGCTCATCTTTGAGGCACGTGCCTGTTATGCTAAGCCTATCAAAAGGCCAGATGTTATGAATCAGACCAAATACCTCTGAGTCAGACCAGAGGTTCACCCCTGGCCCCCACCATCTGAGATGCTGTATGCTCGGGAAGGGAGCCTAAGAACCAGGGAATACTGTGGCCATGCATAGTCTTTTAGCTTGTGGAGTTTGGGGTACTGCTTCTGGCATAACAGAGTATTTACTCTGAACAACCTAAGCTAGTAAAAACCACACAGAAAGAGGAAGAGCATGGAAAGGAAGTGAAGGGCTTTGCAGGGGTTTTCTTGATTCTCCTGTGGTTACAAGTGTCAACCACAACTCTAGTTTCCAGTAAAATGTTCTTGAAAAGCAAGAAGAGATGCATAACAACTCACACCCATTTTGCCTTTGTCACATTTTAAGCATAAATATTAATTTTGTTATCTAACCATACTTAAAATAACTTGCTAAAGTGATATTGTTCGCTGTTAATTTGTTTTAAGTCTTCTTTTCCTGGCTGACTGCCCAAGCAGTTATAATGCTATACAACTGCAATACACAAGAGATTCATAGTACCCTTTAATTAGTCTTTAAACACCTCACACAAGCACTGCCTTTTCTTAATATCGTGAGGGCATTAAGTGCCGTTGAAAGTTTTAAAACCTTTAGCCCAGATACTGTATTATTCTTCCTGAGGCTGAGCTTCACGTGAACCACCAAAAAGTTTGCCTGAACTATGGGCAAACATTTGGAACAGGACTGAACACGAACGCTGTGCCTCACTCCGACCCTTCCTTTGCTACAGGGCCATCAGTCCTGGTAAGCATACCGGAGACCTGACTGCACTTAAGCTCCGTCATTCACACCACGAATAAAACACTATTACTGCCTCGGTTTTGCAAGATCAGAAGCAGCTTTGGGCATGTGCAAACAAAGGAAATTAACCCCACTGAACCCAAGCATACCAACACGAAAGACTGACTTTAAATGTCTCATTAATGCCACAAAATACTCCTGAAAGTTTACCCAAAACTAAGTTAAAGGCCCTGATCTACAAAGATTTACTTAGTAGGGTGTGTTTACTCAACTTCACTGTCAATGGAAGTAAATGAAGTTGCTCACTTTTGTAAGCCTGGTCTAGTTGATCCTAAAAGCTGAACTGATGGGGCAGATCTGAAGAATCATTTATTTTTCCCAGACTTGTCTTCTGATGTGAAGAAAGCCACAGAAACCTGTATCTTAAGCCCTACTTCATCCCCCTGAAGTACCAATTTGAGTATCAAATTATTTGAAGTTCAGTGGCACCATGAGAATTCAAAATATACATAAACACCTAAGATACAGTCAACACAGGTACTTCATAGACTCTCATTTAAAACTGTTATAATGGCATTTGCCTTCCAAAAATACAAAGACAAAATACAGCCAGATTAGCAACAAAAAAAAAGTTATCTAATTTCCTATGCAGCAGCTTAGAGTACCCAAGAAGCTGAAATACAGATGATGCCAGGTTGGGGTTTTAGTGGTCATTACTTCCTTGCCACTCTCCAACCATACTGTGTAGTATTACCTAATGCTACAGTCAAGAAAAGCTGAAACAAACCCCCAGTCTCAGTCACAGCAGTCAAGGAGACGTTGGATCTGCTTACCGACGATCCCTATGGCAGTATCCCGATGGGCTGTGGGGCTCAGATACAAGCCTGGGCTAGCAGTCCTCGCAGGAGGCCCTCAGCACCAGGCCTCATTTCAGCTGAGCACAGCTCCGATCCACTGTCATTTGGGACACAGTGTGAAACTCTGTACTCTATGCAGTATGTCTACCCAAAGTGACCAGAGAAAGGGTATTTCCCATCCTGTTTCCAGTTATCCTTTACATTTCTAAAGAGTATGTGTTTAAATCTAAAGGGAACAAAACTCATGCATAAGTAATAACGTTTACATACTTAATTTCTACCATTAACATTACTATCATCTTGATCTCTGATCCTGCAATCTTCCGTGCATTTTAACTTTACCTAAGGGTGCAGTCCCACTCATTTCGTAGCCTGATTTGGTGACATTTTCTGCTTTGATGCACCGGCACCATTAAGGATCATCTCCCTTAGGTGGAGATGGCAGTTAAGAATGACCTCTTAAAACCTAAAATTAAACTTGTCCTACAGTTAGTTGACAGCATTTCTTTTTCAATACAACTTTTTCCCTACTAAATTCAGTATACCCATGGGAATTTGTCCAGGTTTGCCTTCAAAACCTGGCAATTGATAGTACAATCTGGAACCCTGCAGCTCTAAGTCATTGGTTTGAATACAGCTGGGGACTGTAGCAACCGAAAGAAGTTACCATATGGCAACCATAAAGCAGTTTGTATTAAATAAAATTTTAAAAAAGTCAATGGCTGCTGCATCATAAAATCCATCCCTATAAAACAGCATCCTACTGGCATTCTTGAGGAAAAGAAAAATTAAATAAAATACCAAACACGAGCTATCTACTTGTAATTGGAGTTAGTTCCTCCAGGACAAAGCTAAACCATTCTGTTTCAGTAGTGACATTTCTCCCTCACTAATCAATCTGTTCCATCAACTAGCAGAGAACTTCCAGTACTAGAAGCCCAAAACCTTCCGCAAGGGCTTCACGGAAACCACATACTGCGTATGCATGCACCCAAGGTGTCTTTGGCTACGACGGGCTGCTTGGTGTGACGCAGCAGAACAAGGACACATTCCTGAAGTAGTCTTTGTGCTAATACTGACACCATTTTTTAAATTAACATCAAGGTAGCTTACTCAAACTGTGATGACAGTACGAGGCAAGCCAGCTGGATCTGAGTGGGGGATCCAGATGAAAGAATGCATTTCTTTCAATGAACAGCTTGAACACAAGGAACCACCTACTGAAAATACACAGACAGCGCCTATAGGAAAGTAAAAACGTGAACCTACTTTGCTCGTACAAAGTACACTTCGGCCACCTAAACTGGCATGTGCCACGCCACAGAATTTTACCTCCCTGTCACGTGACAGACATCATTTATTGGAGCAAACACTGCGCTGAACTAATTCTTCGGGAGCCACAGGAAGTATGCAAAGCTCAAAATAAAGAATATTCCTCTGGTGTCGAAGCGGCGTTCTCTGTTCTGCTGCATGAATATTGATAAAACACCTGAACTACACACTGCAGTTTTTCAATAGTTCTGGTACGCCGAGCACCAAAGATTTGTACGTATTTTTCTAGTAATTTCAAACAACACGGCAATGTAAATACACTTTGAGTTTCCTTCACTTGTGTTGTAGCCAAAGAACTGTTGTTAGGCAATAAATATTCCTCCAAAACCCTCTCTTTATAACATGAAACAAAGATTAAAGCTACCCTGGGCTCACCACTCTCATTCCAAATGAAGTTAATTCAGCTTTCAAAGAGCCGTACTGGGGTCCAGATACTAAACATAACAAAAAAGATGTTATTAAAAACTGGACCAGTAGCTCTGCGAGCAGAAAAAACAGGGAGGCCTCATTTCCTGCATCAGTTTCCAGCTTGAGATAAGTGTTGACACAAACCCTCCAGCGTGCAGGTTAGGAGCTCTCTTCTACCTGGCTTCCTTACTTTCACAAAATTTTGTAGAAATTGCTCACCTGGGAGACCCCTGTTGCCAAATTTGTTTGAAATCAGCTTATAGAGAGAGAGAGGTATTAGAGGAGCTGACAGCACACAGAAACTGCAGTTGCCTTTGAGCTGCCCCTCATGAGGCAAGAAAGCTAATGAAATCCACGGAATAACCACCAGCAATCGCTTCTACCAACTACTGTCATCCTTTCACACGCCTGGTATCGATGGATCTTCTCTGAAATTCAACACAGTGCCGTTCCTGTCAGATACTACCTTGTCCTGACCTTAACCCTGACACGCAAGCTGTGCAAGACATACCCACCCTCTCTGCTTTATGCTCCTGTTCGGCGGGGACCTGCTGTGGTTAAATTTACAGACAAGCATCAGAAACGCAACAGTGGAAGTGCAATGTTTTCTTGTTTGGAAAGGAACAGTTCTTACATCTATGAAACCTACAAAAACATTGCTATGGTAAAACTATACTACCTACTAAGAGAGATACTACAAGCATAACTGACAAGGCAACTTTATTAGAAATCGCTCTTCAAGGGCTGACTTTCTAAGAACAGAAGAAAAAGACACTGGTGGAAACTTTCACACCTTGCTTCCCTGACTAATGGTCAATTCTGGTAGCAAAATTAGCTGGAAATTTCATTCGTCTATCTATGAGAAAGCCAATACACCTGCCTTGCCAACACACTACAAGTTTTAAACTGTTTTGGGATCATTCTATCTAAGTAAATCCAAGTATCTTTTTTTTTTGTTGTTTTTAAATTAATGACCAGCCTCTAACTCAGGTTTAAATCCAGCAGGTACGCCTGAATACACCTCCTTAACAACTACAAGGTTCAGAAATATTTATAACCTACTTTTCCCAACACAAAGTGGCCCATACCCACATGCACGCCAGACATCTGGCACAGGCCATGCCGAAACGAACGCGACAAATCCCTGTATTTCCAATACTGTGCGATGGAGAAGACATGCTGCTAAGGCACGCACAGCTTCACCTACAGCGAGCCCGCGGGTCCACACAGCACTGAAAGTTAACGCAGCCTCCGCAGAAACGGGGCCTCTGCGTGTTTAATCCTCATGGCATTAAAATTAAAAAAAAAAAGAAGTAGTAAGATGAGGAGGCTTGATGAAGTGTTATAATTGAACATTTAAGTTAATGACTCAGAAATTCAAAGCAGTCGTGTTCCTCCTGCTCGATGCAGGGATACAAAGCAGATCACGGAGAGGAAAAAATTAAAAAAATAAATAATAAAATAACCCCAAAACCCCACGCAGGCCAAGCTACAGGCGACTCCCAAATCCATTTCCCGAATTTCGCCCTCTGACATCCTCCAGCCCCGGCCGGCTCTGCCGGCACTCGGCTGCCTTGCGCCCGGGAGACGAGAAGGGACCCGGCTCACGCCGAGAGCCAACCGGGGCGATGAACGCCACCATCGGGAAACGAGCAAACGCCCGGGAACGGATCGGGATCACGGTAGCCAGGCGGGAAGAAGCCGCCGAGGGTGCCCGGCAGCGGGGCGGCGGGGGGGCCTCTCCTCACAAACTTCCCTTCCGCCCGCCCCCCACAGCCAGCCCAGCAACGCCGCCGCCCGACCCCTCGGCCCCGCGGGCGGGGGCTCGGGCCCGGAAGAAAGTTACTGAGAAACTTTCCGTAGAGGAAGGGGCCGGGGTTGAGGGACACCCTCCCGTCTCTTCAGGGTGCGGCGGTGGGGGCCGCCCGGCGGGGAGAGGCCGGGGGCGGGCGGCCGGGGCCTAGCGCCTCGGCTAGCGCCGCCGCCATCGCGGCCGCCTCTCCCGCGGGGCGGGGAGCGGGGACGCGGCCGGGTCCTCACCTGCCTCTCCTCGGCGCAGCGGGTGGGAGAAGGAGGGGGGAGGGAAGGAAGCGGGGCCCCCCTGCTCCTCCCGGAGCCGCGGCGACCCGGGGAGGGAAGGGGGGAGGAGGGGAAAGGGAGGAGGGAGAGGAGCAGGAGGAGGGAGCCGAGCGCTCCGGTGCGTGCAGGGAGCCGGAGCCTCGCTGCGGGAGGAGGAGGAGACTTCCCCGCCCCTACGACTTGGATCTCCGGTGGGCACCGCGGTCCCTCCTCCGCGACGTTTTCCCCCGCCCCTACTCCATGCACCGCACATTGGGCTCGTCGCTCCTCCCGTCCGGGGCAGCGGCTCCACGCCAAAGACTCAGGCCGCAGGGAGGAGTCAGGCGGCCCCCGCGGAGCCGGGCTGGCGGCCCCCTCCTCCGCGGGGCTGCGCACGGAGCCAACATGGTGGAGGCGAGCGGAGGTGCCGCTTCCCCGGCGTCCTTGCGGTGCGGGGGCGGCGGGGAGGGAGCCGAGGCTTGCCTTGTGTTGCCCCGTGCGCTTCGGGGGCGAGGTGCGGGCCGCGGCTTGGCCGAGGTCAACCGCCTACACCCATCCTGGTTTCCCCGGGACAGACCCGGGGTTGGGTCGCGGGGCCCTTGGGGTACGTGCGGGGGTCGGCCGGTGGGGCAGGTGACCGGTGCCGCCCGAGCTGCTTCCCCCGCTTCCCGAGCGGGAGGGGGGAAGCAGCTCGGGTCAAGCCTCTCCTCCCGACACGGCAGAAGCAGCTCGGGTAGGCTTCTCCCGCGACAGAAAATCTGAGCCTCAAAAAGATTTCGGCAGCGGAACCTTCCGTCGTGTTGTGGGGAAGGAAGGCGAAAACCAACAACAACAAAAAACCCAAACCACTTTAAAACTCCTCAGCCGTGCATCTACAGGTGGGCCGCGGCTCAGGCTGGGTAAATGCCATTCCTCTGGGTCAAACAGATGCAAACCGATCCCTCCGGAGCGCGGGGGCTGCCCGGGGGCTGAGGCGGCAGGCGCGGAGCCACAGCGTAACCCAGCCGCCCGGGTACGCCCGCCGCCCGAACACGGAGCAGACTAAAGAACCAGCCTCGTAAGCAGCGCGCCGCCGGCTCCGCGGGGCCGTTGGGAGCGGTGCGGGTTGTCCCGCTCCTGGCGGTCCCAGCAGCCAGCGTTTGAGAAATAAAGTACCGGAGCTGTTGGTGGGCTTTCACCGGGGAAAGGCGGCTCAGATGCACGTTGCGGGCTGCGGGAAGAAGCGAAAGGGAAAAGAAGATAAAAGTAACCCCAGAAGAACCACCAAGTTGCTGGGGTTCACGTGGGTGGATCGTCAGTTCTCATTCAAGCATTGTCCCCTAGTATTTTCGGCTGGTGGTCAAAATTTGGCACTGGAATAGTGCTTTTGTCTATTGCCTTTTTTTTCGGTTCAAAGGCTGAATATGAAAGAGTTGTATTGCTCAGTAATGATAATATATTTTTTTAAAAATCATGAAGCAACATAATATATTTTTTTAAAAATCATGAAGCAACATCCAATTTATCTTTCAGGCAATGCTGTGAAATAAAGCCATTTGTATTTTGTAATTTAGGATAAGTCAAGAACAGGGCCATTAAACACACTCAGCAGTTGACAAAACATAAAAAAGTGGAAATATTTTAGATTTGGGGACTTCTTATCATAAATCGTGCTCAATGTAATCCTGTTAGAGTGATGGAGTTTATAGTGTCCCTGTTCTGTCAGGAGCCTAAATCACATTATACAGAATTGATTTTTAATTTAGAAATCAACCACAGGTTTTACAAATTGACCAGGGTGATGAGTTACTTAACTGAGGAGGAGCTCTGGGTCTGCCACAGCTTCCCAGCACTGGCTGGGCTTATGGTGAGAGCAAGCTTTGGTCTCCAGTATCAGTCTTGGGGTTATTTTTTATACACAGGCAGATGTTAATGCATTGTTAATTTTACAGCACAATAGTGAGAAGCATCCTTACATATGTCATTATCTTCATTATGTTTCAAAGATACTAATTTTTCTCAATACTTTTTTTAGTATTGGGCGAAAGCTTTGTAGTCCGAAGCTCTCAGCAGCTGTCACTGTAATTTGACTTCTAGGTTTCAGGCCTGGTGTTGATGGATGGGATTATATCGCTGTCCTTTTTCCCAGCACATGGCCATGCCTGTGCGCCACCAAAGTGTTCGTTGGGTTCTCAGTGCATCACACACATTGCTTTCTCTTCTTTGCACCGATACAGGGAATCAGGTGGTGGGTTTCTCAAAGACTGACCCATTAACTATGGTCTCTGCTTGCTGTCCTGTGCGTGCTAATGGCTGCCCCGGGTAAGTCCTGGGGCTGCACCAGTGATCAGCCTTGTTCAGTAGTGGAGAGACTTAATTTCAAGCACAGTGTGATTAAAATAGCAGAACAGTTGGGAAGAAATGACCACTCTCATAACTGAGAACAAGTTCAGACCCTGACCATATGGGCGTGAAAGAATAGATTAGGGGTTGAGTCTGGAGTCTTGGAGGCCAGGCATGCTTTCATTGCAGCAGAAAAATTAGCTGCTGCTTAAATTGTCTTGCACTTGTTACTGACAGTCTGAGTGTTCCTAATTTTTATAAGGAAATGTTGAACAGGTGACTTAAAACCATCAAACTGCTGGTGGTTCAGTCTGTTCAGTCCAGCACTGGAGTGGACTTGGGGCATCATGGCCACCTCCTGCCTGTGAGCCAGCCTGCAAGTTGTTGCAAAGTTTTACCTCAGTAAAACTCCATTATGCTGCTGTTTTGCTGCTGCTGAGGGGCTCCCAAACCAGTGCTGAGGGTGCTGTGAGCTGTGCGGGTGGGCTAACACTGCTTGGGATTTCCTCAGGAGGCATTGGCTGTAACTGGCACCAGTCACAGCTTGAGAGCTCAGGCCAGTGACTGCTTTTAGGAATTTTCCATCCCCTTTTTTCTTTTGGTTTACTTTAATACGGTTTGTTTTGTAGAGGAAAGGGAAGGAGGAGCTGCCTCTCTGTGTTTTAGCGTGCCTGGAATTAGTCGCGAGGTGCTGGATAGAGTTTCCTGAAGAGCACTTCAGACAGGCTCAGCATTCACTAACTCATGAACCATGTTGCAGTTGTAGTTGGCATTAATGTAGTCGTTATGTTGGAAATCCTCATACATTTGAATTAATTTCTAAGGAAGAGGATAAATTATACAATCCTGAATGATGCTGGGGTGCTTTTTTTCCCAAATTACTCAATGATTGGTAGGATCAAGTATGTACTATGCCAATTTTTAGGGAGATAGGGAAAATACAGGTATATAAAACCAGAAAGAAAGAAGGAGGAACAGAACGGAGATGGAGCAAGGCGGACTAAGATATTTCAGGCATTGATGTGAGATCGCTGATTTCTGATTGAGAAATACAGGACTTGTGTCCTGAGAGTTTGAAGGAGATGGGCAGATTGATTTCCTGAAGAACTGTAACAGTACATGGGGAAGGTTAATCTTTGGTAAACATTGTAGTCATTTGGAAGCATTGAGACATTCTTACAAACACTTGGTGGGATCATTCTCCAATAAGCCAGAATAAACAGAAAAACACTGTGGTGTTTCATGGTCTCCTGCAAACAATTATTTCTTTTTGTGAGAAATAAAAAGTTTTGCTGGACCTTAATTCATTCCTTCATTTTGAGAACGACGGTAGTGAAGGCTTCATCCTAGCTATCACGCTTCAAATAATGAGATTTTATAGCAGCAACTCCCTAAATTCATGGGCCAAGTTGTACTGTGTGATGGTGTTACAGAAAAGCACTCCTTGGAATTTATGTATTAGTCACATGCTTACTTCTAAGCATTTGCATACATATTTTTAATAACGGAATTCAGCAAAGAACAGGTGTTTCTTTTGAATCTGACTATTCTAAGTGTAGTTGAAAAAATGGGTAGTTTTGTCATGTTAATGTCTTCAGATGAAGCTATTAATAAAATCATTGATTTTTAAAAGTGAAGCATCTTCCTTGGATGTAATGCAAATTACGTATTAAAATAGTAGTTCAGTAAGGGAATGGAGTGCTAAGCCACTGCGTAGCGGATCTGTCATTGTTTCCGGTTCTGAAGCAAGTATTCTATTGAAGCTTCATGTTAAACTTCAAAACATTTTTATCACAAATGTCCCATTTTGCCTTTAAATGCCTCTGCCTCTCCACATGGCCAAGATCCTTGTGTTTGGTGTGAACACCTATGATTAAATATTCCCTTCTTATTCAAATAGCATTTCTCTTTGATCTTGTGTAATGTGACTAATTTCTTAGGCATACTATACTTTTAGCAAGTGTGTGGAGGGATATTTTTGGAAAAAACATTGATTCAAACTTATTTTGGTTTGGAAATTATTTTAAGTTACTTTTGAAAGCATGCTGGACTTTATTTTGGAAAGCCCCTATTTCCAAACCTGTTGCTGTTTATATTTGTGTCACATCCAGTTATATCAGACACGCAGGATTACACTGTATAATGGAAGCTGTATTGCTGTACTCTAATCTTTATCTCTCTATATCCGATCTCCTTTGAATTGCACATGAGTATTGCTTATGGTTACTTAAAATAACTACTGCTTTTGCTTCAAGGACAGTGCTATATGTTTAACACTCAGCCCTGCTTTGGCAGTGGCTGTACATCCTGTGTCTTTGGTTCTTGCATGATTTTATTTGGAAGCTGCACAGATACACGTCTCTCATTTAAATTTCATAGCTGAAAAATCCAAAGCCTCTGAAATCATGTACGCCCAGAAAAAAATTGATGTATTTACTTGGACCACTGTGCTCCTCTGAGAGGCTTGGAAAGCCTTCTCTCCTCCTCACAAAACAGGTCATGAACTCCTACTCAGAAAGGAAAGGGACAAAGAGTAGGAGAAAAAAAGAAGTATGTGTAGTAAAGCTGACCTGAACTACTTTGGTTTTTGACATCACTGCTAAAGTCTTTAAGAGACTTCTGACCTCATTTGGTAGCTAATGTAAAGGAACACTTTTTGCTAACTTTGGGAGACTTGCATTTACGTGTATGTGTTGGTTATTCTTGTGTCAGTGTCGTACATTTTGCTGACTGATATTATTGTGGAAGAAATGCTAAATAACTTTATTAGCAGCCAAACCAAAGTAATACAGCATTTAGGGAGAATTGCATCAAATTCTCTTCTTTTCCAGGCCACGTTGAATTTTAGCTGTTTAATAGATACGCTGTGGCAGTACTTTTATACATGACTTCATAAAACTCAGCCCGGTTAAACAATTCAACAACTTCCTTTTTACAGAGTCATAGCAACTATATGTGGGGTCTTAACATGGCCCTGTGGGACCAGTCTTTCCTAATCAGCCCCTCTGCTATCCACCCCATTATTCCCATCTCTTCTGTATTCCCTCATCTCCTCCTCCTCCTTGTTGGCAGTTAGTTCCTTATGCCTTGCTATATGGTCCTCTGCTGTGAGCTCCCACCCTGCCCAAAGATGGACAGGCTCCTCAGGCCTGGGCCAGTGCCCTTTATTACGCATTAATCCTTAACAGATCTTCTGAATTTTTAGTGCCAGTTTGTTATTCTTGCCCTAATGTTTTGAGAATAATTGTCTGTCACAACCCTGGGCACCAGAAACCTTTCCTTCTTAATTTAGGGATGAATGTTATGAGGTTTATTACTTTGGGAACAGTTCCAGGAGCAAAATCATCCCTTCAGTCTGGGATGCCAGAAGAATCTTTAGAGTGGAGCTTCGGTCAGGGTTAAGCTGGTCACTGTCATGGTGTTCACCATTACAGGTGGAGACAACTGTCGTGCATCCTTTAGACTTCTCAGAAAACTGGACAGCTGTCAGATGTGTGTTGTGGGATTTGTTTCCTCAGCTTGCCCTGTATCCATTGTTTCTCCCTCATCTTCCATTTTCTCATCACGCGCCTTCAATGGAAGTGTACAGTCCCCTCAGGTCTTCCAGCTTAACTACAACTATAGATTTCTTTTTCCCATAGTTCTTTGGTTCTGCAGCATTATCTTGGTTTAAATCTCCTAATAGTTTTCTAAAAACCACAATTATGTTGATGTAACTTTGACAGGGAGTGACATATTACATACAGGTGTGGTCACTGATGTGAGCGCTGATGCGAGGAAGTACGTAACAAAAAGTTTCTTCTTATCCCACCTCAGCTGCAGCCAGAATTTTCTGAAATTTCAGAATTTAGGAAACACCAATGTGACTGCCTCGATGGAAAAGATGGAAGAAGGCTGGGTTTATTCAGAGCAGAGCCAGTAGCTTTTCCTATGGTTAATGATCACTGGTACTGTTTGTAAAAGTTTCCAGTTGCCTGTAACCAACCAACTTCCGCTTCTTAGGCTAAAATTGTTCTTGCCAATTGCCTGCCTCACTGCTCTGACTCTAGCAGTGTGAAAATCCACTGCTTTCTCACGTTAGAAGGAAGCAGCTTTGCCAGCTGATCTGTAGAGAATCACTACTACTTCCAAACCGTACATAGCCATTTGAGATCTAGCACATCACCCATGCCGATGTGAGGGGTATGCCTTTTGCACTATCTGTTAATAATGCACCCATGTCTGACCTGACCGTAAGTAAGCCTCTGCACACTCTCCTTTCACATGCAAGGGCTCAGTAGATCTAACATGAGTTCTCCAGAAACAATTATCTGCATATCCTACAAGTCCTATTCACCAAGGAGGCTGAAGATGCTCCCTGCCAAGGTTTCAAAGGCTCAGCTACCATTTCTTTGCAGTTGGGTAGGAACGCAGAGCTGGGATGGACCTACCACTGTGCAACAGCTATAAAGGGAAGGTAGTATTGGCCCTTCCCTTCTCCACCCCTTGCTTAAAAAGAAAGAACATACAGGAATTAATAAATAAGGAAGACTCTGCTTCCAAGTTGCTCTCTTTTTGTTCTGCAGGCTCCTGATTTGTCTTATTTTATGATGATACTTCTCCAGCATTTGGCTTTCAATGGGAGGGAAAGGAGTAGGAGACAACCCAAAGAGCCATGCGTGCTGAAGCCAGTGATGATACATCATGGCTGCTCAGAACTTTTTTGTTCATAGTCTCCAAAAAGAAAAAAAAGAGGCTTCTATAAAGGTTCAGGAGAACTAAGTATGTACCATTAATTCAGCACTAGAAGCAATAAAGCTTTTTTTTTATTTTTTTTTTTTAAGGAACACTTCTGCCATTGCTCCAAATTTTGAGTTTGAAAAGCAGCTGGCAGGTATTCCTTTCCCCCCGCCCCACCCCGCCTTGAATATTCAAGTAATTGATCCTGTTGTTTCAGGGAACTGTAAAACTTTGGAGGGAATATAAAAATATTTCCTTTATTTTTTTAAAGTAACATATATTGCACTGTTTTCTTATGTTTCTTACATTTCGTTAAATAGTTTGTGGAATCCAGCTAGCATTATGTAGCTGGTATTTCATTGCCCATGGAATAAATTATAAATGATGGATTAAAAAGATACATTTATCATTCTCCTCATAATAATGGGCAGTTAATAAGCAGACAAATGTAGCTAAAGAACAGAAGAAAAATACTAGCCAAAGAAAAATACATGGCATTAGAAATTACATCAATGTGCCCTGCAAGCTGCTGCCTTCTGCTTCTTTTTCCTTTCACTTTTGGTTAAAGTCAGATTTTCCAAAGCATGAGAATTTGCTTATCCTACTCCTCGTTCCTTCAGAAGAACCTATTGAAACTCAGACCAATTGCACTACGTTGTCCCGTATTTCTGCTTTGGTTTTCTAATTGGGAAGAAAAATAAAACATGGAAAGTTCCAAAATATTTTGTTTATGAAACATGGGCTTGGGACGTCTTTGATGCATCATCATAACACAGTTAGAAGGGACTCTATTGTTCTTGGTGGAAAATGTGATCCATTCAGGAACATGAGATGACAGGGGGAAATGAGGGACCAAAACCATGACAAACTCACGATGAGTAATGACAAACCATCCTGAAGCAAAATATTTAGATTTGCTTGGACAGTTCAAAACACTCTGGATTCTCTTTTATTTTCCCAAAGGGACATTACATTGTTTTGGTGTAACCAACATTTTTCCCGTGGAAAAAAGTCAATATTGCAGAAACTGCTTTTCTATTGAAAACCTTAAACAGAAAATTCTGGAGCAGCAATAAAGGGAAGCAGTCAAGCCAAAGCCGAGCACATTTGCAAATGCCCCCTATGGAGAATCTTAGGATCTAAGTCCAACTTAGCAATAAGAATTTTATATGAAGGTAAGCGTATTTCATAGACACCAAACGTAATGTGATGAAATCCATGTGGCATGACTTGGTGTGTCTCAACACGTTCAAAATGACAGTGTTTCACAGAAGCATTTGAAACCTGCTTAAAAAAATGGGAAAGAACTGTGGGAAGCCTGGGCCTTTGAAGTGAAAAATCACATCTGAGATTTCACAACTGTTTTGCTGGGACTGGACATTTTTAAAAAATGGAACACTGCTTTTGAAAAAAATTAAAATCTCTATCTACCAAGCAAAAGCTGGTGTGTTTAGAAACAGACTTGTAGCTTTAGAAACATACAGCAGTATTCACTGTTATTTATGATGTAGAAACATACTGCAAAATTAAGTTCTGAAAAAAACTGGCACAAGACTTTTAAACTATGACAGCAAAGTATTTTGGGGAAAGACAGGGGATACAGTTCTCTTATTAAAGTTTTAGAATAGTTAAGATAACTTGTAAGGCTGTTTATAGTCTTGGCATTGTAAAAGTGGCCTTGAGCCACTGACTTTCTAGAACTGATGGCCATCTCAGTGTCTGTTCTTCAGGACAATTTCTGCTTTAAATGTAACAAACTTTGTCTTGGAGTAACAGAGATGGTGGACAAGGGAAGGATGACAGACATCATCTTCCTGCACTTGTGCAACGCATTCAACACTGTCCAGCACAACATCCCTGTCTCTAAATTGGAGAGACATGGATTCAATAGGTGGACCACTCAGTGGATAAGGAACTGCCTGGGTGATCGCACTCAAGAGTTGTGGGTACTGGCTCAATGTCCACATGGAGGTCTGTGATGAGTGGTGTTCCTCAGGGGTCAGTACAGGACTGACACTGTTTGTCAGTGACATGGGCAGTGGGATTGAGTGCACCCTCAGCAAGTTTTCCTATGACACCAAGCTGGTTGGTGAGGTTGACATGCTGGAGGAAAAGGTTGTCATCCAGAGGGACCTTGACAGGCTGGAGAGATGGGCTGATGTGAATTGCATGAGGTTCAACAAAGCCAAGTGCAAAGTCCTGCACGTGGGTTGGCACGATCCCAAGCACAGGCTGGGTGAAGAATGGATTGAGAACAGCCCTGAGGAGAAGGACTTGGGGGTGCTGACTGATGACAAGCTCAACATGCTGGTGTGTGCGCTTACAGCCCAGAAAGCCAACCAGATCCTGGGCTGCATCAAGAACAGTGTGGCCAGAAAGTCCAGGGAGGTAATTCTCCCCCTATACTCTGGTCTCATGAGATCCCACCTGAAGTACTGTGTCCAGCTCTGGGTTCCCCAGTACAGGAAAGACATAGAGCTGTTGGAGTGAATCCAGAGGAGGGCCATGAAGATGATGAGAGGGCTGGAGCACTTCTCCTATGAAGACAGGCTGAGAGAGTTGGGCTTGTTCAGCCTGTAGAAGAGAAGGCTCTGGGACAACATAATTGCAGCCTGCAAATTGGGGTCCTACAGGAAAGTGGGAGAGGTACTGTTCATCAGGGAGTGCAGTGATAGGACAAGGGGCAGTGGCTTCAAGCTGAAAGAGAGTAGGTTTAGATTAGATGTTAGGAAGAAATTTTTTACTATGAGGGTGGTGAGGCCTTGGCACAGGTTGCCCAGAGAGGTTGTAGAAGCCCCATCCCTAGAAAGATTGGATGAGGCTTTGGGCAACCTGATGTAGTGGAGAGTGTCCCTGCCCATGGCAGAGGGTTGGAACTGGATGGTCTTTGAGGTCCCTTCCAACTCAAAGCATTCTGTGATTCTATGATTACCTTTGTTTGTATCAGGGCAAACTTGCTCTCAACAATAGTGGGTAGAAGACTGTGCCTGGTATTTCTCATTGCCCAAGTTAATCACATGCTTTAAAACAGACAGGCAAATCACTGAGTTTAAGAGCAGGAATGACCATTAATTAGACCAGCCAGTGTCAAGCACTTCGAACAGCTATCACCACCTCTCAGATTTCCCCTTCACTTGAGCCCAGCCACTTGTGCCAGAGTGTCCCATATTGATCAGAGGGCACTGAAAAATGGGGAGTGTGCAGCTTTGGGTGGATTAAGGTGTTGATGATGAGGAAGAGCAAAGCAACAACCGAATCAGGAGTACCAGGCATTTGAAGATGCCTACCTGTTGGCATGCAGATCCTTTTGTCAGCTAAGTCATATGATCTTTCCATCTGGTTCTTACAGGCGTGTATCACTTTTTTCATTCTTTGTGTGTACAGTTTGGGGTGTTAGTCCCTGTGGTAGATCTGTTAGGTATTTTTATAGTAAAAACTATAGCAATATAAACAATCCTTGCTAATTCTGATGTACAAAATAGCCACTCAAACTCAGCTTCATCACGCTCCTGTGAATGCTCAGTGAGCTGTAGAAGGGCCCAGGGTCATTGCATATCAATATGCTGATAAAATCAGAAAATGCTCTACCTGCTACCTGTTTCTGGAATGCCTGGAAGTCAAATTAAAACCGAAGAGTGTATTTCATAGCTAAGGGCTTCCCCTTAGGGCGTTTGTGCCCTTTCACTTGCTCAAAGAATACAAATTACAAATGGATCCTGCTGAGGTTTGAAAGGTATTTTAACTGTATGAGTGTTTTAGTCAGCATTGCCTGACAAACAGTGCCGTTTATTAATACGTTCCCTGTGTTTCAAAGTATTTTTTCTCGTCTTTCACCACTCTTGATGAGGTGGTGTTTTTTTTTCTCCCTGTAATTGTTTTGTTAGTCATTTCTGTAGGCAGCCAGGCAGCTGTTGCCGCAATCCATTTCTTAGTTGCGGTTGGCTCCGGATTTAACAAAATGCAACTGCCCCCTCTTGTGGAAGCTAAAAAGGAGATTGGTTTGGTTTCCAGGTACCGCCTGGCGTCGTTTTGCAGAGCAAGTCAAATAAAAACAAACAGCAGAAGTGTCCTGAGGCCACACAGCAACAAAGCTTCTCGGAGAACTTAAAAAAAAGAATAAGCTGACTTAGGAATGTCTGAACTCGGACAGCCTTTGAAGACAAACTTCTGTGGAGAAGACTTTCAAAGGCACCCTGGGAAACCTTCCTGCCCTTGGCTCTTGTGGGGATCCCTATCACAATATATTCTTCAAGAGAAACAGAGTCAGTATGGCTGTATGCATAGAGACAGTGCATTTACAACTAAGCCTAAGGACAAGAATTCAATATTGGTATCTGGCATGGACTTGAAAAATAATCTTTGTTCGTTGTCTCTCTGTGCAAATCCATGAACACAGATATCTGCCCGCACTGGTGGAAATAATGGTGTGTTCTTAAAGGCAAAAATGCTTGTGAAGGGAGTAGCTTGCACTGCACATTAAAAGTTTAACTTTGAACACTTGTATGTCTCGACACATGGAGGGTTTCTTCTGTGACTCCAGTCGACACTTTATTTAAAATAAGTGCATTGAAATTCATGAACACGTTGGTACTCTGGTCTCTGAGGAGTGGTGGCAAGGGAAGCGAGAACTCCTTCAACTGGTGAAGCAAGTATATTGGTATGTCTAATATAGGGGCTCACAGAGAGAAGCTGATGCAGTATTTCTCTTAAAAACAAAACAAAAAAGCTATACAGAAAATGAATTTTCCTGGAAAAAACCCTCGAACTATTTTCTTTCCACTTTTAGAGTGCAAACAAGGACTTTCTGCCTAAGATGAAATGAAGGAAGTACATATTTTTAAGGAAGAATAATTTATTGTATCCTCCTTAAGCAGAGCCACTGATAAAAGGATGAAAATGCAGAAAAGGTAGCAAGGTATGTGTGAAAATATCACTTTATGGGCCACACCAGTGCTATTCTTTCTCAGAGCAAAGAATTAACCCAGAGCCTGCTCTGATGTCAACTAGAAAGCTAGAAGAATTTGCCTTGCTCCCTGCAAATGGTTAATTAAAAAAAAGAACCCAAACAAAAAGTAACTGTTATACAGCCTTTGATTCACTGAATCTAATGAGGTGAGTAGGTTTGCAATTTTATGTCTGAACATGTTCTGGTGCTGCCAGCATGTCTCACTGAGCAATGAAATACAACCTATCGACACCTCTGGGGTGGGGTAACCGAATTCAAGATGCTGGTCTGAAAGTCGTGTTTAAGGAGTCCTAGTGAGATACTAACAGTGTTCTTTACCTCTGAGAGGGCTTCTACGTTTTCTGAAATTCCCCAGCAATCACCACAGTGTTTAAAATTTGTGTCTTTACTTGCTTCTCTGCTGTGCTTTTGCTCCATGCTCTGAGCCGCCCTTCACCATTCTCAGATGGCCTCAGTTTTTGTGGTCACTAACACAGCAATTTACCCCAGATGAGTATATGAGCCTCATGTTAATACCTCTCACGGATATTTGCACTCACACTGGACGCTGTGCTTTGTGCTTTCTGGCAGAGCAGCAGGCAGCCGGGCACCTCTCTGGCTGACCCAGGAGGAGCAGTCACGGCAGCAGGTCTCTGGAGGGAGCAGCCCACACGGCCTGGCTGGCTTTGTGCTCCCGTGGGCTGTCACAAAAGGAAAGAAATAGGTCAAGTACTCTTGCGGCTGTTGCCATTTTGTTACGTCTTTCCACAGGGCGTGCAAGTACACACAAGTGGATGGGCAAAAAGAGTTACGAGCACCCTCATAATACAGGAAAGCAGATTCTTGGAGCTTAACGCACATTGCTTCATGCCACCAAATGCAGGAGGGCTCCTTTCATCATACTTCAAGCACGGGAGCTTGCTCCTTCTCTAGAGTGAGTACAAATGTGAAGTTTATGCAGCTGCATCCCTCTTTCAAGTTAATTATATCACTCGGAGCGCTTCAGCTGTGATCCCGCACTGCAGGGCCTCGCGCTTGAACCAGCCTGCCTATTTCCCTGGGCGCCTGCTGCAGAGGTTGCCTCCCTGCTGAAATCCTGGCACATTACCTAGTCCTCTGTAATCTGAGTTTCTTTCAAGCTCACATACCCAGAGTTTGTCGCTGTAGCCATGCCTCATGTATCTGCATGGTTTCGGCTGGTTCCCAGTCTCCCTTAGGGAAAAGAGCATGTCCAGTCTCATTTAAAAAAAAAAAGAAACATTGCTGAAAGCCAGGGATCTATAAGAAGATTCAACTACCTAAAACAGTTCTTGTGTGCCTAGTAAATAATGAAAGCCATTTTCAGTTCCTACTGTTGGTGCCCCAGTTTATAATCCCAAGCATCGGTGTCAGATAAAACCCCACACCCTTGGTCCCAGCTTCTAATCCCATATTCCAAATGTAATGCTACTTCCAACCCTAGCTTTAATCAAAAGTTGGCTTTAATATGTACTGGGCTTGAGAAATGCAGGAAGCAAGATTTTTTTCTCCCTTTTGCCCAGAATCCACAAACCCTGTCCTAGAATGGCTACAAAGCTGTGGCCTCCATTTCTTCCTACTCATCTCAAACCCACTGTGCCCACTCCACTCTTCACAAGTCTTCTGGCCTTGGGAAATCCACAAAGAAACACAGATCTTCATTTACAGGTGACCTGAATTCTACCAAGTATCCTATCACAGAACCACAGACTGGTAGGGATTGGAAGGGACCCCTGGAGATCATCTAGTCTAATCTCCCTGCTAAAGCAGGATCACCTAGAGCAGGTTGCACAGGATCATGTCCAGGTGGGTCTTTAATATCTCCAGAGGAGACTCCACAAACTCTCTGGGCAGCCTGTCTCAGTGCTCTGCCACTGTCACAATGAAGTATTTCCTCCTACTGAAGTGAAACTTCCTGTGTTCCAGTTTGTGCCCATTACCCCTTGTCCTGTCACTGGGCACCACTGAGAAGAGTCTGGCCCCATCCCCATCCACCCTTCTGATATTCTTAAGCGTTGGTGGATTCCCCTCACAGTCTTTTCTCCAGACTGAACAGCCCCAGCTCTCTCAGCCTTTCTTCATATGAGAGATGCTTCAGTCCCCTAATCATCTTTGTAGCACTCCCTGGACTCTTTCCAATAGTTCTGTCTTTCTTGTTGTGAGGAGTCCAGACATGGACAAGGCAGTCCAGATGTGGCCTCACCAGGGCAGGGTAGAGGGGAGGATAATGTCCTTTGACCTGCTGGCCATGCTTTTCTTAATGCCCCCCAGGATACCACTGACCTTCTTGGCTATGTGGGCACACCATTGGTCCATGCTTAACTTGTCCACCAGGACTCCCCGATACTTCTCCTTCTGTTCAACTTAAACCTTAGCCATGGACCCCCACTTGTGCTCCAGTTAAGGTAATTCGATGCTCCTGGCATTAGGCTTTGTAAAACTGAACAATTGGCAAAACTCTTTCTCAGCTCATTATTTCTGAAACCCAAACTTGTGTATTAACCATTCTCTGTTAGATGTAGTCTTCCCAAATCTCACATGCATCACTCATCCCTGCCAGCAGAAACTCTTACCTAGCACCATGCACATTCCAGGGATTAGGAATGAATGTGTCTCACTGGTCTCAGCATTGCTAGTGAGGATGACTGGGATGACTGGGTGGCAGTGAACAGAGAAGGGTCAGTTCTGATCCTAGTGTTAGGATTGGGGTAAAGATTTGGGGTTTGAAAAAAGTAAGCATGAAAGTCTGTGTTTATTGTGTATTCCTACAAGAACTCTAAAAAGAGGACAACTACTGGTAAGGAATGTTTTGGGGTAACAGGACAGGATAGGATGTGGATCCTTGCAGTGAAGGCTGGATTGCAGCTAGAGGTTCAGAGGGAAAGGGCTCATCCAGAAGGGTAGGAGGGGATGGCAATGCTAGCCACAACAGCATGTTAAACTGAGCTCTGATTAAACCTAGGGTTAGAGTTTGGCCCTAATCCAGAGTTTAGAAGGGCTGAAGGGTCAGATTATTGCTGGATCCAAGAGGTGCACAGGTTTAAACTGCAGACTGACCCTGGTAGGGGAAAATAGCTCACTGTTTGGGCTGATGTTGGTGGGGATTGATGTGATATATGTAAATCCCATGGTTGGGTTAGGGTTAATGTTAGGGTTTGGTTCATGGGGATCTGAAGAATTCAGGAAAAATCAAGATCTTCCAAGACCTATAGGACTTTGAAGAGGAATGAAGCAGAAGTAGGCTGGATTTTAGTTCAGAGTAACAAAAACTAACTTAATCTATTCTGTGACAGGTTTCAGATAATCAGAAAACTTCAGCTCATGGCCTAGCTACCAATTTTAGCAAAGACAGTGGCTACTACTCAAATTCTCATTAGAGTCCTGCAGTTACCATCACAGAATCAGGCAGTAGTAATTAGCAGTTTATTTAAACACTTTCCACAGAAATTAAAATACATTTGCCCATCTTTCTAAGTATTCTGAGTTACATCTTCTTTTACCAATTATTCATGATGGATAAGAAGCATCACACATAAATACTAAATTGAGTAATGCATATTGCATGGAGGGATGCAATAGCCTATGCACTTATACAATAGATTTTGTGGCTCACTTGACTTGGTATTTATAGAAAATCCTAGTGGCCCTTCAGATTTTTTTAATTAATATTTCAAGAACAGAAATTTACAAAAATGCTTAGAGCAATTCTTTTATATTACAATATTCAATAGTACACTTTAGAGGTATATATTCAATTTCACATGAAGACCACAGATCAGTTTATGTATTATACCTCAGAACAGTCCTTGGTATTACTTAGATTTCTTATAAAGCCTTCATTCAAAACCCAGTAGGCTTTTTTCTTGCCTCTTTTGGATAACTGCTCATGTTCAACAAGAGTTGAATCCTATGGTCCATAAAGCACTCTCATCAACCTCAGTGGAGCTGCTCATGAGAGATAATGCTGTTGAGGGGAGCACACCCTTTAATAAAAAGGAATGTAACTTGCAAAGTACCAAAATGAATTTATATCCCACTCATCCTCCTCACTGCAAAAGGCACTTTTGCATTCAAATACACCATTGCAGGTATCGCACATGCTTGGCCTGTAGAGCTAGCAGGCAGACAAATGCATGAGGGGAAGTCCTTCGACATCTTTTCATTTGGAGTAAGAAGCAGCCTACTGCTGGGCTAGGTGCCCTAGTAGTAGGGTACAGAGTTTGTGAGGGGAGGGAAGCAATCTAACCTCCCCTCTGGGTGGCTCTAGTTGTAAGCCCAGCCTTTGGGAGTTAATGCTGAGGGCCACCATGCCCAAAGCGTTGCTGTGTGTTCCTTAAGGCTCCTTCCCCACAGAGCTTGCTGTCCAAGGAAGAACTGCAACAACTGCTCCGACACGGATATCAGGTGGGAAGCCTCATTTAGAGATCTCTGCAGGTCTGTTAATCTCAGGATACTCTGAGATATACCTGCTGGAGAAGAGCTCAGTGGAGAAGGACCTGGGGGTCCTGGTGGATGACAGGTTGGCCATGAGCCAGCAGTGTGCCTCGGTGGCTAAGAGAGCCAATGGGATCCTGGGGTGCATCCGGATGAGTGTAGCCAGCAGGTCAAGGCAGGTGATCCTCCCCCTCTACTCTGCCCTGGTCAGGCCCCACCTGGAGTATTGTGTCCAGTTCTGGGCTCCTTGGTATAAAAAGGACAGGGATCTCCTGGAGAGAGTCCAAAGAAGGGCTACGAAGATGATTAAGGGCCTGGAGCATCTACCCTATGAGGAAAGGCTGAGAAGATTGGGACTGTTCAGCCTTGAGAAGAGAAGACTAAGGGGGGACCTAATTAATGTTTATAATTATCTTAAGCAGGGGATGCAGGGGGAATCAGCCAGCCCCTTTTCAGTGGTCTGTGGAGACAGGACAAGGGGCAATGGCTGCAAGTTGGAGCACAGGAAGTTCCGCACCAACATGCGGAGAAATTTTTTCACAGTGAGCGTGACAGAGCCCTGGGACAGGCTGCCCAGGGAGGTGGTGGAGTCTCCTTCTCTGGAGATATTCAAGACCCATCTGGACGCCTATCTGAGTGAAATGTCCTAGGGAGCTGCTTTGGCAGGGGGTTGGACCCGATGATCTCTCGAGGTCCCTTCCAACCCCTACAATTCTATGATTCTATGATTCTATACCAGATTACCAGCACTGGTGATCCTGACAGCAGGGTTTTCTCCCTGCGTCCTTCTCTGTGATTTGCTTAAGTCACGGGACTTCTGTCAATCTGACTGATGTGATTAACAATATTTAAATGTTTTGCATGCATTTGTGCCTTACGAGCTGCAATTACAGCTTACACATATTAATTGAATGTCATGCTTAAAAGAGTGTGTCATTTAATATAACCAACACTTTCAATTTTAAGAAGTCATTTCAATATGAGTTTCTTCTAGCAAAAGATATCTGATGAGGGCAAAAATACACGTGGTCTAAAGATTTCCCATTTTCTTTAGAAAGTCCTGCAAAATTTGAGCTGAAATAAATCAATAAAATCTACTTATTTTTTGACCAAAATGTGCTGAATTTCAAAATACAGTTGGTTTTCATTCCCCGTTCTTTTTTTAATGGAAACTTTAAGAAACAAATATTCTCAAGCATCCTAACTATCTCTAACTTCGAAGTGGACAATCCAGTTACATTCCAAGTTACAGCCAATTCCATTCCTAAAAGGAGAAACTACACCAGCAACAGAGCAGTCCGAGGGCAAGCCTGCCCTTTCATGCGGGGTTAGAGTACGGGTGAACAAATGCATTAACTAAAACATTGGCTACCTGCTGAGGGACTCATGGGACATGAAAGGATGAATGCAGGCTGCACACACACACACACACACACACAGAGCCACTCTGCTGTGAGCTGAGACAGTAACCAGTATTGGGCAAGCCTAAAAATAACACTACTAAAAGAAAAAGCTAAATACCCTCTATGTTTGCGCCAACCAATTCCTGCCTGTTCTTGAAGCCTCCATCCTGGAAATGCTGCAGTTCAAGAAAGTTCTTGTTTCTGTACATGTCATCATGGTTCTCAGCAACTTGTGCCTGTTAGGCTTTTGGTCTCTTCCTGAATATCAATAAACTGCCTCTGTGAAGATTTACAGATTGCTTCAGTTAGTTTGTCCCTCCAAGCAGAAGCTTAAGCAACTTTCCTTCTCTTTTCCAAAGCTGACGGTTGCTCTCTGGAGGCTGTTCTCTCAGGTGGGAGATTCATTGGGAAGCTCCTCTCTGGTGGTTTCTTTGGAGGCTGCATGTTGTGATAAGCTCTTCTTTTACCACTACCCTACAGGGACTGAGAGTTTTGTAACACTTGTAAACTTCTGTAGGAAACTAGTATGAGTTAAAATTAATTAAAAATAATCATTCAGCTTCTTGTTGTTGGAATTTCTGGAACTAGTGGGATGAATCTGAGTTGATTTTTCATACCAGGCAGGTGTAAGGACAAGTGAGCTTAAGTGCTGGGCCTGGGTATACTGTGCAGGTGTCCACTTTCCCGGGCAGTCTTGAGAGCCTTCAGCATTTTCCATGGTTTGCAGGAGACATCTTGTGGTCAAAATGCAGAATCACAGAGCGTGGAGAGCATCTTTTTTCTGACAAGCCTGAGAATAATCATCAGATCTCCACTGTCTCCCAAGCTTTTGTTTTTCTTTCCACTGCTGGGGAATAAAGGGAGGAAAAATTACCCATCTCTCTGAAGGGGCTTTTAGAACTGGGGCAGACTGGCTGAGCTGGGGCAGAAAGGAGCTCAGGAGCTATGGAGGCAGAGTGTGGGACATTGTTGGCCTTCTATCTAGGTAGGACCTGTGAAATCTGCTGGAGCTTGCTTGGAGTCAGACGTTTCTTAGGTGAGGTGAGTATCTGCCTGCTTTCTGCCGCCTCTCCCTGGCTTGGACTGCTGTCACCGGATGCTACAGAGCACGGGAAACGGGGCGAAGCACAGCTAATGGGAGTGCATTCATGTTTAACTTCAGTGCCACTGTGAAGACAGACATCATTCAGCCAGTTACCAAAATCTCACTGTCCGTGGCATTCGGGTGCTACTCAGCACTCGTGTCAGGTAAATAAAGAGAGGAGAGTTCCCCTGGGAGAGCCTGTTATTTAAAGGTATCTATTTGGAGAAAAAAGTGGAATAAAAATAGTGTAAAGAAAAGCAAGAAAAAGGAAAAGAGCACCGCAGGGAAGCAGAAAGATGAGGCTGGTCTAGACGTTTTTATGAATAGTAATAAGTATCTGTCTCTGATGATGATTACAATTATTGTGCAATTATGTAACAGCACTTCTCAGCTGGCCTGGCCATCCACTGCGGCTGATGCCACTCAGATACACATAGAAAATGACAGTACTTGCCTCAAAGAAAGTTATCAGTTATGAGACAAGATAGAACAGATAAATGGGGAAAAAATAAGTGGATTGTGATGGGCTGGCGGAAGACATGGTAACAGTAACAGAAGGATGGTTGCAGTTCTAAACTTACCACCGTACCGTGCTGTGCTATTAAAAAAACTTCTGAGGGAGCAGAGAAATAATGAGTGTCCATGCTAGGTGAGTTGGGAACAATAGCAGCAGCAAAAGGTAACTCCTAGAAGATGGGTAACAAAAGCTGACTACAGAAACCATTCAGTAGAAGCTGTTTCAGGCCAGGCAGTCTGGTAATGAGACCGTAGAGTAATCATTTGTCCCCAAGCTGCTATTAACCATGGTGAGCAAATGTGATTCTTGCAAGTGCACAGTGAAAAAAAAAATAAATCATAACCTCCCAGACCCCATGAAATCACAGTTTATTAATAGAGGCTTGCAGAAGATGGAAATTCCATTTGGCAAAGGACTGGCCACTTGTCCTCATTAGCTATGGCACCAGCAGCTTCACAAATTCTATGCAGATAGGGATTTCATAAAGGATTAGTGTCAGGTCGACCTGGATATTTCATTTTGAGATATGGATATTTTAGATTTTATAGAAAAATACAAAATTAAAAGAACAGCCCTTAAAAAAAATGAAGAAAAAAGAAAAGAAAACCAACCCCAATCCTCAGAATGTTTTTACAAGTGAGAAAAGGTATTTTGCAAAATTTTCATAGCTTCTCTCCTTTTTCTCTCCCTTTGTTGAATGAAATTACCAAGAAATTGATGTTGTTTTGCAAATGTATATGCCTCAATGATAGTGAAAGTGAATTCTCTATCCCAACATTGCTTTCCCAACAAGCTCTTGTTGGCTCATAAACCAACTCTGGCGTGTCTTTTAGAGCTAAATTTTGCCCCCTCCCTTGAATTAATACTGCACCCAGCAGTATACAGCTGTAACAGCTCTGCACAGGCTGCCTCAAAAGAGAATAACCCTTCTGTAACGGAATGCGAACTACACATGTGGGAGCCAGTGCATCTCTGGCAAGATCTTCTCTTGGACTGAGACTGGGGAAATGGCACAAACACAGACCAGTCTTTCTAATCTCCTTGGAGCTTGCTGTGGCCCTACGTGCAGGGTAAGCCTGCCTATGATTTGAATTATAGAAGCACAGAACCATAGAACAGCCCAGGTTGGAAGGGGCCTCCAGGGGTCACCTGGCCCAACCTTTCTTGAGAAGGGGAGCCTTGATTGGATTATGTTGCATCCTGTCCAGTTACATCTTGAAAAGCTCCAACAGTGGGGAGCCTACCATGTCCTTGGGCTGGTTGTTACAGTGATTGCCTGCTCTCACTGTAAAAAGGTCTTTCTTACATTGAGATAAAACCTCTCTCACTGCAACTCATACCCATTGCTTCTTGTCTTCTCCATGTGGCTCCTTCTGAAAGATAGCTTCTGTCCTCTTTATAGCTGCCCTCTAAGTATGGAATACTGTGATGACTCCCACCCTCCCCCCCAAAGCTTCTCTTCTCCGGGGAGAAAAGACTTAACTCCTTCAGTGTTTCCTCAAGGGTCCGGTTCTCCAGCCCTTTAATGATATTTGTGTCCCTCCTTTGGACTCTCTCCATCCTGTCTATGTCTTTCTTGAATTGTGGGGACCAGAGTTGGACACAGCACTCCAGGGACAGCCTCATTCGTGCTGAGTGGGATAATCATATCTCTGTCTCTGCTAGTAACACCCCTGCAGATGCAGCCCAGGATGGGATTTGCCTTTGTTGCTGCAGCAATGCACTGCTGACTCATGGTCATGTCGCTCTCCACTGAGACCCCCAAGTCCCTTTCAGCAAGGTTGCTCCCCAGCCACACAGATTTGAGGCAGTATGGGGCTCTTTGGTTATTTTAAATCTCTTCTGCGTTCACCTGTCTTGGTTGCTGAATTATCTGGGAGTGGATGGCATAAGAGAAAGACCCATAGAGCCCACAATCTCAAGTGTTGCTTGTGCTGGGGGGTCCAGCAGAGGTTGTGCTGTGGGCTGATGACTTTTTTTAGTTTCATTCCATGTGGCTCTTGGCCACAGTCTTCCTTGTAGCCAGCTCTAACATTGAAATGGGTGGCCTAATGCACCTGAAAGACTTTTTCAGCCCTCATCCTTATCTATCCAGCAGTGAATAGATGCACATCAACTCTGGGCCTTCAAAGAAGTCCTTATAAACCGTGAGAAGTCAATTCCTGTGTCTCAGAGACACCTATATGTGCTCCAGGGTGGCAGACTTGTCAGTGGAGAGTACATACAATACATTGCTCTATTGGTCTGACGTAGAAACTCAGATGTAGCTCTTTGCCATTGCTACTGCTGGCTGGTTCAGGACTGAGCAGAGGAGGAAAATAAAAATGGCAAGCACTAATAATCCAAATTACTTTCTTTCCTTCTTTTTCCTGGTTCTGTTTGTGTAGATTGGGGTATCATTTTTCAGTATGCAGTTTTCTTCACGAAGTGAAATAGTGTCGGTAACAGTGAAATTGTCCCTCTCTTAGTCTTCTCCATGAAGCTGTAAGGGTAAAGCAAAAAAGGATACTCAAAACCCATATTGCATTTGTGAAAATGATGTTTAAATGGAAAAGTCCTCAAAACAAAGAATATCAAAAGTGTTTTGACTTCACTGGGAGATGTTGCTTATGAATTAAATACAAAAACTAATTGCTTGTACTTCGATCATAACATCAGCAAAGCGACTGAAGAAACACAGTTTTCCACATAAAAAAAAAACCCAACAGTGCAGTTTAGGTATTCATGCTGCAGTTGGTCACCTTGGTGCAAGCTCAGCTTCATTCTAGGCAAGAAAGTAGATTTGTAGCTGTGTTGCTACATCGGTTCAAAAATACAAAATGTAGATGTGTTCTTGTATTCAGGATATCTTACTACAAAACAACAACACTCTACATGGCTACAGTATCTGCCAATCTACATCAAATCCCCTGATTTCGGTGCTACACAGCTATGTAGATGTAAGATAAATATCAAAGGTGACTATTGTCTAGTATTTAAGTGGTACAATAATAGTCCCCTCTTTCACAGCAGTAACTAATGTGTATATTAATATTTTGCAAATATTTACATGCAAATATTAAAAGCCACAACACTGACTGAATTTGGCTTACAAACAGGCATTGCTGACACAGTGTTAACTGAGAGTGATAAGCCTGATCAACAATTAGCTTCTCTCTTCCCTTGCCTGATAGCCAACATCAGTGTAGAAAGCTTGGACATTATCTGCTCTGTTATTTCCCATCCGCCCCAGTAGCAAAACTGCAGTTTAATTTAAACCTGCTTGGCAATCAGTTCTGAGCACATCTCTCTCCAGGCCCCTGCTGCAGGGAGCTTGGCACCAGCTTTTGCAGTATCCAGTCTCCAGGCTGTACCACAGACTCTGGTTATATTTGAGGGACAAGTCGATAATGCTAATAACATGCAGATAAAGAATTTAGTTGTCATCCACAGAGGGCAATTCTGTATTGCCCTGTATACCAGGGCATCACAGCAAAGGGATGAAATGGGCACAACTCCTAATTAAGCTGTGAAACTCGTTTCACATATCTAATGCAAGTCAAAGGTATAAAACAGGTCAAAATGCAATTAGACACATTCATAGGCAAAAGTCAAACAAGGACAGAACATCAGAATGAGGATACACTTAATAACTCAATAATTCCTTAAGTCACAGACACCCAGAAGCTGCAAGGGCCTGAGAAGAAAGCACGAGGCATGCTCTGTTCTTGTTTTCCTTCCATTAGCAGCTGCTGATAGAGATAGGCAAGCAGGTTTGATGGACCACTGTTCTGAGACAATGCAGCAGTTTTTATGGTCTTGCATCCCCAAGTCAGCTCACTACGACTCATGGGTCCTGTAGTTCCAGGGACTTCAATCTGAGCATCATGCATAACAGGCACTGTAAACATGGGGCTATATGCATTGTCATACAAGTATTCATACACACATTTCATGCAAATATTCTAAGCGGAATAGTTTTCTTAAAACACAGAAAGTAATAGCATCTATAAGGTCTTGTGCAACTCCTCCAGTAGCTGTACAAGCAAATATGAGTGTTCCTAGAAGATCAGAGCAGGGTATCAAACATACCTCAGCAGGCTGCTATTAGTGTCTGCTATTAGTGCTTCTGCCAAAAATTCATCCCACCAAAACTTTGTCTTAGAGCAGGGAAGAGCCTAGATTTTGACAGCTGCCATTTTCTGCTGATGATTCCTTAAACACTTTAATTACAAACACACCTGATAGTTCCTTTCAAACACATTGTCAATGGCTGTCACGTGAGCATGGTGACATTTCTCCACAGCAGCTTTCTCACAAGAGACCCATCGCTAAAGCAATATAAACATTGCTAAACTGAAGGCCTGGGGTCACATAGATTGTACTAATTGTACTTGGTGAAAATTCATTTTATGGGATTATCTCTATTAACACCAACAAAACCGTGAATCCAAAACTGGGGAAAATGCTAAATACAAACTCTGCATATATTGCATGTATTATGTATGTATGGAAAAGAAGCCAGATGATTACTTATTTTGTGCCTGAAAAAAAAAAAAAAGAGACTATTGAGGGGCTAATTTCTGGTAATATTAAACATGGTTTAAGTAGATTTGACCCCCACAGATCAATTGCTGTTTTCAGGAACTGAATACCGCATGTGACATAAAAGCATTCCCGCAGGAAATCTATTCTTCTCTACCCAAATGTCATTATCTAAAAGTGGATAAAGATTATTTGCATAGAGAACTTGAAGAAGGTATTTTTCAGCTATTACAATGCTGTTGGGATTAGCACTTTCAGAAGAGATGATTTCTTCCTCCTTTTATTTTTCCATTAAATGGAAGAACAAGCCAACCTCTCACTCTGGATTTTATTTTGGTTTTATTTCTTTTGCAGGAAAGCACCAGCAAAATTTTCCGCTTTTCACAATTTTGTTTTAAAATAAAGGTACCAAAGACAATCCTTCTTTCAGGAACAGGAAGAGCAAAATATGGCTTTGTACCTTTTCTTTTTTCAGACTGCCACTGGGGCCTCATGCTGCAGAACACACGTGAAAATGGATACTGTGTAAGAAGTGTGGGTAAGATACAGTTCATAGCTCTATAGTGCAAAAATACCTTGCTCTTAGTAGTAGTAGAAATAGAAATCATAGAAATCTAATGTATTAAGGGCCTCAATAAATCCTCTAATCTAATTCTTCGGTGAAAGGCATTGATTATATCTAGGCCACTGGAAAGCGGCTTGTCAAAGTATTCCTAAATGCCTTCAATGAAGAAGGTCCCTCGGCATTTCTCTGCCCCTTGGTCCGGAGACTCATTGTCTTTACAGGTAGAAAGTCCTCCATGTACCTAACTTATGTAATCCTTGCTAAAAGTGAGAAATTATTTAATCTTTGCCTTTTTTCAGCTGGCCAACAGCACTCTTGTGCCACTGAACAGCAGTTCACATCTTGCCCCATACTCCATGTACGAACGCATCCTTCTTCTCGGGAAAGTCAGCAAAATCAGAAATAAGGCTCTGTGGTCACCTTATGTCCACACACTCATGCTGCCCCAGTGCCATCAGCTCCTTGAACGGCTTATCAACCAGGGCAGACTTCCACAGGGACCAGAGAAGCTCCCTGAACTCCATGGCTCCTTCTTGCTCCTGCTGTAGCCTTGGAGTGCCTGTGTGTTCATTTTAATCAAACAGATTGTTCAAGAAAACTTGCAGATGGAGGAACTGGAAGTGTAGGAGAAGCAGGATGGGGCTTGGGGTGTTTCTGGTTGTGGCAGACATCGTGTTGCTGCCACAGTACATGTTGCTGAAGCAGCAGCACAGGGACCTCTCAAAAGGTTTCACCTCAGGGGTCTATTTCAGCTTTCCTATAGGAAAAATGCTAGAAAACCAAGTGAGATTTGCAGATGTTGGAAATCTTAGATTATCTCCTGTCTGTCATGATGCCACAGGAGCTGGGTGCCTCCCAGAGAGCATGGGGGCACCTTGTCCTTGTGAAGTCCATCAGGGCAGGGTCTGGCAGTCACAGCCCCTCCCACCACCCTAGCCAGAAGCAGGATAGCTGAGGGCACTGGGGTAGTCCCAGGCCTGGGTATTGATTTTGGACATGAGCCTGCAGGTGGGCCCAGTTCAATGTGCCCATGGCCAGGCAGGGGTTATCAGCCTGGGGGGCTGATATGGGGTCCTGGACTGTGGACAGGGGCTGAGTGGGGTCAGGATGGGCTGCCAGTGCCTCAGAGCCACGACACTGCTTGAATTTTTAAGCTTTTCCACCTCTCCATCCTTCTCAACCAGTCACACTTTCTGGCACTAAAAGCTGAGAGTCTGATTCTAAGGCTCTTGAGATTAATCAATTTAAAGCGATACTTTGGCACAAGTGCCCTGACTAATACACTCTTCTTACCTGTGTTTTATGAGGCAGAGAGCTCAATTTCCATGAGAGACGAAACACAGCCCTTTTCGGGGCAGAGCTAGCCAACTTTGAAAAACACCAGGGCCACTTCTTCAAAAGCTCTTTCTTATGTGGCACAAGATATGGAAAGCTGAAAAATGTCACGCTGGTAAAATATTTTTATAACCATATTTTGTCTGAGGTGGGCCACATTTTAGGAGTGTGCAAAACACCAGAGCAGAAGTTGCAAGTGTCTCGGCAGCATGCGTCCCAAGCACACCTGAAGGCACGACACTCACCTTTGTCTCAAAATGGTCTCTGTGCTGCCCATGTCTTTACATGAAAAACTGTTGAAATGAACGTCAAATGAGGAGTATTTCAGATAGTAAGGAATTAATCCCATCACATTTCTTTAGGTTGCCTGGATAATTTTCAAGTTGTGGTCAGATTTCTTTCAAGGCTTTGCTGATATCTTTTGGACAAGCCATAACAAAGAGACAATTTTATGTTCCTGAACATCTTTAGACCAAAACCAGGGGCTTATCTGTTTCTTACACCAAAGTAAACTCTGGTCAATTCATATAACTTATTTGGTTCAGTATTTGGCCAAATGAGACTGAAGAAGTGGAACTAAATGTCTGAATTCTCCCTTTTAGCATGAAACAAATAAGTTAAAAAATGTGGATCAGAACTGTTAAGAGCGGACCCACAGTTCCCCCTGCCCACTGGTGTGGGTATGAATCACAGTCCGGCTCTCCTTTATAAAGTGGGAGCTGAAGAAAGTCACTCATTACTATAGGAATACAGCAGCCCTGGGTAAAAGCATAATGTCTCTCCAAACTTGGTTCTTAAATTTCCAAGCTGTAAATCAAGATGAGACACGGTATACTGTCAAC
Source organism: Hypotaenidia okinawae (assembly GCA_027925045.1). Taxonomy (NCBI): domain Eukaryota; kingdom Metazoa; phylum Chordata; class Aves; order Gruiformes; family Rallidae; genus Hypotaenidia; species Hypotaenidia okinawae. The sequence goes on along the minus strand of BSDF01000002.1, from coordinate 112,572,541 downwards.
TGACAATTACCGTTTTTTCTCTCATCTCTAGCTTTGTTAGTTGAAATGAACTGGGAATTGTCTAAACTCCAAGCTTGTTGTTTACATTTACTTGAAAATAAATATCTTGCCTTTAGAGACTATTGTATGTCTGCAAAGAAGACTATTTTTTTTTTCCTGATGTCACAAAAGTAATTTCCCAGAATAAGATTTTTTTTTTTCCCGGAATGGTGGTGCTTAATCATTTTAAGCAAATGTGGGAAAGAAATGTCATGTGTCCTTTGCTTTGTAAAGAACCATTAAGCTTTGGACCTATTAGCTTGTGTTTGGAGGTTTCATTTGTCGCTCTTTGTAGTTACATAATGAAATATTTATTGGAAAAGAAGGAGTAACCGTTGACTCCCTTGCATCAGTAAACAAGAGTCTCCTTCACCTTGTGAAAACAGAGGATGGACGGTTCTTTAATTAAACAACAGGACACACTTGCTGAACATATTTTATCTGAAAAGTGGAGCATCTGTTCTGCTTCTCAAATTTCCTCAAGGAATTCCTCTTTTAAGCTATCACAGATTTACATTCTGCCATGGATTTTATTTATCACTCTGACATGTTCAAAATTGCTAACCTGAGGTCCATGCAAACTGTACCAAAGTAACTACAGTAGCTGAAGGATTTTTTACTTGGTTTTCTATCTCAAAGTTTGTAAGCATCTGTTCTCCCATAAGTATATGCACAACTTACATAAGTAATTCTCTTGTGCCCTTTCTCGTCAGACACATACAGAATTCATTTGTTAATAATGTCTGATTTCCTTTTAGGCATTTATAGCTTAGGATTCTTTACATAATATTTTAATTTTTTTTTATATGGTGCTTCCACTCCAATAGTGACTGACACTGCTGGGATGTTTTATAGGCTTTATGGTGTAATTAAGACATAACAGTAAAAGAAGAAGGAATGCTAAATTTTTACTTTTTAAGATAGCAACAGAGGCTTTCAGCACATGCCTATGTCAAATTATTTCTCTAATAATGTCTCATGATTTATATTTTCTAACATACCATTTCTTATGTATGTCACTGAACATAACGGTTTTCAACTACTTTCTAAGGTTATCAAAAAGATTCAGCACCCAATGCAAAAAAGTAATGACTTTCAAGACCTTAAAAATTCACCTTTGCAGTACTTTTGTCCAGATTTTACAATAAAACTGGCACCCAGTTTCAAGTGTGTGAAAATCTGTGTGCCCCTTTCCCAAGTGGGAGATGAGTATTTCTGAGAGTCTATTCATATGTGCCTTTTCTTTGACATCAGGCTCCTAAAATGCAATGTATATTCCTGAAGGAAAGATGATTTACCGTGGCAAACACAGACACTATAGAAGGAAAGGAAGCCATTCAGAGGGATCTTGACAGGCTGGAAAGGTGGGCCCGGGTGAACCTAATGAGGTTCCACACTGCCAAGTGTAAGGTGTTGCACTTGGGCCGAAGGAATCCCAGACATAGGTACAGACTGGGAGAAGAGCTCCTTGAGAGTAGCCCTGCTGAGAAGGACTTGGGGATTCTGGTAGATGAGAAACTTTACATGAGCCAGCAGTGTGCTCTTGCAGCTCAGAAGGCCAATGATATCCTGGGCTCCATCAGGAGAGGGGTGGACAGCAGGGACAGGGAGGTGATTGTCCCTCTCTACTCTGACCTCATGAGGCCCCATCTGTAGTACTGTGTCCAGATCTGGGGCCCCCAATACAAGAAAGATGTAGAACTGTTGGAGAGGGTTCAGAGGAGGGCCACGAGGATGATTAGAGGGCTGGAACACATCCCTTACAAGGAGAGGCTGAGGGAGCTGGGCTTGTTCAGCCTGGAGAAGATAAGGCTGCGGGGGCACCTCCATTGCAGCCTTTCAGTACCTGAAGGGAGCATACAAACAGGAGGGGATTCAACTTTTTAAAAGGGTAGAAAATGGCAGAACAAGGGGGAATGGACTGAAGCTAAAGGAAGGAAGGTTCAGATTAGATATTAGGGGGAAGTTTTTCAGAGAGAGAGTAGTGAGGTGCTGGAACAGGCGGCCCAGAGAGGTGGTGGATGCCCTGTCTCTGGAAGTGTTCAAGGCCAGGTTGGATGGGGCCCTGGGCAACCTTGTGTAGATCTGGCCTGAGGTTGGTGTCTCTGCCTGTGGCAGGGGGTTGGAACTCTATGATCCTTGGGGTCCCTTCCAACCCATGCCATTCTGTGATTCTGTGAAAATCAGTCCTGGATTCTGTTGAAAAATCTGTTCCATAGTCGGGATTCACTTGAAGCTCTGACAATCTCAGCCGGTATTACATCTGACTGATTTCTGATACAGAAACCTGTAACACTGACCTTTCATTAGACATGGCAAATGAGTCTGTTGTGTAAACTCCAACTCTGGCAACACACCTGAGCCTGATGTTTAAAACACCTACCCTTTCAGTTGTGGCTACTTCTTAGGGTTACCATCAATCTCACTATTTGCCTTTCTAACTTTCATCGTCCATCTTCGTTGCAAATGTTTTGGTTGGGAAGGAATGGGAATTGAAAGTTGAGCTGGTGGGGAACTGAAGAATAATCTCAGCCAGAGATACTCCTGATCACTTGAGGGAAGCATTGTCCAATAACACCAAGCTTCATTCCTTTCTTTGCCTGTGAAGAAAGCTGCTTCACTTGCTGCATTGGATATCTAAGGACATCGTTATATTCCTTTTAGCTCCTACACCTTGGCTAAACTTCCAACGCATGAAATATGAGTAGAAAACACAGTATATTATATCTATTTCTTTTTAGCATTTTGGAACCTCAGAGCAATTCCAGGTAGTCTGAACGTGAAGACTGGGATGCCTTTCTTTGTAAAGCATATACTGATAATCAGAAAATACTGGTATGTGTAATTCTCATGTTAAACACAGAATTTTGCAATTCTCCTTGCTTGGCTGTTTCTCTTCCCCCCTCTCAGTATCTTTTGTCACTAATGACATTAAGTGCAAATGCAAATGATATATCTGTGCTTTGAAGAACAGTGTATAGAGAAAAAAATCCTCTTTTAAATGAGAACATACTGTCAACCCTCCTCTTCCATCGTGTTTAAGGACAACTGATTTCAAACTACTTCAATCTGGAGTCTCTAAACAATCCTTTTCTCAGGAGAACAGGGAAATGGTGACTGGTATAATGACATTCATTATTTTGGCAGCATTGGTTAAATAAGATTTCTGTAAGCATTCTTATTCATCAGAAATTTGCAAATTGAGAGACAGCACCAGACATGTACAGCTTCATAAAAGTTATTTCATTTCTGATCTCTCTGCTAATTCTGATCTTCTATTTTGCTTATGACCCACCACCTGTGCTCTGGGTACAGCTACCCACGAGAAAGGCCATTCAGTTCCCAAACCTACTTTGATATGTCAATTAACCACACTTTTTTTTGTCTTGGCTGAAACACCACACACTGCAGATCCGAAATGAAGCAGGAGGAGCTGGATAAAAGCAAATTAGAATAGGATTTCAGTTGTGTGGAATTCATCCACCTGTACGTATGCAGGCACCTCTAGAATCTACAAAAATGTATTACCAAATCTGTGGAATAACATCAAGCTTTTATGATGGCATAAATACAAGGATTGAGAAGGAATTGTTGATGCTGTCATTCATGCATCTGCAAATGTGTTTCCTTCCTAATTTTACCCACATGCAGCTGCATGTTCTCCCTAATTAATGAATTGCCCTCAGGTCACTCACCCAGACATATCTAATCTATCTCTGTCCAAAATGACTAAACTCTGTCCTGCATTAAAGATGTAAAAGGCCACAAATTACTTTCTTGGTCTTTCCAACTAGAAAATCACTGCTTACCGAGTGGCATTTTCTCCATGTGGCATTCAGGGTGATTTCATCACCTCAGGGCTGAAGCTTTCAGCAGAAGTGAAGAAAAACATCTACTGCTCAAAAAGTTTCTCAGTTTGGATTTCAGTTCAACAGAAGAAATGTTGCCTATAGTAATGCCAAAAATGCAGTAATGTGTAAGCATGCACTTCTTTCATCTCTGAACCCCTTTATAAATATTAACCAATCTTTCCTGAGAACAGCTTCCAACTAAAGTTATGTAAGATGAAGGTTCCTCATACTGTTACAGAAGGGTATTTTTTTCCAGACCTTGCAATAAAAAAGTGCATGCAATTAGCATATAAAGTGGAATATGGATAAGTACATGTCAGCTTTAATACCAGCTAGAGTTATAAAAATACGGATATACGCAATTTTCATGTGAATTTTACTGTTCTTGTGTAGCTTGGTGCTTTAGCCTCCTTAAAGCCTCTGAGAGGATTTAGTAGCTCATAGGTAAAAAAAATCCCTTCATGCTCTTCTGTCTGCTATGAAATAAACGTCAACAGTACTCGACAGGCTGAGGAACTGGAAATGATAGTGCTGAATGTGAATTCCCTGCAGAAGTGAGAGCAGCAGGAATGCTTGTTTATCAAAGTTGCAGGGAAAAACAAAGTCCGTACCATTTGACCTCTGTTCCAAGTGTGAACACTGCAAGTGAAGGAGTTAACAGCACAGTGATGGCGTGGGTTGCCCAGCAGGCATAAATTTGGCTAGAGACGTTGGACTTGCATTTTACAGAAAATATTCCCTGTGTCTAGCTGGAATTTGCCAGTGAGACCAAGCCCTGTTAAACCCCAAACCATCAAAAATCAGGGGGCAAAAACCAACCAACCAAAAAAAGGTTGTGTACTGCAAAGTAGTGTGCTGCAAGAGGCAGAAGAGCAGAGTTGGAGATGTGGAGTTGATCTCCCACTTTGAGACCAATTTCCCTGGACGATCACAGAGAAAGCAATCTCTCTTGTGCCTACAGTTTCTCATTCATGCCTGTGCTCTGTGTTCAGATCAGGAAGCCTTTGGATCAGAGCTGCTTCAAACAGGTGCATACAGTGCCTGGCATAATACACTGCCTGTACTAGCCGGTACATCGTGATTTGATCATTGTATGAATAAAAATGTGAGGGGAACATCGAGAAACTCTCTGTCAGTGTAATAAGCTAATATTGGAAGAACATTTGCTGCTCTTCATTTATTTTAGAGTAGTGCAAGGCAGAAATGTGAATGAAACAAAACCATCCCCCATTTAGAATGCATAAAGGCTTTTGTTTGTTTCAGAAGTTTACTTTTCAAGTATTCTTTGACCAAATCATATATGCAGGAAAAAAACAACTTCTTCTAAAAAAACAGATTAGAAGAGAATGAGTTCTGGTGAATGGTGCTTTGAGAATATGTGCATTTTTGGTTTTGTTTTTGTATTTTTATGAAAACACAAAAATTGCCTATTTCGGGGAAACAGATGTGATACTGCAGTGCTTTTCTAATTTCTGAGCTGCTTTCCTCCTCCTATTGTAAAAGGTGCCTTGAAAATCATAACCTTCACAGCTAGCGTGCTGGCAGCCTTGTTTTGTTACTGGTCCTGGCAGGCAGTTCTGAACTGTTGTCACTGTATGTCATACTGGCTACCACTGCCTATTTCTGCTCTTCTAATTATGTTTGGATTTCTGAGGAATAACTACAGTGTAAAGAATTTTAGACCTCAAGCAGTCACCCACATTTAGGGCGGTGTAATCAACCCCCCTGGAAGATAATACAGGAAAACTTGATTGCTGGTGCCAGTTGTTTTTCTTTTCCAGGTCATTGCACAGGGTGAGGCCTGGAAGGTGGATATTTTCCATTTTGTTTCTTTTTCTAGTCATTAAAGAGGCCAGCTTAGTCATGTCCTTATTTTAGACTTTTCCACATGATCCAGAGTTGATATTCCTCAGATGCAGAAGGTTCCATATGGATCCTTTATATTCTTCAAAGATTAGTATGTTGCAGTCCTTGTCTAGCTCTTCAGGGTTTGTATTGCACTGATATGAGGTGGTTTTGCTTGTTCTTTGGAGGCATCATTTTAATCAAAAAAACCCAACCAAACAAAACCCCAACACTAGGACTGAATTTTGCACTGTGCATTTTGCTTTTTTTTTTTGGTAGCTATGTCTCATGAAAGGATGCTCTCCAGTGATTGCCTCTGAGTTCATCATATAAGGTCAAAACATGAAAGCCCTTTTGGGATCTGTTAGTGTGTAGCATTACAAAGGAACTGTTATTGATAGGTGTCAGGGTTGTCGGTCCACCTGAGCTCCCAAGTCTTTACAGGCTGAATTGGTTCTGAATATCTGAAATTTCATTTTCACTAGCTGTCCAACCAGGTTGCCTACTCTCTGATTGCTAAGATATAAATGTGAGCTGTGGATTGCCCTTTTCTTAGAAATTAAAAACTCTTTGCAAAGCAACTCCTGACCCATAGCTTTTACCCTTGCCTGATTATTTCTGGAAGCAAGATATTTTGGTGCAGGGTGATTAATTTTTAGCTATTAACATCTTTGATGCTTCCTATTGAATGAACAAATAAAACCCTTTTCAAACACAAAATAAGCTGTTAGTTGGTACAATTCCAACAGTGGACTCTCCCTACAGTAGTGCTAGTTCCTCTCAGAACAAAAACTGACTGTAGCACACAATTCCTTCTCAGCAGTACCAGAACTGACATCCTCTAGTTTTTTCTTACTTAACTGCACGCTGCAGTGGCCAGAGCTGTAAGTAGTCTCCAAAGTATGTAAGACTGGTAATTTGTAAACTAATTGGCTCTTTTGACTTGCAAATTCCTACGCTGAAATTGCTCTATAGGAAATATTTATACAAGTTTTATAGTAATGAGATGATCAGAATGGCAACCAAGGGAGAAGTTTCAGGAGACAGGACGCTGACTGCCCACCCCTTTCTAAGAAAAATGACTTTTCTAATTGCTGAGAGATGAAAGGGGAGAAAGTGGTGGCCCATGCATGTGTTTTCCCAGAGACAGCAATGGTAGCACTGTACTTGAACTATGTGAGTCAGGCATGTTGCTCTCTGTGTGGCAACTTGCCTCTTAGTATCACCAAACGTGGAGGAAAACCTGTGTTAGAAAAATGATTTTTGAGCATCCTATTGTCCAGTGCCGGATGCTGGTACACATGGATGAAGGCTGAAAGAGAAGGGGAAGAAAACACAGCAGAGACTGCTGGCCACTTGGTGACATGACCTGGGCCATAGACACCACATACATACTTGGGGGACTCGTGCTACTCTCAATGTATCTTGTCATTTTCCCTACAGCAACTTTATACTGTTACTGACGCAAAGATCCGTGCATCTCAATATCCACTTTGTGAAGAATATGTTTACAAATCGTTTTAAAAGTTGTTATGGGAATTAATCTCATGATACACTTTCTTACTCATGCAATTACAGAAAACATTTCTCTGAAGCCTGAGAGCAGACCGAGTCTGTAAAATTAAAAAAGAAATTTTAAAAATTAAGAAGCGTCTTTCAGAGTTTGAAGACAGAAGTACTTTTAAAGGCAGCTGCTGTCAATGTTTGCTTCTGTGTTGACAGAATCCTTTTAAAAGGTTTTGTGGTGCGAAAAGCTCCTTTTAGTGGGTTTTCATAATGCACCAGGAGAGAACAAGAAAACGTTTTTCTCACCATGGCCAGCCATGGAGCTCACTGAGAACATCACGTACCCAAACTGGGAGGCGATTTTCCATGTGGCTCGCGGGCAGAGCCAATGGGATTGGCACTCATGCCTGCCCCCGCTCACCTTGGAAACCCGTTTGCTTCTTCCAAGCGCTCCTCAGGATGACTCAGGCCCCTTAATGGGCCTGAAGGAGATACTCAGAGCGAGGGCTCACACCTGCCCAAAAGCGATAGATTGATGTCCCCATGGCTTGCAGGAGGGAAAGCGTTTTCATTCTAAGGGTATCTCTATAGAGCAGAAGGAGGGGTGGCTTCCCCCTATGCCAGCTCTAATGTAGCTGCCACAAGGTGGCACGATGGATTGGGGCTTCCTCTGCGAAATGTCTGCCATAAAGTAGCATCTGGCCATGTCCTCCCACTATGCGCTGGTATCCACCAGTCTGCAGAGCTGTTTATGGGGACTCTAAGGACTGCGGTGGGCAAAACCCAGGGCTGCTGTTGTATGTCCTTGGGGCTGCTATTTCTCAGTCTGGTTAAATAAAGACCAGCCTGGACACACACTGATTCCTGCACAAATCCTCCCTTCCTGTTGTTTATCAGATGCCCTACAGGATGGACGCCACTTTCTGTTTTGTGGGGTCAGCAGCATCTGAAGACGCTGTGCAAACAGCAAAACACCAAGCCCTTGACTAAATTAGCCTGAGCCCTGGCATATGCCGGTGAGAGGGTATCCTGTGCCCACACAGCTCACATGGCTGCAACAGATCCTACACAGCCGGGCTATGTGAACCCCGAAGAGAAGCAGATATTCCCAGTTCACCTCTCCTAATACTGCTGCTCTCAACTGAATCTGTAACAGACCGAACAGCCAGCAAAATCACTGACACAGGAGGCTGCAGCCGTCTCCTGTGCTGACACCTTGGTGACGCTGTGGTGGGAGTGTGATTGGGCTTTTCTCTTGCAATTCAACCCCTCCTTGGAATATTCACGATACCTCTGTGATGCGCCTGTGACATTTAGCAGGTTATAGCTAGCTGGGGGTGGACAGGACAGGATGGGATGGGACAGGACAGGATGGATGCGTGTATCTTGTATTGCTGTAGTTTTTGTCAAAGAAAACCAGAGTGATGAGGATGTGATAGAAAGAGGGGGAGTCTGGGGCTGGGTTATCGAAGAGTGTGTCACAGGGCTTCTCTGAAATGTGTTTATATAAACTTAATGGTCTCTGTGCAATACCACTTCCGTCAGAGCCAAGGTTTTCTTTATAACATACTTCCAAGTGGTTTGTAGAAATGATGCTTAAGAGTTTCCATCAGAGACCAGCTTCTGCTGGTCCCCTCTGAAGAGCAGTGCAAAGTTCCTACCCCTAGAAAGTTTTCCTTTTACCCCTGCCTTACCATTTCACTTAGAAGACAATCTCAAGATGTAAGGTAATGTGAAATAAACAGTTCCTACACCTGAAACTACGCAGGTGCCATTAGCAGCCCAGTCCTGACGAAGTCAAGCATTCAACACTCCCATTAATTGTATTTACATATTTAAAACTTGATGCTTTCTAACCAGGACTCCAGGCCATCTAAGGGTATTAGGGACCCTGGGATTTAGTTGCAGGTAGGCAGTGCTCAGCAAGGGTAAGGCAGTAGCACTGAGTTAAAGCAGCTCTAAGGGCTTTCCTCACAGATCTCCATGGAATTAAGGAGCTGTGGCCAATTTCACTTCGCCCCTTCCACAAAAACACCTGAAAAGAGAAACCCACAACCCCCTCACCTTTTCTCTATTCCTAATAGTTCTAAAAATTTGAGTTTAATATCTATGTGACCTTTCAGTTTTATATCGCCTAACTGGAGCAGAGGAGCTATTTTCTTCTTCAAGATGAGCTTCCCTTTTGTTGCAGACTCATTTAGGCTTAGGACTAATGTAGCACAGCTCAGAATACCACAAGGATTTGACATTTTGCAGCGCTGTTCCCTGTTAACCATTCCTAATTTTTATAACCATGAACCATGCATTCTGGGGTGGTTTGTCTGTCATGCTTTAGCATCTATAGAAATAGGGTGAAATGGTCCCAAGAAAGTATTTACAATAGGTTAAACTTCTTAAGCCAAACACAACCTTTGAAAGCAGGAGGAATCATTGGACAGTACCCGTGCCTTCACATCCTCCTAGCAAGTTTATGCTGTTAGTCTGTGAATCAAAGCTTGGGAACTTCTGTCATCCCTCTAACGCACTCCAGTGACTGTTCTGACATTACCTGTGCTGTGTTCCCAAACAGCACTGCGCACTGTTGGTCATTAAGAAAATATATGAGGAAAACTCGTGATTCAGCTCTCCCTACTGCCTCTTCTTCCCCCAGGAAAATCAAGGAAGGACACCCAACTATATTGAGTGTAATGACTAATGATATTGTTCCCTAATCAACACTGGAAGATGGGGAAAGATTACTTTTGAAGGACAGCTTTTGCTCTGTTGCAAAGTCTCTTTTGATTACCTTCTTCTTTGAGATGAGTAATGTGATTTTAATTATTTTTAGTTTAGTTCCAGATATTAATCATCTTCAAACTAACAGCTACAAGAATTCACTAGTGTTTCATGTCATTCATTATACACTTTCCTTTTCTTTCCCCCTAGTTTTCCTTGCTGATTTCTACATGCACTCATGGAGACCATCACCTGACGACTGCTATTTTGGGGAGTGGGACGTAGAAACTTTTGGGAGTCTCTTTTACTGAAATTTACTCTTTATAGAGACTGAATACTAGACTTCCCTGAATCCATGACAGAACTCATCAGTAGATATTTACGTTATAGATTAATTGCGTTGAGTGTTTGGAGGCAAGGGAGGTGTTGCTCCTGAGTAATAAAACTCCACCGCTGGCAAAGAACTGGAGTCAGATAACCAGAAGTGATTACCTGACCTCACTAAAGTCACTAGGATCTTTGCCTTTGACATCAATGGGATCAAGTATTAATTCTAGAGCTATTCTGGTTTTAAGCTACGTGTTCCCAAGGAAATCACTGAACTTGCTGCATTTCATACTCTACTGGGTAAAATAAATTGAATATATTAATAAATATATGCCTTACAAGAGAATTGTGAGATTAGTAGCAATGCTTTTAGATTAAAGTTGTTACATAATTACAGTGTATTTTAGAATGATGAAGAACCTGTAGAATAACTACGGGCATATAATCAGCAGACTACATGCAGCTCATCTTTCATTTGCAATAAAGGTTTTTTCCTGAATCTATGATGTGCAGGGTTTAGCTTAATTTTTCTCAGTACTGACCAAATATTTGCCCCATTCATAAAGACAACTTTCTACCCATATTACAGCATTTACTTTGTAGTTCAGGCTCTGGGATTATTGCATAAAAATATTCTGCATTAGGAACAGGAGGAAAGTAACAGAGGATGTGTGGAAATGAGCAGTGCATAAGAAACAATCCCTGGCTCAGAACAGAAATGGTACAAGAGATCTGAGAAGATAAGGGCATGAGATATATTCAAACCAGAGTTATTTGCTTTCTGTAGAAGAGAGTTTTGAATAGATAATGTCCTGAAAATTGCTTTTTTTTTTAATGTGATGAGAAGATTATTTTTTCCCAGAGCACTAAATGCAAAGTATACAGATCTCTTCCTGTGGGGTCCCTATTAAAAAAAAAAAAAAAAGGCAAACCAACAAAATAAAACAGACCAAAAATAAAACCCAAAAATACCCAAAGCCCAAGAGCCAAACCACCTTTAATTGTTAGCATTAGGTAGTAAGATAATGTTATTTCTATAATTCCTTATTCTTACTTCTTTTCTATTGCGTTTTGGAGCAAATTCTTGTCACCCCACATTTTAAATCAGTGAAGCTAACTGAAGGTCTTGATCCAATTGTAAAATATGAATGTCAGATAGCTAAAAGAAAAACAGTGAATGCATCTTAGAACAATCTCAAGTGTTGCTGAGACTTAAAAGAAAACTGGTTTTGCTGTAGAGTGAAATATGTTAGTGAATCACCCCAAATTATATACAATTAATTACTTTTTCTGAAAACCCCTATGTGATGGCAGTAGTATACTTGCATTTGGTGGTAAGAAAGCCCCCAGAGCCCCAGGACTGGGAATTTCGCTACAGTGAAAAATACTGTATTAAAGTTTCAGGATTTTAAACATATCTGGAGTGTCATAATTTATTATTTCGTTGTTACTGTTGAAAAATATGGTCACCTCTGGAGATTCAACACCCATCTGAGGGTCAAAAGAGATGTCTCCATCTTGCGATGCCTGGTAACTTCTGCTTGTGTTAAGCTCTGCAAATTCCTTTGAAATTCAGAAAGGACCAAAGGCAGCAAGCAGGATTTAAATAATGAGCTCAATAGACACGTACCTGGAATTATGGAATCACATAGGAGTTTCTGCAGACAATCTTCTTTCCTAATGAGAAAGGTCAATAAAACTAGTACAGTTCTGTCTGAAATCAGTGAGAGTCTTTCCCTGTGGCATTACAAGGGTCAGAGACTGATTTTTGACATTACAAGAGGCCATTACGAACATCCAGTCTGACCTTTTGCATAAAGCAGGGCAAAGAATTTGGCTCAATAGCTTGGGATCTTTTAGAAAGGCAGTAAGCCTGACTTTAAAGATTTTCAAGTAATGGAGATTGTAATCCAATTCTGTTTAAGTGATTAATTGCCTCAGCTGTTACAGAAATACATTTTATTAGAGGATAGAGATGGATCAGGCCATAAGGCCGCACACAAGAAATTCGTTGTGCTATCTTTAAATGTAACAACTAAGAATCACCCATTTCTCTTTAGCCTAAGTAGATCTGGGTACTTTATTGAAGTTAAATAAGTAAAAAATGTTTAAAAACAGTGATGCTGCCTTAAAATTACAGGCTTTGCCCTATAAACCTCCCCCAGTGGGTCATGTCTGTAGTTAGATATTCATTTCATGCTGTTTGATGATGGCGTGTTTCAGATCCCAAGAAGTCCAGAAGCCAGCAGTTAAAGGCAATCAGGTGCTAAAATAGCCTCTGGTCTCACACAGCCGGAGAAAGGGCTGTTGGCTGAGAAATACAACTCTTCACCTCACTGGGGACAGCCACCGTGCAAATGTCCTGGTGCTTTCTGGGAGCCCAGTGATGACAGCAGCCAAAAATCACGTGCTGGCTCCTGGCTCCAGTGCCCGGCTCATGGCCCTAGCGCCTGCTGTCCCTTCAGCTCCCGGCACAGAGACCAGCAAACCCAGCTCCCCAGTTGCATCCCATACCCTGCATCCTCCTGGAGCTGTGCACCTCACCGGGAAGGGGCTCTCCTGCGCTGCACTGGGATTCAGGGGCTCTTCCCATCGCTCACTACACACAAAAACAGGGGGCTAAGCAGCATGAAGGGCTGCCACACTCGGGGCAATTTTGACTGTGGCCAGCAAGGACTGCAGCCCCATGAGGCAGACACCACACCACAGGCTGCATGAGCCACCAAGGACAGACTTCTAGGCCCGACCAAATGTCTTTTTTTTCCTTAATGAGAGTGACTTTGTTCTTCTCTCATCACAACATGCGGTTCTGATTGATATTTACTGGGCTCTGCGTGACCCACCTCTGTTGTCTTTAGCATGGTTAATTGGAATTATTGAGCGGCGCCCAGCTCTGGCAGGCTGGGATTCACCCCTGTTGGGACGGTGCTCACCTGCCCGCCCTGGCCTGCGTCTGCGCAGCCTTGCTCCCGTCAGACTGAATTAAGCTGCGCTGTCAGGAGCCAGGGACCCTTCAACAGTTTTCCAGCACAAGCAACACCAAATTAGTGTTTGGTAATAGGCTGCACACTGTTTTGTAATAAGAAAATATGGATGATTCTATTTATTCCCTCTTGCTCCCGCGATGATAAGAAATGTTCTAATTCATTATTAATTTGTTCCAACTATTTCTGGTAAGTCTAAACTATGAATAACTTTAGCTCTGCCATTAGCAATACCTCAGAACTACAGATGGATTTTAGTTTCTGGACACGGGCACGTGGCAGTCCCACTGTTTCTAAAGGTGTACCCAAAATTCTGCCACATTTGGGTACAAAAGCAGTACTTGCTGTTCACACTAGGTTACAGCTGCATCTGAAACAACCTGGAACACAGAGATACCATGGCCATTATTTGTCCAGTATAAATCATTCCAGCTCGGTAACGTTCTGTGAAGCTTTGAATATTCGATCTGCTTAAGGGTTTACCCTCCTCTGAACACTGGACCAAATAGAAACAAGAGTGGGAATAGACCTAGACCTGCTGCCAGCGCTAAAAGCTTTTATTCTGCCCAGCGGACTAACAGAACCTGCAGTGGCATTTTAAGGGTTGCTGGCTTTAGTGTAGAGGAGGCCTTTGGAATGTTAAACCTTCCAAGGCAATTTGGTTGTTGTTGTTGTCTGCCTTTCATAATTTATTTCTCTGCTCATATAGATGATTGATCCATTGTCACAAAGCATCAAAGAAAATTTTTTTTTCTTCTCTCTTAGGATGTGAATTTACTTGGGTGAAAGGTGGGACTGTGTATCTATTTGCCATCCAATATTTATCATTGGGAATCATCTGTCACACACACAGCATGGTCGTACCTTCTTGTGGAACCTAGTGCACTGTTTGCTCTTTCATTCATCTGCAAAGCACTTTTCTTGCCTCTGTGTTTGGGTGGGAATGATTCTTCCTTTGCCTCTGCATTGTCATGCGGTTCCATTTACTGAAAAGGGTGAAGAGGATGCCCACCACAAGATCAAACACCGAGTTTCTGTGTGGGCAATCCCACAGGATGCTGGCAACCTACTGGCCTTGTCTTTCACCATGAGCTCTAAGCTGGGGTAAGAGGAGGATGACTGTGCTCCTGGTGCTCCTACACAGCTATGCTGGGGCATGCTGTCCTGCCTGCTCACTCCAGGAAAAAAAAGGTAAAAAAAAATCTCAGCTTCTTTCTACAGAGTGCATATACTTAAGATTTTTTTTTTGACTGTTTGCTTTGAAATATAATCAAGATGACAAAAGGCAGCGAGGAATTATCTAGAAGATCCTCACAAAGACTTTGCTCGTGTTTGGTGGTCACCTGCGAAGAGGCTGGCCAGGGTCCTGGCCACCAGGCAAGGCGTGACTCTCATGTGCCTTGGGAGCATCACAGCCCTGGTACTGTCCCTGGATGTTACTCTCGATTTTTTCCATAGTTTGTACCTTCTTCCCAGAACATCCCTGATGGATTGTAGCTTTGCTTCTTCGGTCTGCAACAGACCCGAGGCATCACACAGATGTTTTCATAGTGTGCCTAACCATACCACTGCTTTTACCTAAAGAAAGCACAAGAGGGGACGATTTAATAAAAGAAAAACAACGTTGCAATTGAGACTCTGTCCCTGACTCAATTGCAGACTAGCCTCCACAAGGTAAGTGGGGCTCTCCCACCTCTGCCGCAAGGGCCATGTCTCAGCTGGAAGTGCTGAAATACCTGCCAAGCACTGGCTTCCCCTGCTTGAGCTTTAATAACTCCTGTTCTTCTACCAGGCAATTCCCTAATAAGCCATTATCAGATGACCACAGATACACCTGAATGACTTCATGCATGAGTCAATCTCCCCTCTGACAAATCTGTCCTCCCTAGGAGGTAGCTATTGGGTAGAGGGAGGCTGGAAAGCTGAGAAAAGATGAAAGCTGGTGTTTATGTTCATAAAGCTGGTGCAGATGTGTACTTATCAGCGTACCGTTCTGCAAGGGGTTCTCTAAGCCACCCCAGTAAGATAAGAGGGTTGGGGAGAAATAGTAACAAGATAGATGATAAACCCACACTGTGTATAAAAGAAAGAAACAGCCAGAATGGCAGACTTGTTTGCTTTTGAGAAAGAAGAATTAATGCTCTTCTCTATTGGCAGAAAAACGTGTGCCCTTTGATGATAAAATCACGTATTCCAGATCTGTCAATCTTCTGGGATCCTTTTAAAATACACAGCTAAGGTGGGATGCACTGAGAAAACATGAATATAGGGGGCTGGACATCCGACAAGTGTGCATGAGCTGTCACCTGGCTTTATGAACCAGTAAAGCTCCTGGCAGTTTGATAGATTACTCGTGGTAATTTTTATAGAAATATGCATAATTATAGGGGGAAAAAAAGAAATAAGGTTTTGTTGAAGAGTGGGAAAGATACCTATCATGGTACATGATGTAATATGTTCCTTTGAATTAAACCTATGGCAGTGGGTTTTACAGCAGTCAGTCCTGGCCAGACTTAAGAAGACTCAAAGGATGTAAGCTCCCCTAGAAATAGCTATAGCATTATAATGCTCTAGTTAATAAAATAGATATTTAAAGTAGCATAGTCAGGTAAATTAAAAGGTCTGATTTAAGCTGGTCGGAGAAAGATGAGCAAATTCTTCCAGTGGAAAAACCTACTTTTATTAAGAGTTTGCCTTTGAGGCATTATAAACCTTAAATCCCTCTCAGCCTTGGAATGACAGAATTACCTAGAAGTTTACTTATACACGGAAACCAGATTTAAACCTTTACTTATTCAGCCTAAACCGCAATCCTGTCGCATGCATATTCCCCTTGCACACACACATACACACACACACACAGACACCTGTGAAGTAGACTTGAGATGCGGAGACTTTCACTGGCTTGAATCATGTGTGACTTACTCACCCACCCTAAACGAGAGCCTAGGAGCCTTTTTTTTTTCCCCGGCAAACCGCCTTGACATCACTCCTGCGTGTGCAGTACCACCGGGGAGGCACCGGGCCGCTACGCAGGGTCTGGAGCTTTGGGTCTGTTTGACGGGAATCTGTCTTCCCGTGCTGCCTGATGCCCAGTAGTTCAGGCACTCTGCTACTTTGTGTAAGGACCTGGGTGTGTGTGTGGGGGGGGGGGGGGAGGAAGGGAGGAAACGAGAGGGCGGAAATAAAAAGTATCTGGAAGTAGCTTTCTTTTTCTTTTTCTTTTTTTTTTTTTTTAGAGTGAAAACAGCCACAGCTTTGAAATGCGATTCGATGCCTCTTTGGAAAGGGAATATTGCTTTCCTCTTCTTCAGGCTGAGCGTGTGATTCAAGCCTCCAGACCGAAGAGATCCACCTAGTCCCCGCCACGCTTCTATCCAGAAAAGCCTACATTTACACCCGCTGTCGCGGACCCATTTCAAACCAAGCAATAAAGAAAAACAACAACACCCCTTTTCCCAACCCAGCCCCGAACAACCCCAAAACCCCAGGAGATACCTCCTCTTCCCTTCCCATCCCCCCTTTCCCCAACATCCCCAGCCCGGTTCTGGCAGCGAGGGAAGCCACCCGCTTTCATCAAGCCGGGGTCGGGAACCCTGCGGGGGACGTCGGGGAAAAGGGGGGCGGGTGTCTCCCGAAAGGGCACCGTCTCCCTCCCCTCCCGGTCCTCCCGTCGGTGTTTCCGCAGGCGCGTTGTTGCCCGCGCGGTGGCGCCCTCCGCTCACGGACGATCCGCGCTGGCGTAGTGCTGGCAGCCCCCCACCCCCACCCCCAACCCCGCGCTCCGCGCCCGCGGAGCTCTGGGTGGGGGTGGGAAGAGCGGGCGCTACGCCAGCTCCCGCAGGCGGGGAAGCCCATCGAGCCACCGGTTCCCTAAGCGGTCCCCGCCGTACGCCGTGCGAGCTCCCTTCTCCCGTCGGAGAATCCTTCCCGATCCCACACGCCCGACACGCGGATGATAACCCGGGATAACACAACGTCCTGTTGCGTCCCTAGTACTGTCACAGCCGACCCCCCGGCCATCGCATCGGTGGCCATTTCTACGGGAATAATTAATTCACGTTAAATTTCCTTTCTCTCCGGAAAAAAATATCGAAGCCTTAAATGACCGTAACAGGAATGTAACTGTACGGTGGGAGGGCTTTATTGGTGGTGGTGGTGGTGTTATTGTGTTTTCTTTTGTTGTTGTTTTTGAGAAATCGATTTGGGCTCGAATAACTCGCCTTAAGCACGTTACACCAACCCCATTCAAATAGGAAACAGGAGAAGTAAATTATCGCCGCTTCCTGAACTCTCTGCTTATGATCCCAATAATTAAAATGTGCAGTAATGGCTCCTGCAGCCTGTATTTCTTTCGGGTAATTCTCGGAAATGAAAGGCTGATTTTTGGCCGCCGAGGGAGGAGAGCGCGGAGACGAGCGCAATCGCGGCGGCCGGGAGCCCGCCGGTTGTCCGCGCCCGGCGCTCGCCTCCCGCATCACTTGGGGGAAAATAATCCCGGTGGCGGGGAACTCCCCAGAGAAGGGATTTCCCTCCCAGCCCCTCCGGCAAATCAACTTTTTTTCCCCTTTTTTTTCCCCCTCCTATTTTTTTTCTTCTTTCTTTCTTTCCCCCTCTCCTTTCTCATGGCGATGCTCTCCCGTCCCGCTCTGCCAAGCGCAGAGTCGCTCGTCTCCCATCTGCACAAGAAGGGGAGGGGAGAGGGTCGGCTCAAGGAGCTGAGGGTGGGGAGGGGGGAAAGCAGACCCCACCGCCCCCGGGGCCGAGGCGGCGGCGGGTGGGCCCCAACCCGCGGAGCAGCCGTGGGGCCCTGTCCCCCGCCCCCCGCGGCTGCGGCACCCGCGGAGCGGTTACGGCGCTGCTGTTTTTCCCTGGGGGAGCCTTGCGTAATGGGAACAGTATTGACAATACTTTAAAAAAAAAGAAAAAATGAAAAAAAAGGGGTCTCGGGGGAAAAAAATAAAGACAAGACAACCCCCTCCCCTCAGGCCCCAAAGCTCCATGGAAGTGGGGGTTCCGCGTCGGCGGCAGTTCCGCCTGCGCGCTCAGTGCCGGGCGTCTCCGCGGGGGCCCGGCCCAGCGGCGGCCTCGGGCTCCGGCGTGGGTGATCTGCCTCCGCGGAGAGACGCGGAGCAAAGGCAAGGGGGACCCCGCCAAGTCCGGGGACACCCCCTCCCCCCTATCCCAACACAAACAGCCCTTCTCCTCCTCCTGGTCCCTTCCCACGGCAGGTAAAACTTGAGCGTGGGGAGAGCATCCTTTTAGGTCCGTGGGGTGGGTTGCGGGGGTTTTCTGTGTGTTACTCTTTGGTTGTTGTCTTGGGTGGTTTGTTGTTTCGGGTTTTTTTCCCTTTTTTTTTTTTCGGGGGGGGGGGGGGAAGTGTGAGTTGATGTTTATGAGAAGCTTTATGACTCCCGATAAGCTCATCTTTGAGGACGACACAGAACTGTGTTCCTTGAGGAATTGGGGTGGTGACGTCTTTTCTGATACCCGATTATTACGTGACTGGGAGAAAAAAAAAAAAGGCATTTGATTCATGAATAAAAATCCGGACACCACCACGGGGGCCACAAACAATATTGCCCGTCCTCTAAGGTAACAAGCAGGCGAACGTTTACGAAGAGGGCTCTTGCTGAAACGGGGTGTTTGCAAAGATTTTGTTGCTAATTGCGTATCAGACGGAAGGCTGCGGAAGGCTGGTCAAGTTTGGAGCCACCGAGCAAGGAAGAGAAGAAGAGGAGAAGGCTGAAGGCGCTCAGTGAGGGGAGAGATCTGGGGAAGACAACATCTCACGCAGCCAGCCCGCGGCTCCCCGCCTCCGCTCCCTCCCGGGCTCGCTCGCTCTCTTCCCCCTTCCCCTGCGCTCCCTTCTCCGGCGACATCTCGCTCCATCCCTCTTTCTCCCTTCCCTTGCAGACTCCACTCCAGATCTGCGCTGCTACCTGCAAACTTTTTTTCCTTTCTTTTTTTTTTCTCCTTCCTCTCTTTTTTATTTTTTTTTCTTTTTGGAGTGGATTTCCCCTAAAACCAGCAAACAACTAACTGCTGCTTTTGCGTCTTCTTCATCCCGCGGGTCCTTCGCCCATCGGAGAGGCGATGCTACGAGGGTTTTAACTCCTTTCGGCCGCAACTTGGGAGACAGCTCTATTTCCTCCTGCCCCCCTCCCCCCATTTTGGGTATTTTTTTCTTCTTCTTCTTCTTCTTTTTAAAAGACCTGCCCTTTTAGTTTCGCAGCCAAACGCTCTTAGTGCCGGGTGTTTAGAGTTTAATGGTAAGGACACGAGGCGGCTCGCCGGGCCTTCCCGCAGCGCTCTCGGGGCGGGCGGGCACCGACGGGGCGGGCGGTGGCGGCAGCGCTCTGCGCCGGGCACCGCTCCGCGCCTTTCCGCGCCGCTCAGCGCCGGCAATTCACTGCCCAGGGCGTTTGCTCCCAGGGGCCGCGCTCCCTCCCCCCTCCCTCCCTTCCCCGCAGGCTCAGCCGGGGGCTTGGTGGGTCGTGGGGTAGATTTTTGGGGGGTCTTTTTTTTTTTCCTTTTTTTTTTTTTTTTGACAGCGGTTCTCCTTTCCCTCCCGCACAGAGTGGCAATGTGTAGCAAAGCGATCCTAGCACTCCTGGTCTATGGCATAATTATGCACTGCAGCGTCTACTGCTCACCTGCGGCCGGACTTCAGTACCCGGCACTCAGGTAGGTCAGTCCCCCGCCCCGGGGGCTCCGCCGGGACCCCTTCAAGCCCTCGCTGCCCCGGCTTTGCTAAGGGCAGGGGAATCTTTACCGGGAAGGAAACAGAAGGGGGGATACGGGAGGGGGAGTCAACAAACGAGACCCCCTCCGCTTTGGCTGTGTGCCCACCCCCTCCGCCCCAGGAGAAGAGCTGCAGGGAGGGTCAGGCAGGGAGGGGGTTGTCATCGTCTACCCCCGGCTGTAGCACTGGCTTTCTTCAAGGCTGCTCCCCAGGATGTTGGTGCGGTTAACCTGCAGCCTCTTGTTCCTGGGGAGGGGGACACCAGCTTTGCTGCGTCTCGGCGGGAGCGGGAGGAGGTCCCGGAGGCATCTCGGCGGGGTCCAGCAGCTCCCCCTCCTGCCCTGCACAGGTCCCGGCGCTCTCCGGGCCACTTTCAGGGCAGGGGGTGCATGGCGGGAGGTCGCCGTTGGTTGCGAGCATGCGAGGGCTGCCATAGCTTGTGTAGCAGCAGTGGAGTCGACGGGGATTCAGCCTCTTCCTCTGTTTACCGGTCTTTAAACGACCTCCCTTCTCAAGGGGGAAAGGTTGGTTGGTTGTGCTCGGAGTTGTCTTGTTGGGCTGTCCCTTTCCACCTGGGAGCGTTTGGTTCTCGCTGTGTTTGGGGCAGGAGTGAGGGACCCCCCAGAGGCGTCGGAAGAAGTGAGTTTTCCATGCTTGGCCTTGGCTGGGGGCATAAGGCATCCCGTCCGGGACGGCCTCTGACAGCCTGATCCCACCCTGCTTGAAGCCTGCTCTGGAGGCCGGTGTTGCTTGGTTTGAGGGGAGTTTTGGGCTCGATGCTGTTGTCCTGCCCCACCGGCGCTTGGGTCTATTACGGGGTCCCCTAAGAAGGACGCGGCCGGGCGGCTCAGCTGTGCGCGGGGGGCGATGCCGGACTGTCTGAGGAGGGTTGTTGTCCTTTTGGGGGCTACGAGGTGTCCTTGCACGAACCGGGAGCCCGTCGGGGCTGGCTCAGAGCAGCCCCCTCCCCTGGCACAGAGACTGCAGGGCAGTGGGCTCGGTGGCCCGCGGGGCCATTAGCCGGCAGCAGTCCGGCTCTCTTCATTCAAGCGCCTGAATTAGCAGGAGTGAAACACTTTAGCGGCATCTATTATTAATACCTCCGCTAAAGCTCACAGACAAAAATAGCTGCCTGTAACGTACAATGACCTACATCGTACTGCAGAGAGGGAGGCAGAGAGCGGGGGGTGGGGGGGGCTGGTGGGTGTTGGGGGGTGGAGTGGGACACAAAAAACTGGCTAGATCTCAACGGGCAGAGGCACCATCCAACGAAAAACAACAAGAGGCGAAGCGCCCCCACCCCCCGGTCCGGCGGGCGCTGCGGGCAGGAGCGGAGCGCGGCCCCCGGCCCCGGCGGCGGGGGCTGCCGCTCATCGCCCCGTCTCCTCCGGGGAGGCTGCTTGGCTCCCGCCCAGCCCCTGGCACACAAACGCGTGTGTGTGCGTGTGTGCGCGGCAGCCTGCACGCCTGTGCGTGCGTGCGCTCCGCTCGGGAAGCGCCAGCCGCGGCTGTGGCAGAGAGGGGCTGTTTCTCGGGCCAGGGCGGGGGACAGGGAGGGGGACGGGGAGAGGGGGAGGGGATGTTTGGGGCTTTTCTCGGAGCACGTCTGACGGCGGGTGTGTTCCCTCCCCCGTGGTCCTGCCCCGCAGAGGAGGCGGAGGGCGGGGATGGGGAGCGGGCGGGAGCAGGGAGAGAATGGGGGCAGACGGACGGGGCTCCCGGGTCGGCTCCGCCGGGGGGTGACCACCAAGGCAGCCGGGAGCCGGCGGCGGGGAGCGGAGCGGAGCGCCCCGCGGAACCCGGCTGACTCCTTCCCCTTGCTGCTCTCGTTGCCAGGCTGGAGGATGAAGTCTACGACGAGGACGGGAACACCCTGCAGGACTTCGCGTACGACCACGAACCCCTCGGTATAGCGAATCCGTCCTCCATGATCGGCGAGATGTACACCTTGTATTACCCACCAGAAAAGAGGTGACTGCAACTCGCGGGGTGTCAGGCGTGAATTTTGAGCCGGGAGCAAAACGGGTCCGGCCGAGCCGATTGGGGGAAAAATATATATTAATAATAATACCCAACAAGCCAACAGCAAGAGCATCAACAAAAAAAAAAAAACCAAAAAAAAAAATCCCGAGCCCAAACAAACGACCACGCTGCCCGGGTCCCGGTGCCCAGTTCAAAGCTCAGAAGAAATGGAAAAGCCGCCTTACCTCCAGCAGCGCGGGGGAGGGAGCGGAGGAGCCGCCCGCAGCGGGGAGGGCTAGCGATGCTCCCGCAAACGGAGCAGAAATGCCCGGCCAGCGCGGAGCCGAGCAAGTGCGGAGGGGAGGGGTCTGGGTGGGGAAGAGGGATCCCGGGGGGAACGCGGGGAGATGCCGCCCTCAGCTCGCCGGCGGGGAGGGACGGTCACCGCCACCGCCCGGGCTCCCGCAGCCCGCTCCTGGGCCTCGCCGCTCATCCGCGGGCTCTTCCCTCCGCCCAGGCACGCCGATGGGATCTTCAACAAAGCCTACAGGAAACTCCTGGGCCAGTTATCCGCCAGGAAATATCTGCACTCCCTGATGGCCAAGCGGGTCGGGTAAGGGTTTTTTTTTTGCTCTTTCTTTGCCGCGGTGGGCGTTGGTGCTGCTCGAGCGGCGGTGCTTAAAAGGCCGCGGCTGGAGGGAACAAAGCTGCCCCGGCCGGGGCTGGGAATTTGTTGCTCCGGCGGTGGGGCTGGGGGGAGTCCAGCTCCCCACACCGCAGCCGCCCCCGGCCGCGGTTCCCCCAGCCCGCTCCCGGGCTGTCACGGAGGTCTGATTGGTTTAATACGCTCGGGTGTATATGCATGTATACATACACGGATATATGCACACACAAATAGCTAATTGCGTGTGTATTTATATATAATTGTTTTGCAACCGGCTGATTTAAAATTAGGAAGTTGGGCAGCCTCCCCGGTCTGCTGGGGGGTGGAAGGGGCGGGGGGAGCGGGAGCGAGCAGTCTGTCGGAAGCGATGACCGAGGGCTTGACTGAAACGGGAGGGGGCGAGGGGGGGGGATGAAAGGCGGGACACGACTGCAACCCTGCGCTCCCCCCGGCGCCGGGCGGGGCTCCCCGCCACCGGCGGGGCAGGGGCGAGCCCGGTGCCACCCGCCGCCCTTCGGCAGAAGGTAACACGTTAATGAAGCCCAGGGGAGAGCAGCTTTCCCTGCCGCAATAAATAATTCATGGCCGGGAGATATTGTCTCTCCCGCGGCCGTCGCCGCTTGCGCGCACCGCGCCGGGAGCGGGTTTCGGCGCGGTCTTTGTCTCCCCGCGCATCTTCAGCACAACGTGTTGCGCCGGGGGCTGCGCAGGGACGGGGGGAACAGGGGGAACGGGGGGGGTTAGGGGCGCGGAAGGGGCGGAGCCGCCCCGCCTGATGCAGCTGTGCTTCTCGGTGCTTGCAGCGGTGCCAGCGGCGGCCTGGGGGACGAGACGGAACCGCTGACCAAGCGGCACATAGACGGCATCTTCACGGACAGCTACAGCCGCTACCGGAAACAAATGGCTGTCAAGAAATACTTAGCAGCCGTCCTGGGGAAAAGGTATAAACAAAGAGTTAAAAACAAAGGACGCCGAGTAGCGTACTTGTAGCGATGAGTAACCAGCCACTCCTGTGTATACAAAGTCCTAAGAGAGAGAGAGAGAGAGAGAGAGAGAGAGAGAGACCCAACAACAACAAAAAATCTAAACAAAAACAAAAGTCATTTCCAAACTGACTGAACAATCACCGCTCCTGTGTTATCTAAACATGTATTTATGTATGAAGTAAAGCCATTAAATGAATATTTTGATAATAATATTGTTTTTCTTTTGTACAAAAGCACTAGAGAAACGCACAGATCTACTTTGTGGACCAATCATTAAGTTATATATATATATATAAATATATATATATAAATACTACTACGAATACTAAAGAACAATTCTTCATATAAAGCCTGCACAAGAACAAGAATTCGCCTGAGCTGTTTATGTTTTTATATAAAATAAATAGAAAAAAAAGACAATCATTGTTTTGAATATTGCTCCTATTTTTGTAATGGAAATTAAAAGGATAGTATTTTTATCCGCGACAGGGTCGAAGACATTAATTTTCACCATTTGCTACTGTACATAGAGAAGGATGCCCTGCTCCCAGGGGATTATGAGGAAAATGATTTGGGAGAATTGGTGAAGCAGATTCTTCCCCCGGTGAGTCTTAAGGCAGGCTCCTTTGCCACTAGCCTCTCTGAAGGGGCAATGTCCCCTTTCCTCTAGATTTCGATTTTTTTTTCCTCTCCTGCTTTCTTTGATTCCAGTTGTATCTGTATCAGTGTCTCCTCCAACGATGAGCTTAGAGGATAAATCCCTAGTGAAAACAACAGCTCGATCCAAATTGTGCATCTCTGTTGCCTATTGGAGGGAGAAATAGTTAAAAAAATTCCCCCAAACCAATCCCAAACAGCAAAACAGCAACAACAAAACAAATCAAAACAAAACAAAAGCCAAAGCCAACCCCCCAACCCCTAAATCCCAAACCAGCAGCGAGGATAGTGAGTACTAAGTAAGCCCCGTGCACTGCTCTTCTGGCTGGCTGGGCAGAGTTGCAGAACAAAGCGAAAGCGGAGACAGGACCCTTTTGGAAGGAGTGGGGAGGTGAGCGGGGGCGGGGTGGAGGGAGATGGTTAGGAGGGGGGAGCGGGCTATGCGCGCCCCCCACCCCAGGTGCTGGAGCCGGTGCCGCAGGGTCGAGGAAAAACGAGGCGATCCCACCTCCGATCCGCTACCCAACTGCCCCGGGCAGCTCGGTACTGGACCTGGATGCAAAGTACAGTGTGTTACTCTCCAGTGCTGTCCATGCTTCTCATCATGTGTAATGAGCAGGGTTCTCGCCTTTGCATTTTTTTGTTTTTCTGTCGGAGTTTACTCTTTTCTTTGGATGTTTTTTTTTTCTTGTAGCCCCTCCCGCCTCTCATCCTTTCTTCGCACTTTTCCGAGCTCTGTTTAACCCACCTGAGTCACCTCTTTTGGGTTATTATGTTATTTTTGGGGAAAAAAAAAAAAAAAAAAGATAAAAAAAAAGATTGTGAACGCTCTCTCACTCCTATGTTCTGTTTTATGCAAGCTCTTATTGTACAAGTTTAGGAACCCCTGTTGTAGCTACCACTAAAGAATTATGCACTACTACGAAAGTTTTTGTTCCTTGTTTATTGAGTTTGGAGGTAAAATGTATTTTTCTACATTCTGGCTTATTGCTTAGTAAAATTTGTTTCATAAAACGAACTTTTGTCATAAAAGAATGTGTAGTGTTCACCTGTGGTCCGGTTTCTAACGAGATAAACCATTTTCACCTCATCTCTCTATGTACGGACTCCTATCTTACCTTCCGCCCGGGGGACAGTAAAGCAGCAGCGAACCCGGCCGGGGGCTGGCCCCGTCCCTCCGCCCGGGCAGGTGGCGAAGGAGGAGGACACGTAGGTAACCTGCTTCCTTCCAGCTCACCACACAAACCTTAGAGGAGTCTTTCCAAAGACACAAAACGAGCCCCGCATTCAAGACGTCGGAAGGCAACCTCCCCCCTCCCCCCCCCCCCCCCCCCAAAAAAAAAGAAAAAAAGAAAAAAAAAGAAAAAAGAAAACATTAGTCGCGGGTTAAACCAAAAAACCCCTCCAACCCCTCCTTCCCCGGTCGGGCAGAGCCGCCGGCCGCCGGGGAGGAGAGAGGGAGGCGCGGGCAGAGCTCGGCGGGGCGGGCAGGCGCTGCCGGCGCCGCTTCCGCGGGCTGTCGGGGCCGCCCGCACCGCCGACACCCTCCCGGTAAGGGCCGCCCCGCGTTGCCGGCAGCTCGCCCGGGCTGCCCGGGCTGCTGGGCAGCGGCCGCCCCGGCGGCTCCGCCCGCCCTGCCGGCTCTGCCTGCCCGCCCGCCGCCGGTGCGGGCTGCTGGGGCGGAGGGACGCGGGGCGCAGTTTGCAGCTTTCGTGCCTTCTCTTCACCTTGTAAATCGCCACGAGTTCACGGATGGCTATTTAGTGGCCCTACGATGCTGCAACACATCGGCTTGCGTTTTAGTCGTAACTTCTTCTGTTCTTTGGCAATGGGCAGAGTTTGCTGTGTTTGTGTCGGCTGTGGTATAATGACATAGGGCTCTCTTGACGTTTTGTTTATGACCTTATCAGTTAGAGTTCAGTGGCTAGTCGCAAGCATTACGAAGTGATCGCCTAGGTTATTATCCTCTGTATGATTTTTTTTTTTTTTTTTTTAATTTTTCTTTTTTTTTAGAAACGCCAACAGCCTTACCAAAACCTGAGCAGATTTGAGATACAGTCATATTAGGTAGATGTTAGTCTTGGAGAAACTTATTTTGTGTGCAAATGAATATAAAGAGAACTTAAAGTATTACGACACACATGATATCTATAACTAGGACTTTGATAACTGTTATATAAAGTGTGTAAAGTTTGTATTAATAAATTTTTGTAAACAATGCAATTTCGTCTAATGTTTGGGGGAGAGGAATATAGAACCTGACAGTGAAAGCTGCATTTCATTTTTTTTTTCCTCCAATTATTGTTTATTTTTAAATTAGTTCATTTTTAAGCAGCGCCCTTTTCTCTTTTCATGCCTGGGGGTATCTTTTTATTAAGTCTCCACATTTTATCATCAAATAACCTCTGACGTTTTTACCGATGGTCGCTCCTCTGTTCGAGTAAGCTAAACAGGACGGCTGAAGTAAAGAAGTGAAGAAGCCTAGTCCCACACACACCAGCTCAATAACGCTTTCTAAACTATGCAAACCGAACCAGTCGGTGCCTATCGCCCATTCCTCTCGCAGTTCCCGTGCTTAGAAGCGGTTTATTTTAAGCGGAATCGGTGTGTTTGATGAGATCATCACCTAATCCGCTTTTAATGAACATTCTGCATGTGCTAATGTGCTTCCCAGCGTCACCCGGCTCGGGCAACGGCAGCATCTTTCCTCGGATTAAAATTGCACTGGGCTGTCCTAAAAAAAAATAAATAGTGATACTGCAGCGCGAAAACCAGGGAGTCACTCAGCTTTTACAGGGTGATGGGTGGCTGCGACGAAAAAGCACAGACAAGGAGGTTCGTCGTCACAAAGCTGAGGTCAGAATATCCGACCTTTAATCTTCGCTTCAGTTTAGCAATAGCTGCTTATGCTTATTATTTTTATTGTAGCTCAGGGACTTTATTCAAGTATGTTGGAAAGTAACTGCAATTTAGTTTAGACTGAACTCCATTTCCTTCTAAGATCATGCAATTAAAAAACAAAACGAAACAAAAAACGAAAGCACAGGAATTAAACGACAATTTCCTAGCAATTTATTTTTCCAAACTCTCAGGTCCAGGATTTGAAACAGACTGGTCATATCCTTTCTGCCACAAATTAAACTCACAGGCTAGTTTTGACAGCAGCATTTAACTGGCTCACTGGAAATCACTGAGAGAACTTAGAAAGCTGGCAGCATCAGTGCCAGGTGTTAGGAATTATTGAAAAGTGGGATAAAAGTTCCAATTAAATACAGGTTGAGTCGCAGAAGAATGAGCAAAAAAAAAAAAAGCCTATTGGGTGGAGGGGGAGAGGACAATATTTTCTCAGGCTGATAGTTTAGGAAATTCAAGCCACTGTTTCCCAAAAGCAGCATACAGCAAAAAACTGCTGTTCTGTTTATTCAGTCATTATGCAGTACTCGTACATATAATTACACTACATTTCCTGCCCATCTAAACTGAAAACGTGCTGAAGGGATCCAAGCTGAAAACCGGCTTGGTATTGGTAGCTGGGGGTTGAAACTTGGGACCGATTGACCTGAAAAATAAGGTCTTCTTCATCAAGTCCTGGCACTTGTTGAAGATGTGTAGAAGACAGACATTCTGCTGTAGATGACATAGAACCTCACTCTCCTGAAATTCCTCTTTACCAAGTCGAATTTAATGAAGAAGCCAAGCTCTATTCCCAGTGATTTAATCTGCCATCTGAAATGGTACACTTGGAAAGTGTCCAATACTGAATCTTACAGGGTGAGCTTTGGGGGGATTGCTGATGTTCCGTGTGCTGCTATGTGGCTAGCAGAGAAATGGTGAAAACTGGCTGAGGAAACAAGATTGGCTAAGTCAAAACATGATTTTTGAACCTCATGTTGTAAACACCTCCTGACATTCAGTCAAAATGACAAACTCCAGTTAGTTAGTGATAGAGGCTGAAGGGAGGCAGGACAGACTGCTCCAGATTCCAGCTCTCAGGAGCGTGGTGCAATACCACATCAAAACCTGAAAAGCCTGAAAGAACCATGCTCTCTGAAGAGCCCTGGTGTAAACATGGCTGTGTTTAGCTTCTGCCTTTCACAAAATTTGCTTGTGAGGGTGCTCACCTCCTCTCCGTGTTCCTCTGTAGCTTTTACATCTCCTTCAGAAAAGATAGTTCATCTATTGGTTGTGTACGTTCTCACTTAGAGTTCAAGTAAAACACAAAATC
Source organism: Hypotaenidia okinawae (assembly GCA_027925045.1). NCBI lineage: Eukaryota > Metazoa > Chordata > Aves > Gruiformes > Rallidae > Hypotaenidia > Hypotaenidia okinawae. Next base: position 112,544,035 of record BSDF01000002.1, on the reverse strand, counting down.
AGGAGGAAGTTTGATTATTTGAAGGGCTTGTTACTTTTGAAGATGAATTTCCAGATCTAGGCTAAATCATTTAGTGTTTCTTCAGGAAAAAGCCTTCAGGGAAAGCACAGCCCTGAAAATTTTGAGCACCTCAAGCGTAGCCTCTAGAAGTACATGTCCTCTTAACTACACTCATAGATTTTTAAGACCCAAGGGGACTCTTATGATCATCTAGTCTATCTTAGATAATACAGGGCATAGGATTTCATGGAGTCCTTCATTTAGCATTTAATTTCTGAGCGAGCTATTCTGTATGACAGCTGTATCGATCGCAAGACTTGCAGGAGTGGCAAATTTGCAGGATAAGTTGTTCCGAATGTGGCAGTTTAGCACCCTGTTCCTTGTTTCAGTTTGTCTCATTTTTCAGTCCAAGAGATTTGTAGCCAGCTGAAGAATTTCTAATGCCTGTAGATTTTCCTCTCCATGTAGGTAGTCTTAGGCAGAGATTTACTCTCCTCTATGCCCTATCTTTGAGATAGTAAGGTTGACCTTCAAGGGCTCACCATGAGGCAGGTATTCCACAGATGGGATCATTTCTGAACCCTTTGTATTTATCAACATCCTTGCTAAGGAGTCGAGACTAGGAATGGCTACAGTACCCAGCAATACACCTTGAGAATGTGACTGAAAGTAGTAACTTTCCTTTTCTTCCTTGGGTGCTGCTCATTGCCAACAAATGTCACGTTTGCTCTCTTGGCCATTTCATCATGCAGGGAGATCATGATCTTTTCCCACACCCAGCTATTTTTCCAGGAGATTACTCCACATGCACAGAGGCCCTGGCCTAGGAGTGACACCATCATTCTTGGTTCCTATTTTGTGTTAAGAGGTATTTAAGCACTTTTTAAAAGAGAGTTCACTTTACCTTACTGAGCTTGCTCTGGGAGACATTAATTTTTTACCATGCTTTGTTGTCTCAGCTGTCACCTGGCACCCATTCCTGTCACCTTTAGAAAGAGTAGCCCAGCTCCAGCAGTGCCAATTGTGTATTTGTGCATTGTGATACACGGGTCCAACCCAGCTCCGGTGCATATCGGGTGTAATGACGTCAGAGAAGGATCTGGCCTAATCTGAATGCAAATCCCGAGACAGAGCAAGTGACTTGTTGCAGGCTGCTGGCCAAATCTCCTTCTTTGAGGCCTGGGTTCCTAGAAGTGATCCCGCGGCGGTGCTGCCGAGGGACCATTCCCTCTAAACCCGCACCAAGTGCCTGGAAGCGCTTTTTGCTAAAACTGGCTGTGGCTTAGTTACTGACCTGTAATCCACAGAGAAGTGGTACATGATGCATTAGGCGTAATGTGGTTGAACTCCTGAGGCAGTATAAGAGTAAAACCTAATGCATCTTTTGCAATAATTAGTTAACTGGCTGTTGATAGGGTTTATCCAAGCCTCAAAATGGGTTTTAGTTTTGAACAAGGATATCTAGGAACTAGAAATATGCCAATTTGCAATCAGTGGAGACAGGCATCACATTTACCATTTATACAAGAGTGTTTGTTTTACAAATTCAGTAATGAAATATCTAAGGCAGCTAGATGTATTGATCTCTGGAACAGTATAGTTTATGTAGATCACAGAGAGAAGACCTCTTTCACTTCAGGCTCTGAGTTTCAGATACTCCACTTCAAAATGAACCTCATGGACATTTCATGACAGCATGAAGCAGAGAAGTTGGACAGAAAAATGGCAGCCACTTCTGGTTCTTCTGTGGCCTGCTGAAGGATCTCAGTGTCAGTATATGAGGAACTGCATAGGTATAATTGGATCCAGCATGAACAAACACCTCCCAGCTGGCATCCCATGTGGAAATGTAAAAGGGAGAAAGGAGAGGGATGTTGAGAATGAGCAGTTTTACAAGAAAGGGGATTTCCATTGCCACCTTCCACACATCCCTCAAAACATCGAGGCTGGAGCCTGTTTTTCTCATTTGCTGGTTCAACCACTCGGGAATGAAGGGCCCACTGATTTCAGACGGGTGTTAAAGGGTAGAGACACTTTAACAAAAATCACGTGCTTTTTCCTCTCTGTCACACATTTCTGAACACCTTTGGCTTTGTCCTCTGACTCTCTGCTCCTATCAGAAAGGTTGGTCAGGCTGATATCCTGCCCATTTTTGCAGGATTAATATGCTCCTCCGATAACGTATATCCAGTGTGGTATGTATATATGCAGGTGGAGAGGGCAGACTGAGAAAATAGTTGCCCAGGCTAAAGGGTTTACCATTCAAGCTTTGACAACAGATCTAAATATATATTCACCCCGGACAGATTAATTTAGACTCAGCCTATAGCTGATCCCTGTTTTGACATTTATTTCCATGGTGAGAAGAATGGTCGCTTTTGAGTGGTTGAGTGATGAATAAATGACTGGCTTTCCCTCAGGAGTGAAGATTAGTGTCATAAGAAATCAGCCATCATGTATGTTATACGCCGAACATGTACACTCTCAGCTCCCACCGCTTGGATGGGATTGAAACTTCCCTGACAGTTGGAGGGAAGGAAGAGTGCTTGGGTGGTGTGGGAATCAGACGGCTCTGAAAATGGTTAAACTTTTAATCAGTTGTGAGCTCTTAAGTCACCAGCGAAATAACAATATATGTAAATTAAACTGTAAAAATAGCACAAAGAATTATTTCTCTCCCTTGCTCTATGTATATATATATGTATGCATGTGTACGTATACACACTTGTTTCTAAATCAGACAGAAATGTTAACACATTAAAGTTCCAATATTTATGTATTGCCTATAGCTAAACTTAGACACAACATCTAATTTACAGTGACGTCTTTCTTTAACAAGTTTTGTAAGAGGAATGATTTAAGTTCAAGGAAGTGCAGTGAGTCATCTGCACGGTGGGCCAGTGGCTGAGCTAAGTTTAGAATCAAGGGGAAGTTTGTATCGTCTGGTTCCAAGTTTTTCCCTTTACATCTTTGCTTTTCTCAAAAGCTCTCAGTGTTTAAAAAAAAAAAAAAAAAAGAAACTTTTTTTACAGTTTCTTTTCTTTTCTGACTTGATTTTTACGTATCCTTGATACTCTGGCAAATCAGTGAGTTTAGTTTAATGACCTGATGTTTTAAAAACAGGTTATGTCACGACCTTGCAGTTATTGCCTTGTGGCATCTCTGTTTCAGGAGCTCTAAGACTAAAAAGCATTAGTGAAAAATGTTAAGGTCTGCTCAAGTGATCCCTGAGCAAAGGTATGCAAGGAAGCAAACCAAGAAAGGCTGAGCCCACCCAGTCCAACCTCTGTTGCTACTTGCCTGCTGTAAAACGCCACGTACTCATTCTCTTCAGCTCCCTTTCCTACCAAGATACTGACTTTCCTGCCAGACCAAATGAATCATGCAGGTTGTGGGGCACCATCGCTTGGGTGAAATCCATCTCGTTCCTCCTCTGAGAGGTGCCTCTGAAAACAAACTCGTGGCCAGAACAAGGGGAGACTGTTGCGCTTTCACCACAGCTTACAAGCCCATCTCCTCTGCATCAGGCCCAAGAAGCTATTTTTGTGCAACATGGGTTAGAGCCTTGTGTATTCCTCTCTGCTCTCCTGGCATCTCCCCAGCACCCTCTGACAGATAGGTATTACAAAGGCACAACTCATCTCTGATACAAATTGACCGGTTAATCTGCTTTGGTACGGCTTCCATAGATTTTATCTCTTTTTTCCCCCAGGGCCAATAAATACACAAAAACTAAGGAAGACTGGCCAGACCCTTTCAGACTACGCTCATTTAATGATTTCTGGTTTCCCTAGCTGGTTGGGTGCATTGCTGTGTTTTGTATCAGGAAAGAGTCATGACACAGCTAAGAGGTGATTAAAGCAGGGACTTCGTGTAGCACGCTGTACGCAGGTGGAACATTTACGCTGAAAGGAAGCAGTTTTCTTATTGTGCTTGACTTTGCTATAATAAAATGCAGTTATGTTTTATAACAGTTTCATTTCATTCTAGTTATAGTGCAATGACAGCCTTATTACACCACTGTTTATGCTTTTTGCTCAGCTTAGTCATTGCTTAACGTTACAAACGGAGAGTCAACTCCATGCCTGACAGTTGTTGCAGCTCATGCTCCTGAGCACTAACACAGCTGGAGGTACCATGGGATGGGGAGGTAAAATTAATTAGGCAACCCGGCCCTTATAAAGGCCTTACCAGGGGAATGCCGTACTCTTGTTACTGTCCAGTGGAGCTGGGCACTTAGAGAAAATAAAAATATCGAACTCTGTTGAATCTATTGAAAACTATTAATTACCAATTATCAACACCCAACAGGAGTGCAAATGCAGTCACTGCTGGCCAGTGCTTCACTCAACCTTATTTTGCCCCAATTCTGGTGGTGGTAATATCAACGGAGCCACAAGCAGCAGGGAAATGCCACTCAATGTGAGTGAGCTTCATTGCAACCTGACCCTATCTTATTAAAGATGACTTTTTCAGCATGTGCAGTCTTTTCGTATTCCAGATCAGCGGTTCCTAAAGGGTGGGCTTCAGAGTCAGAAAATCACAATACTTCCTTGTAACTTCACAGCGAGCAGCTGTCACTCTGGTAAGATAAATACCACCTTTTATAAACTGCAGTTACTGTTCATTTTTCTCCCCACTCCTTATATCTCTGCTTTGACCTAGTCTGAGTCATTCCCTGCATGGAAAACACTTCTTCCTGTGGGCATACATATAACTGGGGTTGTGTACTGATAAAAGGGGTATAATGTGTCCTCTGACTCCATAGCAAAATGCTTCTGCCTGGAATTAGGATGCTTGGTAACACTGGGAAGACACAAACTAGAGGGAGTTTGTCAAATTCCCCTACTATAGGTAGATGCCTGGTGGGAAAATAGCCTTTAAATGGCAACAAATGTCTTGTCCATGCACTGTGTGTGGACCAGGCGGGCTCAGCTGGGGCGGTTGAGGCAGGAGCAGAGGGTGTCCAGAGGCTACTGTACCCTTTGCCGTTCCCATCATGCCTAGACCCTGAGGAGACATCAGAGGGGAATAATTTGGTTTCTCCATGTTTGAATTCTGAGAGATGGGGACTGGCTACCTTCCTGATCAGCTCTAGTAGCAAGAGATTAGGATCCATCTCCATGGACCAGGTCAAAGGCTAGTCCAGGCACCTGTTTCTGGTGGTGACTAACAGTTTAATTATGGCATGTGGAAGGTCCATCTTTGCCAAAATGAGCATCTGGCTATCAGTAAATTAAGGACTCGCTACTCTGTAAGCTGCCTTTAAATGACCGTTTAACAGACCAGTTGGACTGCCATTGATTTGGTGGCTCCCTTTTAACATACACTTTTATTTTTAACTTTATTTTAGCAATGAACTTCCTGTTTTAATTACACACCGTATGCCCTTGCTATTTGATAAATGACATTTTTACATGCGTATCCACCCCTGAAGACTCCATAGTCAAAGTATCATTTCTTGTATATTCCCAGTCAGGATACAAGCTGGCTGCTGCTGGACGTTATGGAAAAGTCATAGTCCATTAAAAACACCAAGTTTTATCTACCTGACCTATTCTTTCCCGTCCATTCTTCCTGTCTTGTTTATGATTTAGAGCTTTTTTAAATTCCTTGTTATGACCTACATGTGATTTCACTTTGTGTTTAAGCCCAGTGCAGCTACTTTTTATGTATCCTGAGCATTCTGACTTCTGTTTCTATAACAATGCCTCTAGAACCAGCACCAGGAGAAAGCATGGTATGGAAACTTGTCTGTGCTTTCCAGTCTGGGGTTTGGTGGCTTCTGTGAGAAGCTGCTAGAAGCTTCCCCTAGGTTCGACAGAGCCAATGCCAGCTGGCTCCAAGACGGACCCACCTCTGGCCAAGACCAAGCCAATCAGCAATGGTGGTAGCACCTCTGTGATAAAATATTAAGAAGGAAAAAACCCCCCAAAACCTAACAGTGGCTTTTGCATCTAGAGAGAGGAGTGAGATGTGAGAAACTTTGCAGACACAAATAACAGTAAAGAAGAAGGGGAGGAGGTGCTGCTGGCACCGGAGCAGAGATTCCCCTGCAGTCTGTGGAGAAGACCATGGTGAAGCAGGTTGTCCCCTGCAGCCCATGGAAGATGATGGGGAGTAGAGACTCCAACTGAGCCTATGGAACAGGAGCAGGTGGATGCACCCAAAGGAGTCTGTGACCTCATGGGAAGCCCATGCTGGAGAATGCTCCTGGCAGGACCTGTGGACCTGTGGAGAGAGGAGCCCAGGCTGGAGCAGGTTTGCCAGCAGGACTTGTGACCTCATGGGGAACACAAGCTGGAGCAGTCTGGTCCTGTACCACTGGAAGAGACTCATGATAGAACAGTTCATGAAGAACTGTAGCCTGTGGGAAGGGTTCATGTTGGAGAGGTACATGGAGGAGTTGAGGAGGGGGAGTGATAAAATGCCTTTGGTGGGCACCTGGCCTCCACTCCACCGCATTTCTGTATTGCTCCAATACCTGAGTTTGAAATTTAGAAGTGAATTTTTTGCCACTAAATCACCAGAAATTCAAGCAGTGTTTCAGCATACTTTTGTAATGCAAAGTCATGTATTTGAATAAGAACTTTAGCTTGTTCAGCAGCTTGCCTAATAACTTGCAGTGATTACAATAAAGCAATCACATAATTTTTGACTCAGTGTGAGACTTTCACCAGCTTGGTCACAACCTTGATTTTGTTTTGAACAGTTCTCTTTTTCATATGTATACACCCCTAGATGTACAAAAATTTAGCTTTACCACCAAGGCAAAAAGAGATACTGCCCAAATACCAGCCCAGGTTCAAAACTGCCAAAGAATATCCTATATACTATATCATTTGTTCATCAGATATGCTATGCACTCATTATTCCTTTGAAGCTCATTGAGAGCTGCTGGTGTTTGCTGTGTTTTGTAGCTGAAACCCTTTCAAGTAGAGAACTCCCTCTGGCTTTCTATGCTTTTCTGCGTGCAGAGCAATCAGCCCAGGCTCATTGCTGTAGGAACACAAAAGGGGCAGGGAAATGCTGCTGCCTTACTCTGGCCACTTGGAATCAAGGCGCTCCGCATCGCAGTGAGAGACGTAAGCCATCAGGAATTTGTTAAAGTCTGGCTGTCTTAATCATAAAATGAAATAAAATAAATATCTGGTGATCTGAAGATGTCCAGATGGGCATATAAAGATAAAAATAACAAGCTGTGTCCTTCCCCCTGTGATGAGAAATAATTCCCCATCAGCAATGTTTCCACCACATACCACCTGCGCTCCCACTGGAGCGTGTTCCATGGCAGAGTCTCTAATGATCACAGGTGAAGGTGAGCAGGACCAAATTCAGCAGGAGCTCTGTGCTGCGGTTCGAAGAGGGAATCAGTGCTGCAGAATTAGAAGGTACCTTCAGGAGAGGGGACTCAATCAAACCAGCAAGATCCACCAGTGCCAGCACACAGATGGCATGGCCAGGGAAAACTTCAGGTAATGGTTTGGACCGACCAGGAGCTGTGTTTGAGAACTGAGGTCCATTGGGATAGGGACAGACACAAATCAAATTGTATTGTGTTGACTGGTCCATCACTTTGTTGAGTATCTTATACCAACCATCACTGGAAAGGCCAAGCTGGTTATAGAGTGGATTTCCTTCTGCAATGAATATATAATTCTGGATGGGAAAGAAGGTATGAATCAGATAAATCAAAAGCGACACAAACATGGAGGTCACACTGGGTACTGGGGTTTTGTTATGTTTCCAAACCAATAGAAACCCATCAGATTTCTTCTTTTTATTTTTCTTTTTACCTTTTTTTAAAGGAGCTGGGAGCATTTTCTCAAGAGTTTTAGCAGAGAAGGGTGGGGATTATAACTTCCAGTTCTGCTCACAGTAATTGTAGCAATGATCGTGCCTTTTCCTAGCCCCTCCAGATACTTGCACCCCTCTCCCCCTCAGCCTTGCAGCAACCAGGCCCTCTGCTTTCCTTCTCAGTCTGCACATGGGCAGTAATTTAATGGGGACATCGATGCAGAAAGATATAGAATGCTATTCTGTTTAATAAAGTCTTAACAGGGAAACCTGGAAACCTTCTCCATGGGTCAGTGACAGAGGGCTGTCCCAATGCCTTTGTTGGAGGTATAGAGGGTGAGTGTCCCTTAGTTAAGCTAGGTTTTGCTCAACGGGAACGACAAAGAGTAACCAAACTTAGCCTTACAATTCAGGTTATGCTCTAAATAAAGTTAATGCAGAACCCACTTGTATCAATTATTCTAACTGTACAGGCTGTGCAATGCTTGTTTTAATCTCTAATTTTAGGCTTAATAAGTATAAATGACACAGATTTGCTATTTTACATTAAGCTTGCCCCTACTTACCTTTTCAAAATTTGGTTCCCTAACCAACAACACTGAGTGTCATTGCACCTTTGGAGAGTAAAGGTCTGGAGAAGAAATATTAGGCTTGTCTTTTACCAGACACTATTCCTTCATTTCTCCTGATGGATTTTGGATTTGGAATACACTAGAAGACTCAGTTTTGGGCAAAAATTGGAATTAAATGTGTGCATTACTGCTGTTAACAAGCAGCTTGTCTCTTTGATCGAAGTAAATACAGGGACAAGTGGCTGGGCAGCTGTTGCTCCTGGATCATTGTGCTTGTCATGATAGATTCGCTTGTTAGTAGTGTGTAGATGTATCCTAGTGTTTGACATTGAGGGCTGGAGTCACCAGGAGGAAGAGATGGCTTGGTGCCTGGGACAGCACTGTGTTCATGTACCTCCCACCCAGCAATACAGATGTTTGAAGTTCACTGGTCTCTCTCTTTGTCCTGGTAACATATATCAGCTTTCTGTGGACAGGCATCCACTCTATTGACTAAAGTCCTGATGTAACCAAACGTTTGGCTGTTTGGCAGGATCCACAAACCAGATGTTGTCCTACTGTTCAGGGTTTCATCTGCTAGGCCAGGCATGCTTAGGAGGGATGTCATCCCTGCAGGGGACAGCATCAGGCAGAAGCTACTGATTAAGTTGTGAGCTGGGGAAATGGGGGACACATCCTACTGCTCCCCCTGTTGCATATTTGGCCACTTGCTTTCCCATGAGAAAGTCAGAGTGATCTTTAATAATCTGCTGTCCTCGAAGGAGCAGAAGAGCAGAAACTTATTTTGGGTAGAGTTGAACTGCAAGTTCAACTGATTTTCTCCCATGTAATGTCTTCTTTCAAAGGATGTTTGTTAGGTTGGAATGTCATATTACACTCTACTTGTATGAAGAAGTGAGGTGGTGGAAAGAATCTTCTGTAACCAGAAGATTTGGAAAAAGGTAGCAAAAAAATGTGTGGTGGGTTGTTTTTTTAAAATTTCCTGTTTTTCCCTGCTGAGCCCTGCTATGAGAAACAAAAGAAATACGGATGAAAGCTGAAAAAAACCCTGTTTATGATGATATTGTTACTGCTGCATCCTAATTCTTTGGAAACGTTCTCTTTAACTAACAACTATTTGAGAAGAAGTCACTTTATTTTAAAACTCTCAGTAGTAAGTAACTGCAATGCCCATATACTGTTGGCTGTGTTACTCCTGGTCCTTACTCCAACGTCATTAAATATATTGCAATGAAGACACATAGAGTTATCAACTTCATTTTTCAAGGTTTACCTTTAGAAATATGAGCTTCTTTTATATCTACACAGTATCATCAGGTCTTTGTACTATCCCTGAGCCTTGTGGATTTTAACTCCCTTTTTGTTTGCAAGCCACTGATGTTTATACTTTCTATTTTAACCTTTAATGGTTTGACCTATTTCAGAAATGTGTCAACCATCAAAAAATACACTTAAGCATTTCAATGACCAGCAAAGTTACTGGATATTATCAGGCATATCTATCACTGTTCAAAACAAAGGCTTATACTTCCTTATCTTATAAATACACCTAGCAGCAGTTTCAGTGAGGTAAATGCACACACATACATGTGCAGTTATCTGTTTACCTCTGTATGTTCTTATGTATCGTTCTGATTGGAGTAAATATAATTTTGTTTCAGTAAAGAAACAAACCTGCAGATGCTTTAGATTTCATGAGTATTTGTTATTTTTCCTGAAAAACTGGAAAAAAACCCCTGCTATTTCCCTGCAACATTTAAATTTCTAGAACTCTTATGTCCATCTGCAATGGAGATGCACATTTGCACATATTCAGAAAAAAACACAGAGAGAAATCTCATAATTTTGAGATTTTTCAGGAAGCATCAATTCTGCAGTACTTTCAAATATTACTTTTGATGTACAGCTTTATATTGCAAAATCATACCTTGGCTGGATGAGCTTAATTCTTTATATGATAAATAAAAATATTCTTTAAAGTGAGTATAAATGCAAATTATAGCTATTTTGTGGCTTTCTTGTGCAGCCAGAGAAGTATAAAAGAGTTTCCATTTGAATAAAACATTGCACATCACAATGTTGTGATGTTGTGGTGAGCGAGGGAGAAGCCCATGAAGTTACTACACTCACCAGGTTGGACCTGCCTGGCTCTGGGACACACGTGTGTGCATGCATAGACAAAACGTATCTTCTTGGCACACCTCTGATGACAGAGCATCAGAGCCATGACCAGCACTATCAACAAGCTGCAGCAATACGTGGAAGAGCCCCATTTCCATTTTATAGCGTGTAGAAGGCATGGCATCGTTAACAAGTGTTTTGAGGCGCCCCAGGATGGAAATATGGCTCAGAAACACTAAAATGTAGCAAGCGCTATTATTGCTGTTCTAGAGAACATGGTCAGAAAATCAGAATATTTTATTCCAATTTATTATTTTTTACTATTTATTTATTACTTGCATTGCCATAGCAACTAGGAGCTCAGTCGCAGATGAAACCCCCACTCTGCTAGGAACCGCACAAACAAGAAAACCAGACTGGGAGCTCAGATTCACAGTAATAAAGTGCCCTTCATTTTAAAAGGTCTCTGAGGTCATGTATGCAACTGCAGACAATAAATGTAAAGCATGTTCAAATATAAACAGATAAACAAAACTCAATCAGGCCATCAGTGTTAAACTCCTTGGAGAAATTATCATCAGACCTCAAACCATGCTCTTAATGAAAAAAATTCAGGCTGTATCAAGCCAAGAAGGAAGGGCTGGACAAGGATCTCATGCTGCACCACCTCCATGTTTACTGGGTAGAGGGTTAGTGGGAACAGCTCCTCTGACTCGTCTGAGCATGACCTCCTCACATGAGGAAAGCTATGCAATGCTCTAAGAGTACCGATTCCCAGCTTTAATGAACATGGGATCTGGAAATACTCCTTTCCGTATTACCTTGCCATTGACCTGAGAGATCTGTCATATTTGTTAAGAAGAAAAGTTGTCAGCCCCCCATAAGAAACTATCAGCCTGCAAATCCCATGGGGAGGCACTACTGAAAGGACCATGATTACAAAAAGCAACGACCTTCTTAAATTCTCCTGCATTTCAGAGAGTATCGATTCCTAGCATGGTATTGAGCTGTGTAATACGAATGCTATTTTACATTCCAGAAATGCTAGCTCTGTTAATGCCTTGAAATCTTCCTTCAATTTTCAGTGCCCTAAAAAGCTGCCAATTAACTCCTTCCCTTCCTTCAGCATCTCTTTAATTTAGTTTCCCATTTTTCCTATTTTGTAGTGTAATTGGGGGTTTTTTTTGTTTTGTTTTGTTTTAGTTTTTTCCCCTCTCTCATTTTCAACCTGTTTTTTTCGGCGGTATGTTACTGGCACAACTCCTTGCCAAATGAAGACACCTTGCCATTTTAATGCAGGGAGCTTGCACAGTGCATGGACTTTTGTATGATTTCAAAACAGATACAACACAACCTGTATGTGCTAATTAAACACACCACATTAATAATGTGGCAGCATGTGGCCCATATAACTCTGGCAGCCATAAGAAGAGTCCTGAGGGAGGCATATTTCTTTGGACTCAGTTGCTGTAAGGATCTTTGCAGGGAGACCCTCTATTTTTTTTTTTTTCTGAAGGCACTGTGCTCATGAGGACTGTGTTCTTGTCTGATAGTCTTATGTTGACAGTCCATTGCCCCTGTCCCTCTTTTCTCCACACTAAATTGCTGATAAATCTTCCTGGTGACCCTGCAAAGTAGAAGGGAGAACTAAAAATCTAGTGTTTCACACCAGCAAGACATTAGAAAACAGGAGTGTCTGCAGTGCGGTTGCAGAAGGGGGACTGAGCTGGTATGAAGTCCTGCTGTTTGCACGCAGTTTCACTTATTACCTCAGAGAAACGGGAAGGTAGGGGCTTTTCTCATCCTCCCCACGTGAACTGGAGTGCCTGGATCCTAGCTTTGTTCATGGACACAGCTGGCCAGCACAGCAGGCTGCACCCCTTTTTATAGGAGCTGTCTCTTCAGTCACTGTGAGCCTGTAATGGCCCCTTTGGAAGCTGGAGAGGGGCCTAAGCTTTTTGTGAAGACATTGTCAGAGAGATTTGCTCATTTTCTCCTCCTTTTTAATAAGTATGGATTTATAAGCCACTTCATTTGTCTTTCTGATTGGACATAGGGCTTCCAGAAACATATTGGGCTGAATTACTTGAAAAACACTGCCCTTTGGATACCATAAGGACAATCCTCATTTTTGTCCATTCTGTCATATGGTAAAAAAAATTGGACAGAACTAAAGTTAATGAAAAACATTTACATCACAACTGCAGGAGGGCAAACCTCTGAGGTTTGTTCAATCTCTTTTTGGATAAAAAGCCTGTTTCTGTGTATGAGGCTTTTTAACCTAAATTCACAGACTTTTTGCTATTAATGGGCAAACCAGTGGGGGAAAAAAACCCCAGATTTAATGCTATAAAATTTTGCAGGTCAAATGATGGTATTTAGATCTCGTGCATGCTTTTACAGTTAAGGTAGCTGAAGTATCAAATGCTGTCATTTATCAGTATATAAGCTTTGTATTCAACTTAGAGGATGAGGGGAAGTTGCTCTGAAAACTGGACCTGGAAGTCTCCCCACATGCACAACAGAGGTTGAAGTCCAGGCAGGTGAGTATCACTGATGTGAGTAAGGAGGGATGAATGAGCGTTCCGTCTGTGTGCACTGCACAGTTCATCTCTAATAAGATAGGATGAAGAGTCTTTTTCAGCTACCTTATGCATCCATGCCTTTTGTGAATATTTTTAGGAGGACAGTTCAAAAGAAAAACTAAGAGGCTGACGTGCTAACTTTTGGGAACATTTTTTGTCAGACCCTTTTACTTGTAGGTGTTGACTCAGTTCTGACTCTGGGAAAAAACCTTACCTGTTAGCAATACTAAGCTTTTGCATTTGAGTATTTGGAGACTGTTTGGCATAGTCTGTTATAGAGTCCTGTACCTGAGCTCTCTGCTACCAAGACATCTTTGAGTTTCAGTCATTTCCATCTTTAGACTTTTGGGGATACTTCTGATGCCTGATGGATATTTTGTAACTGAGCACAGGGGCTCTTTGCCTCTGGCTCCTGGACTCTGTCTTCACTGCACACTGCTACCTGCTGAGGGGCTGATTCAGGAGGGTTGTCTCTTCCTACTTTATCTTTGCACGTATTAAGCTTTCTTTTGCTCCCCAGGCTAAATTCCCCCTAAATTCCCAGAAAAGATAGGGTAAGTGGCTCTGTCGGTGCTTGGGCACACCCCATCGTTGTCACGTAAGGCATGTTAATTCACCTCTCTTCTGTTTTTGGCCCTGGACGCCTGTTCCTGCCAAGTGTGCTGTGGGAACGGGTGTTAAATGTTACTGTCACTTATAGTATACGAAAGATGATAAATACTGTGGAGACAAGCTGTGAAGAATGGAGACAAGAAGCTGATGTTTGGTGTGAATGGAGAGGGGGAAGGCTGTGAAAAGTGAAATCACATGCTCAGAGCAAAAGGCGAGGCAAGTTTCCTTCGCTGCGATGTTATGAATGGAAATAGGTAGCGATGTTATATTGGATGGATTTGTAGATGATGTTAGGCAAGACGGGAGATGGTGAGAGCCTGGAGGAGTGTTTTGGGTTATGAGTGAGAAGAAAAGCCTGCGACGTATAACTGTAATGTAAAAAGAGGGAGTAAGAATCAGCTGGGGATTAAGCAAAAGTCTGTGCCAAGGCCATGGACGTGGGGAGCTGGAGAAGAGGCAGGACAGTGGTATTTCCATAGTGACAGAGAAAAGGGAAAAATGTCAGAGGGAAAGATGAAGAGCCCCACTCTGACCACGCCAGTCTTAAGCAGATGGCTGAAACATGGAGCGGGCACTTTATTTATTTATTTATTTATTTATTTATTTCAGATTAAATTATCTGGAATTTGATTATCTGTATAATTATCTGTAAATGAATTATCTGGAGACAACATGAAAAGAAACAGAGACAGAACCCAGGTGTAGAAGGCTTCTGTAGAAAACTGGAGGGAAGAATGAGAAAAATCCTTTGAAACGTATGCTGAAAGTGCAGTTAGAAGGAAAAGAGGAGAATCAAGACACAGATGAGTAAAACAAAGTCCATGGAGAGCAGCTTCCCAAGAGGAAGAGTCCTGCGGGCAGGTTGGAGAGGGTGACAAAGGGTGTTAGTTCTCACTTTTGGATGGAATGTTTCATAGGGGACTTTGGCAAAAATGTGGCTCCTTCACTGGAGGGCAAAGAAAAGACATTAGAAAAAGAGGGTTTAAGACTGAACTTCATTGGAAGAGCTCCAGAATACATTTGCAGACTAAAATAGGTGGATGGGGTGGCTGGTAGAGAGGAGAGTCAAAGATGGTTTATTTTTAAAAAGACACTTACATTGTGCTGTGGAGAATCCTGAGGAAATTGAGAAATAGAAATAATAAAGAGGAGGTGAAAGAGTGCCAGCTGGATTAAGACAGGCTTGGAAGAAACTAATGAGATGCTTGTCTGCTGAATGAATATTGCAGATTCATGTCTTGGCGAAGACATGAAGGAGAAGAAAAACCTTGGAAGGGTTTTTGGAAAACCAGACAATTTTAATTCAAAATAAGTTGGTGAAATTCTGTGCAGCAGAAGGGTATGGTTGGGAAGAGTGACATGGAGGAGGAAAAGGAATAAAATAGAAAAAGAAAAAGGGGAAAAAAGGGAAAGCTGAAGGGATGGCTGAAGGAGTGAATCAAAGGTGGTAAAAAGCTGTCAGCTCTGGAAATGTGGGATTCACATAAAGTCTAGAAGTACAGAGGGTTGTTTTATTTTTGCTAGAGGTGTAGCACAAGTGAGGAACTGAAGGAAAAGAGAGGAGAAAGGGGTGAATTCAGAGTGGACAGTCTTGTCCAGGCTGGGGAGAGGAGGAACAGAGGAACCAGGAGGTAGGGGTGTGCTGTGGGTCAGGGGCACAGACCTGGAGAGAGAGAAAAAGAACTGATAACAGACAGAGGGAAGGTCTGGAGAACTTCATGAGCATGTGCCAACAGAGGGGAGAGAAAGGGGGTGCAGGAGGCACTGAAAAGCAGAAGGAGGGTTATCTATGCTTGTGATCTGGGCATGGGCTGAATGAATATTGCAGATATTCTGAGAAGACTGATGGTTGATGCTTGTTTGTCAAGACAGGGAGAAGAATTTTCAAACCAGGCCAGCGTGTCATATGGAAAACCAAAGCTGGTCTATGGCAAAAGGAATTAAATGTACTATCAACACAGTACTTGAAGATAAAGAACGATGGTGAGGAAAGCTAGTCTATGATTCTGTAAAAGCTGGGAAGAGAAGAGAGAGACAGGAGTTTAAATAGAGACAGCTTGTAATTTCTAACACTTGTAATTGGGATAGAGTTTTTTTCATAATAAATTTGTAGCTTTTGATACTTCTGTAGCCTTTATAGCGCTTGGTAGCAATGAGTTTCTTTTTAATATTAGGCTTAATGTTATTAATTAGTTTTTATATTTCCTTCCAAAATTCAAATTGTCCATCTATAATACATTAAAACAATTTTCCATGGGGTCCCATTAACATTCTCCCCAGAATGCCATCTCCTTAGTGGAAAGCCAGTGATGTGCTCATTTATATCAAGAAGCTCCTTAGAACTTAAAAATATTAAGCCTACCAAATATTAAGCTTACTGAACAATGTATTAAATCGTTAGTCAATGGCTAAGGAATCACAAAGTGCTTCCTAGATCAATAAATATTGTGAATTAATAGGAAAATATGTACTGAAGGAAGCTGAATAGAATTTTTATGAATGCCAGAGTGATGATGATCGTGGTCAACACTGAAATAGATACCTGTTATTTGTAGAGCTGCATGTAGAAAATAAAAATAATGAGTAGCACCTCAAATATACCTAGCTAAAGGTAGGAGCTACATGATTCCTCTTCAGGAGAGAGAAGTCTTGGAATTTGGAAATTGTTGTGATTCTGGAAAACTGAAGTATATTCTTATTCTGAATCTTCACTGATCTGATGATGTAGCTGAGATCAACAAATTACTTGCTAAGCCAGACACTTTATGCATGAAAAGTATCACTGTCATTTTCCAATTAAGAGGTTTATTTGGGTTTTTTTTCCCCATTAAAAGCACAAGATTTCACTTCCATTGGAACGGACTCCCTTAGTCATCTAATGTGTTCTCGTAATCCAGCCATTTCTTTCCAAAACTGGCTTTCAGCTATATTAGAGGTTTAATTAAAGTGTCTTACTTTGATGGTTACTCCTCTAAATTTCTTATGGGTTGTTGTTAAGACTGCTTGTTGATGTGGTCCTTATTTATGGAGGGATTGTTTGATAATGCTATAACACTGCAACTAAGAAATAAATCTCATGTATACTACTGCCAGCCCTTTCTTCATGGGCAGAAACCCCTGTAAACTGGCTTCATTGTAGATAAGAATTCAAGGCACATTGTCAGCTCTGTGAGCTGCAATGTCTCTTTTTCTGCTATTCAGTGTTCTTGCTCAAAAGATCCTTAGTATCTTTTCATCTTAGGGAATGTCAGCAGAAACACAAAGAGATGGAGTTACTGTAGATTAGAGAGTTAACACTTGTCAGCTGAGTTGCATTTGCACACCTCATGAAAGCTTTTAGTCCTTCCCACCACTGAATGAGAAGGCATTAACTTCTGCCTGTGTTCAAATGTTGGGTTTTGTGTTTGACCCAGGCAAGGGGGAAAACCAGAGCCGGTTTATACAGGTCACCTAACAAGGGCCAGACATTAACTGGTGGTAAACTCATCTCTTGTGGTCATTTGTATACCATAGCCATAGCACATGCACACTGCTGAGTCTCTCTTCTGTGTTTAGTTCTCTTTGTCCTGTGGTGGAGACACATCAATACTACACTCACAAATGTCAGACCTGTTTCTTTTGGTCTCTCTGTGCCTTGCTTTAAAACTCTTGCAGCTATCTAACGATCAAATAACTGATGATCTTGGGTCCCAAACCATCTTGTTCATGCCTAAATATAATGCATTTATTTACCATGTAGGAAAGATTTGCCTTACTCTTACAAGGGCAATCAGAGTTGGGAAGCTGTTGGAAACCTTGTCTGCTTTTCAGAGGTGCAGACAAAGAAAAGTTGATGAACCTGGGGAAAGCTGAGCTGCGCAAATGGCTACATCTATGCAAGAAAATTAAGTGGAGCTAGGAAAAAGATCCAGGGCACAAACACCTGATGGTCTGTAATGTCATTGTTGCAAGAGCCTGTTGTGGTTTTGCTGGCAAGGTTCTGGCAGAGGAGGGGGCTGCAGGGGTGGCTTGTGCAATAAGCAGCTAGGAGGTCTCTACAGACCAAACAGAGCAAACACCAGCTGGCTCAAGGCCTGACCTTCTGCTGACCATGGCCGAGCCCATCAGCGATGGTCACAGTGCCTCTGTGAGTCACAGTTAAAAGAAAAAAACACAAGCAGCTGCTTTTTGCCACCAGAGAGGGGAGTGAGAACAAGCTAAGAAACTGTGCAGACAGCAAGGCAGCAGGGCGCCAGGGAGAAAGATGCCCCTGCAGCCTGTGGAGAAGACCATGGTGGGGTGGGCTGTCCCCCTGCAGCCCATAGAAGATGATGGGGAGCAGAGACCCCACCTGCAGCCTGTGGAGAGACCCCACACTGGAGCAGATGGAGACATATGGAAGATGCTGTGACCTGCATAGGAGCAAGCCCCCAGCAGGACCTGCAGGCTGCAGAGAGAGAGGGCCACACCAGAGCAAGTTTGCTAGGGGAGCTTGTGACTGTTTGGAGGACCAGGCTGGAGCAGTCTGGGCCTGAGAGATTGCACCCCATAGAAGTGACCCACATTGGGGCAGTTGGGGAGGAGCTGAAGCCCATGGGAAGGACTCATGTTGGAGAAGTTTGTGGAGGACTGTCCCCTGTTGGTGGAACTCCATGCTGGAGCAGGGGAAGGGTGTGAGGAATGACCCCTCCCCATCCCACTCTCCCCCGTTAAGAAGGAAAACAACTGGTGAGGAACTGGCCATTCCCCAACTAACCATTCCCCAATTCCATGCCCTACCCTGTGTCACAATGGGAGGGGGAAGGGAGAGAAATCATGAATAAAGTGAAGTCTGCTAAGAAGGGAGGGGTGGGGAGAGGTGTTTTAAGATCTGGTTGCACTTCTCATTATCTGACTCTGGTTTCACTATATGACTTTATGTGTAGTGTAATAAAGTAGATGCTTTTTTTTTTCCTTTTTAAAAATTTTTATTCCATGTTGAGCCTGTTTTGCTGGTGATGCTGATTGTGGAATGATCTCTCCCTGTTCTTATCTCGACTCCTAAGCCTCTCAATATATATTTGCTCCCCTGTCCAGCTGAAAAGGGGAGTGATAGAGGAGCTTTGGTGGGCATCTGGCCTCCAACCAGGGTCAAAGCACCACGGAGCCCATGAATGGCATACTTGCAACCCACAGAAAGTAACAGCTCACAGCCAACTCATGGAGTAATTCAGGAGCTAGCGACTCCCAAAAGGCAGTTTGGCCTCTTGGAGGCAAAGAGCATTTAATGGCATGGACAGGGCTTGTCTGTGCCTGTAAGTCTCTGTCCCAGAGTACAGATCATGGCAAATTTAATTAACTACTGTGAAGAAGCCTTACAGAGCTATACATGTGTCAGAAAAATCTAGAAGAGGAGTAAGTGGTCTGTTGGTTGCTCACCAGTGAAAAGGTGATCTGAGTCAGTCGGTGGTGGAGGTAGGGACAGTACTCTTCACAAACAGATCTATATTAGGGCAGACGTAATTTCTTGAATCTTCCTTTTTTTAATGTGCAAACATTTGTTCTAGAGATGAATCATCATCCTCATTGAGCTTCATACAAGCCATAAACTTCTTCATTTTACAGCTCCTGCAGTAAGAATATATTAAGTAAATAGGCTTGTGGGTAAAATATAACAACAGATTAATGCCTTTTTTTCTATTTATTTCCTATGGCTAGCTTTCTCTAGGAAACAAGCTAAGAGAAGCAGAGGGTCTGTGATGCCCTATAAAATGTTTTACAGATTTAATAGTTCATAAGGACAGTTTCATGCTTTCTAAGTGGTGGTTATAATTGAAGTTTGCACTGCCTTTTAAAAAAATTATTTTAGTATTTTAATGAACTCCAAGGAGTGCTTGGGGGATAGGTGAATCGACCTGAATTTTCTCCTCAAACGTGGGCAAACCTTTAACGGAGCCTTAAAAACTTCAGTTTATGTTTTCTTCTGTCTGAATAGGTTGGAAGAAACAAACTTCTACATGATCGTTTTTGCTCAGTGCTTTAGCATGGCCAGTACCGTGCTTGCATATTGATCAATAACCTCATTTTACAAAAAGACCCTCAAGCAATGGCCTGAAGTAAAGTGGCCATCTGTCTATGTACAGGAGGAAAAGAGCTTCTAAAAAACAAAGGGATAGATGGTTCTAACAGTTACAATGCAATTATGACTTTTTACATTTTCACTGGGGCATACAGTATTGAGCATTATATCCAAACACAAATTTGTACATGTGCACACAAAAAGCAGATACAGTTCTAAGGCTTAAGAAAAGAGCAGAGCAAGAAGCTATATTGGACTAAGATGTTTGAAAACTGCTTTGCTTTTGGGAGCTCCAACCTGTGAATTTCAAAATAGAGCTTTTTACTCGTAAGACCGGAGCTTGTCATTCCTGGTGCTCTGGATCTCTGGAGACAGCTTGGCCAAAACATTAACAACTCCAAATTCTTTTGAGAACCTGAGCTGCTGTGTCATTTCTCCAGCCTATGAAGCTTGTCAGCTTTATGCTCTCGTACATACTGCGTCATAAAAGAGCTGAGCCGCAACTGCTTTGCAACCCATTTCTGAGGGTTCCAAGTGAAAGGGATGAGTTGGTGTCTGAACTCACCTTGGTGTTGTACCTCTGCTATCTCACCAATGCCAATGCCACCAGCAGTAATGAGATAGTTCCCGATTCACAACCCTTCCTTCCTCCTCAAGTTTCAAGCCTCTTTTACTAACACTCAAGAAAGCATATCTGAAATTCTTGCCTGCTTTATGTCAAAGCTGCATCTGCTAGGAGAGCTTTATCTATGAAGCAGTGAATGAGGTTTCAGATAACCTTTGTGGCAGACTCTTAAACTATATGTAGGTTCGCAGTGTTAGGAGGCTGTGAGGTAAATTTAGATTAGTGAGGACTAAATATAAATACACTGCCCAGTTCCCTGAGCAGTTGATGTGAAAGGGTTAGACTCCTGCTAGAAACATGAGCATAAGTCCCTGCTCTGCACTGATTTTCTGTGGAGGCTGGAGTATATCACTGCCCCAAACCTTGCTGGATGGGACCCTTGGCCTTTACTTCCAATTTGTAATGTAGAATAATAATACTTAATTACTGAATAGGGACAGTTCAAAGATGTATGAATCTGTTTGATGAGTAGAGATGTTTTAGTCACTGTGCCAGTAATGTAAGAGTCCAGCAGTTACCTCCGCTTCAGAATACAAGATTTAGTGCCATCTTTGCTCCAATACGCGTCTCTTCTGTTAGCTGCTTAAAGATAAAAATGTATTGATTTAGACATTTGGAGTTCAACAGGATACAAATATTAAATGAACAAGGGAAATTAATAATTATGAAACTAAGAATTTTTTGAAGGTGAATCAATTGGAGGCCTTGGACAAAAGGTATGTTTTATGCTCTCCCAGTGTATAGCATAAAGGCGAAGGCTTTATATCAGTAAAGAGTAAAGCACCACTTCTTTATTTCTTTAGCCTTTTTGAAGAATATTGAGGAACAGGGAATTCTTTTTAAAAACCAGTGCTGCAGTTTGGTTCACGGCAGCTGCTGACTATGCTGACAGCATTCATTTAAACCCTCAGACAGGCAATGCTTTTAGGCCCAGGTGAAACCCTCACCGGTACAGTAAAGCACTGAGTCACATTCCCACAGGCCAATCTCACTTGAGCGCCATTGACTTCAGGGGCATCTGGGTGTTTGTGTCTACACCCCTTTTAAACAGTGATGTTACTCAGAGTATGACCTAAGGCTGATTTTCCCTGAAGATGACAAGACTATGTAGCATTCATTGGTGTATGAACAAACTGAGTTTGGGTGGCTCTACTAAGACTGTGTTTCCTGAAATTGAAGGTGCTTCAATTGGTTTGTGAGTTGCCAAAATTTTTCTGATAAGTCCACAGTCATTAAAGCCTATTTTGGGAGTATTTTTTTGCATTAACTAGATTTCATTTGATTAAATTCAGTACCTAAACATTTACAAGAATTACAGTGCTGCTGTTTAAAATACCTAGGGAAGCAATTTTTGCACAGTGTTGATTAAAAGATGTCTCAAATGCATAAGTATACTCTTCCTGTTATGTTATTTTTTAAATTTGCAAGCCAGGGAGAAACCAAATAACCATCCCAAGGTAGTCATGATGGAAAGGAACATAGGGAACAATTTGTTCAGAACTGAAAGGCAAGTCAGACTTCATATATCTGTCCAAAGAAATTGCAATCACAGAAAATCATTTTCCTTGAAGTTACCTTTGGCAATGCGAATACAGGAAAAAGAAGACAAGACCCCTCTATCCCCAAATCTCTGAGAAGTCTGCAAGGGTTTTTTCTTAGTTTTAACTTAGGGGCTCACATCAGCACATTTGTATTTTAGGGAAGGTGCAGATCCAAAGCTGAGCCTGAGTTTTAATGAAAGCAAATACTTCATTCAGCTGACAAAACTGGGTACAGGATTCCAGGCTATTTTTCAATCCCTAGTATACTGGGGGGAAAGGGGGTGGCAGGAAGAAAAGAAAAAATTGGTTTAGCTTTTTATTCAGATAACAGGAAAAAACAGTAGAGAATCCTTCAGTACCTCTCTCAGTGGACTAAAGCTTTCAGTCTACCTGTGAAATGCTGCATGGCTGTTCCCTGTGAATATGGATGCAGTGCCTGAGTAGCATCCCTCTGCACCCTGGCCATCCCTGCAGGCTCCAGTTAGCAAGCTGTTTCACTCACCTCAGCCCCAGAGGTATGTGCTCACCCATTACACAGCTCTCCTTGCCCAGGACCGGGCTCCCCACTGCCTCCTGGCCCCATAGGAGCTGGTCTGCATGTACCAGGCACAGAGACCTTCAGGCACAGCTGTTGGTGCTGAGGAAGGGCTGGGCAGGAGCATAGGTGGTGGGATGCACCTGCCTTGCTTGATTTAAAAGAAGAATAGGCAAAAGGAGCAAGCATTTGATCACAGTTTTATTTACCAGTATTGATACAGGCACAGAGACCCTGGGACATCCCAATCTACAGGCAATTATTTCTTGTTGCTCCTCTGGTAAGCAACAAGCTCGTTCCTGGTTTCTTCTGTCTTTGCAAGCTGATTTAATCACAGCACCTCTCAAATCTGCTGTTGCTAGTTTGGCTATGGCCTTTGAGGTGAATCAGGGATCACAAATATATGCTCCCCTGCAAGACAAAAGAAGCCTAATTTTGTGCCTCAGGCGGCAAAGCTGCCAGCGCAGAATGTTGCTGAATATTACAGCCTCTGTAATGGACCTCTGTAATGCTCTCTAATGGGAGCATCGAAAGGGCAGCTTCAGCTTGGAAAGGGGGAATGTGTGGCCAACTCCCTCCACTGGCCACCTTGAAGGATAGAGGAACTGCAAAAAACTTAGAAAAGATAGGATTGACCTCCTGGCAAACGTGAGGGGACTTCTGCTGCTACAGTTTGCTAACTGTTGTAGATTACTTATAGATTGTTCATGCAACGTAAACTGTGTTTAAGGGGAAGCTTATCTGCAGTCTGTCTGAAGAAGCAGAGGATGTGTTGTCTGACTCACATAGATGAGATATTAAGCCCTGCCTTTAATCTGCCCACTTACATATTGTGATCAATGTAAAATACAAACAACATTACAGTAAGGAAAATAGTTAAGTAAAGAAAAAGCAACCCACAGGCATGGTCAGTGCTGTCAAATGCCAAAAATTCCTGCTGTTAGAAGAATTTGACCCATGCCAAGTTCCTCCTTCAAGAAAAATACCCTGTGCTAGGAAAAAGTTCATTGATCTGAAGCTTAACATGTTCAAAAGGGAAATGATGTGTACACTTATTTTGACCTTTGTCAATATTTCCTTGTGTTTCTCTTTCCGGTCTTTGCTGTTATAAAACCAGAGAGTGGCCAATCTGTCTTAGATGAGTGTTGGGTGATACACATCTACACTCAGAAGAGCTCACCCACAAGGCTTAGCCCAGTTGCCGGATGCAGGTATGTTTCTTCCAGTGAATTTCAATGAATGTTGCACTTCTCATATGACAGAAATGATTTATTGCCAACTTATTCTTATGTAAATTAAAAGATACGAGAGATAGATCACTGCTCAGGGACAAACTAACTTGAACTCTTCATGCAGGAGCCTGTTTTGATTAATATAAAATGATTTTAGGAGATGAGAAGCTGAACGCTAGGCCTCATTTTATGGTGAAAGAGTGGCACACATCTCCTTACTTTGTCTAGTGAGGCTGCTTTACTCAGAGACTTGAACTGCCAGAACTTCAGTTAATATAAATCAGAGAGTATTGATTTATCATGGCTGAGGATTTTGCCCTGCACCTCCTCTCTCACCAAGTCCTCTCTAGTTGAGTGAGCATTTTTGATAGAGCCCCCTTGTTCAGCTCAAATGTGTGGGCACAGCAAAATGACAGGAGAACTTTCAAGTTTTAAAACTCACTCTTTATATTTAATGAAACTGCAAAGAGTGCAAAGTATAGACTGAGTTAAATCTGTTGTGGTGGGGTCACTAGTTCATTCTCCTTGTGCTGATTGGTGCACACCCTGCCTGTTGCAGAGGTTATGGTAGCTGTCATGGCTGATGTCCTTGATTATTTCTAGACCAGGAGATCAGATTTATGATGGATTGAAGCACTCAATAAAGAACAAGCAGCACCTCTGGTGCCTTCCAAATTCAGCTGAACTCTTGCGTGTACCAGTATCAAGAAGTCTTTCCCTACTGCCTGAGGAATTAAAATTGTACTGTGCAATGCCTAATACTTACAAAGTAGGACTTTATGCCTTGGAATTTGAAGGTAAAAACAAACTAGTTGATCAGACCCTCCTCACAGCAAAAGACTAAACTATTGCCTTACTTTGGATGTAAAATTGCTTAACGCTAATTTTTAATGATGATTGTTTCTAGAATCATAGAATGATTAAGGTTGGAAAAGACTTTATGCAGCAAGTAAGAGTGGGAGAGCCCTGGCTTGCGAGGCAGAGACCCATCTGAATCTGTTCTAGAGCTCAGTCTGTTCTAGAGCGGTTTGGAGACCACTGCAGGCAGCATCTCTGCACCTGAAACTCACACAACCCAGCTTCAGGGATGACATTGCTTGGCAGAGACATTCTCTCCTTATGATTATTGTATGAGATAAAGGACCATTGACAACATTGCAAGGCCACAAGTCCAATATTCAGTGAGCCTGTAAGTAACATGACAGTCAATTTATTCTATGTATTTTGGGCAACAGGATGGCTATATTTGTGACATTGAATTATGATGGCTCCCATAGAAGAGAGTTGCAGCGTTCGAGAGTTCAGAATTACAGTGCTAAGGGATAGCCTGCCAACTGTGTATATCAAAGGGCCAAAGGATGTGTTAAATAGAGAGAAGTGCGAAAAGAACAAAGCAAAACCTCAGTTTAAGAGCTTTAATACATACAAGTATGGCTCAACTTGAACAAATGATATTTTTTGTCAATTAAATAAGAAGGAACCATATGTACTGTTGAGAAAAGGAAGCAGATAAAGCACAGCATTTCAAAACAAGCAGCTGTTCAAATATAAATTTCCCGTTTATTGAGATTTCAGTTGTATCAGAGTAAAGGTCTCAGAGTGGCTGAGTAAGTCAATCATTATATACCTTGTTAGTGTGACAGCCCCCTGTGTATTGTTTGACTGGAAATAAAACACAAATACCCCAAACCCCTACTGTGCCTGCTTCATGGTGCATAAATCTATTGTGTGTCATGTCACTTAGAGTTTTGATGGCAGGCTACCAAATGGCAGAGGAAAATACACAATCAAGCCTTCATTTTCATAAATGAAATTAAAGTACACAGAGGAAATACAGAACAGAAGTGTTTTCATTAGTGCTATTTCAAGGGTCCATCACTCAAAATGGAGACTTTTGCAAGCCCCACTGAACATACATATGCAAATGAGTATGTTTCCCAAGTATACATTATTCTATTTTCCAACCTCAATGATCTTTTTGTAATAATAAACCAAATAACAATACTAACTCCAAATCATTTAAACTGGCATTATGTCTTGTGTCTGGAGTGAAGAGGACAGAGCCTTTGGGCTCTGCCCACACTGCCACTAACTGCTGGTGCGATCCAAGGTCTTTCTTCACAGAAGCCTCCTTGAGGTGTACTTCTGCTAGAGACGTGTAAAAAACAAAATGTATGGCCTCTTAAGTCAACAATATAACCAGAACTGATGTCAAAAAGAAGTTAGGGTTAGCTGCTATATTCAAGCCCAATGTTTTCTTTGCTTAGTTATGTACACTTAGGAAACACCTAAAAATAATGGAATTAATTTTTTGGGGCATTGAACAGAGCAAGAGCAAAAAGAAGGATCTTACTCTAAACTGCGTGTTCTAAGCTGGCATGTACACTGTCTAGGCAAAGTGTCAATTTTGAGCAAAAGCGTAAATAAATAAAGACCTGTCCTAAAAGTTATGTTCCCTCTTACTCATCTGCATTGCTTTGGGATCTAAGAAATAAAACAGATAATTTTGAGATTTAGATTTTGCAACTAGACTTGAGAAAAAACAAAATCTGGTGCTGTGTAGCAAAAAAACTTGGCCAGTATTTTTTAGATCTTGTCAACATTATCACTTTCTTTCCACTGTTACTTTTCTTCCAAAACTTGAAACATCTGTTTGTTTTATTTCATTGAACCCAAGGGGTCCCATGACTGAAATCATGCCTAACTTAGGAAAGCTGGTCCCCAAAGAGGGTTCTCTGCAACACTGCCCAAAACAAGAGGAAAAGAAAATGATTAAATCAAAGAAATGGTGCATGGGATCCAGTCTGCTGAACCTGCGCACTAAACTCGGTTGGAAATACCAGGTGCATAGAGATGCAGTCTGGGAGCAAATGACACATTTCCTGTCTTAAATGTGGCAAGAATGCACCTGAAGCTCTCCAAGGGAACCTCCTGTCTGTGCAAGATGGGTGCTACCTGTCTTCACAAGGTTTTGTCTCATTACAGTCATTTCCCCCCTTTGCTGCAGAAAATCAACCCTGTAAAAAAATAGCATAAAAGCAAGCAGGACAAGCACAGACATGGAGGCATATCTGAGTGTCCAGCCTCTGTGCTAAATGATGGGGGACAAAAGAGATGCTCTCTTCTGAGGCTCCAGCGGTACGATAGTTTAGTCAACAGCAACTGATGGGAATCTTGGAGTTACCTGGAGGATGTAGACATTCACATCCTGCTGCTGTCTAACAGGAATGCAGAGCTTAATCCCTTTAAAAATTTTTGGGGGAAATCTCAGCTATAATTCTCACTTGAGAGAAAAGGTAAAAATGCTCAAACTCAGTCACTTTAGGAGCATAAAGAAAAGTTGCTGGTGGTGTGATTTTATATGTACATTCTGACTGTTAAGAAAAAAATGGGTTTCCATTAATTAAAATTAATTCTGCACTGGCAAAACTTTCTCCTGCATGTTGTTTTCTCCTAGATGTCCCATTAGATGTGGGAGTTCCAGAAAGGAGCAGGACAATTTTGATGCCAAATTTCATGGCAAGATTGGACATTTTTGGTTGCTCTAATTCAGTAGGGTCTTATGATTGACATTTTTATAGTTTTAGGCTGAATTGCTCCTGCATAGAGAAGCAAGCACTGCATTTGAATGCTTTTTTTCTGGTGTCCTGGTTTTGGCAGGGATAGAGTTAATTTTCTTCCTAGCAGCTGGTACAGTGCTGTGGTTTGGATTTAGGATGAGCAATGTTGCTAACAGAGGGATGTTTTTAGTTGTTGCCAAGCATACTGCCCTGCTAATGAGAAGGCAGGGTACCTGCTGGGAGGGGACACAGCCAGCACAGCTGACCCAAACTGGCCAAACGGATATTCCATACCATATGACATCATGCTCTGTATACAGCTAGGGGGTGGGCCAGGAGGCAGGACAGCTCAGGGTCTTGCTGAGCAATGACTTTTTGGGTTGTGAGAAATTGTGCTGTTCATCACTTGGTATTATTGGTGTTGTTATCTTCATTTTCTGTCCTATTAAACTGTCCTCATCTTAATCCATCTACTTTTTGTTTCATCATCAATTCTCTCCCTTGTCCCCCTGGAAGGGTGTGTGTGGGAGGGTGTGTGTGTGGGAGAGCGAATGGCTGTGTGGCTGTTTTAGTTGCCTGCCATGTTAAACTATGACAGTCTTTTGATATGTGAGGAGAAAGAAAACAGTGTTACTTAGACCTTTAAGGGCTGGAACAGGCACAGGCACCACCAGTCATTAATTCACTTGAAGGTAACTTAACAGAGGAAAAAATACTTCCCTAATAATGAGATTTCTACTGCACATTTCCAGTCTTTATACTTTGAAGAGTTATCTCAGTTTAAAAGAGTATTAAGAATAAATGGATATGGATGGTAGAGTGTCTTGCTGAATGCTTATTCTGGTCGGATGAACTTTTTCTGCTGCAATTTGCTCTTCTTCCTGCTTTAGGCCATGAGCGTTGCTCTGAGTAGTTATTATGAATAATCCTTCTCTAGTCAGCAGTTGCTATCTTCTAACCCAAACCTCTTTCAATGACAAACAGGTAATGGTCCAGACCGCCAGGAGGTCTAATACCTCCTGTCACACTGCTGTGTTGACTGTTCTGAGCTGTACTCATTTAATCAGCTGATCCATCCTAGGATTACAGCGTGATCTAGGCACCCTTGACACGGCTACAGATGTGATATGACAAAAGCCCCCCAAATACTAATACTTCTCCTTCATCAGAGGGAAAAATACCCATGCACTCCTTATTTTCACCCTTCACTTTACTTTGTAGTTCTTAACACTATGCTTTCATTTGATGGCAAAAATCCAAGCATTTAAGCTGTCTGTCAAAACCTCTTTTCCCTTCCTTTTTACTCTACTTTCAGCTCCTGACCTGAAGCTCACAGGAGGCCATGGCAAGAGTTTTAATTATGATCAGAAGTCTGAGATTGAGCTCTCTGGTGCTCATGATGGAGCTCCCTCTTCTTACGTTCCCTGCAGCATCTCCCTCTTCTTCCATCTTGATGAGGCCTGGATTTCCATAAAGTTCAATTCTTTTAAAAAATCACATCATAAATAAGCAGTCAAATGAAAAAAAGCCCTTTTAATTTATTTGAAAGGGTGCTGATGAATTTTCCTCATCTCTATCAACTTTGGTTACATCCTTTGCTCTTTTTTTTACAACCAGCAGAATGTAAAAGGAGCAAATGTGAACTCCAAATTAGTTTGTACTGTTGAATCTAAACCTTTTCTGGGAAAGTGCTGCCGTGACTACAGTTTTGCTTCTTAACACAGAACAGTGGACCTCAGATATGACCTCACAAACAATATAAAGCAACACTACGCAACTTCATTATTCACCATGTCTCGAGAGGATGGCATAATCATCTATCTAAAGAAAGAGAACAGCAGATGGTACACTGCAGATTTGCATGCTTGCACCACTTATTAGTTTATAGAATTAAGAAAGCAGATTTTAAGATTTTAAAAAATATTTTCCCTGGAAGTGGTAATGAAGTGGGTTTTGTAGCAGCCTCTGTTATTCCTCCATGTGATTGTGCTGCAAAGGTTCTTTCTGAGATGTCAGGTTTTTTCCAGTATTTGACAGCGATGGTTATTCATTTGTACGTAGAGATCTCATTCTCCCTACGATGATTGATTCTGTCTGCACATAGTAAAAATGCAGAAAGGACTGTGAAAATACAAATTAAGACTTTATGTGTTTAATTACGTACTATCACCAGCCATGCAAAAGAGCCTTTAGTAAAATACTTATGTTGACTACACCGTCTGCTCTCTACTTTTCAGGAGTCAGATTATGAGAGCTACTTTAGGAACATTGGTGTTGCTGACAGAAGGTCCCCAAAAGAGGGAGTCTGAGTTTTCAGCTATTTGTTCTTGCCTCTATTTCTGTTTTTCTGGACACATTATTTTCCCCATATGCAATCTGAAAGCAAATGAAAAGGGTAACACAGTCTGTTTCTGTTTGACTATGCTGATGCTTTTGATCCCATTTTACTTGAGAAAAAACAATACAATTTGGTCTAGCATGGACATGCACATTCTCAGGATGGAAAAAAGTGTTCAGTGAAAAAGACCAGATTGGCAGCTCTGGGAACTGAAGATACCCATTCTGTCAACTGAACACAAGCTGTACCAGGGCAGTCATCCCTGTCTTTACCCCACTAAGATGCTCTGGTTCTTTATTAGAGAAATCCCTACAGGTTAGGATTTGTGCCAGGTCAGTCGTTGCTTCTCTGAGGAGCAGCCCAACAGGGAACCAGGAATCTTGCGATTCAGAGGATGTAGGAAGGAAATAATCTGAGGAAGTTTGAACAGGCAGAATACAGATTTGGTGGTACCGCATGTCCTGAGCTTCCCTGGACAAACGGGCTGGGGGCTTGTACTCTGATATGTAGCCCAAGCTGCCCGCATTAATATTTTTTGAAAACTCCTCCCCTCCCCACGCCATGCCACATGAAGATGCTTAAGAGTCAAATATGAAGGAATGCTGATTTTTTAAGCATGGAGAATTAAGATCACTAACATGAATTCTATACATATTATAAGGGATAATCAGTCCCCCAGAACTCACTTTTGAACAAATCTATTGACTTCAATAAAACACAGCTGACCAAGAAAGAACTGAACATTGGTATTTTTTATTTGGTTGAGTTTTATTTACAGCAAAGGAAAACAACAACTTTGAAACAGTAAGGTACTCAAGCCATAATTTAGTAGCTATAAATGCAAAATTATACTATAAACTTAATTTCAGTTAGGTCAGTAATGGCAGGAAACTATCAACACTTCTGCTCTCAAAGTAATCAGTGATAATTTACAGCTAGGGAGAGCAATCAATATGCAGGAACTGGCTTCATTTTGGATAAATTGAAATCTTTGACTTGGCAAGGACTGATGCCTTGCTCTAAAGTACACTAGAATTTCCTATGGTAGAAGGGGTAGTCCAGATTATTACATTAATTTACCTAAAAGTAGTAAGTATAGGGACATGTCAGTTCACTGGGAAAGACTTTTTCCCTACCTATTTATAAATGACCTCCTTGAACAACTTACATGTCTAGTATTTGTATGCTACAGATATTGTGCCACCCAAGATAACAGCATTTTCAGCGTATTGCATCACATAAACACGAGGTGATTTGAGCCCTGACAAATTGAAATCCTTCACTGAAAAGCCCTTAGTGTCAAATGACTTATAACTTTTCCCATTTCTGGCCAGATGGGGTCATATTTTTATGCTGGACATCTATCTCTGGCTGAACGTTTGAAGAAAATGCAAGGGGTAGTGGATTTGAAAATGTGGACGGTTTCCACTCATTAGAAAAGCTTCATAACACAAAAGTAAGCTTTCAAATTTGGTTATTTCTGTCTCTCTCCAAACATATATCTCATAGTAATCCTCACTGGGAATATTATAAGGAGGTGCTCCATGATAACTTCTTGGAAACATATTTTAACAGGGATTATTTGTATTCAAATGATTTAAAGATTTTTCACAGAACTTCCTACATTCCCAAAGACCAATTTATTGGAAATAATAAATATTTTTCCCTTGGCTGGTTGAGGCCACCAGCCACACCCAGGCGTGGGCAGCCCAGGGCAGCCTGAAGCTCTTGGCGGCCCCGTCCCTCACCACTGGGCCTGGGTGACACTGCGCTCACACCTCTGCAACACTTTGGAAATGATGGCTGGCTCCCCATGGATGACTCACACTGGTTTGGGTTTATCAGTTGGTTAGAGTTCATCAGGTTGTCCTTGCAAGCTGAAGAAGGAGCTTAGCTTTGAAGTCCTTGCTGTGAAGAGTACTCAGCCCATCCCAAAGTTTATATTATTTCTCAGCCTACATTTTTTTTGTTTGTTTGTTGGTTTGTTTCTCTTTGGCACATAACTTGTAATGGGTTTGGATTTTAATATAGCATATTTTAATATAGCAAGTGACAGAGAATTCTGTGGCAGCTTATGTTAGTGATAGAGTGTTTTGAAGGCCTCCAGTTTTGGCTTGAAATTACCTAGTTTTAGCTGAGGTTCAGTCCTCTCTAGCTCCAAAGATCTTTGCTTTGCTTCATTTGTACTGGAAAAAAAATTAGTATCTCCCAGAAAAACCCCTTACACAGCTGTCATGCACTTAGTCTCTCTCTCTCTCTGTCAGGGCCTCTGGTATAATAGTAACCCTGCAATTACATCTTATAAATTTTCTGGCTTGATGGGGGCTTCACCGATTAATGTTGTCAAAATGGGATGTGCTGAAAAACACCCTCTGATGCATTACATGAAAGGCTCTATCTAACAGATGTATGAGATCAGTTTATTGTCATGTTCTATTACCAGGAAAAGTCAAGACTTTGGGCTAAATCAGTGGTGCAATTTGTTTAATGTGAAGTTTGATTTTACTTGAGTCAGACCTCACTGGTCTTTTCTTTCTCTGAGGCATGCTAATAAGTTTCTTTTTAAGTTTTTGATTTCCTTTTTTTTTTCCCCTAGATTTGCTTCTCCTGCTGTGAGTGAGTTATTTGAAGGATATTTATTCATAAAGTAGG
Organism: Hypotaenidia okinawae; assembly: GCA_027925045.1. Classification (NCBI taxonomy): domain Eukaryota; kingdom Metazoa; phylum Chordata; class Aves; order Gruiformes; family Rallidae; genus Hypotaenidia; species Hypotaenidia okinawae. Next base: position 112,511,828 of record BSDF01000002.1, on the reverse strand, counting down.
TTCTTTCCTGCCTGGACTGAATGAAAATATCTTGTGACTTTTTCAGAACTGTTTTAATCCTAACATTTTATGTCTGACAAAAGTCTCACAACCACCAAGCAGGTGCCTTTGCTTTGATGAAACTTCTAAATCTTGTGTTATGAAATATGGAAATGCTCTGGCGACCAGGTGGAAAATGCAAAGATGCCTAGTTTTAATATGCTGGAGTGAAGTCTGCAAAAACAACATTACATCCTTGCAGAAAATAGAGCTTTATCTGTAAAAAATCACACACATTCAAAGGATCTAGTCTTGAATATGGATAAAAGAGATGCCTATGTGTATTGAGTTCCCAGTTATTAAGAAATGATATATGTAATTTTATATTCTGACACAAAAGTCACGGCATTCCATTTTTTTTTCCTCTTTTTGTACCTGCTGCCTGGTTATCCCTGTGCTGTTTACAGCCAGCTGAAAGAGGGGGCTCCATGCCCTGAAATGTTTCACATAGTGTGTTGGGTGTAGGTGCTGGCAGTGGGGGCTGCAGGGTGGCCTCAGTGAGGAGCAGCTGCTGCTGTGCTTTGCAGGACACAGCCAGTGCTACTTGAGTGGTTCTGACCCATCTCAGGACACAACCGAACCCCTCAGCCAAGGTGGTGGTGGTGCTTCGGAGATACTTTTTCTTATCAATGAATTAAACTAGTTCACCCCAAGATGAGTCTGTTTCACCCGTGATGGTAACAGATAAATGCTCTCCTCGTCTTTATTGTGGCCCACAACCCAACTTTACGCCTCTGTTTTTATTTTTAAAGCTTGAATTATTATTTTCCAGCAAAGCTGAATCTAGGGATGTTTCCTCTTCTCTGTGCCTTAGCTATCATTCTGGGAAAGCACTTACCATTTAAATACATGCAGGAATAGAAAACAGAAGGAACACTAAAAAAGAAAAGTCTTGTCTCTAAATCAGGAGAGGCGTATTTCTGAGCTTGTCAAGGATCAAAACGCTCCTACGTGGGACAGAAATCCACCCATTATTTACTGCAATAATAATGTAACTGCAAAGGCAATCACTAGTGATTGCCTAGTGATAGTACAGGCCAAATGAATCTGTGTTTTTTAATGAGGGAAGCTCACTTTCCCCAACACTCAGCTCCATAAGGACGCTGTGCTAGCTGCCCAGTGGCAGAGTTGGGTGGTGGGGCTGGTTGGTGAAACCTTGTAGTCAGACCTTGCCTGGATGCTCGCCATGGGAGCACCATGTGGCAATCTGGCACATCCCTGGGAATCTGTCTTCCCTGGAAATGAGTGGAGTGGGGACACTGCCCTTTCCTGGAGCTCCTGTTTGCAGGAACAGAAACTCATCCTTTCCTTAGTATTACATCACTACCTGCATGAGGCAGCAAGTCTGTATTTCTGTGTTCTCAGTGTATTGAGGAATATTTTATCAATCTCCCTCCTGTCTTCTTCCCAAACTAAGGACCTCATGTCTCTCTCTGCCTTCCAGGTCAGAGCCAGCTGCGATACTCACACAGGGTCCTTCTTACTAGAAAAATACTAAATTTTTCCATATAGCTTTCAGAGTCTTGTTTGATCCCCTTAGACATTATGTTTGTACGAGCAAGTATTAAGACTATAGTTTACTCTGTTTACAAACTCTGACCCTAAATATTGAGATTTGGGATTTGAGGTTACCTCAGTTCCTTGGCTGAAACAACCATAAACCCTGACATCACTGTATCCCACCAATGGGCAGGATGGGTGTAAGTTGTGCCCGACATAACCACAGCTTCACACCCTCCAAAGCTTTCTCCTGACCTGCTCAGCACTCAGTGGTTATACTGGATTCCTCAAGAAGCAATGGACATGGATCTGTGGGAATAAATGGTACTGAGATGCTCATGTCCACATGACATGCTTTTCAAGGATTTTCCTTTTGGCTGGCTGTAGCCTGGTCCCATAGATCAAAGGCCCCCTTTTTTTTTTTTTGCTGGGGTATATTAGATGTCCTCCGGGAAGATGTCTTGGGAGTATGTCACCTGAATCTAGTTCATGTGCTCTGCTGCTGCGTCACTGTGTAGAAGTAGCAATGGTTGAGCAATTCTTGGCTTGAACTAAAATGCTGATGCAAATGCACCACAGGCTGTACATGAACAGCTCCTCTAAGTTGTCGTAATGAGCTTTTGGTTTTGCCGTGTATGTAGCTATGACTCAGTGGTGGTTTTATTTTGTGTGTCCTACTTTTACTTTTCTGATACTCATCCTCACAGGCAAGAAGGCTGCATTTGTTTGCTTCCCAGAGACAACACGGGCTGAAAAGGAAAGCACATGCGATCTTACAATTTGTTCCCTTTTTAAATCCTGAAAATAGTTGATTGCTTGTTCATTTTGACATCCAAACAGAAGTTAGCAGGAAATGTCCTAAGTAGTGCTTTGTTGTACTGGCAAAGTTGTTTTTTTCTCTTTTAAAGGAATCTGTTTCCAAATATTTAATGTGATCTGGGCAGTTAAAGTGTTGTCACAAGTAAATGGTAAAGTTTCTAGTAGGGGACAGGTGATATGTGGGGGATAAGATCATAGAATCATAGAATTGTAAGGGTTGGAAGGGACCTCGAGAGATCATCGGGTCCAACCCCCTGCCAAAGCAGCTCCCTAGGACATTTCACTCAGATAGGCGTCCAGACGGGTCTTGAATATCTCCAGAGATGGGGATTATCTATTCTATGGATTTCACTTTTAAAAAAGATACCTGCTCTTTCTACAGTTCACAGTAACATTTCCAAAAGAACATTCCTTTTTAGAGATCTGACCACTTCTGAACCATTTTCCATACTTAAAAATCAACCCTTCTCCCCCTGCCACCTAAAAACATGCTTGTGTTCTGTATCTTGCGCCCTGGATGTACTGCTGTAAACTGCAAACCATCCAGCACATTTGGAAGTAAGGTCAGCAGCATCTTTGTCAGCACCGTGAGGCTCTGTCATCCATCAGTAAATCTAGCGGTAAGGAGAGTTTGCAGGACTCAGATGCAGGGCTCTCCAGCCCGCTGTGCTGGGCGTCTGTCACATGGCCCATTAATGGCAAGATGTTGACACTCTGTCATTTTTCACAAAGTGGTAAGTAAGCTATGAGCCAGAAGCAGACGAAAAGACAAATTAACTCTTGCAGCATGTAGCACTCAGCCTGTGGTCGGCCGTCCCTGCCCAGACTGAGGTAACCTGGAGCGGATACTTCCAAAAAGTACTCGTTATCATCCGAGTTCCCGAACGCAGCAGTTTTGAAGTGTGGTTGCATAATATTTGTGCAATGTTGTGTTAAGAGAAGTGCTTATCACAGACCTGAGGCCTCAATTTGGAAAAATAATGGTATTGCATGTTTGATTAATGCTCTCCTCTGATACTGATCAATGGCAGCGCAGTAGGAGAAGCGTGGGCTTCCTCAATCTGCCGACGAGAAGGTCTTTCAGGCTTGCCAAGAAAGCTGCTATTGTTTGCTCCCAGGCCCCAGTCTTGCAAGCTGTTCTGTGCGGGTGGACCTCAGCGCTTCACAGAGTCCGGGTGACTTTGTTGACTACAGCAAAATGGAGAATTCCACAGCAGGAACATGATAAATCCCCGATTGCTTGGAAAATGGGCTTCAGGTCCCTCTGAAGAGCAGCTCGTCCCACTTGTATGCAAATGGAGTTATTGCTACAGGGACTGGATTTGATGCTCTTTTAAAAAAAGGCATTGCTGCAGAGCTAGAATATGCATTTTATACATATTTACATTGTGAGCTGAAATTCAGGGAGGGATGTGGTGGAAGGATGAATTTCTTAGCAGATTCTGCCATGTCAGTATCACACAATATGTGTGTCCTGCTCGATAGGCAAAGCTTGAACTGTCAAGATGAGCAGATCCCAGCATGTCTTCTGTGGTCGCTACTTCCACAAGCAGAATAAATTGTCTGTGTGTCTGAGGAGGCTGCAGTATGAGTGACGAGCCCTGTAGCACCTTTGTGGGCACAGAAAGGAGAATTAAAGAGCTGTACTGAGGGTGGCTTTTGGTTTGTTAAAACTAATGTACCTGAGAAAGACAGAGTTTCTGTCGCCTGGTGTTTGGGTACATGTCAGTGTTTGGGTGCAAGCCGGAATCTGGGTAAGCACTGGTATCTCCCCAGACTTTGGACCGCTGGGCAAGCTCAGGGGAAGGGGGTGAAGCCTTTAAGAAGCTGTGCCCTGTTACCCCACTTCCCACAGGATGAGACTTGGGTAGGACAAGACACCTGTCTCTTGGTGTGTCTCCATCTCCCAGATTCAGGCAGAAACCATGTGGACAGCAACTCAGACATAGCATCCAAGGTTGTTACCTAGCTCTGTTATGCAAAGTCAGTGTTAAAGCTGTATAGAGCATCCAGGAGAAGCAGCACTTTGAAAAGAAACCTCAACTTGCCTGATTGCAAGAGGGATTCTTTTCCATTCTAATATAGATTGGATGCTTAATTTTTTTTTCCTTTATTCACATTACCTAATGTAAGAAATTCAGGATTCCTCTAAATAGACACTGTAAACAGTGAATAGATGGCCAGGTTTGCTCCAAAATACGTATTTTTTAAAGCTAAGATTTGAGAAAAGGCAAAAAAAGAAATATTCCCAGAACTGAAGAAAAGAACAGGTGGAATATAGTTCCTGCAAACATGTACATTTCTTTGCCATATTTACCAAGGAAATATTACAAGAAAGTGTGGGAAATTATAATCACTACAAATATACTAAGCCACTGTGAAAGCAACTGGATTTTATTTCCTTAAGTCATAACTGGAAAAATATGTATTAAAACATGGGTTAGTCTCCATCTATAGATCTCTAAAATGAATTATCTACAGATTTTTTTGTGTGTTTGATATATATGTCGCATTTCTATAATTACATTCAATTATTTAGAACTAAGTCTTTAAGTTCTATTAATATAAACTTACCAGTCCCTGTGCTGTAAATTAAATTTTTATTTTATTTCTATATATGCTTTCTCTCTCTCTTTAATGCCAAAGGTTTCTCTCTTGTCTAATGGCTATAATGAAAGCTTTTACTGCTAAATTAAAATAAAAATGAGTTAATGGGTACCCAGTGCCTTGTTCTAGTTAAAATGTGCATCAATTTGCAATGACCACTGCTTTGGGATTATAGAATGGGCTTTATCCTAGGCAAAGTATAGGGAGCAGTGTGAAATTTAGCTTTAAAAGTGCTTGATCTGCTCTTGTTTAAACCTATTTATAGTTTATTTCACTTACTAGTAACCTTACCACACTTTAATAAGCCACAGTGAAATTTTCCATGGGAAATGATTGCTTCAGATTGATTTTTTCACAATGTTATTGAAAATGGTTCAGACATTCAGAGAATGAGATTAAGTGAAAGATGAATAATTTAAATTTTTTCTAAAAAAAATTTACTCTTCTATGATGTGAAACAGCACTAGATTTTTCCGAAGGACTACAGCTATGGTCAAGTGACTTTTACTATTCCCATGAATATCCACTCAGATGTGACAGAAATAGAATCTTTAGAGAGAAGAGGGCAGATTTAATTTTAAAAGTGTTACTTTAAAATGAAAAAGAATGCTGATTTCCAGACCTTTGACTGTTTCTAAATTCCTAATTCTTCTTATTATAACATTTTGTGTGAAACTGAAGTGTAGATGGAGTTTTTGTATGATATATGTAAGCAATCGCAGGGATTTAGTTGCCTTTCTAGCTTGGTGTCACTTTCAGCAGGGACAGGTTTGAGCCCATTTATAACCAGTTTTAAAAAGACAGAGCAATGCATTGCCACTAATACTCCATCAGCACTATCTGCAAGTAAAATATTGTGCTTTTAGGATTTTTTTTGTTTGTTTGTGTATGAAATATATACGGATTGCTCCTCTGTTACATGCTGAAGCCTCTTTCTTAGCTGTCTGCACACGGTGGCTGTTTGCTTTCAGGGTCTGGCATTTTGGTGAAGAAGGGTTGGTGAGATTTTTGTACTTCATGGTAACCTCATCTTTAGGTAAAGGTGGCAGAAGGCACTGTGCACCTCTGCACTAAGCTTAGGATAGTCCCTGATGGCAGCGGGTGGTGCCACGCTACAGCATGAGTTCCCCGTGTTTAGTGCCTGGGGTAACTGAACAAGCTCAGGAGCATCTGTGGGATAAAGCATAAAAGCACAGAGGCTCTGAACCTGGTCTTGCCACTTGTACCTGCAAACCTGTAGCTAACCAAGTCAGATGCTTCTTCCAGGCAATTTAGGAGGCCTCGGCTCCAGAAGACCTCGCACCTCCCCAGGTCCAAGATCCACCTTGCTCAGCTGAGCTGTTTAGTTCCTCACTACTCTATACGCTGCTCTGGTCTCCACCTGGATCGGATACATGTGCCAAAAGCTGAAGCTTGTATTTACAGAAAAAAACTATTTGCAAATGCAGAAATGAGCTCAAAGAAAGGTTTGCAATGGTTGGTTTGAATTCAGGCATTTATCCACAGACATTGGAGCTGAGCCTTTGGAGGGGTTTTTTGATGGGAAAAGTACCAAGCTGATTGTTTTTGCTTGAATTCATGGAAACACATGAGCATATAGGTACATTTGTAATCTGTCATCATTTTTGTTTTCCCATAAAAAAAGAAGTTGGCAGGTATGCTATTAAAGTGTCTGTTCAAATGCAGTAAAAAGACCTTGCTCCCACAGACCTTACGAAAATATTTGTATTAGCTAACAAATGGTTCTCTGCTAACAAACACATTTAGCTGAATTATTTATTTAAATCTGGGAAATCAGGCATATTTCTTCGAGTAAATTATATATGAAACATCATATTCATTAGTCTACCAATGATGTGTCTGGCTGACACATTATCTAACAAAGTATTTGAGGATTGCTGTCCATCAGTAGATCAATACTTTATTTACAGTATGGGATTTTTTTTTTTTTTTTGCATTATTTAGCTATAACTATTAGTGAATATGTTGTTTAGTGAAGTCACAGGACAATTTGGACCAAATGTTGTTTGACTGGTTTTACTGTGATGTCAAGATTGCATTGCACAGCAATACTGGAGAAAAAATAGTGTCCTTGAATGCTTGGTGTGAATTTTATTTTTGTTACTGTATTCCCCCTCAGTTCATAAGACACCATTCCATTTATGGTTTTTTGCTTTATGTGTATTTCCACATGAAAACAGAAGAATATGGCAATGCTTGAGGAAAACAGATAAATCAATGATGCTCTCAAGATGTGTTGCAAATCTCCTTTCTGTGTTACAGGACACACAACCTTTGCTTTTTGCATTTGAAGAAAATCAACTGTTAATTAAAATCCAGCTGCGAAGACACTATCCTCAAACAAATGAAATCTGCTGATACCTTGGAATGGCCTTTTGACTTACTATGGAGATCAGATTTTGGCTCCTGACGGTTCAGAAGGGGAAAGTAACAGCCAGTGTCAGAAGAAGACCACGCTTCTTAAGCTTTTGAAAAGTTTTATAAAGGTTTTTAATAATGTTTTTTCCTTTTATCCTTCCCTTATACACAGGAAGGAAGAATGAGACTTGACCTCTTGCTGGAATGCCTGCTCCCAGCAATTAGTAACTCCCTGCCTGGTGCCCTATGCTCAAAGGAGAAAGACATTCAAGACAGCCATCTATCAGGTTTTGATAACTTTACTTCTTCCCCACAGCACCAGGGTGGCTCTGAGGCAGCAAGGCCCAGGGGCTGCTCTGGACCCAGCCTGTACTGAGGGTTGAAGACAGGAGACATCTCTTCCATCATCTTTTATGTTTTGAGGGGCAGGGGCACTGCAGATTGGCAAAATGACCAGGTCTGTCCTCAGGAAGGGAACTTGCCTAGGAAGAGACATTGGAGGAAACATTACCAGTGTTTTCAGAAGTTGTCCAAGCATATTGCTACCCAGCAAATGCTATGCTGAGTGTCACCTTAGTTTTGATGGGCTCACCAGGAGGACTTCTCATGGAAAGACAACAGCCCATTAAAACACATCCTGCTGACGAAGGGCCAGGTTGTCATTTTTCCTTGGCAGGAGGACAGCAGAGCCAGAGGAGAAAATTCCCCTTTCACAGGTGCTGCTGTCACCTTTAGGGTACAAGGGCCACAAGTGGCATGGGTAGGGTGGTGTCTCCAGCTTTGCAGCCCCTAGCACTGTGCTGCACTGCATGGAAATAAACACAAGGTTAATTCTATCCTGGACCTGGCTAGAAGGAGCAGTGGAGACCAAGAAAGGATTGCCACCTCTCTCAGAGAAGCAGAGAACATCAAGGCAGCCAGGAACGGCCACTGATGATGTGATCAGGGTCAGAGGAAAGGAGGGACCTGTATATGAGAAGTGGGAGAGGAGTCTGAGGTAGGCACAGATCACATTATTAGGTTGCACTTTCTGAGCAGTGTTAGGTAAAATAGCCATAACATGGTGTATTCCTAAGTGTCAAGTTAACTGGGCAAATTCCCGTCCCGAGACTATCATCTTCTGCAGTCTGTGTCTGTTTTCTGCACAGGGGGAGGAACACAAGATTTCTGGTTTATGTTTGTGAATAAACCCTCTAATTGTAAGGCCCAGCTGCAGGCCTTATCACCTCATGACTGTACAGTAGGGGTCACAGTGCTTTCCTGCCTCACTGGCTGCAGGAAAATCCCATTCCCTAACAGGTACTAAAGCATGCTAAAATTTTCTCAGGGTTACTTATAAATGGTTATTCTTCTGTTCCAAGTAGTGCTGTGCAAATAACTGCTACATTCTACACAGAAAGTCACTGTGTCACGAGGCAGTTACTATAAAAAAGTAAAAACTCTAGAAACATAAAAACATAGAATCACAGAATAACAGAGACTGGGAGGCACCTCTGGAGATTGCCTAGTCCAAGCACCCTGCTCAAAGCACCCTCATTTGAGAGCAGGTTACTCAGGGCCATATACAGTCAGATTTTGGGACTCCACAACAGCTCTGGTCTACCTCTTCCAGCATTCAACCACCTTCAAAAACAAAAGGTATTTTCTTATGTTTAAATGGAATTTTCTGTATTGCAGTTTGTGTCCAGTGCCTCTTGCTCTGTCACAGGACACTACTGAGGGGAGCCTCACTCCATATTCTTCACCTCCCTGTCAGCTATTGATACATTTGGTTAAGATTCTCCCCAAGCCTTTTCTTCTTGAAATCTGAACAGTCCCAGATTTCTCGGACTCTCCTCATGTCAGGTGCTACACATCCTTCATCACCTTCTCAGCTTTTTACTGGACTCTCTCCAGTACGTCCATGTCCCAATCTAGGGAGCTCAAAGCTGGACCCAGCATTCCAGGTGTGGCTTCACCAGTAGTCAGTAGAGGTATAGGAGCACCTCCCTCAACCTGCTGGTAATATTTTGTCTAATCCAGCCAAGGATACCATTAGACTTCTTTGCAACCATGTCACATTGGTGGCTCATGCTTGTCTATCAGGAGCGCCAGATCCTTTTCTGCAAAGCTGCTTTGGTCCTCAGAGAGGACAGTTGCCTGTTTCTCCCACTCTTGGGTTAGAACTTGGCATTTAAAATCATCACCCCCCAATGAAAAGAATCCATGGCATGTCTATATATTACTTTCACATGTAGCAGTGTGCACAGCTTTAACTGGGTGGGGCTTGCCAATTTGGAACACAGAACAGCGGGCATCATTAAAATAATCCGCCTCTTTAATCTCTAACAACCCGTTATGTAGTTTAATCCTTTCTCCTGTACGTATTTGGCACTGGGGAGTCTAGTGAGCCTGTCACAAGCTGCCAAGAATCACTAAAAGAGATGGTGGTGGGTGGCTCTGGGTGGATGAAGCTTTCGTCTCCTTTCTCCCATCCCCTACTTCTCATGGGAAACCCTACTTGAGGATGAGAGACATTTCATTGTCCCACTACTCTGAAACGAATCCTTAAGGTGCAACATTGCACAAGGAACTAGACTTCTACCTATTGATTTAAATTTGTATGGATGGACTACCACCCTCTAAGCTTTTTTTATCGTATTTTTCACCAACGGTGGTTAGACAAGGATTTACCTTGGCCTTAATTTAAGATCTGGCTAAACCCAGTCTTGCTTTGAGCTCTAAGACGTAGGCAACTAAAAATCAGTGCCATGGTCTGTGAGGAGGTCTCAGGAGACAAGACTGTTGGCAGAAACTGCCCTCAGGATTTGGAAGTTACACAAATGGGGGTGTTTGGGTGCTGTTTTCACCAGTTTGTGTTAAGAAGGAGCAGGATTAATCTATGAACAGATATTTCTTATCCCTTAAGCCTCTGTCCTGGAGCTCTTTAGGTTCTTCTTACTTTCTGACTCCCAAGCCCTGGGACATTCAACCATCCTCAGACCTCCTCTGGGCAGACTTTAGTGTAATTCTGCTCTGTTATCTCTATCCTGGTGCTCAACCTCGCAATCTCCAATTTCCTGCCAGTCCCTGAGAAACTGTTACCTTTCAGCAGCAATTTTCAGTAAATTCAGTCATGGCTGGCTACCTGCTTATGCTTTTCCCTCTGGAAGCTAAGCCAGGAAGATGGCAGTTTACCATTGCAGAGCTCTTGCCAAATTCATGGTGTTTCTGAGTTCGTTAGCAGTGATAATAGGAAATTGGATTCAGTAACTCAGGAGGTCCCTTCCAGTCCTACATTCCAGATGAAATCTGCTGGAAAAATTTCAGACAAAAATCTGTTCCAAACATCTTCTGGTATTCCTGTAATTGTTCATCTGCTTGTATTGGGATTACAACTTCCTTTTTTGTAACTGTTGTGAAAAGCTGCCGGTCTTTTCAGGATAGCTTTATGGCTGTCACTCAAATGGGTGACAATTACTTCTAGGTATGTCTATAAATTTGAAAGCACTAACAATTTTTCAACTCACTATAAGTAAGACCTCCGACTGGGTAGACACTGTGCACAGAAAGGAGAATGCATTTTCCAGCTGCTGTGATTGGCTAACTCACAGTTATGAAATAAACTTGTATGACCCTTTAAATTATTTTTTATTTTTAAGAAGTGAGCTATTAAAATTCCCTATTTAACTTTTGGTCTTTTTACTTTTTTGTTTAGCCTAGCTAGTCTTTTCTTAGTTAAAAATATTGATTCTAGTTTTGCAAAGAAGGGCAAATAGTGGCAGCTTATTTTTATCCTTTGCTCAAATAGAGCGGGACAGGAATGAATCACAAATCATTTAGTCACTGTATTAACACAAGTTTGGGATGTAAAATAGTGCATTCCATTTTGCTGATTCATTTACAAAGATCATTAAACCCAGTCCATTTCTTAACAAGCTCCAAAGCTGCACAGATGCCCATGCTAAGGTTCCTCATGTGTGCATGCCCTTTATTCTCCATCAGTAGTAGCAAGAGACCAAATGGACAACTGACCCATCCTCACCCACTGCTCCAGGAGCCCCGGTAAACCCAAGCCTTGTTGCTGGCTCCTTCTATGAACTACATTCTATGGGGGTATGGCGTGCTTGGCCTTGTTGACTTGACTTTCTTGCTTGCTCTTGGACATGCCCTTGTGACAGGGGACATGCCGGATGGTGACCGGGGTTTGGACCAGGAACTGGCTCTGGCCCTGCTCTGCTTGCTTTGTTTTTGTGCTGGGGGCCTGCACCCTTGCTGGAGGGGACACTGTCCTGCTCTGTCACTCGTGGCACTATGGCATAGTGATGATCTTTGTTGTACTCTGTGTATCGTTTCAGGGTTGGCTACTTCTTCTTAAAGAAGGAACAGCTACATCTATATCTCATGTCCACCTATGTCATGGATTTACACAGCAGTAAAATTAAACTTCTAGTTTTGCTCTCCAGCCTTCCTAATAACTGCTGTCATCCAATTTTTCTGTTGAGCACTAAGTCACTGTTTTCCAAGAACTGTCCAAAATTACAAGTAGTAATAACTAATTTAGAGTCCATCATTGCTTTTATGAACAGATTTTCTTCTCTCTTATGTGCATTACTCTGCATTAATTGGCACTGAATTTAATTTGCCATTTTATTGCAAAGTCACCCAGTATCGTGAGATCATTCTGTATGTTGATAGTTTTTTACTATCTTGAAAGAAACTGGTTTCATTTGTATAGTTCTTTCACTGTTCATATCCTTCCCATTTATGAACTCCAAGGAGCAGAGTTCCCAGTACAGATCCTCAAAGCATAATAGGTGTAACTTCTCTCCTTCTAGTTCAGTTCTCTCTTTGTAAATTCTAAGTGGTTGAGAACATATGAGACTTTTCCCCTCACAGCATGAAAATTAAATATACCTAGGAAAAGGGATGTTTTTAGGACCTTTTTGATAAGCTGAGAATTTTCTGCCACTGGGACCACCTTGGGCACACCCACTTCTTTCAAGATTTCTTACGGATTTAAATGGCATAAGGATTTTTCTACAAAACTTGACTATTTCTATCTCCTTTTCCCATGCAATCACTAATACTAGTCTTCATTACTGTTTTTACATCCTTAATTCCCAGAGAGTTGCGAGTAAAAGGAAATACTTAGCTCTGAGGTGCTGCTACCAGTGCAAGTTGGTTCTGCACCTGCATTTATTCATGCCTATAAATCCCTTGTTATCAAGTCAGCTAACTATATAACCTCAGTGGTTCACTTGCCTTCAGAGCACATGTCTTTGAAATGGGATTCAGATCATCTTCACTTGTAGGATTCAGATCATATCCACTTGCAAGGATATAGCTCACTACGGAGCAGTGCTACTTGCCTCTAGTTCTGGGAGCTGTCCATCATATGACTTTGTATGATGGTCAAACACCAAGTAATTATGAAACTGAATAATCAAACCTTTTCCTTCCTAAATCTTTCTCACTCCTGTAGAGTAAGAAATAAGAAATATATTAATTCACAGCTATGAATATCAGATACCAGTGTATGAGATGTTCAAATTGGTGCGTGGGACTGTTGAGGACCCTGTGGAAATAAACTGCCTCAATGAAAAAAAAAAGACAGGTCAGGTTTACATCCTGTAAAAGTGTAAAATTTACTGCTTTTCCTTGTATGACATAACTGCTTAGTGTGCTGACTGACTACTAATTGAGTTATTTAATTGGACTTCTTAATAGCTCCTCTTTAATCATTTAGCTGTTCAACAGAGGTATCTTGTCTGGTTTTGAAGGTGGTAACAATGGTATTGGTAGCACGAGATACTTAATGTCAATGAAATTCTGTCATTATCTCTGGCTGAGCCTCATAATTTGTAGATCACCAGCCATTTGAGTTTGTTTATCCATCTGTTGTATTTGTTATTCAAAACTCTCAAATTATAAAAGCACCTTTAACCACATGAATACTGATACTGCTAAAACTCATTCTTTTCCACATTAGTCTGAACTAACTCAAACTCTACATAGATAATCCGCTTTAGGCTAAACTGCATTTTGTTTGCACTCTAAGCGCACGCTATTGCTTATGTTTGAGTTACCATAATACTGTGGTCACTTTTATAATGGATCATTAGTGGGTAAGCATAGGGTTTTAAACACTATCCATGTGATTATAGATTGATTTTAATATTATAATCTGAATACATTTAGTGTCCCTGTGTGTTGTTTGGACCCTGGCTTGAAGCTAGATGCCCACCATTCTATCACCCCCCTTTTCAGCTGGACAGGGGAGAAAATATATATTGACGGGCTTAGGAGTTTAGGTAAGGACAGGGAGAGATCATTCCACAATCAGCGTCACGGGCAGAACAGACACAGCACAGAATAAAGGAAAGAAAACTCATTTATTACACTGCACTGCACACACAGTGAAACCAGAGTTGGGTAATGAGAAGTGCGGCCAGATCTTAAAACACCTCCCCCTGCCCCTCCCTTCTTAGCAGACTTCTTTTAGCGATGATTTCTCACCCTTCTTTCCCCTCATCGTGGCACAAGGAGGAGCAGTGACTGGGAGAACAGAGGTTTTGGTCAGTTCCTCATGAGTTGTTTTCCTTCTTAGCTGGGAGGGGGCATTCCTCACACCTTTCCCCTGCTGCACTGTGGGGTCCCACCCACAGGAGACAGTCCTTCACGAACTTCTCCAATGTGAGTCCTTTCCCACAGGGCTTCAGCTCTTCACCAGCTGCCCCAATGTGGGTCACTGCTATGGCACGCAGTCATAAATCATAGAACACCTCTCAGTCTCTCAAGCCCAGACTTCTCCAGCCTGGACCTCCACAGGGTCACAAGCCCCCTTCCAGCAAACCTGCTGCGGTGTGGGTCTCTCTTTTGCTCATCTCTGCATCTCTCTCTCTCCATGGGCTGCAAGTGCTGGCAGAGGCAGTAGGTCACAGCATCTTCTGTATGTTTCCACCTGCTCCAGTGTGGGGCCTCTCCACGAGCTGCAGGTGGGGTCTTTGCTCTCTGTTATCTTCCACCGGTTGCAGGGGAACAACTCGCTCCACCATGGGTTTCTCCACGGGCTGCAGGGGCATCTTTCTTTTTGGTGCCTGGAGCAACTCTTGCCCCTGCTTCCTCACTGGCCCTTGGTGTCTGCACAGTTTCTTACAGCTTCTCACTCCCTTCTCTGGTGGCAAATAGCGGCTGCTTGCATTATTTTTCTCCTAAATGTGATTCCCAGAGGTGCTGTGACCACTGCTGATGGGCTCGGCCTTGGTCAACAACGACTCTGGCCTTGAGCTGGCTGGTGTTTGCTCTGTCAGGCCTGCAGAGAGCTTCTGGCTGCTTCTTGCAGAAGCTGCCCCTACAGTATTCCCCCCTCCTCCACCAGAACCCAGACATGCAAAACCACAACACCCTATTAGATGTTAACCAAACAAGTTGCAGTACTCAGTGACATTTGCCAACCAAACTTACACTGGAGAAGCAATAGAATTTTGTTTCCTAATTTACAATTTATTTCTGATTTTTCTTGGAACTGCATGGTTGATCCTCCTTAATATAGACCCGAGTGTCTTGAACTAATGAATTTATATGCTAGGCTTCATTTGTTAATAAAAAATAAATTTAGGCCATACAACACTAATGGCTAAAGAAAGGAGATCTGCCTGGGTTCTCCAATGCAGTTAGTCTTTTCTTTGCTGCTGTAAATGTTGGAATATAAGAAAAGTGTGAAGGTGATCTAAGTGGGTAAAAAAGGCATGGGGAAATATTTTTTTGTGAAAGGAAAAGGAGGAAACAAGGGTAAAATGTTGCAGGAGAAAAGCCAAATTGTGGTTGAAATGGCTTCATATTTTAAGATAAATTCACAAAAAAATGGTCCAGATGGGAATCTGTGATTAGAGTGCAGCTCTGTATTACTGCACTAGTAAAGAGTGACTCATTCTACCCATTATAAAACTCCAGCTCCCAGAAATGAATAAATTTTTGTTATAAAAGTTCTCACTAGGCTGATGCTTGGCAGAGCTCTCCGCCCAGGAGAAGAGTATTTAGTATTTAATTTCTTTATCAAAAGCAAAGTTTGGCTGGAACTATTGCAAATGTGTGCTGGTTCCAATCAGTGCTAAAGTTTTTGGGTGATAACTTTGGTGGAAGCTCTTCTGCCTGTGCAATACCAGCTGTGCAGTGAGGAGCCCTGTGATGGATTCTTCCCCCGCAGGCTCTGCAGTAGTAGTTCTGTGCCTGTAATGAAGTCACGTATAGACAATCAATGCTATTAGCAGATACACCTCTCGTGTGCATACTTTCTGTATTGCTCTCCTGCCTTCCTAATTTCAGCAGAAGGACCTTCAGTACCATAAGTAACTGCAGGCCTCCACTGCTGCAGCCTCAGAGCATTTTGCTGCTGCTGCTGCTGCCCCGGCAAGCAGCACACCACAAACGTCTCATTGCTTGTCCCTTATGACCCAGCTGTTCTGCCTTTCTGTGAAGTTTATCATTCAGACAGTAACAACCGGGCTGCGCTCCGAAGGTTCATTTCAGCACTCCTCATCCAAAGCTGTCTTGCAATCCTCACTGCGCAAGATGCTGCCATAGACTTCAGCTTTCTGGTCTGGTTGTTATAAAAATCACTGCTGGAGCTCATGCTCCCTGTTTCCTATCTTAGTGGAATGGTATGGGCTCCACTGTGTAAGAACTGCATCTCCTCATAAGACAGATCAGAAATTAATGTGTGCTGTGCCTGATTTGCAGGCAGTGCACATTTAAGTGTCCCTAAAAACTACAGTTCCTCACCATCCACTGTCCCTGTGCTCTCCCATTCAAATGGTGTGTTGTGGTTTCCCTGACTTACTTGCAAACTGCCAAAATCAAGCTGATCTTGATTCTTATAATTTGGTGCCAAAATACTACGTCAGCATCTAGGGGAAGCAGAAGTGGGCATCAGTCAGAGCAAGTGTTGTGCAGTGAGTAGCTGCTCTTTAATAATTTCTTTGTTGTTGTATTCCACAGAAGGGTTTCATGTGCTTCAAGATACAGAATAAGTAACAGAATTTTGCCTTCAAAAGAATAACTGGATTGTGCCTTCTGTTTGTACTCTTTCAGATTCTGTATAAACATTCATTGATCTTATCCAGGCATTTTTTTATCACCAAAAAGGGATTTGCAACTCAGAAAGACACTTTAAACCTCTTTTTTTTCTTTTTTCTTTTTTCTTTTTAGAATAGGTTTGAAATACGTCCAAGAATGGAAACATGCTATATTTAAGCTAAAGAAAATGTTGAAACAATTTTTCTTTTTTTTTTTTTTTTCTCCTTTTTTTTTCCCTTCCATTCTTGGACTAATTTCGTGTTGCAGTTGGTTTATCAGTATTTCTGCTTATTGATTGCCTCTCATTCTCAGAGATTTACCACTCTGGCACCTGATTTCTAGTAAAGTGATCCTAGGTAATAGGAAATGTCTGTTACCTCTGGGAGTATCTTTATTTTTGTGAGGAAAATGATAGATTAATGTCAAATTCCTTCATCAGTTACTTTTAAAAAGTTCAATGAATTTCATAGGAGGTTTGTGTTTTGGCTGATGTCCTGACAATCCAATTAAAACCAGTCACAGATAACTCAACTGAGATTAATTACAGTAAAGATAAAAAAATTGCATGAGGGCTATTACCAACAAAGGTTGTCTCTTCTGTGCTGAAGAGCGGTTGCCTCTTCTATGCTGCTGTTTCTTTTGTTGCCACAACTTCACAAAGGGTTGAGGGTGGTGAGGTCCTGGCACAGGTTGCCCAGAGAGATTGTGGAAGCCCCATCCCTGGAAGTGTTTAAGGCTAGGTTGGATGAGGCTTTGGGCAACTTGAGCTTGTGGAGGGTGTCCCACCCATGGCAGGGAGGTTGGAACTAAATGATCTCTGAAATCCCTTCTAACCCAAAGCATTCTGTGATTCTATGATTCCTGAAGCTCTAAAAGACATAGTGTGGTAACTACATGAGTTTTCTACAATGACTTACGTGGCTCTGAAAGAAAAGACTCTCAGATGTCTGTAAGCACAGCAAGTTCTGCGTCCCTCCTGCTTTTCACAGAATCACAGAATCGTAGGGGTTGGAAGGGACCTCCAGAGATCATCGGGTCCAACCCCCTGCCAAAGCAGGCTCCCTAGGACATATTGCACAGGCAGGCGTCCAGACAGGTCTTGAATATCTCCAGAGGATACTCCACAACCCCCTGGGTGTTTTCTACTAGGTACTCTCTTTAAAGGCATCTTGTGCAGTACCCACGAACAACCAACTTAGATAAACCTTTTAATATATTAACTGATGTTGTTTGTCCAGGGCTGTATATCCATGAAAACTGGAGTTAGGCGTGAGCTGTTCTTGCAGGCTCACAGTCTTCATGACCCGTGAGCCTGGCTTTGGAGGTGGAGTTAGGGAAATATAAACAAAACCTTGGGTGATCTGCATGATGGCAAATGGATGTCAGTCTGAAGTTTAGATTCTCAAACCTCTTATCAACTCCCACCTGTCCTAGATGTTCCCAGAGATAGTTGTTCTGTTTCAAAGTTATATTTCTGTGGTTAACATCATCTTTGCCTCTGGTTGCTCTGAGAAGCCCACTGGTCTTGGCATCGTTGGTCAGATCCCAGTAACTTCTTACACTTTACTCTTGTCAGGTTTCAGGCTCATCTCCTGGGGCCCATCACACAGTTAATTGAAACACTTGATTTTACTGCTTTGAAAGCACTTTTGCATCTATAGTTGTGATTTCTTTGCCCAGCAGCCCATGGGAGAGTTGGAGAAATGCATGGATGCCCATGTTGGGATATGTTGGACATGAAAGGCATTCCCCTTGGA
The DNA here is from genome assembly GCA_027925045.1 of Hypotaenidia okinawae. Classification (NCBI taxonomy): domain Eukaryota; kingdom Metazoa; phylum Chordata; class Aves; order Gruiformes; family Rallidae; genus Hypotaenidia; species Hypotaenidia okinawae. Next base: position 112,493,670 of record BSDF01000002.1, on the reverse strand, counting down.
GGGCTAAGCTCTAAATCTCACCGTTATCTCATTTTTCCCTAGCCATCTGGATCAAAACTAAGCTACCTTGGGAGCCTCCAGAAAATGGCAACTTAGTTAAAAGCCAAAGGTTTTAGATCTAAAAGAAGAACAGATTCCTGCATTCATGTTCTGCTTCTTGTACTACTATTAAGCATTTTGTTCAGTGGCTGTTAAACAAAAATTATGGAAAGTGCTTGGGAACACAGAGTGAGACACCAGCATCATTTTTTTCCTGAGTGTACTTCTGGTCCTGTGAACACTGCATCTTTTTCTGCTGTGGAACAGCTTAAAGAAAAACAGTGGACTAGAATGTGTGGTGGCTCAGCTCTAAGTGTCAGGCTGGCTTGCCCCTCCTGGTAGTCAGGACAGAATTGGAAATGTATCTTGTATTTGATATGAGTGGCCCATCTGATATGCTCCATCCAGTTAAGGAATTCCTTGGGGAAAGCTTGCCCTAATGAGTAGGTAAGTAAGGGAGTCCCTGCCGTGAGCGTGAATAGCTGTTGTACCTTCCCAAATCACTTCAAAGCATGAAATGCATTATGTCATCAAGGGTGTGATTTTATTACCAATAACTACAGGATGTGTTAAATTAACTCTGCATCTAATGCAAAGTGAGATTTGACCGTATCACGTGTCCTGCCAGAGACTAACCCAGGTTCTGGTGCTGCTTCTCAAGTGTCGGTCCAGTCGGCTGATGATGTTATGTCAGGACCACCTTTTATGTAATTTCCTTTATTCCATTTTCCTCCCTCATCAGAGACTCTGAGCCTGTGGGTGCTATACACAACACATTTCTTCTATACAGTTAGGGCTTTATTGCAACCACAGCGAACAACCCTTACCTCATATTCCCTCCTGCTTTCTATATCTTCTGAACTATCTCCACCTAGCTTGATGTCACTGTGTCTCAGGGCAAGGGGCACACACTCTGTTATCATGTAGTATTTTAATAATTTTCTCATTTGATAGATTATTTTGTGGTTCTTGGTTCTCCAATACCCCACACTTCCCACTGATTCTCTTTAGCTCATTTCAGATGTGCTGTAAAACTTTTATTTCTGCTTATTATACCTCCACAACCTCAGGAATGTTGCACAAAAGGTATCTTTGCCCCATGTCTTTGAAATATTTTATGGTTCCATTCAGTGCAGTAGATGTACTCCAGGGCAATGAATTTTTTTTTTTTTAAAATTTGTTTAGTCTGCTTCCTAAATTCTATCTAACTGTCCAAAAATCTCATCAGATGTCAAACTAGATACCTGAACGCCTTTTAAACTCTGAGAGCACATGAATTGTTGTCCTTTTTGCTAAAGAAGTCACAAGGTTATATCTATTGCCAGCTTCACTTGATTACTTTGTAGCCCTCATTTTATTTTCAGGAATCTAATACCTATAAATCAAGAAGACAAATTAGTGCAAATCTGTAATTATCCTGCTTCCGCTACCCTATTTGTCCACAAAGACATCCACAAAATAATAGCCCACTATTTATATTTAATTCCTGTCTTCACAGCTATAATGGATGGTGCTTGGTTGCCCCAAATCAATAATATCTCTTCAGAAGTCTCATATCACCAAATCACTACATGGAATAACAATCAGAATAATTTAATTTAAATGGATACAATTAGCACTAGAGATGAAGCTATTAAATAAAGTCCATTGATTGTTTATCAGACGCTGAGGTGAGATAATTTAAACACACTCAACTACTGAAAGTGATAGATAAATTGCCAGCATTTTAGTATGCAGCTACTACATTGAATCTTAATTAATAATTCAGCTTATTTTTTAAATTTCAGTGACAAAGGTAGTGGAAAAGACTTATCTGATATTTTTACCTCAAAACTAACTCAAGGACCCTACAGTTTCTTGACTGACAGATACAAGAAAGCTAATATAGTAGGAATTTGTTCTTTTAGAGGTCAGTGACTGTGTATGGAAACCCAATGCATTCAATATATAAAGACCTTCTCAGTAAATATCCCCATATGCAGCAATGTTTCAGATGCATTTTTTATGTATCAATACATATATACTTTTTCTCCCATGAAAGACTTATCTTAGAGGAGCTTTGATATTTCACATAAGCAAGTATTTAAAGTTCGGGATTCCTTTCACCTAAAACTAACGAAAACTGGTAAAAGCCTTTCATCTGTTCTAAACCAACTCCAAAACAACTTTTATGTGTACCAGATTCTGGAAATATGAAGACAGAGTATAAAAAAATATTTACTGAACCTTTGCAAAACCTTCCATGGCTTAGCCTTGTAAATCTTTACTCTTTACAACAGCAGTGCTCCTTTGAGGAGCTTGTGAGACCAGAGTCTTGGCTGCCACACTTTTTGTCCCGAAGTTGACTCATGCTGAAGGACGTTGGTTTGCAAGGCAACGCAGTTCTCCCTTTGAATTCTCAGAAGGCAAAGAAGATCAGGAAGGCGCTGGATCTCATCCAGTTCCAGTTTGTTAGGAAAATTCCCGCTAACGGACTAGCAGAGGAACAAATCCCAGGTGGAACTTCAGTGGCTTCTCTGTGGGCTGTGGAGAGGGCCCTGGGTCAGGTGGTGGGGACCGGGGAAGAGAGCTGCTGTCTCTTACCAGCATTCCTCCGTGACAGGCACTTCTTACAGGAACGCCGAGAATTTTGAAGCCATCAAGTAAATTATTTATGGGAAATAATTTGCTGTGTCTAGTCATTCCCTAAAACACTCAAATGCGTGTCTCTAATGGGCTTATAAAGCTGCGATGAGGACAGCCATTGGAAAAAGCAGTGTGTAACTAAAAGGGCAAAAGATTTAGTCCGGCTGAAGACAGCACAGCAAGGTTCTTTTGAGGAACGCTTCTACAGAAGAATACCCTTTTTCATTGCACTTAATATTGGAAATCAAAATTGCCAGGAGCTAAAGAAATCCTCCCTGTTTTCTTTGTTTCTGTTTCCCTCAGACTCCGTACTTCCTGAAGTAAAGGGTGGGAAATTTAAAAAAAAAAAAACCAAAACAAAACCCAAAGAGGAATAATGTTTGCTTTTTGTGTTTACAAATATCTGGAAATTTCTAATTTTTTTTTAAGATCACATTCCTCTGACAACTTGATTTTAACTGGGAAGAAAACAGCTGAAATAAGCCAAGAGGATTATTTACATCCAAGCAAGGGCAAGATCCTTTCTTTGTGCCACTTCCTGTGGTTCTGTTTTCTAATTAAAGAAAAAGCTAACACGAGTGAAGCCACATGCTCACGGTGCATAATTTTTGGAAAGGCAGCAGCAATTTAAAAGTAAATTTCACACTAGCTCTGAGACTCATGTCAGATGCTGCCTGCTCGCTCTAGTTCATGAAGGCCATTTATATTCTAAATTTAAAAATAACTTGGTGCTGGCATATTCCATTAATAAATTAGGGCTAGAATTTTGTGTTTTCAAAGGATATGGTGAGGTATAAATAGACTTGCTAAAAACGGCTGAAACTCTGTTTGAATGTTTCTCTTTCACCTGCTTTTATTTCAGGCTCTTGTTGCACTATCTGCTCCCCCATTTCCAACTGATGGCGTATCTCTGAAGTCCTCTCTGCATGATGATAGCTATTTTGACTACACTGGCATCTGGGAGAAGGTATTTGGTGAACAGAAACACCAGTAAACCTGTCCTGTGTCTCATTCAATGATGGAAAGGTGCTGGTGAGGTCTCAATATGAATGATAATAAATTGCCGTGTGCAGTCATGGTGTCTAAATGGCCAACAAGAACAGGTTTTGCTCAAAGGGCACACTTCTACTTGCAGTGTTTTTAATCGATGACGCTCCTTGCTTTTTGGATGTATGCCTACACCACAGGGAATGTTTTAGAGCTCTGCTTTCTATTTTTAAGTGGAAAATCATAGATATCTGGTCTAACTTGACAGAAGCCAGGAGAGTTTTTCTGGACTTAGAGGACAGGTTTGAAATTAATTTGTTTTGGTCACAAGAGTTGGAATCTGAAGTTGGGACAAAAACCCCCAAGTACTCAAAAACCCAAACAAATGAGTTTACTGAAATTAACTGTCCTTGCCCTAGACAAAAAAACCAAAAGGATTTCTTTTCAGTAAACCCCCTCGTTCAGAATTCTGAAAATTTCATTTGAATCTTGACCTTTTCAAAAGACTTAAATTAGTAACATCAGGTTTGTTTTCCTGATGGGTTTGAAATATCCATAATTTTCTTCAGACCAGAAATTCTGTAATGAAGACCAATATCCTGACAATTTTTGAAAACCTGTGAACAGAGAACTTTTCCACAAAATGTTTTGCCTCTTTGAGGAGTGCTCCTCCTCCCCATCCTAAGATGCTTTTGTTCAGGTTTATGGTAGTGCATACCAGTTTTATGGACATCAGTATGACCTCTTTCAAAACCATCTGAGAAGCGCTGGAAGTTGTGTACTCTTGAAACAGTCCTACAACACCTTTTTCTTGGTATTGTTTGTCAGACTGAAGAGTTCCTGTTCTTAGAAGTTCCAGAATTTTCCTTTAGAGACCAATTTCCTCTGAAAAGCACTCCACAGGGAAGAGATTAAAATCAGCACAGAGATATTGATAAAAGGATATCAACTAGTCAAAATAGATAGATATAACTGGTCAAATAATAGAACAGAACTTTCAATGATTGTTACTTCACTCAAAATTCCTCCCATAATTTCCAAGGCGACTTGTTAAATAGGATGCCTGGGTTTTTGTCTTTTTTGCCAAACTTTCCATAATCTGAAGGAATATGACTACTTTCCTTGTATATGGCAGAACAAGGTACAGGGCCAGATGGTGAAAGGAGAGGTTTCCAGTCAGGTTCTCTGGACCCCTTTTGTTTTGTACTTTCTGGGCAGTGGAGATTTTCTAGCAATGTAGCCAGTAGCAAAAGTCATAAATACTTTATCTGCACATGTTTGTGAATGGAAATACTTCTAGTGAGTACTTACCAAAGAAAACCAGTATCTGGTGTCTAATTGACATAAATAAGTATGACATAAGTAAGCCAAAATGCTCTCCTCCCTCTTCATGGGAAATCTTGGTTCTGCACATGCTTGAAAGACCAGAAAACCTATAGACTTACCAGTATGCTTTCAGTGGAGTCACTGGGCAGAAATACATACTTTTGTGGTTGAAAATGAGGAAATTCTGTATGTCAGTGAGTCAGCACTGCTTGTATGTCACCTGACAGGCTAGTTTTCCCTTGAGTTTTTTCTAGGCATTACCTGTATTAGGGATTTAATTAATATTAGATAGGCTAATGTTCTGACACCTTGAAAGACCATATGCATCCTGGTGAATTCCAGAGTCATTGATACTCTATTCATGATCAGAGTTTCATAGCAAAGGCCACTTCCCTTTTAAGAAAGGGTTACAACTGAGGTACCCAGGTTGTTTTAGGATCTATTTAGGAAACTAGTACAGTATGTCCTTAATACAACCCATTTGTATAGTATGGCCACTTACTTTGCCATTAGTAAAGGCATAGAGGTCTCTATGGAGCCAGTAATCACTTTAAAAGCAGTCTACATGAGATGTTTGAATGCATCGATTTGTGTGCCTAGGGCGTATATGGAATCTCCAACCTGCTCATGACTTTTTTGTGGGTGCAGCAATGCAGGGAGCTCTGGTGATTTGCTTGTAAACCAAACTGCAGTTGTGCATGAGGTGTTTGGTCTCAGGTCTTAGACCCTACTCGGGTTTAATTGCAACTGTCTGATGATTTCCACTTTTGCAGTGATGTGCTTTGCTACCACTGGATGCCTATATTCCACTGGATGTCTTGCCTGGCAATGTGCAGGAAGTACCTAATCAGCCACTGCAGTAGTGCCTCTGCTTAAATTTAGCTTGGAGCTCTTACGTCCTCACATGCAGATTGTATCCCAGATACTCAGTGTCTGGTTTTTGTTACCGCAGTTTGTGCTATAAACAGCTTCCTTTACTCTGTATGATGTCAAGAACAGAGTTGAAGGGCGTGAGAGGAAGGTAAAAACCGCCTCTAGTGGCTTTGTGTACAATCTGTTTGTCCTAAATAGTACTAGAAAGCTGACCAAATCATATCTGTAAGGTTTTGTAAAGCAAAGTGGTGCTTTTTATTTGTGTCATCAAAAGGGTGAGATGAGCAGTACAGCACTCTGCATGCTGTTATGTTAAAAGTGCCCATTTCAGCAGTGGGGATAAACAAATAGTGGAAAATTCCAATGCTTGCTTTATACATAAAATGGAAGTCGAATGAAGGGATGTCTTCTTCATGGGAAGAATAACATCAGTTTAAATCCACATTTTGACCCATTTGATGTGTCTAGTAAAACACACTTTTATGTAAGAGCACTCTAATGCACTTCTGAAAGCTATCCTCTTGATGGTAGAGCAGAGATGTCCAAATTCTGATGGCTGGTCATCCAGCCTTTGCTGTGCCTACAACCTGTTGCTGATAGATGTAGAAAAAGAAAACTGAAGGGCTGACACTAAAAAACCCCATAACAAACTAGTTAGGACCTCTGTAGGATTACAAATTTTGATGAGGGTAAGGTGAGAGGAAAGCAAGATAGAAGAACAAAATGAAGGAATATTTTTATTCTGCAGTAGGCAGGGGAAATGGTTACTATTTTCTTTATCTCAAGAGCTGATCCTTAGGTCCTTAAGTCACTAAATTAGGGAAAATAGTTACCTCTAATTAGGCTATTTCTACACGCAGAGGTTATACAATGTGCAAAAAAGAAATCAGTGAAGCAGGGACTTGCACATTTGTCATACATTCCTTCTGGTTTGTTTCTTGTGGAAAAGATGAAAAAGTCAGAAGGAAACTTGCAGTTTTTCAAAATATTTCATGGCAAAAATCATGAGACTATGTGAATTTGCCCTCTTCATGGAAGAAGAGCAAGGTATTTATATTTCACTCCTTCGAACTAAATGTATGACATCTCTTCAAATCCTGACTACCCAGCTACTGCTCTTGTCCCTAGGCCCTTCTTAAAAATGAAAGTACAAACAATGTTTCTAAGGAGCATAAGGAGAAATTGGAGAATAAGCAAACTCCTGGTTTGTTTTTTTCCCCTCCATAGCATTTAGCAGATCTCAGACTGAAACTGGGTCTTTTAGAGCCACACCTCTGAATCTGCACAGTCACACAGGCCAAGTACATGCTTACCTCAGTCCAAACCAGATGTCAGTGTCAAGTTGTGTTCTACCCACCTACCTACCTACCTACCTACCTACCTACCTGTGATGTAGCAAAGATCTTCAGCTTGTTAGCCTGTCTGGGATGCAAACTCAGTATTGCAGAGCATGCTCTGTGTCAGAGGCCCCTATTGATTTCAATCCTGCTGGCCTGCTGCTTAGGGGCTGCCCACTGCGTTTGCTGGAGAACACCAGCAGTGTGTGTAATTTTCTCATTGTGGCAGAAATTTTATCTTTACAGCCTGGGCTGAAGAGCCTGGGCCAGAAGAATCTCAGCAAATTAATAAAGACAGCACCAATAATGGACTACTACTTTTAACAGAAATACAATATTGTAGTAGTAGTGGTTGTGGTAATAGCAATGCTTGTAATAATGATAACAATGAGAAAAATAACCTTTTGCAAGACCACAGTGGTTTGCATTATTCTAAAAAGGAAATTTGGATCAGTTTTGACCTTATCAAGATTGCATAAAATTTCTAACAGTTATGCCTAGAAACCTTTGCATATGTCCCTGAGTGGGTTAGGCAGGGATGTCCTTCCTGTTCTTGTAGAGGAACCATATGAATGTGTTCTTAATGAAGTGCATATTTCAGTGCTCCCACTTCCCTCCACTCTCTGCAGTTACAAGTTGAACCATGTCAACCAAGGGAAGTATTTCCTTTCTCTTTGCCAGACTTTGAGGGTGCTACATACACCCCTTGTACAAGAAATGTACTTCACATCAGAAATCAACATTCCTGCCAGGTATCTGCAAGGTATAGTTCCCTTTTCAGTCCCTAGGCCAGCATTCTGAGTGGGTCTTTTAACTACTGGAGAGAATGAACACAGCATTTCTTGCTACAAAAGTGGACACTAAGTGGTAGATAAGAGGACATCGAGCTATTTATTCCCTTTTTATTGAAAATACAATTTTTTCATTCTTCAATAGCAGCTGTTCTACCAGTTCAGTTTGACCAGCATCTCTAAAATGAGATGTAATTAAACCATGTAATGAAAATGTCAAAAATATTCGTAGCAGTTTATTAGTTACTTCTGCTTAAATGAGAGAGTGGATGAAGACACATTCAGAAATTATAGCCAAACCGTGCAGAGTCTGTGCTAGAGAAATATTCTCTCTCGAGTTTAGTGGTTCCCTTTGCCAGACCTAGGACTCCAGAATAAGGATCTGTGCAGCTTTGTCAGCTTCTTGCTCTTTCTTTTACTCTGATGTTATGTGTTTTGGGTGCTGGTTTACTCCGTGCCATTACTACAAAATTTTAACACCAGCCAACAATCTGCTCAGAGCCTTCATCAGTTCAGTGACAACCTGGGAATTTTCTCTGTAATGTCTCCAGTTTTTAAGCCAGGGATATGCAGGTAACGGGGAACAAAGCGTAAAATGAATGACTTTTACACCTAGATAAATTGGAAAAATAGCATGGATTTCTCTAGCTCAAAGCTGCATTATTTTTTGCAAAGAAACAAGTCTTCAGTTAATTTGCACATAGGAGTAAAAGGTCATATGTATATTAATTTTCACTTGCTAGGTATTTTGAAAAGGAAGATTGTTCACCATCACAATATTTTTAACTTGAAGTTGCCTTTAATACTGTCCCTACATTACACAGTATGAGAGGAAATAAAATTTTTTATTAGAGAAAATAATGTGAGATAGCTGGAAAAAAAAAGGCAAATCTCTGGTGTTTAGTGCTGCTTCAGGTGTACAAGGCTCCCAAAAAATTTTGAAACTATAGAGATATCTCGTTCAGCCATTTCTGTGGTTCTCATTACACTTTGTGTATTCTTTATAACTGATCAAAATCTTTGAGAAAGAAGCCTGGAATGGGACTAAAAACCATGGAAAACTTGTTTTTGTGTGCCCTCATACTGGTTTTGGTTTTCTGCCTGTTTTCTTAGACTCTCCACTCTTCCTATTCCCTTCAGGGTCCTCTTTGTGCCCCGAAGACCCGGTCGGCCCCGCGCCGCGCGTTGCACGGGGTTTTTCCGCCAAAGGCAACGGACAGCGCGAGCACACGCCCGGCCCTCCACCTTGATACAGCGGCGGAGGCTGGGCGGGAGTGGGCAACGCCGGCCCTCCCGGGACCGGCCCTTCGGATGTCGGCGGGAAAAACGGGCTAAATGAGTAGGCAACTGCAGCCTGCTTCTCTTTCCCCGCGCGTAAAGCTTCTCTTACTAATCTCCACAAAATGGAGTGCTCGGTGGCTTCCTGCCCCTCCTTGGCACTGCCGCTAACCGAGTCCCGGACAACTTAAACGCTGTTCCGACCCCAGGCATGAAGTTTCTGACCCTTGCCCACTGCAGCAAGCTTTCTAGCGCTTGCGTCTTGTAAGTAATTCCTCTCACAGAGAGTATCTGTTGGACGAGCTTCACTCCCATCTCCCTGACTGCTCGCTTGCCTTTCCAGTGCCATTCCTTCCTGGACTTTTTGGCCTCCTGGGGTGCACCTCTTTCCTGGGCACTGAGGAATGTGGTCGCCGGGGCAGCGACCCATTTCACCTGGCTTCCCCTCCTTCCTGTGTCCATCAAGCTGCTGTTGATAACTCTAGCGGTGTATATGAGGGTCCCCATATTCAGGTGCCATTCTGAAATACTGGAGCTGATAAAGCCTCTAAGGTAGATCTGTTTCAACTGACGAGCCGACAATGGTAGTCAAACAGAAACATAAGGTTTATGAAGAACATGACTGACACAAAGAGAAGGAAAAGAACATGAAATTTGGAATATCCATGAGTCAGTTCACCTGTCCAATACTTAATGAAATACTTGAAGACTGTTGCAGCAATACACAAGCAATACAACAAAGAATAGGCTAAGAACAGTAGAAAGAATTTGTAGTTAGAAAATCCAATGCAGTTATTCACCCATGGACAGTGGTGATCCATTTTTAGCACACATACAGCACAAACAGCAATGGTGACAACAGTCAGGTTTTATTAGCTGGCATCTGTCACAGAATCAAACACCTCCACTCCCTGTCCTTGTGTACACTGGCAGCTTCCTTGCAATTGAGGCAAGAATTTGCCTCTGCACCTCTGGCCTTTCTTCGTTTTCATAGCATTCTTTGTCAGCATAGGACATATGGTACTTTTTGCCTGGCTGCACTGGGGGAGTAAAAATAGACTTCCAGTATGTCCACACAAAGAGCAGAAAGAGAACATGGAATATTGTAAGATAGGCCACTTTTACCACAGGGTTGCTCAGTGTCACCAGGCACAGCTTGCAGACGTAGGCGTAGTAAGACCAGAGGATGATGAGCACGATGATGAGGACGGGCAGCCAGGCGAACACTCACTGGCAGCACCACAGCCCCCGCGACAGAGCCATCTTCCCCTGCTGCGCCGGGCCGTGTCAGCAAAGCCTCCAACAAATGAGATTTCCTAATGATGCTCTTTATCAGAGAAAATGCCTCTACTTCTTGAGAAAATGTCAGCCTTACCATAATCCACAGTTGAAGAGTTGTAGCTGGCAGATTACATGCTGCATGGAGGAAAATCTAACCAATATTTTGGTTCTCAGCGGAATGGGGAACTTGCAACATGTGTTGACAATTACTCAAGGCAAAAATGAATGTTTGGAAATAAGGCAAGGAGAACTGAACCTGCTCCTTTGCATGCATCAAATTACTCTTAAGGCAAAGTAGCCTGTCTCTATTTAAGGTGAGAGGTTGTTTGCACAGGGAACAAGTTTGAAATCCCACAGCCAATCTCATTCTAGTGAAAAAAAAAACCTGCTGAAACCAAGACAAACAACAAAACAGGTGTAATGCCTGGTGATTTAAGTGTTGTGTCTGGACCAAATGCCAGGGATGGGCAAGATGAGTATATGCAAGAGGTAGAGTTTTTATGAGGAAAGGTTGAATGAACTGGGGCTGTTCAGCCTTGAGAAAAGATGACTGAGAGAGGATCTGATCAGTGTTTATAAATATCTGAAGTGTGGGACACAGGGGAAAATGGCCAGTGTCTTCTCACTTGTCTGAGGAGACAGGACAAGGGGCAATGGCTGCAAGCTGGAGCACAGGAAGTTCCGCACCAATATGCAGAAGAACTTTTTCACAGTGAGGGTGACAGAGCCCTGGGACAGGCTGCCCAGGGGGGTTGTGGATTCTCCTTCTCTGGAGATATTCAAGACTTGTCTGGACACCTACCTGTGCAATATGAGCTAGGGAGCCTGCTTTGGCAGGGGATTTGGATTCGATGGTCTCTTAAGTCCGTTCCAACACCTACAACTCTGTGAAAGGTGGAGCAGCCATGAATATGTAATGCATGACTGCTCATGTGCAGGCATACAGGCTCCCAAAGCTACTTGCACTCCTCATCTTCCAGAAGAAATATTTATTGTTGGTTTTAACAAATGAGATGTTTAAGGTGTTCATATCATCGCCTGGATCAAGGTGAGGATGTTTCTACATGCCCCTTTTTTAGTCCCTGGAGCTAAGCTCTGTACTTCCTTTCTTGGTGTGGACTACAGTGGTACTGGGCTGATAATTATCCAGAAAAAGTCACAGGACTTTATATCCTTCTGTCTACCAAGTGTTAAATTCCACCCAAGAAAAGTAGTTTGAACATGCTAAACTGTGATGAAATGCACCTATTAGTGATTGGCATGAATCCAAAGGAATAATTTCCTCTGACTGTCTGGCTTCTATGCCCTAGCATTTTCCCTTTTATAGATTTCAGGAGGAAAAGAATGATTATTGTTTTTATCTCTAGTAAGGATGCCATCCAGAGGGTTTTCTAGTGGTATATACAACACCCTGAAGTAAGGCGGGGTAGCACTAAAAAGTGTTGTGCCAAAACCAGTGATTAAAAATGGGTTTTGAAGTAGTTGAGAAGTAAATGAGAAAACATTATAAAGACATAAAATAAATTAAAAGATAAAGTATGAGGCACAGTATCACCATTACCCCTGACATTTTAACTCTTATCATATTTGATGATGGGTTATTGGGGTTTTTTTTAATGATTCAACTGCTGAAATTGTAATTGAAATAGTAAATGTTCATTTATTGGGTAAAAAGTGTACCCTCGGTTTTAATTAAAAAAAAAAAGCTGTTCCTGAGTTGTGCACTTGAGGATGAAAAGTGCAATGCAGAAGCACCTGGAAATTTCAAAAGCAGGAGACAAATAGATAGCTATATCTAATAAAAAGTTATATTAAATACTTGGAGCTGTTAAATTAAAATGAGTGTGGTGCTCCTACATTGTGAGTTCTGAGGCTGACAAAAATGGATTTTGGTCAATATCCTAACTTCTCCACATGCAACCTTTGTGATCTTCAGTGCCTCACATAATATTTCTCCACCTCGATGCTTTGTAAGAACTGGATTATGCTTACCTACTCCATCGAAGAATTATGAACTCAAATTGTACACACACTCTCTCTCTCCCCTCTCCCTCCCTCTATATAAGACGATGCTCTGTGTGCTGCTTTTAGCTGAGGTAGAGTTACTTTTCTTCATAGTAGATAGTATGGAGCTGTGTTTTGGATTTGTGCTGGAAATAGTGCTGATAATACAGAGGTGTTTTCCTCTTCTCATCTCACTATCCTGTGTCTGGAAACATTTTGGTAACAACAATGGTGATGTGCCTGGTCTTGTTTTGTGCTGTTGTACTGGACAGGATGGAACTCCAGTGTGAACTCGAGTTGAAAGCATGAGTCCACATGGGAGCAGGACACACTGAAGTGGCTGTGGCTGTGGATGAGCGCATGTCAGAGCAGGTACCTCTTGAAGTATCTGGGGGCATAGTTATGTCTGTGCTGCGGCTGGTAGTCCCCTGAAGGGATTGTGGCCCAAGGATAGGTCTATGCTGGAGAAAGTACACTTGGAAACATCTGTGACTCTGCATGAAGTCATTGTGGAGCACCTCAAAGTACTTGACCATGGATAAGCCCATGACAGAACAGATACGCTGCTGGAGGGACTACAGCTATGGTAAAGCCATATTGGAGCAGGTTTATGTCAGGGAAGACAGCAGGCCTGCCAGCGGCCTAGCTCTCTTCACTGAAGACATAGGCCCTGACAATATCCTCATGTTCCCATGAGACAGGAAAAGTTACTCATGCTGAGAGGATTTTAATAATCACATTCTCAAAACACAGTGGCCTTGATGACAGGGGTACAGACTGCCCTAAACCAAGAAGAAGTTACGGGAAGGTACTTGGGAGTAACAGAACATGTTAAGAACCATCCATAAGAAGATGGTCAAAACAGCAGGTGTGCGGATGCTTTTAGGCATCAAAGGTAAACTAACAATATTTAGCTAGAAGATATGTTTATCAGAACTCATTATAACCAATCAGTGGGGTGTAAACAGTGTATGTAACCAATTAGCAGTTTTTTAGCTTGCCACATTTGCAGTAACAAATGTCTATAATCTGTGTGATTTCACCCAATAAACGGCTTCACCTAAAATTCATATCGAATTGCGTGTTGCCCATTGCCAATCTCGGCAGGATTACTTCTGAAGGGACTGTGGCTGTGGGTAAGTGGTGTGTTTTAATCCCAGCTGGTAAATAAGCACCACACAGCTGCTCACTCACCCCTCCTACCCCAAGGGTTTGGGAAGGAGAATGGAAATAAAAATCGTGGGTTGAGATACAGACAGTTTAACAAAGGAAGATAATAACAACAGCAAGAACAATAATAAAAAACCCCAACCCACAAGTGATGCACAAATGTAATTGCTCACCACATGCAGAAAGAAAGAAACCCTGATGCCCAATCTATTTCTCAACAGTGATTCCTCCTCCTGGCAGCTTCTCCAGTTATATACAGAACCTGATGTTCTATGGCAGGGAATATCCCTTTGGCCAGTCTGGGTCACCTGTCCTGGCTGTGCTCTCCCAGCTTCTGGTGCACCTGGCAGGTTGTGCGACACTGACAAGTCCTTGACTTAGTGTAAGATAGTGTACAACTACTTAGTAACAATGAAAATCATCAGTGTGTTATCACTATTATTTTCATACTAAATTCAAAACAAAGCACAATTTGACCTAGAAAGAGAATTAGTTCTATCTAAGCTGAAACCAGTGTAGAAGGCCATGCTGATGGCTGTAGATAAGCCTATGTTGCCACAGGTATACCCCTGGAGACATTGTGGTTCATAGCTAAGGCTCTACTTGGAGCAGGTACGCTGCTAAGGTTTGGCAGCCTGTGGATAAGTCCAAGCTGGAGCAGGGGCAAGGGGAGGAGTTCATTGCAATGTTAAACATGATGGTCTAGTCCAAAGGAACCAGGGGTGAATGGAAATATCTTTAAAATTTTGTAACCCTGGATTTGAGTTGCCTGTTATGGGAACTGCTATATCAGGAACCCCTTGTTGCTATCCAGGGTAGGAGCCAGGCAGGAATCCTTTGCAATGTTAAACCCTATAACCTGTCCCAAAGATTTAAATTGTTGTAACCCAGGATTTGAGTTGTGTGTTACAGGAACTACTGTAGCAGGAACCACCCTAATCAATGGAGGACAAGCCTTAGGAGAAACAGAGCAAATGCAGCAGTGACCCAACCTGACCTGGCTTTGGTGCCCAGTAGTTCCGTCCAAGACAGAACCCCCTTCTGTCCTGAGTGACCACCTTAACAGATGGACCCCAAAATCATGGGCTAAATGAACTCAGTGGACATTTTAAAGACATTTCACATAGGCTAAGGGAATCATATCTATTAAAACAAAGGATGGGAAGGGTGGTGGTGGTTGTATTAGATTATATGGTACCTGAGCATGATGTAAATAAATGGTATGGAATAAGGGGTGGAGAATGTGCTGGTTTTGGCTAGGATAGAGTTAATTTTCTTCACAGTAGCTCATATGGGGCTGTGTTTTGGATTTGTGCTGAAAACTGTATTGACAATGCAGAGATGTTTTTGTTGCTGCTGAGCAGTGCTTACACAGAGCCAAGGCCTTTGCTGCTTCTCATCCCACCCCACCAGCCAACAGGCTGGATGGGCATAAGGAGTCAGGAGGGGACACAGCCAGGACAGCTGGCCCCAACTGACCATGCCATATGATGTCATGCTCAGCATACAAAGATGGGGAAGAAGGCGGCAGGAGGGATGTTGGAAGTGATGGCATTTGCTTTCCCAAGTAACTGTTATGCGTGACAGAGCCCTGCTGTCCTGGGGATGGCTGAACACCTGCCTGCCCATGGGACATGGTGGATGAAATCCTTGTTTTGCTTCGCTTGTGCCTGCAGCTTTTGCTTCACCTATTAAACTGTCTTTATCTCAACCCACGAGTTTTCTCACTTTTACCCTTCTGATTCTCTCTCCCATCCCACTGTGGGGGAGTGAGTGAGTGCCTCTGTGGGGCTTAGTTGCCGGCTGTGGTTAAACCATGACAGATGGACAGGTACTGCAGTGTAGGCGGGTGTAGAAGAATTCAGGTAGGCAGATAGGCCATGAGCTTTTTAAACCTAAAGTTTTAAAACATGTTCACATGTTCTCTCACATGTCATAAAGAAAGAATTTTGCCACCTTCCCTTTATGACCTTTCTTGCTTTTGCTGCCTGCTAAGCTCTAGTTTCATATAGTATTGCATTTTTGTGAAGAAAATTATTAAAGAATCCACCCCAAAAATCCAAGGCTAAGAAAAAGCTTATATTTCATATTGTGCATGAAAATTCATTCCACTTTGATATGTTCAGCAGCACGTTTTTCATACCTTATACCTGATAATCATATAGGAAATATTTTCTTCAGAAGTTGAAGGAAACCTACTCTTTAGATGTGTATTTACAGTAACCTAGAAAACACCTTATTTAGATGCTTTTTGCCGTAGGTTAGGAATACAGTTGATTACAAGATCCTGTATTTGTGTGTAATTGTGCTGTAGTTTTGATAGTTTTCTGGAAGAGCATGAACATTGGGGATTTTATAATAGTCAATACATGGTTCCCTCCTGCATATGCTTTAAATGTAGTTGAACAACTGTAATTGTTCAATTGTAATTTAAATTATAATTCCAAAATACTATTTTTTTAAGTTTGAAAATGATGTGAAAATGCTAATTAAAGCTCAACTTACAAGTCCTCCATTTCCATTAAAGAGTAGTGGAAGAGCCTGGAGTTTCCAATAAATTCATCACACTTTGCCTCCTTGTAGCTTTCCTTCAATTCTACTCCATTACCGTTGTTCATACTGCTGATATCTTCCTAAATAATTAATTCCCACTCTCACTTACTGCAACATATAGCTGTCTTGGAGAGAGTTCTGTATGTTCCATCCTGTTAGTCTTTCCTTGGGAGCAAAGCTGCATGGTGCCAGCCAACCCCAGGACTTAGAGGTTCAACTTCAGAGACCGTTATCTTGGGCTGACTGAAGCCAAGGTGCTTTTCTTACCCAGCTCTCCACCCCTCTCTTCTACCCAGCAGGCTTTACCACCTTCTCAAACATAAATCCTAAATGTGTATATATACTCTATTTCTGTCTCAGCAATTTTTAGATGTCAGGCTGCCACCCCTTTCTCCCTTGTCTTCTCCAAGGCCAAATTGGCTGGATTTGTAATTCTGTTATCCTGGGACAGACTAGCACACTCTGTCTCTACTAGAAGTTTTGGGGGGACAGACAGACCTTTTCCTGAAGTAAAATTGAGGGGAGTCAAACAACACTCCCAAAGCAAAGACAGAGGGTACAGGCTTTATTTTGTCAGTAAGACATTTCCTGGCACTGTTGATCAAATCAGTAAGTGGGTGATGTACTAACTTAATGAAAAAAAATCCGTTTTGAAAACTAACTGGTTTGGTTTTTTTGGAGACTAATGATTTCTATAGCATAAACATGAAATTAAGATATTTCCTTGTCAGGATTTGAACTCTATTTAAAGACAAGTAAGTGAAAAACTCCAGGATAAAATGTAATTCTTTAAAAGCTGCTTAGTAGACTTCCTTAGAAATTCTACAAAGAAACAGACCAGGACTACAATCTTTGTTAAGATGAAAGCAGGTGG
This sequence comes from Hypotaenidia okinawae, assembly GCA_027925045.1. Taxonomy (NCBI): domain Eukaryota; kingdom Metazoa; phylum Chordata; class Aves; order Gruiformes; family Rallidae; genus Hypotaenidia; species Hypotaenidia okinawae. Next base: position 112,476,532 of record BSDF01000002.1, on the reverse strand, counting down.
TGTTATTAAGGTACCTACATATCCATACTACTATCATGACCTTCTAATCAGTTCATTCCCTTCTTTAATTCACCTTTAACCCTGTCCTGTATGAGCCTGGCAGTCTGTGGGGTAGGAGCTCTACGTAGGGCTTTAATGAGCCCATGCAATCTTCAGAAAATAAGACTTTCTTAGGTGATGCAAGTCTGATTTCCTTGCATAAAAGATAGATTAGTTTAATGATCCTTTTGCTATAAGTACAGGAAAACGGCTGCATTGTTGCAACCTCCACAGTAAATGTAAAGTGTAAATATATAAACACATATACAGCTCTGTGGGCTAACTAAACCCAACCTTTTTATTTACTTCTGGATAGTGTTTGACAGAATAAGACAATAGCTTTTTAAAAATCTGCCTTACAAAATAATGTACAAATGAAAAAAAAAAGGTACTAATAAATTCTTTCATTTTCTTTTAGTTTTTCAACTGTTGGTTGATTTTTTACATGAAATTGTACCAAACGTGCTTCTCTCTGGAGGTGGCTGTTTAAATTAAGTAGAAATAAATGGCTGTCATCTATAAGAGGTTATTTGTGGGAGGCTTTTCTTTTTGCTTTTGTTTTTAAAGAAAGCTGGAAGGCAGATTTAAATCCTGTTCTATTATTGTCATTCTTTTCTGTCCTGAAATAATTATGTATCTTTAGAGAAAAAAACCCTCAAGGTTTATTATTTTACGTTCTCTGATGCGTGGAAAGCGCTTCACAGCAAGTGAGTATTTAATTAAAACTGCAAATAAATCTGAGCACATTTAATACCTGAACTAAATAGTTGTATTATGCAATTATTGTAATGCTTCTTTTCCAGTTATCCTGTACCTGATGTAGATGAACAGTTGTAAAACAGTCTGTAGATCTGATGTGAATGTGCTTAGAAGCTCATAAAACCCTGTTATTTTTTAATGTATTTAAACATACTTGATGTGAAACATCTCTACTTAAAATACTATTACCTGTTCATGTAAATGTGATTTTTGTTCTGATGAAATATTGCATATGATTTCAAGGGTCTGATTTTTTAAAAAATTGTTATGATTTATATTATCATTTAAAAGCCCAGACCCTGTATCACTGTACTCAAGGATATAATTCAGCTTTAGGTCAGCCTGGTGGTCACAGAAATGGTATGAAAATAAAGATTGCTTCAAACAGTCGTATTAATATGCAGTAACGTGAGAATTTATGTACAAGCCAGTGCTTTCTGATACTGTTGCTCTAATTTTTTAATGTTGCTGAAACTGTAATTCAAGCACTGTTCCTTTGTGTTTAATCTTTCACACTTAATTCTGTGAACAAAACAGTCATATTATAAACATGTGTGTGTATAAATATGTAAATTCAAAGAATGCAATTTGCTTGCTATTTAATCCAGTTTTGTGTCTGTATGACTTCATTGAACTTCAGTGGAGTTCAGGACATTTATTTGTATGTCCAAAATATAACCAGGCCATGGCTACTAAGGGTACCATGATTATGTGTTTCCTGGTTGAGGGCATATTCATAATGCTCATGTTGTATTTGGCTAGGATTTTTGTGTTTAATTTCCTTTGAAAATTAATAGTACAAATGTATTTGTTTGAATTTGCAGGCTCTTTTGAACCTGATAAATTCAGTGCCTGCCTCCCTGCTTCGCAGGGGCTGTAGAAAGGAATGACAAATTGCTCTCATTCTCACTTGGTAGTGTTTTCCATTCACTTTGCACAGGTGTAAATGACTACATGGGGACAAAGACAGTGACAAAGCAGGATTTGAGCTTAAAGTAGAAACACAATTTTTCTGGTACTTACGATGTGATGTGGTCGGGCTGGATTCCTGTCTATCTCTCAAAACAAGATTTCGGCAGTTGTGGACTTACCTGTTTCTACATATTCTCCTGTCCTGAGGATATTAGGGAATTAGACTTTGTTGCTTCATTTGGCCAATTAGCTGGCCCTAGGAGTGTTTATGTAAGCTGTTTTCTGGATGAAATTCAGAGGTCACACCTGAAGGCTTGTCCTAAGTGCAGGAAAAGAAATTCTGCTGCGTGTCTGTCCCTGGGTAACCCAGTGCGGCTTCCAGAAGGCTGCACAGTGTGTCTTCAGAAGTTTTTGGGAGTGATGATTGTGTATCCTCTGTGTACGTGTGTGTGTATGTACATATAGAAATGTGTAACTGAATAAAGACAGCAAATGCACATAAAGAATTTGCCTACTTTTCTTGAATTAAGAGTAAGGCAAAGGAAACGTCTTCAACCTGTGGAACAGTCTGTGTCTGAACTTGTGTTACTCTAAAGCATTTACATGGTTTCCCTTCAAATGTTCAAAAATGAAGTCACTGGGGACAAAACCAAATATTGAGAAGTATTTCAGTAGGAAAGTTCAGCTGATCTCTCACGAGTTTATTTCTCTATTACGATCTTCCATTTGTACATCAAATGTAACGGTCTTTCCTTCCTCCCTTCTTCTCTTCCTCCCCGTACCTTCTGAGGAGGCCTTCTGTGAGTACTTCAGAGTGCATTACCTTTCTTCCAGCTGAGGTCAGGATGTTTGAGGTTTTCTCTGACGGTAAAGCATGTTGGGGAATGGAAATGCTATGTTGGCTGGCAAAGGGCAAGGGATCCAGAGGTGGGACAGCATGGTCTGTACTGCAGAAAAGGTCTTTTGCATAGCTACTAGGTAGTGATTGAGCATACAAGTCCTTGAACTCAAATCCACCTCTATTTGCTGAGCCATGTTATTCTAAAATAATTACAATGCTGATTGTGTTGATTGCCTGTATTTGGGCTGCTCCAGTTTGTCTTTCCTGGCTTTGATCCAGGATTATCCCTTGGCTTCACTGGTCATTCAGGCTTAATTTTGTAATTAAAATAGAGCGTCCCAAAGGCCTTCCGAAATTGCTGTTGGAGCCCGAAGATCATCCGCGTGCCACGCTGTGTGGTGGGGCCCTGGGGTACTCCTTTGTGGGCAGCCCATATGCCAGGCGCAGGCTGGTGGCAGGCTTGGCAGCGGCACAGGGCGGCCGTCCTGGGAGCCTGGGGCAGCCGCGGGGACAGGGATCGGCACAGCCCTGTGCTCTGTAACAGAGTGCTGCCAGCTCCTCACCCCCAGCCACAGCGCCAGGGCTGCTAACCAGCTGCCTGCTGCGCATTGCTGCCAGAGGGCCATATTCCTTACAAAGTCCTGTTTTACAGCTCTCTTGTTAGAGAGAAAGGGACGCGGCTCTAAAAGGTTGGCATTTAGAGATGCCGCTGTATGGCTTGTGTTGAGTTTGTAATGGCTTTGAATAGCTCCACTTGATATCTGTTGTACTGAAGATTTCACCTAATTAGGACAACTGGTATATCTGTAGCTGGCCCAATTAAGTGGTCATAAAGTGTCATGAAGATAATAAGAGAGATAATATTGTTCTGAATAAAAATACCAGGGTAGAAATGCCTCAGTGCATTTAATCTGTTATCATCCTTGTTTTTAATCTTTATTTGGATACACTGTATTAAAGGACTATAGGGCAGAATTTCATCACCTAGTGAAAGCATCAGTTTTTACTGTCCAGCTGCATCCTCTGTATGCGTAATTCAATAATGCCTTGATCAAGCAGCTGTCCTAGCCACTCACTACTACTGTGCAATATCTTCTCCTTGTTAGATGTTGCAATAGAATCACCATCTAAATGAAGGATAACATAATTGTAAGTGGAGTTGTTGGGTAGTGTCAGAGGCAGAGGCTTTCTTTTCTGGAGAGGGAGCTACTTTGCTGGAGCTGTAGATTTCAATTGTTGGTAACCATAATGCCAAACAAAAGGTTATAACTTTATTCCAGGCTATTAAGTAATTAAGACATCTATTAAAAGGGTCTCCTAAAACTAAGAAGGTGTGTTTGTAGCCAGCTGTTCAGTCTGCTTTTTCTTCTCTTTCAACTCATTAGGAGAGAAACTTATGCACCCAAAAAAAAAAAAGGAAAAGCTTCCCAAATTTTCATTTAGCAAATGGACTAAATAAAAAAGATGGAGGGTTTTTTTTCCCCCATACTATAGGGACAGGAGTTAGTTGGTAATATTCTAACACAGAACAATCTAACAATCTAACATTAACATTCTAAACAGTGCTGAAGAGGTCATAGTTTCTACCCTAACATGTTGCAGATACACATAAAATTCTAATAAAAAAAAAGTGGAAGAAAGGGCAGTGCTTTAATGGGAGCACAAATGCACCATTTATTCACTGAGAGACCTTGACTCACTACTATGCCTTCCTATTATAAGCTTCAAACCTTGGTCCTCTTGAGGGCTCCTGGAGTGTTCAACAGCCTCACTTCTGCTGGTGGTCTCTTATGAACTGTGCTGCCACTGTGACTTGAACTTGAATCAAAGCAGAGATCTTTCCCAAGAAAGGCTTTATATTTTCATTAAAACTTAAAGCTTTTAATTAGGGCAAATACCTATGAAATCAATCTGTTGGAAAATATGGTTGTTTTATTGGTTGCATAAGCAATGCTTGGCTGCCTCTAACTATACTCCTTGGAAAGATGGAGTTGCTTTTCCTTACTATAGGGCCAGTAGTTAGTTGGTAATATTCTAACATTGAACACCTAATAATCTAACATTACCAGTTGAACAAAAAGATAGTTAACAATAGAATATGTCAGACTTCCAGGTCTGTAAGGTGAAATACAGAAAGTAGTACTGAGAAAACAGGTATATACATTGACAATATAGCATGGATTTTCCCATGCTGTGCTTCACCTTCACAGTGGCATGTCTTTGTCCAAGAGGGAAATGATAAAGGAGTATAATAACTAAATTAAGAACAAAAAGCACCATGGCACCCTACAGGGAAAGGAGAGCAGAAAGATGTGCCCTGAGGTTTAATCTCTTCTATGAGTTATTCCATTATCCAAGTTTTATGCTTAATATTATATATGTGGTATATACTGTAGAATAATATAGTCTCTCTGAACTAAGGTTCTCTTACATCAAGCTAAGTGCCATGCTACTTGGTGTCCTCTCTTTGCCCTCAGAAATGCTGAGTTCGTGGCCAATGCAATGACCCAGCTTCAATTCTAGCAATTGGGACACTCTCTTAGGAAATTGGAGCCATGGACTGCATATTCCTCAGATTTAGGAATTCATTGAATCCTGATTTCCATTTTCCTGGACAGCTGACTGAAAAACAAGACTATAGTATTAAAGCATCTGCCAGTCTTGCTATTCATATCTTCACTAATAATTTGCTAGGAGGTTGCTTCACTCTAGCAAAAGTGTAAAATGTTAGCAAAGTTTAAAACTTATGGTAAAAAAATCATAGTAGAAATAGGATTGATTTGGTCTGTTTTTAACAGTGAGCACAATCAACCCCTAGAATGGCTAAATAGGAATTGGAGTGCATTTCCCGTTACTGGAAACTTTTAAATTGACATTGGATGTTCTTCTAAGAAACATTCTCTGGGTCTATTACAGCTATTGAGATCTGAAGCAATAATTAATTCAGGGAAGTCCCATGACCTGTCAGACTAGATGATCACAATGGTCACTTCTGGTTTTAAAAATGTATGGAGTTCCTGGCTTCTGTGCTGTGAATGCCAATGAGACTGCCAATTAGCATGCTTTTTCTTTTTTTTTTTTTTTTTTTTTTTTTTGGATGTGGACACGTGCTCACTGGAAGCTAGGCTGAGACCACCAAATTAATTTTTAAGTCATTAAAATGCTTCATTCCCTGAATAATGATTGTCAGAAAACTCAATCAGAATGTAAAAGAGAGAGCATCTTATTCTTGGAACAAAAAAGCCTAAGGAAGTTGTATAAATATAATGCATCTTTTTTACCATCTCATTCTTTTCCATCACAGAATGTGATATATATAACTTGTCTAATCATCCATTTCATTTTTATTTTTATTCCTTAGAATAGAAAGAATACTAAGACAGTGCTTGATGGGGGAGGTTTTAATGCGAAAGCTGAGGACTAAATATCTAAGTAGTGGTTGATCCCTGATCTCGTGGGAGAGAGGATGTCTATTCAAAAGGCCGATACAAATACGAATAGTTAATCATCTTCAGTTTTGACTTTTTTTTTCCCGTTTCAGGTGCATGATATGTTTTTGCTTTCACTAAAATCAGTGGACTCATAATAATTGCTTTATACGTTAATGTGGTTTAAATAAAAAGGCATGAAGTACAGCTACGTGTTTGTATTGAAGGAAGGTGACAAGGGGAAATGACTTCCAAGTAACTGGAGGCTTTACATGTTAATTAACATGCATGTTCAGAAACATGAGATCAGTGACTGTGTTATATGCCTCTGGTGGGGCAAGCACGGCTCGTCAGCAAGTGGTACAGGTGGAATGATACCTCAGGTGCAGCACAGGGTTATGAGCTCTCTCTGCATGTTTGTTTTTATTTTAGTTGTACCAGAGGGTGCTGGTGTGCTTGGTACCAGAAGGGATTCACAGCAGCGGTTCCTCTGCTGTGGGGTGATGTTTCTTATAAAGCACACTGAGATGCTAAGGTGAAAAGTTCGATCCTGTGCAAAAATGAAATAAAGTTAATACTATCCTTTTAGCAGTAAGATAGGGATATTATTGCAAAATCTAATTTTACAATCCTTCCTTTGATTACTGATTTTACTCTTGCTGTCTCTGTGTCCTCAATATCCTGTAAACAGCACAGTAGAAAGGCCAAGTTAAATGAGAATATTAGGTTTTCTGGATTTGGTAGCAGACTATACTCTGACATGGTATGTTGCAGTGTTAGTTTTTCTGTTTATTTTTAAGTGGGTGCTGTCTCTAGGGCTCAATTTCTGCAATGCAATCTCTCCTCTTTAACGAAGTCTAATATTATTGAGTGACCAGAGAAATAAAGAGCACTTGTGATTGTCTTGCACTTGGCAAACTCCAACTCGCAATATGCTTGTTCCTCGAAGCCTGTTGCCATTCAGAGTACTAAAATTGAATTTGCAATTACTGACTAAGAAAAGCATCCTTGGTATTTTTAAAATGGTGCCCCCTTAGAATAATGGGGCCATTCACTTTTGTTTCATGCTGAACTAGTTTCTGAGGGACTTTCAAGAAATGAGACAGCTATTTCCCTGTTACCAATGGTTTGAACTGGGAGCAAGAAAGAGGAAAAGTCTATCCTTTCAGTCAAAGAGATTTCCAAATATACTACCATCAGCTTGTCTTTTCTCTGTGATAGATTCTAAAAATACAGAGGAGGAGAAGGCCAGCACTCTGGACAGTGCTGGGATGCTGCTTGGAAGAAACTCAGCTGCCTCAGTTTACAAAATCTCTGCTGTGGATTAACTCTGAGCCACTGATCTCATCTCAGAAATCTCAATGTGAAATCCTACTGCATACTTTAGGAGGACTACCTTAATCAACGTGTCTCAGCATTTTAATCCTACAGCTACCTGTGTTGTCTAAGGAGAGGAAAAATGAGATGACCTTGTGCAGTGCTACAGCAAGATGTTTCATCTCATTTGAGTTGAAAAGAGCTATTTAAAATGTCCTTTTATTACTTTTAATATTGTTTACCTGCTCACGGGTTTGGGAATCATGTAGATGAGTTTTCCAATGTCTTATAAACCACAAATTGCCCATAGACCACTCATTCACACAGTTAACACTTACCCTCAAGAAAAATAAGCAAAAGACTCTGGTGACTAGACCTTTTGCATTGCAGTAGCGGCTAAACCACTGCCAGTTCACAGGGCTACCAAGAGTATTCTTTATGCAAAGGAATCATTAGGTGTGCTATGACCAATGACCTCCCTTTTGTCGGGACTTTGATGACAGAAAGAAAGACATAGCTGAAATGCATTTGTTGTACTCAACATAGCTGGTGGATGTCAGCAGCTGATGAAATTTAGAACATCTTCTGGGACAAAGTTTGCATAGACAGTTAAGACCGGAATTTGTATAGGCTTCGGTATTTACATTACTATGGCACCTCATCTGTAAGCTCTTTGGCATTCCTGTCTAAACCGGAGAACTGAGCCTTGCAGGGGTTTTTTGTTCCTACTACAGATAGAAAGTCTTCTGCCAGACTCACCTTACAGATGAAGGTAGTTTCTGTGATGGATCATTTAGTCTCTGAAACTGATTTTTAGCTGATTAATCTGAGTTTTGCTTCCGTATAGAGGTGACTGGTTGTAACAGTAGATATTTTGCTCTGTGTGAGGGTGTTCTGGGGATCATGTCAATCATTTGGTTTTATAATACAACTGCATATAATCCATCAGTGACGTCATTATGCCCAGTTTCATTTTCCAAGGTGAAAAATCCCTTATTGACACATAGATTTTATTCTTTCATTGACTCACAAAACAATTTAGGTTACATGAGCTCCATGTAGTAGCCCAACTTCCTAGTTAAACCAGCGAACACACCAAATTCAGACCAAGGTCTTGTCCATGTGAGTCTGGGAAATGCCAGTGATGTAATTCTGCAGCCTTCCTGGGAACCATGTTCCAGTGCTTCATCCCTCATTGTGCAACTATTTTTTTTACTTATGTCCACCTGGATTTTTCCTTCCTGCAACTTGAGACGCTTTCATCTTACCCTTTCACTGCACATTTGCAAGGAGGGCCTGGCTCTATATTTCCTTCATCTTGTCGTGGCTTGGACATGTACTGCACAACCACGTTGCATATTGTTTTTACTTACTCTGTTGATAAAAATAGTGGTTTCTTTGCATTTTTCTTTTCCTTTGGTGTCATTTTCTTTGAGAGCTATTACAGCAAGAACATATAAGTGTAAGACCCCTAATTAGCCTTCATGATTATCTTAATGTTTTTTATGGATTCCACCAATTCATTGTGAAATGTTTGCACATAATTTAAAGTGATTTCATCAAAAATAAATGAACACGGTGGGTTTTATGAAGCATTAGTGTTGCTTCTTTTGCTTGTTCACTTAGCATTTTGCAAAACGTAGTGATTCCCAGAAGGCATACCAGTTTTCAGTAGCTCAAATCAGCAAGGTAAGGTTGTTGCATTATTTGCTAGTTAAAATAATTCAGAGCCTAAACATACCATTACCTATACCTAGACGTCTCCAAGATACTTTATTATTAATCACACGAAAAAAACAACAACAGAAGTAGCTTAATGGTATGGGTTACCAAAGATGTAATACAGCAAAATTTGATGGACCAAATCAAGCAAAGCTTAGTAATGGAATAGATCATAACAAAATATATGAAAAAACTCCACTTTCAGTGAAACCACTTTTCTCTGTGTAAAAATAAGTTGATGAGAATATTGTCTAGGAAACAAGCACTTCATATTGAACATGGGCTTATATCCTTCACACACTTGTCAAGTAAAAAAATTTGATTGTGCTTTATGCATGTGTATGTACACATTTGGACTGTCCAGAGTTGTATGCATGTGCATAGCTGTGTATATATGTATATCCAGATGCTTGCTTCTTTTGTGTGAAACATCTGCAATACTTAAATACTCCTATCTGACTTGCCTAGGTCAGATAGTTCTAGTGAAAATAAATCAGAATATTTGTCTGCTTACTACAGATGAAGGAACACCTCATATTATACAATGAAACTGTTCTTTGACAGTACGTGGTAAATAAGTCTGAAATACAGAATAAAAAAAAATTTGTTGCTCACAAATAGAAATGGAAATAGAGACTCCTTTGTTCTGCACAAACTCATGGACGCCATCACATGCACAATGGGTTGTGAAGAAAGTGCACTTCAACTGCATTTCAGTCTCTTCTAGTACAAAGAGATATCACAGCCACATTAAAAATAAAATTAACCTATGTCCAGCTGGTCATTCACTCGTCATTGTGATAAGCTGTACTTGCAATACCTGTGGCTCTGTGACCTTGCTAGGCATTCCTGATGTGTTCTGGTGTTCTTTAGCAGCTGGTTACTTGGGCATTGAGAGAATGTTGCCTTTTTATGGACGTCATTGTTGATATGCCTAAAGAAGGGTTTTTTAACCCTCAAAAGGCCTTGAAAATTGACAACTCTTGTTCTGCTGCAGCACCAAATCTGGAAATTTAAATTTTGTGCAGGTAAAGAAATAGTGCAAAGTACAAAGATCTGATCTTGTAGTTAAGATCAGAAAGCCCCAGAGCCAGACTCTGTTCTAATCAGGCCACATTTTTCTCATGTTATAATGGTGGACTAATTCTCTGTTCTGCAAGACCTCTCTGTAAAATCTTAATATTCGTGTCCCCCTCTATTTGTGTATAGAGATAGCAGACTCCTCTAATCAACCCCTCTGTGTTTTACCACCTACTACAAGTCCTACTCAAATACAAATTGTAGCAATAATTAAGGGGGACAAGTCATTTCCTGCTCATTTCTGGTCCACGCAAATCCACACATCTGAAAACGGCTGGACTGCTCGTGGGATTATCTTTCTACCCACAAGCAGCAAAAGTTGCTCTGAGCAGAGAAGACAATACATTTTTGATTAGAGGATACCTGTCAGATTGCAGTAGGCTAATTTAATAGCACCCACCTGAAAGGCATTAGCGTTAATCTGGGATACATCAGGACGATGAGCTAATGACAATTTACCATTTATAAAGGTATTTACAGTCCCCAAGTAAATATAAGTATTTAAAGCCAGAAAATAAATGCATCCAGGAAAACCACTTTCCCACGCATACCAATAAACAGCAGAAGTTCTTGGTTTCATAGGCAGTGCTGTCTCACCAGGTATCCACTTATTCTACCAATAGCTTGAAAGAAAATTACAACAACGTGATTAGTGAATTCATTAGATTCAGATGAGAGGAATATTCTCCTTGCTGCATTTGCAATGTTCTACTTGAGCACTGGGTTGCAGTGCTCTCAGAAGCCTCCAATCATCCTAATGCCCTCCCTAAACTTTGCAACATAACCAGATAAAAGGTAATTTGGGCTTATCTTTAATGTCTGTATCTTCTCAGTGGAGCTGGCAGCAAGTATGAGTACAAGTTGCTGATGTGATTTAATTCAGCTAAGAGGATCCTCAGATCCACCCTCTCTCCTTACTCAGGAAGCTCTGCTCGCATACCCCCTTGCAGCCCAGGACCCCTCCCAGCATGTTCCACAAGTTGCCTTGTCACTCCTGCTTTCATGCATACTCCAACTGTACAGAAATTGAAGAATAACTGAAGGGAACTTTGATGTCACAAAAAATGGGTGGGAAAATAAATTATAAAATCTCCTTGTGCTGTCAGTCTATTGGCACAGCACAATTTCAGTATTTGAGTGGCATGCCATACCATCTGGAAAGAATCTTGGTCATGGTATCCTCGTTCCTGCGAGGTGGATGAAACTGTCTGTGGATGATCTGAGTGGCTCCTTTCTTTCTTTAAACGGAATTTTCAATTTCCCTGTCAGCTGCCAAAGATACAGAGGCAGAGAAACTAACTAGGATGCCATTCGGATCTTGTGTTATTTTGTCCACTGAGACCTCTTCTGTAAGAGGAACAATTGATTGCTGTTATAACATGGTCAGGCAAACCGGTAGCAGTGTGCTTACAATTCCCTCCCATGGCTACTCCACGGCAGCTCTTCAGAAATGAATAACCAGACTAAATATGCTCTTGTTGCTAGTGGTAATGGTGGGGTAACTAAAATTCAGAGTGAGATTTTTCTACTGTAGGAAATGGGGGCAGTAGTAAAGTAAATCCAGTTGCATCATGAGTGAAGGGGTTATTGGAGCTGCTTTTACTTGTCATCCTGGAGATACTTGGCTGAAGCTGTTTATTACTACATTTTCAAGAGGAGTAGATTTTGTTCTTTCCTGTACATCACTTTTAAAATGTGTCATAAGCACAGTCTTTTGTGCCAGATAAAGTGGCAAATTTGAGGCCTCTCGCTTCTCACACAAAGAGCTGAAGCAGCCCAACACTGCAGCTCCCCCCAAATAGTCTGGGATCTCCCTCCCCATCATGGGCACAGTCATTCTCCAGGAAAGCCTGCTCTCATGTATTACCTAGTAGCTGCAGTGAATCGGGAGTGTGGAAATCCCTGACTTCATTTGGGTCAGCAGGGCATGTGGCAGGAAGAGAATGCTTTGCAGAATATTCATTAAGGGAAGAGATCTCTTCTGTATCAGACTGAGTTAGAAACTATTTAATAAAGAATACAAAAATGAGATAATTTGATCAGTGTGCTAATGGTCCCACCCATCCGCAGTGGTGAAATGATCTCTCTGTATTTGATGTCATATGTGAATTTGCTGGTCTAAGTTTAGCTTCTAATGGACCATGTCTGACTGTTCAGATGAGCAATTGTCTTCAAAAGAGGCCTGCAGTTGTAAAATGAATGCATCCTGCTGGTCAAAATCCAGATTCATTTCACCATTTATCATTAGAGATACTATTTGGTACTTAGCTATGCACTTAAAAAATAGAAGAGGGGAGCTGTTTTGTAAGATGAGATAGCTCTTACTCCTGTTGTTAAACAGATTGTGATTGTGGAATAACGGGAAGGCTTTCAAGAATGTAGAAGAGGTTTCAGAAAGAGGTTTTTTTTTAATGCCTTCTTATAAGGTTTTTTTATAAAGACTTGTCTTGCGCCTGTGGAAGTCAATGGAGATTTCACTTGGAGTAGGTTTAGACCCTTTGTATTTGCAAACCTCAAATGTACTTTCAGCACAGAACAGACAGGCAAACAACTCAGTATTTGTCCACAGTATGAAGAGAGCACTGAAGTCACAACACTGCTGTCAGTATATAATGGGGGCTCTGTAGTGCTGCTGCACTTAACTCTTTTTGCTCAACGGCAATGAACTCAACAGTCTGCAGTGCTTTAGAAAATGAGATCAATTTGTAAAACTTGCTGTGAAAGTACTTATCAAAATTTCAAAACATATTTACTGCTTTGACTTCAGTAGAGCTTATTTACTGCTTCAAGTAGGGAGGGAGAGCATCTGTTTCACTAAAGTGGTTATTATTTTTTCTGAGAAGAACTGCAGCCCCGATGCCATGTACATCTTTTCACTTTCTGCTGTATCAAGTTTAGGCCTGGTCATAGAACCTTTATTCATGTGGGTAATGCATTTCAGAAGAAAAAAACGCCTTTAAGTTGAACTAGATGAGCGGAAAGGTATTTAGGAGTGACATTTGGATGGGGCAGACTTGCTGACACTGCTGGTTGGGAAAGGGTGGAAAAGCACCCCAGCAGTGAGGGAGAGGCCCAGTGACCAGATGGTTGAACTGAGAAACTCTGCAGTACTCATCTTGGAGAGGGGAAGGCGAAGACAAGTGAAGTCCTATATGCATAATTGAAGTTGAAGAAATCCTTTCATTGGAAGATGGCTCTTCTGACTTGTGAGGGAAGCAGTAGATACCTGTGAATCACTGGTAAGGAGAGGTGTGTTGCATTGCAGGCTGGCTGGTTTGGAAGGTGCTAGGCTTTGCGCTTTCTGAAGTGGGAGGAGACTGAGATAATAAAGGAAGGGATTGACAGTGGGCTGGTGACCTGTGCAGCAAGGAGGAAAAACATCCTTGGGATTTTTCACAGGGATGCTGGGACAGGGAGGGATGTCAAGATGTTATGGGATAGTCAACAAAAGTTACCTTCCTAAAAGGCAGGAGTCCAGGTTTATTAATCTCCTCCTCTGCTTTTGAAGGGCAAATGCTCTTAACATATGTTTAGAAATAATAGATTGAGATTTTTCTATTCTTTGTGCAAATGAAGTGTTTTTATCTGAAAAAACAAAAAAGAATTTTACTATTTATTTTCTTCTATCATTTATTTCTCATGTATTTCATAAGTTGAAGCACTGGATCAAAAGCAAATTTTGCTAAGCTAATTTTCTTAGGAGCACATTTCCTTATATTTTCTTAGGTATTCTTTATAAGACATTCTACTCCATTTCTGAATCATGTATGACTTACTGGATGGAAAATGGATGCCTCTAGGAAAAAGTCATGAAATATTTTGCTTCGTGTCAGGACAGTTCTGTAGGCCTATCATGTTGGTTCTTTTACTGTCACAGTTTCGTCACAGTTTCATCACAGGGGAGCATGTGGATAAAAACACTTTGCTTTTTTAAGACTTCATCTGCTTCTGTGACTAATTCCCTGTTGTTTACAGCATCAAATGTAGTTCTAGTAAAATGACTGTCATCACAGAGAAATATAACTTCATCTGGGTAATCAGCAGCAGAAGAGACAGATGAACTTCTGAGAAGCAAAGATGTTGCTTTTTATATCAGTATCAAAATGGGAGAAAGGTAAAATATAGGCCATTTGACAGAAGTCCTTCTAAACTGAATACTTTTCAAAGTTTTCTGCAAGCATTCAGTTGCTCCAGAACAGGTGCATTCATTTCAAGAAAGCTTTATTGAGTCTGAGTCAGATTTTAACAAATCTGATGACTGCCATCTCTTCAGAGCTTCTCTGAAGTGGATTTTGTTCCCTTAAGTCATGATTTTATTTCCCAAGGATTTCTTAATCAATGTCTCACTTCAAATTTTTGAATAATTCCTTTGCAGCTTGCTGTAGGGAACCTTGAATAAACAAATATGTAATGCATAAATGTTATGCTAATTCCAATTTTTGTATCATGTAATTAGATGGAAAATTAATAAGCAGACAAGATTAAGAATTAACTGATAACTGTATTGTATTTCCACAGTGAGTGCTAATAGGGATAAGCTGGCAGTTCTGCAGTGTCCCCTTTGCCCGATCTGTCTCTGCTCTGTGCTGTGTACATGCTGATGCTTTGCTTTGCCTAATGGTAAAATTCTTTACACCTTTCTCTCCTTTCCCCTTTGATTTTTCCTTTGGTATCACCAAATTCCAGCTCTCCAGATATTGTGTGTGCTGATCAATGCACTCTTCTTTTTCTGATATGCAAAGTGGAGCCACCACATCACTTCACTCCCCTCCTTCCCTGAGTGTCTTCAGACGCTGCCTTCCACAGCAGTGCCTTTTTGTCTTGTGTGGCACTGGCTTGATGCATCTCTCACAGCCTCAATGCCAACAGTTTAGGAATGGGAACTGCCTCCAAAACAGTCTGCCTTCCAACTCTACCAACCCTTCACTGCTTCGTGCCATCCACAAATGCCTCTCTGTCTCTCTTCTAGTTGCTTTCCATCCCTTCCTCCCACAGTGACTGTTAAGCTCCTATGCCTCTCACAAGTAACATCAGGATGGAGCTGAAGGGAGGGTGCAACTCCTCAGTTCCTGTACACCAAGTCCATGTTGGTGTGCATGCTGTATTTGGTGCAGGAGTGCTCCTTGATGCTTGTTGGTGGCACCTTTATTCTGCACTAGCCTGTGGCTTTGCACACCTTGTCTCCGTTGCCCCAACTTATTCAAGTCACAGAATATCTCGTAGTGTAGAGTGCAGCAACATTAAGGAAGTGATGACCAGGATGACCTGAGCTGATGGTGTATGTACTTGGTATTTAAATAGCTTTCTTGCCATGATCAGGAAGCCAGTTTAAGTTCAGCCTTCTTTATAGTAATGATTTATTTGGAGGATTTTATGCAAAATATCTCAGACTATTTAGTATCTATTAAAAAAAGGCAGTGTTTTGCTCCAAGAAAGAAACATTCGATTTAAAATAATTATAGTTGCAAGTTGTATTTACCTGAGATTTTGAAAGCTTGTACAATACCTTCAGCAGACTAATGTCAAGATTCCCTATTCAGTCATTAATTATTATTAACTGTTGCAAAGTGCCTCTAAAGGGGTATCTGCTGGGTTTCTTGTATCAATATAAAAATTGTAAGGGCCTGCATGTTGCTATGATGTGTCCAGCTGACCCCATGTTGCAGTTTTGCATGGCCGGGTTCTGGTGGAGGAATGGGGGCTTCAGGGGCGGCTTCTGCAAGAAGCAGTCAGAATCTCTCTGCAGGCCTGACAGAGCAAACACCAGCCAGCTCAAGGCTGGAGTTGCTGCTGACCAAGGCCGAGCCCACCAGCAATGGTCATGGCCCCTCTGGGAATCACAGTTAGAAGAAAAAACCCACAAGCAGTCGATTTTTGCCCCCAGAGAAGGGAGTGAGATGTAAGGAGCTGTGCAGACACCCAGGCCAAGTGGAGCGGGGGAAGGAGGTGCCCCAGGTACTGGAGAGAAAGATGCCCCTGCAGCCCGTGGAGAAACCCATGGTGGAGAGGGTGTCCCCCTGCAGCCCATGGAAAAGGATGAGACCCCACCTGCAGCCCGTGGAGAGGCCCCACACTGGAGCAGGTGGAAACATACAGGAGATGCTGTGACCTGCATTGGAGCAAGTCCCTGCCAGCACTTGCAGCCCATGGAGAGTGACAGAGACACAGAGATGAGCGAGAGAGAGATCGATCCGTGCTGGAGCAGGTAGCCTGGGGGAAGGACAGGGGGGCTTGTGACTCCATGGAGGACCAGGCCTGAGAGACTGAAAGAAGTTCTATGATTTATGATTGTGTCCCATAGCAGTGACCCATGCTGGGGCAGCTAGTGAAGAGCTGAAGCCCCATGGGAAAGGACTCACCCTGAAAAAGAAGTTTGTGGAGGACTGTCTGCCGTGGGTGGGACCCCACACTGGAGCAGGGGCAGAGTGTGAGGAACGTCCCCCTGGCCCCCAGCTAAGAAGGAAAACAACTTGTGATGAACTGACTGAAACCCCCATTCCCCCAGTCCCTGTCCCTCCCCATGCCACAATGTGGGGGAAGAAGGGAGAGAAATTGTGACTAAAGTGAAGTCTGCTAAGAAGGGAGGGGCGGGGGAAGGTGCTTTAAGATCTGGTTGCACTTCTCATTACCCAACTCTGGTGTCACTGTGTGTGCAGTGCAGTGTAATAAATTAGTTTTCTTTCCTTTATTCTGTGTTGAGTACATTTTGCCCATGACGCTGATTGTGGAATGATCTCTCCCTGTCCTTATCTCAACTCCTAAACCTCTCAATATATATTTTCTCCCCTGTCCAGCAGAAAAGGGGAGTGATAGAGAGACTTTGGAGGGTGTCTGGCCTCCAGCCAAGGCCAAACCACTACACCCCACTCTCCACATGTTTCCATATAAACGGCTGAATGTGCCTGTGTTCTGCAGGCAGGGCTGGAACAAATATGGAGAAGAAATTGAGCAAGCACAGGATATTTCTTCATCCAGTCTTTTTAAACATATGAGATGCATAGTAAATTCTGTGAATGGAGCTATGGCACTATGGAGAGGGTAAAATCCGCATGAGGCATCAATGTGATTTTTACTGGCAGGAGAAGAATTTGATCACTAAGTGACATGCCAGCCATATGACAGCACTTAAACAGTTCCTGTCAATCAGCTACTATGTGTCAGTACCCTTATTTATCCTTTCAGGGCATATATCCATTTACATTATCATCATCTGAAAGAGAGAACAGCATTACTGAAAAGAAAAGCCCATGCTGGTAACCAAGAGAAAGGGAAACAAAAGGTATGTATGCATGTCATGGTAGGGGTTTCTGGTATCACTTATGGGAGAAGCTATTTAGGGAGAAAAAACCAAACCCCTGAAAATGTGTCTAAAATTTAGATGGGAAACAGGAAGAAACAGAAGAGACAAAAGTGCACTAGAACTTGAGGCACTGCTGCCTGACTATTCTAGCCTTATGTAGCTAATATCCTCATCTGTGGAGATGTCCTTCCAAGCCATTTGCTTGATTTTCAACTGTAGCCCCAATCCAGTGAATCACTTAAACATATGCATAATTTCAAGCATGTATTGTTAAGAGATTAGAAAGCAGTTACAGCTTGTCAAACCTCCTCAGACATGGTCAAATCCCTTCTCTTCATCACAGGCCTCCAGAAATAGCTGCATCTAACCAGAGGAGTGGTTCAGAAACCATGGAACCCATTTTTGTGCAGGGATGAGACCTGTGTGGGCACTTGTCCCTGTCCTCCGCACACATTTCTTTCCTGGGTAAGGACACATGCATGTACAGGTTAGATAGCAGCAGCAGCATGTACTGAATAACCAGGATGCCAGGGTCTTAAGAAGTGCGCCTGGAGGTTCGTCAGTTCTCTGGGCAATACTGTCTAAAAGAGACATGCTTCCAAAAAAGGTATTACCTGAGTCCTCTTATTTCTCTTCAAGAGAGAGAAGAGCAACACATACATGATGGAGAATACTGAACTGTGTGATTTGAATGTAAGTAGCAGATGACAAGTTGGGCATTTTCTCTGTCCTGAGAACAGTGACCACAGTTCAGTGGCTTGTTTGAAATCCTTCATCCCTCCTCTTCTTTTTGAGATTGCTTAGATCAGTTATACACCCAGAGTTCATTTTGTTCCTTTTCTCCTGTTTGTAGGCATGTTTTGTATTGTAAAGAAAAAGAAAAAATTAAAAAGGAAAAGATCTCAGTGAAAGCCTGTTCCTATGTACTTTACCAGTATGTTGCTACACAGCAGTTTTTTTTGAGATTAAGAAGGTGCTGGGGGACACACAACTATTTGTGTAACAAGCTGTTTGAAGGCGTGATTGACACTCGAGTGGCTTTATGTATCGCTCCTTACAATGTTACTGAAAGGCTTCAGCAGCACAAGCCTTCATTCAAATAGTAGGCAGGTAGCTAAAATTGCTTGCCAGTGGGTCACTAAGTAGATGCAGAACAGTGTGGCCTCCTTTATTAATTTCTGGTGTAAAAAATACAGCAAATGAGCTGCACAACCTTTACCGAGCAACCAACTGAATCATAGGAACAAAGCTGTTTGTAGCAAATGAGGAAAGGTCATTTGACTCACTCAAGCTCATTAGTCCTATTAAATATTGCCCTTATCCAGCACTGAGTAGATAGTTGCACATCCTTGCTTCCAATGCTTCATCCTCTAGACCATGCCTTACAACTAAGTTTGTCCTCAGTAAGTTCCTTTGGAAAACAAATTAAAAAACAAAACAAAACAAAAACCCCACAAAACAAAACCAAAAAGCAATCAGAGATCCTTATTTAAAAAACAAATTAAAATTCTCAGTTACTTATGCTCTCTTCAGGTTTGCAGAGTTGCTTCTGTGAGGATGAAAGTGGTAACTCAAGGCTATTTATTTTTGTTCTGAAACAGTATTTTTTAAAGACATTAAGTTAGAAAAGTGTGTTTTTTTCTGCACAAATGCAGAAGGCTTTGGTAATGAAAGCAGGATGCTATATGGAGAACTAATTGTAGACCTCATCATGCTGGAAACTTCATATGTCTTAAAAACATTGTGTATTCTTAAGTGGAGAACCATCAAGCAGCTGACTACTTACTTGGAGAGTGTGAGTCTTTGGTTGGAAACAAAATCTGGGGGGTTTATTGACTTGTTTGGTGAAGGGCTGCTTCTCTGATCTAAGCAGCCCTTGCTGTGCAGAACTGGCTCACAATTCACTGAGAGCAGAGAGAGAAACAGCAACATGAAGCAGGAGCTGCCAGCCGCTTGGAGACAGGACAACTATGGGTGTGCTACTGCTGGGAACTGGGATTTTGGAAGGCATTTTATGCTGATGCTATCAGGCAGTGATGTAGGCTGGAGTGAGGGAAGAAAAGAAGAGTCCTGTTCAGAAGTTGTATCTGCAGTGAACCAAATTGCTCCACTGTTATCTGTGATAAAACATTCCTTGGCACCAAAGGGAGCAGAGATGGATGAGGACAATCAACATGGCTTTCTCATTAACACTCTTGGTTTACTTGTTGCTGGAAATCTGTCGCTTGTGAAAAGGAATTCCAGTGGATGCTAACAGGAGAGACCAACAACTAAATCGCACAGCAATGTGGAAAAAAGATGAATTACAAAGTGAGAAACCAGTGGCTATTGTAGGTAGTTGACATGACTTACAGCAAGCCTGCACTGATGTCAGTGAACCTCATTCTCTAGCTAATTCAAAGAACTCAACTACCTTTGACCCTCATGTCAGTTATTAAATCTGACCTTTGGTATTCATCTGAAGGGTGTGCTGAACTTTGGATAGCAGCAAGAAGTATGTTGAGGTGCATAATGCACACTGCTTCTGATGTGTCAGCTGGCCACTAAGTCATATGGCTAGATCTTGCCTTTTCTGCACTGGCAACCTGAATCCTAACCAACAGCCTACCAATACAAACAGTTAAGGCCAGGATTTACAAATGTAGCTGCCTGAACTAAAGCATTAAGAGAGGGCAGACTGCCTCAGCATGTTCTAACAATTTGCTAAGTTTTTTTACTCTTGGCAGTAAGGAGCCAGAAACAGAGATGGAAAGTGGAATTATGTCACTGGATGAGAACAGTTACACCAGAGCAAACCAAAGGTCCGCCTAGTCCCCATCATGTCTAATACCCACTGAATGCTACAGATGTAAGGAGAGGTCAAGCATACAAGGTACTTCCTCAATTTTGGGCTCCTAGCTGTCCTCTGCTTTCATGTCTGGGAATTTCCCAAGGAAAGTCCCATCCTCTTCATTCTTTGTCTTTTCTACCTAGGTTGCAAGCCCTTAGGCTGGGTTTCATAACTGTTCAGTACACACTAGACATGTGTGATGTGTGTGTGTGTGTGTACACATCACATACATGTTGGAAGAAGAGCTGGTTTCACTTTTCCTGAGATGAAACGCATAGAACTTCACAGAGCCAGCGATCTGGCATTGCTCAAAGCAGAACAAAATGATAGAAAGCATGTTTTGACTCAAACTGTTCTTATTTTTTTCTTCTTTCCCTGAAACCCAATAACAAAAGATCTTTACCGCTGAGTCTCCATTTGCCCTTATAAAATATCAATAATAGTTCTGCCCACTTGCTTGTCCACAGTTATCTCTTTGTTCTTTTTCTCTTAGGTCTTTAGGGAACTCATTTAATGTGCAGTAGGTAAGAGGAAAAGAGGATTTTGGCAAAAAACCATATTGAAGGTATTTTGATGTGAATCCTCTTTCCTGTCTTCAATATATTGCTGATCTTCACAGGGGGAGAAGTCTGAGGAGAACTGTAGCAAATACTACTTCAGCTGCTTTGTTGCTTTATCTTTATGTTTCATGCTTATCCTCTGTTTTCCTAATCTCTTTCTAATTTTCAGCTTTATATCATGCTGAAAACTTCTCTCTGAACATGAGATGACTCCAGCATAGCCCTCCATGGAAGGGCTGCTCAGGAGGGTCATGACATAGTGATCCTCCTGTGTGTCTCCTGCTATTCTCCCGATGAGAGAGCATAGAGGAGCAGTGCACTCCCTCTGCTGATTGCATCCTCTGTTCTCCTCTTCCCTGCCAGCCTACACACTCTTTGCTCTACCTCTAAACACACCTTGTCCCTCTACATGCTTATCAGAGGTCAAAAGCATCGCTCTAAGATGACAGTCTCTGCACTCTTTATCACTCTGTCATGGTCAAGAGCCCCATCCCACATGGGCAGGTATACAACCATGTAAAAGGAGTTATCCGGGTCTTGCAGTACAGGGAGCAACCCACTGGCACAGGGGATGAAATACCTTTGGTAAAGCCAGGCAGCCTTTTTCAGATGCACTGGAACATAAAAGTAATTTCAAAAAATACAAGGAGAGAATAGAGTACTCTGGTTGTCCTAACACAAGGTCAGTAGATATGTCAGAAGGCAAAGGGTTACCTGACAAAAGTGCATGAGCATTAATACTGAATTTTGAATGTCTTGGTATTTGAAATCCAAATGTCAGAGTTTGGAGAAAACACTCTGCTATTGACGTAGGCATTGACTGGACATCCACAGGCCAAACATCCCCCTTCATAAAATAAACATGTTGTGGCAGTCAGTTTAGACAAAGGCAAAAAAAGGGTGCTGACGTAAATGGCTGTTATTGAGTGTCTCCCTGTATTTTAAGATACAGTTTTCATAGGTACTTGGGTGACTTATTTTTAACCGAAAAGATTGTTTGAGGAACAAAACCTACCCTAGAGGTAGGGATGGTGGCAAATGGATCAAGATAATGTAACTAATTCAACACAAGGAAAGAGGGGAGCCTGTGAAGCTCAAAACTAGTTTTAAAATCCGAACTGTCACAGCCAAGGCTTGTGTTCATTCTTAAAACCCACTGGAAGTAACTTTTCTTAATTTTGACCTGTTTGCTTTTCACTTAAGTAGTTTCAGTTACTTTCTACTGATTACCACGAGAAGCTGTGTTCTCTTGTGCCATATGTTCTTTGGTGCCTGTTTGCCAGCCCCCGCGTGTGCGCAGTAGATTGCACGAATATTAGTAGAGTGGGAAAAGGGGGCTCTTCTGCCCTCTTTACCAAATTATTCTCCTGTGCTTGATTCCACTGGAGGTCATCAAGAGAAAAAACTTGTTGTGCTTGTATTTCACCATGAAACTGAATGTGAAGCTAGTCTGAAGAGTGAATGAATACTGCCACTTACTGCTGCTGTATAGGATGAGTTACAGTATTTTATATGTCATGCCTTCTGAGTCACATTTGCTTAGGGGAGATGTCTCTTGCCCTCAGTGGATAGGTATTGAGAATCAGAAATTCCCTATCCACTCCGCCTATCTCTTGTAATGCTGTAAAGGACTCAGGAACAGTCTGTTCCAACAGCCAAGGGGTCAGAGGAGCAACTCTTGACATCTGAAGGAGATCACTGTGACTCTTACTCTATTAGTTGGCACAGGATCGAGTAGCTTGGGGGATTGATGGGAAAGGGAGCATCTGGTCTGTACCCTGTGAGACTGCAGCTGGAAGCAAGTTAGTGGCTGGTGTCAGGGACGGGAAAAGCAATGGAGGGAAAGAAGAGAGACTGCTGTGAAGCAAAAGAACCCTCAGCGCAGAGCAGCAATCACGCATTGGGAAACCAAGGCAAGTCACAAAGACATCAATTTGGATAGCGATTGTGGAAACAAATCATCAGTTTGGAGACTTCAGCAGTGGAAAAAATGACAACTTAATACTCAAGATGTAATACAGCACCACATTTTCAGTTGTACTGTACTTTGAGCTGCCCACATTAACAACGTTCTTCCTGCTAAATCCTTAGTCCCTAACGCACAGCCTGCTCATTTATAGAGAGCAAAAGCAGTCTCTAAACCTTCAGGCAAGAAGAAATTGCCATAAAGTTACTGAGAAAGTGGAAATGAATGCTTTACTGCTGATATTCCCAGAAATGAATAAAATTACTATGTAATTAGTTAACCAATTTTCTAGCTGGACAGAGCATGCACGGTTGTGGTACTGCTCACATATTAACTTTACTATATACTTGTTGAGCTTAAAGTTGGGGTCCCCAATAAGAAAGTTAGAGGAAGGCCTGGGGGTGTAACAAGTCCCCCTTTTTCTGCTTGAATTGATATAGACATAATGTGAATTGCACTAGTACCTTCAGAGATCGATTGAAGTTTTTATCTGAGCTAGTATTCATACTAATAATAGCCTAATAATAATTTCTTCTAAACTTAGCAATTAGCAAAAAGTAATTGCATTTTCTATAAACCAGTAGTTTTTTAAAAAGTAGATTTTATACATATATATGTTTTATGTTGTTGAACAAGCCATTTTGAAAGTGAAATATATTGTGAATGGAAGTGGGTGAAAAGATACTGTCTCATTGCCTGTATTTTCTGCTAAAGATGGAAAATTTCGATGTGCCATGAACTTTCCCAGAAAGATTAAAGGGAGTTGCAGGGACAATTTCTAGGTTTAGAAAATTACTTGCAACATGTTACTTCTTTTCTTTTAATATTTGTAAGCTATTCTACACCGTTCAGTCAATTAGGACTTTGCTTCTTATGGTAAACACTGTTGCTATGGAAATTATATACCATAGGAATAAATGCTTACTGCTGCAAATAAGGTATCTGGAAAACAGGTGAAGAAGTAAAGCGGTCCTTCTGTTGCAGTGAGGAGAAAAATAATAAATTGGTTACCTCCCTGTCTTTGAAGGCCTGAGCTAAGCAATAAAAATAATTACTGACTGAGATTTGGTGTGAAATAAACTATCTTTATAAAGTAGAAAAAGAACAAATAGGTTCACAGGTATTGTGAACAGGGGAAATGTGTGCTTGATATCAATAAAAATGATAATTGACTCAAAAGTCAAGATGCCATAGGACAATCGTTCAACACACTGATTTTTGTTGATATTACTATAAAAGTGTTTGGAAAAAGCCATTGCTGCAACAATATTTATGTTTCAAGAGGAGAAAAGGATTAATATAGTGTAAATAATATCCTCATTAAAATATTAATATATTCAGCCACTGTATTTTATAAAGCACTACATAAAGCTATATTGAGTGCAGAAAAACTCCCTACATATGTAATATTACAGTGTATATTCTCTTAAGTAAGTGTGTACTTGTGAGAGCTGAGAAATTTCTATGACAGAAACACTTTGTTCTTGTGGTGCTTGTTATGGATGTTTCCTTGGTGTATAGCCCAGCCAGGGCTTTCTTCTTGTGATCAGTCAGATGACAGCTATGCTCATACGAACAGGTTTCTAAAGAGCTTCATGGTGGACTAATCTTTTCTCTGAATGGATGCTTACTGCTGACATTAATAATAGAACTGCACCAAAGATGAGAATTTATGAGGTTCCTGCTCATCATGTTCATCTGCTGACTATTAAGTGAGCGTGCCCGACCCCAGCCTCAGGGAAGGGCACGCCTGGATGGCGACTGCCTGCAGACCCCTGCTGCTCATGCTGAGCCCAACAGAAGACATAACAGAGCATCAGTGCCTCAAGCGCTTCCTGGTCCCACCCACAACATTTTGGCAGTGAACTCATTATAAGCCATCCATTAAAACTGTCTTGTTCGGCTGATAGATGACCCACCATAGCAGCCATGGAGCCTGCAGCCATCAGAGCCTCTGGTCTCCCCACTCTGATCTCAGCTCTTCTGGACTGCTGCCAAGTTCATTTAGTCACACTACTTCAGCTTACTCTATTTCTTTCCTTTTCTCTTACAGCCCTGTTACCTCAGCTCTTTAGAAAGGGAAAAGAAAAGGGGAAGGGAAAAAGGCACAGGTAATCAAAAGTGTGACCCATAAGATACAGTTACTGTGAACTCTTTACATTTCCATTCCTATAATTTTACTGACAATAGGGAAAACATCTTTGTTGTTTGCCTTCTTGTTGACATGACACTCAGTTACTAGTGTTTGGTAGCACAAATCTATAATGACTATTTTAATTGTCTTTCACAGCCATTTTCCTTTCTTCTTCCAAAGCTTTTTTTTTTCTTAGAGCTCTCAAAGAGAGAATTGTTATTGATTGAATATTAATCTTGAACAAGAGGGTTTTTTATGAGGTGCACACGTTGTACAAGAACATTGACAGCTCATGTTCAGATGGCCGACAGGTGCACGAGCATTTACTTCCCTTGCCCCATAATGGTGAAATCCCTGTAGAATGAACTTCTTACCACCATGCTTCTCTACACACCTGAGATACAGCAGTGATACGCCTGAGTAGTTGAGGTTACCTCTAGCAGAAATTATTGCCTGCAGAGCTTTGAGAAATTTGGGTGAGGAATCAAACTCCAGCTTTGAACTCTTCAGTTTGTGTAAACTTATTGCATTGAAAACACCGTTTTATTAAAAAAAGGTTAAAATTCTATTGGCTGAAGAGCGTTTTTATCATTATGTAATTATTTGTCATGTCCAAAGGGAAGGAGAATCTACATTAGGAATAGTTTCATTGGCAGTGAACTTTTCTAACAAAAATGATTCTGTGATTCTATGATTATTTCTACAGCAACCTTAAACTTCTGAATCTGGACTATAAACACAACATTAACTTTACATGGAAGGTTCAACACTTGGCAAATAGGAATAAGATATAGTGGCTGAATAACAAAGCAGGAATCTTGGATAATGACAAGAAAAGTATATTGAATTGGTCTCCCTGTACACCTCTAGCAGGTAGATTTGCAAACTGAATGAGATTTAAAACAAAACAAAAAAAAGGCTATTCCAGACTTGATTCCCTTAGAGACTTTCTTAGCATGCTAAAACAAGAATCTTTTTGCATATAGCTTTTTAGATTATAGTACCCTTTAATACTATACATAAGGTTACAATAAACAGGCACTGTGCCTTCTGGCTGCTCTTGGTGATTACACCAGCTAGTTGGCATGTCTTACTATCTGCTTCTGTACAAGAACCTAATGAGAAGGGATCCCAGAAGCAACATTTTTAATGGAAACCTTGGGAGACAAACATAAGAGGTAATAGGAGACTTCATTTTTCTCTAGCGTATCTCCTGTTACGCTTGCATTACCCTTACCAATCACCATGAAATATAAGTCATCAATATTATTGTGGAATCCAAAAGAATTAATTAGCAGTAGTAAGAGATATCCTACGGGAAGTTTAAAGAACATACAATTCATGGTCAAGGTTTTCACAATTATTTATGTGTCTCCTGTATCACATGTTTTATCTAGATAATTATTAGTATAAAATGGTTGAAGGTGTCTGTCAAGAAAGAGTAAAGTTGTGTAGTAAGGTATGGATCAACACAAGGCTGAAGGCTTTAAGAATGTAAGTTCTGCAGTTAGAAGTACAGGTATAAAAACAAAGGAAAAGGGGCTGATGCATGCAAGATGAAGCAGGTTTGTCACTGTCCAAGTCAAGGCTCTTAGAAAATGAGCATATGGAAGGTATGACATCAACTTGTTCAGGTAAAGCTGATAATTGCAAAAGGACACTGGGGAGAAAGAGAGGGATCTAATTAATTGCTCAACCTTTGATTTGTCTCACTTAAATCAACTTTTTCTGGCTGTGTTGCAAAGCTAGCAATCTTTTTCTGCCCAACTTGTATCAATACAATCTTAAAACGAAACTTAATTTGAGATGCAAATCAATGCAAAGTCTGGATGTACAGTATCTTTGAAAATTGTCCATTCAGGAAATGACAGGCTTTTGAGAAAGTTTAGGTTAGAATTTAATCGAAGCATCAAACTGAGAAGTCTTACTTTTTATTTTATTCTTTTTCCTGACACTTTGAAAGTAGAAGTATTGACTGACACTGTGGAGTCATATAGTTATATCCCAGATTGCTGTTCTGCACACAAGAATGAAACCAGGCAGATGGGGCAACAAGAACTATAATAATGATCATGCTATTATTTGAAAAAGTGAGGTTATGCCACTGTAAGTAGCATTACTAGTTTTGTTTATGTGACTTTATGGATGAGGAAAGATCTCCAAAGATGCTTGGCTTCACTTGTAGCTTATATCTGTCTGCTAGCTGCAGTATCTCTGTAGCAATCACAAGTTATTCCAAAGAGTTAGGCAGTGAACAGTCAATGCTATGGATATTTCTGAGTGGCTTACATCAGTGTCTGATGGAAGCAGCAGCAATGCATATCTAAAATGTGAAAAAAGAATCCCTCTATGTTATCATAGGGCTAGGATCCTGGTTTCTAGGTAGGAAGGGTGCCTTAAAATGGGTTAAAAAGAACATTCAAAAAGACAATGACCTTTATGAGATTCAGCTTTAGTTCATAGATTCTCTGTTATTCATTATATCAATTGTCTTGCCAGATACTACTGCTGGGACTACAATCTAAAGCACCGTGACCCACAGATTGTAAGTACTAAGTATGCCTGGCTAAGTATGTTTATCTAGTTAGTTAGTAAGTAAGTGTGTACATCTAGCTAGCTAAACTGTTCATATGGTATATGCAGAAAAAGGGAAGTCACTGATTTGGTGTTTTCAAGTTTTCCATTGTTCAGAGGGGAACTTAATATAGACCTTGTTTAATAATGGTGAATCTTTTTCTCTCAGTGCTGTAGTTATATGACTACTTGTGATAACTACAAAATTAACACCTCACAAGTGAGAGAGGCATAACATTTTACCATACCATGGGGTTGGACTAGATGACCTTTAAAGGTCCCTTCTAACATAATGCATTGTATGCTTCTATGGTTGTAAGTTGGCATATCCTTTTAGATAGCACAGTATTTAATCATACATATTTTGCTGCTGAAATGTTTAGAAAGTCTGAAATCAGCTCTTGGTCTTATGAGGAATAGCTTAAGGAACTAGAGTTGTTTAGCCTGGAGAAAAGGAGGCTGAGGGGAGACCTTATCACTCGCTACAACTACCTCAAAGAAGATTGTAGTGAATAGAGGTTTGGTCTCTTCTCCCAAGTAACAAGTGATAGGACAAGAGGAAATGGCCTTGAGTTGCATCAGAGGAAGTTCAGATTTGATGTTAGGAAAAAAAGCTTCACCAAAAGGGTTGTCAAGCATTGGATCAGTCTGCCCAAAGAAGTGGCTGAGTCACCATTCCTGGAGGCATTTTAAAAACACTTAGATGTGTTGCTTAGGGACATGGTTAGGGGCTGGACTTGGCAGCGATAGGTTCATGGTTGGATTCAGTGATCTTCAAGGTCTTCTCCAACCTAAATGACTCTATTGGTTTTGTGATTATTAGTTGACTATCAGCTTACCAGCTTTCTGATAAAGGTGAAATTTAAGGTGTGATTTGAAAGTAGAGATGTCCCTTTCTTTTTAGCTCACCCTGAAAAGCACTAATAGATTAGGCAGTATGTGGGAAAGCACGGAAGACTCACCTGATTGGTGGGTAAAGTATAGTTTAATGTGTGGAAAAGAGAAACAATTTACATTGAGCTGTATGCATGCATACTTACTTGTATTTGTCAGTCTGTATCTCTAATATCACAATTCATTGGCACAGGATGAAAATAAGACCCCATGATACTGAAGTTAAGGGTCCAATTCACAGTTGATTTAAATGTTCAAAGAAATATCAAGCATTAAACTAGCTGATGATCTGATGACCCATGGTGGTAGATACTTCGCTATTTAACTTCATTTTCTAAGGGAAATCAGTGGATGCACTCAGATTGTTTATTGTTCTCTCTTCTCCCTTTTCCCGACCACTCCCTCCCTTCTCTCAATAACTTGTTTGCTGATCTCAATTGTATTTCATAATTTAATTGGGTGCTTCATGTGGGTGAAGGGTAAGAGAGATTCTTGGTGCTTGCCCTCAGGTTGCAATTTGCACTGCAGTCATGCAGCCTGTAAGGCACCACCAAACTTTAGAGAACCCACACCCCCTCCTCCTGTTTCCAAAGCACATAGAACACTGTGATTGGGCTGCATGTCTTACTGGGTCAGAAAGAATCTAGTCATTGTTCAAAGGTTTTTCTTCATTAATCAAGGAGTGAGGTCAGACCGAAATGTTACTACTTTTTTCTTTCTTCCTTGGAGGGAAAAAAAAGCAAAACAAGCTATAAGGATATAAGGATTTTTTTTTTCTATACTTGTCTTAGCAGTCAGGATTCTCTGCTGTACTTTAGAGTGAGATGTGGGGAGGGCTAAGTGTCTTAAAGCAATATCAAGAACATGCAGAAGGCAAATTTTTGTCTCTGTGTTTCTCTTTAGTGTAGTCTTGTCATTAAGATTGTGGTCCGTCAAAGAATTTAATATGTGAGTCTTGCTGGGCAAGGATTATACTTTAGATATTCTCCCCTTTTATCAAAATCCTAGCAGAATCATGCACAAATTCATGTTTAAAGCAAAATTTTGAAAAAACCCCATGTCTCAGTAACACATTCCTTAAATATGTCATACTGCTTCATATTGCTTCAGGTGGAAACTTAACATGAGAGACTGTGTTTTTAAATACCGTGTGCCCGGTCCTTTGAATAATTGGATTATGTTCCTTGAGTCACAGGAACATAGATCTTGTCAAAGTGGATTACATCTATGATCCATCTAATCCACCATCCTTTTTCTGACTGGCCAGTGCCAGATGCTACGAAGCATGGCACAGCAACCTCATGCTAGACAGATGCAGTACAGTCTGGCACCATGCAGATCTCCTTTTAACTCTTAATGAGTGAATTCTTTTTTTGCTAACATCAATCTTGCTTAATACCATGGGAACAATGCTGTGACAGTGGAACAAAAAGTATTGGTGAATTTAGAAATAACTTTACCCACAGAGGGGAAAAGAATGAGAGAAAGAACTGAAGGATAAAGCAGACACTAAACATCTCAATGTACCTTTCATTGAGATTCTTTGATAAAAGAATACTTTTGCCTGTTATTTTCCAGGTTCTCCTTATAAGCCATTTTCAAGCATCAAGCACTGAAGACCAAATAGAAATGCATGTGTTTAGATGTTGATTAAAGAATACCCCACCCTTAATGGAGGTTTCTATTCCTTCTCAGGATGTTCATGGATAAAATATTGACTGCATGTTAAATTGTGCTGGTAAACAAAGGGCAAAAAGTATGCACAAAATAAGTACTGTCAGGATGACATTTTTGTGAATAGACAAGCTACATTCCCTTTAGAAGCCAGATCTGGAGGTTTTAATAAAATGTCAAGATGTTTTTATGAAGATTTCATGTGACACATTTTATAGGACAACTATCTCATAAAAGCCGAAAAAGACAATGGCTGGACAATTTCACTACACCCATGGCAGTAAAACTAAAAGGTTTTTCTTATAAACTTGATCAAAACTTACTCTGCTTCTCTTTGTTGAGGCTATCTCTGTCTGCCTCAGCTTAATGTTGCTTTTCAGCCGCTGCAGTGGTCCGTGGGCTTTACAGATCTCTAAAGATGGATGTAATACGATTCTACAGATACTGCTTCTTTTATTGGTTTTATTTGCTGTACTCTATCTTATGGCTTTTCATCCCCTTCCCTCAGGCCACATGTAGTAGGTGGAGAAGGGCTACTCAAACACATTGAAACCTGGAGTCAATCACCTTGCTGCTCATGTTAGCTGTTTTAAAAGTACTTGACTTCTTTAGTCAAATCCATCAAAACCACCCTTCTAGTCCAAAATCAATGTAGAAATTAATGAAAGTATGATGATTTATACCACCTGTCCCAAACGGACCTTTTTAAGCTACTTTATTTTTTTTAAAAATCTTTTGCTTTTTGTTTGGAAAAAAATCACTGTTATTTTTAGAATGCAGTTAAAAGGACCATAAATATTAAATGCATAACTGTCCCAGTGTGAGGCACTTGATGGCAAATCTCATTCCCTTCTCCTTAAGTAGAAATGGATATGAGAATGCAAATGAAACTGCAGGTGTTACTAAGTTCCATCCAACAATGATGCAAAAAAAGGGCTGACTGATGAATAAGCCATTTTGGCATTAACGGATACAGTTGCTTCTCATTAAACATCCTATTTTTTTAAAACTTTAAACATATAATGGTGGAAATCAACAAGTGTAGCCAAGGGCAAAGAGAATTGAGTAAATTCACATTTGAATAACAGATTTTCTCTCCTTATCTGGTCTGAAACACTAGGATAGGAAATTTTATCTGGTCTTAGAATTCCCTGATGTCAGGTGGAAGATCCAAACATAAAGACACATTGCTAAGCATTCTCATTGCTACAAAAATTCAGCGGATTAAGATCAAGTTGATCACAGGGTGGAAAAAATGCAGTAATGTGTCAGGCAAGAAAGTCACTAGTTAAAAAGTGTCCTAAGAAGTTTCTGCATGTTCTGTATTTTAAGTGTTATGCTGCATGTAGGAGGAAGAATGAAAAGGATGATGGTGACAACTGACAGGAAGGCACAGAGTGGTACCAGTCGCTCATATGCAGTGTGGTTGTAGGAGGTACGTAGGTCTCTAAGAAAGCCTCAGATGCCCAGCCTAGAGACAGATCGTGTAAACCCACCTCCTGCTAATTTTTATCTGGCTGACCTGTTAATATTTAAGACCTTCTTCATTTGGTTTGTGTGAAGATTATTGACTCTGTTGCAGGAGGATAAAGCAGTACCCAGCAAACAAGGTGCAAAGAGAGAGAAATGAGCCTTAGCAGACAGGTACATTTTTCAAGGAGTGCTTATTAAACCTCTTTTCTTCCTCTCTGAAGTCTTCAAGGAAATCTGCCATGAGTCCTATGGAGCCACTTAACTAGTTTTGCTAGAATCACTCTCTCCCTATCAAGCTGTAAGGCTAAATTTACGGTACATCTTAAATTGTTGATTTATTATGATTATTTTTTTGGTCAGCTATTTTGGACAAACTTGCTAATATAACCCCGTGGGTTCTCAGTGATTTATTGCACATATGATACCCAGAGGATAAATCCACTTTAACATAAGCAATGTTGCTTGATTTTAAAATAGACATTATAGCCAAAGAAAATACAATATGAGATGAAGAAAACTTCTGAGACAGGAGCTGAGGGATCCTCATGGGATTACTGCAAAGCCTTTTAGATTTAGAGGTGTGCTGGGTGTCTATTAGCAGCTCTAGCCACAGGCTGTAGAGAAGATGCATATCACTCACCTGTGAGAATCTGTGTGTCTAAACAGCTCACCTCAAGTTTAATGGCCAGTAAAGCCTATTTAAGGCATTATTTTTTCCTCCTCATTTTTCCCCCCTTTTATTTCTTTTCTATCTGTTCTCTTCTGAGAGTTTTGCAGTCATACCAAGGCTGAGTGCAGCACAGACTGTTTTTTCATTTTTGTATTTTACACAATCAGATCTGGACACTGCTAAATATGTTTTAATTTCAAAGGTTCAGACCCAATAGAGCAGTAACATCAGCTTGAAAGCCTAAACGGTCATTGTAAGTGTAGCTCTCTTGTGAACACACTTGTCTGTTGCTGCACTAAATGTATGAAAACCCTATTATTTCCCAGGGTAAGACACAATAGCAACATTGTGGTCTCAAAACTGTGTAATCCAAGAGTAATAACTTAGATTGTTTTAGTTTATTGAACACACAGAAATTTGTGCAACCCGGAGGCTAAAATGTACAGTTTAGCAGAACAAAAATGCTGAAAGTATGAAACAAGGATGAACCAAACCCTTGAAAAGAGGTCTTCTTGATTTGAGGAAAAACAATCTTCTATGAGGGAAAGCAATCTCCTATAAACAAGAGTCGATAAATTGGCTGAGAGAGCTGGTGGATGATAAAGCATAGGTTGTGGTGGCTAGGCCTTTTTTTGTTCCTCCATATTTCACTTGCTAGATATATTCCCCAGGCAAAAATCTCTACCATTTTGCAGAAAAGAAATGAGCTTCTTCCTTAGAAACATCGACTAATATTTAGTGCAGTTGCATCCTCTGGTGAACCAGTGCACTTTGGATGCCTGTGCTCAGAAATGGAAGGTCCTGATCAGCTCTGCAATCAAAAATTCCTACAGTTCCGCGCGCATGGTCCAGCTCTTCTAATGGAATTAACTGATCATCCCCCAAAGGAAAAAAGTCACACAACTTTTACATCAGGACAGTATTTGAGCTGTCATCCATCAGTATGCTTTCTTGTAAATCACTACAGAACAATTTCTGTAACATATAGACATGTTCAGGGTGGAAATGAATTGTCCTCGTAAACCTATTCTAGACTCCAAAGCAGTTAATAGTTTGATTTCCACTCATCTAAACTCTCTAAACTCCTTACCAGACCTTTGTGCATTCTTTAGGCAGCCTCAGTACTTGCCAACTCTCTCTCCTTTATATTTCCAGCTGGTTTGGTGCAAGGGGTTCAAGCCTGTCACCAGAAACACCTCGATTTCTTTGTTAATAAGGCAGAGAAAACTGGCCAGAACTGAATCTGCATGAATATGACTCAGAGTGTGTGTATTCATGTGTATTTGAGATAAAAATTAAAATAAATAAAAAAACCTCCCACAATATCAATATTCTTTTAAAAGAAAAGTACAATCATCTCCATGAAGTAAGAGAACAGGAAAAGGCTCTTTAGAAAGCAGCTGTCCTGAAATAGATTTCAATATAATTGCTGTAAATAAAGATATCTACATAAATCTTTATTTTTGCAGGAACATGATTGCTTCACACATTAGATTTGTCACTGCAACATGACAGCCTTTCCTTATTTGAGCATTCCCCAGTAAATCTTTATTCACAACAACAACTGATGCATGACTCCAGATATTATACTAGACAGCACAAAATGAAAACAGTTTCACACAAAAGCATCAAACACATGTACTAAATACATATAAAAACCCCCAGATCCTAAATGGCAGGATTTGACACAGACATAAAACTAACAGATTCTGACGAAGAAAGAAAAAAATATGTTACTATGTTTTTCTCTTTGCTCTGGCTGATTTATGAAGGGGCAGCGTGGTTCAAAGATGGAAATAGCAGTAACAGAACAGACGTCTTAATTTTGATTGAACAGATTGTGTTCCAAAATTTGGACAAAAATTTTATCTCCCTCACCTGTGACATTTTTATTACTGTATTTTAAAACAAAAAGAGCCTTGTTTAGCTCACCAGGCAATTTTACTCTTTATTTCTTGCTGTATGCTTGTTTGTTAACTTTGACAGAAAATGATGGAATTTTTTTCTTTTTTCTTTTTTTTTTTTCCTATTAGATAGTTCATTCTAGCTTAACACACGGAGTCCAAATCTGTCTTTCATGCACAACAGTCTGTATTCAGATGGGCTCCTGCTTTGCTATTCTTTTGACTGTATTAGCTTTGGAACTGCCGACCCCACAAAGTTAGAAGTTTGGCTACCAAGCTAAGTAACCCAGATACTTAACCATAGATTTTTACTATCACTGGATCAAATTACATGAATTTTAAATAAATTCCCACTTTCCTCTGGCCTTTTATCTTAGTGGTCTGTACATATGAAGGTTGACAGTACCGTACTTCTCGCACCTTGGGAAGAGCTGTGCTGGAGTCAAAAAAATCCCTAACTGGAGGTAGTGGAGGCCAGGAATAAGATGTCAGGGGAGGAGGTGAACTAGCCAAAATCCATGGGCAATGCTGTCCTGTGCTGTGGTACCCATCAGATATGTGGACAGCTAACCCACCCTGGCAGTCAGCTGTATTTCTGCCCTTAGCCAGGACTTCTGCAGTTTTTTGGTCCATGGTTCCTCAAAATCCTTTAGAAGACAAGCACACATAAAAATGGTTCTGATAAACAGAGAGGAAAATCCCAGGTTTTAAAGGCAAGATATATTTGGATACACAACAATAAAGCTCTTTATGTTTTGCCACACGTTATTTTGGTGGGTGAAATCCATTATGGGTAAAATTGCAGAAAGAATGAATCGGTTGCTTCTGCAATCAAGATATGAATGCATAGGCAGGTAAGTAATCTTGATAGTCTGCCTTTAGACATACTTACTTGACTTGTAAAAATATAAATAATTCATTTATGATGGTATCACTTTTAATATTTCCAAAGGAAAACGGACAGTTTGCATAAAAAAGCACAGATGCCTTTGGAACATGTTGAAGTTTCAGAAGTCAAATGTTTCCGTTCCCAGCTCTTCCTCCCCCTTTTCCTTTCTTATGTCTTTTCTACTAAAAGTGTACACAGTTTTCAATGGAAATTATAACCAAATTTGACTGCAATACAGGAATGGTTTTGATCACCTTTATCAGGTATTGTTTCTTACATTATCTTCCTCCACATCCTGTTAGAAAAAAAGGCTTATCTTAATGCTGCTAAATATTTACCTATCTATTTATTTAATATGAGATATGTCATTGGATTGGGTAAAATATTGATATACATCAGGGTTTGTATTAGTGAACTCTCTGGAGCACTGCACTTTCAGTAAGAAAACAGTAGAGTTAGTGGGTAAATTTATCTCATGTGGCTCTTTTCATTTATTGAAACCACTGTGAAACAGAATTCAGATGTTTTTGCTCTATTTTAGTTATATTTTGCAAAGTGAAATACAACCAATTCCATTTTTGCTGTGGCCATTTTAAACAAGGACATTTTTTTCAATAAACCTTGTCAGGATGCTAGCTTTGAAATATCACTTTGAAAAGTGATATTTGCAGGGACTTTCTTCTGAAAGAGATTGTATTTGTTTTAAAATTTATTATAAGTTATACTTTGAGATGCAAAGTTCAGTCACAGCTTTAGAGATAATATATGTATATATATAACTTCACTATAAAGTACAAGAAGATTTAGAGTAGTTGCATGATAGATCTTATGAAGAGTGTTCTTACATTGCCAATCCTTATTTAAAATAAGCCTTTTCCTTCTTCATAGACTGGCATAATAAAGTGTATTTCAATCCTTTTTATTTCTTATCAAATAGTATCGGGGACTTCTACCAGGATTAGAGAGACAGTAACCACATAAAGATAGACTTCTGACAAAATAATCTGAAAAAAGAATTGTGACAATTATTTAGGTCAAACAAATAAGATTTGCTTTCGTCACTACATCACAATGCCATCAATCAGAGATAAACAAGAACTCCCTCAACTGTACTTTTGTCCTTTCCAGTTTGTTTACAATAAGAATCGGTCCCAAAAAACTTGAGTTGAAACATCTCTTGGGAACATCTTGAGTATTTACGTCTGATACATTTAGAAAGTTTGGAGATTAGGGTGATACATCTCTCTTGAATGACTGAAGAGTCTTCTCCTAAACTCTGTACATTTGCACAGTTGCAACACGCTGTTTGTAGTAAGCTGCTGTTCTCAGACAAAAGACAAGGAGAGGCAAAGCATGTCAAGATGAACTGAATAAGATTAAAATAAAATTAGACTTATTATGATTTTTTAAACTTCACACAAGTTAGGGAAAACTCTGCCATACTGGATGAGAATGTGTATGCTTATGAACAAGGAACTACAGATTTTTGTCTCTAAAGATGCTTCAGCAGAGCAGCTTCATCCTCCAGCACTAATTTAGTACGTCTATTCATTTTCTTAGAATATGAATGTGGACTTCATAATGAAATAATACCTATTTTTTCATTAGGTTGTGTGACTAATTGGGGTGTTCCCCATCTTTAATACAAAAGCTTAGAATTGTAGTGGGTGTCTATTTCGGTTGGTTGTCTCTTATTTACTAGAAAGTCAGCTGACTGCAAATATTCATATAAACAGGTTGAATCATATGTTAAAAGTTAAGCCAATTTAATTAAATCTGAAGTCAGGTTATGCAGCAAGTTAATTATGAATATTTATTAATAAAATTTTATCAAGAGTGTCTTTCATTGGCACCGATAGTATCACATTAAATTAGTTACAGGCTGGATAAAATAGAAAAAAATAGAAGTAATTCTTATCACATCTATAACATGACTCTGGGTCAGCTGAACACTAATTAGGAAATGAAAATAAATAGTCGCCTAATATAATCCCAGTCCAAACAATGAGTAAGGAAAAAAGATCCCAGCAATAGACCTGTCAAACAGACGACAAAATATTGGTTGATATGTCTGTATTTCGAGATAGAAATCAAATCAACCACAAAACAATAGGAAGTCTGGGATAGAATTTATCCCCTCAGACTGAAGTATTGATTGCGTTAACTATACAAGGCAATCCTTTGAGGGTGGGGAGAGAATGATAACACTCTATAGTATATGAATGAATGATTGAAACATAAATGAATGTAAGCAGCAAATGAATTCCTGAAAAGGGCAGGCCAAACAACATATGGAAATTTACACAATAAAAGGTCTCTCAACAGTTTTTCAGGCCACACTAAACAATGGAACAACCCCTTTTTAGACACAAAGATGCTTCTGAATCACAAGAATACAATGAACTATTTGGTTATTAATCCTGAATCCTTTGTTCTTCTTCTGCTAACTCATTGTGTTGAAGGAAGCTTTAGCACTTTCCGTGACAGCACAATGAACGGGGAAACGAAGCCTGCAGCAAATCTCAAGGACTTTCCCCAATTCAGCTTATGTGTTTCATAAGCTTCCATCAGTTTCCAGTTAGAGAAAATGCTATAACTTGCTTTTAGTCATGCTTTTGAAAAGCTTCAATTATGAATTTGTGAGTGAGTTTACATACTGCAATTTTATTTCCCTGCTGTCTGTCTAGCTCGTAAAGTAAGCTTGAAATAACCTACACTTCTTCCTCTGGAAATGACACTTATAAACAAGGATGATATATTTAAGGCAGCAGGAAAACAACGATGAAAAAATATTTCTCCATTCGTCCTTATTTGTTTCAAACAAACTTTCTGCTCGAATCAGTCAATAGCATACTTAAGTCTATTTTTCTGGAGACATTATTGCCTGTTGCTTCAGGAATTATAACTGGGCAGTAACTGGGTTGTATTAATAGTTACAAATCTACTGCTGCTACTGACTATTGGAGTAACTACCTCCACTTATTTGGCATCTGCCCATCTGGGGTTTGAGCTATCAGTGCTTTGTTGGAGAAGTTGCACAATTACCAAAGGTTGTCTGTGGAGTTCACAAATGTATTTTTCCTGTAACAAGCTGCTCATTTGTCCTTCTAGCTAAAATGATCAAGGATTTTTCTGTTGCTGAGGCACACGCAACCCAGAAAACCTTACGAAAAAGGCCACACAGCTATAGTCTGTATTGACAGCAGGTGTACTAACTAATTACGAAGTGTATTTATTTAATGAGTGTTACACACTTAACAACCATATGGTAATCAAAAACTTTTCTGGTGCTATAAAGACAGGCTATCATAAACCTAGATGAAACATTGGCTGCCTTAACTAGAAACTGAGTAACATCTGGATTAGTGCATAGGGAAACTTAGTGCCTTTGAGGATTTGCCTTGATGAGGATAATATTGATGTTGCCTTCATATTAGTATTATTTTTGTACCATCTACAATGTGTGATGTCAGTGACATCACACTGTGTGTTTGAATTAAGGCAAGCTGCAAAGTTTTCAAAAGCCTATCTCCACATTTTAGAGACTTTTTATGTCTGCAGAAATGCTTCCATATTTATTTGCCTAGTAATCCACTTAACGTAATAGCATTTGAGAAGCTAAGAAACATGATCTGCTTTAATGACCATATCTGGAAATGCTTAGTCAGTTATTCAGACTACAAGTTCAAAATATTCATCTTACCAGCTAAGGGTGAAATAAGCCTGAATTACTCAGTAGCCTGCAAACTTGTGCAAGTGACCTATGGTGAACGCTTTTACAATGTGTCTGGCAGATGTAACCTACTGCTATATTACTGCAAATGTCCATTACGACCCAAATCTACAGCACTTCTGTATCTCTCTGCCTCCTACTTCCACTGAAAAACAGCCCTTTTGTGGTATATTTTCTTCCTGACATCTGTGCCATCTTCTCTGACATCTTCCCATTAGCCTATTGCTTGATCCCTTCGACAGCTGAATTTATGTGCAACTTTTTGCTCTCTGCTTTCTCCAGGGTTGTGATTTCATCAAACAGGAATTGCTTCAGTTTTCCCTTTCTTTAGATTTGGATTCTTCCCCCTGCCCACCCCGACAGACTGCCTGTGCTGACCACCTTCCTCCATCCATGTTCCTAATTGCCATGCAGGTCCTGTTGGTGCTGCCTTCCCTCCTCTCTGTATCTCTTCCCAACACCCATTGCTTCACTGCCTTTTGGGGTTTTTGAGCTTCTCACCTTTTGCTCTTTTTCCTGCTGCTGAAGACAATCTGCTCCTGGCTATTTTTATTCACTTTACCTTCTCATGCATCACTTTTTTTTTAGGAGAACTACAAGCAGATTAGAAGTGGAAGCAAATCAATAACCTGTCAGTGTTCCCTCAAAGGAAATACTGGTTGATCATTTTGCATTAGTTCCCAGGTATCAGTGAGAGACAT
Organism: Hypotaenidia okinawae; assembly: GCA_027925045.1. Classification (NCBI taxonomy): domain Eukaryota; kingdom Metazoa; phylum Chordata; class Aves; order Gruiformes; family Rallidae; genus Hypotaenidia; species Hypotaenidia okinawae. The sequence continues at coordinate 112,437,132 of BSDF01000002.1, read as the reverse complement.
TGAAAAAAAACACAACGAAAAAGTACCCTGATTTTCCATTTGTTGATGCCTGTGAGATTTTATGCTAGGATCTTACAGGCTTTCCACTCACACACTCCAGCACACAGACCACAGCTTGTTTCTGTAGAGACATTTCCTGAAGCCCTAGGGTTGGCATCAAGAACAGCAACACTTGTGTTTTGAAGAGTCCTAAGGGAGGATTAATGTGGCAGAGCATGTGGAATAATTACCTCTAAAAAGTTATCTCTAAATGGACAATAGAGAGGCTTTCATGTAAAGCATGCACAGGATTTTAAATGTCAGATATCAGAGCGATTTTTTCACCTCTTATGTCTACTAACTTTTAATTTAAGTCCAAATATGAAGAAGATATTTCATGTATTTGTTAGAGCCATGGTTTGGTAACACTCAGCCTAGTGTCATTGCAATGATATGTTCTTTAACACATGTATAGTAGTTTCTTGAACACTCATGCTGATGCAAATAGAAAGAAAAATGAATAGAACGAATGTCAAATGTGCATTTAAAACTATTTAGATGTTGGGATGTATCCGGTAATGTGCACTGTTTTGCCTCTGGATTGGAGCAAGTGATCAGAGGAGACACGTGTCCAAAAGCTGGATGGAGCACGGCCCTGTCCTGCTCCTGGGCAGCATGTTATGTTAAGAGAAATGGACTGAATCTGCAGTGAATTTTCCAGCTGAAGCAGGATATGTGGCAAGGGACTGAAAAGTGCAAAAACTACATTGAAATCCTCTGCCTGACACTGGCTTCTGCTGCAGGCTAGAAATATTCTCCAATATTTCAAAAGGCTTGTTATTTTATTCCTCTCGCACTCCAGGATGCTGTTCATAGGTGTACAGCACCAATGTTGCGCTGAGTGAGCTCAGAAGGAGGCAAACCCAAACAAAGTAGACCGACCATAACAACCCTTCTCCTCCCCACCCAAACCCACTCACTTCAGTGCTCAGAGCAGTAGCACGTCACTTGGGTTGTAGGTAGGTACCACTTGTTGAGCTGCCTTGTTTAAGAAGATGCCAGAGGAACAACATGTGAAAACCTCTCCTCAGCTTCGTGGAGAAAGATGAAATAGTGTTGTGCTGGGGAACATGTGAGTTAAAATGTGTGTGAGGGGAGTTTAAAAAAGGGGAAAGTTATCTCTTTCTGTAAGGCATTGTGTTCAACAAACTGATTTCGGGAGGGTTATTACAGGATGGAGTTTAGTCCCAGAAGGGCAATGCTTAGTTGGGCTCATTTTAAAATCTCAGCTGAAAGTAATCTTGAGAAAATGTCAGTAAAGTGTATTTTCATATTCCTACATGAAAGAAATAATGACCTACTTCATGCAAATTTCTATTTAAATGTATGGATATGCTGGTGGGGTAAGTTGCTGCTAGACTGTGATGATGGTTTAGGATTTGGCTTGCTGAACACAGCCTTGCACTTAAAATAATGCTGCTGAGGGGAAGGGAAGCCATGAGTGACAGGAAGCAAGGTGGAAAGATCGGTTTTAGGAGTTTTGTCTTTCAGCAGTTCTAAAAAGCAAAGCTAGTGACCAAGATCCCACATGACTGAGGAAATTTGAAAGACTGTTTATGCCTGTTTCAGGTCTTTTAAAAATAAATCAATAAACAAACAATTGAACACGGTGGGTTGTTTTCTTTTTCTTGTTTGTTTGGTTTTGTTTGTATTTTTTTTGTTCCTCCCTTCCCCCCCGACCCCCCTGGGTGTGTATGCATTAGGGTTACTAGCCCCTTGGATTGAAAAAGCCATATTTTCAGGAACTAAGCTGTTGCTTGGACTAGTCCTGGTTCAGGTTTCATTTCAGATGACATAAATCAAAGCACCCACACAGAGTCCAGAGAAACTGTGTAAGAAAAAAAGGGCTTTCAGGCTTAAAGCTTTCACAGAGTGGCTGTGAGCTGGTGCCGTGTGATGATAGGTAGGAACAGAACTGACAAAAATCTTAGATGAAGTAATTCAGGGATGGGGTGGGGGTGTCAGCTGCCATCTTAGAGCAAAGAGATGAATTTGTTTTTCAGAACATTTCAGATATTTGATTTGGAGCTTTTTTTTTCTAATGTCAGAATTTGCTATGTGAGCTCCTACTCCCGATCCTCCAATTATGAGGCTGTATTACAACATACCACAGAGAACTATTGTGGTAAAGTTCTTGGTTAAAGCTCGCTCCTTTGTAACATAGCATCAGAATTAGGAAAATGTGCTTGTATTTGATTAGTTTAGAAGTTCAAACAAGCACATTAGTTCAGTCTTGGCATTATTTAGCAGGAGGAAGGTCACATTATAGCAGCGTATTCTTGCAGCGGAGCTTATAGTAATGAGTCGCTATCAAAGGGCAGGCTTGGTCTTCCAGGAAAATCTTGCATTTTTGGAGATAAGTAAAGGACTAATAGACATTATAGGGGGCAAGTTTGGTTTTTGTTTAGTAATTTTATCTATTTTAAATGGGCAAATCAAAGTCTTCTTGCTCATGTAATTGTTTTTAATACCTCCTGCTTTGTTTCTTCATGAAATAAATATGTTCCATTGACTGCTGTAGCTTCCAAGGCACATACTGCCATTACATCTAAGTAAACGACATCAGCACTGCTGTCCTCAATTTCTTCCCCGTGCTTTAACTACATAGGCCAGATCTCCCACTTTGATATAATTTATTGACAGGATTTTTTTTTTTTACACCTTGGTCTTCTTTCACCAAATCACACTCTGTCCTCAGACAATTTTTCATAGAGGAAATACATTTGAACTGCCAGTTACATGTTTCATCTGTTTTCCCTGTGTAAAAACCACAGCAGCTGGAAAAAAATATTTTAAAGAAATGTATTTCATGGAAGAACTGCAGTATGGTTGAGGTGGGAAGGGTGGAGATCACCTTGTCCAACGCCCTGCTGAATTAGGGCCTCCTGCATCCAGTTGCCCAGGAATGTGTCTAGATATGTTTTTTGTATCTTCAAGAATGGAGTCTGTGCCAGTGCTCGGTCACCATCACAATAAAAAAAGGATGTTCAGAGAGAACTGTCTTTCAGCGTGTACCCATTGCCTCTGATCCTGTCACTGGGCACTGCTGATAAAAGCCTGACTCCATCCTTTTTGTACCCTCCCTCCAGGTATTTATATACATTGATGAGACTCTTGTGAGCCTTCTCATCCCTAGCCTGAGCAGTCCCAGCTCCCTCAGCCTTTCCTCATGAAAGGGGAGAGATGCTCCAATCCTGTAATCATACCCGAGGACCTTTGTTGAACACTCCTCAGTATGGCCATCCGTTGTTCATACTGAAGAGCCCAGAACCTGACACAGTTCTCCAGGTGTGGCTTCACCAGTACTGATCAGAGGGGAAGGACTACCTTCCTTGACCTTCTGGAAACACTTTTTCTAATGCAGCTGAGGATACTTTGAGCCTTTTTTGCTGCAAAGGAACATTGCTGTCTCATGTTCAACTTGGTGTCAACCAGGATCTCCATGTCGTTTTCTGCCAAGATGCCTTGCAGCTAGGTGGCTCCCAGCCTATACTGGTGGTGCGTAGTGCTGTTCCTCCCCAGAAGCAGGATTTGGCACTTCCCTTGTTGAATTTCAGGAGGTTCCTGCCAGCCCATTTCTCCAGCCTGTCAGGGTCCCTCTTGATGACAGCACAACCCTCCAGCATCTCTGCCACTCCTCCCAGTTCTGTAACAAGCAAATTTGCTGAGGATGCATTCTGCCCCATAATGCCAATCGTTAGTGAAGATGTTGAACAGGATTGGACTGAATATTGACCCTGGGCTATGCTGCTAATCATGGGCCTCCAACTAGACTTTGCAGTGCTGATGGCATCCCCTGGGCATGGTCAGTCAGCCAGTTTTCAACCTGCCTCAGAAATGATATAAAAGAAGTTATATGAAATCCCAGCTTGTGACTCAGTACTCTTAAAAGATAGAGAGTTACCTTTCAAGTGTACAATTCTCATCTTAAATGACTACTTTAACTTAGAAATATGTGCTTATGCTAGATTTTGTCCCTTATCTTTTTCCCCCTATCTTGGTACTGACAAAATATATTTTAATGACCCTCTCTCCGAGAAATCAACGCTTTAATGTTTAGTTTTGTAAACTGATGTGGGAACTTATAGCTAATGAAAGACCAGTTATTATCTCACATACATAAGTTAAGTCCTTGGTATTTTATGGGAATTGCCATTACAGAGAGAGACATAGTACATGAGAGAGAGGGAAGATGTGAAATCTGTGTGTGCTTTTAACAGGAAAAGATAGTCAGGATGGTGAGGGTCTGTTATTTTTCTCTGTGTGCAAGGTGGGTTTTTTTTTCTTAATACTATTATTGTGTTAATATTTTTAATTGCATTAACCTTTTATAAATACTCCAGCTTTTCCACAGTGGGAGTGAGACTTCTGAAACCATTGCTTTCATCGAACAGATGCTAAATGAAGCAAGATTGAGCAGAAGTTAAATGAAGCAATATCCTGAGTGGACATTTTGAAGGTGCACCTTGATCTCCAAATGTCAGGGGAAAGCAGAATCAGCAAACACTTGTTGTGTGAAAATGTTTCTTTCCTGTTTCCTTCATCCTCTACTCTCAAAGTCTGCACAGAATTCTAAGAAGTCAGCTTCTTTTTCATGCACAACTTTGTGCCTATCACTTTCCCCCTACATGGAAATGGTCCTCTTTTCTTTTTGCCCTAATGGCAGAACAGAAAAATGAGGTCTTTTTACTAGGGAGTTAGTAGAGTACTTACCTGTTTCCAAGCTGGTGTGATCTTGCTGAAAATCAGTTAATTGGTTTTCTGTTTCTTTCACATTCCCAAAGTTCATGGCCACGAAGCCAGCTCTGTTTAGTGACTGGCACACTAATTAATATAACTACGTTAATGTGTATCTAGAGTTTCTTTGCAATTCATGTCACTAGAGCAGTTCTGCATGTCTGATTTTCTGAGTATAGAGTAAGACCTTCATGTTGTCTTACTTGGTATCTAGTTGTGTAGATGTATTTTTATTATCAAAATAACATTTTGTTTTGCAGTTTACTGTGATATACAGGAGAACTTAAAACCATTGCAAAGCAGAAGGTAGTATTTTCTTACCTCCTAGAAGTAAATCTTCTATACTAATATATTTTCTTGCACATCAAAGTGTAGTGTGATGACTTGGCATAGAAGAATTTACTGGAAGATAAAGAGAAAAGCAAATTGTTCTGAAGCAAAAATTCATAACTATATCACAGGTTTTAATGCATTTGATGCATCTTAGTTGAATCAAAAAAGAAGCCAAGTTGATACTCCCTGTGACTATTTCTACTAATTATTTTTCCCCAGAAATTTTGAATAACACCAACACACAATCGTCTGTGTCACTTTAAATATGATATTAAACATGAACTGAGGAACCTTCAATTCAAATATGTATTGCCTTTTCATTCTCTTTAACTCTTAAAGAGCTTTTTTAAAAAAAGTATTGTAGCTGTAGCAAGCTTTTATAGGATGCCTCCATAACAGTTCTAATGTCATTTTTGTAGGGTCAAAAACTAGATTCTTTGTTGCTCAGTGTTGATTTGCACGAGAACCAGTGTGGAGGAGAAGGCAGATAAAATAAGCATGGCAATAAATAGAAATTATTTTAAGAGGCACAGCTATGTTATGTCTAGAATCACAGATTCTCCTGCCTTTCTGAAATGATGCCATTAGTTTAGGAGGCTTTATGTATGATGAGTGAGAGCTGAGACAAAGCGTTTGATCGCAGGCTGACGGCACAAACTCCGTGCTGATCCTCTGCTCTTTGCTGATCCTCTGCAGTGCCTGTGACCTTTTTTCACCCATCCCCAAAATCTCCCAAAGAGTTCTGGCATTTTCGCTTCTTTGCCTGACTGAACAGCACAATGGGTTTGCAAGGAATGTATGTCTGACGTATACACGTGACAGCACAAAAAGTGAGGAGACGAAATCTGAATAAGTAGGTTGCGTGACCAAAGGGCTAAAATCATATCTTGAGAGGCAATGAGCTGGGCCAGAGAATTGACAAAAGTGACTGTTGTGGTTACGGTCATGCAACAATCTTACTTTCCTCCTGTCACTGAGATGAAAACATTGCCAATCCTTGTGACAGAAGGATAAAAGATAATGGAATCTGGCTGACGTAATACCCTTGTGTCTATGCCTGGGATTTTTTTCTATGTAATTGCAATTGGACATGTTGTCGTTCAGAAAAAGGAAGCCTTACCCAAGGAACATGTGAGCCCTGGGAAAATTCCAGAAACCAACCTTTGGCTTCTCTAGAGTGCTATTTATTTTTCATTTACATCTCTTTACCTTTAGTTGCAAAGGTTCTAGAAAAGGAATTTGAAATGCAAAGGATGCACCAAGCTATAGCAATGTCTCTCAGGACTGTATATTCAGTGTAAGGGACATGGACATTGAGCCATAGCATTTTTACTATCTCATAGAGAATTTCCTGCCCTCCCAAGCTAGATTTCATCAAAGAACTTTAACTACCTGATCATAAATATCATTTCTCTATGCAGGCAAGTGAAAAGAAGTAAAGGAGGCATCATGAACAGACCAAAAAAAGCAGCATTTAATTTTTGAACCAATGGGCCTCCATGTATAAAGATGTCTGAATGGCGCTGCATGACATACCCATCTGGGGGGCAACATAGCAACAATGACTGTGGGGACCCTGGCTCAGCTCAGCACCACCCTCAGCATCCACGCACTGCTTTTGTGCGTGAAACTGTTTCCCAGGCTATAGTGGCATCTGTTACACAACCTGGCTTTCCTCATGCAGTGCTATATAGATTTTCACAGCCTGATTACTTGCTGTTTTCCTACAGCACCAGTGCTGCAGGTAACGGGGTAAGGCTTGGTGAGTGAGTCATGCCAGCACAGTGAAAGAACCGCTGTTGGGTACTCACTTGCCTCTGTCTCTCTCACCTTTGAAAGGTGCTTAATGAATGAATAGAAGGACTGAAGGCACAGGAAGGACAGTCATTCTGCATCTTTTTCCCCTAGAATGAGTTCTTATTTACTTTAACGAGCAGATGTGAACAATGCAGATCTTATTCTTCCAGTATTAAAATCAAATTAAAACATTCTTAATTTAGAGGAATGTTCTAAAGGCAACATTAAAAACGTTTTTCAGGCTCTGCTGAGCTTTTGTTTGATTTCCCATTGTGCTGTGGGAGGCCAGTGAAGAGACCAGACTTTCCAGTTGCATCCTATTTGTGGAGCCTTGCGCACGATGAGCTACAAAGACGCGCAGGATAATAATGTGACTCAAACATCTCTATGCTTTCCTCAACTCTTTAAAATACATCTTGAGAAGAGATAAAGGAAGATATGAGCACAGCTGAAAAGGGGCTGCAACTCATTCTGCGTGACGGATTATTTATAAAGTGCACCTAGGGAGCGGAGAGGTCTGTCAGGGCTTTTCTTTGTGGTAGTGTATCACTGCCTGGGGAACATGGGCTCAATTGTCTTGGCAAAATAAAGCGATTTCTAAACTGCAAACACACGATGAGAAAAATGTTCATCAGGAAAGGAAGTAAAATTTCATAATGCACATAAAGTTTGCCTGCTACAGCTCTGGAGTATTTAAAATGTCATCTGCCGTGCTGTGTGGAATTTACTGGGCTGACAGAGGAATTGTGTGAAATGACCCCGAAATCTTGTAAGCAAACAGGCTGGATAGATGGCTAGAGCTCCCTGGCTTGTGCCTTTTGTTTAAAGGTCAGCTGACATGTCCCTTTGCCTGAGCTGGAAACAAAGTGAGTGGTCCTATCACTATGCATGTTCTTGCATAAATCTGTTTTACTGCTCCCACTGTCACATGGATTTTGGCAGTCTTGGTCCCACCGGGCCAGAAGGTGAAGGCTTGTGCATGCACGAGCAGTTATGGTCAGCCACAGGCTCCTCACGCTTACCAGCTTCACAGCCTGGCCCCACCCGGCTAAGGTTATCTCTGCCTCTAGACTTTGAAAAAGGACCAAGAAGGTCATTCCCAAATGTCTTTTGACAGGACAATGAAAAACTTCACTGCTAGAAGTTACTTTTTATGGAAAAATAAACAATATCTGAAGCACTTTTGGCTCAAGGAGGCAGCTGAGGCTTGTCACTTGTTGCCAGAAGGCTCTGTTGAATGCGCACAAACCCACGAGCTTGTTTCGATGTAAACTTAGAGCCTAGCAAAGGAGGGAATGACCACATCTGATGAGAGTAGATAAACTTGCCCTGGGGAAAAGTATCATCTTCTGTTGCTTAAAAGTGAGCAGAGCATCTGGTGGTGATCTACCACACTTCTATATTGCTCAGTTAGTTGACTGCAGCAATGAAGGAAAGCATGGATATTATTCCAGTGTGGTATGCAATAGGCAGAGTACTGAGCTGGAGACTTCAGAAGCTCTTTCCATATATCTCTTGCTGTGTGTGAGGAGGGATGAGTAAGATGTGGAGAGGGATGGGGTGAGTCAGTGCAGAGCTGGAGAAGATGGATTTGAACATGGCAGTGAATGGTGTAACCCCTGGCCTGAAATGGCAGTTGGCACAAGCGGGTGAGCACACGGGACAGGTATAAATGACGGTGGGATTGGTACCGCTGCAAGTGTGGGTCTGGAGCTGGGTGCTTCCCAGCTTCAGGTGCCCCAGCCCTTCAAAGAGCCTCTGGCCTGGCTAGCTAGGTGCTCAGGACATATAGTTGTTTACGGCTTTGCTCCAGTGTCTGCTGTCTCCTTGAGGCACTGCCAGCCCTCCTTGTCCCCACTCACTGCCCTAGGTCTCCCTGCTTCCTGCCCTACCCCAGGACTCCATGTCAGCACCCTGGGGCCCTCAACCCAGTGATGGCGCACTAGGGCTTCCAGGGATCATTCTCCAGGTTCCCACAGCCCTCCCCTGCTATGAACCACACCAAGCCGTTCCTTCTGAAGACTGATGGTAATGAATTCCTCTCTCAGGTTTAATATTCAGCAAAATAAATAGCTCTTTTGAAAATGATCTTGCTCCCTGTTAAAACAACTTTCACATGAAATGTCAGTATAAATTCTGAACTACAATGCTTGTTATCAATTACCTCCATAGCTACCAGGGAATGCAGTTATGTGATAGACCTGTGTTAATTTAAAGCGCTTTCATCAAACTCTTTAGGAAAAGATACTAATGTAGGCTTTATTTACTGCCCCCCCCCCTTCTGTTTACTGAAATAGCTTAATCAAACTGAGCAAGATTCCTCTGGTTCCTGAAGCCAATTTCTCTTTTCCCTATCACTTATCAGACATTAGGTTGTCATGTTATTATTTTATAATAATTCACTCTAGCAAGGACTAAATAGCAAAGCTGGACAACAGAGTTTATCATCACCTTCCACACAGCAGCTGGGCCCTTGTGACTCAATTGCAGATATAGATAGGTCTCTAAAGTTTCTGCATCAAGAAGAGGCTCAAAGAAAAGTCATCTGTCCAGGAAAGCCAGGTGGAAACTACATTTGTGACATGAGCATGTGTTTTCTCCATGCTGCAGTGCAGTGCATGGGGAAGTGGAAGCTTCTTGCAATGGCAGTTTTATTTGTATTTAAGCAAAAGCATTTTTTTCAGATTTTGCTGCAGATTAAAACTTCCAGAATTTTCCAGTCTTGAGTAGAATTGTGGCTCAACTGATGTAAATGGAGAAACTTCTTGTTAACTCTACAGACAAGATCAGATGTCTCACTCCCTTGAAATAAAGGAATATACGATCTTAATATGTTTAAAATACCCATGATATTAATATTCAACTCACAACTGATAAATAGAGCTTTCAAAAAATAACAGCTCAATAATTATGTTGTTGGTGGTTGAAATTTTGCCTGCTCTGCTTTCTATTTGAATCCTCTTTAGCTATTTACTCAGTATCTTTAAATCTGTACAGTCCGAGACCAATATTTATTATTAAATGACCAAAAGAAAAAAGATCGTGGATTTACTTTGATCTAGACAATCATATTTGCTACTTTTCTAAAGATAAGTGTTAATTGTGATGAAACTTTCTTCTATCTTTTGAGTGGGAACAAGTGGAAAAAACTCAATGTTCAACTTCAGTTGAAAATCTATTATTATTATTATTATTATTATTATTATTATTATTATTATTATTATTATTATTATTACTATTTAGTGCCTATGGACACTTAGCACTGATTAACTGCTTATTCCATGTCTGTCAATTCTGTATAAGATAACAGAATATCAGCTCCATATTGTTTATCTCCCAGGTAATCATGCCTGAGGAGATTCTCAGAAAATTTCTATCAGTCTCCAGACTAAAATGCAGTGACAAAATGCATGTGGGTTTTTCTTATTATCTATGATTGTGAAGGCAACATTAGCAATTTTTATAACTTAAGGAACTTGGCTCTGTGGATGTTTCTGCTTCCCAACAATTGTATTCTAATTCAAAATTGAAAGTGTTGGTTCTTATTCTGTAATTGAATTAAAAAGCTTGTTAATAATGTATTGTGGAAACTGCTAGCACAATTATTATTGAAAAGCAAATTATGTTTCTTTTAAATACAAAGAAACGATTACAGTAGTAAATAAGAATATTCTGGAAGACAGTAATGGATAGCTCATACAAAGCAGAACACTTATTAAATAAGAGGCAGCTGAAATTCAAAATTGATAAATATGAAGTAAGTCATGCACATGGGAAAAACAATCCAAACTTTGCATATGAAAAGATGGGCTCTGAGCTCCCATCATCACCCAGGAGTGAAATCTTGGGGTTATGACTCATATTCCTGTGCAAACATGAACTCATGGCTTGGTATCAGTCAAAAAGCAATTCAAATTTTTGGAAATATGAGGAAAAGAACAGAGACTAAAACCGAGAGCATTTTTATTGTGACTCAGTATAAATCCATGGATCACTTGTTGCTTAAATACTGGGTCTCTCTTCCCCAAAAGAGGAGAGCAGAAATATAAAAAGCTTAGGGGAGGACAACAATGATGATCAAGTATCTCTAATGGCTTCCAAATCATAAATGACTCATTAAAGTGAGTTTCTTCTGGGCAAGAGATGAGTTTGGGAAAAGGAGTTGTAGCAAAGGTCTACAAAAAATGAAAGAGTGTGCTGAGGGAGAGAAGAATCTTTTGTTCATTATCTCTTTCTGACTAGGAGCCAAAGCCTGTGATCTGGTGGTCATAGGAGCCATAATCAATCAAGACAAACACCACGAGTTTCTTCTTCACATAGAAGGCAGGAGAACTGTTTTGCTACTGATGATACTGTGTGTCCCAGGGGAGACTGGACAAGTTCAAGAAAGGGAAATCTTTGGAGACTTACTTCAACTGTAGAAACCCCAGCTAGCTCAGCACCCTTCTGAACAAAAAATGATTGGGTGGGAAAAACTGGGTGTACTTAGTCTGTTCTTATAGTTTTCCTCAAGCACTCTCATAGAGCACTTGCGGGGAAAAAAACCACAGTGAAACAGTGGGCTGGATGAACCTATGGTCTTACCCAGTACTGCCACTTTTATAGTCCTGGGTTAAGGAGCTTAGCTTAAAATGCATTGCAGTTGAATTCTAAGGTTTTGGTTTCGTATACTATGTTTCAAAATCTTCAGCCCTCCAGAGTATCTCCTCTAAACCCCAATGCCTTGAATATTACATTGGGTGATCAAAGCCAAAGGGGAGAAATGCACAAAAGGTCAGAACATAAGCTTTTGAAGTATTCTTATGTTCCTGATGGCCATGTAATTTTGACACCTCCCACTTTTCATTAGCATGAGATGAGAAATTTACTGTTCAGTGTATAAAACCAAGAATACTGAAAGTTAATATTTACTTGTTTATGTCTCACTTTATATTTAAGAGATCCTTTTCCAATGTGTCAACTCAAAGCAAAGCAATGAATCCAGAGAAGGAATTGTAGACATTAACTGTTGTAGAGTGATATACAGGCATACTTTGATATGCTGTTGTAGTTTTGCCTGTTTTTAATACCCTAATAATATCCTAGTCTCCCAGCACAACACACTTGCTCTGTGACTGAGATGATTGCTCTTTGTCTAAGGTCAGTCACACCAAGCACCTTGAAGAGCTGCGTGAGAGCATGAGGTTCCTGGCTCTGGGCGCCCTGCTCAGAGCAGGCACTAGCATTGTCTGTAAAATCTTAACCTCTAAGACTGCCTCTAGTCTACCTTTACTTTGGCAAAGTAGAGTAGCAATCAGGCTTCTTTTTATGGAAACATATTGCTGTGTAAGAAAATCCCCACAAAGCAGATGACTGATCCTTTCTCAGTACAGAGAGGCAAAATAAAAATAACTCTTTTTTTTAGAATCTCCCTAAAATAGTAACTTTTGATGCAAGTTCTTTATGAACCAGGATCTGCTTCTTTGGTGCATTGGTCTGTTTTTCAGATGCACTTTTTGGATGGAGGAGCTTCTTGTGGTTCCTTTGTGGTCCTGGCTGGGTCTGTGGTGGTTTACTTACCCTGTTTGGCAGGGATTTTTTTTCAGAAATCAGCAGAAATATGGAAAATAAAGGAACTTGACATGAATTATATGCAAGGTAGGTTAGGAAATTCCTTTTACAAGGAATGCTTTCTGAATTATCCCATATAGTAACTTGATAGTTTACAGTGTAATACTGGTTTAAGCTGCAGTTGATACAGAAGTGTATTCAGCCATGTTAGATCCTCTGAACCTTTATTTCTTTAGTTTGAAAATTCATTTAACAGGTTTTAGCTTTTCCTTTAAGCATTAACATTTAACCAAGGATCCTTGGCCTGCCCAGCAGTGAGTTCAGCTCAGTTTCAGAGTTACCACTTGCAAGCCTTATTCAGGCAGCAAAACAATCCAACAATGGCATGTTCCTTGTCCAACAATAACCAGCTTGGCATAACTGTCTAGAAGCTAGGATTTGAAATTAGTTAGCTGCAAAATCCTTTGGTACCAGATGATCTACTCTGTTGCATTAAATATGTGCTTTGTGACCATTTAACACATTTATGTCTGCAAGGTCATGTATTTGTGTGGCGCTTGAATCTTTGGCACATTTGGAGTTATTGCACTGAGGACATTATTTTTGTGTATTACTCCATTTTGTACAGGCGTCTACAGTAGCTGCCTTACAAGTAATCACACATGTCTTCCTGTGGCCTAGTAAGATCAAGTTCAGGCACTCTGTGGGAAATGTGCACCAAAATATCAGTTTGTAATTCTGTGTGGACTCAGTTGACACAGGCCAGGTAGGAAATACATCTGCACTAGCTCTGTTTCTGTGGAGATGGCAAAAAGAGGTACCAACACATGTGCTCCAGGAGTTGGTGCTGTGGCACCCAGAAGCGTTAATATATCTGGTTCTGGGCATATGATATGATTTTTCCTATTATGTGATATTTCCTACTATTTGCTATGAGAATCAGTATGCAATACTTATGTAGGAGCCTGGGTGGCTTGGGGAGGAAGCTGAAGCAAAGACAAGCCAGGAATTGTTACCCAAAGAGGTAGCAATTGTCAGGGAGATTGGAGCTAGATGGTCTTTGAAGAGTCTTCCAACCCAAACCATTTTGTGGCTGATTGTATGAATTTGTGTTTTGAACCAAGGTTCTCTAGTACAAAGTGAAGGAGTACTGAATTGAAGTTGCTGTGTGGTAGCTCTGCCCAGCGTATTTCATATCCCCTTTAAGGGAGGGTAGAATTGCTTTTCCTCCTCCATTAGGGGGAAAAAAATCCTATTAGCAGAGTACTCTGGTAACTATATTAAAGGGTAAAGACTAATCTCAATTTCTATTGTTCATCACCCCTGAGAAACACTACGGACTTATATGGCAGCTACAGAAGAAATACTGAAAATTCTTCATTTATAACCCTTTCCAATTTAGGATGGAGGTATACATGGTGCAGCAAATTGGGTGACTCACAGAGGGAAATGATTATTTTTCACCACCTGACATGAATTCTTATTTATCCCAAGCAATGAACATTGCAGAAAGTAACCAGCATTCATTTCACATCTCTGTGTGTACCTCTTTGTAATCTCCCAGAGCAGAAAGAACATATGACATTAAAACCCAAAAAGGAATAAAAGATAATCTTCTCAAGGACAGGTATAGCAGTCTTTGAGAACTGATTTATCAAAATACAATGGCTTGAGCTGAAACTTAAAAGGCAAAACAGATAGTGATTGAGAAATTTGTATGTATTTGGCTCAAGCAATCTGAGATCTGACTATGGCCCAGCTTGTCCCTGTCTCTCCATTGCTATATTAACAAGATCTAACCACTGTATGCTTTTGTGTGTGATATATGCAATGATAATATTTCTTCAATCTATTTGACTTACAAGCTCTTTTGGATAGTGACAGGGGTTGTATCTGGCCACATATACCTACAGTTTGGAGCCTCTGAATGTTATAATTAGAATAATGTTCCTGGTGCCAGAAGGAAAACCATGCAGTAGGAACAAGAATAATAATCTTAACAGCACATTACTATACAAAACAATGTTTCCTAAACCTTAGGAAAAATTCCTAGGTGCACCTTAAGAGGCTTGTTCTAATGAAGAATCACTTGGCAGCCCTGGTTCCTTTAATGGACCTTACCAAGTACAGTAAGCCTCACCATCTGCTGCGCCCTCTAATTACCAGAGAGAAAAGGACACTTTTCCCTGCTGCACCATACAAAGAAATATAATTGAAATATGTATGTTACTCACTCAACATAACATACATCTGTTGTGTTCTGTCATGTTTTAGACACAAATCTGGGTGGAGGTGCAAATAGCCTTGCCGGGGTGCTGTACATCTGTTTTGCTGTACTGGCACACATAATCTTTCTACGGGTAAATCTACAATTTCTTTTCCCCTTTTTTTCTCTTCTTAAGTAATTTTTCTGGTGATCTATGCCTGTGCTTAACTGTGAAGTAACAGGAGTGGGCTGAATTGCTTTTTTGCAGACTTAAGCTTACTTCAGAAAAGCTCAAGTCATCTCTGGAAAATCTTTGGCCTTCTTTCGAGAGAGGGTTTCCAGAGAGAGAGATAAAACAAGTGAGAGGCAAAAGAAATCACAGACCTTTGTAGAGAATTTACCCTTTCTCTGACCTCTGTATGACTATGGATGGAAGGAAAACCCCTTTTACTCCCATAACCCAAGAAAAGGTGGGAAGAGGTTTGGTCCTGTTCAGCGTCTCTTTCCTGTGTGTGCAGAGGGCATCAAATCAGGGATAAAAAGAGCAACAGCACAAGGAAGGACACTGCAATACCTGCCCATCATTTCCCACTGATCTGTCTCTGAGAAACAACTGGGAGTATGTCGTGGTTTCACCCTGGCTGTGGGCCAAGATCCACGCAGCTGCCTGCTCCTTAAAGTAAAAGAGCAGGGGAAGAGGGAAAAAGGGGGGGAAACAAGGGAAGGGAAAAGGAAGGGGCAAATAACTCCAAACCCAAGAAACTAAGAGGCCCGTGGGTTGGGATAAGGATAGTTCACTAAGATAACAGAAAGATAAAATATAACAATGCTAACAGGACTTTAGAGCAAAAGAATATAAAACTATTGATCCCCAATGCAGTTTCTCACCGAACCACACAACTCAGGCTGTACCACCCAGAGCTGTCCCGGAATCCGACCGTCCCCCCAAGAAGCACGCGTCCCGCCACCGCCCCTCTTCTTCCTCCCCTCAGCCCCCCGTTATCCTGGGCAGGACGTAATTGGCATGGAATACTCTCTTTGGCCCATCTGGGTCACCTGTCCTGGCTTCCCCCTCCCTTCTCAAGAATAGAGAAATACGAAGAAGCTGAGAAAGTCCTTGACTGTCTGACTGCAACTAAGAACATCAGGGTGTTATCAGCACTGCTTTCATTTTAACTCCCAAACACAGCATTCCATCAGCTGCTACAAATGAAGTTAACTCTATCCTGACTGAAACCAGGACATTATAGTAGTGGAAAGGATGGGGTTTTTTCTTTTTCCCTTCACCAGAGGCTTTGTAGAGAAAAAAGATAGGGGGCCAGATGCATGGATCCACATGACTAAACAGAAACAGCTGAAAAGCTTTCTAGAAGCAGAGAGATTAGGCAGTGAAAGATTTGGTGACTGCTCCTTCTGCATCATTCAGCAACCTCAGCATGGTACAGGTGACACCATCAGGTGTGGCTGGTGGAAATGTGTGGCCATGCTCCAGCTTCCCAACCCTGATCTCTCTATGGAGAGAGGTTCCTCAGCTATTTCCTAGGTCTTTTCCCCCAGCAGGTAAGGATGTGATTGCCAAGTATGTGAATCTCTTGGCTCTGCATGCTGTTGTTGAGCCAGACCAAACATGGATACAGTGCTGTTCCATAAGATGTGTGCATATTTCTCATATTTTGTTGTCCTAGAAGGTTACCTATTTTGCCAAAGTGCCCCAGAAATACAGATTAATTTCTGACCTTCTTTTAATAATCCGTGGGTTTTGCCATAAAAAGCTTACACAATTACAAGGAAAAAATCCCTTTCAAGATTTCTTTTTGCTTTATGACAGGGATCAGGCTGTTCCAAGATGAAAGGGAGTTGGGAGCTGAGGGTAAAAGCAAGGAGTCAGCACCATCACTCAGAAGGGGTGCCATCACATGCAACCCAGACTAGAAATGCAGAGCAGGTCTGGAGGTGGTCACCAGGTCCACTTGAGATCCACTAATCACCAGGTGGGTTTCTAAGTAATGCAACAGGTCCAGAGAGAAGTTGGTGGATCAAATCAGCTAATACCTGGCCAGACTGCGATGAAACTTAAGCAGAGACCACATGTGAGGACTTGAGCTTAACTCAAGTTTGGAAATGGCAGTAGGGAAGGCCCCAAGGGGCCTCTCCCAGCACTTTTATCACACCAGCCTGCTACAAGGACATGCAGCTGCACCATATCAAAGATGATCTTGACCTGAGGCAGCACAACCCCTAGGGTCAGGGCCATGACTCTTGGGGAAGTAAACGTGGATCTTTCCTGTTACCTTTCTGTTGAGTCAAGCTGATGGAGGTGCAGCAGGAACCAAAGAAGGATTCTTGTGAAGCTGTGAGAAAAGTACATTGTTTTTTATTGCAAAGGAAAATGTGAGTGGACCTGAAAAATAGCATGAATGCGCCTCTGAATTTCCTCTAAATCAACTCTTACTAATACTTGAAAAGAAACTGTTCTATGATTGTTGCTAAGTATTTTTTCATTGATAAGGACACATTGCTTCAAGTGTGTTCCTACATGAAAATGAAGTTGCATTTGAATTAGAAACTTTAAAAAAATAGATTCCACCTTTTGAACCAAGATTTTTAAAGGTTGGTTGGATGGATGACTGGTATCAAAAACAGGAGCCTGTGGGCTAACAAGACCAGATGTTTTAGAAGAATTCAGTCATGATTAAAAGATTTCTGAAGTCTTATGATGAAAAGTCAAACGTAAGCCGTTTCAGCAAATGCATATTACTGTAGCTAAGATGTGCTTTTGGACCAAATGAATTTATGAACTCAGCAAACTTTAGGAACCTTCCTAATACTCTGTTCTTTGACCTCTTGCTTTCCACAGGAAGGGCAGGAGGCCTTCTTCATGTCTGATTGCTGTATAAATTCCTTTCAAATGCTGAGAAATTACTAGTCTCTAAGTCTTGCCAGTTAAAGAACTTACATTATTGAGTTATTTCTCTTTGTCTTCATGCCAGTTTCTGAAAAGCTGGCTATTGCCAAAGATGCCGTGTTGCAAAATCTTACTTCCAGTGACATCTTATCAGGCTTAGATGTTTGCATTCTGGTAATGAATTAGGTTTCCACAGAATGAAAAAAACCCACATATTAATTGATACTATAAATTTTCAGAAATAGCACATGGTTTGAAATTGGAAGGAAGTTTGAAATTCAATGTTAGGAAAAAAAACCTTTACTGTGAAGGTGGTGAGGCCCTAGCACAGGTTGCTCAGAGAAAGTGTGGATGTCCTGGCTATGTTCAAGGCCAGGTTGGATGGGGCTTTGTAGAACCTGGTCTCACCTGGATGGTGTCCTTGCCCATGGCAGGGGGTTGGAACTAGGTGGTTTTTGAGGTCCCTTCCAGCCCAAACCATTCTGTGATTCTATGACAGATGAAAAAGAAATTGATTTTCATACCAGTAACCTCTGGGCTTTGGGACTGTTACTTGTAGCAACTGGAGCTAGATGAGTAACTTGCAATTCAGTGTCATGGTCAAAAAAAGTTGCATTTTTAAAAGAAGCTCCGTTGGGAAAGTGTGGTATTTCTCTTGGTTTGTTGTTTACATGTTTATTTTTAGAAAGGAAACAAATAGATCTGAAATATTTGTGTGTTAACCTGGATGATTTTGAATACTAAAACCTCTGGTTTGGGGTCATCTAACTTTCCAAATTTTTTTTTTTCCTCTTAATTATATTTGGGTAAGAATTTAACATCGTAGGATTGGGTTATTTTGCTCTCTGAAACAAAAAAGGGGGGAAGAATACTATTATTGCACATAGGAACCAAATAGAAAATGCCAGCGCTTGCTGGACTTAACACAAATATGAGACAGAAAGATAACAAAAAATACTCTAAAGTTGCCTTGCTAGGAAAAGGAATTACTGAGCAAATCCCAATGAGAAGACAAAACTATGATTGAATATTGGGAAAACTGGAGTATTTAAGTGCCTTTTTTTCTTCAGTTTCACTAACTGGGATAAATGTGGCCAGATGGCTAACACAATGAACATCGATGACAGATGGGTAAGTGCTCTAACTAGCGTCAGAAAAAACAGGTTAGAGATGCTTGTGAATTGGCAGGGCCTGATGAAACTCCCCCTGGAATACTTAACGAGGTAGCTGAGGCTCTCCCTGTTGCTTCAAGATGTCTTGGAGAGTGGATGAGGTTCCAGAAGATGGGAAGGGACAACAGTAATCAAAGAAGAGAAAGAAAATTTAAAGTGAAAAGAGGAGAGAAACTGAGAAGCAAGAGGGAAGAAGAAGGACTCAGAGAATCACTTAGCCATCAACTTATTTTCTGAACCCAGAAAAATACAAATAAGGGACCCATTTAGCAAGAACATGAAGCATCACTTGAAAAGAATAAATCATACCAAACCAGACTAGTTATCTCCCATGACACTATGGAATAGAGAATCATAGAACCATGGAATAGTTCGGGTTGGAAGGGACCCTTAAATATTAACTAGTCCACCCCCCTTGCAATAAGCAAGGAATTCTTCAACTAGATCAGATTGCTCAGAGCCCTGTCTAAGCTGGCTTTGAATGTTTCCAGGGATGGGGCATCTATCACCTCTCTGCGTAACCTGTGCTGCTATCTCACTTTAAAAAAAAATCTTCCTTATATCTAGTCTAAATCTGCCCCTTTTAGTTTAAAACTATTATCCCTTCTCCTTTTGCAACTGGGCCTCCTAAAATGTTTGTCCCCATCTTTCTTATATAAGCCCCTGTTAAGCACTGAAGGGCTGCAATAAGATCTCCCTGGAGTCTTCTCCAGGCTGAACAATCTCAGGTGCCTCAGCCTGTCTTCACAGGAGAGGTGTTTCAGCTCTCTGAACGTTTTTTTGGCCCTCTTCTGAACCCTCTCCAACAGGGCCACGTGTTTCCTATGCTGATGACTCCAGAGCAGGACATAGTACTCCTTGTAGCAAAGGTCTATGAAGCATGGAAGAGTATGGAGAGGGCAGAGAAAAATCTGCTGTTCATTATTTCTTCCTGCCTGGAAACAGGAGCCTGTGACCTGGTGGTGGTAGGAGCCATAAGCAAGACAAACACCACAAGAACAGAGTGACAGTTATAAATAATGTGTCTTTAATAAAGCTTTTGATATTGTCTCAGATGGCAGTCTCAAAACAGCTAAAAAACAGAGCCTAGAGGTATCTACTGCAAAGCAGATATGTGGCTGATTGGGGAAAAAACCAACAGCAGTCACAGTAGTTACCAGCAGTTTATGATCAAATTGAAAGAATTGATCTTGCAGGGTTCTCCAGGGGTCTGTCCTTGGTCTGGAAATATATGCAATATTTTAATCTGTGGTCTGAGCAATGGGACAGGGAATACTCATATTAACTATGGAGGTAACGAGGGGAGGATGAAAGCACTTTAAATGGCAGGGGTGTAATTAACAACGGATTTCAACATCTGAAATGTGGTTAGGAAACAAGGGGCTGGAAGGGTCTGGATTTAATCCATACTTCTCCCCCAAAGTGGGGTAATGACTGCTATATTGCTTATCTTTTATAGAAGTTTGGCTAATTGCTCCCAAAAGTCTCTGGTGAGGAAGAATCTGTAATCTCCCCAAATAATCAAATTCAATGTTTCACTACATTTGCTGTTAACATTTTCTCCTGTGCCTCACCTAAGACTTTGATGTAGTTGAACCCAATTTCTTCTTGATTTATCCAGATGATAGACCATTTTCTTTCTGTGCAGCAATCTTTCAGGTGTTAGAAGATGGTGCAGAGCTGCTGCAGAGCCAGTTTGTTTTGTATTTTGTGTAGTTGATTATTTCTTTTTAAGTGCTCTAAGTTGTACTTCCCACCATCAGATGTCATCCTGTTTTCTTCACAGCCTATTTCTCCAGGTTGTCAGTATAAATTTCAATTATTTTGGTTTCCATTGGTTTTGGTTTTCTGACATTGTAGTCCTGTCTTTTCCCCCGATGTCACGTAACACTGTAAAAACTTATATAATAAAATAAAAGAAAGCTGGGGAGGGACTTTTTGGAAGGGCATGTAGTGATAGGACAAGGGGGAATGATTTTAAATTGGAAGGGGGTAGATTTAGACTGGATATTAGGAAGAAATTCTTACTATGAGAGTGGTGAGGCAGAGTCGCAGGTTGCCCAGGGAAGTGGTGGCTGCCCCCTCCCTGTTAGTGTTCAAGGCCAGGTTGGATGGGGCCTTGAGCAGCCTGGTCTAGTGGAGGTGTTACTGCCCATGGCAGGGGAGGTTGATGATCTTTGGGGTCCCTTCCAGCCCAAACCATTCTATGATTCTATGATGCTATGAAATGAGTCATATCTCAAAGGTCTCTTCCAACCTACTCATTTTATGATTCTGTGATATGTCGCCCAAATGCTTTAACTTTTAGTAATGCTTTAACTCAGATGTTATGTCACCTAAGATGGGGTGATGCACTTCAGGCAAGGCCTAGGCAAGTGGCTGAGAATTTAGCTGGGAGTGATGAAAGAGGTCAGAGGCCTGGAAATTTTTTCTTATTTGGAATGGTTAATAGAACTGAATTGTTAAACAGGGAGAGCAGCAGAATTAGGGGAAAGCATCTTCAACCCTGTAGAAGGCTGTGCAAATGACAAAGTAAGAGGCTGCTTGCTTGCTCTACTGGGAATAGGTCAGAAGTAATGGCCTCTAACTGCAATAAGGAATGACAACTGAGTGTAGACATTGGAAAATTCTGTGTGTTAGAACATACTGCCAAGCATAGGCATAGATTTGCTGAGGGAGGCTGCGAAATCTCTATTAACAGTGGCACTTAAGAACAGCAAGCCTAATAGCTGCTGAGGATAGTTTAAAGAAGATCCTTTCTTGGGAAGGAATGTAATCTGTAATCCTGAGAGCTCAAAATAAAACTGTTAACAAAATGTCTAAGCATTTTAGAATTTTTTTCCCTACCATATGTCTTTCTGATTTTGATCCTAATTGATTTTATTAACGCTTGGAAAAAACCTACACAGATCTAGCCAAGACTTAAATCTATGCTACCTCCATGATAAAGATATCAATATGCTACAAAAGGTTGTTGTTCAAAAATCTTCTGTGTGGTGGTATGGAAAGTGATGGGATTCTAGATATCAGCGTGGCTTTTGTCCCACAGTGCAGCATGAGTGGCACAGATTCTCTCTCAGATGAACATGAAAACTGTAGCTATCTTTGTTTTGGAAGGGTAAGTCTGGCTTTCATAAGATCACTGACTGTGTCTTTTATACTGTACCTGTTCTACCATGGCACTTTTTTATCAATCAATGTCTTTAAAAGAACCCTAAATTAATTGAATGAGTGCTTTAATACTGACACCAGCTAAGAGCATAATATTAGCTCAAATAGCACACCCACTCACACACAGGCTCTTTAAGCATAGTTCCTATAGTATAAGTAGTGTCTCACAATTCAAATATTTTTGGTAGCTATTTTTGCATTAAGAATAAAACAAACATTTGGAGAGTTGTAATGTAGTATTATCAGAGTTAAAAGTAAGTCTCAATATGATAAGAAACAGCTGCTCTTCCTGAAAACAAATAAGAATACTCATAGAATATTCTTAGAATATTCATAGAATAAGATTCATAGAATCATACAGAAGCAGAACAGTTTGGGTTGGAAGGGACCCCAAAGCCCATCTAGTTCCAACCCCCTGCCATGGGCAGGGACACTCTCCCCTAGACCAGGGTGCCCAAAGCCCCATCTAACCTGACCTTGAACACTGCCAGGGAGGGGGCAGCCACAGCTTCTCTGGGCAGCCTGTGCCAGCATCTCACCACCCTCACAGTGAAGAATTTCTTTCTAATAGCTAATCTAAATCTACTTCCCTCAGCTAGTTTAAAACTATTGCCCCTTGTCCTGTCACTACCTGCCCTTGTAAGCACATTTATGTTCCTGTGGGTGAAGCATCCTTGAAGTACCTGAGCACACCATAATGTGCACATCACTCCTGTCTTAATAGTTTCTCATTGTCAACGGTTGATTTAGAAAAACGTGATGAAATCTAAGTTGACAGCAAAAACATCCACTACCATGGGGAAATGGTATTACACAGCTTTTGCATTTCCTTGCACTCCTTCTTTTCACAACATGCTGTTTGTTTGCACAAAATAGCTGTCATGTCAAAATAAGATTTCAAAGCTCTTACAGATGATGAGTAAACCTCATCTACAGCAGTTTGTTGAATTTTCCATCCTCTTTTGGTTTACTTGAACAAAACCCCAAGAATACAACACAGCAAGTATTAAATGGATCTTTGTCCTTTAAAAGTACAGTTCCAGAGGCTTTTGGGAGGAGTTTGGACTCTGAAAATGATGTTTGGCTCCCTTCCCCCTGTTTTCCTAGTTAGAAATTGAACTATAAAGCTAATTTATCGAAATGATTATGTATGCTTCCTTGTGTGCAAGTGCTGAAGTATTTTTTACATTGTTCATTCAGAGTGCAAATCTTACTTGCCTCACTGACACCTGATTTGTGTTGCACAGGTAAAGTGATCTGCATGGTAAACACTGAGCCTTGTCTCTAGCTTTTACTAAACTAAACCCTTGTTTTCGGATACCCTGTCAGTAATATGTAAGGTGTATGAGGTAATGTGTCTGTGGAATGTATCTCTCCCTTTACCAAATCTTACAGGGTGAACAGCAAGCTAAATACTGATCTGCAAAAGGGCAGTCTGCTGGCTAAAGAACCAGGTAGAGCGCAGTCATTGCTTGGTTATTTGTTTTTCTAATGCACAGCACGAATTGTAACAGTAGAACGTGCAGCTTGAGTTTTCCAGATTGAATGAAATCTCCACAAGTTTCCTGTTCCCCTCCTCATGCTATCATTCTGTTCTCAAAATGCCTTTGGGAATAAATTCTTAATATTCAGATATCCTTAACCTTCAGAGTTTCCTTAACTGTAAATTACTTAATTTAAAAGAAACAGATAGTGATCTAATCTATCAGTTTGGTTTACCCTAGTTCTGTTGTTAGAACTTGTTTCATGAATATTATTAAAATCAATATTTTTACACTTGTTTCATAAATATTATTAAAATACTAAAGAGTATTGTACAGCGATATAATTGTTTGGTTTGTTGTGTGTGTTTGTGTTGTGGGGTGGGTTTTTTTCCCCCTTGTTACCAAATCAAATTTTGTCTGCAAAAACGGCTTTAGGGAATTTTAGAAATGTAGCTGTAGGTCTCAGTTACAGCCAAGTCTTCCTATCAGTGTGGGGGGAGATGTTTGTAGTTCTCATTAGAGTTGTTATAAGGAACAAAATCTCCTTAAGTTCCAGCTAGAACACTTGTCAGTATTTGCAGCAACGTAAATGAATAAGCAGTTGAGTGGCTGATAGAAAGAAATCATTACAGTTCAAGTTTCAAATGAGCCCACCTGTCAGGGGAGCTCTGCAGGAAATTGCCCTCAATTTTCATATAGGACTTTGGCAAGAGAGTAGCAGGTGACTCATGAGAAAAGTCTTTTCCGAGTCTGCTATCTCATTTCGTGTCAGGGGTAACAAATAAGTAAAGCCTTGTGAAGAATTATGCAGAGAATTAGAAGTGAAAGATGAGAAACTTGAATTTCTTTTCAATTATGAGAAAAACTCCTTGGAATAATTTTAGGAGCTCAACATGAACTAAAAAGCAGGTAAAAATCCTGGTTTCAATGACGCTATCTAAATATACTAAAGAAAAAAAGTGTGAGTAACTGAAAAATATATAACCAGCTTAATGAAATAAATACATTTTGAACCAAAATATTTTCAGTAGAGGCAGAGAAGAAGATCTGATTTTTCAAAATGGATCTGAGAAAATAATTACCAGAAAGATATTATTCTTTCATATATCGAGAAAGATACAAAATCCAGGGTGGTTACCAATTTCAAGTTACCCTTAGCACAGTTTGTTTTGCTCAGCTGATGCACTGTTGGATTCATGCACCTAAACGTGGGGGGTTTTCAGTTTCATCCCTCTTTTCTGCTTTTTAAGAGAGATTTATTTTTTTTACTTTTGTTCTATTATTGAACTATACAATATATTCAGATGGTATATGCTTAGCAGCACATGGATATGTTCTAGTCGTTATGTTTATAAACAGATGCAAGTGTCTGGCAGGATGGTTCATTATTTGGGGGCTCAGATGTTATTAATTAACACTAGGAATGTTGTGAAATAAGCTTGAAATCAGACCTCCCCCTCCTGATGCAGTGTGAATGGATAAGTACTCTTCTTTGCAAATAATGGAAGGAACTCCTTCTCCTCCTGTGTTGTAAAGCAGTATGAATAATCAGCTAGTCATTACTGGAAATAAGTTTGGGTGCTAAAAAATCCATAGAAAGACCTGAAGAATGCCACTGATATTTTTCCCTCTTACTGTGATTTTATTTGGCAGAAGACTGCAAGTCTCCAAGCTTGCTAAACAAAACTGGTACCTAAAATATCTTCAGAAAAATTTGCAGTTTTATTGTTTTTTCTCCACTGTCCCCCTTGGCCCTCCCCACACCCCTGCTGGTATTTCAAATTCTGGGTTGTGGGTTTTTTTTCTTTTTATTTACTATTTTGTAGGTAATGGGACCTGCTAGAGATGCTCTATTCAGAGCAGTCCTACCAAATTTATGTCTGTTTAGCTATTCTGTCAACAGCTATGGAATGGATTGCTCTATGTAGATGAGCAACTGTTGTACTGGGTCAGATCAAAGTCCTTGCTAGACTACTGTCCTGATGCTTTGATGAAGGTGCTTTGCAAAGAGTAGAAGATATGGACTGAATACTGTGTTCCTTTCAGGTTCCAGCAAGAAGATGTCAGGGACTGCTTGAAATGGTTTCAAGTTATCATTATCAAACAGCCTTTAAGGACTTATTTTCCATGAGTCTTTTGGTGCTCTTTTATAAATTTGGGCTTGAGGCATCTTGTGGCACTATTATGTTCCAAATCCGATTTAGACACGCTATATTTAAAAGAATAATTAAGAATAAGGCATTTTTCCCTTTTTAAAAATGTATTTTTAAATTTAAACCTGATGCATTTAAATAGTCCTCTAGACATAGCAGATACTAATAAGGAATCATTTATCACCATTGTTCAGATTGGGATTTTGTCAGTCTCGGTGGCTTTCTAAATTTAGGCAAACTTGCCTTCTCTGTGTCTCTGACAATTGTTATCACCCTTTTCTTATGTTGTGGAAGCCTACTATAGCCTTTTTGAGATGGGATGACTGGAATTTTGGTCGGCACTCAAAATGTGCACCACCTAGGTGTGTATAGTGACAAAACAGTACTTTTCAGTTTTCAGTAATTCCTTTCCTTATGTTGTTAGCTTTTTTGACTATCTACTTTCTGATTTTTATTTTCCTCCTCCCCGAACCATCTATGGTGACTTGATGCTCTTTTGCATGCAGTAATAACAACTTCAGAGCTCATTGCTGCACCGATGGTTAAGGATGCTTTTCTCTAGGTGCATTTCTTTTGTGTTCCCTGTGCCTGAGTCGGATCTCCTGACACCTTTTTGTGCTGTTCCTCTCACTAACACTGTCACATGAATGTGGCGGGAGTGGAAACCTCTTGTGACAAAAGATCTTCAGGGCTCTGCAGTGTTCAGTCATCAAGTACAAGGAGCGATTAAGCTAATTCCTTGTATCAGGCCACTTTTACTCACCCCTTTTTCTCTCAAGCATGACCTGTCAGTAAAGTTTTCAAAGTTCCCAAGTATTTCCCTGATATGGAAACATGCCGTCATGCTGTCTTGCTCCACCTTCCTCCCCCGAAGTCCTGAGAAGCTGTCTGTCAGAACAACTGCATCTGAATTTGGAAAAGCATAAAAATTAACACACCATCACTGTATGAATGAGGACCTCTTCTGGCTGTTTCCATGAGCTTTCCCCATTAAGATCCACTCCGAAAATAACTGGGTCAGAAAAGTGCAATTGATGATAACACTGTGTACAAGAACGACACTATAATAATCCTAGTCCTGGTTGTCACGCTTTTAAAATGGATGGGTGAGTGGCCTCCATGGCCTGCATATTTAATAGGGTTATTTTTCAAGGCACCCTGTGTTTTGCTGTGTGTTTTAACAGCTCAGATCTTAGTTTCTTTGCTAGGCATTATTGCAATGGCTGATGTGAGACAGTCGCTGTGCAGAATGTTTGCAGGATTCAAAGGCAGCGACCTATGAAAACAAGCTAGTCGTAGCCTGCTAAGAGATAAAACCAAAATCAAACCTCCTGTTTTCTGTATTATCTACAGAGAATTATACAGGTTTTAAAACATTTTGAAGAATGCATACATGTGTAAGCTTTCACAAAGTATGAAACAAAGCTGTTTATGAGAGCAAGAGAAACAGGATTTTCCCCATTATTTCTGCCCTCAGCAAAGTAAAACGTGCATCTGCTAAGGATCATTCAGAAATTGTTAGCACAATTTAATTGTACACTTCTTCACTGACCCAGTGACAGATGGTGGTAGGGGAGTGTGGCATTTAAATGACTTGCATGTCCCATGGAGGCACAGCAACCTGTGTTTAAAGATCTCCTTTTCAGAAGCTCCTGAGTTTTTTCAGTCGGAGTGTGAGGATTCTGTGATGAGCTGCTTGCTTCTTTCCCTTCTGGCTAGAGATTGATTCATTCACTGAATACTTCTCCTTTATGAAAGTTCAGGGTATGCATTTCCTTTCAAAGAGTGAATCACACAGAACATAATTTTCTCATTTTACTGGCAATTATTGTAGTTTCCTATAGAGCACCTAAAGGCTCCAAACGGGTTTTGAAATATTTTGTGCTGGACACTACACAGACTTTATTAAAAGAAGTTTCTTGCCTGGAACAAAACAATGAGGTCACTGAATAACAGGAACAATGGAAGAAAAGGGTTGGGATATCTTTCTTCCCTTTATTCTTTATCATGCTTTTTAGAAGTACTTACTGCATATGGCAATGAAGTGATTAGTCTGCATTCCCCATCAATATAAATTTCTGTAGGAAATGCAAATAGTGGAGCCTGTTTCTGAATAATAACTATTAACAAGGGTCCAAATGAATCCATGGTAGCAAGCAATCAGGTACAAGTTATTAGTTTCTTCCTTAATCACAGGGAAGCCAAGATCTTAGATTCAGTCTGTAGCTCACAAAGAAAAAATTGTTCTTCAGCTGAGGCTTCCAATATTAGTTGGTGAAAGACTACAGCTTCTCCCAAACTGGCCGTTTTACACTGATAGCACAGCATTAACATCAGTGGTTTAATATTTTTATTAGGCAATTACAAATATTTTGCCCATATGAATCATTAAACTACTGTGAGCTGGGAAGAAGTTGTTCTGCTGTCAGATGTTCATGAGGCATCACTATGTACCCAGGCTCCTGATAAATATAGGAGGAAATAAAGGTAAAAATGGAATTCCATTGCTGAACTTTGCTTTGGGACAGGTTTTCTTAATCCAGTTTCCTAGTTTGTAGTCTTTGTTGTTTTAAATTTAGTCAGGCTTTCTTTACACACTTGTGATGTTGTAGGCTGTATTATTTATGTTCAGGTGACTGGAAATTAGTTAGGATGCCAGCAGAAAGGAAAAGTCATTTCCATGTAAGAATAATAAGGGACAAAATGAAAAAGGAAAAAATTAACATCATGGGAAGGATTGAAAAGGAAATATTTAGGAATGAGCTGCAGGAAACTGTCAGAGCGGAAGAGAAGTCCGGTTAGAAGTGCTTGACTTAGGGACTGGGGTTTCTCTCCATTCATTGCCTCTACACTGCTGAGGTTTTCTTTAGAAAGCATCCCCACTTCTGCCTTTCTTGTTCTGTTGCTTTGCCCATATAAATAGGATTTCTCCATGGCCTCTGTTACCAGTGGGAGAAGAGCTGGTTCGAGTTTAGACTTGGAAGGACAAGACAGGAAGCCAACAGACAGCAAATCTTGGAGAGATCATTCCAGCAGAGCTAACCTTCTAAGTGCTGAGATATTTTTTTGGTTTTGTTTGTTTCTTCTGGATTCATTATTTGCTTAAAATGTCAAATTTGTTAACTTGGCAGTGCCAAGCATGATAAAGCATTCTTTTTTCCTGGGAGTAGATTTTAAAAACTAGATTTTCTATATTTTACTTCTCTGCTTGTCAAGGGTTTGTATATGTGTGTACACATGTGCATAAGTGTGTGTCTAAATTTTGGCAAAGCTACTTAAAAATGAGCTGCAACTTGAACAGCTGCAAAGTCTCTGAACACTGGAATTATTCATAGCACATAAAGGCAGAAAACCTCTTGAAAACAGTTCAAACATTAGACAATTATGGGAGGACCAGACTTGAATTTTTTATTTGAATGAACCAACTCCTGGAGGAGTCTGTAAAATCGGAAGATGGATAAATGGAATTATTTCATAGTCTTTTTTTGCGTTTAAACAAGGGACCGTAATGTGGCCAAAAATGTTGAGCACTGAGATCTGTGTGCAAAATTTCTCCATTTGTTTTCTCTATGACAGTGTAAAAATAGGAATACTGAGTAGTGGCTGAGTGAGCACACAGTATTATTGGGATAACACTCTGCATCGCTAAAGTCCTTGATGTACAGAAAGGTCTGAAGGCACAAGGATGGTTCAACAGTGTCTGTTCTTCTGTTTAAGGCTGCAGATTTACTTACATACCTTAATGACAGACTAATTCAGAGATCATTCTTTTTGGCACAGGGATTAAGCCAGAGGCTGTCCTATAATCCTGAGAAAACTATAGCTAAGTCCTCTTGCTTTGGTTTTGTGAAGTCAGATTTTTACATGTGTCCGGTGCTACCTATACTTTAAAAGATTACTTGGAGCTAAAGAATATAATTCTCCAAGTACAGAGGACAAACATTTAAAAAGGAAGATGCTTTCTGCTTGCTTTCTTCTCGTGTTAATATACTTACTGACTTGATTCTAGTTGTGCTTTTGTCCACAACTCTACTGTTTGCCTTCTCTGAATCACATAGCAAGTGACAACTTTCAGAACAAAATAACATTTATGAATATATTTTATTCATAGGGAATTCACATGTTCAATTTTGGTATGCCTCAGGCAGCCAGCTGGAGTGTAAAGCGAGTATCCTGCGGCTTCCCCTTACACCTGTTGTTGCAGATAACAACATGCTCTAATGGCACGCTCTTTCCCAATGATACCAGTTAGCAATATTCACAGTCACGCTTTCTATTCTCCCTATGGCCTTCCTTTTCACCTAGACTGGGTCAGATGTGGAGTAAAATACTGATTCAACCCACAAGCTCAGACCTGTGTTGAGAAAGAGGTTGGGTAAGAGGGAGTGTGTGTGAGACACTGTCAGACATACTGTTTGGCAGAGACAGGGAGACGATGTGCAAAGAGGAGAGACGTCGCATAGTCCCTTTGCATGTGTCGTGCCGTAGGAGTACAAACCCTGCAAAGCACCTGACAAAATCATCAGCCAGGAGTTCTTACACTGGAGAAAGAAGGCAGCATTTTCTTGCCTGGTGTGCATTTGAGTTGTGGAACTCTATGACACAGCACTTTTTAATGAGCTTAGACCTAGCAGCTCCTAAAAAGGTAAATAAAAAGGATAGAGCAAATATTATCTGTCAATTGATGTTTTGTACACAGTGATGCAGGTGTGACTTCAAGTTCAGGAAGTCCTTGGAGCTGATTTCTAGATGCAGAGGTGTTTAGTGGAACAGTCATTCTGCTTTATTTTTTTAATAAACCTCTGAGATACATGCACTGGAGGATGAAATTCAGAGGTGGTCACCTGACCCTTCTAATAGACACCACCCTCCAATACCCTTCCCTGGTGTCTTAGTAGATTTTAATGTACTAGCTGCTACTGAAGATTTGAGTTCACTTTTATGTGCTAGCCTGAGAATTGGAGCTGTTTATTAAGCTTTGAGTAATTCCTGTGTAGAGGCCCGGTGATGATCTATGGACAAGGTCCAGTCAACCATTTGATCCAATGTTAAATGCGTGCAGGTTTCTTGCTGTTTCTCTGAGCATCTGCTACTGGATGCTAGAGGTAGGATATTTGGCAAAATGGACCTGCAGTGTTTGTTCCAGACCTCGGCTAACAACACAGAGGTCTGAATATATACACCTGATTTGTAATTGTTGTCAGTTTTGTTCTAAGAAGGTGTTTTTTTACTGTTAGTTGCAATTTAGTGGGCTTATGGTGGGAGGAGAGTTTGCAGCTGTATTGTCCTAAATGGGTAATTATTTATAAAGTATTAATATGTATTGTCATTTGGGGACAAATAACAGAACCGCAGTTTATTTCAGGTTGGAAAGCATCTCTAGATATCTACTGCGTGTATACCAACTTGTCCAGCTCAAAGCATGGGCAGCTTACAGCAGGTTGTTCTGCGTTTAGATAACTTTAAGGGCAGACATCACACAGCTTTTCTGGGCAACAAGGCCCAGCATTTAACTAACATATTACGATGTAAAAATACCTTAATATCTCATTGGACAAGATCACCATATGGACTTACATGGAATTTGTTTTCCATAAGGCCTGCAGGTTCTTTTCAGTGAAGTTGTCCTTCACCAGTTGATCCCCAGCCTGTACAGTCGCATGGACTTATTGCTGCCCTAGGGCAGGACATTGTGTTTGCTGAGCTTTCCAAGGGTGCTGTCAGCCCACCTCTTCAGCCCATCAAGGACCATCTGAATAGCAGCCCTGACTGGGGCTTTTCACCCTTGAGAAAAGAAGACTGAGAGGGGATCTTATTAATGTTTATAAATATCTGAAGTGTGAGACACAGGGGAAATGGCCAGCCTCTTTTCAATGGTCTGAGGAGACAGGACAAGGGGCAATGGCTGCAAGTTGGAGCACAGGAAGTTCCGCACCAACATGCGGAAGAACTTTTTCACAGTGAGGGTGACAGAGCCCTGGGACAGGCTGCCCAGGGAGGTGGTGGAGTCTCCTTCTCTGGAGATATTCAAGACCCATCTGGATGCCTACCTGTGCGATATGTCCTAGGGACCCTGGTTTGGCAGGGGGTTGGACCTGATGACCTCTGGAGGTCCCTTCCAACCCCCGTAATTTGGTGATTCTGTGACTATTAGGGCTGACACTGCAATATGTAAAAAGCATCAGACAAAGAAAGTATATTGGTTCAATGTTTGAAATATTTCAATGAATAAGCCAAAAGGTATACTGGCACGTTTGGGGCTTTTTTTGGGGGGGGAGTAAAGCAATTATTCTTTTTTTAAACACTGCCTTTGTACTGGGGGACTCATGAACATGCCAACATACACTATTGCACAAATGAAGCCTCTTCCAGTCCTTGTCCAGATATCTTCGATGGGAAAAGAAGCATGATTCCCTTAATGATATACTTATGACTGTTGCATATCTCGTCCTCCCTGTGGTATGTAAATCTATAATAGTCAAAGCACAGATTAGAAGCTGTTTCCAACATCTAACTATATTCCAGGTTAAGAGTATGATTCAGAAACTCAACAGATGCTGTGACTCAAGTAACTGCTGATGCACTTGGCAGCATGTCTGTATGTGCAAACACTAACAAGTACATTTTCATTTCAGTGTACATGGAAATTAGGCATGCAATTCCTGATGCCGACCAGAAAATGGTATCCTAATTCTCCATGCAATAGCAATGAACTACCAAGATTTGAGTTCAACCAGTGGAAAATGCCTGTTAGGATTACCATTACCTTACCTTAGCAGACTAAATAAAAAAAAATTACTTATAAACAGCATTTCTTCTAAAAAACCTCCTCACAGACAGGCATGTAAGAATGGCTATAGTAGTTCAGAACATGGCTCATTGGTCTAAATACATTGCCTCTGGCAGCAAGTGTACAAGAAACCAGGTAGTCCCTAGGCAGTCTGTAACCTTCAGTAGGTTTCCTTCTTCACAAGCCTGGCCATGGTTCTCCTCTTAAACAATGAAAATTTTAAAACTAAATTCTTAACAGCTAAAACAACCAGTGACAAGGATGTCCAAGTTTGGTTATACCTATCTCTTGAAGAACCACCCTCAGCCTCCTAACTTCATTTGAAGCTTCCTAGTACTTGTCTAAGAACTAACAGTGAATTATGAGACCACCTCAAAGAAACAGAAATGACTGCATTCTGTATCTTCTGCTTCACCTTTTCACCCATCCTGCACGATGCTCTTGATCACCCCTGTTACCACTGAGCTATGGGAAGAGGGAGCTTCTGCTCTGACAAGTTTTGGTTTGTATTTCTATTTGAACTCTTGTATTGGTAGAAGCAGCCAGCAGGTTATACATAGCAGTGGCCAGAACAGAGAGAAAAAAGCATGCGCAATCAGAAATGTTTTAATTTGTTGTGTTGGCAGGCTAAAAACACACCCACACAGGGCCACAAGAAGGCGGAGAAGCAGTCTTATGACTCAATACAAAAACAATTCCTGCATGGCTCACTCAGGTTCCTGCTATGTAACCTCAGAAATGGGAACACCATGTGCAGGGTGTTAGTGTTGCTGTGGCAATGTGACACCAGTAGGACTTGAGTGCTGTGTGTGTTGTGGATTTTTACATGGGGGTCAGGTAAAGCAGCTGTTAAGTTCCGATAATTTCTTCAGGGAAGCAATACACTAAGTGCAGAATGAGGGCGTTTGAAGATGCTTTGAAGTCACTGGGGTTTTGGATACACTTAGGTCACTGGCATAGCTTTGCTTTGTTTCTCATTGACACCTTTGTGGAACTTTGGTGCAAAAACCTCCTCTTTGCTTTATTTTTCAGGGTTTTGTTAGTAACTGCAAAGGTACAGGTAATGTAAAAAAGGTGTGGCTTTTTTCTACTCTCTGGACTGCTTCCTACTACTGTTGTACTAACTCGGTATTTATCCTATTTTTATGTGATGGTGAGAAACTTTTCTGGGCTGTAAGCTACTAAAAATGCAGAAATATATCCAGATGTCTTGGAGCATTGAAAAAGTAGCAGTCTTGAGAGCGGTTTTAGTAGAGCCCTCATACCACGTAAGACACAGCATGGAATTGAGTGCATTAAACCTGTGGGCAGCACATCTTTGAGTATAATATTTTGAAAAAAGAAAGTCAGTGTAATGATAACTGTACACTGCATTTGAAACTAAATGAACAAAGTTACATGTTTATTAATGGAGAATAAAATAAGGCATCAATAAAGGCTCCAGGCTTTATGAAACAATGACATACCTCATATGGCTGTAATACATTTCTGTCAGAGGTGTAATCCAAGTATTTCTCCTCTGATACAAATCTAACAGAGTGTTATCGACCCATGTGTTAAAACACTAGTTACACTCATGTAAATGGGAACAAGACTGGGTGTCTCTTAATAAAGGTTGGTATGCATTTAAGAGCATAATTCAATCATGAAGAAAAAAAGCCTGGACCCTGGAGGCAACTGCGTGAGAGTTTCTGACAAAACTGTGGGTGCAAAACAACAATTTTGATCAAAAGTCACAGCTCTTGATTTAGTAGACAAACAACTATGCCAAATTATATTTCACTGCAGAAATTCTCTTGATGTGAAAGAACAAAAGGTAACAAATCCTGGGTCATGACACCAAGTGCCAAGGTAGTGCTCCCTTCTCCCCATTTCAGTGGGATCTGGGCTTGAGACTCTAAATTATAGTATGTGGGTTTTGTAGTCAGGACAGTGCAGGTTGTATCACACATATAGACAGAGGGAAGCAGAGCAGAGGTTTTATCTGTATCACCAACCGTTTTCGAACATTAGCTGAGTCATTCAGAGTCCTGGGAAAGAGAACGTGGCATGAAAGGCATCAGGAGGAAGGTCAAATTAAATATGATGTACTGATGAAGGCATGGGTAATGGTTTATTTGAAACACTATCAACATGTAACCAAGAGTATCCCATCCTAGGAGTTTTTTTCATATAGGTTTGCCTTTTCCTCTTGTACTTCATTTTGTCTGTGCTGGTAGAGTTTATTCTTCTGTGTAATGCTTCAGGAAGGGAATAAAAAGCAAGCCAGGTTTGGGATACTGCTCAGATTTTAATCTGTTAGCAATGTTACAGTTAATACCGGTTTTAGTGAGAGATTAATCTATTCTCTGTTCTAGTTTCTTCTTTCCAAAATGTAAAACTAGAGGAATAAACCTGAACCAATGCAGATAACTATGCAGAAATTCTTGTTTCTGAGCCATTTGAATTATTCACCTAGTAAGCAATAGTTTGTTAGATGAGGCTTACTTTTTTTTTTTGTTGTTGTCACCTTGCACCGAAAGATTCAGTTACAATATATGAATTTGTGATCATCTCTGATAAAAGTGTGAAACTGTGAGAGGAATAATGCTACTTAAAAACACTTGTCTTTATTTTTCCAGAATAGTTTGTATAAGACAATAGAGATCAAATATTACTTTTTGAAAAATGAATGCAGTGCCTGTCACTCAAAAAAGCACTGCTAAGCTATGTGTGTTATTAAAATACCCTAGAAGACATAAGCAAGGCTGGCAGGGTAGTAAAGTTATTATACACTTGTACAGGTTATATACATGCAGACTCTTTCAGTTTATTAACTTTGTTCTTCCAGTTGTTAAAGCATTCTGAAAATTAAAAAAAATATGGAAAAGTCCAATAACACCTTTAATGCTGTGATGTTACTTCTAAGGAAGATACACTTCACGAGAAGGAATTTGATTGCCTCCAGTGTCTTTTGCTGCTGCCAGAGGCTGAAGGTGAAATGAAGCAGCTAGCTAGGGTCCTCACTGGAGGAAAGTCTTCCTTTGGGGAGCACCTGGCTGCTGCAGGCATCTCCTTGGCTTTGTGGCTTTTCCCCATTCCCAGCCTCGTCTGGGGCTGGACAGGATCGGGGTTGACTTATTTGCAGTCTGGGGGCACCACCACCAGCTCAAGCGAGCACTTGGGCTGCCCTGGGGAACTGGGATGTACATGAGAATGTTAGTGGTGAGGAGGTGGTGTGGGGTCTGAACAGGCTGTTCCACTACACTGAGTGCTAATTCATGATGCTGGACATTTTGGGTGTTAAATCTTGTCTTCAGACGAGACTGGAATTTTCCAGCCTGGGTGAAGCATGCCTGTTTGGCAATAAACAACGATACTGCTATTCTGGATAGGAGTTTCTAAAGCTGTCCCCAAATCACGTGTTTCTTGTGGGAAAACCTTGGCTTGTATGGAGATTGATGAGGAATTTGCAGCATTTCAAATATTAACCAAAGGACACCGGAAAATGGGCAAGGGCAATGTGAAACTCTCCCAAGCATAAGCAGATGGGGTATTGTATAATAGAATGCATACTGGAAGCTTGTTATCAAGACAAAAATGCGTTCTGCCACATTTCCTTTTACTTGTTATTATTAATTATAAGACCTAGTTCACTAGTGCTGGCACAGAGTTATGTGTATTTAACCTGACAATATTCGTGGTGAATAGAGGAATATGTTTTCATATCCCATATGCCATTTTTTCCTAGACATGTGAATATGAAAATGCAGATAACGGTGAGGGAATGATGCAGCAGAATATGATGTAATTTTTCTATTTTTATGGACTTTGTACACTTTAAGAGAGGATGAGTCTATAAAAGCAGTTCAGTTTCACTGGCTCTAAATCTGGCACACAGCTTGCTAAAAGCTATTCAAACTTAGCTCCTACGCTTTTTTTTTCCTCTTCCTACAAAAGAATTGAGCTTCCAAACTGCTGATAAGAGAATGCTATTTTTCAAATTATTTTTTTGATTTTTTGGATTATCGTAAAAATGAAATGATAATGTTGGTCAGAAAAGCTAAGAACAAAGATGCATATAAAAACAAGGTTGAACTGTCTCAGGTGTTTCCTTTTGATATATTTTGCTGGAAATATTATTTTTTAATATAATCAGGGAGAATTTAAGGATGTCAAGGGAGTAAAGGGAAAGAAATGCTGGTTGTTGTGACATACAGGCTTTCCATTTTATGGAGTTTCATATATGCAAACTGCTTTGCTATTTGCTGTTATTGCCAAGGTGACTTTTCTTTTTTTTTTTTTTTTTTTTTGTTCCCCCCAGTAAGGAAAAAAGTAAAGACAGACTACTGAATGCTTTTGGAGAGACCTAGCTGAATGCTTTTTGTAGCATAAGATAGAATGAAATACTTAGCGTTTTACTTTATTGTACACAGGACCACAACCCTCATCTTAAAGCAGCTTCAGCTTCATGTTGAAGTGGTTGTAAGCAAGTCAATGGGCCTGTGTTTGCATCAGGTATTCTTCTATGGAAAGGTATTCAAGCTGCTTTCCAGAATGTTTGCAGAGTTCATGTTTGGTATCACTGATAACATATAATGTTACATTGCTATAACATTTTTAGTAACACCAAGTACATAGAGTATAATATAAAACTGTTGGTGAATATGGTTTCCGAAGATGTTTGTGCACTGTGGAGCTTGGGGGTAAGAGCAACATGGTTTAAAGAGAGGTAAGACTGTTGTTCAATGACACATTGCCCCCTTTCTTTCATGTTTCTGGCAAGTCAAAAAATAATCTTTAGTTATCTTGTGAGCTGCTAATCTATCTAGCAATGTCAGGCCTAACCTATTAGTTAAAAAACATAAAAATGAAAACTTGCCTTGCACAGAAAAAAAGAGCAATGTTTTCTGTGATATTCTTACATGATTACTTAGGCCAAAAATGTAATTAGCTTTTTCCATCTTTATACATATATAATTAATACAAGGGCAATGAAAAGGCAAGAAATAGTCCCCCACATCAAAAAAAGGATTTAAACGATGATGAAAGAATCAATATCTTACCAGCTGTGGCCCCTAGATCTTTAAAGAGACCTAAAGATAGTAGAGAAGAGCATAAACTTGATGGCAAAATTCGGCTGAAATTACCTGAGGTGCTGAATGAAATGTTTGCTACTGCTGGGCTACCTAGATCTCTCCAGTTTGTATGAAGTCCTCTGAAAGGGCTCTGTGGAAGTAACTGAGCAGAAGTGCATTTTTTCACTAGGCAGTGTCTTACCAGGGAAACACGGTGTCTGGATCTGTTTTGTAATTCTTTCTATAAAGACAGTTAATTGATTGCAAGTCCAGTAAGTGAGAAGATACTCGGGATCCACCTGGAACATGGAAGGCGGAGAAGGAAGAGGACAGTGTGGAAGATCAACCCCATGCATTTCGCGCTGGCATTGGACAGGTGAGTGGTAGGGTACTGGTATCCTGGTTTATGGAGATTTGAACAAGTCTGATCTGGTCAGAGGAAATGTGGGATTTGGGCTACTAAGGGGGTGAGCAGAAAGAAGCAGGAGCCGAGTGCCTTTGTACCACAGTGGAAGTATTTTCGTAGAATTATTTCCAAGAGCACATTATATATCTGAAGTTGTCTTTATATCTACAGAGCTAAGTGACTGGACAAGTGAAAGTGTACCTGCATGGATAAAACACTACACAAATATTAGGATTTAATTTCTTTTTCTCTCAAACTTTTTGCCAGGGTGTCACCTCCTTCTGATGTCAGTGTGTGCTGAGTTGCTTGGAGTGAGGTTCCTTTGGCACATATCCCATTTCTTACAATCTGATTAGAATGTCTTTGCTTTACTTTGTTACAGGTTCTATACTGCACTATGTGTGTGAGATGCTTGCCCGTGGCCAGTCTTAATGAGAGAAGAAACTCCTCTGCTCCTAATGATGACATGGCCCATTGCAGTAATGATTGTTTTTATTGCAAAATACTAGAGCTTAAAGACCATTTATGACTAAAACAGTTAGGTCACTGGAACTATGCAGACAGTAAAAGCATTATTGCTCCATTGGTGCCTTTTCACTCTTTGTTAAGAGGAACACTACACTTTTCATTTCCCCCCAAACACTTAAAGCATCCCTAATTATATCACTGCTCAAGCTACAACCACAGCTCTCAACATCACATAAATCTTACACTAAATTGGTTTGTGGCTGAATTGTGAAAGGGATCAATAGATTCATTTGCACTGATTCCCCACTCTGTTACTGAGAACGTGTCTACACATGTGAAGGATGAGATTATGTGCGTTGATTCACAACCTCCCAAGATGTCTTAGAAGCTGCAGCATACCTGGGATACAGGGAAAAAGAATAGGAGAATTAAATTGGATGCTCTGTTTGATCTTGCTACACCTGTGAAAGCTAAAGCTCCAATGTGATGGAGTGAGATGCTGTGTTGTCTCCAGCATTTTGTTCACAAAAGCGCTGGTAACTCCTTGGAGAGAACACCTTACCGTTTTCTACAGCAAGGACATAATACTTTCAAGTACCATAAACAGTCTATTGTTGAACAAATGGTGGCTACGTCTGGAAGCTCTGTTTTCTTGCAAGGCAAGGTCCTTAAAAAACGAAGTCCCAGGTGTAAGCACAGAAATCTGCTAGCTTTAATAGTATGAGCTTTTGCCATATTATGTGACTGGTTCACCCTCTTAGCAAAAAAAAGCCACCTCCCATGACCTCCACTAAAGGGAATTTTTAATGTGTGTGAATAAATCAGGCTGTAGGGCTGGGGCCTAAGATAGTAAAACATTTGCAGTGAAGGTATGTTTTTCCTTTGTGTTGTATAGTCTGGTACATATGACCCAATATGGTTTTAGGAGTGTTCCTCTGCCAGTTTAAAGCCATTGCTTACACTATAAACCTCTTTCTGCTTTATTGGTGTGATCAGATCAGTGTCAGCAGGGTGCTTTTTCTTAGGGACAGTGTCTGTGAGTACTTTTCCATCACTATAGCTACACCACTTCAACAGGAACATGGACTGAGATGGATTTCTTTTTCTTGATGTAACTTTTTACCCAAGGGCTAATGTTAACTGAAGGACTTGCACCCTGAAATGCTGTTGATGTCTTAGCAGAATCTGTTATTGCAGAGCTGGGCTTAGAAAAGGAGCAAGGAAAATTCTGTGTACAGGAATAAAGCTTTTGGCTTTTATCTGACAGTGAGGGCCATTCTGTCTTTGGAAGGTTTAACACTACAAGTGGTTGCTCTGTTTCAGGGCTCTGCTGAAAGGATTGTTTTATAAGATTACAGTTTATGTTTACAAGGATGATTTTATATTGTGAGTCACTGGGGAAAAAAGATCAAGCTTTGGCACAATGACAACACTGTTGATTATACATATCTTGCTCTACAGCCCTCTAAAGGGCCACAAATATGATCAGAGGGCTGGAGCACCTCTCCTGTGAGGACAGCCTGAGAGAGTTGGGTTTTTTCAGCCTGGAGAAGAGAAGGCTCTGGGGAGACCTTACAGCAGCCTTCCAGTACCTGAAGGGGCTCTACAAGAAAGCTTGAGACGGACTATTTACAAGGACATGGAGTGACAGAAAAAGGGGTAATGGGTGTAAACTGAAGGAGAGCAGATTTAGATTAGACATTAGGAAGAAATTCTTCACTGTGAGGGAGGTGAGGCACTGGCACAGGTTGCCCAGAGAAGCTGTGGCTGCCCCCTCCCTGGTTGGATGGGGCTCTGGGCTAACTGGTCTAGTGGAGGGTGTCCCTGTCCATGGTAGGGGGGTTTTGACCATCTTTGACCATCTTTGACCATTTGAGGTCTCTTCCAAACCAAACCTGATTCTATGGTAAAATATAATTTACAAGCTGGTGTGTAACAGTTCCGTTAATATGTGATTGAAAAGGACAGACAGTCCCTCACCCTTTGGTTGTGTTGGCTTGCAAATGTTGCAGGAGCAGAAGCAACATTGGGGAAGCAACATTGAACAAAAAGCTGACAGCCTGAGTCCTACCTGTGTAAAGGTGTGTGGTTTCTGATCCGCTTTTGTGGGCCCTGGGTGTTGCCCTGACACCCAGTGTCACACAGCAGACTGCTGAAGGATACCACAAACTTTTTTTCAGTTTTTGCATCACCAGGCCATACTTATACAAGCTGTATAGCAAATATTCCTCTGTGTGCGGTCATTTTCATAGAGTAACTTCACCTATTTTTTTTGGAAGTTGGCTAGGCTTAGGCTTTGGATGGGCTTTTCTTGTGTTAAAAAGGTGGGACTGAAGAATTTAAAATCCCCAGGAGGAAAAGAAGAATGGCTAGTGGGTGGACGGGGCAAAGAGAAGAATGGAGAAGGAAATATTAAGATGCAGAAGAAGAGAGACTTATTCTTTAAGCTAGAGAGCCAATTTGACATTGAAATTGCACGTGGAAAAGAAAGCAGAAGCAGATAAGATTGGAGAGTGAAGAGAAATGATAGAGGCAGTAAGGAGGGACAGATCAAATCCAAGAAAAGGAGATGGAGCAGGCATGAATTTCCTGTGTTACTGATCTGTGTGTTGTGTGGCTTGCCCAGGTTTGGCAGCTGAAGTTCTGTCATCTTGCACAGCCATGTTGCCTTTGCAGTTCCCACAGCACTTGGCTGTCATGTCCTACTACTCTCCCAGTTTTAGGATTAAAGAACGTGATCTACAAGGAACTTGCAATCAACTGGGTCGTAAGTAGATTGCTTATGTCAAAAACATGTACAAAGAAAGCAGGAGCTAAAGAGATGGCACCTAACTCCTACTCCAAATTGGCCAAGACAACATGGTATCAAAGATCTGGTGCTGCTCAGCAACATATTGAGCAGCCAGAAAGAGCAAGACAGAGTGCGTGATAGCACTCTTTTAGTTATCAACAGACTCTTTCCACTTCCAAAATAAGTAGTGGATGCTATGACTCAGAGTTATATACAACCTAGCCCGCAACACGAGCTAGGAATGCCTGTTGTCTCCACGTGCAGAGAATTTACATCTCTAGTAAGAGAAGTTAGAGGTATTTCCTATTATTCAGGATTAAATACGTTAAAGATGTTGAAACAATCAGACACTTTGCTCACACGTAATGTTATTAGAGAAAGAATTGTTTTAATTTTAATTATCCCCAATTAATGTTGATAGAAGAGAAAGCTGAAGGGAAAGCTGTTTCTATTTTTTTGTTGATTTTGTTTAAATCCACGAATAAAATAATACAAACTAGTGCTACGAAGTGCTTCTTACAAGTGTAGCAAAGGGCTGCTGATATAATCCCAATTGTAACATAAGATTTTTGAATCGTGATGTAACTCTTCCTTAAAATATAATGTCAACAGATTGCAGTAATTAACACTCTGCTGCTCAGCATCATCTGTGAGAGAAAATGCAGAGCAAAACCTTCGGGACAGATTCTGCTTAGGGACACGCGTAGTCCTAGAGACTCTAGGGTAGTTGTGCAAGTACGTAGCAGCTACAATCTAACTTTTGGCCTTCTGTTTTGGGTGGTGGTGGGGTTTGCATTCAGAGTCTCTCTAAATGTTGTCTTCCAGTGTTTAGTGTTAGTGTTGTTTCTCACATCTTCAAAAGATGTGGTTTTGGCAAAAAGAACGGGCAATAGAGGGTTCATGTATACTGGTACTGCAGAAAACAGCAACTCTGACTCGCTTTAAAAAATACTACTGAGATGATGCTTCCTGTCTCCCATCCCTGTTCTTTCTCCCTGAAATTACTTTGGTTCCTGCTGCAAACTCGATTTCGTGCCATTCATAATAATAATAATAAAATGACACTAATTGCTATGTGTAGTGGATGTTCTGAATTGAGTCTGAGGAACTGAGTGTAGGCTGTATAAGATACCAAACATAGCGACTTCGCAAATAGGGTAAATTAGAGTCGAGAAAATGTTGTATAACAGAGTATGAGTGGTAGTTTATATCCTTTCTCATTCACACCCACAATTTGAGCTCTTTCACAGAAAGACTCTTACTGGGAGGTAATCCTTTGGAGAAAATTCATCAAAAACATGCCATCCTTCTGATCTTAACCATGGCAGAAAATATCAAAATAGAATGTCTACTCAGTACAGCTTTTTCCTGAAGTGTCAAGGACGCATTAAAAATAACTAGTGATACTTTAAAAGGCTTTTTTAACACAAATGTTAATATGCAACTGTGGCTAATTAATCATTGATGTGAAATAAGAGTGACAGCTTTAGAGGCATCTAAATGACCTGGGAGTCAGAATCTGGTCGTTCACAAGTGATACTGACACTTGGGATCTCACGGGGCTTGGCAGACTTTCACCCTCTGTATCTTGGAGGGGAGGCTTGTGCTAGACCCACACGCTTCCTCAGGAGCAGGAGAAAATTATCTGTGGCTACACAGCCCGGTGACTAAGGTCTTTGGCTTCACTGATGACAAATTGTGGTAATTGCAAAGCTGCTGTTGGGTTTCGAATCAATCCTCACTTGTGATGGAGTCCCTGTGCTGGCTCCTGCACCCGTGGCAAGTGCCTTGCAGCACACTTGGTAGTGTTGCACCTAGTGCCTGTTGTCACTATATATTTGGAGATGAGTTTTGTTTTGACAAAACCTGTTAAGTGTTTTTTCAGAGCTCTTTTATAGAGATGTATTCTAAAACTTATTTGAGCGGCAATCTTGTTGGGCTTTTCTTTCTGGACATTAGAAATAAGGGGAAAACTTGAACTCCACGACATGCTATAGAAAATATACACTTGGATTCTCAAAAGAATGGCAGCTGTGCAGTGGTAGTGTTGCAAAGCTATTGTGGCCACAGGCTGAGGAAGAAGAAGCCAGGGTTCCTGTGCTGCAGAGGGGCATGCCGGCTGTGTGCATCCCCTTGCTCAGGGCTTTGTAAAGGGAATCTCTAGGTTCCCAGCCTGCACGGGTGAAGACCAAGAATGGCAATGCATCAGCAGCCCTCAGCTGTGGCAGCAGTCCCCTGGGAACCATGGCAGGCAGCAGGAAGCAAGCGCGTCGTCTGGAGTCCCCTGATGAATGCCGGAGAGAAGCCGTGCTCAGTCCCTGCAGGCTGTGAGGGCAGAGGCTGCTTGCTGCTCTGGACAAAGGCTGGCTCCTTAATTTCTTTCTGCTGCTGTTACTAAAACTCCACATAAATCTTGTGTGGTATTTGGTGTCCTTATGAAGCATGCTTTGCCTCCCAGTTCTAATAATGCTGCCTGTGTAGTTTTAAGCGGGGGGGGGGGGGGGAAGGCTAAAGCAATGGGAAACTGAACAGTATTAATAAATGAAGCCGCCCGTTTGCCGATCCTTCTAAATACGTATGTGGCAGTAGCAAGCTGCTTGTTCAACAGAAAGCATAGGGATGTGGTTCTTGTGTAGTAGCAGAAAATAGTTCCTGCTGTGGTGGTGGATGGTGGGGAAACAGGAGCAGTCCAAGGTCTGTGCCTGGTCTTTTCCTTCCTTTCCACAGTCCATCATGAGACATGAGACATGCTCCCTCATCAGTGTGAGAGTTGCAACCCCATGACCTCCCTGGAAAATCTGTGCCTGTGCAAAGTGTCTGCGGTATTCGCTTGATAAGCTCAGATCTCGGCTTCTTTCTTTAGACAATAAGTGCTCCGTGTTGCACTCTTCAGTGGTTTGGTTTTTAATATTTTTTCATCTTCCTTAATCTTAGTTAGGGGTTTTCTCTCTTGCCAGAAACAAGAAAAGAAATAAACGCTGTAGCTGTACCAAAAGGTCCGAAATTCTGAGATTAAATGAAAAGCAGGCTTCAGGCTGAACTCATAAAGTATATGAACTCAGTTTCATGACCTATGCCTGCCCATTCAGTATCCTTTAAAGTCACATTGTCCTTTGCTCCCGTCTGTGCTTTATGCTACTTGCCTCAGGAAGTGTGCTTGAAATTCCTTGTAATATCAACCCAGATAATCGGTATTGTGGCTATTAATTAATTAATTAATTAAAATATGAATGGACATAGAATGAAAGGAGCTCAGCCTAGTGTTTATTACAAAGCAAAATTAGGTTTGTTTTTTGTGTTTTCTTTTTTTTAAAAATGAAGCGCTCTCGTAGGTTCTGGGGTCTTCCATGTCCTATTGCAACAAGGCAAAACTAATACACCAAACGATGCTATTCATTTTGTTTCTGGATTGGAATTAATTCAGGAATATGAAATGGAAGAGATCTCATTGCTATATGCTGGTATCTCTGGTTTGAATACCTAATACTTCTGCTTCTGATGGAGATGGGACTACAGCCAGCAAATAAAAAAGATTAGTTTTGGAGCATGGATGTCTCAACATTAATGTGACCTGAAAATAGAAGGTTTATGTTCAGTTGGGATAATCTGAACTGAGGGGTAATGAGTTTAGGGCTCAGACCTGAAAGTACTTACTCAGGTATGTCATTGCAATGCTTTCACTGTGATTACTCACATGGAAAACATCTTTAGGATCAGGCTGTCATGGAGTATGTGTTAATTAATGAGTAATGATCAGAGTCATTATAATTTTAATATATATGTTAATAAGTCACTGTTATGTTTTTTCCATTATATCAGCATGTCATTTATTTTTCACTATCTAGAACTTGTCTTTGTGTTTCCTTCCTGTACTGCTTGACAAGTGCAAGCTT
Organism: Hypotaenidia okinawae; assembly: GCA_027925045.1. Lineage (NCBI taxonomy): Eukaryota > Metazoa > Chordata > Aves > Gruiformes > Rallidae > Hypotaenidia > Hypotaenidia okinawae. Next base: position 112,392,180 of record BSDF01000002.1, on the reverse strand, counting down.
TTACTTTCATTGTCTTTGCTCAGTTGCTGCACATGATACTAGTTTTACAATGCTGCAAGTACTGTCTACTGCCCAGATGTCTCTTCTGTAGGGACATATCTACAGGACTCAACAGACTGTTTAACTGAAAAGATGAGGGTCACCAGGCTCCATCCCAGTCTTTGAGCAAAGTCGATCAAGTTGGCTGCCATGGGAGCCTCTCTGCTCAGCTCTATGGAAGCTTTTAACTCTGCTCTGCTCCAAACTAAGTAGAATTGAGGAAAGCTGAATAAAATTAATATGATGGCAGTATTTTATTGGTGCTGATAAATACTGCAATAATAAAAATGAAGGATATTTGTTTATTGCTTTTGAACAGGACATCTTTCAGTTGCTCCTGTTTTAGTATGTTTTTATCTGCATAGCTGATTTTTTCCAGGTCTCCCTTTTGTTCAGCTGTTAGTGTAAACTGCACAAAAATCAAGCATACACGCACCAGCTTTGAGGCCTCAGAAGAATGAGGTCTTCTGTTGTATTTACTCTAATTAAAAAAAAAAAAGTTTCCTTCACTTTGAATAGCCTTGTTACTCATATCCTACAGATATGAAGGCTTCACCTGTACTAGTAAATAACACCAGGTGAATATATACTTGGATACTTGCCTGTGATGACTCATACTGTTTTAATTATGAACTTGCTTCCCTGCACAGGAAAGTATTTTTCCTAGAAAAATGAAAAAACCTTTTAAATTAATTTTTAATCAATTCATCATTTTTCATCAGTAAGAATAAACTAGTTTTTTATTATATTTTGAAGCCTCTGTATGCACATTTTTTCTCTGTAGAACCATGTTGTTTACTCAATATTTCCTGTGATCATGCAAAAAAAGACCTTAGAATAGGACTAGTAGTTTTCAACAGTTTAAAGAATATTCGGGTGTACGTTTTCTTCCTTTTGATTTTTGAGTCCTTTGAGAGACCGTTATGTGTAGTCATAAAAGCTTCTCTATACATTGAGAAGCCAGTATCCTTAAGATAAGCTTCTTAAAATTGCAAAAAACATGGAAATTAATTCTGGAGTTTGTCTACACAGTAAATTCTCTACAAAGAAAGAGCAAGCTTGATTTTACAGTATATTTCATAGACCTCATTAACTTTCTGTGTGGACACATTTACTGTATCTGAAGAATAGGTCTGAATCAAGCAGAGGCAGAAAAGTAATGTTCATGTTTACTGTGGCAAAATCTAGCTAAAATCTCATGGGGGTCTATCCACATCTTAATTCATCATCCCTTGCAGACTTATATATTGATTTTATTAAAGTCATTGAGACAGCATGAGCTGGAGAAGTGTAGCATTTGCCTGTATCTCAGTAGAACTTGATTCAATAGCAATTGATTGATTTGTGTCAGCTAACCCCCCCAAAAATCAACTTTGTGGTCAATATAGAAAGGAAAATACAGTTAAAGAAATACATTTTGACTAAAATCTTTCTTATTTCTCAGTCTTTTCCCCCAAGTATCTAAATTGTATCTAAACTTCTTGTCAATTCCAGACTGAATTCAGTTGCATGTGAAAAGTCAATGAAAGTCACATTAACCTGAGTTAATAAAGAATGTTTCAACACAGCTGCTATTGCCTTTCTGGTCTTCAAGAAAAACCTATGAAAAAGTTTAGTAGTGACAATAGAGACCACATTTTTTTATTCTTTGCATGTTACTTTTTCAGTATTCAGCAGACATATTAGTTATGTTAGTGAAGTGCAACTTCTTCCTTTGTAGGGAGTTTAAGCCACTGTAAGAAAGGTGATTCACAGAATTTTCACAGAATTTCAGGGGTTAGAAGGGACCTCCGGCAATCATCAAGTCCAACCCCTAAACTGATAGCAATACAGTTTAATAGAGAAAGAGTCCTGATGTCTGCTGGATGCAAACAGATGTTACAGTAATTGGTAGGATCTATTTATTACTGATTGTTCATACGAGCAAGTTTATTCCAATCCAATCACTTAAGGCTTCCCATCTCTTTAGAATGTGAGAAATCACAAGTTGCAATGTAAAGAAAGCATAACAAGCCTTGACTTTAGAATTCATTAGGCCTGAGACAAGTTAAGGTCTTCCAGAAAGTGGAGGTGCCAGGACACAAAAATGTGTTTTCCTCTTTGGTTGCATCACATCTAATAATCAAACACAAAATGTTGCAAGACTAGTGCAGAAAGATGGTTTTCATTTGTATTCTTATATTAAGTTCTGGTAATCACAGTATTGCTCATGCTACTGTGTTTGATTGATTGATCCTTTCTCCTAGTACACTGAGAGTACTGACATTTGATGAAGCTGTCTCAGTTTCTGGGTGGGCTGAGAGAGAGATTTTGAGGTCTTTGCCGCAATACATTTCTAGTTTTAATCTTATTATATAAGCCTAAGACAAATGCTGCAATGAATATGGAAATAAACAAAGAAGAAATATACTGCTTGGTTTAGAAGGAGCATGTTACGTGTCTGTGCAGTGCCAGAACTCAGGGATCTCTAGGCTAATGTCCTCTGGTGTTACGCACAGTGACATCCGGTGCGCCTAGTGCGTACACTTGTAGCTTCTGTAAAAGATAATTGTCTTGATTAGATACCACCGTTTCAGCACGGCATTTCTTTATCTGGTAAAAGTAATTCAAAGTTCTATTTAAAGGCAAATAGTAGTTTCATCTCAGACTTTGTGGATGTGCATGGAGAGTGGGATGGCGCTTAGACACACCACAAATACACGATGCTGTCTCTTCATTACATTTCAGATGGGGCTCGTGATGAATAATTTCCAATATGGATGATATAATTGCTATTAAATTTCACCTTTGATTATTGCCTGTGTGGTTTCTAAGCCCTACTGAGAACAACTGAAGACCTGTGGAATTCTAGCATTTTACTGATCAGAAAAAAGGGGAAACCTGCTTTTTTCTAAGTGCAGTATGCAACATGTAGGAAGAAGGCTATCTATTTAAAAGTGTACTGCCCTGTCCATATGAACATTTTCTGTGTGTCTCATTAGGAGACTGCAAGATACACTTCTGCCCTTGACATCTATCACCAGGAATGAGCCCTTCTCCCTCTATTTTAGCTATAATTGCACCATATGAGGTAGATTTTGACAGGTAAAATCATAGGGAAATATTTCCAGGGCTACTGAAGTTGTTCAGTTCTGAGATTTTTGTAGAGGTCTGTTTTCTGCCTCTTTAGTTCAGAGAAAGAAAATCACCAAATCTAAGCCAGGAAAACAATAGATTTGCCCTGACCAGTTATCTGCAGAATTGCTGCCAGCAGAGGAGTTTTGTGGGAAGGATCATGTTACCATTCAGCATTTCTGGCAAACCCTGGAGGCCTCAGACATCCTGGATTCCAAATCAGAATAGTTTTGGCCTCTGGAAAATGCAGAAATTATCTCTCTTTTGTTAATTCAGCTTTTTCTGATGGGAAGTAAAACTGTCCATGATGAATTCTGTAATATCATCCAAGAAGGCAAAGACAGAGAGGGAGTAAGAAAAAGGAATAAGGGCAGAAATAGTTAAGGTTGTGTTGCCAAACTGACAGTTCCCACCACCCCCACCACCAAGAGTGGTTCTTGGGATGATGCCTGAGCAGGCAGGTGTGAGGAGGAGGAGGACTGCCTGGCAGGCTGAGCATGGTTAGGATGTCTGTAGGGTGGGGGGTGTCAGGGAGCAGAACATGCTGGAGGAAGCTTTAACACTCATCTCTGTAGAGTTGGATCAAGCTGCCTCCAGCACTGCTGCTCAGAGTCCAGGCATGTCCCCATCTCTTCCAGTATGCCAGTTACACATGAAACATCCTTGACCCCAGATCAATGGTTACTGCATAAAGAAGCCATCTGTATGTGAGTTTCTAGGAAATATGTGGGAAAAACTTGGACTCTATGGTGTAGGTCTGGGGTCTTGTTGTGCTGGGATGATTTTTAATAAATCTAAATGCTGAGTTCTGCACCTGGGATGGAGTAAGGCCAGGCACAAGTACAGACTGGGAGAGGTGTGGCTGGAGAGCAGCCCTGCAGAAAGGGACCCGGGCTGCTGGTTGGCAGCAGCTCCATATGAGCCAGCAGCGTGTCCTGGCAGCTGGGAGGGCAAAGCACACCTGGGGGGCATCAGCTGGTCAAAGGAGGGGATTGTCCTGCTGTGTTCAGGGTTGGTGTGGCCTCACCTCGAGTGCTGTGCACAGTGCTGGGCCCCACAGCTCAAGAAGGATGTGAAGGTCCCTGAACGTGTCCAGAGGTGAACAAAGCTGGTGCAAGGGATGGAAGGCATGTCTTGTGAGGAGAGCCTGAGGACTTTTTTCTTGTCTAGTTTGGAAAGGAGGAGGCTGAGGGGTGACCTCATTGCTCTCTACAGGTTCCTGAAGAGAAGTAGAAAGGGAGGTGGTGAGTTCTTCTCCCTATAGGATTCAGTGACAGGACACATGGGAATGGTTCAAAGCTGCACCAGGAGAGGTTTAGGTTGGATGTTAGGAACTATTTCTTTACTGAGAGGGTGGTCCAATGCTGGAACAGGTTTCCTAGAGAGATGGTTGATGCGCCAAACCTGTCAGTGTGTTTGAAAGGCATTTGGTCAATGTCCATAACAATGGTTATTGTAGGTCCCTTCTGAAATACCCTACTGTACCCTGCTTCTATTCTATGCTATCCTATGCTATGCTATTGACACATCCCAATCAAAGGGACAGGAACCACATCTGGTAGCTGACAGAGTTGTAGTTTCAGCTATTATTTATGTGACTGATCTGTTACTGTTAGTCATAGTTGAGTACTTTGGCACTGTACCAAGGTTGTGTGTACGTGTGCTTGTGTGTTCGTGTGTTGGTAGGTACCTTCTTTTCTTTCACCCAGTGTATTTGCTTATGCAACTGAAACAGGTTGCAGCTGTAGTGGGTTTAATTTACTTGTAGTACTGAAATGAAAGAAAATATGCAGAAAACCCAGCAATAATCTTAAAAGAACCATTTTGTTTCACTGTTTTTCTTATCTAGGTGTGGAACTTCTCAGTGATGAAAAGCAACATAGCATCACATTAACGGCCCTAAGCTTGCCCCAGGGACTTCAGTATATCAATCACAAGGCCTAATGCTGCACAGTGTATTGTAATGTTTTGGATACTGGCAGCATGAAAGCTGTATTATGGGTCTGTGCCTAGGCCAGTGTCTCTGTCTCTGCTTATTAATCTGATCAAAGTCGCACATTAATGATGCTGTAATGCTTCCAATGCTGGAGCTGGCTTTGTAGCTGTGGGAATCTTACCAGTGGTCTGGACTGTGTTGGACAGTTGTGCCTGCAGATTTAGTGACTGGTGCCAGACAGCGTGAATTGGGCGGGGGTAGAACTGCACCCACTGTATTATCTATGCTCTACCCAAACCTTGCTGAACGAATAATTACTAGTGAAAAGGTGCATGGAAACCATGTCTGTCTGAAGCTGAGCTGAAGCCACCAAGTTTAGATCTGGGATTCATTGTGATTGTAATGAAGGACCCAGTTACAAGATTTAGGCCTATGTCCGTGCTACCTTCTGAGAGAGTTCATAGGTTATGTCTTGTCCATTTCTGATCAAAAGAGCTTAATTTTCAAATTTAGGAGAAAAAGTAGCATCTAGAATTGGCGTGGGTGGGAGGATAAAGACTGCCCACTGCACAGTGGACAAACTATTGGTTTGGACAAACTGTTGGTTTTGAGAATCAGGAGTTAAGCCAAGACAACCTCTCAATCCAACTGTTTTTGTTCTTCTGTTACCAGCATAACATGCTGCCCCATGTGTTCTTTTTCTTATTTGTATCTGGTTCTTCTGCCTCCCACTCACAAGCTGCATTTTTTAAAAATAGAAACAGGATTCTCAGCCCAAGTTGAGAGATATTTCAGAGGGAATGAATGGCAAGTTCATTGGGCCAAACAGTTCTTGCTGTGACTGTTTGCTACTACAGATTTAGGCAGTGATTAACCCTCCCTCTTTTCATTCTGTTTTTTTTTAGGCACCAGAGGAAGCATTATGGGGAATTGCAACTTTGGGGAAGGCCGAGGGAAGAGGCAGCTGAGTTTTGTAGCTGTCTGTATTGGCTTACAATTCAATTCAAACAATATTTCTCAGGACCTACAAGGAGCAAGTAAGATAGCTTCTCCAGTAAAATCTTGTGTCCGTGAATTAATTTACGTTAAAAGCCTGGATGCTCAGAGGGTCTACGGGTACACAGTTATGTGCATATTGGAGGCTAGGCTTCAACCCCTGTTAATTAAAACAGGGATGCTGGGCAGGTCTGCATGGCAAGTTTTACATGGGGTTGCTTCCAAATTGCAATTGTAAAGCCCTAATATCTAGGCAGTGGCATCTGGAGGGTTTTGCAGCCTTGGATAGCGGGGAAAGAAGCAGGCGAGCCTGCCTGGTAGAGCGTTGTAGAACTGAATTGGGGGCAGGCCATAGTTGGGGGTCACCCTGGAAAACTAACTTAGCTGGCAGCTGCTGCCACCTAGGGTACCCCAGAAAGCGTCTGAAGACTGGCAGAGGAGGTCTAGGATGTGCTGTTGCTCCTCTCTCTATTAACACCACTAGCTGTTCATTACAATCATTGTGTTGAGCTTAGTCTTCCTGCCAGGAAAAGGGAATGGAGATCAGTAGCCTGACCTGGGCAGGAGGCCCCAGTCTCATCAGGCCAAAGTCCTTGGAAGGCACAGTGGGAATAAATCCTCAAGCACATTCTGCCCTGCCCACTTCAGTTATGATTTCTAAGCCCTTGGGTGGCTTCGGCAGTGTGATTCTCTCATACCCCAAAAGATCTATCAAGCAAGTGGTACGGTGTGTGAACAACTAGAGTTATGTAATCTTTAAGTATAACAGTCAGTATGGTTCAACTGTGAATGCTAAGTATCATTATTATGGAAGCAGAAAAATAGTCTGACTAAAAAGAGGGACACGCAACTGACATTTTTGTATTTCCTCAACAAGCTAAAATATCACTGCCAATTTGAAATTGTTTGCAGAACATATATATTTAATGAATTACTTTGTTTTCCTGGCCAGATTACTGGCAAAGTGTGATTATATACTATTCCAGAAATAAATGTATAAAATAATATATTTACATAATACTTGTGAGCTATCTTCACTGTCACTTTATGTTACTGAAAAGCTGACTGCTCTGTTCATTTATTGTGCCAGTGACATCACACCTATACACTCTTTTATGAAAACAGTGACACCAGATTCTTTTATTTACACAGTCTTGCACTTTTCACAGATAAAAGAGCTCTTTGTAGTTTGCCTAGAGTTCAGCCAGGTATTTCTCATGAGCAATCTCTCGTGGTGAAAATAAATAACCTTCCAGTGACTGGGGCTGAAGAGGTGTACTGGCATAGAATGCTTCCTTCCATACCATCAGGACAGTTTCTGTTTCTCTGCCAAAGGTGGACAGAGGTCCCCTTATCCTATGGGCTCAGCCTTTGATTTGAACCTTTCAGATGAGAAAACTGAGGCTCATTTCTGGTATCTGCCAGTATCATCCCAGCTTCATTGGTAGTAAACCATTTTGCAGCATTATATTACAGTATTAGTATTGGTGTATAAAACCTCCTCACACTTCAATATACCAGGGTTATGATTGTTTCTGTGGAAACAAATCCAACTAATTTAAAGAATTGTCACTGGATGGGATAAGAGCTGTGGAAGGAAGAAGGCAATTTTCAAACCCAGGACTTAAAGATGTCCCCAGCCTTTTCTTCACTAACCCCTTGTCTCAATTTTTCTTTGGTTCACATAATTGAAAAATTTATGAAGAAAAATTATCGGAAAGTGCTTAGCAAAATGTGCCCAGTGATGGTGTTATTGTAGTTCGGTTATACACAATGTACAGCCCAGAAACAGAACTCTCTCTCTCTCTGAGTAACAGATATTACATCACTGGAGTGCCTCTCTTAAACCCAAAACTGGTAAAAAAAAAAAAAAACGGTCACTAGTCTCAGTGCTTAAAAAAATGAATTGGCCAGGAGCTGAAAAATTCTGTAATATCTTCACAATTAACTGAAATGTAGGAATTTAGAAGAATAGTTGTGTTTTGCAATCCACAAGCAAGTCTGACTTTAACACCAAGTCTGATTTTTTCTTTAACACCACCAATCCAGTCCTCATAACATCAGAGGCTCAAATTTGTGAATTGTAGGGCTTTCTCCACAGTTATGTTCAAATCAGGAGAAAGACAGGACAAAGTGTGGCCTCCAACGGCAGTTCCTTGGTTCATGTGGATCCCAATAGTTCCAATTGAATTACACTGCTGGAGAATCTTGATTTAAATGTCTTAAGCCTGTCTTATCTTAGGCCCTTGCTCAATACTCACAGTGATTGTCTGACTGCTAAATAAGATATCCAATTTTAGACTAACAGTCTTTTTTTACAAGAGCTCAGCTTGGAGCTTGATGGCTGCTGCTGCTGAGCTTCTGTAACCTGTAACATTTATATCTCAGCTTCTCTTAGTAGCAGTAATTCTCTCAGTAATAGTAACCTATTAAGACCTTCTAAATATTTTACCTTTTCCCTAGCAATTTCATCTTACCTTATGTTTCATGTAAAGTTAATGTGAAGCTGGGAGTGAAATTTTCTCATGTGTTTCCCAACAGCTGTGACTAATGCATTGAGTCATTCCTGTTTCCCAGCATCTCCGGTCCTCCACTTAAAATTTATTGTTACCAGGAGTCATCAGTACCTCAATCAATTTATTTCCACCCTCCTGTAGATTCCTATAAGCCCCTCCAAAGTTTGCTATCCATTACCCTGAGTTCCACGATGATGATACACAAATTTGGACCATCTTTCTGTGGTCTTTTCAGGCAGGGAGCTGGATCATGTTCTGCATTTAAATTCTGTATTGCAATCCATTTCTTCCAAGTTGTCTTTGAGGCTGAGCAACAGCGTAACTTGGAAACTGTGCTGCCCTTATAATAATAAGAAATAGGAAGCTTAAATCAAAGTCACAATTTAAGCCTTGAGTATATATACACTATAATGGTATATTTCCAGACAGAGTTTCTATTAGCAACCATATGAATATGCTATTCATAATATTTTTATGTATTTCAGTTAGTCTCTGGCATTGCCTTTTTCTTCCGGTGACCTGATTGTGTAAATAAACCATTTTGATGAATACCAACTGATGCTTTTTAGAAATACTACAAATAAGATGTCATTAGAATTCATGTGGGTCCAAATACCCACATATGACAGCAGGAATGCCAGTTTGATATTAGTTTATTTTTTAAAAAATCTGCCTGGTTTAAACTATGTCCCAAGGGCAAAGTTTTGTTGTTACAATAATGCATATCTGAATTAAGGCACTGAAAGACCATTGGTTTTTCTTAATTCAAGAAAGATTTTACTAAAGCAGAATGAATAATTAATAACAGGGGATACATTAAATTTATTTTGCTCTGAGTTGTATTCATCTATGAACAGCCTGTGAATTCAGTTGCATTTATTAATTATTTAAAATTGTTTTCAGAAAAAAGGCTTTAGGAAACTGGGAAAAAACACACAGACAGACCTTGCCTGGGTACTTCAAAGGGATAAATAAACCATTTTGCTTAGATCACATGTTAGTGGATCTGTTTTCTCATTGGCTAGGTGTAACTCCTCTTCTAGTTGCCTTAGAATAGTCTGTGTGTGAATGGATTTGAGGGCATCTTTAGTAGTGCTCATGAGCTTGAAGTGAGAGAAATACCTAGCATGTAAGTTTAATTTCTCAAACTTTAACTCCTGAATAATTTCATATTAGTTGCTGGGTTTGCAACATGACAAGTACTATCAGTTTTGATCTTTTACATGGATATACTACAAAAGAAACAAATCAGAAAAGGATTTGAACTTCTTAACTTTCTGATAAAGCATATTGGTTTTGGTAGCTTAAACCAAAATCGGTAGAGGATTTCTATGATTTCTACTGAATTGCCTACACTTTTATTATTCCCCTTGGGTTCTGCACTGCTATTTTGTCTAATTATTTCTCATCTAATCTCATTAAGTACCAATAAGAGAGAAATGCCAATGAGACTACATGCCTCTCTCATTAAGTAGTAATTCTAACACTCTTCTCAAGTCTTTAAGCAGCGAAAGAGTGAAAGAAGGTGTAGTGGCTTGCAGAAGTTCCAATTATTTATTTCTTTGGTAGCTATCAAATTCATGCCCCACTTACAAATTAAGTTACTGGAGTTATAACAGGGAAGTGTTTTTAAATAAACTAAACAAATGACAATTGTATTTTTTGAGAGAATCAGAATGATTTTTAATGGAGACAGGTGCCCTGTTCACAACCCCGATGTTTAAGAAAAAGATGTGCATACAAGTTGTAATCCCACATCATATCACTTCTCTAAAATCCTAAAGCTTAGGTCCCCAAGACTGAGCCCCACAGAGATTTCTTTTCCAGGGGTCTTGAGTATTCTCAGGGTTCATAAAAGTTTTCAAGAGTTGTTAAGCAGACTTTGGAAAGGAAGATAAGGGAGCATAACAGTATAACACTGTGGTTGGAATAAGGTCTGTTCCCAGATTTAGAGCCGCCTTCTATCATTTATGTGGGATAGCTGTTGGATAACAGACAGAAGGTGTTCTTTGAGATCCCTAACTGCTCCTTCCCCATTGTTTAGTGCTCCAATCAAACTCCAGACTCATTGCTGTTCTTGTTGTTCTGTCTAGCCAGTCTCTTGCTTCTTGCCTGCATGGTCACAAAGCTCTGAGTGTCTAGAGAGCAAGGGCACCCCAGAGCAGCCTGTGTCCTAGTGGATACAGAAATCTGTGAAACGGCACATTTTGATGCGGATGTTTTAATGTTGTCAATGTTTCCAAGTTTTCCATGGTTTGAATGTGCTCAGAATTCCACAGGGTGGGTCCTGCAAGGGTTTAACAAAGCAATTAATCTTCTCTACCTTTTCTTTCTTTCTTTTCAAAATGGCCCAGATGAGGTTCCCTTGATTTCTCCTTTCAGTATGTATGCTGAGTAGAAAATTTTATTATCACGTTGTCAAATCTTATTATTCAGGTGTGTGAAAGATGTAAGAGGAATCTATTGTATTTAAGTGCTAATGAACCAGAGCGTGTTGCAAAACCACAGCTGTTAGCATCTTTGGCTTCTGAAACAGGAAGTCATTAATCTAGAATGGACTAATGACCTTACTTTTCTTAGTACATTTTTATTAAAAGTATTAAGTGACATTTTAGTTTCACTTGCAAGTAATAGCACCTATTATGGTCTTATTGCAAAGAGCGAGGTTACTGTAGAGAGTAATTTTGTCCTAGAAAATGATCTATCAGACTTTTGGAGGCTTACTGGATGATATCTAGCCCTTCTAGATTTTTTGAAGGGGTATTATAAATGACTTGCTGTGGTGTGATGCAAAAATTTGGACTTCTGGGCTGAATATACCAGTGATCTATCTCTATACATATACAGAAGAACTGTAGTGACTAAAATACTGTGGTAGATCTGGAAGTGTGGCAATTCAGTTTTGAGGAATGAAAACTAGCCTGATGATCAGCAAGCTCATATGTGAAGACAGTGACAGCTCAGAAAGTACTTGTCCAGCAAAACTAAACACAAGGACAAATATATTTTTAAAATGAACCAGTAAACATGTAAAAATTATTTTAGAATAATGATGGAGCTTTTGAGCTGTGATTGCTTTTGCAGCCTGTGGGAATGTTTTTTTGACCAAAAGAGTCACAGCCAAGACATGGCGAAGAAGAAAGGCAAAACCAGAGCAAAACAAACACAACCTCTGGTAAGACATAAAAAGGCATTTTCAACAGAAAGATACTTTACTTCTGATATATCAAACAGGTACAGAGAAACTGCCTAAAGTAGCAGGAGAATTAGGTCTACTTGGGTCACCATAAGAAATGTCAGTATGTGCATAGACTGTTCACCTCTTTTTCCTCTTATATGTAGCTCTTTTTTTCTTTAAAAAAAAAAAAAGAAAAAAGGAACATGTTTTTTAAGAATACTTCATCATTGCATAAAAATGCATACAGACTGTTGAAGAAGAGATCAAAAAAGGCTCAGCCTAAGCTGGATCTTTAGGCAGGAAAGTTTCATGAGAAGGGCGTTGCACTGAGGATGCCCAGCCAGGGAGGGCAAGCAATGAGATAGACAGATGGACTGAGCCTGATACTGGTGAGGATCAACTTGGAGGGCTCAGGAATGCAATGAAATACAGGTACCATGTTGCATCTGCCTAGTGAAGGAGTTGTACCAGTCAGCTCAGGTGTGAAAGTGAAAAAAGCTTCTAGTCATTGGTAACATGTAGGAAAAAATAATTATGATGTGATGTGGGTTCTAATCCTTGCACTGAGAAAGAGTAATCCTCATTGTAAATTGGATTATAATGGTTTACTTTTGTTGAACACTTGCTAGTGTCTTTTTAATCACAGAGTAAACCACAATGCATTTATGTAAGTAGACTATAATTGGAAAGAGACAAGCTAATTAAACAGTTTATGTTTACTCCTCTGGCAACAATTATTAATTGCAATTAAGTCTTAAAAAACATTATATCAGCAGTAGTGGTGAACTTTATATCCTTAGGGCTTGCATACGTCCCGACTCCTGGGAGCAGTTGAGTTTTGCAGTCCCAACTTTCTGTAGGTCTTGCACTGGTAAACCATAATTTGCTCATATTTTATGTAGTCAGCATCCTCATATTCAGAGTTTGGCAGCCCTAGCACGTACTTTCAAGTTTCTCTGGGTTTTACAATTAATTAGTTTAAGCACCCTTGATTTAATTAAAGTTATTGCTGCCACAGGGATAGTTGCATTGTGAACATTACCTCTCCCAGCAATGTGCCAGAACATATTCTATATTAAAGAAACCTTTGGATTTTTTATTCTGAATCTTTCTGGATTTATATTTATTTTATGAGTAAGTTTAAAACCTTGTTTTGTCCTATCACTCCTTTTCGTGGTAATATCAAATGAACCTTTTTCCTGTATTGAAGGTTTAATATTTAAAGTCAAGCTGATGCATCCTTTGTTGTTAGCATGTAGTCATTATATGAGCTTGCCTTCCTTTTTGCCGTTACTCATTGATTTGTTGGCAACCATATGACAGTATCAGTGAATGAGTAACACGTTATCTGGACGAAAGATGTTTCTTCTCTCATACACATATCATCACTGAACAACTGCATACATTTTTGAATTAATCACACCGGCTCTAAGTCACTACCTGGTTTGAATTTGGAGTTTCTGGATTTGAGTAGTTATTGGCTCAAAGTTTTAATGTTTCGATCACTTCTGCCACCTGTAAAATAGTCACTTATCTAGATCTTGAGCTTGGAAATTAATTTGTATTTGTAACATTATTTAAAGATAAACACTTGAACGAATGGGCTATCTGTTATCTTGTATCAAGTGAAAACTTGGCCCAGACAATGTCCAGATCATAATTTCCTTAATTTTGATCTAAAAAAAAAAAATCCAGGGAATGATCAATATCTTACCCCTAGAATCTGCTGTTCAAAGAATGTCTGATGAAAATGGAAAAAGACCTCTACAACAGTATCTATATGAGTGAGTCCCAAGGCAATGAGTCTCTAAGAGAGTGACATAGAAGATGAGCACTCTTACAGTGCTCAGCTGATGCTTTGGAAAGCCAGGGCTATCCTGAAGTACTTTATGAGTGGTTTTGAAGTTGAAGATCAGGGGCTGAAGAAAGAGACAAGTTTTGCCTTCTGAATAGTGGAGAACTTTCAAATGCCAAACAAAAGCAAGGCTCTAGTTTGTAAGCACTAGGGAATGGTTGCGACAAGGAAGGGAGAGCCAGGTGCTGTCTGTTATTCCTCTTGTCTCCAGGAACCTCAGTGCTTTTGCTTGAAGTACCCATCCCGTTACATAGCTTAGGCTCAGTGATATATATTCATAGAGTGTAGATGCTTGTTAAGTGCTATGCAAGCTAGTAGTAGCAACTGATCATAATTCAGTGCACAAATGCAGCCCTAAATATTGTTGCAGAGCCATCGTTACACTTCTCAGCAGCACTTTTTTTTTATAGGCTCATGAGAAAACTATCTATAGCAGGCTGGTAATTGACTTGGGCTTTTTTAAAACGAGAAACCAAACCACATGAAATCTTTCCAGTAGTTCCAGCTAGCAAAAAGGAAAAAAAAAAAAGAAAAAGAAAAAAAAATCTTTAGCTGCATAAAATGTTTCATTTTCCTACATGTCTCTTCACTCAAGACAAGAACTCTGGAGAAACCTGTCTGGAAATGAATATAATCACAGTGTAGCTGTAGTGCCAACATATTCAGTGTCGTGAATTTAAAGGGTTGTACGCCAGTGGTAATACATTCCTTTTAAATCACATTGAAGCACTTCTGGAGCTATAACCTTGCAACTTTGTGCCAAAAAGCATAATGGTGCTGTCCATCATGTACAGTCCCATCTTCCCTTTAAACTTGCAGTGTTTCATTAAAAAAACCCAACAAAAACAAACCAAAGAAAACCTCCACCCAAATTCCATTGTTAAACACATTTACTGCTAATGCAGTAGATTGTTTTTTCCACCAAGAAGTTATTTTGATCTCTTCAGCTGGACTCTTGCTTTTCAATCGAGGTGTATTAAATCATGACTTTAGTTAATAAAAATAAATTGAACTTTCAGAGTCCCCAGGCATTTCCCCCTCTGTAGTCTAGAAGAGATGCCACATTTTAAAAGGAACTTAAAGAGTTTGACGTGTCACTCGTGGTAAATTGCTGGAATGATAAATCAAGGAGATTTATTTTTGCACAAGTAATGGAGATACAGTAAGCAACTTCTCTTGTTTTAGAAATCTTTATATAGCCCAGACATTTTCTCACTGTATTTGTAGTGATGGAGAGGAAGATGAATGAAATAAAGTTGGATAAATGACTCTGATGTTATCTGACTAGTTCTACCATTATCTCTCCAGGAGCTGTCAGAAATATTCCATTATATAAGACAGACAGTGCTCTAGTTACTGCCTAGGAATGTAATGATTGTACTGGCTAAAACTAACCTTTAGTTTGTTACATAGGAAGACACTTAGTTAAAATACGTTATTTCTGGCAACTGCTGTTTTGCAGTGAAATGTAGCACTGTTCAAAAAAACCAGATTTGAAACCCCTATGACTTAGGGGTTTAAACTGTAGACAACAGCTGTAATCCACATACCTTCACCTTGGTAAAGCTGAAAATTAATTTGAAATTAAAATATCTGTCCAACGTATGGATTGAAACCAGCACAACCTTTAGGTGAAAGGGGATGTTTGTTAGCTTTTACTACAGGGTTGGTGCACAACAATGTTTAAATGTACAGTTCAACTCTGCTTTTGGAAGCAGGAATGCACTCCTCTGTTTTTTTCTCCACTTGGCTGTAAATACCATAATACTCACACTGGTGAGATTGCCAACGTATTATTCTAGTGGAGGCCACACACCTCCTAGGCTGTGTTCTTAGGTCAATTATGTCATAGCCATTGGTGGCATGCTGTTAGTTTTGTTTGATGAAACAGTGCTTTGGAGTGGATAGAGTTTAGCTGCTAAAAGGTAGGTCTAGGTGGCTGAAGTGAACACAGAGTTTCTTCTGGCTTCATTCTGGCTTCATTCTGGCTTCTGTGTTTGTTTTTAAATCACAGCAGTCTGGGAACCTAAAAAACTACTTTGACAATATATTTGTAAATTCATCCCTGATCCAAAAATATGCAAGGTGATTTGTGAGACCAGATATTCCTCATTTAAGTGCTTTGGTATGATTTTTATTTATGTAAATTCAATTTAAGTTGGTATTTGAATGACACCCTATCCTTGTCTTAAAACTCATGTTTACACTGAGATACCACTGACCTTACTGTACATTTGACTCGAGTGGCTCAAGGAGATGTAATGCCAAATTGATTGCTCTGATGAAAGCCCTAGGACAAAGATTTTGTGACGCTGGATCGACGGGCCTACCTGCTTCCCATCCTAGACTCAGCCAAGGTATCAGCTTTGTGCAGTGGCAGTTATTAATAAAGCTGACTTTGATGCTCCAGAATAGATATTTAGGAAACTACTCTGTATAGCATATACTTCTGTAGCCATATATCCACTGGGATGAACAAGGGTCACTGCTGAGGTACACTGGCCACTGCTGTCTCATGGAACTACTTTCATCTCCATTGAGAAGGAAGCAGTTTTTGTAGCACAGGACCCTATGCACAGTAATAACAATTTTCAGTTTGTTTTTTTCTTCCCTGACAACTCATAGTATGGAATTACTGCCTTTTCACTGCTGAACTGCAAAAATTCTTCTGCTCCCATAGGCTAATCAAAGCAATGATTGCAATGTCACCAACAACCATTCTGACGTCAATAGTGTGTCTCAGTAGTCCTTTTTCAGAGGTTATTTACTTCATTCAGAGTGTAGATTATAGAAGTTGTGCACCTTGGAGAAACTTAGTATAGTAAAAATTACATATAGTGATATAGAATCATAGAAGCTCCTGAGCTGGAAGGGACCCATAAGGATCATTGAGTCCAACTCCTGGCTCCACACAGAGCCAAACAAGTCAGAGCATTTTACTCAATGCATCATCCAGACACTTCTTGAACTAAGTCAACTCAGTGCTGTGACTCCTTCCCTGGGGAGCCTGTTCCAGTGCCTGACAACCCTCTCAGTAAAGAACCTCTTCCTAATATCCAATCTAAACCTCCTCATCACAGCTTCATACCGTTCCCTTGGCTTTCATATCTGTGATATATGAATTGCTGAACATTTGAAATGATGGTAAACCCTCTTGACATCCTTTTTTTTTGTGTGTGTGTGTGCCATATACCTTGGTACTTTAACTCAGTGCTACAGGCATTGGAACTCATTATGAATAATAGCCATTGACTGTTCAGTCCATTCTTCCACTCATCTGCAGTTAATGAACTATCTTGATTTTTGATGGAATGTGTTTGATGCTATCTGTACTTTGTTCATTAGGTTAAGCTAAGTTTTACACGTGGGTAGTCTAAGGCAAGCAATTGCAGAGTGTAAATTGTGCATAGTAGTGCTGCTTATTTTTCAACAAAAAACAGACACTCTTCAACCAGCTGCCTAATCAGTAGAAAACAGGAAATCATTAATTTTGCAATTGCAGGATTGTCTTTTATTGTTATGCTGATATCTGCAGCTTTTGAGACTTAGATGCAGTTTTACAGAATGCTAGTAATTACCCAAATACTTGTAAATCACAAATAATGGCCCTACAGAAAGGGCGACTGGAAGTTGTCTCTTTCATATGTGAGCCAAGAGATTTATAGCTGGCCTCTGTCCAGCTGGAGGACAGAACACAAGATAGGAGGCAGAAGCTATTGCAGGCTTTTAAGACCATTGACACATTCAACTTATGCATCATTATCATTATCATTATGCATCCTGCTTCGGCAGGGGGTTGGACCCGATGATCTCTCGAGGTCCCTTCCAACCCCTACAATTCTATGATTCTATGATTCTATGATCATTAGAGAGGAATTCCTTCACCACTGGCTTAAGACTGATTATTATAGCTCATTTTTATTGGAATACCTGACTGGAGACAGGCAGTATAAGTTAGTCATTATCTGAATAAATAACCATTTAAACAGTATGGTTTTGCTGCTTTTTTCTGGTCACGTTTGTGAATGCAATGTAAATGGCTTTTTCTTCAGTGAATAATTAATAAATAATTCATGGTCCTGAAAACATTTTAACTGGATGAGAGAGCAGGAAAACCTGTGGTGGAAAATGTATGGCCTATTCCAGAGACCCAAGGTTCAGAACATGAGAGGAAAGGAAACAGAAACATGTTCCCCAGGCCTCATTCATAGGAGAAGAAACACTCTGCAGTAAACAGTTTACAATTTGTTTTGGACTATAGCTTGATTTTTCTTTTCAGAGTTATTTTTAGAGCAAGGGCAATTTATATATCCAAGAAACTTAGTCTGAAGCTGTAGAACAATGAAACAGAGGAAATATTCCAGCTTTTTTGTGATACCACACAAGACCAAGTTATTTTTTAAACTGTATTTCAGAAAGATGTTGAACAAAACCAAACCTTAGTGCTGTGACCACCATGACAGAAGACCACTGAATCACAGAATAAGAGATTCACAAGGTTGGAAAAGACCTTTAAGATCATCAAGTCCAACTGTTCCCCTCCTATGCTAAATCATATCCCTAAGTACCTCATCTACCCTTTTTATAAACACATCCAGGGAAGGCGACTCAACCCCCTCCCTGGGCGGCCTGTTCCAGGCCCCAACAACTCTTTCAGTAATTTTTTTTTCTAATATCTAATCTGAACCTGCCCTGGCACAACTTTGTTCCATTTCCCCTTGTCCTATCTCCTGTCACCTGGCTGAAGTGACCATTGCCCACCTCTCTACAACCTCCCTTCAGGTAGTTGTAGGTGGTGATAAGGTCTCCCCTCAGCCTCTTCTCCAGACTAAACATCTAGCAGCTTCCTCAGCCGCTCCTCATAGGATTTGCCCTCCAGCCCCTTCACCAGCCTGGTTGCCCTTCTCTGGACTCACTTGAGGACCTCAATGTCCTTATGGTGAGGAGCCAGAACTGGACACAGTACTCAAGGTACCGAGTACAGGGGCACAATCACTTCCCTAGATCTACTGGCCACACTATTTTTGATACAAGCCAGGATGCCATTGGCTTTCCTGGCTGCCTGAGCACACTGCTGACTCATACTCAGTTGGCAGTCAACCAACACCCCCAGGTCCTTTGCCTGACAGCTCTCCAGCCAGTCTCCCCCAAGATTGTATTGCTCTATGGGGTTGTTATGTCCCATGTGCAGCACTCTACGCTTGGCCTTGTTAAACTTCATCCCATTGGTCACAGCCTGTTGGTCCAGTATATTCAGATCCCCCTGAAGAGCCTCCCTACCCTCAGGCAGATCAACAGTTCCTCCCAGCTTAGTGTCATCTGCAAACTTACTGAGGGAACATTCAATCCCTTCATCGAGGTCATTGATAAAGATGTTGAACAAACCTGGACTCAGGACTGAGCCTTGGGAGACACCACTTGTGACTGGCCCTTGGCTGGACTTTGTTCCATTTACCACCACCCTTTGGGCCCAGCCATCCAGCCAGTTTTTAACCCAGCTGAGGGTCCACCTGTCCAGACCAGTGGCAGCCAGTTTCTCAATCAGAATGCTGTGAGAAAGTGTCAAAGACTTTACTGAAGCCCAGGTAGACCACATCCACAGCCTTCCCCTCATCCATTAAGCGGGTCACCTTGTCATAGAAGGTGATCAGGTTAGTTTGACAGGATCTACCTTTTGTAAACCCATGTTGACTAGGCCTGATCCCCTGGCCATCATGCATGTGCTGCATGATAGCTCCCAAGATGACCCTCTCCATGATCTTCCCTGTGACTGAGGTCAGACTGACAGGCCTGTAGTTCCCCCAATTCTCCCTCTGACCCTTCTTGTAAATGGGCCTAACATCTGCCAGCCTCCAGTCAAGTGGAACTTCCCCAGTCTGCCAGGATTGCTGATAGATCGTGGAAAGGGGTTTGGCAAGCACATCTGCCAGCTCCCTCAGTACCCTTGGGTGGATCCCATCTGGCCCTAATGACTTGTGGATCTCTAATTGGCCAAGTAGGTCACTAATCATTTCCACCTGAATCATGGGAGCTTTGTTATTCTTCCCTTCCCTGTCAGCCAGTTCCTGAGGATGAGTACTCAGGGAATATCCAACTTTACTATTAAAGACTGAGGTAAAGAAGGAATTAAGTACCTCAGCCTTGTCCTTATCCCTTGTCACTAATGTTCCCCCTGCATCCAATAGGGGCTGGAGAATCTCCTTGACCCTCCTTTACTGTTAATGTATCTATAGAAGGACTTTTTATTATCTTTTACAGATAATATTATCTTTTACAGAACTGGCCAGTCTGAGTTCCAGTTGGGCTTTAGCCCTTCTGACTTCCTCCCTACATGATCTTATTATGTTCCTACAGTCATCCCAAGACACCTGCCCTTTCTTTCAAAGCTCATATTTTCCCCTCTTACTCCTAATATCCTCCCAGATCTCTCTACTCAGCCAAGCTGGCTTCTTTTCTGGCCGACTCCTCTTCCAACACACTGGGACAGCCTGTTCTTGTGCTGCCAAGATTTCCTTCTTGAGGAGCATCCAACCCTCTTGGGCTCCTTTGCCCTCAAGAGCTGCCTCTCATTGAATCTTATCGAGCAGCTTTCTGAACAGTCCAAAGTCAGCCCTACTGAAGTCTAAGGTGGTGTTTTGCTGTCTCCCTTTCTTACTTCTCCTAGCACTAAGAATTCTATCAGCTCATGATCACTATGCCCCAGGCATCCTCCAACCTTCACATCCCCCACTAGGCCTTCTCTGTCTACAAACATGTAGTCTAGCAGGGCACCTTCCCTTGTTGGTTCACTCACCAGCTGGGTCAGGAAGTTGTCTTCCAAACACTCAAGGAATCTGCTAGACTGCTTCCTCCCTGCTGTATTGTACTTCCAGGAGACATCCGGTAAGTTGAAGTCCCCAATAAGGACGAGGGCTAGTGATCACGAGACTTCTCCCAGTTGTTTAAAAAACAACTCATCAGCTTCCTCATCCTGGCCAGGTGGAATCATAGAAACAGGTTCATAGAAACAGAATCATAGAAACAGAATCATAGAAACACCAGAGCACAAGAAGAGAGCTACTCCAAAACCCATGTCCTAATTCAGGATCATCTGTACTGGGGTTATCTGCAACAAGTGCCCATTTAATGCATTCTTAGGGATGCTGAGTAATGCACACCACACAGCATCACAGGACATTGTAATCCAGAGCTTCCACTGTTGCTGGGAAATGCTGCAAATTAAACTCAGTGCGTGTGTTCCTGTACAACACAAAGATAAACAATGGATTATTTTACTGCTCTGGAGCACCTCTTTATATGGCTTGATATTACTTGCACATCTTCCCTAAGTCTTCTGTAGAATTAACCACTCTTAAATCCTTAGCCTCTCCTTGCATTCATGTGATAACCAGGTGCTGTAATCAAAAGGAATGACTTGTACTCTGTAACTGGTCCCCGAACCAGTTCAGAGTAATGGGCATCCTTTTTAAACTTTGGTCAAAGCTGGGGAAGCTTCTGACCCCACACAGTGATGGAAAGTCATAAAAAAGCCCAGAGATGAAGAGGCTAAAAGGCAAGGAAATGCAATCTTGTTTGGATGAGTGCTGGTTTCCCCTTTCTCTTTGGCTTACAGGGTAAACAGCTTCAATCTCCATAACAAGTGTTTTTTGTTAGTTCTGTGTTCTCTCAGACTTTCCACAGTGTTTACTGAAGAAAACAGTATTCCCCCCATGGAATTTAAAAATAAAATTAAGAAAAAAAAATAAAAAAGAAGAAATATATGGCCAAATTAATGGAAGACAAATCCATCTGAAAACTCCATGAATCTGGGAGAATAATTCAGGGGTGTATCATGCTGTGCTTATCTTCTTCTGATGCTCATTAGGTATTGTCCCTTAGCTACTGACCTCTTTCAGGGACAGGGCTATGGTCTATGTTTACCTTTGGGGTATATTTCATACCAAGATAACTATGCAAATTTAGTTGTCCCTTCACTAGTCAGAACCTAGTGGACTGCAGTCATGAATTTGGATTTGTATTGTTCTATGCTGTGTTTCACTCAAATGAGTTAATTTGGAGATGTTATCTGCAAAGTTAAGGGAAAAAATAGAGCTTTGGCAGAGTAAAGACAGCTTTTCCTTTGGTTCAACAAACCACTTGCCCTTGCCTTAACAGTTTTAGGCCTAATTAAGAAATAGTTCGGCCTTTGACCTCTCAGAAGGTATTTTCCACCGTCTTTTACCCTTTGAGTACTTGTGGTTTAAATATTTGTTCATAGCAGATGAAGATATCCCTATACATATATTTAGTATTTCCTTCTACTGTCATTTTTCAAGACTGTTTAATAAGTAGGTTATAATAAAGTTATTTGGAATAAGTGACCTATCAATCGTGTGATAACAGAATTATCTCTATGAGCCTATCACTACGACTCTGTAAGACTCAGTTGTGTGATGTGACTGAGGATTTAATAGGAATGCTTTGTTTCACTTTATATAAAAGAGGGATCTCTGCTTCCTACTGCTTTGCATTGAGCTCTCAGGTTCCATTAACAAATGAAGCCACAAATTCACTGTCTACAGGAGGTGAGGGACAATGGTGCCTCGTGCTCCTGTCCCACAGGCAGTCTAAGGGATGAAGGGCTGAAGTTCTACACTGTGAAGCTTTAGAAGCATTTCAATGATTTTGCTTTGAAACTTTGGGGTTCAAGTGCAAAGACATTTGCTTCGGGGCTCACTTGAAATAATTTCTTCATCTGTTTGAAAATTTGGCAAGCTTCAACTGAACAATGCTCCTTGGCTGAAGTTTGGATACCTATAAAAATTCTGAAAACTGAGTTGTTTCAGCAGTTTTCAGACTTGTAAAGTGTTTCCTGTAGATATATGTCAGGTGTTTAGGAAGTTCTTTAACAGAGATATTAAAATAATAGCAAGTTCTTTAGAGAAGTTTTGATTTGCTCTCATCTTAAAGGATATCCTATGAATTGAAAAGTTTATACCCCTTTGAATTAACATTTCTCTTTCTTATCACATCTTTTTAATTCCTTTTTAATAGAAATCAAGGAATTTATAAGCATGCTTTCTTGCATTTCAGGGAGTAAAAGTCCGTTTTTTTAAAGTCTTTGGGCAGCTTTCTTCTTCAATCCATGTCTAACAGCATCAAAAGAACAGAGTAACTTGTATCTCTGACAATCTGACAGTCTACCCTCTACTTATCATATATGAGGCTGACTCAGACTCACCAAGAATCACATAGAGTTTTATAGCCTTTGCAACCAACATCAATGAATTAAATTGGCTAGAACAAATAAGGTGACAAAGGGTAATGATGAGTGGCAGAAGAAATGAAAATCCTACAATTTAAGGACTGAAAAAGTCCTTGGTGACAATCAGTTACGGTAAGTGTATTTTCAAAGAGGTATTTTATAATTTCAGGCTTTTTAATAGCAGGATTGATTTTACCAAATTGCTGAAGGGATAACTGGGCATGGTGACCTTTTCTTTTGTGTTGTACATCCAGGATTGATCAAGACCTGAGAAAGAGTGCTGGAATGAATATAACTGGAATATATAACTGCTTCAGCCATCCATGGCTGTATTCATCTTCCTGATGCAGCAAAATGCAGTTGTACAGATATATGCACGCTGTTATCACTTGTATTTGACATTTAAATTTTGGTTTGAAGGGGGAGGGGATGAAAGTCTAATTTGTCATTTAACTCTTTGTCTGACAGCACTCACTGGCTGCTGTTCAAAATCAATATTAACAGTGGAATGATTTTATTTGCTTGGGGAATTTGACAGGAACCACAGTAGCTTTTTCCAGAATCTCTCTCCATGTAGACACTCAGAATTACTGTCCATCTTCCTGCATAGATAAGCTCTGAGTCAAATACACATGTATTTCACTGCCTATTACAAAGTCAGAGGAAGTTAGCTGAAACTCAGAAAAAGTGTGTGGTGTGTGCAATTTCTCCACTATGCACAATTTGTCAAGTATCTACACAGTTCTCAGAAACTCAATATTCTGCATCTGATATAATTTCTTTAGTTGAATAGGGAAGGTCAGAGATGGTACCTCTCCTTCACCCTTGTTGTTTACCCCTGTGTTTCTCATCACAACATGTTTGGTTGCTCCCTTGCTTTCCCCTACCTGACCTCCTTCCCACCCTCAGGAGAAGCAGAGGATGGTCAACCCCTTGCAGCCCCTGAGGGAAGTAACTAAGTTTTCCACCTCATGGGCTGCTTAAGGTGAAACCAGAGATGAACCATTCCAAATTTCAGAGAGAGATGAGCCTTTCCTGATTCTGTGAAATGTGTTTTCAACCTGTTATTAGATACATGGCCTAGCTTCAATATAGTAAGACTAAGTTATGGCAACTCCTTATTTATAGTATAGTATAGTAGCAATTAGCTTCGTGAGAATTAGCATAACACAAGGCTGATCCTGAAAACAGCAATCCTGATTGTCTTGCTTCTCCCAGTTAATCCTATATTTAATATCTAGGTACATATTTCTCTTTATGTTCTTACTGTTTCAATATTTAAATGGTGTCCTGAATATGAAATTATCTCCCTAAAAGTATTGCAAAAGGATTTTCAAGTCAAATTTGATTTATCTTCATAATGCTGATTTGGCAAACGCCAAACCCATTTCTGGGAACATCTTTCTGTAATAACAAATATTCCTTCAGATCTCAGGAGTTTGCTATAGTGAGGCTAGCTGGTTTTCAGTTTCTTCTCAGGCCTGGCAATCTTCTTTGTGGTGAGTCATCTGATTTTTAATAGATGTTGCATAACACTGGTTTTCATTGTGCTTGTTTTGTTTTCCACCATATGGAGTTTCTCGGGAAGAAGAGACTTCTACTTTAGAAGAAGGAGCTGATGCAAATGCACTGTTTCCTTCCTCTCCAATTCTTGGTTTTTGGAAAGGTGGACAAAGGCAAACTATTATTCATATGCAGAATGACTAACGGGCTAAGGGCAATGGAACTGTCAGTCTTTAATTTTATATGCTTTTCTGTGGGAGGTTTTGGTACACAAAAGTATTTCAAAGGACAGTAAATCCAGTTAATTCCAACCATCATTAGGCTAAAAATAGCGGGAAAGACGTAAACAAACCAATGTTCTCTCTTACATCACCTAGATAAAGAAATAGACCTCTGAGTACTCAGCATTACTGAAAACAGAAACCAGGTGGCAGAGTGGAAGAAAAGGGGATTGTACTTTAGATATAGACTGGATGAATTTGCCCTAACAGTGGCCTACATTTTCCAGCTCTGTGTGTGTGTGTGTGTGTGTGGTTAAACACCAAACAAAACAAAAGGCTGGAGAGGGAGGGGAATCAGAGTAAAAAGCATATGTGACAAGTGACTTCTGTATAAAGAGGTGTGTTGGATTCTTATGTCAAGTCCATCACATAAAAGATGCAAAGCAGCTTCCTTCTCCTCTGGTGTGATAAAGCTTCCCTGTGCATTTGCAGTCAGCCAGAATCCTCTGATTCCAGCTCAAAGGTATTGTCTTTTACAAACATTGACTCGACAAAGAAAAAATGTGTGTCTAGCTTAGGTGGGGAATGTAGGAGGAGTATTTGGGAGATGCTAAGTGGAGTGCATTGCTTTTTCCCACATCTATCTTTGCATAGCTCAGTGTCAGCTTGCCCATTGACCCCTTCTGACCTACTAGTCCTTCTTCACTGCCATATTAGACTTTTTTTCCTGCAGCCTTCCTCAGATTCCTCTTTTGGTATTTGGCCCATGAAGAAATGCACTTGAAACATTACATGTTATCTCAAACTGAATGACAGATGATCTTCTTGTGAAAGCTTTAGTCATTTAAAAAATAATGATAACTTAGTATAGGAGCTGTGGAAAAACTGCTTGATGTTGTTTAGGCGAATGAATTCTGGAGCTGAACTGATGAACTGATAAAAACGCTTAAACTTCAAATACCTTCTCTTAACTCTTTCTCTATCCTAAGCACTCTCTGAAATAATGAATTCCTACATCCTCTCGAAAAGTGTAGATTTAAAACTCGTGGGAATTATGTTTTGTTCTTATCAAAAAATGTGAAGTTGTTTCAGAATTTGCTTTAGAAATCAAAATAATTTTTCAAAGACTGTTTAAGTTTTGATTAATAGAAATACTTAGCAGAATTGCAACTATGAACCCATTTTTTCAGGGGAAACAAATATAATTATATTTATGGCTTAATTCATTAGGTGATTCAGCTGTTTGAGCTTTGAAAGTACAGGACAGTGAACTGAGGTCATGAAAGCAAAACTAAAGAATCTTACATTTATGAAAAAGGATTTGGCTTTAGCTCAAATGAAAAAAAAAGGGCTATTTTAAAAGAAAGAGAACAGCATACTTTAAAGTTCTTGTTCTGTGCTAAGAATATTGTGCAGAGTAGGTATAGCATACTCATCAGATTTAGTAGAGTGCAAAACTGTAAGGTTCTTTTCAAGTTTATCATGTCATAATTAATTAAGTAAAACTTTTCATTTGGCTTTGCCATTGGCATCCTAATATGATTTTTTTTTTTCATATTAGCTCTTTGTTTTGTTCATTGTCATCTGAGCTGCGCTTTCACTCCTGTGAGAAAAGAAAAGAGAGTTGTATCTGGTCCTAGTTTCAGCAAAGTCCATTAAAATATAAAGCTTGTGCTTGTTTTATTATGAATCTTCTCTTGTTTTCCCCTGTGCTAAATGTAATAAACCTGGAAACAGGTGCATTGGCTCGGTTGGCACATTTCCTACTTGCCCTCAAACTGTTCTCAGCAAAAGTGCATAATGGTACACTATCTCCTATCCAACAGTGTATCTTGAGTTTTCTAATATCCCCATAAAATTGCCAGCAGGTAGAGTTCTAGTTCTTCAGAACAAGCAACGTTTAACTTTTCCATGCAAAGGCAATTTCCTACCTTTGCCCATGAGTAAGCCTAACATGAAGGATGCAATATGAGTTTGGCACGAATTCACTAGAGCCTCTATACATATTCTATTGCGCTATGAATGGCTCAGCCTCCACTAATGAAGACAGCAAAACAGCTGGGCAAATTACATCCTGTGTTGGTAGGCAATGTTCTGGGAAATTTTCAGCTAAAGTAGCATGCAGGTATAGCAATTCTGAGATCCATCTACTGAACCAGGATGTGTATCAGAAGTTTGGATTCTTTAACAAGGCTTAAAGAATCACAAAATTTCTGTTAATTCATGCAATTAGTTACTTTTCAGTGTTACAATCTTAACAGTACACAGGACAGGTTAAAATAAGGTTTAGTTCCACTGAAATTGACAGTGTTAACCTTTCATTTATTTGTAAAGAAAAAATTTTCCCTGCTTTCTGGAATGAAATAATTTGATATATTGAGATATTGTCTATAGATAGTATACTACAATAATTATGTCATTACAATATATGGAATATCACTGTAATATCTCTTGGAATGATACATTTATGCGTTTCTATTACAATGCAGATATTTTACAATTAAATTAATATAAAATGCAACAATATAACAATATATCAGCAATAATACAAGGAAATTTTGAGGATCTACCATCTCTAATTTTGATGAAGGAAAGTGTAAACTCTTTGAAATAAAGAAAGGATGCCTTTTTTTTTATGAGACTATGGTCTCTCTCTGCTAAAGCAATGGTTCTAAAAATGAGTTAGTCTATTTGCCCTCCAGGGCAAAGTGATATTCCAGAAGAGGAATGTAATTTTTGGACACAGAAGTAGGGATAAGGCGATTAAAATTGAAAAGATTATTTTAACTCTGTAAAAAATGCTCAGCTGCTTCTGGAGAACTGGTTGTTTATAACCTCTGTACTTTTTTAGAACTTTGATGGGCTTTGGAAAAGTACCTGAGAACCTTGATGTCTAGAAAACATGTTAGCTAGAAAAACTAAAGAAACTCATAGTGTGGAGAAGGACTTGGGAGTCCTGGTGGACAACAAGCTCTCCATGAGTCAGCAGTGTGCCTATATGGCCAAGAAGGTCAATGGTATCCTGGGGTGCATTAAGAAGAGTGTGACCAGCAGGTCAAGGGAGGTTATCCTCCCCCTCTACTCCACCCTGGTGAGGCCACATCTGGAGCATTGTGTCCAGTTCTAGGCTCCCCAGTTCAAGAAAGGCAGGGAACTACTGGAGAGAGTCCAGAGGAGGGCTACAAAGATGATTAAGGGACTGGAGCATCTCTCTTATGAAGAAAGGCTGAGAGAGCTGTGTATGTCTAGCCTTGAGAAGAGAAGACTAAGGGGGGATCTGGGGCAATGGGCACAAACTGGAACACAGGAAGTTTCATCTCAAGATGAGAAAAAATTTCTTTACTGTGAGGGTGACAGAGCACTGGGTCAGGCTGCCCAGAGAGGCTGTGGAGTCTCCTTCTCTGGAGACATTAAAAACCTGCCTGGACGCAATCCCACGTAACCTGCTCTTAGCGGGGAGGTTGGACTTGGTGATCTTCAGAGCTCCTTTCCAACCCCTACCATTCTGTGATTTTGTGTAGTTTATTGAAGAGGAGATTGGAGGCTTACATGATTAGTTTTATAATATTTACTTTGTAGAAAAAAATTCTAATAATAGGCATTTATTTAACCTAAAAGAGAATCACATAATGAGAGCCAATTGGTATAAAACCCTTCAGACTACAAATTTGAGCAACTCTTGGTAGAGGTTGGAAGCAACACTGGACAGCAGATTTTAAAGGCAATAAAATTGATGATGTGTTTCCCATTAATTTTAATTTGAAAAATAGCAACAGGCTTTCTCTGCATTTGCTTCATGCTTTAGCTCCCAGTAACTCAGGATATTTCCTTTTAACTTTAAGAATGCATCTGTTAATGACAGAGAACACCCCCCTCCAAAAAAAAAGAAAAAAAAATTAAGGGCATACAAAACAAAGGTGTTCCTTAAAAAAAAAAATCTTGGTTCTAATAGGAATTTATGGAAACCTATGAATTTTGCCCTTAAAACTAAAGATCACAGTACTTCACAGTACTTTTCTGCATTGCTTGTGCAGGTTACATAAGAGCCAAAAAACCCCTCCCAACACCAAAATACTGTGAGACTGTGATGACTAGGAGATTGCTTAAATTTAAACTAAATGGATTGATTTGGTAGGAAGTGAATCACACACACTTGGATGCCCCTCTGCTACACTTCAACATTGTTTGATTATTTTGCTAATTCTAGAATGCTGCGTTCATTCTCAGTGGATGACTATTGAGTATCAATACGGATTTGTTTTCCTACCTGCTGGGCATTTGTTTTCCCAGCCTTCTCTTTTTCAAAACTGATAAATTGCTTCTGCTCATTGTCTGTTTTCTGCTGCCGGTGCCATAGATGCCATAAATGAGATTTTTTCCATCAGTGTCTGTTACAGAGGATTAAATCTATAGGGGAAGATCCACTGTAGTTGGTTACCATCCCCACTGTTGTGGCCTCTGTTAACACCCAGCCATTGCTAAGAGCTGTTAGCTCTACCTGGCATGCTGAAGGTTGCTGAGGCATACCGTGGTGAAGGTGCAGACCTCTTGCTCCAAGTTCACGCCTGGAACCTTTCTCACCACCGCTATCAGAGCAGGTGCATGCATCAAGATGTCCTCTCTTCAGTAACCCTGGCTGGTTACCTTGACCTTTGCCAGAACACTCTCTGTCACGCCTCTACCCTACACCCGGTCCTGGTGTGCCCAGGACACGCCCCTATTAAAAAAAAAAGTAACAACTGAAAGAACTATTTCTCATCCAAGAACAGCCTTCTCTTCCTCTATTCTTTCTTTTCTTTCTGTCTCACATGGCCTTGTTTTTGCCCTTGCCTTCCCCCCTCACTCCTTAGAATCTTGGGGTTAAAAAATAACAAATGTAGAAAGTGACAAATTTTTCAAGTAGAAGAATCCTTACTTCATTTTAAAACATATTTTATGTAATTTTTGATTGGGATTTTCAAAGTCCCATTAACTTCAGATCAGGCAAAGCTGAGGACTTCTCATCTTCAGCCTTTTTTACTGTCTTTCCACCTTCCCAACTGCCAACCTGTGGGAAAGGAGCTTATATGCCCAGATGACATTTACACAAGCACAGAAGAGACATTTAACTGGGGAAAACCAGACCATTCATCTCCCATCTTAGTTGTTTCTTTTAGAAAGAAAAGACTGCCTAGTGGTCTTTCAATTGTGTAGAGGATTAGGATATGAAGAGAAAAAACTGATGTGCATGTTGTAACATAAGCATACTGTGAGATCCTTTGGATAGTTAATAAATCTTGTGCTATATCTGCACTTTTGGTCTTCCCAAAAGAGGATGAAAGCTGTCTTTAATACCTCATAACCCAAGTCTATCAAAGCTGATATCAATATTCTATATTCCTCTTTTGTCTGTATTACTATGTGCTATATATGATATATAAATATATACACAAATACAATAGTATACTTGTAACAAATATAATAGTATATTGACTTATACAAAACCATAACTTTTAAAAATTCAAATTCTAAAGAGGAGAGTCAGTTTGGGCCTCTTAACTTCCACCAATTTTGGTCGATGCACTTCCCTCCTGTTTCAAACTAATTCAAACTAATATCACAGTGTCTATGATTTTATGCTTTGTGAAAATGTTGCTAACAGTGGAAGCTGTGTGGGCTGAACAAACACACAATTTTTCTGGGGAGATCTACAGTCTTTATCTAGCTGGGAAATTTCGACTATTGAAAGATTTCATGCCAGAGAAAGCTGAACACATCATCACCCTCATACAGTTAGAAAGCTGCTTGCTGAAATCCATCGCAAACCAAACGAGAGTCGACCTGGCATGTAATGAGCTCACCCAGGGGCAATGCAAAACAGATCTGTGTCTTGAAAGCAAAATCTATCCTGATGCTAACATTTATGTTTTAATATAAAACTGTGGCATTACACAGATTTTATACTCCCTTGATTTGTGTTTATAGTACAACAGAGGATTATTCTCCTTTGATGGATTATGCCCTTTGGTGTTCTCAGGTATGCAAACGGAGTCTATTTTATGATAGCACCAGTAGTTATTAGGGTGTTTTTATTTAAATGCTGTGCACTAGGTTTGAATGAATGATTTTTGATATTTCTGAGTATCTGTGATATATTTATACATTACATTTCTGTTTAGGATCCCATCTGATACAGAACTATTTTGACCTGTATCTCAATTAAAGGAACTGCATTGTAATGTGGATTAAAGGGGAGGAAAAAAATTAAAAAGGCAGATAAATGTAGCAGTACATTTGGGTTGATCTTAAAGAGGTGTAAATAAATGTTGGGGGTTTTTTTGCATATTCTCTTTTCCCTCCTATCCAGAGGATGCATTTTCTTAAATAACAGCCTTCCATGACCTGTCTTTTCCTACATTCTGGTTGGAAGAGGTGAGGAAATGGGGGGAGGAAGAGTTAAAAAATATACAATGAAACACACAGAATCACAATATATTAGGAGTTGGAAGGGACCTCAAAAGATCATCTAGTCCAACCCCCTTGCCAGAGCAGGATACCTAGTCTAAATTGCAATGCATCCAGGTGGGTTTTTAATGTCTCCAGAAAAGGAGACTCCAGAACTACTCTGGGCAGTCTGTTCCAGTGCTCCATCACCCTCACGGTGAAAAGTCCCTCCTTAGATTCACATGGAACTTCCTATGCTCCAGAACACAACACAGTAGTGTTTGTGGTTCCTCCAAAATACTGCTTTTCCATTGGCTGCAGCAGGCACAGCTGGGCTGTTGTTCTCTTTTTCATCCTCTCATTCTGTATTATTTTACCCTCTTTTAAGATCATCTCAAGTTATTATGTCCTAACAGGGTACTGGGATTTATTTGAGGTCTCACTGAAAGACCTTTTGTAATGATGGGAGAATCAAACTCAATTATCTCTGAACTGTCTCAGTTTAATTAAGGCACAATCAGGCCAAAAGCAACAGCATTTCAAAACTTCATGTTAGGAAGTGGGAAATGCAAGCTTACTGCAGTCTTTGTGACTAAACTAGATCATAGACTTTGTAAAGAAAATATATACTTATTGGAGAAGTAAATCACCACCTCTATGGTTTCCACTCTATTGTCAAGTTGCTGTGTTTTTGCCTTCATCTAAGGTCCCATTTCTCTCATTGTCTACTACATACATGCTCACTTACTTATAGACTCCAGTTTGGTGTGACTCAACTAGTTCTGTCAGAGAGAAAGCCTGGGAATGGACAATGGCAACAGTGGTACTTTGTGAGAAAGGTAACTCAAGAATCTGGGTTTTAGGGAACAAGGTAATTTATTCTATGCTGAGATCACATATAAGGGAGATCCCACATACAAGGGAGCATGATGGATGAGAAGACAGGAGGAAATGGGGTGAGGGGAAGGAGCTGAAGTTTAACCACTAGCCTTGCTGATTAGTATTTCAGATTCCCATAAGGGAGACAGGCCATCTGAACTGCAAGACTTTCATGGTAGGTCAAGCTCCGACAGTGCTCATTGGTTGAGAAGACAGTTTATCACATTTTCCTGTTCCTGTTTCTTGAGCAGGACACCAGCCCCCCTTCCCCCCTCCCCCCACTGTGGTGTCCTGCATCATGCAGTTGTGTGGTTTGGGTGTAAATGCAGAGACTCACCACATACATAAACTTCTGCCTACCTCTTTCCATTGATTATACAGGGAGCCTTTGGAGATCAGCACATTTCCCTGACTGGTCAACATCTGCAAAACTCTGCTCACTGAGTATATTGGCGAATGAAGATTTGGCCTACAGTGTAAGAGACATCCCTTCTGTTTTTTCTCATGTGTTTGCCACTTCTTGCACATTACCAACGTAACCGTTGGGATTCACTGGGAAGGAAGCCAGTCATGACAATTAGTTTTCCAAATACTTCAACCACAGGTTTTCATTTAAAAAAAATCTTGGAATAAATGTCACTTCCAGGCAAGGTGGCACGTAATCCTTTCTACCTGTTGAGAATCAGGAGTATTTCATACACTATGGGAAGAGGAGTTACAAAAAGGTTTTTATCTTTCTCCAAAGATACAAAGTGGCATTTTAATCTGAAAGTTTGGAGGATGCTTAGTAATAGTGGTCAAAGCAATCTATGGAAGGGTAATATGATATTGGTATTTCCATGGATAGTCTTGTCTGCAGCCAACAAAAACTGTGATGATGGGCGTCTTAGAAATGTGTAGGCTTCTGTTATTTACTTCAAATATTTGCTTATATTTCAAAATTAATTGTAGGTAGACAGGTTATTTAATCAGAAACTTATTAAATGTATCAGGGTAAAAACTAGCATTTGTATTTGCTATGACTAACAGAATAATTAATATATATATATACATGAAGTACAGATATAAAACATATTTAGAAGATTTTTTTCTATGGCACCAAAATTCTTGTTTCTAAGAGTATGCATTGACTTACTTGTGTCTTATCATATGTTTCCTGACGGAACAAATTAAGCTTTTCCATGCTGGTTTGGAGAAACAACCGTTTGGTTCATTATCATGACGGTGGTGACTAGGAATGAATGTTTCAGAAGAAAACATAAGAGCCAGGTAGTACCTAGACAATAGGTAGTTCACTCTGTAGCATTAAGTTTTACCCTGAGCTTGACTAGACAAAGATACATGTAAACCTCAAGGCAGATGATTTGATATAACCTTCTTTGTTAATAGAGTATGATAACAAGAACTTGTAAGGCTATTTGAACATCACCTTCTCTCTTGAATCTGGATAGTCCTATAGATTGAATGACTTGAAATGTCGATTCCTGTACCTAACCATAGACTCTGAGAACTTCTTTTCCCCAGTTTTGAAAATTTTACTTTTCAATACCATTAAATACCTTTCAGTATAAAGAAATAGAGTTTTTTCTTTCCTTTCCTTCCTTCCTTCCTTCCTTCCTTCCTTCCTTCCTTCCTTCCTTTCCTTCCTGCCTTCCTGCCTTCCTGCCTTCCTGCCTTCCTGCCTTCCTTCCTGCCTTCCTGCCTGCCTTCCTGCCTGCCTTCCTGCCTTCCTGCCTTGCCTTGCCTTGCCTTGCCTTGCCTTGCCTTGCCTTGCCTTGCCTTGCCTTGCCTTGCCTTGCCTTCCCTTCCCTTCCCTTCCCTTCCCTTCCCTTCCCTTCCCTTCTTTCATGACTATATATAAAATGAAGTTTTCAATTTACAGGTTATTCCCCCAAGGAAAATACCTTTCACTGACTAAACTCTTCATGGAAGCTGTAGCATTCTGTGGATAATTGTTCTGGCTTATTGCAGTTGCCCCTCAGATAAGCCCTGGCTCCACCAGATTTTGTACTGTGTGATGGGCAGTATTCCTGAAGACTGTGATATATTTAACCACCTTCTGAGGGCTGCAATATTTTAAAATGAGCTTGGGTATTGAAATGCATTTCCTCATAGCTATTGTTTATACTTTCAGTGGGTGCCTTTGTTGATGTGTCTTTCTAAAAATAGCTGTTAAGTAAGATGCTGAATAATGTTCCTTAAAGCTGTTATGTACAGATGGCCAAAACATTCCAATCTGAAGGCAAATCTGGGAAGTTTGCTTATGGCTACTTGTTCCTTGTCTCTTCATGAGTGTGGATACACTCTGTAAGAGTGGGATTTGCAGAATTTAAAAAATAAACAAAACTGTGAAGAATGTATTTTGAAACCCAGTTGGAGAAATGGTAAGCCAGACTCTTTGGAAGTTATTGTACTTGCTGCCATAGTGAAACTCAACACCAAATTCTTCTTTTACATTGCATATTTTGCTTTGTTTGATGTTGATTTCTTATATTTACACTTACAGGCATCTGCTGAAATCTAAGCCAACGACTATGCCAAGACATAGGTGAGATTTATGCAAGGAATGCTAAATGACAAGTTTAATTTACTGGGCACTGAGATCTGCTGGCATGGTCTGGTTCATGTCTAAAAAACCGTCTCACCCTCCAAAACAGAGGACTGCAAAAATCCATACATTGGGAATGGTTCCTGGACCATATTGACTGGCAAACCATGCTTGAGATTTGTTCATGCAGACTGCTAGCTTAAACCAGGCCAAGTATGTTAATAATAAACATTAAATTTATTGAAATGGTTTGAGTGATTTTAATTAAGGATGTTTCATTATTGTATAGATAAATAAAACCAGTTATAACATGCTGGATCTATGGATTGCAGAAGATAAACTTTCTCCACATTGCACAGTCTCAGTCTTTCTGATAAGAACATGGAATTGAAACACTAGCATTTAAAGTGATGATCAGAGGACTGGAGCACTTCTTCTATGAGGCTGAGAGAGTTGGGGTTGTTCAGTCTGAAGGAGAGAAGGTTCCAATGAGACCTTATTGCAGTACCTAAACTGGGTTTACAGGAAACATGGAGTGGGACTCTTTATCGGGGAGGGTAGTGATAGGTCAAGGAGTAATGGGTTTAAACTGTAATAGGGTAGATTTAGATTAGATATAAGGAAGAAATTCTTCACTATGAGGGTGGTGAGGCCCTGGAACATGTTTCCCAGGGAAGCTGCCCCCCCACCCCCACCCCCCCCGGCTGTGTTCAAGGCCAGGTTGGATGGGACTTTGGACAACCTGGTCTAGTGGAGGATGTCCCTGCCCATGGCAGTGGGTTGTAACAAGATAGTCTTTGAGGTCCCTTTCAACCCAAACCATTCTGTGATTCTATGTATTTAAAACCTGCTGCTCCTGTGCTGTACTGATGTAAGAAATGGAGATGCATTACTGTGCTTTCTGCTAATACTGTCATTATACCATGATGGACGTTAAGGCTGGAAGGGATATTGAGAGGTTATTTCATTCTTCCTCTGTCCAGCAGGGAGAGACTGTGGCTAACCACCTGCAGTGATGGACAGTTTTTGGTCTTCTCCCCAAGTACCTGCTCCAGTATCTAACTACAGTTGTGAATGGAAAATATTTTCCTAAATTTCTCTTGCTTCACTTTAAGGCCTTTTTTTACCCACATTATCCACAGTAATATAAAGAAAAAAAAATAGTGTTTGAAACCTAATCTGCTCATTTTGTTGTTTCTTTACTCATATATAGTACATGAGTATATTTATGCAGTCAACTGTTCCTACATAAGGCTATTGAGCTGCTATTTATTTTAGATAATTTCTCTTTTTAATTCTCTGAATTGCTTGTAACCAACTTCTCACTTGGAAGAGACTATTAGCAAGTGTCTTCCAAAGTAGACATGATGGTAACATGGAGCTATGTTTAGCTCCCCTTTGGAGATCTGTCTAATCAATACATCCTTCTAGTTATGTAATGATGCAAATTTGTTGATTGCTCTTTGAATGCAATTTTAAATGAACTGAATCTATACCTTATGCTAGTTTCATCTAGACCACATTTTCTTAATCCAAACAGTGAGTCCTCATGCTATGTATTCAGAGTATGCTGTTGCCAGAGGTGAGGGTGAGATCAGGATGTGCAGGACAGTAACTATTTCTGGGAAAACATCACTGTACTTAGAAGGAGCTGAGATGGCAAAGTTGGAGACCTCACATGTGGAGATGGCCCATGTCCAGTCAATGTGGTGGTCTGGGTGGAGGATAGAAGAAAACAGAAATTTCTTGAACAAGAGGAGGCCTTGTTTAAAAGTCATGGGAGGTGGAAGAATTGAGGAAACTGGGGAAGGAGAAAACTTGAGAGGTTAAGATGACTGAGTGAGTCCTCAAGGAAGACTATATAGGGAATGGGGTATTCCTGAAGTGTTAGGAAGTAGTAGTCTATATGGGTGATACTGAAAGAATGAGGGGATGAGGGGAGGAAGATGTCTCCACTAACAACTTCCCAGTCCCTTACCACAGATTTTCCCTGAACGCCTGAAAATGACCTTTGTTTTCCTTAATCCTGTCCATTGCTTATGTTTCTAGACTTCCTCCCTCCACCAAAAATCCCGACCATCCAGAACAGCATTTCACCATCCGTTCCCAACAACACCTTTCATTTTCAGTATGATGAAACTATTGAAATTTACTGTCTTCTGCTTTAGCTGCTTGATTCTCATCCATGATAAAACATTGCAGTTTGCCTACACTTCTGAGCTGTCTTTGAATAGCATGAATATCTGGTACCGCTCGGGAAATGGAGAATGTCTCTTGGCATGCATGGGAAAGAAGGAGCAACCTGGCAGTTGGTGAGCTGCAGAAAATGACCCCTTCCTGAGAATGGATTGAACAGCAGGATAGAAGAGGCTACATAGAGAAAGCAGCAATGATACCCTGGTTTATATTAAATTAATAGCATGAACAAATAGAGAACAAATTTTCCCCCTTTGCTTCAATTTAAACTTTTTCTTGTAGCATCCTCAGTGGTACACAGATAAAAAAAAATGTCTTCACTGTAGCAACTCTTTAACATAATTGTAGATTTTCTTCCTTTGGTCTTTTCTTCTTCACCCTGAAAATGCCCTCAAAATCTTCCAGTATATCCTCATAAATGTTTCTTTTAATAGTAATAGCTAACAGCTTTTCAGACAGAATTAAGAATCTTCTTTTAAACTCCATGGGACCCTTTCATTGTGAACATTCAAACTAGGAGGAAATTATAGTAACATAAAGAACAGTTATATAAATTCAGCTCTATGGAAGAAATACAAAGGGAATAAACAATAAATGATGAAGTGTCTGTTAAGAAATCACAGAAAGCCTGCTGAGCTGTTGGCTTTTTTCCTTCTCCCAGAATAAATGTAAAAAATACAGCCAGTTTTAGAACACACATCACATTCCTGGCATGAGAAGCTATGCTTCTTTTTTCTCCAGTAAAGTCTTATTATTTGTATCTTCATGTATTTATTGTTTACTTGATTCTGCCTGTGAATGATTCACAAACAGATGGACACAGTGAATTCCTGGAGAAGTCCTGCAGTTTGATTGGATTGTTTATTTGCAGATTTTGGCTAAGCCTGGGGAAATAGAACAAGGAGAAAAGTCTAAGGTCAAAATTTAGATGCAGGTGTTTTCATAAGCTTTCAGCTCTAGTGCTGACTTTCCATATGGGTATGCATTTGTTCCCATGTTTGCTCACACAGTCCTAGTAATTTTATTTTTATTAGTAATAATCTTTATTTCAACATCTACATTAAACATGATTTGTTTGTTTTTTATTTGAGAAAGAGTGTCCAACTTTTTTATAAAGGCACGAATTCTCCACAGTTGTGCAGAATTACTATAAGACAAAGTCATTGCTGTCCCATGATATTAAGGTATATATAATCAAAATTAGAAGTCTTTTCTTAGCCAAATCACCCAATGTTTGGGACAGTTCACAACTGAAACTGAATAGGACACACTACAGTGTGCAATCAAACCCTTTCGTAGCTCTCAGAATGTTGTCATTGTAGCCTATGTACCAGTCACTAAGCAAGTTCATTATCATAGAATCACAGAACAGTTTTGGGCTGGGACCTGAGAGATCATCTTGTTCCAACCCCCTGCTATGTGCAGGGACACCCTCCACTAGCCCATGATGCCCAAAGCCCTATCCAGTATGGCCTTGAACTCTGCCAGGGAGGGGGCATCTGCAACTTCCTTGGGCAACCTGTTCCAATGTCTCAGCACTCACAGTGAAAAATTTCTTCATTATATCTAGTCTACATATACCCTCTTCCAGTTTATAGCCATTAGCTCTCGTCCTATTGTTGCATGCCCATTTCCCTCCCCAGCTTTCCTGTAGGCCCATTTAGGTACTGGAAGGCTGCTGTAAGATTCCCCCAAACTCCCTCTTCTCCAGGCTGAACAAACCCCTTCCTCCCTGTACAGCTGGGAGATCAAAAAAGGATACCCAGCAACTATATGCATAGAAGAAGCACTAGTTTTAGTTTCCCACTGTGCAAATATTGTTTACCTGACAACTTGCTGCTAGTCACACTATACGGCTAATGGGTGAGGTTTTGGTTTCTCCCCTCCAAGAATGTTCTGGTGCATGGATTCATGCTGTATATGAACCCACTTGCTGAATCCCTTTCATATCACTAGCCCAAACAAATGTTACTCCCATGGAGCTCTGCACACAGCTGCCAACTAAATTATAGTGAGGAATTAGTTGATTCTGCACTGATTTTCCAGCTACTGGCTCCCCTAAATAGAGGAAACATTGCATTTCACTACATTACATTACATTGAAAGATAGGTTTTGCATCTTCCACATTCTCTTGGGAGCAGAAAAGAAGGTATGAATCCTTGGTTAAAGGCATGTCATAATTTACCATGGAAATTTCCATATCATCTCTTTATCCTCTAGAATTTGCAACAGTCAGTAAATAATACACTCAGTTGTATTGAAATAATCAGGATTATAGCCTCTGTATATGAAAAGTGCCTGCTGAGAAGTATAATTTTGTCATATATATCCTTCTAAACATTCAGTTTCTAAGCAAAAAATGATCTAATCTTGCATGCTGGATATGCAGTCTATTGCTCTGATAGAGAAGCAATGCAAAGGAATGACATCATGCATAAGGCGTAGTAGATTAATGGTCGTTTATCACTTTCCATATGAAGTCCAGGACATGATTTATTCTCCTAAGTCAAATCAGTTATATAAAACGTCAAAATCAGTATAATATTTGATCATAAAGGACTATTTTGCCACCAGTATCTGTTATTTGTAGTGTTATTGGGCCTTGAGTTGTAAGTCTCCTGTATGGAAGCATATAGTCAAAAGACACTTCCAATTCCAGCCAACTGGGGTGAAGGCATGAAGGCAGCATGTGAGGGAAGTTTTAGTGCTGATTTGTAGATTAGACTTATGAGCTTTTCAGGAATATAAAAGCACCAGGAAAATTGGTCATTCTAGCTACTATGACTGTCACTTCTACAGTATCCTTCACTGCCTGGGGGTTGTGAGACGTTTTATGGGTGCTGGACCCATAGGTCAGTGTATAAAAAGGAATTACAATTCTGTCAAACCTAAACCATCCAAACTTGTTCCTGTTGGACCTGCCAAGAGCTCTGTGGTTGCCTTAAAATTTGCAATAATAAACATGCATGTATTATAATACATCTTCAAGCTTTTGAGCCTTCAAAGTGAATTTTCACTTCATCAGGATGACCTGATTATTATTATTTTTTTGATTGTTAACACAGTTTCTTAGCACCATAAATGATTTAATGGAAACCAAAATAATGTAAGAACTTTTGTTAACAATTTGATGCATGAAATAATATAATCAATATACAAACCTGCATTTCATTTTTTTATCTTGTCAAGATGTCAACACTAATATGATATTATTTTGCTTTTCTCTATCAGGATCTGTAACAGCAACTTTTCTGTTGTGAAAGGTACCCGACAGAGATCATACAGATCACATATAGAGCTTTAATTAAATGGTATATTTATTATCCATGATATCTGCTCTACACAGAAGATGCTGTGTGATAGTCAAGGCATTCAACATATGGCAATGTCTATTTGCCCTGTTTCAACACATGCCCAATACTTATTTGAGGAGTGCTAGAAGTTTAGCAGTATTCAGAAGCTCTGCTGCTTTTGTACTCCATGCTGCTTTCATTCTTCCTTACTCTTATCAAAGGCAGCTGCAAGCCCAGTGGGCAGGTAGAATTAAGAAAAGATACATGTGCATCAAGCTTACTGGCTCCTGCAAGACAGCAGTCTGGGCTTTTTCAAAGCATGGAGCCATCCTGCCTTGGTAAACTGGTATTCAGTCACGTGCATAATCTGCAGACAAGGCACTGTGAACACTTCAGAGGGTGAGCTAAGCAAACACATGACCCTGCCAGTGCAGATGTGCTTAACATTTATGGACTGTGGTTTTGGTCAAAAGATTGATGTCCCCAGAAGAGTTTCACAAAGTAGGTGGGAATATCTACCTGAATTTAGAGGTTGAAAGGTTGATCTAAAGCATGCCATATTGTTATGTGCTTATCTGGATTTCTTGCTGTCAGGTTAATGCCAAAGAAGATCCATGTCACAAATAATTTAATGAAGGATAATGAGCATTGGAAGGAAAAACAGATATGTTACAAAAGCGAATTAATCCATGTGAAACTTGTAATGGTGATACCATTCTAAGCTGAGGGTGGGTGGAAGTTGGGGGGAGGAGGGTTTTACCTACCAGGACAGAAACAGATAGTAGGCTTGGCCAGAGGCCAAGTGCTCTAAAAAACAGACACTGACTCCTTTCAAGGCTACTTATGACTGGGGAACACTTGAAACACTAACACCAGCACCACCACTGGGGGTGTAGGGCTACAGAGATTCCACTGTCCCATAGATAGCTACCTGAGGACACCGTGCATGCTGAAGGACTGAGCATGCTCTTGCCAGACAGACTTGACTATATTTATACAGACCTCTACCAGAAATCAGTTGCTAGAGGTAAACCCAGTATGGCAGATGTTTCACTCAAGTTAGTACCTACTTACACCAGCCAGTTAGTTTAGCCTAGGGTCAACTACCCTTTCACTCAAGTATTCCCTTTTAGATTGAAGAGGACCACTACCATTTTCTCCCCAGCAGGAATCAAGTCCCTCTAGAAGAAACACTTCCAGTCTTACTGACAGTTGCATGTGTATACATACTTCCTATAAATGAGGGGAAACCCTAGAGGGACAAGTTACTCTTTCAGTAGAGTTGGGATAGTAGAAGTTGGAAGAAGAAAGGCTTTTAGAGCATGAAAAGAAACAATGACACACTGACTCCCTCTCCCTGAGTACCTTCTATGCAGTTTGTTCTGTTTTCCACTGTTTTTATTCCCTCTGTGCTTTTAGGAGAGAAAGATAGCAAGAAAGTGATTATATTGATTTTTCATTTTTACACCTGACTAACAAGTTTAGCTATTGACCTGTGCTCAGTAAAATTTTGCATGAGTTGATTATTAGAATAAAACCTAAAGTAAACAAATATAGAAATATATTTCATTGAGCTTCATTGAAACTTAGAGAATCTGTGAATTTAAAAATACAGCTCTGATTTTGGTCTGTTTCAAACCACTGAACCACTGTATGTTGTTTGAAGTTTTCCTAGCCCTGATCTTATAACAATCACAGAAAGATCAAAGCCAAATAGCTACAAAAATTCCTGAGAAAAGCGAGGGAGAATGTTTCATTGATATAGCTTGAAAGATTAAAAAAACAGAGAGATGAGCATTAAGTTTTCAGGTCAGAATGACAAAGATCTCAGGGAGAAAACGCTATATGCTATCAATACAACGAAACCTTTCAAGAAAATAGGCTTTGTAAAAACAAATGGGAACTAGAGATGCACAGCTTTATAGGGCTGCATTCAGCAGTCAGATTACACAACGATGGAGAATAATGATGACTGCACTGCAGAAGCCTAAGGAATTTCATTCGGTTCTGAGAAAACCTGAAAGTTTGGGTAAAAGTTCAGTCTTTATATGAACTTTAGAAAATCATCAAGAAATCTCATGGCAGAAGATTCAGTCATGACAGGACCTGTGCTTTCTGCTTGCGGCCCCTTGTGATGGATCGTGGAGCCTCTCACACCATGCTTGGACTGAGGCCAGGAGATACAAGCATGTCAGAAAATGAGAAGAAAACTGCGTTATTGATTATTTCTGCCTTGTTTACAAGTGTGTGAGTTCATTTTGGGTTTTATATGGGTTTATGTAGTTAAACCATACCAACCAAGATACAGCAAGCAACTCTGCAAACACCAGCGCTGGAAAATTTTGGAGAGAAATCAGATGTAATATTTAACAGCATGCACCTCCATGTGGATATATCTCTCTCACTGTCACTGCTAATTATACTGTGTATCTCATTTGAAAGTGAAATCACAAGCCAGAAACTTACATTAAAGGTACATATGGTAAATCTGGGAGCTGTAGGGAGGAACCCCACACTGGTGGGCTCAGGCTGATGGGGGCCAGCAGGATCAGCAGAGGCTGCTTTTCAGTCACAAGGTTTCTCTTCATTCACAAGGAAAGGACAGTTCAGATCAAAGAGTAAAAATAATCTGTTTTTTTCTGGCCAGTCATCAGTGGCTGGGGATGAAACCATAGGGAAGGATGATATAGACTTAAACACAGGAATTCCGTGTGAACATTTCTGATAGTCTCTGTCCTTTCCCAAAACCCAACACACTGTACCTCCTGGACACGAGAGCTACTTAAACCCCTACCTTATGGTCATTCTCTGTGCCTAGTTTCAATGCAGAGCAAGGACCAGCTAATTTATTATTTCCCCGAAGAACTGATGCACTTTGCTACCCTGCCATAAAGGAGTTAAGCTCCTTCACCAAGCAGGCAACTGAAACACTGGGAGCTATGACTCAAAACACACGGCAGCTGCAGGGATCTGAACTACGTGGGAGTAGGGCTCTGCTGGAGGATGGGTATTGTGGGACAAGCTGCCAGGGAGGGGGTAGGGTGGAGACAGCAGAGACACCAAAGGAGCTGACAGCCAAGGCAGCAGAAAGTCAGAGAGAGATTTTTAATGTGACCTGTGAAAATCCTAGAGACAGAATTTGTAGGGAGAGTGTTGTCAGGTAAGAGGCTTGGAGATGACTGAATCCAGCAGCATGAGGGAGAAAGGGTTGTTCTTTGTTGTCCCTACAGAAACAGTCCTTGACATGGGGTAGCTGGGATTTGAGAACCCCAGCTCTGCTGGTGTGATTGCTCAGGTGATCACCTCAGGACCCAGCTGGGTTGCCATACTGCAGCCTGGAGATGACCTAATATTTATGGCATTTCAGCTCATCTGGTTTGTTTTTATTGAAGAAAAGAGCACTTACCTGAATAGACATACCAGTGGGTCCTCAAGTCAGTAACCTCCAGTAAAGCTGTGGTGGCAGACAGCTGGAAACAAGCTGGGACTGGCAGCTTCTTGACTCTGCTGCAGCCAGATCAGAGTATGTGACCGAAGCCTGAGTATGTTGATTAGCTACTTAGCCCAAAGAAGACAATTACCTTTGGAGATGTTTGCATTACATCACCCATTACAAGAAGGACATTGAAGTGCTGGAGGCGGTCCAGAGATGGGCAACAAAGCTTGTAAAGGGCTTGAAGCACAAATCTTAATGAGGAGCGGCTGAATGAACTGGGGTTGTTTAGCCTGGAGAAGAGGAGCCCAGTGACATGCTGTCTTAGATTTGTATCCCTTAAATTTCAAGTTTGGAGAAACTTCACTGTTCCAGAGAGAAGCAAGGGGAGCTCCAAAGAACTTTTACTTCTCTATGTCTACTTGCCTCAAGCTATGCTTTTGCCTGTTAATGGAAAGGTGATACTACTCGGAAGGGGCTGCACTGAAAAAGTTCAGGGATATGTAACTAAAGTAATATGGTTCAGATATATAAAGTTTCTGAAAAAGAATCTTATTTCCTGTACCTTTATCAATGTAAGGCCTTCAAAATGTAGAAAAGTTTGATTTCCAAATGTATGACTTATGGTTTTTATCATAGTACTGTGATGTTACTTATTTTGGTTTTGTTTTAATAATTGTTGAAGGAGATACATCACAAGTCTGGCTCTTCTGCAGGAATGAGGCTATTTGTCCCTTTTATTAGAAAACTTCTGTTGGTTCCAAACTTATGGATCAATGCTGTTTTCTTGGGTAGGCTTTACTTGCATCTGGGCTACTTAGAATAACAGAACATATTGAGTTGGAATGCACCCGTAAGGATCATTGAGTCCAACTCCTGGCTCTACACAGGGCCAGCCAAGTCAGAGCATGTGACTGAGTGCATTGTCCAGACGCTTCTTGAACTCAGTCAAGCCTGTCTAAACTCCTTTTCTTATGAATGGAGAGTAATACAATTTGCTGAAGTATGAGTCATCTCATCCTTCAACAGCTCTCTAAGATGG
Source organism: Hypotaenidia okinawae (assembly GCA_027925045.1). Taxonomy (NCBI): domain Eukaryota; kingdom Metazoa; phylum Chordata; class Aves; order Gruiformes; family Rallidae; genus Hypotaenidia; species Hypotaenidia okinawae. The sequence goes on along the minus strand of BSDF01000002.1, from coordinate 112,347,763 downwards.
GTCAAATGAATCATTTTTCCTGGTACCTGCTTCTCCCTGCTGACAATAAAGGGAGTCTAACAGAGCAGGTCTGATATATCCATATGTGTTGAAGGTGTCTAAAGATACGTGAGATGAAAATCACCTCTAGAGTTTATGAGAAATATAAGCATTTTATCTACATGAATTGGTTTCTGGAGGAAATGGAAGCTATGGAAGCTATGCTAGCAGAGGTCTATCCTCCAGAAAGGTAGTCCATGTAACCATGTTGTCTATAGCCATGACTTTTGTCTATCCATTAGGTTTTCAGTGTACCAGTCCTCTATGTGGAAGGGTTTCCTGCTGTATTTCAGGGGAAAAAAAAAAAGACTATGGAGCCTAATAATTTTAATCAAGTATATGTCACTTTTCCAGCAGAGCCTTTCACACCTATTCCATTTAATTGGAAAACTCATAGCCTGTTCTAACTGGGGCATTTGCTACCATGTAGAGCAGTAGCATTAGCTATCCTCTGAAATGGGTAATGACAAATGCCAGCTAGGCGGTAGCTAATGGGCTATACAAATTCATATAGATGAACTAATGATGTTCTGATTGCCTTTCATGGAAGTATCTACTTTTATTCATTGGTTATATAAAGAAATCAGGCATTTAACTTTGGTCCTCTGATTTGCATCTGGCATGGTTGTCTACCACCATGTTGAATATCTGAACTTGAAACATGCATGGTACTGAATCAATGGAAAGAAGTATGTTGGGGGCCTAATTAAGCAGTAACAGACCACTTAGTAATGTTAATGCACATACATACACTCAAAAGGACTAATTAATATGACCTACAGCTTTCTCTATCATTTGTTATTGAACATCTGAGAATACAGGAAAATGCACAATGGACTAATCAGACACAACCCTTTTAAGTGAAAATATGGACACTGTGAACTTAAGGCCAAAATTTTAAGACCTGAACAAATCCTGTTAGAATTGTAAATCAACACTGGCTCCGAAACAAAATGTGATCCATCTGTCAAAGGACATGGAGATTTTCTAAGTCTTTCTGCTATCAATAACCACATTCTGTTAATAATCCCATTCAGCATAGTGGTTTGGAACCGAAATTGTATTTTTCCACATTATAGCTTGCAACACTCTTCAATGACTTATTTTGCACTCAGACCTTCCTTAAGAAAATGGGAAATATTCAGTGGCTCAACAGAATTTGGAAGATGGCTGTCCATGGGAGCTTCCAGGTTGGGAGGGACCTTGGGTGGTTGGTTATCTGCTCTAATATGCTTCTCAAAACAGAGAAAGTAATGAATTTTAGACCATGTTGCTCAGGGCTGGGTTGAATCAAATCTTTAAATCTTCCATGGCAAAAACTCCACCATTTTTTGGGCAGTCTATCCCAATGCTTGGCCTTCCCCATGGACATCAGTGGACAAATTGTTTCCTTCAACCCAGTCTGAACCTCCCCTTTTTTAGTCTGTTTTTTTAGACTGTTGTCTCTTGACCATCTAGCAAACATCTCCATAAGAATGATAAGTGTTTTTCCTAACTTCCCTGTAGATAAGCACAGGCTGTTGGGTGCCCCCAAAACCGTCTTGTCTTTGGGTTGAACCAGCTCTGACCCTACAGACTCAGCTCACAAGGCAAGTGCTCCAGCCCTCACCATTCTGGTGGCCTCTGCTGGACTTACTCCACTCTAGCAATGTCTTGCACTGGGAGCAGTATTCAAAATGTGATCTAACAAATACCAGATACAGGTGAATAAATACTTGGCTTTTCATTGGTCTTTCTCCGTTTTGCTGGGTTGTTTGGGTTTTTTTTGTTGGGGTTTTTTGTGTTAGTTTGGTTTGGATTTTTTTTTGTTTTTTGTTTGTCTGAGAGGGGTTTTTTGGTTTGTTTGTCTTTTTTACATACCTGGATTATATGTCTATCTGAGAGGATTGGTTCACATTCTGCAAACTTCATTTTTCATTAGTTAATTTAACCTGCAAATTATAACCACTTTCTTAAGGGTTAATCCTGGTTAATCCTCCAGTAGTTTCTCTATTTTGCCTCAGCTTCACCCCAGATTGGTAGCTCAGATTTTCTGTCTACCTATCTTTTCACTGACATGTTGCATTTTCAGATTTAGTGTGAAAGGCTATTTATATTTTCTCCTGTGTTTTTTCACATTTCCAGACTTTCTACTATAGCAGGTCTTTTACCATTTGTCTACTCATGTATGGTTTGCTCTTTATTTGTTTGGTTTTAATTTATGATATCAGTTAATCTCCATCTTTGCACAGTAATGATACAAGCTGGCTTTTACAACATCCACTAGCGCAACAGCTACACACATTGATGAAGATCCCTTCCCCTTCCCTTTCCCTTCCTCCTTCCCTCTACACTTTTTGTGGCTTAAACCATCTCAGAATTGGAACTACAGATACAAAAGATGGTATCAACTTTGATCATTATTTGTGTTGGACAAACGAAGACATCAGAATTGCAAAACAATGTGTGTCCATTTTTTTTAAAGTTCATCTGATAGGAGCATGAGTAATCTGTTCTCTGCTTCTGAGCATAAATAGGAGGGCATGGACAATATTTCTCCCAGTATTACCTGTGCACTTGTACCCCCATAAAAGTCTCTCCACAAGAGAGGAGGAAAACATCTGGCTGAATAGTCAGAGAGGCATAATATAGCATCCTAGGTTACACCTAGCATATATGCAGGAGGAAGAGCAGCTAGGTTTGAGTGTAGTGAAACTTCACTTTGTCTCTACAGCCTTTTGAAGTAGGGAGCTATCTGGGATAGCTACCGACTGAAGGATCTAGTTGTGTCTGCACAGGAGAAGTGGCTTAGCATAGCTGTAGGCATATTAGTTGGTGAATTCTCTCTTCTTTTTGCACTCGTATCTTCAGGTGCATTCTTACTAACAATGATCATTTCAGATACTTTCTGTAACTTGACCATGCAAGCAGTAAGCCTCTGATAAGTTCTTTTCATGAGGAACCCTGCAGTCTATGTTTATTTCTTCATCCTGTGAGGATATTATTGAGGTGGGACAAGAATATGAAGAGTAATTTTTAAAAGGGAGGTTGAGAACTCATGCTGCTTAGTTTTCAGCTGTTCTATAGCACTTTGGTAACCAAAGCTTGTGCAAGTTAAAGTAATCCTTAAGAAACTTCAGCTCTCTCCATGTAAAAATACCCATGAATAAAAAAACCCACCCTAATCTTACAAAACCTGCAGCTTGGGGAGCTGTGGCTTAACACAAAATTATACATGAAATGTATGTGGCTGTGAATCAGAACTTAATAATCAGACATCAGCATCACAGCAAGGGAAAATGTGGTGGTGCTTTACACAATCTTTTCCCATCTTTCTATTACCTTTTCAGATCAGCAGCAAAATTTTCTGCTAGAACAAAAGGTAGAAAGTTAATACCCAATTGTAGATCTTAAAGTTCAAAAATTTCCAGCAGCTTCATTCCCCCTTGAGCCACCTAGATTATTTTCATTGAGTTATTAAATCAGGAGAGATGTATCTTGTTTCTGTCTCTGTCTTCAGATTTTGACACTACTTGATCAGAAATTAAGTTTGCAAATGTCAAAACATTACATGACAGGACTGTTTGTAATTAGTTTTTGCTGGAAAAACAAGGAGCTCTGTGTTTATGTCTGATTTAGTGAAAATGTGATAATTATCTTTTTCTTATAATAACATTTTGTTTTAAAAATCATGCGTTTAATATGCATGCTGCTGTTTGAGATAATTAAAAATATTTACTGCATTCCAAAATAACATGGTTTTTTTCAAATCCCAGTTGAAGAAAAATATCCAGAAATACTGATTTTTCACTGTTGAAGCACAAGTAATTAGAAAATCTTTGGGATTTCCCCCAAGAAAGAAATTTAATGTTCTAAGCTGATGCTCTGATTTCTTGCAAAAGCACCTGTCTTATAAACTGTTTTGCCTATGCTAATTTATGCAACATTTGACTAAATAGATCCTGTCAATGAAGCAGAGCAAAATATTTACATCTTTTGCTCCAGTGCATTTCAAAGAAATCTCACAGGCCTAGGGTTGATAATTTTTCAAATAATTATTGGCACAGGTAATCCTCAGCCAGGTTGGGGCCTCATTGTAGTAGATGCCACACAAACATACGGTGTGAGCCAGACTGTGTCCCAGAGCATTCACAGTTTGAAAACACAAGCTGTAACAGGTGGATGACAAACAAGGAGAGAAGGTGAAGTCAGGCTTACAGCAGAATGCTTTAGTACAACTAATTAGTTGTGCAACTCAAAGCCCATCGATGACAGCAATGAAGAAACGTTTCAAGGAAGACATAAAATCCAGTGTGTCCTTCAGTTTTAGGTTTCCTAGTAATACACATGAAACTGTTGTCAGCAATACTTTACCAAAAATTGTCTGCTTTTTGCAATAATGAGGCAGTCTGATCCACCCTGCTAAGTAACCACCCTTTGAATAACTGTTGAGTGTTCATAAAGCTTTTCTAAATCATGGACTGTAAAATAGAAATGAAATATTAGTTTAATAACAGTAGGCCAACAATTTAATGTGCTTATAATTTTCAAAGACCCTAAGCAGTAAGCATCAAGAGCTGATATTAAATTTGTTTTCTTATTTTAAAATTACTTTACATTTCCCAACGGGGACTTTAAAGGCTTGCTGTTGTGTTCCATCTGAAGAGAATCATGGAGGATAGCACGTGTAAAACCACAAAAGTTAGCACAATCAGAGATATTACATCTGCCAATATCTTGTTTTCCTCCAAATTGCTGTTAGACTTCCTCAGTGTTATTGAGTTAGTGTCCAGTAAGGGCTAACTTCCTGTGCTCTAGGCAATCTCAACTTAATAACAAAATTTCTGAGGTTTAAGTTTTGGTGGGTTTTTTTTAATTCTTTCGGCAATTTAGGCAAGTTATAGAGCATCTCAAAATTTGTTAAGGAGTTCTACTCTTTCATGTCTTCTGACAAGTCAGTTACAATAAACTCCCAGAGAGATAGAGCCTATCATAGAATGTGTTGGGTTGGAAGGAATCTTTAAAGGTCACCTAGTACAATCCCCTGCAGCAAGCAGGCACATCTTCACTGGATCAGGTTGCTCAGAGTCCCATCCTGCCCGACCATCTCCAGGGATGGGGCCTCCACTACCTCTCTGGGCAACCTGTTCCAGTGATCTACCACCCTCATATTGAAGAACTTTTTCCTAATATCCAACCCAAATCTCCCCTTTTCTAGTTTAAAACCATTACCCCTCGTCCTATTGCTGCATGCCCTTGTGAACAGTTCTTCCCTAGGTGATATTTCGAGTTCCCTTCCAACCTCTAACATTCTGTGGTTCTGTGGTTCTTATTAGGCCCCTTTCAGGCATTGGAAGGCAGCTAGCTACAAGGTTCTGATTTGAACTGTGAATACAGACTCAAAGTATACCTACCACAGTGATTTTGCTTCACTGTAATAGCATCATAGCATGTAAAAATAACCTTCAGATTCAGATGCACCTTCTAAGGAGCAGAGCAGATTTCATCTCTGACTTTAAAATAAGTGCCGACAAAGGAAACTCCTGCTTAAAGGAGTAAAACCCAGGCTAATAGGTTCCAAATATATGTCTCATTCATATAAGTTTTTAGTGCAATTGTATGCCATTTTCATTTGGTTGCAAAAATAACTCTTTATATATTTTCTGCAGTCACTGAATATGTCCACGGGGCTGGACCAGATTTCAAGGCTGTGTTATGATAAAGTAATTAAAGTGGAGTTTAATGGAACGTCTTTTCTCTCATTTTGCCTACCACATGTTTTTCTTTTGCAGAAAGTAGTATCTCTTTCTGCATCAATCTTTATTGATTCAGAAAGTACACATAGTATTTACAGGTTTTATATTGGAGGGTAGGACCTCATGGATGTAACTCAGGAAATCTCTGTTCTTCTAAACTCTGAGATGCTCAGAATCCTACTGTTTGCCAGCATCATTGATTTCCTAGGTTAACTTTTGTTCTTCCCCAACTTGTCAGTGAGATCTTATAGCTACGTGTCTTAGAAAATGCACTGTCAATTCTTTTCCCAGGGTTATTGCCCTTTTCTTGATGTGAAAGGCTTTCTGTTTGTAAGAATGTGCCCTGTTTTCTAAGAAATAAAAAGCAAGGAAAGAAACAGAAGCAGAGGGGAGGAGGGTGAACTTGTCCCTTACTTTTGATCTCTGGCATTACTTCTAGGAGGAACAGCTCTGAGCGTAACTTAGGTAAGCCCTGAAGGGTTATTTGAGATATGACAGAGGCCTCTTTCTGAATACTGCAGTTCTGTCTGCTTGATGGCCAGGACTTTCATTCATGCTGTATCACACAAGGATTTTTTTTGCACTCAGGGCTTATCTGACTTTTTTCAACTTTTGTGGCTTGTACAGGCTTCCAAAATGTCTTCTAATTGCAACTCTGCTAATGGTGAATCATGCATTCACAATTTGGAGTTTTCGTGTTACACATAACACGTGATACCTTGTAATGTATACCATGTAACATATAATTTTTGTTTCTGATCGCTAAAAGAGTTTATGTTAGTGTCTCGTATATGCCTTTACACCATGAATTAGAAATGTAATCATTGTTTTTTATGTCAGACAAATAGTAGGCAGCACTGTGAAGCCTATCTGGCCTTTTATTTGTTAAGTATAACTTTGTTAAGCAAGGGCTTCCCTCTGGTGAGCTGGGTTACAGTCCAAGCCTAGGTGAGGAGTGTGGTCTAGCAGTGGTCATAGCTGTGCACTCTGGAAGACACACAAGCAAAACCACACATAAATAGCAACTGCCACAAAGATTCAATTAGAACCAGCCTTCCTGGCCAAGAGTGCACACCTTGGTCCTCTCCTGTTGCATGATGATACCAAATGAACAAGCTGTGCAGTCAGCCGATCTACCTGCTGTAAGTCCAGGGATTCTCAGTCCCTAGTGTCTACTCCCTCCCCAAGACTGAGTTGGCATGAAAATGGTGCTATAAAAATTGTGGGCTGTGACCCCATGGCAATTTGTAATGTCCACTCTCCACCTCTCTCTTCTCCAAACACTCCTCAGGTGAGCTCAGGGAACACAATCTGAGTGTGATGAACTCTTCTGTCACCAGCAACCATCCAGCTGGTGATTATTATTAGTTTTTGGTTTTACCAGGGTTGGCTAGGCTACCATGACAATTGATATATACCATCTCCTGATTGGGCAGCCTTTCCCAGGAAAGGTGGTAACCAAATGCATGATGATGCTGACAGCAGACAGATCCATTCACCTCACAGATCTCTTTCAAAGGACTCTCAAGAAAAGAGGTTGTATGAAATCTCAAGGGTCAGGTGAATTGCCTTTCAGATTTCAAGTGCCTGGGACTTGCAAAAAAAAGCAATGGCAGATTCTCTGCCATATGTAATAATACTTACCGGGCATATAAAATTGTTGGGGAAAAAAATCTCTCAAGGAAAGTATAGCCATATATATGGATATATTTGTTCATGTGTGTTTGTGTGGTAGATAAAGGAAAATAATTTTAATTCTTCTTCCTTATAGAGAATTAAGTAAGACCTGTTTGCTCCACAGTTAACTTTTATGTCATGTTGAGAATGTTCCTCCTTAGCTGCATCTTCATTCATTAAAGATCACTGTACTAATTTGGGTGTGACTCCCACTATTCTTACCTGAGTCAATTCTTAACTTTTAGCGTGCAGCAGGCAATAGCCCAGTATCCTTGGACCACTGAGAAGCATTGCATACAATGGTAGCTCAGGTTCTCTGACAGTCTGTCATGCCAGTCATCAGGCATATGTCTAACTCCCTCTCAGCTTCTGGGTGCCCACTTGTCAGTACGACTGTTGGATGTCTATTGTAAAGCCTCTTTACAAGATAAGGCAGAGACACCTGTTGTAATGAACTCAAGTAAATCTTTATAGTTCACAAGGGCTGCCATTGCATTTGTTATTTTGGAATGCTTGGAGTAGCCAGTAAATAAAGGCCATCTTTTTGTATGAGGCTTTTTCCATACTTCTTGTTTTAATGCTGTGCCTGTAAAAGAGAGCTACATTTTTACATCTGCAACTGTAGCTGAGTGTAGAAACATACTTATATTTTTGGTCTAATGGAACATTTGATATTCCACTCCTGTCCTTCTTTCTGCGGCAGTACTCTCATTTCCAGTCACAAAGCATTCTTTTTTCTAAGTAAATAGACTTCTAAGATATACTTCACCTTCTCCATCCTATTTAATGAGGATAAAATTGGTGGTAAACTAGAGAAACCAACAAGTGACTCCACTTTTATACACTTAAAGTTTTTATATGATCTCTTGCTTTAGCCTGATAAAATAGCTCTTACTTTAAAATGTCTGTTTTCCTGTCAGCCTTTTAATAGGCAGTTCTTTAAAATATATTTCCATTTATTGATTGGCTTTCTAAAATGCTTACTGGGCTTTTAGTCATTAATTTTTTTCCCAACAATTAAAATATACCTGAAGACTTCCTAGGTGGTTCTCCTAGGTGGAGGAGTATCTTTTGAAAGTGAAAAAATAATCTTTTTTTTTTTGTATAAGTTACCCATCTCAAAAGATAATCAGTGTGAGACAAAAAGTATGTTTCTTAGATGTAGGATGAATCACTTACCATGTCTCTTACTCCTAGATCTTTCATCATAAGAGCTTTCATACTTATATATTTTCTTCCTGAGAGTCTGTTTACCCCTGTATAAATCTTACCTTTTCTTAAAATTCATCCCCTTATCTCAAACCCAGTGATTAAAGTATACTGGTAAACTTTCCCAAAACTTTTGCTGAGCTCCTAAAGTCTATTTTAAATGACTGTTGTTCTCAGCACAGATGAGGAAAGCTACATGTGAGGTAAAACATTAGTTGCAAAGGCTCACTAGACTGGGTAAGAGATGCTAGATTTGCACTAAGCATAAAGCTGGATTAGAAATTTATTTTGTTTTGTAAGTTAAACTGAGAAATTGATTAGGATTTGTTTGTTTGTTTGATGGGAACTTTTTTTGTACTTGCCATAACTATTTGACATTTTCTCAAGTTGTTGAGACTAGTCACAAGTGGTGTCCCCCAGGGCTCAGATTTGGGTCCAGTTCTGTTAAACATCTTTATCAATGACCTGGATGAAGGGGTTGAATGTTCCCTCACTAAGTTTGCAGATGACACTAAGCTGGGAGGAAGTGTTGATCTGCCTGAGGGTAGGGAGGCTCTTCAGAGGGATCTGAGCAGACTGGATTGATGAGCTGAGACCAATGGGATGAGGTTCAACAATGCCAAGTGTAGAGTGCTGCACCTGGGACATAACAACCCCATGCAGTGCTACTGGCCTGGGGGAGACTGTCTGGAGAGCTGTCAGGCAGAGTAGGACCTGGGGGTGTTGGTTGACTGCCAACTGAGTATGAGTCAGCAGTGTGCCCAGGTGGCCAAGAAGGCCAATGGCGTCCTGGCTTGTATCAGAAATTGTGTGGCCAGTAGGTCTAGGGAGGAGATTGTGCCCCTGTACTCAGCACTGGTGAGGCCGCACTTCGAGTGCTGTGTCCAGTTCTGGGCTCCTCACTACAAGAAGGACATCAAGGTCCTTGAGCATGTTTAGAGAAGGACAACCAGGCTGGTGAAGGGGCTGGAGGGCAAATCATATGAGGAGCAGCTGAGGGAGCTGGGCTGGAGAAAAGGAGGCTGAGGGGAGACCTTATCACCACCTACAGCTACCTGAAGGGAGGTTGTAGAGAGGTGGGAGTTGGTCTCTTCAGCCAGGTGACAGGAGATGGGACAAGGGGAAATGGCACAAAGCTGTGCCAGGGCAGATTCAGACTAGATGTTAAAGAAAAAATTTTTTACTGAGAGAGTTGTCAGGGCCTGGAACAGGCTGCCCAGGGAGAGGATTGAGTTCCCTGGATGTGTTTAAAGAAAGGTTAGATAAGGAACTTAGAGATATGGTTTAGTAGAGGACAGGTATGGTTGGACTTGATGATCTCAAAGGTCTTTTCCAACCTAGTGATTCTCTGATTTTGTGATTTTACTGAAGTACCAATTTAATTTCATGTGTGTGCTCTTTTCCTGTTTGCTGAAAATGAAAGCCAACTTCAGTTAACCTCAGCCACCGTTCTGGGTTAGGAACTCTTCAAGTTAGCCACTGAGGTCAGGATTGCACCTTAATTATTATTTTGCTGCAGGACAGAGATGCCTTCATATGTGTCTCAAAAGAAATCTCCTTCAGTTCAGGGTTCATGGCCCTAAAATGCCTTCTGGATTGTGCTGCATCTGCTCTTTCTTTTCAGACAAGAGTGGAGGTCAGTTAGTCTTACAAAATGCTGTCACAAAAAGAGGAAATGTTGCTTATCCTTCTCCTTTTATTCTACTGCTTGCTTAGTGGCACACCTCTAGACTGGAATGAGAGGCAATGGAGTTGTGTCTTTTGAGTAATGGAGCAAGAACGGCAGATAGAGATATCAGAGGATCTGAAGAGGTAAGCTTAATCAACAAGAAAACCATCATTCCAGCAAGCAGAGCACTGTCTGCTCTGGAGTTTTGAAAGAGAGTGACTCAGAGAGTATTTTCCAGAGAATGAAAATTTTTGATGGTGCTATAAACCTTAGAAATGCAAGGGCTTGGGCAAAGGCTGGCTTTTTGAAACATGGCAGGCTGATGTCTTGGAAAGCCAGAACAGAAACTCAATAGCCTTGGTGACTATTAAGCAGGTATCCTTTATTGCAGTGCTGGGCACACAGGGGATCACTGCTCCGAATGTGTGCACCGTTTAAGGCCAAATTTCTCATATTTGTACAGATTAACTATACATATTCATTATAATTTCTAAGAAAAGGCAGGGTTATACAAACTATTTCCAGGAAGTCATTTACATTAACTCCTCCCAGATAGAGCATGCTCAGTGACAGTTAGGGTGTCTTCTTGTGGTCTTCAGGGATGAAGGCTGGATGTCTTCCTCTCTCTCAGTGCATGCTCTTTACAGTTTTCTCCATAGTTTCCAAAACACATTCCTGAGCTCAAAAACACTTGCCTACACAAACTAGTTAGGAACCCCTCTTAGCTGAAAACATTATACTCTGTCTCTTAATTGTCCTTGGTCTCATTATTTATTACTCCCCTATCTTCACTTTCTTTAGCTTCAAGGCTGTTGCACTGTTATGGCTAAGTTTTGTAGACACTTTCACTCAACAGCCCACACAGCTACAGCCATATTCTACTAAAATCCAAAACAAATCTATTCTTAAAAACATGAAAATTCTTATATTAAAGTTATATTAGTTGTCTCTTAAGCTACATCTACATCAATCTATTCAGCAGTATTACATTTCGTTGAATCATGACACAGTGGCCATTAAGGCAGTGGCTGATCAGATGCAGAAGACAAGTTCTTGCTAACAATGAGAGATGCTGGGCAGGATGCTAAATAATATGACTAATGTCTCTCACTTATCTTGAATGTTAAAGCAAGTAGCTTATATTTGATATAGGAGATACCTGTAAGGTTTCCAGAGCAGTTCATGGTGCTAGCACTAAGCACCTGTTAGCTTGCAAGGTTAAAGATAAAATGTCTACAAAGTCAGATTTGCAAAGAGAAGTTCTGTTGAAGTTCAGGAAGCCAGGAACAAGCCAATGAACTGCCACTGTTCTTCATTGTTATCTCATGCTTTAAAGTTTGTGATTAGAGCATACATTTGCAGTCTTTGTCACTTGAGGAGCTTAGCCCTATTTCTAGTCATCCAGCTCCTAAATGATTCCTTTGCTGAGCAGAAGGTCCTTAATTACCATGTACTAAAATCACAATGTCTCAGTAGTGCTTTTTATTGATGTATTTATTTTTGGTCCCTTCTGACTAAAATCTTCTTCAGCTTCCTGTCACCATCATAGTCTTCCACTTCTTACTTTAGCTGAAAATTCAGGTATCGCTGAAATAAGTTATTACAATATTTTCTACTAGAATCTTCACTATTGCAACATAGTACAGGCAGTTGCCATGCTATTTTACCTTTTGCCTTAAAATTACAGGGCATATTTGATTATTAGTAAGTAGTAATATTAATTATAAAAATGAATACATTATAATAATTTTAAATAATCAGGCTGTGACATTAAAAATGAGAGCATAATGCAGGTTGGTTCATGTTCATTTAATTTCTTAAGAAGGGGTAGCAGGGTGAAAGCCTTGTGTCACAGGACAAATGCTTCATTCAAAGTGGATACAGCTTTACAGCAACTGAAGGAAAACAGACTAGATAACTGAAGTTTTATTTCTGTAGCCAGGCAAATGAATCACCCTGATTTGTATAGTTTGCTAGCATACTACATGGTATTAGTATAGTTTCTTGTGGTTAAATTATTTCTGTTTTCATTTGATGGATTTATCTGTAAAAAAATTGTGTTTCAAGGTTTTAAAATTACATGAAATCAGTATCTGCTTAGCTTGTTTTTGCATGTTTGTGATCAGCAACTAAAAAAATGAATAGAAGAGCATTTCCAGAAGGCTTTTATGTTTAGAATGCCTTAAATACTGGCAAAGATCTTTTAATTGGTGTGAAAGTAGTGGTCCAGTCCACTGTTTCTGAAGAGAAATGTGAAGTGGCTTTTTGAATGTATGAGCTGCATTCGTACCTCATGCAGGATGAGTCAATGGTAATGGATCAGAAAAGAAAATGAATCCTGTAGATTTTTCACCAGGATAAATTCTGCCTTCACTCAGTAGTGAAACTTTCATGGACGACATCTAATGAGGCAAGGACCTCTCTTGAAATATATTAGTCTGTCACACACATCTGTCTTTGTATTATATTGGAATGTAATTTCTGAGAAACCACAGCTTCTATGAAGAAAAAAAAAAAATCAACCCACAACAAAATACCTAGTTGAAAATGAAGTATGGTTGAAGTGAAGCCTCAAAAATTAATTGTCTCTTAAGCCACATCAGTGAATCAGAAGAGAATATAGAATAACATAATATTCCTAGAAGTCTTCTTCAGAAGCTCTCAATAAATATGCTTCTCTGTATTCTGTTTCTTACTTCTTTTCAAATCGGAGTTCATATTTGGACTCTCTGGTTATATATAACCTATTTCTGCAAAGGACTTCCGAAGTTCTGTTCCAACACAGTAACCTCAAGAAGTGTTAGTCATTTTTGATATTTGAAGCTTCTGGTAAAATGATAGCTTTCCTATAATTAGATCAATGCAAAGACTGAAAGGGACCATCTAGGAGATTTTGCTCTCAGTTTAAAAGTCAACCTCATCTCTTGCTTGCTGAATGATTTTTACATACACACCAAATAATATCTCTTACAGAGAATTTTATTGTTATCAGTATTTCTATCACTGTGTTGTGGTAGACCTTCACTTCCCACTGCACCAGGCACCCTAGTGATGAGTGACAAGCACCTCCATATAGCTTGCACTGTCAGCTGGCAGCACAGGCAGGAGATGGGAAACAGAGGCATAAGAAGCATAAGATAATTTTCTAGAGAGAATAGAACATTTCTAAAAAGTTAGAGAGAAATTTTGTGTAAAGGGAAAACAGCTCCACACAGAAGGAGCAAGCCCTGTGTTGAAACAGAAGTCTGTGCTGTGCCATCTGCTTTCTCTTCTGCATATCTACCCTAACTCTGGGAAGAGGTAACCTCCCTGGACAGTGGCTTTTGGATTGGGAAAAATATGCTTTAGGTGAAAAATATGAAACCAACTGACAACTAGAAGACTTCTGCACACTGAATCTTTCCCTGCATTTAGGGACTATCTTTGCCAAAACAGAATTCCCAATTTTTTGAATCCCAGTTGAACATCCCATGTACTGCATTCAACTATGCATTACCAGTATATATAGAGACAGAGGTATTAATGATTTTGAAGTGTTCAAAAGTACTGTACTATACAACATAGCTCAGGGTCAGTTCTTGTTGGATTCTTCTTGAGAGTTGTGCTTGTGTTTAATAGTGTTCCCACTTATGGCTGCAGCAAAAATCACAAGCTTGTCACAGAAGGGCCAGTGTTACCTCAGGCAACTGGGAAAATGAGTAGATCTTTGAGGTAACTCAGGCAATGAACCTACTTTTCGAGTTACGGAGTTTTTCCTCATTATGCTCTTACAGAGTATGTTTGTTGCACTGTCTCTGTTGAAGAGGAAAACATACTAATAATTATCTGTGTTTCTTCCCTCATGTATTTCTAATCCAGACAGCATAAGTGAAAAATAAATTGCACAGGTTAATATGATCAATAGTAAGGAATAACTTAAGAGCTCATGTAATAAATAATAAATAATTGCTCTGATAAATAATACCATTAAGGCAATCAAACAGTTTATCATGCCACCATAACTCAGAGCGAGCATTGATTTCAGGTAACTATCATTATACAGAACTACAAATTTGCTGTGCAGCGAGTTTCTTAGTGATGATGGTTTGGAGCTGAGGAAGAGGAAGATATAGATTGGAGGAAGAGCAGAGCATGTGCATGAATCTGAAAAACCTCACTCTGTTGCGGTACATTATGCTATAACTGTTCATTTAATTATCGGGTTCATGTAGTGTAAGTGTGGTAAGAATAGATGGCCCCCATTCATTTAACTGCTTCCCATCCCTTCTCAGCCGACTGTTACACATCTCCACAGCTTATTCCCTGGGCCCTCGCTCCCACGTTCCCTTCTAACTCCTCTGAGTCACGATTAGATTTTCTACCCTTTAGCTGCAACTTGTTGGCAGATGGTTTTGGCTGAATTTAGACAGGCACAGATGCCTTCATGCTTGCTGTCTTTGCAAACAAAAAAAAAAAGAAAAAAGAAAAAGAAGAAAAAAATAACCACAATCAAACTCCATGTTCCTTTTCTTTGCCCTTTGTATGTGAATGTATGTGTGCACTACCTATGCCTCCACGTGTGTCTGACCTGCCCTGAAAATGAAGGGGTAATGGCTTAGAAACACGTTGTACTGACAAGTAATAACAATCGACATTTATTTTTATCTTGTTTTATCTTCAGAAGGACTAGGAGATTATAGATCATTTGCAAGTCTCATTTAGTACAGAACATATTTAGAAATTGAGCTAGAGCTAGTAAATCCTTCCCATGAGTCTATCGCATATCTGATAATCTTTTGTATGCAAGCTATGCTTCCTTCTTTAATATTTTTCAATAATCTTATTCTCCTTAACTCTTAATATTTAGCACAATGAAGATAGGAAAAGATCATTAGCGTTTAGATAACAGGGATAGAAGAGAATTACCGGGTTTGTATCCTCATTTTTTTTCATTAAAAAAACATGTTCCACCAAATAACTCATGTATACTTCTGTGGTCAGTGCTGTTGCAAATCGTGCTACAATTAAAGCCCATGTAAAGCTAAAATTGTAAATTAACACAATGCTTATTCTTTTATAGAAAATATAAACAGTAGCTTTAAAATTTAATACCCAAGCCATTCATAGAAAGGGGGAGAGACTATATAAATCAAAATAAAATCCTCTGGTATGAAATATATTTGAGTTTTGCCTCTCTAGCCTACTGTTTGGTTTCTGCACGTGTGGGTCTGTGGGAAATAAGTCTCATCCTATTCCCTAGTCAGGACCTACAAGATTCATTCTGAAGCTGAACTTGGCTACTCTCCTATCTGTGAAATTTTTGCTCTGGACTATTGCCAATTTGCTGTCTTGTAGAAGTTAACAGAGTTAAAAACCCTATGCTTCAATGCATGCATCTAAACTAGGCATAAAAAAACCCCTAAAGGAGACACCTGCTTTTAAACAACTGCAGAAACTAACCAGTGGCCATCTTGGCATTTTTTTCCCCAAATATTTCAGCAATTTTTGAAAAGCAATAAAAGAGACATCAGCACTCTTGCCAAATAAACTACAGAAGTGTTAGAAGTCAAAAGTCTCCAGGCTCTGAAAGAATCTGCTACACGCCTGGTCTGTTTCATGATTCACCAGTAATCTGTAACTAAACAAAACTCTTTGTTGTTTCTGTACCCTTCCTAAGAGAGGAGGGCTAAAATCAAGACAAGTAAATCGTGCAGCATAGATCACTACAGATAAACAGAGACATATCAGGAAATGTATTCTCCTGGTTCATATTTAATATGTATTTGAATCAGGTTCATTTCATCTCGTCATCAACTTCTGAATCCAGTATTAATGACAGCCAAGTCATTTAGGAACTTGTTATTTCTGCTTGGAATTTTAGCAAAAACGTGAAAAACTAATCATTAAAAGAATATTTTTATGATAGGTCCTGGTTTAAAAAGAGCAAATGCAGATCAGGAGTACACAGGTTTTGATCCCGTCGGATGCAATAAAAATTAATTCCCTGTGGGAATGGGATCAATACACTGTATCTCCAATAGATCCCTCTTCTAAAAGCTTAGCACAGAAAATGGTGCAGCTCATCTGTGAGAAGTTGAATCAAAAAAAGTGTCACTTATCAGTGTTGGAAAATAGATATGAATGTGCAGCAAAATAACTCACCCTGTGTGGATGACATGCATGGGAAAGGCAGAACTTGTACATTTTTAGCAGTGTGGCTAGTCTTAAAATGGCTGTCTTTTGGAGGCTTGACACAATGATATCCGAGGGTTTTTCAAGGGAAACCAATAGTGTTAAGGAGGCATATGCAAGTTTCAGTAAGTGCCTGGCTCCCCCTCCTCATTCATGGTGAAACCTTTGCTTTATTAGTGTTAGAACACGGTAATAGTTGGAAGGGGACATATTTTGTTGTGACTCTAAGTGAAGTAAGATTTGACTCCCACCATTGGATCCACCATCAAGCTGTTAATACAAAAAGAAAACTAAGGTAGGAAAAAACCAGTGATGAAAGCAAAACTTGCAAGGTTTGAGTACTGACTGAGTGCATTTTTTGCCATGCTAAACTCTTAGCAGGTCTATCTTGTGTAGGCAAGTGGAAGGGGTGGTTGTAGAACTGGTGATTCAGAAAAGGAATTCAGGTTTGGTTTTTGTTTTAGGGTTTTTTAAAATGCTTTAAGAAATTTTTAACATAAACTGGAGCTGGACATTTGACATAGCTGAGGCTATATAACGTTATGAGTGCTTCTGCTTCTGGCAGAGCTTGTGTTTCCTTACTGCTGCATGTATTCCCTGAGACTACAAGTTTATTTCCTTCAAAAAGGTCTGGCTGTCCTAAAAACTCTGAGGCTGCCTGCAGGCACAGCACCTGAAAGATCCATGATGAGCCACTTGTACAGTTTGCAGGGTAATTGCATTATTTGACCCTTCTCTATGGTAAGCAGGAAAACCTGAGCTGCATCCTCCAAGCTGATTAATTGTGATAGACTAGTGCATCACTTGGGGTTTCATTTTCATTTTACCTTGACACTCTAAACACCGTTCGTGTTTAGAAAGGAGCATGATTTGGAGGTGTTTCTGTGCCTGCCTGTAAGCATGCAATTCCCCAGTCCGTGAATCAAAACTACCAAGTTTCTTCTCTGCCTGTCCAGTTGTACAGCTCTGCAGGATCACCCAGGGCTCAGTACACACTCTTTATTTATTCTCCTCTGTCACATTATCCCAGGAGGCTTTTGCTGCTCTTCACCTGACAAAATTTTTGATGGCTACTTGCAGGCAAACAACTAGCACTTTGCCTTTGATGGGCATGGAAAACTACATACATATTTTATGAAGTAGTTTTAAAAGTCTTTAGTTTATAATTATTTATGAAGAAGATGTACTGCTTACAGGAGTATTCTCCTGAAAGAAGTGACTTCAGAGATGCTAAGAGAAGGCAAAAAGAGAGTCTAGTTAAGTACTCATAAAATGAACAACAGCTTTTGAAATAAAGAATGGACCAATGGATATTTTAAAATTATTCCTACTATTCACTTTCAAATGTTTCTTTCTTATGGCCTCAATGGACTCTATTTTAGGACATCTGGTGGCTGTTAAACACAGAAGTGGTCCCAAAGTTTTGTTGCAGTATGTTTTGCACAACTGGGATTACCTAGCGCTCACTATTTGCTGCTCTAGTTACATGCATTAGGCCTGACCCTGCTCTTGCCTTAGCCGCAGGGATCAGGAGTGGCTTTAGTGCATTTATCAACTTCCACCAAGCTTAAAGTGACAGGACAACAGTAGCTGGCTTTTTTCTGCTCCGTGTCGCACCAAATGCCTGCAAAGTTATTGAACCATGAGTCAGACAAGACTTTTTTTGCTGACTTTTCCCTAGTGGGATTATTTATCTAATTATCATCTGTGATTTTGGTGCTTTTCAAAGGTTCCTAGCTGACTTGCCAAAAAATTAAGCAAAAATTTACATCAGACACCCGAAACCTACATTTATGAGCTGGTATGTTCTTCAGGTTATGGAGACTACTGCAGGTGAATGTATGTTTAATACACACTGTCTTTACACCTTAATGTTTTTGTTCCTACCTCAAAGAAGCGTATAAAATAAATATTTTTTTCCTCCATTAAAAATGTTCTTTAGTGCTTCAAGAATAATTTCTTTTTTCATGGGGGGGTCAGCATTTGACACATTTTTGGCTATTATGCAAATATTTTTCAAGGAAAAACAGATATATAACATGCTCATGCACAGATGTTTGTTGCTAGGACGGTCTACAAGACAGATGCATTTTTTTTGCTAGGAAATGTACTAATCATAAAAAATATTTTGCCAGCTCTGGAATTCTTGTTCCATTTACCCTCCCACTTGTTCAATGTCTGTATTTTGTTGCTACTTCATCCTCTTTCGTTTGTTAGCCGTCTATTCCAACAAGTAGTGAAGTTCAGAGGTCAGCCAACGACCTGGAATTTAAGTTCACTTTAAGCTTTCTCTCCTTAACACTTGGCTTTGATTATAAACAAAATTTGCAAGAATCTGGTGCCAGTGTGCAGGATGTGGGCTCCTGGGACTTCCTGGGCAGGAACATGTCTGCCTAGGATGATTTACCTCTTAGAGTCAAGCTGAGCTCCCCTGTAGGGTGCCTAACCTGACTACTCTTGACTCATCTTCTTTTACCTGCTTTTTCCTAACTAATCTTCCATTAAATTTAAAACAATTTAAATGTATTATTAAAAATGCTAGCACAGAAGATTACTGAGGAGGTTCATGGAAACTCAGTGACAGGCCTTTAAGCAAACAACAGGCAATCAAGAATCTTCTTGCATTCTAAAATTAATATAATTACTTCAGTCTCATTATTAATTTTTACTTATATTTCTACATGCTAATGTCAGAATTCATGAAATAACATGGAAAGAAAATATTCTTGAAAGCGGATATGGAGTTGGTGAAAATATTTCATTCCAGTCTACACTGGGCACTAATCTATCAAACACCCCCACCTCTCCAGCCCCAGTTTTGAAGGGGATGGAATGTAAAGTTTTGAGAAAATATATATATATTCAAGAACCTTTTTACAGGTTTAAAAACATTAAGATTTTTTTTTCTTTGTCAATAAATAAAATCCTATGGGAAGAATTTTTACAGAGAAAAAAGCTTTCATGTTGCCATTTGCCACTCTGCAACTTTTGTAAACAATGAGATTTCTGAAGTTAAAAAAAAAACAAACAACAGCCCTGCAGACCCAAAGGAAATGATGCAAATCTTTATTCTGCCACTCAGCAACTTTTTTTTTAAACAGTGAAAAGTGTTTTGAAAACTGGCAAGGTGGTAAAAGCAAGAAAGCAAAAAAAAAAAAGAAAGCTTATAACCCCCCCCCATGATACCATTAATTTTATTGCAGTTGGGCTCAAAAGAGAAGTAAGGGAATACTGTCAGCATTTTTGTGAATTTTATTCTATTTTTTCAACCAGATGTAACTGTAAATCTCACAAGATTTCAAGCAAGGTACTTTAGATGAAAAATAAATTTTAATTGGAGTAGAAAATAACTAAAAAATGCCAGAATGCAGAAAAGCATTTAAGATTTAAACAGCATTCTGCACAGTCCTATTTGCATTCCTGTGGAGATGGTAATTTGTGAAGTTAAAATGAAAATTATTTTTACTTTTATCCTGATAGTTGTTCTGAAGTCTCTGACATGAACACAACACATCATGGTGGTTTTAATTAGGTTATCCATAACTGGAAGTTTAATTGACCTTAAGTGTCTGAGATGTCTGTTTTCCATAACATTTCCCTACTATGGACTATTGATAATCTCAAGAAAGGCTATGTATATTGTACTGTCCCACACATAATGAAATTCTAGGCTGGATACAATCAGAAATCTTAAGAAATCTTTAGACCTCATTGCCCTAATACTTGCAGTATTGCCTGAGAGGAGGACTTTTTACCATTTATATGTGATTTCACTTTTTTTGGAGGAGACACTTGAAAGAAGCTAGGGATATTGCTCACAGTGAGAAAACAAACACATAAAATAGGAAATGGAGACATTAAATCAGTTTATCTGATCTTCATTTAGCCCTGCACTCTTAGGTCCTAAGCATATTTAAATGTTTCCACAGGTGCCCTGCCTCATTTAGTGACCAGCAACAGTGATGCTCACATCAGAACCACATATTCAAATACCCTATTTTCTCCTAGTCTTCAACATTCACTTTCCCTTCACATCCAATGTACCCAATAATTGTTGTAAACTGGTTTTCTCTTTTCCTCCGATGCTTCTCAATGGCATTTGTCACTGGATTACTCCTGTAATTAATCAATGTATCTGGTAACATATTAGCAATTAGCTTGCTCATTTTCACAATTCCCCTGAGGTACTATGTCACTTTTACTGCTGGGGAGCTGAGGCAATGAATATAAAATCTATCCAACTCATTTGGTCACCTAATCTCAATCTTTCCAGGGGATAACAACCCAAATTCTGACTTCATACACCGAAGGCATAGACCCAGATGACGTATTTGTTTGTGCACTTCAGAACATCAGAATGATCTTAAGCTTAAACACTTTTCTTTGGCATTATATCTGAGGCAGTTCAAGGATCTGGGTCTCCAGGGCAGGATGCATTTGTCTTGCAAGGAGGCTCTCTCTCCATGAGTTGTCTCCTGCCCAGTTCCTCCTTTGCCTACCTGTTACTGCACAGATGCAGGGTCCTACAGCCAACACTCCACATCCCACATTCATCCCCTGCATTGTTCAGTGAATGGTGCAGGGAAGAAGCAGGATGAAATAGGTAAGTGCAATGTGACAGCAGCCCACAGACCTAGGCAGAAGGACATGGATACCCCAGATATCCATGTACCGTGGGGTACACCCCACCACTGTCCAGAGTTGGGAAATATCCTACTTACCCCAGAACAGGATGCTTTTGTGCAACAGTTTAGGATGTCTCTCTGCTAGACGTGAGAAATTTTTCTAAAAATAAGAAGTCATAGACAGATAAGGTTTTTGCAGACGTTAAAAGTAATAACAAGAGTTATGCTCTTGCTATGTGTTAAGCACAAACTCCAAGGCATATCCTTTAAGAGGGAAAGTCATCAACATTCTTTGTGCCGAGCAAAATAACGTGTTTTCCTGTAGCCCTCCCACTTTTTCCTTTGGAAAGAACAAAATTGCTCAGCTGTATCTGTAACTCTGTGTATATACAGGTGCGTGAGTGTCTGTGTGTGCAGGTGTGTGTGAAAATTATTTTGAAATAGATGAAAACGCTGCAGAATTTCAGTGCAAATGTTTCTGATATTGTAAAGTTATTTGCAAATAAAGGCAAGCTCTGACTCAGAGCACATGAAATGCCCTCCTACAAACTCAACTTTACCAGGCTGCGTATCGCGCTGTGGAAGAGTTACAGAGCTAATGTCTTCTTTTAATGTTGAGGATAAATAATACCCTGATAAGAATGAACACAATAATTTAAACTGATTCAAGCAGTTTATCCTGACATATTTATTGTTAATTAAGCTGTGCGAGAACAATCCATTTTTCTGCGTGAAATGTAGCAAGTTGAAGGGAAGCAGGTTGATGACAGTGTAATTATGGAAACATGAGTACCTGAAAAATGTAATTTTGTTTGACATATAATGAGCCTTTTGATGTCAACTGTTACTTCCATTTCCTGGTACTTGTAAAACATCAAAATAGTAAAAGTAATACAGCCTTAAATAGGTAAATGCTTCGATGCCTTCAAGAATTAAATCACTGCTGTCCACCAATGGTTAAGGAACTTAACACATGGAAGACATCTCTTTTATCTGTTTCTAGCTTTTCAAGACAGTTTGAGTTTGATCCCAGCTAATCCCATCTTCCTGATCTGTGGGGCTAAGGAACATTTCTGGTATATCAAGAACATGCACATCCCACTCCTTTCCATTTCTTTGTGGGGCAGAGACCTGGTAGGACACTGCTTCACAGTCCAGCGTACCTTGGTTTCACCTGGAAGAAAAGGAAGGCAGAAGTACCATTGCAGGATGCATTGGCCCAGCTCCTAAAGTAGATGTAAGTGCAGGGGGGACAGTTGCTGGGGCATGCAACGCGCCTATAAGCACTGATTCCTAAAGCTGAGGACTATTTGCTATAGATACGATCAATGTTCACTGGAGGTAGGACTAGAAACTGAGTATTCCCAGCTGTGCAATTGTCCTAGTAGCTCTTTAGCATAATTATAAGTAAATTATTGTACATCGAGCTTCATTAGGAATAAATGAGAGTGTCTTCACCTCAACATTCTTGTGACCTGGTAGGTAAGATCATAGAATCATAGAATTGTAGGGGTTGGAAGGGACCTCGAGAGATCATCGGGTCCAACCCCCTGCCAAAGCAGCTCCCTAGGACATTTCACTCAGATAAGCGTCCAGACGGGTCTTGAATATCTCCAGAGAAGGAGACTCCACCACCTCCCTGGGCAGCCTATTCCAGTGCTCCGTCACCCTCACTGTGAAAAAGTTCCTCCCCATGTTGGTGCGGAACTTCCTATGCTCCAACTTGCAGCCATTGCCCCTTGTCCTGTCTCCACAGACCACTGAA
The DNA here is from genome assembly GCA_027925045.1 of Hypotaenidia okinawae. Taxonomy (NCBI): domain Eukaryota; kingdom Metazoa; phylum Chordata; class Aves; order Gruiformes; family Rallidae; genus Hypotaenidia; species Hypotaenidia okinawae. Next base: position 112,324,873 of record BSDF01000002.1, on the reverse strand, counting down.
AAGGGGCTGGCTGATTCCCCCTGCATCCCCTGCTTAAGATAATTATAAACATTAATTAGGTCCCCCCTTAGTCTTCTCTACTCAAGGCTGAACAGTCCCAATTTTCCCAGCCTTTCCTCATAGGGGAGATGCTCCAGGCCCTTAATCATCTTTGTAGCCCTTCTTTGGACTCTTTCCAGGAGATCCCTGTCCTTTTTATACCAAGGCGCCCAGAACTGGACACAATACTCCAGGTGGGGCCTGATCAAGGCAGAGTAGAGGGGGAGGATCACCTCCTTTGATCTGCTGGCCACACTCCTCCGGATGCACCCCAGGATCCCATTGGCTCTCTTAGCCACCGAGGCACACTGCTGGCTCATGGCCAACCTGTCATCCACCAGGACCCCCAGGTCCTTCTCCTGGTGTGCTGGAAGGTATCAGGAAAAATCACAGAATTGTAGGGGTTGGAAGGGACCTCAAGAGATCATCAGTTCCAATCCCCTGCAAAAGTGCCTTACCCTGTCCTGGAAGTGTGCCTTGGCCCCGTGTCTGCTTCGGGCGTAGAGGGACAGCATACCACCAGCACACTGAATCTTCCTTGGTGCTCCATTTCAAATTATTTCGCAAGCAGTAACTGCATTTGATGATAATTTATGAATAATTTAAAGGGAAATGAAACATAATTTTCAACCAATTTATTATTCTCAGATTAAATTAGCCCATCTCCACTTGTTCCCATGCTTTCTTCTAAAGCTGGTACCTTAGGTAGGGCCTTTAATGAAACAGTGAAGCTGTACTTGACGAGTGAGCGCACTTTCCTCTCTCTTTTGGGAGATCTTTCCTATTTCTGTTTCACACCTTTGGTCTTTCACACTTTTTGTCATTTCACGCATTCGGTCTTTTTTATGTTCTCTCACCTCTCTTCATTCCTTTGCTTCATCAGCTGCATCTCTCCAGCAATACAGGCAAAAATGTGACTAAAAATGCAATATCCCCGTGGTATTCAGCACCTTCTATTGTTTGAGTTGGAATGGCTTTTTTCACTTCCTTCTGAGAAACCTGCAGGATTTGTCAGCTGGAGTATTTTCTGGTTTTGTTGTTAACTGTATTCATGTATTTCTGCTTTTGTCTTGTGGAATAAATGGATCATTCTTTATGTAGAAGTCTTTTCCAATATCAATGTTAAGAAAGTGATGACAAGTTTAGTGCCTGTATGGGGTTTTATTAATTTTCTTGCGACCCCCCTAGCTGTCAGTTTCCAAGTTCACCTCAGATGGAGCAATGCCTGCTTGTTCATGATAGATTTCTCCCTGGAAAGGGCTTTTTCTCATTTTTTTGACACTAGCCCAAGAATACAACTAGAAATGCGAAGCTAAGTGACTAAATTAATTGCTTCATATCATGCTACAAATATTCAAGAGACTGATTTCTTGACATAAACCAATGCAGGCTTTGAAAGGTAAGAAGCCCTTCATCAGTCTAATCTGAATTTATTCTTTTTTGCAAAATGTTCTTTCAAAAATGCCTTTTGGTTAATTATGAATGAAGAGTGTTCCCATTCAGAGTGCAGAGTGAACCACATGGTAGCGTGTCCATCCCACAGCCCAATTATTTGTGACAAATCCAAGTTTGTAAGGCATGAGCAATTAATGTCAGTGGGGAAAAAAGCACATAGGAAGAGGTATCTAGAAGCACCATGATAAGATTTATCCAACAGTTATACGCTGACTTTTTTCATTACTTATTTTGTTTTATTTGCACATCACGTTTGGCCCTTGTTACTGCACTGCTTTTAAAAAATATTATTCCTCCTGAAGTTATACTGTTTACTCTCTGAAAACAAAAGGCAACTGGAAGACTTCAAAGTAGTGTTCAGTCATAATGTCAGCTATGCCTGGCATCTCCCTGCAGTTTCAGGGATGTCTTCCACAATCATTACCACGTTTTATGGTAAGATACCTTGAATGTAGAATGTAGTTTTTAAATACTCTGTCCCAGAAAACTTGTGAAGGAACTAATATTCTTCATGTGCTTATGAAAGGTAGAGCAACTTTAAAACCAATATGTCTGGGAGCTCTGAAACAGTGGGTAATTAAAGTATAAAGCAGAACATCATTTAGGACTATGAAGCACTTTCCTAAGGGAGAGGAAGGAGAAGGAGGAGAAGGAGAAAGAGAAGGAGAAGGAGAAGGACCAGAGAAGGAGAATGAGAAGAGAAGAAGGAGAAGAAGGAGAATGAGGAGGAGAAGAGGAGGAGAGTGAGGAGAAGAACGAGAATGAGGAGGAGGAGGAGGAGGAGGAGGAGGAGAAGAAGGAGAAGGAGGAGGAGAGTACAGAATAGAGTAGAATATGTTTGTAAAAAGTCTAAAATTTGTAATACCAAACAGCTGTGTAAAATGGAGAATAAGGTTATAGGACTGATAAAAAAAATACTGTATTTTTTTAAAATACTGTATTTTTAAAAGTAGCTCCTTTACGTTTACACTTTTAATAAATTTTAAGTGAAAAAAATGCATTTAAACTTTTTATTTATGAACAACCTTTTTTGCCTTTGTTAATTAAATGACCTCGTAGGACCATAGTAGCTGCAGGATAAATATCCATTTCAAAGTGAGAGGATGAGTTATTGGGCACTTCTTGATAAGCCTGTCTTATCTGAAGTGTAATTTCAGGACCATTGTGAGCCTCACGCACTGCTACCTGTTTGTGTTTGCCAGTTCCAGCACAGCTTAAGGGATTTACTGTGGCCTATCTGCTTCACCAATTCAGCGCTATCCTAGAATTTCTAATATCTTGTGTAAAAGCTCTGTCTCCTGACAATTTTCATGACAGCCTGTTGCCTCATCCAGAAATAATGAAAATTGCTGACCCAAATAGTAAGGCAAAGCAAAAAAGAACATGGGCTTCCCTCAGTGGATTTTCCACACTAATTACAAAGAAAGGGAATATTTTCATTTTCCTACATGGACTGCCAGCTAGTTTGGCTCTCAAACTGCCAGGGTCTTTTTTAATCTTTTGGGTTTGGTTTTTTTTTTTTCAAAAGCTTTGTTAAAAACATTGAGTTCTCCAAGTGCCATTCATGCTGGTTCCATTTACCTCTCCAGAGACTGTCTGTGAATTCTGGGGAAGAAAAATTAAAAAATGGTATTTTCTACCTTTTGTAGCTATTTGGATGAGGAAAGTAGATGGTCTAGATAGTCTTTATTAATCAAAGAGGTGTAAGGAGCAAAAGAGAAGAATGTACTGATTTACAGTTATTTTCTGAAGATTCAAAAACCAATTTAATAGTAGAAGTGCAAAATAAACAGTTCAGATTAAGACATTAATAATCCTGCTACTAAGCAGTAGGTATTAGATATGGCACTAGTAGCAGATATTTATAACCTCTGGTTTATATCTTTATCACCATCACCATACCAAGATGACTTTTGGATATTAATTTGAAATTTTCAGAGAACAGCAGGATCACATAATGGCTTAGGTGGGGATGGACTGCTGGAGATAATCTGGTCCAATCCTTGCTCAAGCAGGGCTGCCTACAGCATGTAGCCCAGGAACATGACCATTTGGTTTTGAGTATCCCCAAGGATGGAGACTCCACAACCTTTCTGGGCAACCTGTGCCAGTGCTTGGTCACTCTCACAATGAAAAAGTGTATCCTGCTGTTCAGAGGGAATCTTCTGTGTTTCAGTTTGTGCCCATTGCCTCTGGCCCTGTCACTGGGCACCACTGGAAAGAGCCTGGTTCCACCCTCTTTGCATCCTCCCTTCAGGTATTTGGATACAGTGATAAGATCCCTGAGATTTCTCTTTGCCAGGCTGAGCAGTTTCTGCTCTCTCAGCTTTTCCTCAGAGAAGTGCTCCAGTCCCTTAATCATCTTTGTGGCCCTTTGCTGGACTCACTCCAGTATGTCTGTGTGTTGCTTGTAGTGGGAAATCCAGAACTGACCCCAGCACTGCAGGTGCTGAATAGATGGAAAGAATCACCTCCCTCACCTGCTGGTAACAATCCTCCTAATGCAGCCCAGGATATCATTAGTCTTTGCAGCAAGGGCACATCCCTGGCTCATATTCAACTTGTTTTCCACCAAGATCTGAGGTCCTTTTCTGCCAAGCTGCTTTCCAGCCAGGCAGCCCCCAGCCTGTACTGGTGGTGCTGTTTGGACTTCGCACTTCCCCATGTTGTACTTCATGAGGTTTACACCAGCATATCTCTCCAGTCTGTCAAGATCCCTCTGGACTCGTGCACAATTTGTGTATCAGACACTCCTCCTAGTTTTGTGTTATTAGCGAATTTTCTGAGGGTGCACTCTGCTTCATGATCCAGATCATTACTGAAGATGTTGAATGGACAAGATCTCAAGAGTACACCACTAGTTCCTGGCCTCCAACTTCATGCAATTTATCACCACTCTTCATTACAATTGATCACAACCTATCCATTCATCCAGTTGTCAGTCCCCATCACCATCTGCTCATCCAGCCCATACTTAATTCGTTTCTCAAAGAAGATCTTATGAAAGACAGTGCTGAAATCCTTACTAAAGTCTGCTGATTTTGCCTGTTGATCTCAATTTTTGACCACTGTATTTCACCTTCCTACTATTTATTACTCCCTTCTCATGTGGTGCTAGCAACAAGCTAATGCAGACATTTTACTTGATAGATGAAAGTAGTTGTGGGCTCTGCAATAAGCTAAGCTTTAAATCTCTGTTTTTCTCCTGCATTTTCTGGCAATTGCAAGTAAATTAAAATGGGTGTTTCTGTTTTTTAAATATTACAAATAGTAGCATGGATCAAGATTTCCTATGTTTTGCATTTTCTATTACATTTAAATTTACCCTGTATTGTACTTCAAAACTATACATTATTAAAGTTTATTTATCATGAGCTGCTGGAGGAAGTAGAAAGGTGAAAGTTTTGGCAACCGTGATAGGGGCATTTCAGCAGTTGTGAAGTGTGGGAAGTTTGTAAGGGAATAAGCACATGAATTGCATATGCCTTGCTAAAACAACTGTTAGTGACATTTGTAAAATCTGACAATCAATCATCAGTGGACCCAAAATCAGAAGTCCCCAGTTGTCTATGCTATGGTTGCAGACACTTTGAAAATTCAAACATAAGGAGAAAAGTCTTATTAAATTCTTCAGTTTTTCATGGACAAAGTGCATAGGTCCCTCACTGGCAAAATATGAAGGCATAAAACCTTTTTATTTGGAAGGGGAGATTCAATAAAACTGAAGGAAATGTAGTACAGAAGCCATTTTTCTTCTGGCAAGGAAACACGTTTTTCCCTGTTAAGCCTCATACTTATGGGGAAAATTAAGACATATATTGTATCAGCAGATGCCAAAGAACTAAGAGAGAGATGTTAAAAAAAATCAAAGCCAAAATCAAATGCCATTCTTTTCAAGCTGTAAACACCAGGAGAGCCTATAGCTCGGCTATCCAAAATGAAGACAGCAGGATCCAACCACTACTTGTGTCTCCTGCAAACAGAATTTTCTGTATGTGTTTATATACAAGTATATATGTAGCTTTAAGCATACTGAGAATGCTAAATATGTAATGTATTCTGAAACCTCATCTAATACTTTTTCTTACATTAGTTCATCATCTATATGTGTTAAAACTTGACAAACGTACTGAAATAATTAGGCAACACAGGAGAGACAAAATGTTGCTGATCTCTAAACTCTGATTTTGCTAACTGTGTTACACTGCAGGTAACAGACCTGTTACAAGAATAAATGAAATAAATAAGACTGGAATAAAAGTACTCTGGACTCTATATCTCCCTTCATGGAACTGGAGAGTTTTTATTCTTCTAGTTTTATAACCTCATTTATATGAATGGTGCTGAAAAAGTCATGAGTCTCAATCCAATAAAGACAGAAATGATGCTGTAAACTCTATGTTAGCAATGTAATATAAGCAAAAATAGCTTACAGAAAAGGGACCAAAGGGGAGGTGTATTGACACCACTGTTTGTTTTATTAAACATTATGTAGGTGGCAAAGTAATTTCAATATATCTGAGAAACACAGGTACCGTCCTTGTCTTCAAGAGCTTACAATCCAACATCATCATTTTGCTGGACTGCTACAGTCCTCCTGTGCCCTGGGCAAATCACAGTTGCTTTTGTGCTTTGAGAAAGGGAGGATCCACAGAAGCTTCCAGTAGACAGAAGGGTAAAAATGAGGAGTAATTTGAAAGCAGAAGGTGAAGGTTCCTGACAAGACTGGTAAACCTTCACCAGCTTCATGCAAGGACTTGTGTGAGGATGGAGCAAAGAAACAGCAGAGCAAAAATGGTGCAACAGAGGAATAAGGACAGAAAGGATAGGGGACCTATGGATATGGTATTTTAAAAAAGCAAGAAAGAGACAAGCATTGTAGGGATTGCTAGGACTCTGAGCATGGTGACCTTGGAGTCAGGGACTGATAAGCTGGAGCAGATGTGTGTAAGACCAAGAGAGACTCAGTGGTTGCCACTCCATGCAGTGGGAGTGGTGATCAAGACAAATGAAGACAAAAGGAGCAGACAGAAGCTGTGGGTACTTGAGCAGACAGTTTGTGATGAACAGCTTGAGTAGTTTTCACTTCCCAACTGGATTAGGGATAAAAGGGGATAAAATTTTAGCTGCAAGGACTGGAGGAGTCTAAGTGTGAGGAGGGACACAGCTGTAAATACCTGGGAGATGTTGTGGTCAGATAGGGAGTCACAAATGGATTTTAGTTTGTTTTGATTTTAGATTTAAGCACTTACCTGCTGAGTCTTGCTTTCAGCACTTTTATCCGTTATTGGAGCTCATCCTTATAATAGGTTTTTTCTTGAGAATTGGAATGATACCATAAGCAGTATTAGCTTAGCTCCTTAACTGGTCTGTTGAAGTAAAGGTTTAAACTAAGAAAATAATCCCTTAGTAAATGTATTAAGAGATTTAAATAATTTTGCATTTTCTTTCCGTGTTGATAACGGTCACTACTGTTTTGATGATATATTTCATGAAAAGAATCCTGGTGGTTCAAACAAATGCACCTTAAGGCCTTAACTTGCTTAGATGGTTAACATGTAAGATATGTATGACCACAGTTATCCCTAGTTGACAATATTAACACCAAATTTAATCATGGAGAATGAACTCGAGGTCTATGTGGTTCTGTGCACATGTAGTACTATAATTCATTTATGATTCTGGTCTGCCTTTATTTTTAAGTAATTTTTTTTCCCTCCAAAATTGAGTCAGCTTAAGCAAGATTTCTGAAGCTTGTGATATATAAGAGGAATGATAGACCCACAATATCTCCACTTATAAAATCCCCTAAATCCTAGTGATGATTACAGGTATTAAAACATCTGTGCATACTGGTCTTGCCTGGCAGGTTACCGTGAACATGCAGAGATCTCTCCACACAGTTAGGGTGTGCATCTCCACGCTCATTATCCCAAAGGATTGTACTGAGTAGAATATCCAGTAGAATATCTTTAATGAAGAGAAGAAAACCTAGATGTGCCTTCTAAGTCTCACTTTTTATTTGTCTGTGTGTAGGTGAAACATAAAAGAGAGATTTTGCAGATATGTAGTGCTTTCCGGGAGTAAGCCCAAGCCCTCTAGTGTTCCCAGTGAATGGAGTCTGGCCGTGGGAGTAATCACCACATTGGCAGAGCGGCTGATTAAACACGGCAGGAGTCTAGGAGAAGTAGGCAAACATGCTAACTAACTTTGTATTTGATTGCACACTGATTGCAACTACAGCTGGGACGAAAAGTGATTTGTGGAGGAGCCTTCTGCTTCAAAACTTGGTGTATCGTCGCCTTGCAGCATCCTCTGCCCCCTCTCTCCAGTTTTGGCCTTTCCTACCAAAGCAAGCTCAGGAATAGCTGCAGAGATTTTCCTCTTCTGAGCTGCAACACAGCCTGGGGCTTGAAAGGCTGTTTTGCATGCCACTGGTACTCACTGAGCAGGTCTTTCACAAGCCCCTACTGGGGCTGCCAGGGGGTTCCCTTGGCAAGCTAGGAAGGGAAGAGTGAGAAAAGGGAAAACAAGCAGTTTATTAACCCAAAGTGGGCCATTTGGTTTCTCCCAACCCTCTCTGGTTTCTGGAGGAATTCTGTAGTTCAGTATATTCCAAACTTTTTATCTGGATTTTTTTCCCTAATTAACATACACTTGTAACCTTGCTCTAATAGCTTTTTGTGAGTATTTAAAAGTGTGACTTTGTCTCCAAAAATATTCATTGACGAAAGAATGGTGCAAAACGGGTGTGAACATCTATTTACACAAATATGGGTGGCAACACTCTTCTGCAATGGGCTGGAAACCCCGCTGCAAGTCAAGGATACTCGAGCAGAAAAATAACCATGTGATGCAGGGGACCAGGCACACTGCATGGATAGCAAATTGTGAACAATAATAATAAAAAATAGAACAACTGTCTCCTGTGTAAGCTACAGGCTGGTATGTTTACAGAAACCACTCATTGAAGAATTTTAAATAAGAGCTAATTTGGGATCAGGGTAAGAAGCTAATGCATATAAAACTTTTTTTTTTCCTGGCTGTAATTAGTTTGTTCAGCTTTATTAAGTAAAGCTTATATATGCTGGTGGCAAGCCCAGCTGCATCGTATTTTCAAGGTACCCTGGAAAATGCTGAGAAGCATTGCTAAGGGAGAAGTGGTTGAAATGTCCGTTATAATAAATTCTCCTTGCCACAGGTGACATTGGGACTGATGGCTCTCTTACACCAGGGAAAATCAGAAATAGCTCCTTGGAGGCAGGGGAATGACAATGGTGTCTAATCTGTATGCGAGGAGAATGAGGACAAGTGAGTTCAGATCCTATCGAGGTACTGTGGCGGGCTGCACTCTCCCTTTGATGCCCCTGCAAATTTGCTCTCCAGGTGACAATGCTGCAAGTCGGGCTCCATCCCTCAGTACCAGCTGAGTCAGAGTGAAATGGAAGGCAGATGGGGCCAATGAGATTAAACCCCAGCAGGTATTTCAGATGGGATCTCCAATTCCCAGGTCAAATAGTGTCTGTAGCTGAGAAAAACAAGGGGCATTGCTGGATTTTTCTGTGGACATGATTGAGTTTAAATAGGCTTTGATGCACCTGGTGAAAAAAAAGGTCTTAGAAAGGGGCTTCTCTGAAGGAAATATGTCACAGCAGAAAGAAGGTTGTAGTTTAAAAAGTGTATCTCCTGTGGGCTATAATATTTTGTATGGAAATGAGCAGATCTGTTCTTAAAACTGGACTCAATGAATTGTTTGCTGAACTAACATAGCCAACACCTTGATTGCAAAGTGCCCATCGGTAAAGAAACTGGGGGTATTGGTCAATACTGGCTGAACATGAGCTGGCAGTGTGCCCAGGTGTGGCCAAGAAGGCCAACAACATCTTGGCTTGTATCAGAAATAGTGTGGCCAGAAGGACTGAGGAAGAGATTGTGCCCCTGTACTTGGCACTGGTGAGACTGCACCTTGAGTACTGCATTCAGTTTTGGGCCTCTCACTGCAAGAAAGACATTGAGGTGCTGAAGCATCTCCAAAGAAGGGCAATGAAGCTGTTGAAGGGTCTAGAGACCAAATCTAAAAGAAAAAAAGTACGGGAACGGGGGTTATTTATTCTGGCAAAAATGATATTCAGGAAAGACCTTATCAAAGTCTACAACTACCTCAAAGGAGGTTGTAGTGAGGTGGGGGGTTGTCTCTTCTCCCAAGTAAGAAGATATAGGACAAAAGGAAATGGCCTTAAACTGAGCCAGGGGAGGTTTAGGTTGGATATTAGAAAAAAATTCTTCATCAAAAGGGTTGTCAAGCACTGGAACAGGCTGCCCCCACGAGTGATTGAGTCACTATCCATGGAGGTATTTAAAAGAAGTGGTGCTTAGGGACATGATTTAGCAGTGAACTTGGCAGTGCTAGGTTAATGGTTGGATTTGATGACCATCAAGGTCTTTTCCAACCTAAACAATTCAATGATTCTGTTTCTAAATTAACGTGAGAGATCTACCTAAAGATATTTTTATTATGTAACAAACAATTAAATACATACAGGCAGTTTGTAGAGGAGAAGGGAATATATACATATCTTACTAGAAAGTGATGTGTTAGAAATCTGATAGAAATTAAGCATTGCATCAAATAACATCACAGTCCTTTCAACATTTCAATCTTTTATACTTAACCAGTGTTAACAAAATACATGTTTTTCATGAAGAATATCCTTCTACTTGGATGTGTGTGTATATATATATATATATTTATACACATACATATATACATGTTACAGTTTTATTTCAATTTCTCAAATGAGGTCACAAGGCTAGTTTGGATACTTTCCAAGTTTGCAAGCTATAGCTTTAGAATGAACTTCAGTGCAGCTATGCTCTGTTTAACTTTGTTGTTTGGTTAAACACTGCCTCATTACAGTGGTCATGAGTGGTTCGTGTCATTGGATTTCTCTCCTTCTCTTACAAGACTGAGCAAACAGAAAATGAATATGTGAGGCAGATGGTTTGAAAATAGATAAACATTTTAATTTACAAGTAATTTTTGGCCTGTAAGATGCCACTTTTGTTTGTTTTGATGGCAAGGAATTCATCTGACAGCAGCATACTTATATTGAACTATTGGTCACCATAAAATTAAATAATATTTTTCTGTGTAACTACCATCTGCTGTGTTGTGTCAGCTTGTCCCAAAAGGTCCCCAGGCAAGCTGCAGCAATGACCTGTGAGTCAGAAGAAGGAATTGCTAACTGGGCAGTGGAGGGTAATGACTAAGGAAAAAGCAGAGGTACCTGAGCATCCTGATCTGCCACTGCCTTTCACTGTGACTTTGAAAATGCCATCTGACAGTAACAGGCTAGATTCACAGGGGTGGCTTTTTTGTCTTTTTGCCTTTTCAGAGTTGTAAAACTAAGAAGTAGATGTGAAAAGTCCATGACTTGGCCTGAGGGTACCACCCAAGGACTTCGACCCAAGTTGTGCAACCTTGGCTGAGCTGCCCAGCTCATCCATCATACAACTACCCCCAACTGATGAGGCCCAAAGATAAGGCCCACATAACAAAAAAGCATTAGTGTGTTAGACAGAGCCAGAAGTTATGGTTCCCTTCAGATGGGAGACTACCCCGCCATGTTCTGGTACAATCCCCATCTGCTGCATAAATCTCAAACACAGGCCCAGATAAAAATTCAGTTTGTGAAATGTACTCTGAAATGATACCTTCCTCCATCTAAGTAAAGTACCTAACTGTGTGCATGGTGCTTTGTGGATAACCTTCTGCTTGCCCCATGCAAACTGGTAGGGCTACACAACACAAACTACTGCATGCACAGAGGCCTACTGAGGTGCTGCATGTAGTGGAGCTAAACTGTATGGGACTTACTGGCACTGCGTGCTGTGACCATAGCATTTCCAAATCTAGGCTCAATCTGGTATTTATAACCTCAGAAATACTAAATGTTTGATTGCCATGAGACTTTGGCACAAGCAGCTGCTCTCCATTTTTCTGCCTGGGCTCCTGGCTGAGGTGGGTAGGCACACTAGGCAGAAAGGTATCTGAAATCAGAGGTTTCTTTGGATATCTGTTCAAAGAAATAGTTACTTATGTTGATGTGAAAGGTAAAATAGGTGCACAAACCACTTTGGTTTGCAAGCAATGTCCAAGCAAACAACTTTGTTTAGAGTAAAGAGATATAATTAGACAAATCAATACAGAGGTGCTATGTAATTGTTTTCTTGGCATATGCTGTTCTTCACTGTCATGCCATATAGCCACACTAGGAAAAAATAGAAGAATTAAATAAAAAAGAAATCAATGTTATTTCATTTTTTACTGCAGGGAGAGAAAATGAAATTTAGAGGAAGTGGGTGTCTTGTAAAAGGAGGAGGAATATAAAAATCTGTGTGTCTGCCTCTGAACCAGAGAAATAATTTTTGAATTAGATTTATTTTGTACCGTTCAGCAGAAGAAATGGAGAAAGAGATTAGATTATTTAATTGTGCTTTAATGTAGATATTTCAGAATTCATATTAGGGGCTTTCAGTAGATAAGGAGACACAATCCAGAAAAAAATCCTACTATGGATTCACCTATGGTCTTCACCAGCATATACCAGTGATACTTAAAGTGTGGTGACCCAAATTATATCAGGGAGAGTCTTGTCTGGGCACTATTGAGAAATGAAGAAGGAATTTAGTAGATGAATTAGTCAATCTGAATTAGACATCTTGTGTTGCTGGTCAAGGTAAGTGTTGGAGATGCAGTTAGGAAAAGGAATTGTGGAATACATGATGGTACCCCAAAGACTACTTTCAAGAGTACTATTATAGTTCAAAAACTCAAAGGGGAGTAGTCTGATGTGAACACAAGTTAAGAAATACATTAAGTACATTTAAAGTCTATCCTTCCCCCCACCCCACCCTGATTATTCCTTCCCCGAAATAAACATTTTTAAAAATGAGTATCCAACCTCATCTGTTAGCAGAAATCTCTGCACCCTCATCTCAGAGAAACTGCAGTGTAAGAAGCAATCTCTTGCAAATGGTGTTTAGAAAACTTTGCTCAAGAGTGAAAAAATCTCCAACAGATGTCTGTAATTTTTTTAGAAAAATGTTTCAGTTGTAGTAAAGGGCATTTTCCTTCTCTGAACCATTGCAGATTAGATACGGCTTCTACTTATGCTGGAAATTCCAGGTGATTCTGCGATTCTGTGAAATTAAAGTATTTGTCCCAGCAGCCAATCTAAGAAGCTCAGTCTAAGACTAAGATGCCATTGGCAGGAGGAAGAAGGACTCTTTCTCTCTCCCCTCCTTCCCTTCCTCACTCTCTCCTTTCTTCCCTCCCTCCCTCTCTACCTCCCTACCTCCCTCCCTTCTTTCCTTCTTCCCTCTCCTTTTCCTTTTCCCCTCCCCTCTCCCTTCACCTTCTTTTTTCTGTTCCAAAACAGACACCATTTCTTCACCCCAGGAAGCAGAGGGAAGAAAAAGAGGTAAGACTTTGCAGACTCCCGCTCCCTCCTAGCCACTTTGGAGTGTGGTGGTCACAACTCACACTAAACATATCCAGTCTATCACATCTCCCTGTCAGCTCCAAGTAATTTTTATTTCCCTTGCCACTGAAGGTAAAGCAGGCTGATCGGCAGCAGGCTTGGGCACAGGTTCCAAACGATGGAAAAATACCTCTCCAGGGAAGAAAAAGACTATAAATAAGCATTCATGGTGATCTAATATCAAATGGCAATGTTCCATTTGTTATTTTTGTATCTGACTATGTGAAGACTTTGTGAAGGGATGAGGAATGGCAGGAGAAAATGAATAGCCTATCAAGTAGCCTGAGCAGTAAAACATGCAATGTGCTGCTTCACCATTGATTTCATCACTTGCTCTAGATGCACATACTTCATGCAAATAAGAGAGGCATGCTGGGAACCAGCCAACAGGAGAACATGGCATTTACTAATTAATGCTTTGATGCTTAATTTTAGCTGGCATGGCTTAGTTTCATTGACTTTGGTGGAGCTGCTCTGTGCCAAAAGTTAAGCACATCTGCATGACTGAAGTTTTGTTCAGAATATTAATCCAGAAAACTCCTTGAAACCTTAAACCATGCAGTAAATCATATGATTTGTGAAAAATAACTTTCTACAACTTCAGAAAGAAAAAAATCAGGAAAAATGAAAAAAAGAGTTAAATTAGTCTTTCTCATCTACAACTTAGTTTTTTGTGTACAACCCTTATTACAGCAGATTACAGCCTTGCAAGTAACTATATAATTAGCTTTTTTTCCTCAATTAGGAGATTGTAAGGTTGCCAAAGAAAACATATTTTGAATGTATCTTTTATCACATGGATCAAAGATTGCATATATCTGTGCCTATAATGAGGCACTCATGTGCTAATGTTCTGTAGTGGTCCAAAATTTACAACTGCAAAAACCTTTGATGTATCACTAATTGGTTTTAGCACTATAGATTAGGTGCTGAAATCAGTAGGCAAGAAATTATGAGTAGTAGGTGGAGAAGGGATAATTCTGATTCTCACCATATGCTTTGAGAAATCTAAATCGTTACAGCATAAGTAGAAAAAGAAGGCAAAACTTGTTGCTTTTTTATTTTTAAGAGTCTCATAGATTATCCGTGCGATCCAAAAATATGCTTTATTCTAAATCATTAAAAAAATCTCCATTTCACAGTTTTTATTTTTGTAGGAACAACACCCATCTCGCCTGCAATGTGCTGTGCATTCTAACACCTAATATGTGGCAAAGAATGTAGTAACAGGGGAAATGGATCTGCATAACACGTGAGAAGTGCCAAACCTTTAATTCATTTCAGACACTGTATTGCAAAATAGCAAACTCTAACTATAGACTTCTTCTACACCACGCAGAAACAGGAAAGGGAAGCAAGTGATATGGTATGTGGTCTCATAATCTTTGATAGCCTCTTGGTTATAAGGTCTTTTTTTCCAACAGTAATGAAAATCATTGGTGGCATTGCCTTAGAATTGCTGTCAAGCTGGGAAGAGAGATCTCTAAACAGAGGAAACCATAGAGGTATGCTGCAGCAGAGATGATCTTTGGCTTTAAAATATGCTCAGATGTTCAGTGTTTGCTTTTTCTTAATGAAAATTGAGTGATTGGACTCATTCTACATAAGCATGCACATCCCCCTTTCAGTACTACCCATATATTCCCCAAACTCGAGGTTTTGTATTTACAGCAAAGGTACAGTAAAGAGCTTATCTCAATACTTTTTAATTTAAAAAAAAACAATTCAAGAACCCTTCTGCTCTGCATTGCCATGATGGCTTCTTTTAAACCAACAACAATTTGAATTAACTTTGAATGCTTACCTTAACTTTGCAAGTTAATCTTCCTCATTTTCAAGGCTTGTTTTGTTTTCTTATGTACACACGTGGAAACTGAGGCACACGGCTTTGTTTTAGTTTGTTTTTTAATGATTGGGATTGTTTTTCATGCCAGTGGCCATCCAAGAACTGCTCATTTTAGCATGCTGACCTAAAGCATAACAGGACTCCTACTATCCACTCCAAAGATTTTCTCTCTATTGAATGAGGATGAAAGTGATTGAAAACCTACATTAAACCAAGGAGATGACCCCTTTCTATTGCTAGACCATTAGTATAAATGAGAATGGGGTCCACCATTTAAAAGTGATAACCCTGTTCAGAAATGCCACTCAGGAGTTCCAGCTTCCTTCTACACAGTAAATGCTATTTTTAATGTAATTTTAAAGGAACAAAACAGGTGAGAAAAAATGCATATCATTGCAGTAGGTTTCTCTTAAAAATGAACTATAGGGTGTCCTCCTTTGATTGCAGGGTGAAAGCTGAAGGCAACAGCGATATCCACAATTTCAGATACTTCCTTGCTGGGGTGCGTTATGAAGAGTGTGAACACCAGGTTGAGGGAGGTTATCCTCCCCTTCTATTCTGCCCTGGTGAGGCCAGGTCCGGAGTACTGTTCCTAGTACGGGGCTACCCAGTTCAAGAAAGACGGGGAACTACTGGAGAGAGTTGAGCCAGAGGGCTAAGAGGATGATTAAGGGACTGGAGCATCTCTCCTATGAAGAAAGGCTGAGGGAGCTGGGTCTCTTTAGCCTGGAGAAGAGAAGACTGAGAAGGGATCTCATCCACACTATATCTAAAGGGTGGATGTCTAGAGGATGGGGCCAGACTCTTTTCAGTGGTGCCCAGTGACAGGAGAAGGGGCAATGGGAACAGACTGTAACACATGAAGTTCCACCTGAACATGAGGAAAAACTTCTTTACTTTGAGGATGAAAGAGCACTGGGACATATCTTCTCAGAGGGGTTGTGGAGTCTCCTTCTCTGAAGATATTAAAATCCATCTGGACGCAATCCTGTGCAACCTGGTTTAGGAGATCCTGCTGTAGCAGGTGGGTTTTTTGTTGGATTTTTTAAAAAATAAATGCAGTACAAACAGGGGAGGCTTAAACCTAGACACACGTAATTGTTTTGGTTGGCGGGTAAAGGCAGCATGGTAGAGAGAAATTGTTTCTCCTGGAAGCAGAATGGATTTTATTTCTCCTGAGCAGTTTTATATCTTCTTCAGGGCAATCATTCAGTTTTGCTCTGTCACTGCTACACTGACGGTGCCTGAGCATAGCTTGGCACTGACTGCTTTCCTCTGGCTGACTTTCACCTGATCACAGTGATGTGCTGGATACCAAAGTGCCAGTGCTGATGCTCATTAACAGGGCAGCATCTGGCCGAATAAGAATCATTACAAACAAACATCTGCAAGGACACTTTTCTTATGGCTTGGGAGTGGTGCATGGGTAAGAAAGCTTGCTTGCCATCACCTCCACTAGTTTTCAGGAAAGGTTCTGCTCAACAGTAGTGAATCCTTATTTACAGCAGATCCCTCTGAGGTTGGCTTTGAACCTGTCTGTGGATTGTTGACTCAAAGGCAATTTCTCTCTTTCCCCAGTTGCCAAGGATCAAGTATCCATGGTAATGTCCTTCAGTTGTTAGGCTGGATCACACAGGGCTGACCCAGGAGGTCAGAATCCCTTTTTCTTCTCAAGGCTGTAGCAGAAAAATGCCTATTATCTTGGGGTTTACAGTGAAATTACAGAGAGTGGAGGAATCAAAATTATCAGGAAAGACAAAACTCCTGTTGAATCTTTGCACAGCCTGCTGTTTCTGAGAAACTAAAGGAAAGAAAAAAATAAGATAGTAGTTAATATACTCTGTAAATATATTGTTTGCAGTTGAAAAATAGTGCCTGTATGAGATATGTAATTTATGTATCCCGAGTAGCATAAAAAGATAAGTTTTCTTATTTCAATACTGCTGATGCCAGTTCATAACCTAAAGTGGTGTTATTCATATCACCTATCTCAGATTATGTCAGAGATTCATGTGCAGCAAAAAGAACTGAAAACAGGAGCTCTGATTCCTGATCTAGTCCTTGGGAGCTGTGTGTTCTTCCAGGACACTGCTGGAGGAGGCTCTGCTGGAAGTACAGATAAGGTGCTTTGAACAAACCACAACTATCCATTCAAACAGCATCAGAGGAAGATATTTGAGGAGCTTCCACAGAGATTTACAGATTCTGGACAGAGCAAAAGTACCACAAATGTTGAGATATTGTAACCGCTATTCCTTGTGCAATGTTAAAGTGCTTGGAAGGAAAAACCCTGGTACTGGGAACAATAACAAACCCTCATCACCACCCAAAGATAAATGTTATTAGTGTTGATGTCATAGGAAGTATTTGTGATGAAGTATGTTTCTTTCTTTAGTACCAATACTGTTTTGAATAGAAATGATTGTAAATTAGCTAGCTGCATAGGTTGGATGGCAAGAGAAATTACATTACATCTTAAATACACCAGTTATATAGGCAGGGAGGATATTAAGCATGAGCTTGCTAATGGAGCAAGTTCTGTATGAAGAAGAGATGAGTTTCGTTCCCACAAAATACCGGTGTGATGTAAATTGCCATTCCACAGCCACTGACTATTGTAGTGATGAAAATTGCACTACTGTGCCTGCAGTTTTAAAAATAAAACTTGTGTGAGCATGGAGTGAGGCAAAGGGAAAGGAGAGATTTCCCAAAATAGAGTGTGTAAAACATTTCCATTTTCTTTTTGAGGTGTTGTTATGTTGGTATCAGAAATATTTCACCCTTCTCAACTTACTTGTAATGTTTTCCTCCAGACTACCTGTGTTTACAGATCAATTTACCCTGAACTGCCTATGGACATATTCTTGTGTTATAAATCAGAGCCTTGCATGTAAAAGCCACTGGTAGTTGCTATTCTTGAATATCATCGTGACCAAAATGGGATCAAAGTTGCTGAACAGTGAAAACAAAGAGAAACCTTTGACTGTAACTGTAACAGTGGAAATAGAAGATAACCTATTTTCTCTGAAATTGAGGTGACACTATGAGCACCCCAGCCAACAATGGTAAGCAGAGCATTTTGAGCGACAGATCACCTAAATGGGTGGCCTTCCTTCACCTGTGAATTGCAGCTCATTATTAAAAGTCAGCCTCAGGCCATTGCCTTCAGCATCTCTCCAGCCATGAGCTCAGCAAGTATAGCTGCTCGCAGGGAAGCCTTCGCTCAAGTGTGACCTACATGAGCCAACAACCACTTATGACTCAGAAACTGATGGATCAGTTAGTTCTGCTCTACCTGCAGTAGACCAGAGAGGAATGTTGGATGCTAAATCTCATTCAGCAGCGATGTGTGATGTGTTGTAAAGCTCAAAAGCTTTTATCTTGTCCTTCCACCTTCCACTAAGGCTGAATGGGTAGCCGTGTGCAACTTAAAATAGAAACAGAGCTGGTTCACTCTGATCCCGTAACGTGTGAAACACTACAACATGAAAGAGCAAGAAATGGATTGTCAATATTAGACAATGCCAATTCTTGGACTTTGCCTGATTCTAAATCCTCTGGAGGGATGTGCTCTGCTCTTCACATCTCTGTGGAGCATTAGAAAAAAACACATGCGTTAATGATTTCTGACTGTTGCTGTCAGGTTTATGGAGGGGTTTTTCTCCCAGGGTTTCAGGGGTTTGCACACCAGACACTGCAACAAGCCCCATCACTAAGTAGAAAGCCATCCTCTGAACAGCACGTTGCACTTCATAGGTTGTGGTAAATGAATTTGAAGAGCCTGTAATTGATAATGTAAGAAAGAATGCAATTCACTGCAGTTAGATTAAGGGAAGAAGGAATGGATTGTAAAAAGCAGCAGTTTTCTGATCCTTGATCTCACAGAATTTTATTCATGGATCTTGAAAGGCTGGATAAAATCCTGATATCAAGAGCAAATTTCTCATGCCATCACAAATATAGCATAAATTACAATTATACGTGGTGGGTAGCATAAAAAATATTTTTTAACAGCTCCAAATAGTTTTTTAAAACTTTCAAAGTACTAGGTATTTTTTCTGTTTTTCCTGTGATTAAATAAAACCAGAAACCATATATTTGGTTTTTGAAAAGCAAAATATTCTTTTAGTGTTTTAAAACTTCATCTATAGCTTCACTTTTCTTCGTTGCCTCATTTTCTCTCTGATAAATAGGGAAAAGCACCAAAAGAAAGGAAAAACTAACTTCTGAAGTTAGTGGTAGCATCAGAGGATTGATTTTGCAACATTAATAATATTTTATAAATCCAGTAATGACTGAGAGCATCGTTATTCTAATGTCCATCGGTAATTGCAAAAGTTGAATTTCATAAATGTATTTTTCTGCTTAAAATGTATACAATTCAGATTTTGTTTATGAAAATTTGGCTTATATTCTTAGTGGGAAGACAGGGTGTATGAACCCCTGTGTTCCCTAATAGACTTAAAGATATTGAAGAAATTAAAAATAAAAGTTTAATCGACAAAAATTATTGTAAGAAGTTCTTGTGTATAGCAAGATGTGATGGAAACCACTATGCTGATGTGAGACTGTTTTCATGATGTTTAAATGACTAATGGTAGTTAGTCTAGAGATGGTCTTAGTCCATCATCAAAAAAGTTATGATAGATTAGAAATCAAAAAGGTCCTAAATCCTTACTCAGTTTGAGTCACTTATTTAATATGTAGCCTCAGGCAAGTTATTATAACAACATACTCCTCTCTCAGGCTATTTAAAGAATGTACTAAAAACCCTAACCATGCTGAAAAAAATTTAATCCAGGTCCTGGTTCATATTTTCCTTATTTACAGCAGATGTCACAAAGGAACAAACGTGTTACTTTTTGTCAGTATATAGCAGGATTTGTCAGGGCACTTTAACAACAGATACCAAATGCAGCATAAATCATAGAATCATAGAATGGTCTGGGTTGGAAGGAACCCCAAGGATCATAGAGTTCCAACCCCGCTGCCACAGGCAGGGCCACCAACCTCCAGGCCTGGATCTACACAAGGTTGCCCAAGGCCACATCCAACCTGGCCTTGAACACCTCCAGGGACAGGACATCCACCACCTCTCTGGGCAGCCCATTCCAGCACCTAACCACAGGGGAAGTACAGGACTTCCCCCTAATATCTAATCTAAACCTTCCTTCCTTTAACTTTAGTCCATTCCTCCTTGTCCTGCCATTATCTGCCCTTTCAAAAAGGTTGATTCCCCTCCTGTTTGTATGCTCTCTTCAGGTACTGGAAGGCTGCAATGAGGTCCCCCTGCAGCCTTCTCTTCTCCAGGCTGAACAAGCCCAGTTCCTTCAGCCTCTCTCTGTAGAGGAGGTGCTTCAGCCCTCTAATCATCCTCATGGCCCTCCTCTGAACCCTCTCCAACAGTTCTACATCTTTCTTGTATTGGGGGGGGGGGGGGGGGGGGCAGGGGGGCAGATCTGGACACAGTACTCCAGATGGGACCTCATGAGGGCAGAGTAGAGAGGGACAATCCCCTCCCTGTCCCTGCTGGCCACCCCTCTCCTGATGGAGCCCAGGATACCATTGGCCTTCCAAGCTGCAAGAGCACACTGCTGGCTCATGTGAAGTTTCTCATCCACCAGAATCCCCAAGTCCTTCTCAGCAGAGCTACTCTCAAGGAGCTCTTCTCCCAGTCTGCATATATATCTGGGATTCTTCCAGCCCGAGTGCAAAACCTCACACTTTGCCATGTTGAACCTCATTAGGTTCACCCGGGCCCACCTTTCAAGCCTGTCAAGATCCCTCTGGATGGCTTCCTTTTTTTCTGTCATGTCAAGCACATCGCTCAGCTTGATGTCATCCGCTAACTTGCTGAGGGTGCACTCAATTTCATCATCAATGTCATTGATAAAGATGTTAAAGAGCACCGGTCCCAAGACAGACCTCTGGGGGACCCCGCTTGTCACTGGCCTCCACCTGGACATAGAGCCATTGACCACCACCCTTTGTCTACATTCTGTCAACCAGTTTCTTATCCACTGGATGGTCCACCCATCAAATCCACATCTCTCCAATTTAGAGATAAGGATGTGGGGGGGGGACTGTGTCAAAGGCCTTGCACAAGTCCAGGTAGATAGCATTGGTTGCCTTCCCTTTATCCACTGATGCTGTCACTTCATCATAGAAGGTGATTAGATTGGTAAGGCACGACCTGCTCTTAGTGAAGCCGTGCTGGCTGTCCCGGATCACGTGCTCATCCCTCATGTGTTCCAACATGTCATCCATGAGGATCTGTTCCATGATCTTCCCATGCACAGAGGTGAGGCTCACTGGCCTGTATTTCCCTGGGTCCTCCAAATTTCAGGATATTTTACACAGTACAACCATTGATACTTTGCCCTTTTCTTCATATTTCTCATTAAGAACTGAATTTAGTTAAATCTTGAATTCTGTGTGTGTCCATGACCAAGATACTTCTTTGCTGATAGTTCATGCTATAAAAATACCCTTCTTAGTGCGCTCTCTGGAAAGAGGCAAATAGGCATGCCATGACCATGTCCTGGCTCTTGCAGTCATGCTCACTTAGTTTCCAAACTTCTTTTACCAAGATACTGCATCTGGAAACCCAAATCCATGTTGTTTTCCATCGGTCTGAGTGAAAATGGGAAATGTTTTACATCATCAATATATTCTTAGACGTAAATGAGGGCTCGTTTTCTACTCAAATTACTGGTCCTGGCAAAGGAAAAGTAAGGGCATTTACCTAGGGGTCTATGCCCTACTCTGCCACAGACATCTCTTGTAGCTCAAGATAATGCATTTAGTCTCTCTGTGTCTCAGTTCCGCATCTGACTTCACATAGGTTTTCCCAAGATAAATATGTTTCAGTACTGAGTGACAGAAGTATCTCAAATCTACATATTGTACTATGCTAAGAGACTACAGCTAAGAAAATTATGCTACTGGAAGGGTAGAATTGCAGTCAAATAGAAGGGAACACTGCAAAAAAAAGTATATCATGTATATCTTGTACATCTTTTTCTTTTTTAGTTTGGCAACATTTCACCTGATTTCCATGGTTAATTGAGAAGTTAACAGATAGGGAACATCCATATTAATTCAAGCTCATCACAGTCAGTAAGAGTGTGCAGAAATAAAGATCAGGGTCTCCAGTGGCTTTTAAAAGATTTGTCACTGCAGAATGGAGGCTGGTATAACAGTCACAGTCCTCAATGAGATCCATTTCAAGTTACGTGACAACTTTTTGATATTCACTCCATCAATGACAGGAATAAATGTGTGTGGAGCAATAGTGGTCGTGGGTTTTGATGTTAGTACTGCATCCACCACATTAGCTGTAACTCCCCTTAAGGTTTGCGGAAACCTTTCCAGCTTTCTAGCATGGAGGAAGACAATGTTAACAGGACCTGGCGTATTCTGAGGGACTGCTTTGGAACAGGAGTTGTCTGGTAATTTCCATGTCCATGAGTATAGAGCAACAGGTTATATGGCACTGAGCATGCAAAGACATAGAGGATTCATGCCTGGACAGACCCTTCTGAAATTGCTTCTCTGAAACACTGAAGGAAGAAAGGAAGATAGATTGGTCTTCAGGGAAGAAAAGAAAGTTGACAAAATGGAAAAAAACCAAAAAAAGTGCTGCATTCTGTAAGGAAACCACTACATGTCTCATATAACACAGTTGTTTTCTTAGAAGTAAGGATGAAACAGGAATACTGTAAGAAAGGAAGAGCAAGAGAGAACTAGATGCCTTGTGCCCAAACCCATAATGTTCTATTGAATTGTGGAATCTATTGTTTTCCTTGTATCAGACCTTATGTACTAAGAAAACAGTGTACTTTTCTTCCCTGTGCACAAGCAAGTTTCAGTCTATTCTAAGAAACCTTTTTGTAGCTGGACATCCAAGAAGAATTACCTATCAGAGATATAAAAAAATCCTCCAGGAGGTGCAAAGTTGTGATGTAAATATTATAGAACTTCACAGGGACAGGATTAATGTGATCTAAAAGGCTAGTTCTCTTTCAGAGGATCCTTTTCTCTCCTAGAAGACAAAGAGCCATATAAAAGCAGTGACTGCAACTATCTGTCCCCTGAGCAGAAAGCAGAGCTCAGAGACAGATATCAAGCCTGTGTTCTCCAAAAATCAATCCTGTACAAGGAGAAAACACAGGACAGCTTCTGCAGAGTTGCCACATCACAAGGGATCTGAATGAAGTGTAGGGTACAGCGCAGACTGACACCTTGGCTGTGGAAGTCATCTGTCCATCACACAGCCCCTGTGTCACCGCTGTGCGAGGTACAAAGCTGGGCAGCACCATGAGATCCTGTGTTTATTATGGGGAGCTAGGCACTGTTACAATATTGAATGTCTATGCAGTGCCAGGAATAAATTAAATGACAGACAGACTAAGCAGAGCAAAATATAAAACCTCAGTAGACCATTCTACAGAGTCCTGGCAAACAGCTTTAGATGGTGCTACCCAATTAAATTCTCTTTCACCTTTTTCCAGGGGGTTCTTAGTGTTTAAGGTTATAGGCACTTTTCAGAGGCTGGTAAATAAATGAAGAGACATGCAAAATTTTGGCAAAGGAAATATTGGGGAAGCAATTGTTTATAGTCTTATCAGGGATCTCACCCATGTGCAAGCTGTGATCTCTCAGAACCCAGAAGCTAGATTTAAATTTAAAATATTCTGAAAGTGACATATTATTCCTGAAATAGTATCTGGACTCAGGTGGGAAACAATGGCATGTTTCCTTGCACTCTGGAGTCAATACCAGGTTGACTTTGTCCCATATCATTAAAATATGAGCCTTGCCACACTTACTGTCTACTCCCTGAGCTAAACAAACTGAAAAAAGACATTAAAAAAACTCCAAAAAGAGGATGGAGCAGATGGACATCTATATTTATTTAATAAAATTGAATGCTGGGAACCCTGTGTTTGTTAAACTAAATTTACAGAGACTTGTAAGGTGGTAAGGCAACTTACCTGCATATTACCTGTGCTCTTTAGAAGTTATAAAGCTATCCCAAAGCTTAAAATATGACTCTGATGATAAAAAGTGGTAGGGCTGAGAAGTGATTCGAAGGAGACATAGAGGCTGTGTGTTGAGTAAAAAAAAACTCCCTAGGAGTAAAACAGTACTGTAACTTTTCTACAGAATAAGCTACTAGAAAAACCCTCATTCTCTTCCTTGTCTTCACAGCAAACAAAATGGACAAATGCTAAATTCATGGGATTAAGTGCTATGGTCTCTCCACATGATACAGAAATTGTTCATTTAGAATGCAAAAAACCCAAAGTACAAAACCTACTATCCTTTGGGGGAATCATCCATGAGAGGAAATAAGGGCTAGATCTTCAGGTACATTTTACTCCAAAGCTGAGAAGGAGGGCTGTGCAGCAAATGTCATGCTCACGTGAAATGGGAGGTTCTGAGCCATTACTGCCATTAAAAATATTGCACCGCAGCATGCACTGCTGAATGAAGGTCAGAGGAGCATGCACTTCCATTGCCGGGGGACCTGGGCTCCTGCATTCAGCTTGTTCTGAAATAAGAGGCTTGGCAATTGGGAAAAACAGTCAGTTATTTGCAGAGGAGCAAAAAGCTGAGAGAGGAAAGATACACAGAGGGGAAAACGATGGCATGTTCCATGTAAAATGATGCTTTGTGTGGGTTAAAGGGAGATTGACTATTAACTGACAGTAGGTGTTCATATTAGGTGTATTTGGGAGACCACACAACGAACAAGCAGTTTTACTATTTTTGAGGCTTTTTAAAAAAAACCCTACAATATTGACTGTATTTCAAATCTTCAATGTATATGCACAAGTTTTCTAGGTTTATTATATGCTTGCTTTATATGAACCTATGTCATAATTTTCCTTCACAAGCTGACCAGAAACTTTTTATCCAATAGCCTGATTTTTACTTGTAGTAGTTCAGAGCTTTACCTCTACAACACTTTCATGAAAGTTTTTATTAGATAGGACACTTAGCTGCACTTCAGATGAGAATTAAGCTGACATCAAGGAATAAAAGTGATGATAGTAGAGTTGTATATAAAACTGCTTCAGAATCTCCTTCCCCATTATAGTGTCCTTTAGCTCACTTAGTCCTGCAAAGACTAAGCCCTTTATTGCCCTTAAGAAGTGTAACTTGCATGTCCTTCTTCAAATAAATGTTTATTTCAAGAACATAGTGCTAAAAGTGTTTGGTTTTAGATGCATTTTTTTGTGTACTTTTGATGTTTTAGTGTATGAAGATAGTATAATGATTAAGGTGAAGACATTAGCTTAACCTCCCCCACCGCATAAAAATGACACCAGAAGTTTCAGATGTTATATGAGATTGACTGGGCTTATGTCTTCTGGAAGTCAAGAAACACTGTTGAGGGTTTTATCATGGATGCTGCTAAGAAATGAGAGTAAAACTACAGAGAATAATAATTATATTACATGGGAATTTATTTTGTGATTATGACTTGTTTCTGTACATGTGGAATAGCAGTTTTCTATACTGCTACAGGATTTGCAGAAGCACTCTAATTCATAAATGTCATTAATAAAAATAACTTCACAATCCCATTTCATTACAACTGTGCATTAGTCAGTGCATTCTGTAACTGTTAATGGATTTGTCTCTTTGGATTGCTCATTTATAGTAGCTTGTGAACACTCAGTCCTTGAGATGCCATAGCTATACCTAATTGGCTGGAAAAGTCACATGGCAGTATTTTTTTGTTTGTGTAACTTAATGAATGTGTTGGTGTACATATTGGTGCTTGTAAATGTAAAATTTTATCACCATGTGAATATTCATGTATGTTATATTGATATTCTTTTCCTGTAAACAGCAGTGCCAGCAAAACTTGGTTTATGAATATTTGCAGAAGGAGAACAGATAAAAGAAACAGTATGTTGGAGGTAAATAATTTGAACATTTGTGGTAATATTCAGGCTAAATGTTTTGCAAGATTTGCCTAGCCTTGCTGAAGAACAGCTTCCCTGAAAATTAGTTTCTCCTATACCCGTCTCCTTGCTTCTAAGGGGAAGTACAGAAACCCTGTTATCCCAACATATGTTGGCAAATCTGACCTATTGTACCCAGCAAACCCAGCCAGCTCTCCAGGGGACATCAGGCTGTATGAAAATGTCAAGAAAGGCAGCTCATGCGGAGCATAAGAGGTGAAACAGAAAGCCATTGAGTTGCTTCTAATATACCATCAAAATAGAAATTTTCTTCTCAAGTCGGCACATTCTGTAATTACGTTATTTTGAATATTTGATGTCTGTTCTCTTGGTACTGACCTTGTTCCCTACAGCTGTCTACAGTCCAGTCTTCCTGCAATTTCTAACAGAAATGGAGATGTAAAGCGAAATCGTGTACTTGTAAGAAACTCTGGCTTTGGATTCAATGTGCTGTTGCAGCTGTGTCACAACGCCATGCTTTATTTAACATTCTTGAGACCCAACATTTGTCCAGTCAGTGACAAAAATCTATTCAATTTTCTGACATTTCTAATGGGGGTCTTGGGAGAGCAGGTGGACTCTTGTACATGGGCAACTGCTGTGTCTTCTCCCTCAGTTCATCTCTTATATTCAGCATTGCAGAGGGAAGGTAGGCAGATAGTTGGAGCACTCTGGCGTAGTACCAGATTGGAGGGGCTCTAATTGAACATTTAGCTGCTGCTCTGCGCTGAAACAGGTGTTCCTGGGGTCACTGAGGTGGCATGGGACAACAATGTGTGGGTGGAGGAGGAACAAGGGACATGGGTGGCTCCTGTTGTCACATCTGTACTTGTGATGCATGTAGCCAGCTTGTAACAGTAAAATCTGAATGACTCCATTAGCTGAGGAGCTGGACAAAGCTTCATAATCAGGGACACGGGCAGTTTATCTGAGCTTTACTTGCAACAAAAGGTAATGTCCCAGTATGCTCATAGTGTTCATTTCCCTCCCAGTAAAGCCTTGACTCCAAATAACTATCAACATTTTACAAAATGTAACTTAACAACTGGACAGTGGCTCCAGGGATGAAATAATTATATGAAATCTTCATCAGCAGCATGGCATATGTTTTCTGTCAGGCTGAGTAGAGCCATTGAATCACAGACTGGTTTGGGTTGGAAGGGACCTTTAAAGACCATGTAGTTCCAACCCCCCTAACATGGGCAGGGGAACCCTCCACTAGACCAGGGTGCCCAAAGCCCCATCCAACCTGACCTTGAACACTGCCAGAGGAGGGGTCAGCCACAGCTTCTCTGGGAAACCTGTTCCAGTGCCTCACCACCCTCACAGGGAAGAATTTCTTCCTAATGTCTAATCTAAATCTACCTTCTTTTAGTTTGAAGCCATTACCCCTCAACCTATCAGTACATACCCTTGTAAACAGCCCCTCTCCAGATTTCTCATAGAGCCCTTTCAGGTACTGTCAGGATGCTGTAAGGTCTCCCTGGAGCCTTCTTTTCTTCAGGCTGAACAAGCCCAACTCTCTCAGCCTGTCCTCGTAGGAGAGGTGCTCTAGCCCTCTGATCATCCTCACAACTCTCCTCTGGACTCCAACACGTCCATGTCTTTCTTGTACAGGGGATGACAGTGCTGGAAGAAGTAAATTTGAGGACTTTCTGATTTTTTTACCTGACAGAACATATTTAGCTTCCACAAATCAATGGGTTCCAAACTACATTGCCTCTCAGTTCTTCAGAAGTCCTACAGAACCCCAACTGCACAAACCTCTTTTCCTAGCTTTGCCAGAAAATGGGCATTACTCCTTCAGCAACAACCAGGAGAGCACATTTGCCAGGGACAGAGGAAAAGTATCCAAAATCAAGTAGCTTGACAGTCAACCATCTACTCAAATGCTGCAGCAGTAACAATGCCTGCCCAAGTCCCTGCCATCTCCCAGGAGGAGTTTTGCCAAGCATAACATTGTATTCAGGACCATGTTGCCTGCCTACTGCCTGGTTTCAGGCAGGACAATTTGAGACAGAAGGAGAATTAGGAGGTGAAAGTCCACAACAGGGGAAAAAATGGTCCCAGAGCCAAAAAATGCAGTGCAGGAACAATGGCTGCTTCTATAGACTGTCAAGGTTAAGTGCTTCCAAATTTGGGTATGGGGGCAGCAACCATGACATCTCTTCTAGCTGCTGCCTCTCAGCTGCTGTGTGCTTTAACTTCACCGGAGAAGTCACTGGCTAGGGCCCACTGACCAAAGCAAATCCTTTTGCCTTTGAAGGTGTCTCATTTGAGCACACGTCCCGCCAGTTCTGGTGAGTTATACAAGAATCTACTCATGAGGAAGCATAAGAAATATGCAAGCATGGTGTGTCGCTCAGAGGGACAGCAGCATTGTCTGGAGAGTGATCCCCCATTTTGCTACAACCTCACTTTCCACAGTCTCTCAATGAAATAAATCACTCTGCAGGCAGTGTATAATGCAGTCTAAAATATGATGGTTCTCACTGTTTGTAATCTAAATTGGATATGCCCTTATTGCCCTCTTTGCCAGAGCTATCAAGGGTTTAATAGCTTTCTTGTGCTTGCATGATTATTTCAAATCACCTTTTCAGTAACTTAGATTTTTACCATAAGATATGTTTGATCACGCTTGAACTTGCAAACATACTATTTAAAAGCTTTACTTTGTTTCTTGATAACAGCTTTCACATACGATTTGTAAAATGAAACACAACATCTTTCTCATTGACCCTGTGACTAATACCTTTTTCCCTTTGTTGGCTATCTCCACCTCAAGAATTGTCTCTGCCTCTTCCCTGGCTCAGATTACTTTCATCTCATTCTCCTTTTTTGTAGTTTTGGAGATCTGGGAGTAATGGTTACATTTTTCTTTGAACCACGTTTCTGGCTTCCCCATTGCTTCTGCCCTGCATTCACAGCAAATCCTCTACCGACTGCACTGTGGTCTCTCTTACAAATCTTCGCCCCTCTGATTAATCCTGTTCCACTGCTGAAAGAGATGATGTTGCTGTGCCATTCTACCCCTCACCTACTTTTATCTCGCTAGTGTGTTTTTGTGATAAAAGCACAACATCTACCAGATAAACTGCTGTGGTTTTTTCACTTGGTGAAGTTCACTGTGTTGCTTCTAAGGGTGGTGAGCAAACCTTGGGAGAGTTAGTGCAGAAATGCAGTAGTCTACTTCCCCCGCCCCTTCTCGTAAATTATCTGACTTTCTAATCTCCTTGTGTTTAGTTATTAGCTTAGAAATTCCCTGAGCTTGCACTGATTTCCCAGTGCAGTCCCTATTTCTGTTGAACTCCTTTGAGTGCTGTTCTGTAAAAGAGACAATTAAACTGGTTATTGAAATGGTACCCTGCTTCTGCCTTGTGTCCACCCCACTGCTGCAACCTGTCTCCAGCCCCACTACAGTCTCTCTCTGGCCCACGTTGTTTCTTCAGTCTGCTTGTGCTTCTCTGGTGAATGGCATGGCAGAGGTGGGACTCAGCAGGCGATCCCATCTCCATCTATCCCTCCTTCCACTTCTACTCAGCCTTGGACACAGCCATGAGTAACATCCAAAGAAGGTGCAAAGGAAAGGTATAATCCACTACAGGCTATCTGTCATCAGAAATAATCCCTATTCTAGGACTGCTTGGCCTTACCTAAGACATTTTGTAAGAGGAAACATTAAGAAAATACACTTTTGTGGGAAGAGAATGGAAAATATCCTCTGTTACTGGTGGAAAACTTTGCTGGTTCCCTCTGGAATAAGAGGGCTGTAACTGACAGCCAAGACCCAACTCTTTGGGGTTTTTATAAGTGTTTCTACAATAGTTGTAAAACATCTGCTTGACCTGCAAATTGAATAACAAAGTCTTTGCAAGGTGAGAAACACCTGTATTTGTCTTGAGGTTTTGAAAAACACCTGGATCTGGTAGTGCCATCAAGAACAATATTAATTAAAAAAAAACAGGGATGCTGATATATATACCCTCTTCTGTCATTTTTCTTATCAATATTCATGTGCTATAATCCTGACTGGACTCTCAGACTTTTCTGTTGTCATTGGGTTTTGACCCGTGGGTCTTAAAGGTGCAGAGATGCAGTGTGGTTGCTTGGCAACATGACCACACCAGTTCATCGGGGCTGATGAACATTTTTTAAAGAGCATTCTTCCCTTTTCTCTTGCTGAATGGATAACAGCACAGATGACTCAGACGATGAGGCCTGACCTGGGGTTTCGGGGCCATAATTCAGGATTTTATGGATGCAGAGTTCTGTTTGGTACAGGGGTGAATTTGGAATCAGACTTGACATTCACTAACCCCGGGGGTGGGGTAATTATGTATGGTTTTTAAGATATGGGATTTTGCCTTGGACAAAAATATTGGGATGGTCTTCTAAGTCCTTTTTCTTAAACTCTCCATGAAAGCAGAGTGCACAATTGTTGTCTGGGCAAGCTTTTTGCAAAGTGGGAGAAAGGGAGGGCATGGTTTGCACAAGGGCAGATCCTGTCTGTCTGCTCTGGGGAAGACCAACCCACCAGCTGTCCTACAGGAGTTTCGGCTTGTGAAAGACACAGTAGATGCCATCTCATGTTGCATGGACCTCTGTGCAGCTTGCAGCTTTTTAAAACCACCTCCACACACTGCATTTCATGAGTTCATGCATACATGGTACCTGAGCCTTAGGGAGCTTATGAGAAGTCTGAAGCCACATAAGAGGATGATAACCTGCCATTTACCACAGTTTCAGACTTGCCAACACTTGCCAAGGACCAACAGAATCATCACGAAGGTAGCTGAGTCTCTGTGTTTCTTTTGGTTGAGCACCTGTGTTGGCACAGCTCCTATTTTCAGATCAAGAATTTCTGATCTGGGTGTTCCTTCTTTTATAGACCTTTGTAATTCTTAGAGTTCTGGATTGCATTATATTAAATTTATTAAGAATTATAATTTTATCATTCTTTTAATTCTCTGTGCAATTCTTCAAGATGCATTGGTAAATTTGCTGTCTCATTGTGACAAGAATGTAGGAAATTCAGTAAATGTATGGGAAGGTAAGTGCACATTCCTCTTTGCTTTAAGGAAATTTCATGTAGAGATAAAGGAAACCAAGGGCAGTCAGATTTTGGAAGATCTAGATGTGTTTGACACGAACAGTGCCTCCAGTCTTTACTTAGAATTGATGTAAGCCGTTGTAAATTAGACAGCCTCCAGGCTTACTTACATTCTGAGTTTACTCCTATAACAATTTTTCCTCCAAAGCAGCAATCAAGTCATCCATCAGGTTGTCAGCAAATTGTCTGTGTGCCATATATTAATCTCACTTTTCATATCCCATCTTCTTTTGTTTCAGTGGGAATTCAGTCACAGATGAATCAGAATCACAGAATTGTTTAGGTTGGAAAAGACCTTGAATATCGTCAGGTCCAACCATTAACCCAGCACTGCCAAGTTCACCACTAAATCATGTCCCTAAGCACCACTTCTACACGTCTTTTAAATACCTCATGGGGTGGTGACTCAACCACTTACCTGGGCAGCCTGTTCCAGTGCTTGACAACACTTTTGGTGAAGATAGTTTTCCTAGTACCCAATCTAAATCTCCCCTGGCTCAACTTTAGGCTGTTTCCTGTTGTCCTATTGCTTGTTACTTGCGAAAAGAAACCAACCTCCACCTCACTACAACCTCCTTTCAGGTATTAGACCAATAAGGTCTTCCCTCAGTCTCCTTTTCTCCAGGCTAAACAACCACAGTTCCCTCAGCCACTCTTCTTGAAGTCTTCGTCTTGAAGAACTGCTCTCTTCACCAGCTTTCTTGTCCATCTTTGAAAGCCTTTCAGCATCTCAATGTCTTTCTTGTAATGAGGGGCCCAAAACACAGTAACACGAGGTGCAGCTTCACCAATGTCAAGAAATAACTTCTCTAGTTCTACTGGAAACAGTATTCCTGATACAGGAAAGGATACTTTTGACCTTCTTGGCCAAGTCTTTTTAGAAAAAATATTCTGCAAATAATGGAGCCTAGGAAAGAGTTAACTAATATGAAAAACATGGTGCTACATGGTACTGAATGAAGGCATTCTTCCATTCCCTGTCTGCTTTCTGAGACTTGGGCAGTGTGGCTAGAGCATCTGCTGGTGAAGACTGACATACCTATAGAAGCCTTTTTGGTTGTTCTTGATGTCCTTGGCCAGATTTAATTCTATCAGAGCTTTAGTTTTCCTACCTGGATGCCGGGTTCCTTGCAAAATTTCTCTGTATTCATCTCAGGCTACCTGCCCTTGCTTACATCCTCTGAAGGTTCTCTTTTTGTCTTGGAGTTTTCCCAGGAGCTCCTTGTTCATCCATGCAGGTCCTTTGGGCATTTTTGCCTAACTTTTTGTTGCTGGGTATTGGAGGAGGTGATCCTTGAATACTAACCAGCTTTCTCGGGCCCCTCTTCCTTCTAGGGCTTTGTCCCATAACAGTCCACCAAGCACAAAGCTGAAGAGCTCAAAGCTGTCTCTTCTGAACTACCTCCAGTTTAGTGAGCTTGATGAGTTCTCTCCTCACTGCTCTAAGGATCTAGAGCTCCACCATTTCATGATGACTGCATCCATGGCTACCCTTGAGTTTCAAATCCTCTACCAACCCTGCCTTGTTGGAAAGACCAAGATCCATCATGGAATCACTCTTCCTTGGCTCCTCTGTCAGGGAGAAGGAAGTTACCATCCACATATTCCAGGAACCTCCTGGATTGCTTGTGTCCTGCTTTGTTGTGCCTCCAACAGATATCAGGGTTGTTGGGTAGCCTGTAGCAGACCCCCACTATAATGTCTCCTGTCCCTGTCCTGCCTTCTATCCTGACCCCTTTAATCCAGACTTGCTTCCTACTAGGGCAGCAGCAGCAGGCTTTAAGTTAAAAATGATACCAAATGGTTTATTTAGCTATCTGATACAAAGAGAGAATTCGTAGTGGAAACAAACAGGCAGCCTACAGCGACAACTTAAAGAAAAATTTTCTTTCAGACAACTGTCTGAAAGCACAGGCTTATCTCCACTAGCAAGCAACAGGAACAACTCTCATGGAATATTTTATTCAAGACCCCTCCTTTTGTTCTAAGTTTCCTGTGGTGAGCGGCAGATTGTGTTGCCACTGGTGACTGTGGTTTATACACAAAAGCAAAGTAAATTTGGAAAAGGAACCAGAATTTGTGCAGTGCTGCCTTTCCTTATGTTTGTTTTCACACAGCAATCCATCAATACAAAACAAAGCTTTAATGATACAGTGCATCGGTGGAGGCCCATGTCACAAGAATCTTTTAAGCTTCTTTTCCTCTAAAAATGAAAAAAAATGTCTTTTGAAGCACCATCTTTTTATCTTCTAGAAATGGCCTGTGAGAAAACACTTTATGGTAAAAGAGAGAAGTTGCTCAGCCAATGCTGGAACAGTTTCATTTCTTCATCCTCTGTCTTTCTAGTAGGTGATGTAGCATAGAAGGAGTAAGAACTGATAAGATTTTTTTACTTGCTCGATCTTTCAGTGTGTGGTCCTTCTCTGCAGGACGTAGGAATTGCTGGTGAGTAAAGGGAATTTAGTAAGAATATGCACAAGTTCCCTGTAGCTGAATTTCTGTGTGTGATGCCAGTTACAGACACACTTATTTGAGCAACTATTTTACTTGGTTATTCTAGAAAATACAGTACAGCAAGAAGAAAACAGTTTTCATCAGCAGAAGATTACTTCTCTTGTGGTAGGAACTAAAGCCACCAATGACATTAAAATACAGTAAGATATGCTTTTATATTTCTTTGCATGAGGCAAGAGGTCTGCTGGGGAATTCCCCCAAGGCACATCACGTCTTTGGCCAGGGGTGAGCACTTTTGATCCTGAAGACAGACCTGGTGGCTATATAAGCACTGAGTTGTGGGAGGACACTACAGCTTGCCCTTGAGCTCATGGTCCTCCGGTGGTCTATGTTGGGAGCTGGTTACACACTCCTTCCCACCATGAGCAAACAAGGAAAGAGAGGTGCTGAGGGTCCTGATGCACAGTCAGGTCTCAATAGAGGGTCAGTATGACGACAGGATTTCCCTCAAAGCTTGAAAGCTTCCAGATACGACATCCAGTGATACGAGTGAATATTTTTTATGACTATTTTGGTATAGAATATATTTTAAAGACTTTGTCTAATTCTGCCTTTTAATTTTAGATCTTTTGTTAATGCTGAAATAATAGGAAAAGCCTTTTGAAAACTCTGAGGCAGTGGTTTCCATTAGACTA
This sequence comes from Hypotaenidia okinawae, assembly GCA_027925045.1. Classification (NCBI taxonomy): domain Eukaryota; kingdom Metazoa; phylum Chordata; class Aves; order Gruiformes; family Rallidae; genus Hypotaenidia; species Hypotaenidia okinawae. The sequence goes on along the minus strand of BSDF01000002.1, from coordinate 112,290,752 downwards.
AGCTCTTGACAGGTACTAAGGAGCAAAGAGAAGAATGTCATTTTTATTTCCCCCTTGGCTTTTTTTTTAATATCTACATCTTGTTTGCAAAGCCTATTTCTTTCTCAATTCTTTTAAAATTTTTTGTACAAGAAACTTGCTGGAGGATTGGATGGGAAGGAGATGATAATTTCTGTAAGGGTAGTTCATTGCTGTGGGATCAGCTCAGCTTTAAGGATCTTCGGCTTATCTCATAAAAAAAACCAACCCCAAAAAAAACCAGAACAGCTAGTCAACAAAAAAAAAGAACAGGAAAAGAAATCTGACTTTTAAAATAAGGAGAAATAACTTAATCTGATGATAGAGGAAATAAATCAATAAAAGTAATTTTGTGTTATGTATGAAGGTTTTACTGTCCTAGCTTTCAACTTTCTGTCAGTTTTACAGTATTAATCCACTCATGTAATTTTAAACTGAACATATTTTTGTCCAGTCTTCCTCTTTCTTGGGGTAGTTTGTCAAATTTAGCTTTGAAATGCATCGTTCAATAAGGATAGGCTTTTTATCCCAGTGGCACTGGGCATATCACATGGCATAAAAGTACATGTTCAGGGGTCTAGTGAAACATGGAATGTGATGCTGGAACTGGAGACAAGGTGGATATCAGCTGAACAGCATTTGGGCTTTACAGGTGAAATGGTCATGGCAATGGCACTTTGATCTCTATACCCATTTCTTAGCTAAATGTCGTGGAAATTCAATCAAGTGGAAGTGAAGCAATGGAAAGTGTTTTCTTTTCTCATAAGGTATCTGCCACCCAAGATTTGGACTCCTGTCATCCAGCATATCTACAGGTGACTGTGCCTTAGATTAAAACCTTTCAAAAACTTCTGAAGAAAACAGAAAACAGAAGACAATAACTTCACAAGCTAGCTGGCTCAGTGCAGGTGTCAGTACACATACTCTTCAAATCTCAGCACTTGCTATCTGCCTTGCAATTACACTTGGCTAGTGGTGGTTGACTCAAAGTCAACACATAACCAATTATATCCCACTGTATTATATTGTGGTGGTTCTGTTCCCAGACGGGAGCTGAGCACCATGCAACATCTTGCTTGGGGCAGGGTGATAGGGGAAAAGGGAAAAAAACAAAGGATTGGGATAAGGATAGTTTACTGGGACAGCAGAGAGAGAAATAACAATAGCAGGACTTTTTTAGCAAAAATATGTGAAAATGGTAATACACAATGCAGTTTCTCACTGAACCACAGAACTCAGGCCACACAGCTGTGTCCAAAAAATGTGCTCCTGGAATTACCTCTCCCCTCCCCCTCAAGCTCCCCTTTATACTCACCATGACATAATTGGCATAGAATACCCTCTTTGGCCAGTTTGGGCCACCTGTCCCAGCTGTGTCCCGCTCCCCACTTCCTGGGTACCCCCAGGCCTTCTCATTAGCAGGGCAATATGAACAACTGAAAAGTCCTTGACTGCTTGGCAACAACTAAAACCATCAGTGCGTTATCAGCACTGCTCTCATCCTAACTCCCAAACACCATTACACCAACCACTAGTAAGAAAATTAAGTCTATTCTAGCCAAAACCAGAACATACTTCCAGAGTTTTGCCAGAGCAGCTGTGATTTGCCACATAGTGCTGCAACACACATTACAGAGTCCCAAGGACATAGATCACTACACCTGGGAAAACAAAATCCCCATATCCCTACAACCCCACATCACCTTCCTTCTCATTGCAATAACCTCTCTGCCTGGCTCATTGCCTGAGCATGTTTTTATAGGTTGATGAGAGCAATGGCTTTCCTTTGCCTGTGACCCATGGGCTACTTACCTTCAGCCTCTTGAGCTGTTGCAGGTCTTGCTGAAACAAGCCCTCTACTTGGGCAGCCACTGCACAGGGGACAGAACGAACCCCTTGCTCTACCTGTGGCTGCTTTACAAAGAGTGGTGGCCCAAGGATGCCCAGAGAGGAAACATGGGACCTGTCAAGCAGCCTGCTCAGCTCACACATTACAAAAAATGAGTGACAGACAGAAGACCCCATAACTGAAATGTGTTCTTCAAGGCTCTCTGGGGGTTAAATACATTTAGTACTTAAACTCCTTTTCTTGTACCATAAAATAATAGATTTTTTTTAAGAGCAGGAGTTTCCAATTCCAGACATTTCATGAACAAATCTGAAAGAGTGGGATTCGCCAGCCCAAACAGAGGGCACAGTTGACATTTGTCAGTAGATTCCCCAAAGGGAGTTCCTGGGAAAAGACAGAAGCAGTTTGAGTCTGCAAAGGAAGGAGTGTCAGATCTGTGGAAAGCAATCCTGTTGCTGCTTAAGAAACCAGGGGGGTTAGATCTCTTTTTTTAGCCGCTTATCAGGAAAAATAAATGAACTTAATGAGCATCATTGCTAGGTCTATTGGCACTCTCAAGCACTATCAAGATCCACCGAAGGCAAACAAAAGTACCTTTGACCCTCCCCCCGCCCCCTAGACTAACTAATTTGTGGAGAAGTGTTAAAACAAGTCCCATCCTCCTCCCCTGTGTCGTGCCACCTCCCTCCCGCCGCGGTCAGCTGCTCCTCCTCTCCTCCACCGCCCTCCTCCTCCCGCAGCCACCAGGTGGGGCAGCGAAGCTCCACTCCCCGCCGCGCCGGGAGCGCTCCGTCCCCCACCACCCACACCGGCAACCGGGGGGTCACTACAACCTCCTCCCACCCCTGCCACACCTCCCAGAGCCCACTAACAGGCAGGCAGGCAGGCAGCCGGGCTGCTAGAAACTTTCTTTGAAACAAAAGGAGGAGCAAACTGCCTCCGCCCTCCTGCAGACGCCGGGGGCTGGGATGCCCACAGCTGCTTCTTGTGTGGCCATTGGAAAAGGGGAAATCAGTGTAAACTCTCTGGAAGGGTGTCTTGGTGGAGCTGGTTCCTTGCTGGCATCTGGAAACTATCTGCCCTGCACCAGTGCCCTAACCTTCATCTGGGGAATTGTAGAATTATTTTTTTTTACAGCATCTTGAGAGTGCTGTTACAATTCTTGCATTTTCATAAGTAAATGTTAAAAAATAAATACAGCTTATCCTGCAGATATACTTGCAGCTAACCTATTCTATAAGGGTCAGAAGACATCACCATTTTTCAAATACCACAGTGTGAGAGGAAATATTAATTTAATCCTACCTGACCAGAATCACCAGCATGAGGAGCAAAGGGTAGGAAAAGAGGGAGAAAAAAACCAGTATCATATGAAAGTCTGCCTCATAAAGTGAGCAAACTCCTGCCCACATCATTTTGCAGTTTGTTTACTTGTGGCTTCATTAAAATTGCATGCAGATCCAATGACTAGATTTTGTTAATGGCCCACTGAGGGACAATCATTGCTGAAGCCTGAACACTGTGATCCATTTTCCCTAATTATTACTTTGTAATCGTTTCTAATTTGACAGCTCCCGCTGAACAAGGGTTCATTTATTTTGTTTCATTGTTTTGTATAAGGAAACATCAGATAAGCATAACAGCAGAGCATTAATAAGGAGACCCACTAATTTGAAACATACATTAATCGTATGTTAAGAGCACATAATAGCCTTCATTGGGGCTCCTGGAAAGATTTTTCATTGTAGAATCCCTTTAAAGGGTATAAATCACAGGTCTGCATTGCATGGTTAACAAGGAACAGGAAGAATATCTAATTTCTTGTGGCCTAAACATAAAGAAGGGATGGGGGCAAAGAAGTTAATTTTCCTTTATTTTATAACCTTTAAAAAGATGGAATAAAGATAGGCATATTTGCTCATGGTGAAGTTGCTACAAAATTTGCATAGTTATTAGGTATATATCAGTGGGCTTTGGGGAGATTAGTTGTTTTCCTCAGAAGAGGAACATCTGGGGTGGTCAGATGTTTGTAAAAATCCAGTGTAGTTCATTGCTTTTTAAAGGCTTTAACATCAAGTTAGGTATTTCCAAAGAAGCGATGTGAGAATGTACAGTTCAAAGGGTCAGCTAGCCCAGTATCCTGTTTGCTCAGTCAACTGTATCAATGTTTCTTTCATGAACTCATGGAGTTCTATCTTAAACGTATTAGGGTTTTTAATTTTGATCCTTTTTATTCCTGTAACTTAATTTTAGAAGGCTATTCCAAAACTCCATTTTATTGACCTGCCTCAAAATTTGTGTCATCAGGAAATTTCATTATCTCACTCTCCTACTTCCCATTAGACCCTTCCTTATTCATTGTATAATATCAGTAGTTCCCATCTGCAGTCTAAAAGTGTTTGCCATTTGTATATTTGTTTTCATGCCCCTGTCTCTGCTACTGCAATGACCATTAGATTTTTTTCATGGGGATTATCCCCCTTTATGAAAATGTGTTGGATTTCAAGCGAAAGAGCACTGATTGTTTTGATCTCATTTGGTAAGAAAGGTTTATTCCTTTCCCACATTTCACTTTGACTTTGTCTTTTTTTAGTGTGAATGACTGGAATTATAAATTCTTCTCCAGATGGAATTTTGTAGATGCTTTGCACAGTCGCATTAACACGTCTTTATCTCCCCTGAAAACTGATAAATCCTTGGATTACCATGGTTGGTTTTTTTCTGTCTGTTGCAACACATTGGTAGATTGTAGCTCTCCTAACAATGAAGTGGTTTGCCCAGACGTTTTTATAATTTTTAGCTCTCAGCTGATGATGAGTCATTTTGGAGCAGTGAGTTTTGCTATCTTTTTACTAAGGTATGATTTGCACAAATCCAAAACACAGCCCCATTCTAGCTGCTATGAAAAAAAAATTAACACTATCCCAGTCAAATCGGCACAGAATTTAAACAATTTCTGTCTTTCTAAGCCTCATGATCATTGAGTTATTCCCAAAAAATAATCTGATCTTTCTCAGATATTGGCAAAACCTCAAAATTTATGTCACCAGGAGGTTTGTTCACCTTACAGTGCTTAGTGTTAGTCAGTTCCTTACTCACTCTGTCATTTACCTATCTCCTGACTTCTCCAGTGTGGTATGTTTCAAATGTCTCACTGAAGTTCACACAGATTTGGTATATTGTGCCTGCTTAGTCTACACCATTTATTACTTTGTTTCATACAGATATCTAATCATAGAATCATAGAATGGTTTGGGTTGGAAGGGACCTCAAATACCATCTAGTTCCATCCCCCCTGCTTTGGGCAGGGACACAATCCCCTAGACCAGGTTGCCCAGAGCCCCATCCAACCTGGCCTTGAACACTGCCAGGGAGGGGGCAGCCACAGCTTCTCTGGGCACCCTGTGCCAGTGTCTCACCACCCTCATCATAAAAAAATATCTTCCTAATACACAATCTAAATCTACATCTACCCGCTTACAATTTAAACCCATTAGCCCTTGTCCTGTCACTACACACCTTTTAAAATAGCCCCTTTCCATCTTTTCCATAGGCCCCCTTTAGGTACTGGCAGGCTGCAATAAGGTCTCCCTGGAACCTTCTCCAGGCTGAACAAACTCAACTTTCTCTGCTTGACTTCTCCAGGTTGAACACTTTCTCTATATTCATCTCAGGCTACCTGCCCTTGCTTACATCCTCTGTAGCCTCTCTTTTTGTCTTGGAGTTTTCCCAGGAGTTACTTGTTCATCCATGCAGGCCTTTGGGCACTTTGCCTGACTTTTTTGTTGCCGGGATACATCACCCCGAGCTTGGAGGAGGTGATCCTTGAATACTAACCAGCTTTCTCAGGCCCCTCTTCCTTCTAGGGCTTTGTTCCACGACATTACACCAAGCAGAATACTGAAGGGCCCAAAATTGTCTCTTCTGAACTACCTCCAGCTTAGTGAGCTTGCTGTGTTCTCTCATTGATCTAAGGATCAGAACTCCACCATTTCATGGTGACTGCAGCCATGGCTGCCCTTGAGCTTCAAATCCACTACCAATCCCTCCTTGTTGGTAAGAAAAGACCAGGTTCCATCCAGCATGGAACCTCTCCTTTTTGGCTTCTCTATCAGGGAGACGGAAGTTACCATCCACGCATTCCAGGAACCTCCTGGATTGCTTGTGCCCTGCAAAGCTCCATAGACTCCAGCTCCTCATTGACACAGAGCGTGACACCTTATACCCCTTGCCTTCAATCCTATAGACCCTGTATCCTTCTGTTTAAACACTCCAGGCATAGAAACCATCCCAACACATCTCCATGATGTTAATAAGATCACAACCATGCAGGCATGCATAGGTCTCTAATTCCTCTTGTTTGTTCCTCATGCTATATGCATTTGTAATTGGTCTCATTTAGTCTGTTGAAGTTTCTCCTGTTTGCCCTTCTTCATATTATTCTTTCCTTTACAGTTTGGCTTAGAGTCCTGTGTAACACAAACATCAGACTAATGGGCTTGTGGTTGTCTGGCACATAGAATATTATTAAATATATCTACTTATTTTCTTATTCTCCTGTTGCGTAGCATTATTCCTTCCCATTGTTTCTAAGCCCATTTAGTGAACAATATCCATAAGCTATCAAATAAATACCTTGTATATGATGTCCTATCTTGAATGTGAGGTCTTTTTATTTTCTTCTTCTCTACAAAATATCATACAGTTGTCTATTTAATCGTATCCTGAAGGTGATCAGTCTGTACAACAACAGCTGATGAGTAGAACTGCTTGTGTCAACCTCTTCATAGATGATTTTGCACAGGTGGGAAGTTGAGTTGTTTGTTTGTCTCTCGAAGTGTTGACACACAGTCCTTAAAAATATTTTTCCTCTCCCAGGTGTTTCAGTTTCTCCATTTTGCCACCAGTGTTCCTTTGAAGGGCGTATAATAAAGGTCTCCTCATTTACCCTGTGTTACTGGTGGATCGGCTCTGATGTTGCAGACTCTCGCTTCATGTTCTGTGGATCTGCAGGGGATCTCTCTAGCATACATGGGTTGTTTTTACCAACTCAGAACTTTGGGTTTGAATTGAATCTAATGCTCACTACCTAAAAAAGGAAGGGGTCCCCTTATGACCACTACCAGCTCAGAGAAATCAAACAATCACAGAATGACTGGGTTGGAAAAGACCTTTAAGATCATTGAGTCCAACCATACCTGTCCTGTACTAAACCATATCCCTAAGTACCTTGTCTACCCGTCTTTTAAACACATCCAGGGATGGTGACTCAACCACCTCCCTGGGCAGCCTGTTCCACATCCCAACAACTCTTTCAGTGAAGAACTTTTTCTTAACATCTAATCTGAACCTGCCCTGGCACAGCTTTGTGCCATTTCCCCTTCTCCTGTCTCCTGTCACCTGGCTGAAGAGACCATTGCCTACCTCTCTACAACCTCCCTTCAGGTAGTTGTAGGTGGTGATAAGGTCTCCCCTCAGCCCCTCCTCTTCTCTAAGCTAAACATCCCCAGCTCCCTCAGCCGCTCCTCATACGATTTGCCCTCCAGCCCCTTCACCAGCCTGGTTGCTCTTCTCTGGACTCACTCGAGGACCTCAATGTCCTTCTTATGGTGAGGAGCCCAGAACTGGACACAGCACTCGAGGTGCAGCCTCACCAATGCTGAGTACAGGGGCACAATCACCTCCCTAGACCTATTTATCACACTGTTTTTGATACAAGCCAGGATGCCATTGACCTTCCTGGCCACCTGGGCATACTGCTGACTCATATTCAGTCAGCAGTCAACCAACACCCCCAAAAATGTGTGCAATGACCACTCCGGTGAGGGAAAGTTAAACAACAGCCTAAAAATAAAAGCTTGTCTTAGAGGGTACTGTATAATTCATGGCTTACAAGAACAGTCTGCTTAGACAAGAGGTATATTTTTGGCTTTTAACAAAAGTTGCTGTGGTAGATTCATTACACTCAGATCATATTGAAGGGTCACCATCTTTTGTAGACTGTGTTGATGCCTCCATGCAGTGGACACAGTATGTGCTGTGCTCAGATAGAGGAATAATAGCTGCAGTTATTTGCTGTAGGAAGGTAAAATTCCTCACTCTCTGTTTCCACTCTGAAAACTCCTCAATGACAGCATGATATCAAAATGTCAGGCTGTGGTTTCTCACTCCAGCTTCTCACCCCAAAGTCTCCAGCTTTGCTCTCACTAGCTGTGTCCTGCAGCATTACTAACATTCATGTTTCCTTTCTTCTGACTGGCACCATCCTTTCTGCTCTTCTATCCAGTGGCAAATCACATTTTAACTGAATTTGCTCATCAGATTCTTTTAACAAGCCTCTCACATCCTTCTTGCAACAGAAGAGTGTAAGGCAAGGGATCAATCCCTGTTTATCTTGGGATAGATATATCATAGTACAGCAGCTTGTGGGTAGCGAGGGGCACTGCATGGACAGCCAAGCCTCTAGAGAAGGCAAGGTGGTTACCTAAGAGAGGTCTGCTCTCTCAGGCCTGCATGCTGCATGAACTATACTAAGGAGGAGGAGAAGTTCATCACGCTCCACCACTCTCCTTCCTGGTGCCACTGTACATGTGTAGTGCAATTATGTTTGATGATCTCCTGCTAGCATTCATTTCCGTCTTCAGCCTGGTTGGTTGAGGTGGCAGCTCCATTGTGTTCTGTCAGGAGCGTCCTACTTAGCTGTAATAAACCATACTGAATAGTGCTTCCCTGACTACCTTCATATTTAAACATGACCCTTTTTTGGGTAATACATTCAAACACAGATCATTGATAATTGAGAAGAAAATTTTAGAGCACATTTTCTGTACTCCATTTAGATTTCTCTTCTGCTCTTTGCCTCACCACCTTTCTTGGCTAAGTACATTATTACCACAGGAGTAAGAATGTATGTCATAAATATTCTAATTACATTCTTGCCATTTGTTAGCTACAATTTCTCCTGTAAATAAAAAGTCCGATACTCACATTTGTTTTCTTTTTCTATGTATTTTTAGAGCAACTCTTGCCCTTCTTATGTCTAAGTGGTGACTCACTCTGATTTTCTGATTTATGTTGTTCTAACTTAGAGACACTTCCCTCCCTCCAATTCACACAAAAGAATTTCCTACTAATGTCATTTATTAACAGGGTATGAGACTAGAACATACTTTCAGATAATTTGAATACCCTTCCTTGATATTCTTTTTTGTTTCTGAATTTCTTAGTTCAAACCTCTTAAAGGGCATTCCAACTGAAGAGAGTGCTGAATTTGTAGGCCACCTGTCCACTAAACCAGGTATTTTGGGCTGCAAACATCATCTGTGTGTTTGAGTAATCCACTAATGAAAATGAGCGACCTCCACATGCAAATGAACTCAGGGGTCTAGGGATGGCCTCCCTGCTTTCTTTGTTCTGTTTTATATCCTAGACAGCTACTGCCATGTGTTGCTGTCTATAAAAACAAAGCTGGGCCCAGCCCAACAAATTCAGAAGCTGTCTGAAAATCTTTTTACGGTTTTCCATCTTGTTAGAAGCTCAATGTTAAAATTATCTCTGTTCCAAGAACCCTTGTGGTACATGTTTGTCTCTTTTCAAATAGAAAACTTGCATTTTTCAGTTACTGTTTATTAAAAATCTTGTTGGACCCAGATCTCCTGCAGTATCATAGTGTTTTGCAGTGCTTTGTTTCCAGTAGTTACCTTGTTAGATTGACCTGCATTACTTCCCTCATTAATTACTGCTGTTCTTAAAAACAGGCATAGCTTTCCATTTATGTTCATTTCTATTAAAGTCTTCAGTTTTGATTAAGAACCTGCAGCTCATTAAAAATTTTATGGCCTCTTGGGCAGTGTTAGTCTGAAAAATATCACATGAGAAGCACAATGGCTGGAGGAAAAGGAATATATTACATGAGAATCTTGACATCACTATTACAAGAACTTCACATTTACCTTCCAGAAGTAAATGAGAATGAAAAAAATCCAGTCCATAGAAACCCATTATGAAAAATAATCTAGGGGTGTATTTACACATTCTAGTATTTTATGGTTAATTTTTTCATTCCAGAAAGGGAAGATGAGAAAATTTTTAAAATAATTTCCACAGTAAAGATTTTCAGTGGTGTAAGAGGGTAATAACACGCTGCTGTGCTTAGGATTTGGGCTACAAAATAACTGCTTGCAAGCATCTCATATTTGAACATTACCCTAAAATGGAAGATGTTTGAGACCACAGTGTGTTTGGGCAAATTTTTAGATAGAAAATGTGACTTTCTAAGAAGTTTGTCCTACAAATATAAATTATGGCAAAGAAAACCCCCAGGCACAGGTGCCTGACAAGGGAATACTCTGGGTTCCTTCTCACACAGCTTCCTCTGTGTTGCCAGGAACCCCATAAGCAGCCTTTGAATCACAGCTATTTTGTTGTATTTCTTATTTTGCCTCAGTGGAAAAGTTACTTTCTCTTCTTTGATGGATGGCAAGAATATTTTATTTTTAAAACGTTGTGGGTTTGTTTGGTTTTTTGTGGGTTGTGGGGTGTTTTTTTGGTGGGGATTTTTTTTGTACTAAGTAAAGATATTCTTACAATCAAATCTTCATTTGTCAGAAATCAAATAATTGCTATTGACATCAAGGAAGCGATGTTGCCTCAACTTATACCATATATACTATATATAACTAATACCATATTAGACACCTTTTTGTTGATAAATTGTATTGAGGCTAGAAATACGGTGCTGAAGTAGATGGAAAATTATCCTTTAGCCTGTGTTTTGGTTTAAGCAAATATGTCCCTAGTTTTTTTTCTCATCTATGTCTGTAAAACCTCTTTCTAAAATCCTTTGGATCAGGAGAATTTTTAAGCTGTGTAGATTTCACATCCCTAACTCACTGGATGTCCTTTCATGTTTGGAAAGTTTTCTACTTGCTCATCGCCTCTTATGAAAGGATTTTCTCCTGTCCTGTGTGCTCAAGGCATAGAAAAGGCTTAAACACTCTCCTTTTAAAGATAACCTTTAATTTACTATCGGGCTTATATCATGCTGTCTTTTCCCTATCTCTTTTCTTATCATCTTATCACTTGTTTTCACTGCCTAGACTAAACTATATGTACTTCTTTTAATTTAAGATACTTACCTTCCCATTCAATAATGAAGTGCTATCTGTATACTATGGATAGACTTTGCAGCTGCTATTCATCCACACTGTGGGGATTTCTTCTTGACTTTAAATCTTAACTCTGCTTAGCAGTGTATTACCTGGGACAAATGTAAAATCCTCTTACTAAAGCAGTTGTATCATGATACCTACTGGCCTGATTTCATCAGGGCTAGAGTTAATATTCTTTTTACCAGCTAGTGTAGTGCTGTGTTTGGGATTTGAGATGAGAAGAATGTTGATAACACAAGGATGTTTTTACTTGCCAAGTGGTCAGGGATCGCTACAGCTTTTCATACTGCCCTGCTTATGAGGTGGGGGACAACCAGGAAGCTGGGAGGGGACACAGCCAGGTCAGCTGACCCAAACTGCCCAAATAAATATTCCATACCATATGATATCTCGTTCCTTTTATAATTGGGGGTGGGCTGAAGAGCAGCTGGGACCCTTGTGTGTCCCAGCAAGACAGCTGGGAGTCTTGCTCAGCATTGACTTTGGTGTGATGGCTGAACACCTGCCTGCTGATGGGAAGTGGTGAATAAATTCCTGGTTTTGCTTTGCTTCTGCAAAGCTTTGGGTTCTCATGCTGCATCAACTTGGGATGGAGAGGAACTGCACTGTTCATCACTTGTGTATATATTATTAAATTAGTAATTATTATCATACCACTACTACTACTACTATGACTACTACTACTCATTGTCATTACCATCATCATCATCATGTTCTACCTCCTTTTTTTGTGTGTCCTATTAAACTGTCTTTATCTCAACCCACAAGTTCTCTCACTTTCACTCCTCAGATTTTCTCCCCCATCCTACTGGAGTGAGTGAACAGCTGCATGGGGTTTGATTGTTGGCTGGAGCTAAATCATGACCCCCAGTAGGCCAGTTACTGTTTTAAGACAAGGAAACTAGTTTGATTTGATCAATATCTGATTAATCAGTAATCGGCCTTTTACAAAATTCTCAGTATTATCTTGTTTCTTCTAAACAGTTTTGGGGTCTTTTTCATTTCATCACTTAGACTCATCACTTAGACAAACCTCTTCAGAAGTTCCTGCCTCTTCCTTTTATCACCATACAAAGAAACAAAAGTATTAACCACAAACTAGTTGCTCTAGTTGCACTGCTGCTGCTGTTCATGTCTTTACCTTTCCTACAAACAGATCAAAAGCCATCTAATGCTTGAGAAATGTCTCTTACTAATGCTTTAAATGTGCTAAAGAGAGCATTTCATTGCAATAACTGCACATACATAGATGCCTGTAAATTGCTGTGCACTATATGTATATGTGTACTTTGAGCCTCTCTCTTGGTGGTTGTACTCAAGGTATGCTCTTGTACTCCGAGGTATGCCTACATTAAAAAATGAGTTCTGGTTTTGTCTCTCTGTCCTCTATCAGCTACCAAGTTGTGCAGTATGCTCAATTGCTCATGAAAAATCCAATTTTCAAATACCCAGAATAAAATTCCATTATAGTTATCCCAACTGGTCACATAAGAAACAAGCCACTCCATGAAAACCAAACCAAACCAAAATAATTATCTTAGATACATTTGCATTCCTTTCTATTACTACTTCTTTTTATTTTCTTTTGGTATAGATGTATTTTTTCCAGTAGAAAAAAACTTCGTACAACTTGAGAAGAAAAAAAGCTGCAAGATAGTTCTTACTGCTAATGTAGAAGAATACTTTAAAATATCATGGGAAAAGGTAAAGTTATTTTTGTTTTCCCCAGAAACATGTAACACAGACATAAGAACCTGTTAGATTTTAATCTTGATCCCTTCACATGTTGACTAGCTTTTCATATAATTATTGGACACACTTCGAATCAAATTGGTTACTGCTTCTAATACATGTTCTAAGTTCAACAATTGTTCTGAATCTTTTTTCAGATTTCTCATAGCAAAAAAAGTAATTGTATTTAAATACATTTTTAATGGAATTCTTAAAATGTTTCAGTTGTTCCAAGTATTTTCTTTTAAAAATAATTTAATGCTTATATTTTGCCCATTTTTTTAAGACTACTACATTAAAGCTTATTGTCATTATCTAATCAATGTTTGGAAAGAGCAGTTTATTATTGTCTTTAGAGAAATATAATATTTAGCTAACTACTAAAAAGGGAAAATTACAATTACCTCAAAATGAATATGTTTGAATTGTAAATAAATCACAAACAAAATCAACTCTTGCAAGGACTGGAGATATTTGAATACTCTGGTTTTCACAGTGCAGCTGTTTCAGCAACAAGAGAACTTTAACTAACTGTGGCCAGCAAATCTTTCTCCTCTTTAGCTTACACACAGAAAAGCAAAATGGATTCCAATGAAGAGTTTACTATAGTAGACACGCATGCACTCTTTCCCATCAAAATCTGACTTGTTCAGTGATGTTCTGGTTGTTTCCTACAGAATGACTCAGATTGAATGAGACACTTGCTGGTAAAGCGCCCACTCCATTCATTTTAAGAGCAAGAGACTGTAGTGAATGACTCGGGGGAAGAGAAATACAACCTTGTACTTAATGCTACTAAAGAACACTCCAGTGACAACTGAATTGTCTCCTGACCTCTTCCATAGAGTCACATTTTTCACAATATTTTTCCCCTCTTTTCTAGATGCCTGTGAAGCAGAGGTGCTGAAAACCTCCATAGGCTACTGGAAGAAGAGAGAAGTGGGAAAATTCCACTGAAAGTCCCTCTCTGCCCTGATATGTCTGGCATACCAGGTTTTCTGCCTCCATTTTAATTTTCATTCCCATTTGGAGACAAAGTAGATTTATAACTGTAAAATCTCCTCCAGACTTGGAAGTACACTAGGATCCTCTGTGCAGCTCTGATAGCAATCTTGTTTGGATATAGAACTTCTTTCAGGGAGTCAGATTTGATATTCTCAACGTTTGCTTGCTTTTAAATACATTTTAAATACATGGTCATACATAGTGCTTTAATAAATTTCTGGCTCTTCACAGTTTAAAGTTTTATCAGAACAGATTTTATACAGAGAATAAATAAATCCTGAGGATAAATATCTGGTCCTGTATATATATATATATATATATATATATATATATATATATATATATATATATATGGTTTCTCTCAGTGGGACGTCCCTTGAGAAATGCTCACAGATTGATCTGAAGCAATTTCAACTAGATGGCTTCTAAACTTTGAGTTCTCTAGCTTAAGGAGTACACCATAATATTATGAGACTGTGCAGAAGAGCTTAGCTCTGCTCAACAAAATAGCTAAACATCAGAACTGGATTTTTTTCACCAGTTCTGAAATAAAATATCTTCTGATGAAATATGAAAGACTGTTTAAAAATCCCCAAGTCATTTAGAATCAAAATTCTTTGGGTGTCTGGGAGTGAAGTGAGCATTTAATTTTATTTTTCAGTGAAACTCAGAAAACTTTAAAACCTGAAGAAAAGTATATTTTATGAATTTTTTTGTGTGTCTGTGTGTATGTGTAGGAATAATTCTAGCCTGCTCTCTTCAAAAGATGTGCAGAGAGAAGAGTAAATTTGAAGGATAACAGAGTTCCTTCCAAATGACTGAAAGAACCTTGCTGCTCAAATTTCTAGCAGTCAGCTTATGCCTGTGTTTTGATAGTTTTTAATTTTTAGAAGCAATCGGACAAAATTATCTTCTATGCTGTGGTTTCAGATTTCCTTGCCACTTAAGTGTTGCAGCTTTAGGTTTGCCCTCAAACCTTTTTTTATCTGACCGTGTTCCTTTGAAAAGGAAAGATAATACAGACCCTTGAAGGAAATAAACCACGCTGGCATGCTAGGGAACATGCTGCCCCCGTCATTCCATTTTGAGGAAAAAAATGGAAGGGGGAGGAAAATATTATCATAAATGTCCCGATTTATTTACCTATGTATCTGCCAGGGAAGCAGTGACACCGGGAAAGATTCAGAAAATAGGAAGAACTACCATTCACAGGGATTGTCAACAACACTTTGGGCACAGGGTAAATGGATTTAAAAAATCCATATTCCCAGGCTGTCTGTGCAGTCTAGCCCTGAAGTTCATTCAGGAAAGGCAATGGACTTTGTGTATGCAAGAACTGATTCCTGGGAGCACACAGCCCCACACCACTCTCCCCCTCCCCCCAAATTCAGTAACTATCTGAAAACGCTCATTTTTACATCCTATTTACCAAGAATGGCATGTACTTGGATGGGAAAATATTAATTTCAAAATACTAAGTGACAGTTCCCTTACTTTTTTAAAGGAAAAAGGGACCCTTTTGGTTGTGAAAGAATTTTCTCTATGAATATAGATATTGTTTCTGTCTTCTTTGAATACCAAACAATTAAAAGAAATCAAAACCTATATACATCATCTTTGTGTTTTACTGTAACTTCTGCGTAATTTTTCACATGGTGGTGTGTTCTGCCATGTCACATTTTCATAGTTTATGAAAATTACCTTATCTTTTCCCTGTGATGCAGAAGGCACTGTCAAAGAGAACATAAAAGCTTGCAAAGAGAAATGAATGCATGTATAAAAGTCAAGAGCCTGTTCCATGAGCAAATGTAAACACACCTAGTCCCTTTCAGAACCACCGTGCCTTTCCCCTCCTCTGAGAAGTTATCATGCCAAAGCACTGACGGATGATGATTCAAATTCAAAGCTGTGCACACCCTGGGTTTTCTTTTCAGCTCCCTGGGGCTCAGACAGCTCAAGAATGGGTGGGCTAACATTTTCAAAGGTTTGTAAAATACTCAGAAAAATACTAACCTTCAGATCCCAGCTGAGATTTCAACACAAAAAGAGTTGAGCAAGGTCATAAGAGCTGGTGCTTTTTTGTAATATTATCATTTTATATCCAACAGAGAGAAAAAAACTCAGTTGAACATAAAGCTGTGTATTTATCTGCATCTCTTTCTTCGTGCAGCGAGCTCTGCTCACTAAGAGAATGGGGAGACTGCAGGGGACACAGTTTTCTTTGAAAGTTCCTAAAGTCTCAAGTTTCTGCATGTATCTCAGCAACCCACCTTGCTAATTTTAAACGTTATTGCTTCATTTCCTTGTAAGCTAATAGAGAATTTAGACCTTGAATACTGCTGTCAGTTCTCCAGCCTCCACTGCGTCCGCCGTTCTGTCTTCTCCCCCCTTCCTCTTATATTTTTTCCGCCTCCTCTTTTTCCACCTCCTCATCCCTTGATTTCATCATTGCCAAATATTGCTTGTGAGCAATTGTTCAAGTCTTTAATGGTCATACAACTTCTTTAGTTTGTTATTGCTAGAGCATGAACAGACTGATAAGATCTTTCGGAGAATGGAACATTAAGTGCATATTTATTTTAATTTTTGAAAATACGTAATTTCAAAAGTACTTATTTCATAATCTACAGCTTTGCTGTTTGTGTTTAGTGAGCAACAGAATTACTTCAAAAAACAGAAAGTGGAAGTTGTTTTTTTCCAAGTGTTTCTTTTTCCTTTTCATCTCCTTATGCCTCTGCATTTTTTCTTCAAATTGTCTGTAGACTTAATTTCTCTGAGATCAGAAAAGTCCAGAAATTCGTGCACTTTGAGCAGAGCACCAAGACCACCAGTGATTTCCAGAACCATTAAGATAGATTGCAGCACATGTAAGAGACTTTTTGGGGTAGAGGAAAAAGAAATTTATTTGTTTAAAATTTACAATGGACTGTGTTCAGTTGTTTCTTATTTTTTGACTGGAAGAACATATGCATCACTGCCAAAGAGACAAGTGAAGCTTGTAGGAATTTAGCCCTTTCCTTTGAGCAGACATGTGAAGTTATACACCTTAAGCAAACTTTGAGTAACTGCAATGTATTTTCTTATATTTTCTTCAAGATTTCCTTGGCACACAGAGGGCAAAACTCAGATTTAAAAAAGTTTGCCTCAGAGTCTTTAACAGACATAATCAAAAGCAGTTTCTGGCAAAATGCACAATTTTAAAACTGCATTGACTTCCTACCAGACATAGTGAACTTTAGCCTTTCCATTGTCTTGCTTTATGGGAGGTATTAATTACGCTAAGAAGGTGCTGTTCCCAGAAGGATGAAATGAAGCCAGCATTTGTGGAGCAGAAGGAAATATGTCGATGCTTTTGTCACCATCATATTTTATAAACACAATAAGAAGAGTTTACATCTGGGTGGCTGCTCTGTTTTTATTTAATTTAAGCTAACACAGACACCTACTGTGTAACGTCATCCTTCCATCATCTTAGTCCAGTATTAAGAACCTAGCAATTAATACTGAGAAAAAGGGGAGCATTTTTAACCCATTACGTAAATTCATGGCGCACCAGCACCTTAAATACTGCACAGAGCTCTCCTCCCCTGCTTCAATAAATGTGCAGTAGTACTGGGAGGTGTTTAGAAGTGTGGCATGTATGGTAAGAGGTATGGGGTGACACCTGTGAAGAGTTAACAAAAAAGAACTTTTCCAGTCAGGAGCAAAGATGATAAAAAATGTAATGCATATTTATAAAATCTGTATCACGGAGAGTGACATGCAGAGCAAAACTGTTTACTGCCCCTCTCAGCATGAAAATGAGAGAGAATCACGTTCAGCTTGCAAGTGATAAATTCGAAACCAGCAGAAGGATGGGACCTGTGGCACAGCTCATAGGTAGGCTTGGGACTCTGCTGCACGATACAATGACATAAAATTTGTGCAGTTTCAAAAAGAGATCAGAGAAGTTCATGGAAACCAAAGCCTTTTTAGGTCACTCTACATAAAAAACCACATATGGCTCAGCCAAAAATTACTGAAAGCATGGAGAGTGTTCTGGGGAAGTGTTTTGTATTTTTGTTCATTGTTTATCAATATCAGCAGGGGCCAGTGGTCTTGTGCAGTATCTTGTTAATGTTTTGTGGCTCCTTTACATTTGTATCATTTCACAGGTTTTCCCTGCTCTGCTTTTGTAGGTTGATATTTTCTCAGTGTTCAGTCTTCCTGCTGAGAGTAAAAAAACATATATATACATCTTCTGTTAGTTCCTTCTTCTGTTCTGGTTGGAATTAACTTTATGTCAGTGTTTGAAGTTCAGTTGGATTAAGTTGTTTGGCTTAGTAATTTTTTTACTTGAAAGATCACAATGCACATTAAGACAATATGCTAAATTTCACCACACTTCTATTATGGGTGAAAGATAGCCAATTAAAATATTTAAAATAAGATTAATAATAATAATAATATTTAAAATTATTTTTTAAATGTACATGTTTGTTTTCAGAAAGTATTTGGAGAGAATAACTATAGAAAATATACAAAATTTTAATTCACAAGTTCTTATAAAGAAAATGAAAATAAATGATAAAAAATGTATTTTGTATAAAATGAAATACTTTTCTTTCAGCAAAACATGAATTTATTTTATTTTTTTCAACAACATAGCAGTAAATTCAGTTTTCCCTATGGTTCTCTATCTTTACCAGAACAGACAATTTAAGATATGAAATTCCATTGATTAAATGAATATAAACAAGATTTCTTTTTCCATAACTGGCATTTCCCTCTACCACAGAAAACTGCCAACAAACTCCATTGTGTTTTCTTGCTGTGTATGCCATTCCTGAAGCAGCATTTATTTTAATTTAGAATGATTCCAATAATTCAATGAATATCAACATTACATTGATTTCTCATCAAATTATTTAAAGCTAACCAAGTCTTCTGAGCATTCAGGATTCTTTCAAGGGATAGCAAGGAGATGATGATGCCTGGGACTACGTACATCCACATTTCAAACTAAGGATCTACACTTGGCATAACATTATGTTTGCTGTATAATATGTCAGTTGACCTCAACTCAACAAGGTAATACTCAAGAACATGGTATTAGAGAACATAAGTTAAGCCTCATGTATAAGCTTTAACTTGTAACCTTTATTTCTCAGACATCTTTTCTCAAAAATAGGGAAAAATTAGTTTTGCGTATTTTTTTTTAATTGAGTCAGGAAAAAAAATGCTTTAGAAAAGCTTCTTGATTTTTTTGAGGCTTGGCTTTTCTTTAAAAAATTCTAAAGACTAAGAGCAGTAGAATAAAATTTTAATAAGTTTCACCCTTGTGATCCCTTCCTACAAAAATAGAATTGCCTGCAAAAATAACAGCATATCTAAAGAAGAACTTATACTTAGGTTATGGGTACCTGGAAAGAAGAATTTACAGTAGAAGTTCATTAACAGGATAAAATGTGTGTACGATAGGCTGGAAATAGGCTGTAATTATGGCTAGGGAAGATGACTTATGGGTAGGCTCTGCTTAGAACTCTGATTATTTCTGGCTCAATTTTTGTTTTCAGTCCCAAATGGGCAGACTCAAAACAAATGTGTCAATTAGATGCTTAGACAAAAACTCAGCTTTGTCCTTATGCAAACTTCTGCACTAACTTTGTAAGTAGAAAGAAAATTCAAACTGCACTGAACCTCTCCTTGCATTAGAAGAAGGAGAAGACAGATATATGAAGAGTACCTAGCTGTGCTCCCTGGCTTCAGAACTCTTACTGAGCTGGTTCATGAAAAATTTCTTTCAGCTTCCCAATCTCTTTATGAATATGAGATTGAGTCTTATATGTTTTTACGTCTAGCTTGAAAACATATACTATGAAAAACATAACATGAAATAACATTGCATGTGATCTAAGCTTTGGATCCTTTGTTTTACGTGGACTGCACACTGCCTCTTCTTTTATTGTATTTTCCTTTTAGTCACAGTATTTTTAATAACTCATTCAAACATATGTGCGTTCTATTTTTGGAAATGGGCAGCTGGATTATCTAGCGGTGTCTATTGCTTAATATTCAAGAAATTATAAATAGTGATTAATTTGGTCTGGTATCTAAAAAAAGATTAAAGTACAAAGCATTAACATTAACATGATATTAATTTTTTTAATGGCTGTTTGCAATAATAGAGAATGTATCACAGGACAATAAATTTGAAGGGGGATTGAGAAACATCTATCTGTCAGATCACAGCTCACTTTCATATAGGAGAAAGAAAGGGAGGGAGGGAGGAAGGAAGGAAGGAGGGAAGGAAGGAAGAAAGCAAGCAAGCAAAGAAGGAAGGAAGGAAGGAAATATATCTATATGAAAGAAATCCCCTATTGTCATAGGTCATATGGGGTCTGAAATATTAATGAAAGAGAAGGAATCTTAGAAGAACAGTCTACCCACCCATTCCTGTGGATCTACCCCATCATTATGATTGTGCATACGTCAGGGGCTTATGAAGCTTTGACAGCATTTTACAGGGGATTGCTATGAATGTTTAGTGCAACTACTATTGGCTGTGAGGTGACCTTTAAACATGTGGACTTAATAACTTTGTTATTGGTAACAAATGCTGTTTGCTGTGTGTTATCACATACTTTCTTAACTGTTGTTTTAACATCTACAGGTTACTTACTAACAGATTATAAATTCTTCATGAACGGTGGAAGAACAGGCCTTCAGGTAAATGTTCAGCTATGGAAGAATGAGAGGGAAATGAAATCAACCAACCTTCAGGAGGAGGTCAACATCATTGTTACCCCAGTATGGGACACAGCCCTCAGTTAGTCGTGGAGGGCGGATTTATTCCCACTCCTCTGCACAAGGGGTTCATGCACTGACTAAAGAGCTTGGTGTCATCACTGTAGTCTTACGCACCACAAACTCATTATCGTAGTTTTGCCCTGGCAGAGAGCTGAGCACCACACAGCCACTTGTTCCTTAAGAGGGATTTGGGGGGAGTTGAGGGAGGGGGAAAGGGAAGGAGAAGAAAACCCAAGGAACCAAAACCTCAAGGGTTGGGATAAGGATAGTTTACTGGGATAGCAGAAATATAGATATAATAATAGGACTTTATAGCAAAATATATAGAACTGGTGATACACAATGCAGTTTCTCACCGAACCACACAAAATCAGGCTGTACAGCTCAGAGCTGTACTGAAACCGGATGGTCCACAAAACCGGGCATCCCAGAGCTGAGTGCTCCTCCCCCCACCAGTCCCCCTTTTATGCTGAGCATGACATAATTGGTATGGAATACCCTCTTTGGCCAGTTTGGGTCACCTGTCCTGCCTGTGTCCCCTCCCTTCTTGTTAGTGGGAAAATATGAACAACTGAAAAGTCCTTGATTGCTTGGCAACAATTAGAAACATCAGGGTGTTATCAACACTGCTCTCATCCTAACTCCCAAACATGGCATTCCATCCACTACTAGAAAAGAAATTAACTCTATCTTAACCAAAACTACTATGTGGCAGACTCCTGTTATCAGGGAATACACACCCCTGCAGACCCATCTCCTCTCACAGTTCTCCTAATCTCTACTGAACAAAAAAATAATTTCTGCTGTTAAAATGGGTTGGAAGCTTATCTTACCACATATATTTAAATGAAAATATTACGACATTTGGGAAGTTATTATTGGTAAAATAATTACTGCAGACACATACTTGCTTACAACTCTGGAAGTTATTTCTGAGATGTGTTTATTTTCATTGATAGACAAGAAGGAAGAAACTTCTTTAGAAGATCAGATGCAATTCTAGGGTATTTTTTTCTTTTCAGTTGCTTTTTTTCTCTAAATTATCTTATCTTCCTGAATCCCATGGTCATGTGAGTTATTGTTACGATGGGTCATGTCAGCAACATCCTTTATTTTAGCTTTTTAAAAAGTCTTGTTACCGTGGCAACTGCCATATCACCTCCTTGAAATAACATGCACAATATAGAATTTGATCTTCTGCACTGTAGAATATTCAAGGGAAGATGTTCAGTGTTAAGCACTTCCCCCCCCCCAAAAAAATTTTAATGAGATTTGACTGATATTTTTAATGATTTGTCTATCTGCTTTTCCATTTCAAATAGTTGTATAAAGAAAACAAATGAGTGCATCAGAGTGTACATCTGTCCCTACTGACCCCTTCAGTTAGTGACAGAAATGACAATACACATTATTTTCCATACGGATATTATAAAAGATATATCAATGATTTGTTTCAGTCATTGCATTCCACTTACTCCATTTCCCTCAAATAGCTCAGACAATAGAGTCATTAAGCTAAGGCAGACAGAAAGGTTTTCCCTCAGCTCACATTTATCTGAATTGTTTTATTCAAAAATCCATACATTTTTAAGACCAGAAACAACCATTGTGATGTATCTTGTCTGGAGTTTTGCACTGCACAAATCACAGAATTCCACACAGCAAGCCACAAATTTTGTGCTGAACTTTGAGGAATGGATCCTTGCTAACCACCTTTGCACAGCAAATGCAAGCAATCATCCAGGCTGCAATCAGCTTTTATTTCTACCAGGGGGAAGGCAAAATATGTATCCCATATTTTGTGTGTTTTCCTTGTCCTGGACCTTCTCAGGCCTGGCCTTTGAAGCAATTTATTGTGTCATGATTATGAGTTTCAGCTTCTAAGGGGCACATAAGCTTTCTGGCTTCTTAAGTGTCCTGGGGATTAGAGGCTGGCAATGCCTCAAAAACAACAACAACAACAACAACAACAACAGTAACAACAACCAATAAAATTGGTTTGTTGTTAAAAAAAAAAAAAAAATCAATAAATAAAATGAAATGTCAAGCAAAGTACTTTGTTTAGTCATACTTCTTTGTCCCATCCATGTTCCTAGAGATGCCAGTGGTGTAACCCCTCCCTCCCTGATCACACTCTCCCAGTTCTTTACCCAACTCTGTTTGCCCTTAAACCTCATTGACTTCCTATCAGTCATTAAGCTGCCAGTTATGTCTTTCAAAATTTCTGCAGACTCTACAAGCCATCTACAAATTAACCTACTAAGCAAGAGCTGGTAATTTTAAACTAGTAAGGTTTATCAAGACAATAGAGACATATTTCTCTAGCTGTATATAATCGTTTTCTTTTTAGCTGTGTCAGAAAGCTGGCAACAATATTTGCCAAGCCTGCATAAAGTAATGAACACTTTAATGCAAATGATTGTGGTCAGATTTCAAATATGAGATTTCTTTAGCAGAGCAAATATTAGAAAAAAATTTCAGTGAAAACTTTTCCTGATTTTTCTTTGAAAAGTGAAAGTCCAATAATTTTTCTGGGAACTCTTTTGGAATGTTTCTTCCTATCTATGAGATATTCTTTTCCTCCATCTCATTTTTACTGAAGAATTTTGAAAAGAAATGGGATTTTTTACAACAAATGTGCTTTATTAGTATTATTTGCATGCATCACACAAAAAAAATTGGCCTTGAATCTTTTTCTTCTGATAGGTAGCATAAATCTGCTGAATTCAGTGAAGCTACACAGTCAGAGATCTGAGGTAAATGAGAAGAAATCCAGCTGTTTCTATTATATTTGAGAACAAGGTGCATTTTTTAAAACATTATTTCGATAGATTTGAATAGTTTTTATTTATTATGGAAGAGAATTAAAAAAACCAATCTTCCTGTTGCTTCACACCTGTGTTTCCTGACTGAAGCAACTAAGGTTAATCTCGAACATATATTTCAGACTGTATTTTCTGGGCTGCATATATAGTTATGGCAATTTTGTGAAGACTTGTACTGTATAAAAAAGCAAAACATGGCACTTGTTAATTCATAAGAGTACCAATTGACCTTTCCACTTGTTTCAAACAACAAAACAAGAGAGAGAAAACACATTGTGCTGCAAACTTGGGAGGAAACAAACAAATCCCTAATAAAGGAAGATATTGAAACAAGACAAGTCACATTGCATCTCCTCTCCAGATTCTTGAAGAAGATATCACATGCCTGACATTATAAACTGTCTCTGAACTTCCCAGGAGGTAAGACTGTTTTTGTATTAAAAAGTGAAAAATACAGCCTGAGATTATCCAGGTTTGCAAAGTTTTCATTTCAGGAATCTCTTCTCAGGAATAGGGACCATACATTGACGACCTAAAATGCCTCTAGTTTCAGACTACACAAAAATGAACAGACCTTAAATTGACTGCTATAATCACAAAAGAAGATCACGCTCATAAAGTTTTTACTTTACCAGTTGTCCAAAAATGGAAATTTTTTTTTTATAAATACAGAATAGAGAATATAGATCAGCACCCTGCAGCCCTTCTCCTCGGGGCTGCTTTCCACCCATTCCCAGCTCAGCCTGTAGTTGTGCTTGGGACAGTGCTGACCCACTTGCAGGACCCTGCCCTTGGACTTGCTGAACTTCATGCAGTTTAAATGGACCCATGTCTTCAGCCTGTGAAGGTCCTCCTGGTTTATCCCTGGCCCTGCCAGCCCTTCCCAGCCTGGACAACAAGGCAGTGGGACTGGCAGCAGGACCAGCAACAGGACCAGTAGCAGATAGAGTTTCAGTCCTGCCAAAGGAAGACACTGGCCTTCGAACCACCCTCACTACCACCCAAGGCACATGCGAGCTGGCCTAATGCTGCACTGCCTGTCTGCACCTCAAGGCTGGAGCTGAGTCCAGACATAAGCAGCAAACCCTGGGTGCACGCTGTGAAGCAGTGGCTGGAGGTGAAGTTGTAAAAGGTCCCCATGGCAGTGCAGCAGTGCTTGGAATCACAGAATCACAGACAGTTTTGGGGTGGGAGGGACCTCAAAAATCATCTAGTTCCAAGCCCCCTTCTATGGACAGTGATGCTCTCCACTAGACCAGGTTGCCCAAAACCCCATCCAACCCGGCCTTGAACACTGCCAGGGAGGAGGCAGCCACTATCTCTCTGGTGCAACCTGTGTCAGTGCTTCTACCACACTCACAGTAAAAAATTTCTTCCTAACAGCTAATCTAAATGTACCCTCTTTCAGCTTAAACACCCTAGTCCTCTCACTATACTCCCTGATGAACAGTCCTTCTCCCACTTTCCTGTAGGACCCCTTTAAGCATGGGGGTTTCAGTCAGTTCCTCACAAATCGCTTTCCTCCTTAACAGAGGGGCATTCCTCACACTCTTCCTCTGCTCCAGCATGGGATCCCACCCACCATCCACAGTCTTCCATAAAATTCTCCAACATGAGGCCTTTCCTATGAGGCTTCAGGTGCTCACCAACTGCCCCAGTGGGGATCCTTTCCATGGAGTGCCCAGAAAAAGGCCAGACTGCTCCAGCCTGGTCCTCCACAGAGTCACAAGTCCCCCCAGCAAGCTTGCTCTGGAGTGGGTCTCTTCCTCTATGGGCTGCAGGTCCGGCCAGGACATTGCTCCAACGGAGGCTTCTCACGGGGTCACAGCGTCTTTCAGGTGTCTCCACCTGCTCCAGTGTGGGGTCCTCCACAGGCTGTAGATGGGATCTCTGCTCCCTGTCATCTTCCATGGGCTGCAGGGGACAACCTGCTCCACCATGGTCTTCTTCACAGGCTGCAGGGGAATCTTTCTCTCTGGCACCTGGAATGACTCCCCCTGCCCTTATTCATTGATCTTGGCATCTACAGAGTTTCTTGGGGCGGGGGGTGGGGTGGTGTGTGTGTGTTGTTTCTATGTGGAAGAATGCATTATTTTAATTTAAAACTTGTTTTCTACTTTTCTGGAGATACTGTGTTTTGAAATCACATTTGTGTTTCCAAAATGATAAATTTTAAACACACTTTTTCTGGAGCTGGATTTTTGTAAGTCCTGTGTGCCTGCTCCTGGCATCTCCCCCATGCAAACTATCGAAAGCATGGCAACAGTCCACTCATTGAATTTTCTTGGAATGCAAATTTCACATCATCTATGAGGTCCTTGCATGTACCTCTGAAGAAAATACATGGTTAGGATCATGAATTGTATTTATCAGTACCTGTCCATAAAGGGTGTGAGTCTGATGTGTGGCAGAGGGTGGCCTTCTTATTGAGTCATGATGTTCAGGAAGGATCCCCTTGCTTCCTAAACTCCTTATAGAGGAGCATAGATGAGGCTAGGTCCGGTCTTAGTCCCAGACCTGGTCAATGAATTATGTCTAAAGGACTATATATATAACCACATATCAGGGATGTTTGCCTGTCAGAGCCCCATAAAGGGCTTTCACTGAGACAGTTTGGCAAAGCTGAAACAGAAAGTTTATTAAAGCAACAGATATAAACTGTTCAGAATTGCTGATGATAAATGCACTTACTGCAACCTTGCTAATATATGACTATTATAATTAAAATGCTAGCAAAAATCACAGGTTTTTTATCAAGAAAGCGTCCCTATTTTGGGTGGAAGAGAAGTGCAGCCTGTTGGCTCCCTCCTTCGGGTCTTCAATGTCTTCTGTCCTCCTACAGATGTACCTTCCTCAATATCATCTATACCTCAATCTTATTGTCCCCTGCCTGGGGTCATTTGGGTGGAGGGTCAAGTCCTATAGTCATGTATATTTAGCATTGCCAACTTTAATATTCGTTTCACAGATAATGAAGAAAAAAAGAAAAAAAGGGCTTGATAGATGATTGGACTTGGTCTTGACGGTCATCTGAAACCATTCTATGGAAAGGTCCTGCTCTTGGCACTGTGGCCTTCAAGATTCTGTGTAGAAACTGTCTATCTGTTTATTCTAGACTAGGAAGTGAGAAGGCATTTAGCCATGACGTGTATGTCTGTCCTGGTGGGCATTCCAACATGGAATTTAACCAAGACAGTAGGCTGCATGTTAAGCTGTTGTGGTTTAGCTCCAGCTGGCAGCTGAGCACCATTCACTCACTCTTTCCCCAGTGGGATGGGGAGGAGAAAGGAGAGACAAAGGCAAACCTAATGGGTTTGGGATAAGGACAGTTTACTGGGACAGCAAAGGTAGAGGGAAATAACAACAACAGGATTTGTAACAGAATATACATAGTGATGATAGCACAAGGCACTTTAGTGATATGACTACTGACCAGTGCCCTGAGAAAAATCCTTTCTTGACTGTCCTTTCAACAAGATGAAAGGTGAATGTCTCCTAGCTGGCCAAATACTGATCATGCATGGTTATGCTTATGATAGTTACACAGCAAAAGAAAGCAGCATCATTCAGGAGAGATGAGTACTTAACATGATCCAGTACCTGGGTTTAAAATTTGTCGTGTCTCTGTTTCTGCCTTAGGTCTAGTTAATTTTGAAATCTATTGTGCCATTTTCTGGAGAATAACAAACTAAATAATACCAGATCTGTCAGATCTCCTCAGGTGTGAATACTGTAATAAAAGGTAACCTTTTTAAAATCAAATAAATAAAAAAAATTATGCATTCATAGAAGAAACATGTAACTATAGAGATAAAATAGCACAAAGCATTACATAAAGTGCAAATTGTCAAAATATATTTCATAATAACCTTATTATTTCATAATAACCTTAGCAGCTGCAGTCCTTTTTAATTTACTGTTTAAAACAGACTTTATTCTAAGTAGGGAAAAAAATATTTTTCTCATTAACATTAAAAATTAGTAAAATAAGACATTTGGATATTTCCTGCACATTCTTGCATGAGCATCAGAAATAACTATCAAAAGCAGGAACCATGAAAAGCAGGAAGAGATTAAGGAGCCTGAAATATCTGTCCCTGTTTCTTTGTCACAGCTACCACAGTTTTACATGTATTACATACATTTTGCTTTGGAGCCTGGATGGCCCAATTAAACATAATCACTTTTGTATTCTTGAGCTTTCTGAGTTCTGCAGACACAGAAGTCCTGAGGAAAGAGGTTTTACAAAGCCTTGTAAGGAAAGGAAGGAAAAAGAGCCCATGAAGGATAAGTTCTGCCCTCTGTCTTCACAATCAATATTACTTTACTTACCAAATTTTCAAAACAAAACTGATTTCAATATTAGCTCATTATTAGGAAAAAAGAAACTAAATTAACCTGTCCATGCCTAACATGAAATCTGTGCATTAAAAAAAAAAGAATCAAAGAGATGAAGTGTTATCATATTGCTAAAATTTCTCATTTTTATTTTTTTCATATGCATCTTGTTTTTTGTTTAGGAAACTTCAAGAATTTCATGGGCAGTTATTAATACAATGCTTATGATTTAGACTTTTATATAGCAAGCTGAGATGTGGGGGATGAAAATAACTGTTCCATATCCTAACTGGCAGCCATTGACAGCTTTGGAGTAAAGATTTCAATAATCCTGCCTCCCCAACAATTATTAAAATAGTTTTCTTTTTATATAATTTGCATTCATTTGAAGAGTGACTTGCTGGGTGGCTATGATCAAATCTAAATGACAAATAAATTGTCATTTTTAGTCTGCGAGATCACAAAGTTAATCTACATCAGGTATCTAAAGGGCTGATGCAATTATATCCATTGCATAATCTAGGAAAAACCTCTGGATTTAGCTTGTCTCTGAGTGTAGATGTTTCTGGCTTATGCTTTTAATGCCAGGTACTCAGTTCCTGATGAGATCCTGTGGCAGGCATTTGAAATTCCCAGGACCATTTCCAATGTAGCTAGAGGAATCCCATTTTGGGGTCATGAATATAGGCTCTCTCTGAAGTGGAGCCTTGGTGTGGTTGCTTAGGAACCAGACAAAGGGATTCAAGGGAGAAAGCAGGTGTAATGGTAATGAATGAAAATATAATCTGTGGCAACATCTGACTCACATAGGTACCTGGAATAGGCTTTGTGCCTGTATAGTTGATAAAATTATATTTTCATTTCCGTCAATTCATTCTTTTTAGAAGACTCTTAACTCCCTTAATTATCATTAGCTGTAAATTATGCCTCTATTCCCAAAATCTGGTCAGAGTTTGTATGTATTATCTGAGGGAACCAGAAATTAAGAAATACTTTCTGAGAAAAAACTCTCCTAACAAGCTAATGAAAATTGAAGCTTTGTTTGTAACTTTGTTTATAGAGCAGCACTTGGGCAGCATTTGTCTTGGGATCTCTGATTACAGTCAGGTACGGTAGATTAAGGTTGATGATGATCTCAGAATCACATAAATAAACTTCTGGCATATTTGCTGCACCAAGCTATCCACGTCTGGAAGATGCTTGTGATTCAGCTCTTTGTTGCCTCCCCAGTGAATGAACCAGCTGTGTGGCAGACATCAACATATGGTGATACAGCATATCAGCATCAGCTGAAGATACCTGAGACCTTTAGATCTACATACAAATAGGCTGGTGATGCAATGTGCTGTTGACTAAGTGTATAATAGATGTAACGGGCTCAGCCCAGGAAAAGAAAGTGGATGCTGGTGGGCTGCTGAGCTGCCATCTGCCTGTACGACCCAGCTGCACTGGTTCATCCGCTTACCCACTAAAACCGGTGCTCCAAGCACATCTTCACTTTGGAGATGTCCTTCTTATGGGGAACCTCTGCAAGGCCAAAAACTGAAATAAAGGCCACAGCTACAACTGTCACTGCATGCAGGGGCACCTGTGAGTGTGCCCGGTATCGAGGCTCCATGTTTCCTGTGGCACTGTTAGGACACTGCTCTCCATTCAGCAAAAATAACTTGGCTCTGAAGCTAACTGTCTCTCTGATTCTTATACAGAACAGAACCACACTCTTCCACCAGTGTAAGATCAGCACGCTTCAACTGCTCCATGTTGAATGTCCTTTCATATACACAGAGCTGTATGAAAGGAAATAGCCATTTCTGCTCTAGGCCCAGACAACTCACTTTCCCCTCACCAGAAACCTCTGCTCTGTGAGCCACTGTGCAGTTTAGGTTTACCTCTCCCACCCCCACTCCCCACCCCAAATGTATAAGGATTTTGAGAACAGAAAACTTTGTTTCCTCACAGTAAGTGCAACACTGACCATATCACAGAATCACAGAGTGGCAGAGGTTGGAAGGGATGTCTGGAGGTCATCTGGTCCAAAACCCTGCTCAAACAGGACCACTTCCAGCAGATTGCCCAGGACCATGGCCAGATGGCTTCTGAATACCTCCAAGGATGGAAACTACACAACCTCTTTGGGCTCTGTGTCATTGCTCGGTCATCCTCTCTGTGAAAAACTGTTTCCTGCTGTTTAGAGGGAACAAATTGACATATGAATTTATTTCAGGTGTTTTTATACATTGATGAGATCTGCCCTGAACCTGCTCTTCTTCAGGTTGAGCTGTCCCAGCTTTCTCAGCCTTTCCTCATATGTCAGATGCTTCGTTCCTTCAATCACTTTCACTGGATTCTCTCCAGTGTGTTCATGCCTCTCTCTCACTAGGGAGCCCAGAACTGGACCCAGTAGTCCAGGTGTGCCCTCACCAGTGCTGAGTAGTGGGGAAGGATCACCTCCATCAGCCTGCTGATAACACTCTTCCTGATGTAGCCCAGGATTAGTCTTCTCTGCACATTGCTGGCTTATGTCGAACCTGGTGTTCACAGGACTCCCAGGTCCTTGTCTGCCATGTTATTTTCCATCCAAGAGGCCCCTGGCATGTATTGTTACTTGGAACTGTTTCTATCTAGGTATAGGACTTGCACTTTTCTTCCTGAACTCCCTTTATATTAGTGACAACTCAGCATATTGTAACATACATTACCATTGTATTGGTAACAAAGAACAGGTTGTTTACATGATTGTAAATAATTTAATAAATTCATTATAATATGGATGATTGCATTATACATTAATTCATACATATTATTATTCATTAGTGAGATTGTTAAAAGAATTCAGAAGATAACAAATGTGCACACAGCCTCAGTCCCAGATGGGTGATGACATAGGTTTCTGCTACTAGCTTTTCAATGTGTTGTCACAGGTTATGTGGAAAAATAGACATTATATTTTCATTAATTAAAAAATAACGTAAAAAATAGGTTAATTATAAAACCAGTGCTCTTATTCACACAAGACTGCATATTAGTACTTTGGGAACCACTCCTACATGTGATAACAGCAGTAAGACCTGAGTCTAAAGCCACAAGCATCCAAAAAGTGCAGAAGGCTTTTTGTTTTTTATGTACCTGACTTACCCCGGTCATTAGGAGGCCAGATTTACACAATTTTCCTCCAAGTGAATCATCAGATGAGTTGTTTGAAGTTTTTATCATTAAGTGGGGTTTTGCTTTCACCGTCTACTTAAAATATTCCTTCTTCATTCTGTCAGGTAGAGGAGGCAGAAAGACCTGCCAGGAGTAGGACTGTGACCTAGGTCTCGTCAACTGGGCACACAGGTGATCATCTGCTTGGTCATCTGTAAAGAGAAGAACACTGATAGCCATCCTGAGGTACCTGAGGTGGCCATTTGGACCTTATCAAGAGGAAAAACTGAATAGCTAAGTGAAACCAGAAGCCAAATGACCAAGTGGAGAAATTCCTTACTCCCTGGGCTCTGTACACATTTGGAGAACTGGATGTTAACAACATGGATGTAAACCCAAAGAATCCTTTCACATCAGCCAACACTCTGCAAGATGTTTTTGCAATGGACATACTTGGGTCCTCTCCAGAAGAAAATGGGAGAGCTGGTTGTCTGGTATATGCAGAAGGCTCAGTGAGGTACTCAATTAATTTTTTGTGTCAGTCTTTACCAGCATGTGCTCTAGTCTCACCACCCAAGTCACAGAAGGCAAAGACAGGGACTGGGAGAATGAAGAACTGCCCACTACAGGAGACAATCAAGCTTGATACTGTCTAAGGACCCTGGAGCTGCACAAATTATAGAATCATAGAATTATAGACCTGATATGATACATCTGCAGGTTGTGAGGAAACTCTCTCATAAAGTTGATAAGTCACTCCATCATATTTGAGAAGTGATGGCAGGTGAAGTTCCCACTGAATAGAAAATGGGACAATATAGTTCACGTTTTTAAAAAGGGAAAAAAGGAAGACCCAGGGAATTACAAGCCGATCAGTCTCACTTCTCTGCCTGACAAGATCATGGAGCAGAACCTCCTGGAAACTATACTCAGGAAAAAAATAAGATGATTTGTGACAGCCAACATAGTTTCCCTTTGGGCAAATCACAACTGATAAATGGCCTTCTACAATGGGGCTACAGTGTTGGTGGATAAGGAAAGAGCAACTGATGTCATAAATCTGAACTTGTGCAAAGCATTTGTCACTGTCCCACACAGCATCCTTGTCTCTAAATTGGAGAGACATGAATTTGATGGATGGACAAAGGCTGGATAAGCAATTAGTTGGATGGTTGCACTCAGAGTTGTGGTTGATGGCTCAATGTCCGAGTGGAGACCAGTGACCAGCAGCATTCCTCAGGAGTCAGCATTGGGATCACTGCTGTTTAACATTTTTATTGATGACATGGACACTGGGATTGAAGGTATCATCAGCAAATTTGCTGATCCACCACTGTGTAGTACAGTCCACCTGCTAGACAGAAGGGATGCTAAGCAGAGGTATCTTGACAGGCTTGAGGGATGAGTCTGTGTGAGCCTCATGAAGTTCAACAAGGCCAAATGCAAGATCCTGATGACACACTGGGGTAATTATCCCAAGCACAAATACAGGCTGGGTGGAGAATAAATTGAAAGCAGCCCTGATGGGCAGGAGGTTGTTGGTGGGCAAGAAGCTCAGCATGAGTCAGCAATGTGCACTTACAGCCCAGAAACTGACCTGACCACTCTGAATGCATTTAATTTTTTGTGTTTAATAGCTAATTCTCACACAATTTCATCCATTATTTTATCTATGATCCACTGTGAGACAGAAAATGATACAGTAATTTTTTAGAGTCTCTCCAAATTTTTAAGACCAGGTGCAATGGCAGCTTTCTTCTATTCTACCAGAAAACCTGCCATGTTACAGGATTTGCTGAAATCAAATTCCAGTGATCCAGGGCCAGCTCTAGTAACACTTCTAGAGACAAGATTTATCAACATGATAATTTCAAAATGTTTTAAATTTTACATTTTTCCCTCATTACTGCTGTTATGGAGACCTTTTAATAATTTGTGTCATGTAGCCTTTTTGAGAAATGTTCAACACAAATATCTATGGAAAAATTTTAATTTTCTACACTACAGTTCATTTCTATTTGCTAGAGGGAAAATTTCCTTGAAAAGATTTGTCATTACTTTTAGCACTCCAAGAAAAAGATATGTCTTTAAGAAATTTTTATTGCTTATTAATTTTCTTCAGTTTATAATATCTGATTAATATCCATTATCGGCTTTTCCTTTAATGCATGAGTGCATATTTAAAACAAGACTATCAATAGAAAGATTGCAATAATATTTAAAGAATATGTGTGGAGGAATGAATATGAAAGCACTTTGCACCTCCTCATTGACTATCACCTAGTTCAACCTACTAACTTATTGAATTTCCTAAATCATTTTGTTCCTTGCCTTTCTCTCTTTCCTGGAAATTGTTCCACTCCTCATTAGTGGTTTGCCTCCATGAAAGGCGCCATTTTGGACTGATTGAAATATTAAAGTAAAATAACATTTCAGGCAAAATTTCCTACTAGTAGTCTGATAATGGAATAGGAGAAAACATCCAGCTTCTCCCTTCTTACCTTAATACACTTACTAGGAAATGCTTCCTTCCAATCCTTTCACCAAACCCCTCTCATCTCTTGTCAATGGGAGAGAATGTGTCTGGATGCAGTAGGGATGCAAAAAAACCCCAACAATTTGCCTGATTTAGTCAGATACATTTTTCTGTGTCTTGGCAGCTATCCACAATGTAAAGCCATCACCCTGTCTCTCAAACCAACACTCTTTGTCTTTTTGCCCCTCTTTGGTCAGGACACTTTCTCTCTAGTCCTGCTCTCTTTGCCTCTCCTGTGGTCATTGCTTATTTGAAGCCTTCTTAATGTTGTATTCCTGATTCTCCTTTCACCTGCTAGCTTTACATAGTAATCAGTCATAGAATTCCAGAATACCAAGTAGGAAGGGACCTCAAGGATCATCTTGTCTAGCCTTCTTTGGTAAAAGCTCTGTCTAGACAAAAATACTGTCTAAACAAGATGGCCAAGCACCTTGTCCAACCAAATCTGAAAAGCATCCAACGTTGGAGAAGCTATCACTTCTCTGGAAAGATTATTCTAATGGCTGATCATTCTCATTGTGAAATTATTTTCCCTAAAGTCCATTGGAAATCTCCTCAGATGTAACTTGTACCCATTGCTCCTCATGTTTTCCATGTGACTCCTTTTAAAAAGGAGTCTCCATCTTCGTTGTAGTCCCGCTTTAAGTACTAGAACAATCTCTTTTCCTTATTTAATTACCCTTTTTCTGCAACTTTTAGGTGTCAAAAATTCTTCAGTTCTGATTACTTTCTCCCCCCTGGAAGCTCTCTATATGTTTATTCTTATCTAAGCTTTTACAAATATACCTTTCTCTTTTACAGACTTTTCATTTTTGGTAAGATACGCTACCTTTATGTTCTCCTCCGGTTTCCTTATCCAGATTATAGGGCAAGCTATGGTTTGAATCTGCATTGCCTGCATCTCCCTGGCTTTTTCAAAATGAAGTTTTGTTTTATTCACTAAAATGTATTTATTCACATAATTGTAATTGATTCATATATTTTTTATTTACACAAAGATATGTTACACACATTAAAAATGATAAAAGGGTTATATTTTAATATATTTCTTAATTCTTGTCTTTATTTACAATTTTTGGCCCACTCCCATCAGGCATATTTGCTTTTCTGTCTGGGCTCGCAAACAAAGCCACTGTCTACTGTAGTTTCTACATCTTCAAATCCCTCCTGAGTTTGTTTCTGTCTTCAGCTGCTGGTAACCAGTTCCTTTCACCTCCTTTTCTGAGGCTCCTACATTCATTAATATTTAGTGTTGCCTTTGATCCTAGGGTCTTCTGTCAGCTTGAATAAAGCCAAGCAAAAATAAATAAATAATCCATCAGTGAATCCTCACTGTGTTCCCTTATGGAGACCTGACTCTATTGTATTTCATTTCTCTTAACTGCATTGTTTAATTCTGAGAAGCATGCCAGGATAATTCAAATACATAAACCGAAGAACTCCAGGAAACCTTAAAATAGAATCATTCGAAAACCCAGGTAATTGTAGGAAAGATCTGGGCATGACTGTAAAATAGCTTTAAGTAAAGCCAAAGCAAATAAACAAAAATGCAATAATTCATGACATTTCGTTTCTTCTTTTGTTCTGTATGTCATTTTGCTATTCATGCAGATAAACTTATTCATCTATACAAAGGCACTTAATGACACCCAAGCAGATGTTTCATGTCTTGCTATAAAACATAACAATTTCAGTTGGTAATATGTGAAAGTAGAGACAAATCCATAAACATGTATTCTGCAATTTCTGGAGCTTAGGATTTTGCATAGGGCTTGAGAATGTACATCAACCCCACTGACTTCACTGAGCACCTAAACAGTCATGAAACCCCATGCTGCATGCTTTGACAAGAATTGGGTCCTCAGAAAATAGCATCACTTTTTTTCCTTCTTTTTCTGGCATGCGACCAATGCATTTTGTACAAAATACGTTCTAATACACGAATTTTCTTTGACAACTTTGTCTGAAATCTGTATCCTCCCAGGAGATGAAAGTTTATAGCATTATTTGTCACATTATGTGTTTACTACAAACAGCTTACGATTAAAGGCATATTTATTATAAGTACTGAAGCGATGAATTAGAAGTTGTGTGTTTCATCTATACTTGTCATGATGCTATAGAGCTTGTTGGCAGTCTAGGATATACTATGATTTAATGCTGGGTTCACATTCAGTTTTCTATTTCAGGCTTGGGATTTACAATTATCTTGTCACCGTATTTCAAAATGGCAGAACATCGACTTCTTACAGAAAAACCCAACAAAAAAACCCCTTATCTACTTAATGACTTAGTAAGTAACTTTGTAAGAAGCGGTGATCATTTGTAAAGGAACTCTTTTCATAGCATTATTCTATTCAGCATTATTCTATTCAGCTGCCTTCCTTATAAAACTAACAGCAAGTATATTACCTGAACAAATAGCCGACACAAGAGATGTGAATTTGTTCCATGAATTGTTTGCCTATGATGCACAAACCTCATGTAACTTCAGGTAAAATTTCCTGACTTATATTGGTAATTAGTTCCCTCACCTATGTACAGCAGGGAAGTTACAGACCTTACATATGTGCTGTTAATTCTGTAAAATACTTTTCTTGACTGTGTACAGAAAGGATAGTAAAGTATCAGTTCTATTTGTGCTTGCAAGTTAGTTTAGTTATTCTACTCTCACACATTTTATAACACAAAGGAGAACATGAATATTATTCTGCTGCTGCAAATTAAAACCACACATTTCTATGATTGTAGAATCATAGCTCAAACACTAGCCAGCATTATCATTTTAGCAATTAATATCCATAAAACCAAAGTATTCCAACACTGAGAAACAAAGCTCCAAACATGCCAAGTTGTGGCTAGACCTCAGTAGTTCCTGTGGTGCTTGCCTTCGAAAATTCACTTAAATTTTAAAATCAATTTCTCTAGTAGGACAAAGCCCAAACAGCTACTAGAATTTACTCTGGATATGTGAATTTCATGAAGCATTACTAGGTATTCTTGGATAACAAATGTTAAATTTCCACCAGAACAACTCTGCTGAAACCTTTGTGTGAGTGTTGAAGTGATATGGGCTGGTGACTGAAGGAAGAAGCAGGAGGAGTGATGAGGAAATTCGCTGAGGAGTTATCTTCCAGAATCTGTCAAGGACTCTAGATGTACGTAGGGCAGTTCAGTATAGTGCCAGCTGTACCAGCCATGTGCAGCTGAGATTCACAGTATTCTGTCAGGCCCCAGATTCCTCAGTTCACCCCTGATTCTTGTTTTCAGCAACACTGATGACCACAGGAAGAAACACACAGACTAAAAACCATGCCAGTGCTGGAAAATAAGCACATGGGGTTAATAGCAGGAATAAGAACAGGAAAGTGCAACTACTAAATGTCTGTGTCCAGCACACCCTTCTTTAAGCCAATGCAGACTGCAATCCCTTCATCTTTGTGAGGGATTGGGTCAAAACCAGTGACTTGGTCAGACTGGACCTGAAATGACTCATGGGGGACAAAAACAACTTGTGGGAGACAAGGAAGGAACACTGAAGGAGGACCTTTGGGCTTTATACTAATGTCTGGGCTTTATACTAATGTCTGTCTGTGCTGTAACTCACAAGTGTGTTGAAACCTTAAGCAATTTGCCTTTCAGTTGTACTCTGGTTTTCACCTGTATTCATATATCTTACAATTTGCTGCTCTATGTACTGGTGCCATATCAGACAGGGAGATGAAAGGATGATTTATTAAGCATGGTACAGTTATGAAGTTCTTGATGTAATCAGTTGTTCTAAATTGGTACTTTTTTTTTTTTTTTACTAGGAGATAATGATAGGATTTTGTCTTTACTGGCCCTTTTTTCAATTAATTTTACAAGAAGGATGCTTCAGGCTCTTTGCTTCTCACACATCATCTTACATCCTTTATGATACACTGTGGGGGAGAGAGAAGAACATTATATAAATTCTGGTGCCCTCTTTTTATATTGCAAAAGCTATACCAGTTCCCCTTTGACACTAAATATTAGCACAAGGAGAATAGCATCGGTAGCATCAGTAGAAAAATGTCAGAGCAAGGACCACAGGTGCAGTGGAAAGGGCAGTAGAGCATGGCTTTTGGTTACAATGAACAAAAAATTCCTTTTAAAAGAAATTAAACTTCCTTTCTGAGAACACCTTTATCTGCCCAGGTGCTTGCACCTTTTGAACAGTAAACATGAAAACCTATACATAAACATGAATGAGATTGGAGTTTCTATCTTCATGTCAAGTTGCCAGTGAAAATATCAATTTGATTTTGTCCTTAAAGTATATTATCTCTATTTGATCCATACTATTAAGATTAATCACCAACTAGAGCATCTGAACAAACCCAATTATTTAAATGTAATTATAGTTCAAATGCCTTTTATCATTTATTACAGAAATAAGGATAAAATAGTCAGATGTCAATGCATATCATCCTTCTTTAAATGATTGTAATGGATTTAAGCCATGAAATGCACTTTTAAAATACGAAATACTTGAAAATAAAAACCCCCAAACTTTAAACACTTAAAAATTAAATACACTTTTGAATTTAATGGGTTTTTTCAGTTCTCCTG
The DNA here is from genome assembly GCA_027925045.1 of Hypotaenidia okinawae. Lineage (NCBI taxonomy): Eukaryota > Metazoa > Chordata > Aves > Gruiformes > Rallidae > Hypotaenidia > Hypotaenidia okinawae. The sequence continues at coordinate 112,252,754 of BSDF01000002.1, read as the reverse complement.
ATCAGCAATGACGATACCTCTAGTATGAAGTCTCATTTAATTAATGTTTTCCTGTTGTAAGACTAGAGATAGACTCTGCCTAATGTTTGTGAAGAGGTATGAAATATAAATATGATTTTTTTTATGACTCATGTTAAGGCTGTGTGATATGGACTGGAAAAAATAAGCTCCCTCCATGATTACTGGAAGTGCCTGTACACTGTCTCTCAAATCCTAAGGTCTTATTTTCAAAGACATACATGTGTATGTGAGGAAGGGAAAGCAAACATCCATGCTTTTCAGTGGAGCAAACAAGCATAGATCTCTACCTCCCTTTTTCTCTTTGCCTGAGGAAAGGATGGGAAATCATTCTAGATAAACTCAAAAAGTGGGGTTTTTAGGCTGTGCAGGGTGAGGTGATCACAGCCCTTTGCTTTTTGCAAGCTCTTGACACAGCCCTGCCAGGGAAGGGGCAGGTAATATCCTCCTGTTTAGGTTGTGATGAAAAGAGCAGCAACTGTATCTCTCAAAGGGAGGTTTTGGTCTCAGAGAGGCTTTTCTGTGTTATGGGGAAATGCTTAATTTTCACTTCTGTTTTTATCTTTAACACACTCTTTATGGTCTTAAACTGACAGCTAACCATTGTTTTACTAAATTAAGGGTAGTGGGAAATGGGGAAATCTTCTAGGAAAACTTCAGAGGACCTTCAAAAGTAGATGATTGTATTTAAAACAAGCATACAGAATACAGAAGACAAATAGTATGATTATTATGAAAAATCTGAATATGGTGCTTTGATTCAAACATCTGGAGAAAATGGAATAACTTTAACCAGTTTTGGACTGAGCTTCAAAAGGATCATGGCTACATTAACAAAAGCACCATCCCACTCTTTTTTCTATTGGATTTAGAGAAAAAGTGTTTGATTCATCCCCCTCTGCTAACAATTCCATTCCTGTCAAATATAAAATATGAATACTGGCCTTAGGTCAAATATGACTAACTCATATTTGCAATATTATATAACTGGAGATGTACTTAATATTCTGAATATCCTTAGCTACTCAAAAATTGCAACAAGCTTGGATTACCAGAAGAAAGAATTATAGGAGCACCTCTCCTATGAAGACAGGCTGAGAGAGTTGGAGTTGTTCAGCCTGGAGAAGAGAAGGCTCCGGGGAGATCTTACAGCAGCCTGACAGTACCTGAAAATGTTCTACAAGAAATCTGGAGAGGAACTGTTTACAAGGGCATGGAGTGACAGGACAAGGGGTGATGGGTTTAAAATAAAAGAGAGTAGATTTAGATTAGACATTAGGAAGAAATTCTTTGCTATGAGCATGGCACAGATTTCTCAGAGAAGCTGTGGCTGATCCCTTCCCTGGCAGTGTGGAAGGACAGGTTGGATTGGGCTTTGGGGACCCTGGTCTAGTGGAGGGTGTCCCTGCCCATGGTAGGGGGTTGGAACTAGGTGATCTTTAAGGTCCCTTCCAACCTGTTCCATCTGCTCTGTGATTCTGTGATTTTAAGATTCTATGAAGTGTCCTCAACAGCCATAGCAAATATCAACAAGCATTAGTTTCTGGATTAGGTTTGTGTAACAAAAAAGCAGAAGCACGTAAGTTACTTTCTTGAAGGTCAAATCGTCTTGATTCTGGAATTTAAGTAATTAAGTACAGACTAATGAATTAAAAAAATTAATTGGGAAGGGATAGATTTCTAATATTGTCCTAATTAAAATATTTTCATTTGAAAAAATAAAATTCTTATTCTCTTGCAAATTAATTTTGAAATAGCAATGTGTAGCCTAGTTTTAAAATGTTTGCTTTAACCGTGAGTCATCTGACAAAGAAAGAAAAAAGTTTTTAGATAACTGCATATTTCTTTGACCAGTTTTTAACAACTAACACTAAATTTTGATTTTTTTTTAAACAGCACAAAATGTCCTCAGAATGGGATATTCTAAAAACTGCATATAATGACAAAGAAAACCCCTTTATGTTGCTGGTTCTGTGATTCCCATAAACAGAGAGTCTCTCTTGTGAGAGTGAGAAGGGCCAGAACCCTGAGTGTCCCAAGTCAGTTTAACTCTGTTAGAAATAATTCTATCGGTTTGATTAACAATAGTAAAATATCTCAGGCTTGTTCAGAGTAGAAGCTTACATTTTTGCCCCTGGAAAGCAATTTTGTCTCAAGCAAATATTTAACTTTAATGTTTACCTCCAGAAGAACATAATACGCTAGAAAAACCATAAAGACAACTAGTGTAGATGGGAAAAATGTTGAAGACAGTTGTTCTAAGGATCATCTTTATAGAGAATGAGAAAGCAGGGGAAAAATTTGCTCAAGATAGAATGGTTTAACGCTAATTTTATGTAAACTTTTTGTACTCAAAGAATGGATAATAATCCAGGGTTTTGTTTTTGTGATATAAGTTCACCTGCAGATGATAGACTGTCAAAACTTAATAAAAACTCTAAAGGTATATTAGTTTTGCTACTTCATTCAAAAAATGAGAATAGCAGAAGGGAGTATTTGGATGCTTAAGGAGACACCTACCAGGTTGTGGGGTTTTTTTAAATCAGCTTTTTATTTTGAAGCTTATGTTCAAGTGAGTCCAAAATTTTAGACTTTAACTTTTACAACTCTCTGTTATCTTTCAGAGATTGTACTAGATCTCTTAAGGATAGGAATTCCAAGTCAGCATTAGAATTAGATCTGGCATAAAACTATGTTTTATTTATACCGTTGCAATCAAAAATTAATGCAGTTTGAAATATGGCAGTGAGACAAAAGAGAATAGGCAAAAGGAGAAAACATCCCTCAATAGTTGTCAAATACTCAGTTCCAGTCTCCTTTACTTATGGATTTAGTATCCTCTGAAAGATTTATTTAGTAATTAATAACAATTAATTCTGGATTTGGCAAAAGGTTTGAAATGTTGAATCTTAGACCCTGAGGACCCAATACTCTCCTTCACTGCTTAGTGTTCAGCTTAGTAGATCTGCAAAATACTGATTCAAAATTGTAGCATCTTCTAGGTACTTCACATACCTGGAAGGGATGCCAGAGGTATGGGAGGGACACTTGGAAGACTTCTGTGTTCTGCTTTTGCTTTTCTGTGTTCTGCTTTCACTACTTAAAGCTGACCTTAGAAAGAGAGAGAATCATATCTGAGAGTGTTTAGGAAGCAAATTCATGTCTTTTCTTCTGGTTTTTGAGTTATAATTTTGGCCCTGTTTCATGTGTGTTGGTGTAATGTGACCTAATCTTCTATACTTCCCTATTTCTGAAGTGGAGTTGGCAAATTTCCCTGTTCGATTAGTTCTAAAGTATGGGTTCTTATTACTTCTCCTTGTTACTGAGAAAAGTGGGCTTTTTCTTTGGCTTTCACTTTTTTTTCCCTGATAAAAACAAGCTCCTGAAGATGTCTTCTGTTCCTGTGCAATGTTTAAGTGTCTCTAAAATTATTAAAAATGTGACTGCGATTGACTCTTTGGTTTAAATTGGTTGTATTCACTACTCTAGGGTTCTCATTAGTTGGAGTTGTATTATCCTTTATTTTCTTAATTTGCCATTTGTGGCAGGCTGCATATTTGAGTCTAATTTGGAGGATGCAAAATGTCTCTTTGCAGAGGACTTTTCTAGATCTGCAAAGATCACACTAGCACAGGCCATCTGTGTAGGACATTGATCCCATGACAGAACTGAAACATTTCTAAACTAAAACTAGAAGTCTTTTTCTCAGGAATAATGAATCCATAGCTTTTCCTTCCCTAATGCTTCCTGCCTACTGATAGCTGAACAAAAAGATTTGAGATTTCTGAGTGAATGGCACACAAAGAGAAAACTCTTCACAGTTGTAAGGAAATATGAGGGGATATCCTGAGAGCAACGCTGTTGAAGTGCCCCTGGATTTTTACTGGGTGTCACCAAAATCAAAGTCATGCCTGTGCAAAAGGAGTCCTCTTCAATGTAAAACCCTCAGCTACCAACAAACAGCTCTTTGTGTGTTTGAAGTAGTCTCAAGTTATTGATGGATCCTTTACAGCAACAGGAAACCCATTCAGCTCATTTCATAAGGATGAGCAGCCACCAGGTGTGATGGTGGGACCCAAATTCTTTCACCACTGGTTTACTAGAGATAAATGCCCCGATACTGGTGGTACATCTCCTACATGGTGTAGAGTACTGGAAGGCAAGGACTTCTCATTTTCACATCAGGACACTTAGAGGCATTCTAAGCAGGCAAAGCAGTGATTTTATGTTAAAATCAATAGTGTCCATCTCTGTGCTATTGGCATTCAGAGGTAGCTTAAGGAAATTTAGAACCTACTGCCTTGACATTTGGGTAAAGGTAGTCCTATTACACCAAGCAGTCATTCAGTCTGTGAAAAGCTGAGATGAAGGTTTAAGGAGAGGGAGGTGAGGCTATAATGCAAGCAGATATTGGATTGATTTGGGTATTACTACCTTAGAAAAGGACATCTGGTTAGACTTTATATTCTACAGTCTCAGATTAGTTGTTGCCAGTTTGTCTTCAATAAAGTCCTTTTTTGATAATAATTTAACTGTTACACTTTTTGCAGTTCTGTGTAAGTAAACAGACCTTGGAGGAGACAATTCCAGAACTGGTTGCCTTCTTATGTTCATGAGTAGAGAGCAAGTCTTTGGCTCTTAGGGACTATCTATGTTCTCTGCAGCAATGAACACTCAATCATTCTATGTGTAAATCAAAAGGGCTAAAGGCTTGATGACTTTAGGGATAGAGACACCCAAGCTGGCTTTTCATGTGCTGTGGCGGAGGAGCTATCTGTGAGGGGTATGATATCTGAGGCAGTAAACACTAAGAGATAAGGCTTACTATATGCAGTACTGTTCTGCTTGGAGGCAGGTGTTCTGCTTCAAGAGGTAACATATTATGTCCCCGTGGCACAGTAATGTAATTCTAGAATTATATTAGCTTCCTGATGGAGGAAAATGAGGCATAAAGATTGTATAATTTTCCCAAGGCAAGCCAGTGCCAAAGCTAGGAACAAAATAATAATAGGCATTGGTATTGTAGGAATTCTAGGAATATCAGTTTGAATTGTCCGCTGTACTTCAGGACACCAGAATGATTTGATGTCAACACTGCTCATGGTAACATGTAACAACGTTAGCCCCGTGCCTGTCATCTTGTCCTACAGCTCCATGGGCTGAGCTTCCCTCTGCCAAGCAACAGCATGAGAGGAGGGCTGAAGCTGTACCTCAAGCTCTCTCTTTGCAATTGGTGGTGTTCCTCCTCCCTGGCATTGTTGGAACAGAACCCAGGTGTTTTGCATGTGTGGGTCCTGGTGAATCTCATTTTAGAAGTGGATGGGAGAAGAAGCTTGACTGAGCAGCAAATGCTGGAGTTGGTGGAGATCCCATCACAGTTTTACACTTTGGTTGTTTCCATACAAAAGTGAGTCCCTCAGGGGTCGCCACCAGTGCTCAACAGGATCAATTCATCTAGGGAACCAGAGATGAATGAGAAAAGACTGAGCAAAGTGTAATATCCCTTGTTGTCAACTCTCTCCTGTCCACTGACCCCTCTCGAATGGGATTTGTATTGTGTTTGCATGGCATGATTTTGGTAGCAGGGGGCTGCGGGGATGGCTTCTATGAGAAGCTGCTAGAAGCCTTCTCTGTGAACGACAGAGCCAATGCCAGCTGGCTCCAAGAGACACCCACCAGTGGCCAAGGCTGAGCCCATCAATGATGGTGGTAGTGTCTTTGGGGTAAAAGTTGCTGTGCAACAACAATTGCAGCTGGAGAGAGTAATAGTGAGAATGTATGAGAAAAACAGCTCTGCTGACACCAAGGTCAGTGAAGAAGGAGGGGGATGAGGCACTCCAGATCAGAGATTGTCTTGAAGCCTGTGGAGAAGGCCATGGTGAGGCAGGCTGTCTCCCTGCAGCCCATGGAGGCTGATGCTGGACAAAATACCTAACTTCAATCTGTGGAGAACTCCATGGGAAGCCCACACTGGAGCAGCCACCTGGAAGGACCTGTGGCCCCATGGAGAGAGGAGCCCAAGCTGGAGCAGTCTGGTCCTGAAAGACTGCAACCTGTGGAAAGGACCTACACTGGAGCAGTTCATGAAGCCCTGCAGCCTGTGAGAAGTTCTTGTATTGGAGAAGTTTGTGGAGGAATATCTCCTGTGGGAGGGGCCTGTTGTGGTCTTATCCCAGCTCAGAGCAGAGTACCACACAGCTGCTCACTCTCTAAGAGGGTCATGAGGAATAGTCAGCATGGATTCACCAAGGGGAGATTGTGCTTGAACAATCTCATAGCCTTCTATGATCTCATCACTGGCTGGGTGGATGGAGGGAGAGCAGTGGATGTCATCTACCTTGACTTCAGCAAGGCTTTTTATACTGTCTCCCATGACATCCTGATAGCAAAGCTGAGAGAGCATGGGATAGATGAGTGGACAGTGAGGTGGGTTGAGAATTGGCTGTCGGACCGAGCCCAGAGGGTGGTGATCAGTGGAGCAGAATCTGACTGGAGGCCTGTGACTAGCCGTGTTCCCCAGGGCTCAGTGTTGGGTCCAGTCCTGTTTAATATCTTCATTGATGACCTTGATGAGGAAATAGCATCCACCCTCAGCAAGTACACCGATGATACAAAGCTGGGAGGAGTGGCTGACACGCAGGAACACTGTGCTGCCATCCAGAGAGACCTGGACAGGCTGGAGAGCTGGGCAGGGAGAAACCAGATGAGGTTCAACAAAAGCAAGTGGAGAGTCTTGCACCTGAGAAGGAACAACCGTTTGTATCAGTACAGGCTGGGGGATGACCTGCTGGAGAAGAGCTCAGTGGAGAAGGACCTGGGGGTCCTGGTGGATGACAGGTTGGCCATGAGCCAGCAGTGTGCCCTGGGGGCTGAGAGAGACAATGGGATCCTGGGGTGCATCCAGAGGAGTGTGGCCAGCATGTCAAAGGAGGTGATCCTCCCCCTCTACTCTGCCCTGCTCAGGCCCCACCTGGAGTGTTGTGTCCAGTTCTGGGCGCCTTGGTATAAAAAGGACAGGGATCTTCTGGAAAGAGTCCAAAGAAGGGCTACGAAGATGATTAAGGATACCTGGAGCATCTCCCATATAAGGAAAGGCTGAGTGAGCTGGGACTGTTCAGCCTTAAGAAGAGAAGACTAAGGGGGGACCTAATTAATGTTTATAAATATCTTAAGCATGGGATGCAGGGGGAACTGGCCAGCCCCTTTTCAGTGGTCTGTGGAGACAGGACAAGGGGCAATGGCTGCAAGTTGGAGCATAGGAAGTTCTGCACCAACATGGGGAAGAACTTCTTCACAGTGAGGGTGATAGAGCCCTGGGACAGGCTGCCCAGGGAGGTGGTGGAGTCTCCTTCACTGGAGATATTCAAGACACGTCTGGACGCCTATCTGAGTGATATGTCCTAGGGAGCTGCTTTGGCAGGGGGGTTGGACCTGATGATCTCTCGAGGTCCCTTCCAACCCCTATGATTCTATGATTTTATGAGTCAGGGAGGAGGAAGGGAGGGAAAAGAAAACAAAAAAATCTGAAACGTCACAGGTTAGGATAAGGATAGTTTACTGGGATAGCAGAGATATAGATATAATAATAATAGGACTTTATAGCAAAATATATGAACCTGGTGATACACAATGCAGTTTCTCACCAAACCACACAAACTCAGGCTGTACAGCTCAGAGCTGTCCCAAAACCAGACCATCCCCCAAAAAGTCCCAGAGCTGAGTGCTCCTCCCCTCACCAGCCTCCGTTTATGCTGACCATGACATACTACTTGGCATGGAATACCCTCTTTGGCCAGTTTGAGTCACCTGTCCTGGCTGTGTCCCCTCCCAGCTTCCTGGGTGCACCTCCCATTCTTGTTATCAGGGCAATATGAACATATGAAAAGTCCTTGACTGCTCGGCAACAACTAAAAAAAATCAGTGTGCTATCAGCACATGCTCTCGTTCTATCTCCCAGACACCATTACTCCAACTTCATTAACTTGATCCTGGCTGAAACCAGGACAGGACTCCACACTGGAGCAGGTGCAGAGTGTGTGGAGTCCTCCCCCTGAGCAGGAGGCAGTGGCAGAGACAATGTGTGGAGAACTGACTGGGACCCCAATTCCCTGACCCCGAAACCAGGACAGGACTCCACACTGGAGCAGGTGCAGAGTGTGTGGAGTCCTCCCCCTGAGCAGGAGGCAGTGGCAGAGACAACGTGTGGAGAACTGACTGGGACCCCAATTCCCTGTCCCCTTATGCCACTGGGAAGAGGGAGTAAGTAGAGAAATTGGGAATAAAGTTAAGCCTGCAAAGAAGGGAAGAATGGGGAGAAGACGTGTCGTACATTTGTGTGGCCAGGTTCATTATCGGTGGAGAAGGGGGTCTGCAGGGGTAGCTTCTGCAAGAAGCAGCTAGAAGCTTTCCCTAGGCCCAACAGAGTAAACACCAGCTGGGCTCAAGGCCAGACCTATGGCTGACAAAGGCCAAGCCCATCAGTGATGGTCATAGTGCCTCCATGAGTCTAGCAGCCTCTTTTTGCCACCAGAGAAAGGAATGAGAAGATGTAAGAAACTGTGCAGGCACCAAGGCCAATGAAGGGGGAAAAGGAGGTGCCCCAGGTACTGGAGAGAAAGATGCCCCAGCAGCCTGTGGAGAAACCCATGGTGGAGCAGGTGTCCCCCTGCAGCCCGTGGAAAAGGCTAAGACCCCACCTGCAGCCTGTGGAGAGGCTCCATGCTGGATGGAGCAGGTAGAGACATACAGGAGATGCTGTGACCCGTGTTGGAGCAAGCCTCTGCCAGCACTTGCAGCCCATGGAGAGTGACAGAGACACAGAGATGAGCGAGAGAGAGAGAAATTCACACCAGAGCAGGTTTGCTGGGGGAGCTTGTGACTCCATAGAGGACCAGGCTGGAGCAGTCTGGGCCTGAGAGACTGAGAGACATTCTATGATCTATGATGCCCCCCATAGAAGTGACCCACACTGGGTCATAGAGTTGAAGCCCCATGGGAAAGGACTCACGTTGGAGACATTTGTGAAGGACTGTCTCCTGTGGGTGAGAACCCATGCTGGAGCAGGAGAAGTGTGTGAGGAATGCTCCCCTTCCCAGAGCTCAGAAGGAAAACAACTTGTGAGAAACTGACCAAAACCCCCATTCCCTGCCCTGTCCACCCCCCTGCCCCATGCTACAATATGGGGAGAAGAAGGGAGAGAAATCATGATTAAAATGACATCTGCTAAGAAGGGAAGGGTAGGGGGAGATGCTTTAAGATCTAGTCACACTTCTCATTACCAGACTCTGGGTGTGCAGTGTAGTGTAATAAATTAGAGAGTTTTCTTTTCTTTATTCTGTGTTGAGTTTGTTTTGCCCATGACACTAATTGTGGAATGATCTCTCCCTGTCCTTATCTTGACTCCTAAGCCTCTTAATAGAGCAACTTTGGTGGGCATCTGGGCTCCAGCCAGGATCAAACCACCACAAGGTGTTTTTAAGATTTGGTTTTATTTCTCATTATTTGACTCTGATTTGATTGGTAATAAATAAATTTTCCTGAGTTTTGTCTGTTTTGCCCATGACAGCAATTGGTGAGTGATCGCTCCCTGTCCCATGAGTCTTTGTTATGACCATAGCCAAGGACATGCTGTTGGACTTCTCTCCCCTGCCCAGCTGGAGTCGGGAGTGATAGAGCAGTTCTGGTAGGCACCTGGCCTCTAGCCGGGGTCAACCCAATACATGATTGTGAAGGCCTCACTGGAACCTCTGTACTTTTAGGAAGTGGTCTGGTGAGTGTTCAAATGAACCATTTCTCATTTGAACCAAGTTCGGGCAGGCCATCCCTTTCACCCCCCACAGATTACCCAGTAATCTGTTAAAGATTCACAAGTGAAATTACTAAGAAGGTCTCATACTCTCTTAGTCATAGGGAAAGGATGGAAGAAAATACTCAGAGGGACTAAGGGGAGGAGGAAAAAGCTGAGGGGACAATAGGAGGGGGGTGGGATTTTCTTTCTCAGTTTTAGTCTCACATCAACCCTTCATATATCCCTGAGACTGTGGAACCCATTAGGCAGCTGTCCAGCTCCTCCATCATGTCTCAATTTCACTTCCCACCTTCCTCAGTGCTGACAACAAAACTGCTATGTTGCTACTACAAAGCATCATGTAATGAAAAGATACTTATAGTTGAGGTTGCCAGACGACAACATTCAGTCTGATCAAGGAAAAAGGCTTTCTAAGGCAAAAACATTTCTGAGGAAATTCCTTCTCCCTCATTTTTCACTCTATGAAAACCAGAAAAAATATTTTTGGGACATCAGTAAAGCTAATTTTCTCCTTGGAGAATAACTGCAAGAAGAGGTAAAATAAAGGAGCTGTATTTCTGATGCCATCTTGTACTATTCTTGTGCCATGATATAAATCTGAGTGCCCGTGCCTGGTTTAGAAAACAAAACACTATTGTCAACAGACTATTGCAGTTTTGATGATCCCGTAAGGGTCATTGCTTCAGATGTGTGTTATTAATTGGCATCCTGTAATCTTCCCCTGACCTTTTGCAAGGGGATTGCACCCGCTGCACATGGCTAAGCAGTTGGCTGTTATTATTCCCACACACTAAAAGTAGGTTCCAAATTCAGCTGGTGATTTAACAATGCATTTTCAACAGAGCGTTCTTTGTTGCGTGTAATTATGAGTGTCTCTGCTGCCTGCACAAAGCCAAAGGTTTTAGAATACTTTACCAGACAGGAAAGAATAATCATTGCTGTGACCTGAAGTCCAAAATGCTGAATGCTACCTAGTTGTCCAGGTTTCAAGTGTCTTTTTAAAATGTCATGTTTCCTTCAGCAATAACATGGCTCAATTACCATGGTCACTATTCTTTATACCTTCTTAAAATTGCATATCTTTTAAAATGAATATTCTGTTAAATTAAGTTCAGATTCCACCATCATTTCTTCTGTTGTATAACCTTTTAAAGGACAACTGTTCTCATGCAATGCAAAGTCCCAGTTGTTGGAATGAAGTAAATGCTTGGGGAAATCATGAAGAAACTTGTTCAGAAATCAATCCTGAGTCCATGTTATACAAGGACAAATTTCTTAAAATTCAAATGTGTTTGCTTCTGGATGTGTCCTATATGTTTTTGCAAGTCACTTCAGACAAACATGAAGACTCTTGCTCCCCAAACATTGGGTAGAAAAACCCAATGGCACATCGATAAAAGATCTGATTTTCCTGTGTAAAATTGTCATCAGTACCACGAGAGAATACTCGAAGGCCATCCTTCATCCTGCCTGAAGAGCATTATTTATGGACAGATTTGCCAAACCAATGCCACAAAAATTCAAGATAATATTGGCAAAATTAATTTATAAAGCAAAGAATTTTAATTAAGGGGCAAATGAAGAAACTGGGGGAAAACATATTTTGTTACTGGCATGCAGAACGGAAAGTAGAAGACTGAAGTGATGAAAAAGAATTGATGCACAAAACAATCTGTAGAAGAATAGAAGAACCTCTGTGATTCTGAAACAATATTAGTACAACATGACTCTTCAGTATAATCTGCATTCCCTCACCATTCCTATAGTTGAGATTTTCAGCAGAGAAGAGCAGCTAAAAGAACAGAATTTAAGCTGAGCATATTATGCATCTTTTTGTGATTGCTTAACATTATCTGCAATTGGTTTCATTGCTCAGGTACCCCTCCTATTACTTATCATGAATAAAATTAGAGTGCACAGTTATTTTGATTTTTATGTATGTTGCTTCATGCCCTAGAATACATACAGTTTTCATTTAACTTCAGCAGTGGCACAATAGCAAGGAACACAGTCAATTCCATGCTGATTAACAAATATTGGTATTACTCAATTAATCTAACCATTTACTTTTTGTTTAGCACCAGCTGTTGCTGTTTTCTCAGAGCTTGTCTTTAAGCTAAATTCTCAGGCCACGAGCGGCAATGCTGTGGGAAACATTTGAGAGATGAGCTGGTTGAGGATCCGCTGATTCCAAAACATGCTGTAAGTGAATTTGCATAGATGAATTAAATGACCCATATCAACTTCTAGTGCTAACAAATGCTATTGTGGAAGTGACAGGAAGCATATTTCTACCCCTTAACCATTAATGAAGCTACACAAGTAAATTAGGTTATGCCACTCCATCTTCATAAATTGCTGATTCAATAAATCACACTTGAGAAACAGCTGAGTAATTACAGGGTGATGCTTGAAGCAATAGATGCCTCATTTGCATATTAACAGACATTTGTTGCAATAATTTCTGTCATGGGCTGGTAAACGTTAGACATGATTAATTCTGTGAGCAGTGCAGTTTGACTTCCTCAGCGCATGGGAAGAACCAAGGTACAAAAGGCTGCAAATGTGGTACGCGTGTGCTCCTCCATAGCAGCAGTGAGGCACCCTGCTGCTAATTAGCACCCGGAAGTTGCCCAGGTACAGACTCCTTGGAGAATATTTTTCCTCAGGGTCTTATCATGCAAAAGGTCTTGTGAAGCAATCTCAAAAGACTGGAAGAAAGGGTAAAAACAAAATCATGACATCTTCTAAGCACCAAGTACAGCAGAGCTCCTTCTTTTCAAATAGATTCAGAGAGAAGATGAAACAGCTTTCTATAGAGGTTTTAGGCTGGTTTTATTTTATTTGCAAACTTCTTTACCTAGAAGGTATAGAAGCATATATTGTGGAAAGTTTCTAATAAGCGTTTTACCTGAGGATTTTGTTTTGGTGGGGTTTTTTTATTTGCACTGGTAATAGAGAACTCAGTGGCATTTATGCCACTCTCCTTGGTATATCTGTGGCTATAATGCATTTAATTCACCTTAGTGAAAGTCAGTTTGCTCTCTAACGATTATCTGTTCTTTCTGTGTACTTAGAATTGCTTAGGAGGAAAATTCAATAGTTCCCTAACTGATCTAACTTTGAACCCTTTTGTGCCAATAAATAGTCACTCAGGGGACACCAAGATCTAAGAGGTAGAAATGTGTATCAATAGAAACTGGAAGCTGACTAGCCTCACGGCCCAAAATGAAGAAACGTTACCCAACCTCTCCATAAAGCTGTTGCAGCTGAACAGAAATACATGGTTCTCAGAACTGATTGCAAAGCCATGTCCTGTTTCAGTTCCATGTATTAAGAACCTCAAAATGAATAAAAAATCACCTAATGGTATTTACTGAGCAACATTACCTAGTGGGTAAAGCTACTTGTCAGAAAATGTTAGCCTAACAATTTTATTACAGAAACTTTAAGATAGACAAAAAATTTCCATGACACATTACTTTTCATGCCAGAGCTTTATATCATCATTTATTCCTCCCACTGCCCCCTCCTTGTATAGCTCCATTTGTCTTGGGGAGTCCACCTCTCTAATGAGACCAGCTTTTCTATGGCTCTGTTGTGATTGGGATGTGTGAGGGATCCAGGCACCCTGAGGGTGACAACTCTTCTACTCCTTTCACACAAAAGGAGACACCAGACATTAACCACTACAGTAAGCTGTTTAAAGAGGCATAACATGAATCCATGCTAGAACCACAAATTATTCCCTGGTCTTTAAATCGGGCAAAGGAGCTTCATTTTCATGGAGTTGGTTGTGCCAGTGTCTGTTCAACACCAGAGCACGTACTTAGGCACCTCCAGCCTGGGGAAGCTGGGTGACTCAAAACACTGGCAGGAGGCCCTCAGCCTCCTCCTCTCGTCAAGAGTTCAGTGCCCTTGAAGCATGATGTACATACTGATTAGAGACTGCCTTGAACTAATCAATAGGAATGGTAGGCAGAAGGGCAAGACTAACCTCTCTCCTTTCTCTGAAGCATGCATCACAGCCACAGGTATGAGGTCCTCTGAGATCTAAACAATCACGCTCATGAAGCTACTTGTGAAGAACAATCTCTGTCTGAAAAGGATGTGGAGACTCCTTGAATACATCTTTCATGTTTTTTCTGTGTTACTTAACACTTACCTGTTCTCATGCAAAGACATGGCTTCTGTAGTAAAAAATAAGGCTCTAGAATTTGAGATCCTCCTAATGAGGGAGCTATAATATACTTTGTGGTGCTGTCAACTCAAGCTCTCTTCAGCTGCTCCATCCAGAAAAATGCAAACCTTTTCATTTGTTAGAGAAATGTGTCTGTAGTGTAGCGCTTTGCCATCTTCCAAACGGTAATAATGCAATACATTCTGCAAAAGAGAGCAGGGTGAATTGACTTGGGACCTAATTACTGCAAGAAGGGACAATTCTCTTACAGAGGAAAGATTCTTACTAGGATACCTAACACAAGCATATCATAAATTGCTTGTACCTGTTTTTGTGGGCTTCTTTGTTTTGGGAGTTTGAAGGGTTTTAGGGGTGGAGTTTAATATCTTGTCTTTGATCAGCAAAGATCTAAATGGTTAGGGACATCTGTGTTTAATGTAATAATATCACAGCAGTAGTCATCAGAGGGAGAGGAATTGGGAATTTCTTGATAAAAGAAGAAAGAAAAGAGAAAGAAAGAGAGGAGTAAAATATTAAAGAACAATGCATTTTGAGGCAACACCTCACATTTCTCCAAGGATCTCACTCTGCTCATGAGGATGTTCCTCTGAAGGTACCAGAGATATTAGCAGCAACAGGATCAGAAGTCAAGCTTTTTCTGCTGTGGATAGTAAAAAAAATGTTCTGTTTCTAATGGTTAAAGTGAGTCCTGTGATCCTCAGTATTTATATTTCATTTTAATTCATTTGTTGGTTTATGGGCTCAGAGTCACAAATCACAGAGTCCCTGAGCACAGGGGTTCATATTTAGCTGTTGAAATTACTGAAAGATGGATAAAAAACCGTTTGGTGAGAAAGCTTCATTTCACTCAAATCATTCATCTTAGAGTACATTGTTGAGCTGTCTAGACAAATGACAGAGGTCTTTTTTTTTTTTCTTTTTTTCTTTTTTCTCTCGGTATATCTTTTCACCAAGACAGAAGTACAAATGCAAAAGTATGCACTAAACAGCACTGGGAAGATTTCTGGCAGTCCCTAAAGTAACACAGACTGATGAGTAAAGTATAGTGAACAAGAAATACTGTGTAAATATTAAGAACCTAGCGTTAATCAAACTACCATGGACTACTGCTGTTGCTTCTTTGACAGTTGATTCCACAGATGATGGCAAGAGGGAAAAAAATGTATTCTGTTAAGCTCCCTACCTTTGAGAGGACTAGTATCAGAAACCCAGAGGTATACAAAGATAAACAGGTATAAAGGTATATAAAAACTCTTCTCTTCTGGAAATAGGCAGAATTTCAGAGTTCAGACAGTCTAACTTAGGTTATTTTGTGGTTTACAAAGTATTTTCTTTATCCCTCCTTTCTCAATGAAGCTCCAAGGGGAGAATTTATTTCTATCAAAAAAGGTGTCTCCTAAAAACGGACAGAGTTCTTTTTCTTCCTCTCATTACCAAGACCTCAAAAACACAAATCCCTTAAACTCCACTTTCTTTGCTTCCTTATTTTTTGCCACTGTCCAAGATAATTAGTCAAAAACAATCCTATCACAGAAGTAAACAAAGGAGCAGATTAAGTGTTCAAATCAATGGAACTGAAGTCACAATAAGTGCACAAACTGTGCAGTCCAAATTCATGTGATACTAGTGACAAAAGAATATAAAAGTATACAGAAAGAACAAAAAAAAAAGTTTAGGGGGAGTAATTTTTTATTCAACAATTACATATTAAGCAGCAACAAATTGCTGCAGGTAGTGTCTCTTATTACTGAGGACGTTGATCTGGATTTTGCTGTTTCATGAGATGCATAATACAGTTTATTATGCAGTTCACGCTGTTCCATGCTGTTTCATGAATTGCATAATACAGTTTCATGTCATGCTTCTTTTTAAAGGACGTATCCCTTGAGATCCATATTTGAGTGTTCGTCAGGTCAAGCTTAACTGAAAACTTCTATAAAATATAGCTGGCCCAAAACATAGACAAAGGCAAACATTTACTGCTGCTTCATACCCTTCCAGGTTATAAAATGTGATAAGGCTATGTCATTGCTCTCTGCGTCAATTCACTTTTATATCGGGGTCTTTCTGCAAAAATTGTTTCTATAAGCAAGATATATATGTATATATAAAACCAGACCCAAGCAACAAAGTGGAGGAGGATGATACAGAAGAATGGACATAAAATAGATCAGTTACACTTATAGTTTGTTAACCTTTGTTGAGGGTGGTTTTTGTGTCAGTATAGTGAGCAAAATGTGTGATTCCCATGTATTAGAGGAGAACACATCAATTCCTATTACCATTTCTGCTGGGTGAGCTGCCTGCGTTGTCTTGGCCAGCATCATTACAGCATGCTGGCAGGGTGCACAGCAGTGGGGACCATGCAATAACCATTATACCTGGGCAGCTGGAGTCTTGGTGTAGCTGTGTGCAAATCTGAGCAGAATATTAAAGATTTTGTAGTAAAATCAGCAGCAAAGTTCCTCTCAATCTGGTTACTGCTGTGTTGTCTTTTCACAGTTTGGTCTCTTCTAGGTTAGGGAGCAGGGGCAGGAAGACTGCTGCTTTATTTTGGGGAATACAAACCCAAATTGTTCTGGGTTCTGACAACCTTAGTCATCATAGAGTTATTATCACCTTCTTCCCATTGACTCTTTTATTTATCAATATTGAGATCTCAGGCAGGTGCTAGAGCAGAGGACATCAGTTACACTTGAATGTATTAATTTCCATTGTTGAACCTAAATTTTATTTCCCCACTCACCTGGGCTGAAACCGTAACTTCTTCTGTTGTGTCCTAATCCTTATTTAAGGAATGTCAAGTCAATGGCAAATTGCACCACCCTGCAGTCCTTTTCTCTCAACTTTTGCAAAAATGTCTGCACCACCATTAATCACAGAATTCTGGACATTCCCAGGTAATTTGCCAATGGATTCACCACAGTTTTCTGACTACCACTTCACCATTACCAGCCTAACAGATGGGGATTCATCACGTCAGAGAGGTCTATCTGCCAGATCATAGAATCATAGAATCATAGAATTGTAGGGGTTGGAAGGGACCTCGAGAGATCATCGGGTCCAACCCCCTGCCGAAGCAGGCTCCCTAGGACATTTCACTGAGATAGGCATCCAGACGGGTCTTGAATATCTCCAGAGAAGGAGACTCCACCACCCCCCTGGGCAGCCTATTCCAGTGCTCTGTCACCCTCACTGTGAAAAAGTTTCTCCGCATGTTGGTGCGGAACTTCCTATGCTCCAACTTGCAGCCATTGCCCCTTGTCCTGTCTCCACAGACCACTGAAAAGGGGCTGGCTGATTCCCCCTGCATCCCTTGCTTAAGATAATTGTAAACATTAATTAGGTCCCCCCTTAGTCTTCTCATCTCAAGGCTGAACAGTCCCAATCTTCTCAGCCTTTCCTCATAGGGGAGATGCTCCAGGCCCTTAATCATCTTCGTAGCCCTTCTCTGGACTCTCTCCAGGAGATCCCTGTCCTTTTTATACCAGGGAGCCCAGAACTGGACACAATACTCCAGGTGGGGCCTGACCAGGGCAGAGTAGAGCGGGAGGATCACCTCCCTTGACCTGCTGGCTACACTCCTCCGGATGCACCCCAGGATCCCATTGGCTCTCTTAGCCACCGAGGCACACTGCTGTCTCATGGCCAACCTGTCATCCACCAGGACCCCCAGGTCCTTCTCCACTGAGCTCTTCTCCAGCAGGTCATCCCCCAGCCTGTACTGATAGAAACGGTTGTTCCTTCCCAGGTGCAAGACTTTACACTTGCTTTTGTTGAACCTCATCTGGTTTCTTACTGCCCAGCTCTCCAGCCTGTCCAGGTCTCTCTGGATGGCAGCGCAGTGTTCCTGCGTGTCAGCCACTCCTCCCAGCTTTGTGTCATCGGCGTACTTGCTGAGGGTCGAGGCTATTCCCTCATCAAGGTCGTCAATGAAGATGTTAAAAAGGACTGTTAAAAGATGCCTCCCAGGGGGAATTTCTCCTCTTTGCAGAAGTGTTACATCTCTACTTCTGTCTCTGAGAAAAGCACTTTCAAGTCCTCCAGAAGACTTATTTGATTTGTTCAGTTTGAAGACATCAGAGGTATTTTGATGGAGACATTTAAGAAGGAATATTACCCTGCAATCTTTGGATTAGTTCCTATTTTAGACTGCCAGCTTTTGGCAAGCAGAGCCCTGAGCACGGATGGAGAGACATTAGTATGATTAAGGTCTATGCCCACATACATTTACCTGAATTTATCTCCTTACATTTTATCTCTGGTAATGCATAAATTAGTGGCCATGCATGTATCTCTTAAATTTTTAATAAGATATTAAACTAGATAAATTATCATTCAAAGACATCATTAAACAACAAATGAACATTTTAATAAGTACATCCAGTAATTTATGATGGTGTGAATTGGTCCAGTGTCTTTATTGCACCGATAACTCCTGCTATTAACATATCCAACCTCTTTCACACAGCCTGACATTTTCTGGCCACAGAGGCCTAAAGCTAGAAGTGTTGTGGTTCATTCTGCATACATTAAAAATTCAAAATAATTGAGACAAAGAAAGATTGTGTGCTTGAATATGTAGATGAGAATAATAATGATTAAAAAAAATCAAATTCAACAAGAAAAATCATGAAGACAAACACTTCAGAAAGATAGGTGTGGAGTGGTGAGGGGGAACCTTCACTGTTCATACCAGGCTTCAGAGGATTAACTCTGAACTAGCTCTGTACTAGCTCTTTCCTATGCCATTATGAAAATGACAATCTCTTAAATTTAGAGATATGCTCCAGATGTTTTATGGCAGTCCAGTCATAGATCTACCTACATGTTTAGAAACTGGTTTATAAATGTTTTAGATGCTAGTGAATCTATCCTAGTTTCTCTCCATACAATATAACTGTTTTGCTGTACACTTCATTTAAAGATTTGTGGAAAAAAATAAAAAGTAACTTGAAAGGGATTTAGCAGCAATCAGTGCCCTATACATACTTAGGTGAAGAAAGTATAGAGAAAAGTGGGCCTTAAAAGAAAAGAAAAAAGATGTTGGTTTAGCAGGTCTCTTTTCTGAGGTGGAGATCATTCTGTGAGAAAAAGGCTGGAGACCTTTAAACAACATGCTGAAAGTACCTCTAATCATAAGTTGTAGTGATAAAGCTTGTGCTGTTAAGGATGACCATAATACTGCAAATTAAATCTTCATGGTGAGGTACATTGCTTCCTACCTTACCAGGCAGAAATTAAAGGTTTTCATGATATCTCTCTCCAAGCAAAAAGAAACACAATAATCCTGTAAGTCCCAGGGGTTCTCTACCTATCTCTGAATGGAGAAGAACAAAAGCAAATACATGGTATTTCTTTAGATTTAAGTGATAAGTGGGAAAATGAAGTTTGAGTGGCTTGAAAATAATGGAAAGAAAGTCTTGATTTAAGAAGAGTTAGAGGCCTTAGGGAGGCATATAAAAAGGTTTAAATTTCCAGGCCCATCCAACTCAATTAATCTCTCAAGCATGAAGGATTTTAAAGAGCTTCAGGTGCAACTATAATAAAGTTTATGCAGAACTAATGATCTTCTGTAGAAATTATGTCTGTATGGAGTAAGGTACACACAACAGAGCATCATACAGCATCACTCTTCTGGGAAATCAAAAACTGTAATTGTATTATGTGAATACTTCACCAGTGTCCCAAAACATTCTCATACTGAGATCAGTTTGAATATATACAACACTAAGCTTCTTGTGTTATCCTTGGATTTATTTACTTACCATTTATGGGGGGATTTTTTGCAACTTTGTTTTCCCCTCATTCATACCAGTGAGCGATTTGGGTACTGAGAACCAGTTGTGGCTCTGATATTGCGAATTTCTGCGGTGTTTTTTATAATGAAACTCAGTTTCCTCACGTTTTAGCCACTATCAATACATAAATGTAATATACTAATGGCAATCTGACACTATTTCTTTCCATTACATGAATTAATATATTTCTGTGAAGAGTCTGTTCATTCTGCTTGGCTCCAATCATAAATTATGTTATGAGATGTGATGGTAAGCTGTAGAGATTTATGTGAAATAACTAAGAGTTTTCAGTCTATTTCCAGAGCAAGGTGTGTGTGGCATAAACACAGTCAGAGGTATTCTAAATTTTGATAGACTTTGAAGGAAGGATGAGGAGTAAAGGGGTCATTACGCCCATCACTGAAGGTGATCCCACTACATTAGGGCTGATGCACACTTCCTTGGGACAAGAAGAGTACATGCATTTTTCAGAGCTCTTCCTTGCGAAGACAGTGGCCTGCCAGGTAACAGAGCTGGCAGAGGCAGCAAAGACTGAGCAAGAACGAACACGGAGGAACAGCATAATGAACTAAATCACCTTTGCTGAAAAGCTTTTTGTTCTTTGAAAAAGTCAGAGGAAACTCTAGGGTGATCCACAGAGGACCTAGCTCTCTACTGTTTAGGTGATGGTGAATACACAACTCTGCATGAGCCATATAAACACCTGCAATTTGCCTTACAAACCTTATTATCTTTCCAGTCAGTGAAGAATGAGGGCTCCAGTGATATAAAAAGCCTAGATTAAATTCTTCTGTCCAGCCAGATTCTTTACTGCTTGAATTGTCCCGTCTTGTCTGGTGCTTGTCATAGTTAAAAAACCTTTTTCGGAGGAATAAATTAAAGTCTTCTGTCTCACCTTTCAGAGGACCAGAAGTCTTCCTTCAGACTATTTATGTCCTCTTCTTACTCTGCATTCTGCTGAGTAACAGAGCAGACACATATAAATTTTAAAGAACACTTCGCAAATACCTCACAGCTTTTCAACGTTCTATTGTAAAAGCCTGATAATTTTTTAAATTATTTTTTAGCTGTTGACTTTACTAAGCCTTTTGTTTAAACATTGTTCTTCAGGATGGTGGCAAATATCCTAGTACTGGAGTCTTGTTCCAAGAACAGATAGTAGAATTTCTCACTACTATGTATGACTTCCCTTCCTTAGGGATTTTCATAGAAATGGGGTTGAGTATTGCAATATTGTAAGCATATCCTGTCTTTAGTCACTCTTCAAGATATTCTGCCTTTCTGCATGATAGCTTATCTTTCCAGAAAAGGACAGCATGATCACAGCAGATCATCATCATGGGAGATGTTACTGGCATGACACTCAGCACTGTGAAAATTTGCAGCTTTGCCATTTACATGACAGAAATTCAGGATGACTGTTTTTGTTTGTTTGTTTGTGAATTTAAATAAACAACAATAATCATGGTAATAAATACTTAAAATAACTTTTCAAAGGCAAGTGTGAGGCTGCATATGGAAACAAATAAGGAAATACAAGGATAAAGCTGGCAGCAGAGGAGCATTACAACTTCCACAAATGAAATTTTGTAATGCTTTTAAAGGTATGTATAGAAGTAAAGAAGAATGTGAGAAAATTTTGATTTTGTTCCAGCAAATCTAAGAATTCATCCATATGATGGATTTTGGAGAGTATCCATATTCTGTTTTTCTTTCAACAAGCTGCTTACTTTTTTGCCCTCTCAGAGCTCCATTCATCTACTACATCTTAGGCAGTGAGCAGTGAAGCTGCCTGCTTAAAGCTTTTTTCTGGGGTGGCAACACCTTGTTTTTACTGTCAATGTCCACTCAGTGCTGGATGCGACTGGATCAAGTGGTGTTCCTGAGCCCTGCACAAGGAGGCTGCCCTGCAGAAAACACATCCCGCCTCTGTAGCTGCTTCTCATCTCCCTAATTAAAGTGGGATGCAGATGCTTGCTACCATGTAACGCCCTGTATTATTACTCTTGTGAATGATTGCACATTGGGCCTTAGCATGCTAGTACTGTGCTACCAGATTTGTTTTCCTAACTTGTGATGTAAAGTGACCTCTTCCAGCAGTATCAGGCTTGAAGGGGAAATAAACCTTATTTAGAGTCTGGCAACCAGGACAAAGAGGCTGTTAAGTCTGCATTAGGGGATGAAATAAGAGCTCTGTACTGTGATCCTAAGGAGCAGACAAGGCTTGTGGCAAAGGTACAAATAAGGCTGAAAACTGTATCTTCTTGGAAGCTGGGGTTTTAATCACCAGAAAAAAAAAAAAAAAGGAGACGGGAAGAGAAGGTTGTGTCAGAGCAATTGACTGTTCTGTATGAAAACTTATATCTAATTACAATATAGCTCTGGTTAGTTGTTAGCTATTCTATTTTCCTCTGTGATGACTGAGGATATTGTCATAGGATTCTTAGCATGTTGGTTTTCTTTTATTAAAATCTTATTCTGGGATGATACTAGGAAGAACTGTAAGCCTTCAATAGTGCTTTTAAAGGTAAATCTGTGCTTGGGAGGTCCTATTATCTGTTTTACAGCATTGAAAAGTTAAAGTTAAGCTTTGTTTCTCCAACCAAGAGGATGTTTCTGGTATTCTTGGCTTCTGAACCAATTCCTATCAAATAAAGAGAAAGTAATTTAATCTTGGGTTTTTTTATTCTTTATTTACCCCCATTAATTCATTTGCTTTCCCAGGCTTCCGTCTTTGTAGTATACCACTATTTTTATATGTTGCATATTTTTCATGACTGAGTATTGATGTATATTTCATCTATATACATTTGAAATTATATCTAACAGTAGTACTGTGATATCCAGCTTCTTGAACTGGAAAAAATTCATGCTGGACTCCTTCTTGGTGTAATATGGCACATTTGAGGAACCTGAACCCATTCATATTCACCTGACAATTAAAAGCTTCTCCAGAATAGTAACAGGGAAAACTGCATCTTCTTCTTAGTGCCCTCATATCCTGGTTAGCAAAATTTTGTGCAAAATCTTGATTCACCAAGCCTGAGGAATTATCACTGTACTCAGTTAAAATACAGCGTATAACAATTGTCTACACTGCTTTTTGCAAGCCTGAGGAAGCTGCAAGCCTGAGGAAGCTGAACAAGACAGGCAGTTTTACATTTAACAGGAATTCCTCAGTGTTAGCATGTCACCTAACCTATACCTGAAAAACACCCATTTCTAGACTGCTGAGTGCAAGTGTACTGCAAAATACCATTACAACTGTTTGCAATAATACATGTACCTCACTGTAACATCTGGCAATGCTTGCCTCTGCTTTGGACAGAGAAACATTTAAGCTCTAGGGCTTGCTCCTGGAGACTGCAATGTCAGAATCTCAGGTCAGTTTTAAAATTAAAAAAAAATGCAACTTTTTATGTTCTTAAAAGCTGTTCTACATGCAAACTAGCAAGCAGTTTGAGGACAAGGAAGGAATTTTCCAGTCATTGAAATGAGGAGGTTACTATCCTGCGGATTTTTCCATCACTCTGCTCCTAGGTGCCTCCCAGGGCACAGGAACACATCAGAAGCCAAAACAGTCCTGCCCTACCTGTGATTGGAAGTGTTGGAGAAGGTGGTGCAGGTAGGTGATGCCTCCTCAAATCCACAGTCTCAGCTGCATGGGGCAGTGCTGTGTGCTGGGAGCCCAGCACCATGCTGGGGTACATACTGCACCCATGTCCTGCACAGTGTGGGGCTGGGGAAGGGCTGATTGGCAGCCCCACTTCAGCAATGTGGCCTGCTCCTGATCTGCCTCTCTCTCTTGTGCTGAAATATTAAAAAGGTCATGTTGTGTTTAGACAATTGGTTCTGCAGAAATCACATCTCAAGGCAGTGTCATAGTTTTCCCAGCTGAATTGCAAGCTATGAGGGGAGTAAGTAGGGCTTAGTTTGGGGATTTGAGTGGTGGGGTTTTTTTATTGTTTCATTTTGGGTTCGGGTTTTTTTCTTCTTTTTTTTTTTTTTTTCTTTTAATCAACACAGGACTAGAAAATTTGTGAATGCCTTTATAAATTAATCTTTTAGATTTGGCCTTTTATACCACTATTATAAAAAGGAAAGTCCCCAAGTGAGTCAGTAAATCATTAATGAAATTGAATACGTTGGTACATGATGAATTGGTAAAATAGCTCTACTGATTAATTTATCCTTGGCTTTGCCATTAACATCAGCCAACACAGTATATATCAGCTGAGCTAAAGCTTAGAACAATATTGGGCTTTAGTGGAAAAGGAAGTTGCTGGCGATGCTGACTGATTTTTCTATAAGGCAGATGTGGATGCTACAAACAAGTAAATGGCTTCTTTGCCGCACTGGTGATATATTTGCATCACGTGTTGTTATTATCCTGTTATCATAAGAAACAGTAAAAGAAGAGATAGTCTAAACAAGTGAGGTATCGGGAGGGATGGCATTCAAACAAAATAACAGTAGTCTGCAAACCAAAACATGCAATTACTCGATTAAAGGATGAAATCAAGAGGATTCCTGCTCCGCTTGATAATAGGTTAGGAGATGCATTGCTATACAAAGGGCTACCAGTCCAGACCTGTTGCTAGGATGGTAATTCCTGTGTACAAATCCTTCATGAAATTGAGTCCTGAGCAAGGCAACTGATTTCTAACCTGAACTTAATTTCAAGAGAACATCAGCAGCTTGACACTAAATATGGACTTAAAAGGCCAAGATACACCTTTTGAAGGAAAAGACAACGCAGGTTGCAAAGGAAAATCTCATGCAGCAGCAGGGCTCTCTCATCTGATAACACTGAAAAGTATCACCAACCTTGTTATCATCTTTTCATTTAAAAAACAAAAAAAAAAAAAAAAGAAATGGCCCAGATCACCCAAGACACTTTCTCTGTTTTGTACTTTGCTTTTTATTGACTCTTACTATTTCCAGCCTGAAATTCATTGCCAATTGACAGCCATATCGTGTGTCAACACTGACCGTCCCCTCTCTCCTTAATGAATACCTCCTGATATATTTATAGATAGCAATAGTATTGCCTCTCAGTCGTCATTTTGTTAGGTGAGAAAAGTTAAGCACTTCTATTCTCTTGTGTAAGGCAGGCTTTTTATTCCCCTATCTATATCCATGGTGACTCCATGCACCTGCTCCATCTGGAGGAAATGTTTCTTGCAGGTGAATAAAGTCTGGCATTCATGGAGTTGTCCTGGTTTCAGCAGGGATAGAGTTAATTTTCTTCCTAGCAGCTGGTGTAGTGCTCGGTTTAACACTGTGCTAACATGCTGATGATTGTGGTTGTTGAGCGGTTAAGGACTTCCCAGATTCTCATACTGGCCGGCCAACAAGAAGGTCAGGGGTGCCCAAGAAGCTGGGATGGGACACAGCCAGGACAGCTGACCCAGATGGGCCAAAGGGATATTCCATACGATATGGTGTCATGCTCCATATATAACTGGGGGTGGGCTGGGAGGCAGGGCAGGTGGTAAACTAGCTGAGCATTGGCTTCAGGTGGTGAGAAATTGTGCTGTCCCATCATTTGTTTTGTATATTTAAATCATCAGCCATCATCATCATCATCATTGTCGTTATCATCATCATCATCTTCCTTTTCTGTCCTATTACAGTGCCTTTATCTTAATCCATGTGTTTGGTTTTTTTTTTCTTTTTGTTTCTTTCCCTCATCCCAGTGGGAGGCGGAGATGAATGATGGTTGGTTTAGCTACTGTCTGGGTTAAACCATGTTGTGGTTCTACATGGCAGGGTTATGGAGGAGGAGGGGGATGCAGGAGTGGCATCTACAAGAAAATGCTAGAAGCTTCCTCTAGGTCTGACAGAGTAAACACCAGCCAGGCTCAAGGGCGGACCCGGCACGGACCAAGGCTGAGCCCAACAGCGATGGTCATAGTACCTCTATGAATCATATTTGAGAGAAAATAAAAAAGCAAGCATCTGCTTTTTGCCACCAGAGAAGGGAGTGAGAAGATGTAAGAAACTGTGCAGACACCAAGGCCAGTGAAGAAGGTTGGGGGGGGGGGATGGGTTGAGGGGGTGTGTGGAATGAGGCATACCAGGTGCCAGAGAGAGATTCCCCTGCAGCCCATGGAGAAGGCCATGGTGGAGCAGGTTGTCCCCCTGCAGCCCATGGATGATGTCAGGGAGCAGAGATCCCATCTACAGCCTGTGGAGTACCACATGCTGGAGTGGGTGGAGACACCTGAAGGATGCTTTGACCCTGTGGAAAGCCTGAGTTGGAGCAAGCTCCTGGCAGGACCTGCTGCCCATGGAGAGAGACCCACACCAGAGCAGGTTTGCTGGGGGGACTTGTGACTCCGTGGAGGACCAGGCTGGAGCAGTCTGGGCCTGAAAGTTGGCACCCCATTGAAGGGATACATGCTGAGGCAGTTTGTCAGGGCTTCAGCTCCTCACCGAAAGGACTCATGTTGCAGAAGTTCATGGAGGACTGTCTCCCATGGGTGGGACCCCACGGTGCAGCAGGGCAAGGGTGTGAGGAATGCCCCCACCCTGGGCTAAGAAGGAAAACAACTGGGGAGGGACTGATCGGAAACCCCCATTCCCCCAGTCCCTGCCCCTCCCCATGTCACAACGAGAGGGAAGAAAGGAGCAAAATCATGACTAAAGGGAAGTCTGCTAAGAAGGGAGGGGTGAGGGGGAGGTGCTTTAAGATCTGATTGCACTTCTCATTACCTGATTCTGGTGTCACTGGGTGTGCAGTGCAGTGTAATAAATCCGAAAGTTTTCTTTCCTGTATTCAGTGTTGAGTTTGTATTGACCATGACACTAATTGCGGAATGATCTCTCCCTGTCCTTATCTCGAGTCCTAAGCCTCTCAATAGATATTTTCTCCCATGTCCAGCTGAAAAGAGGAGTGACAGAGCAGCTTTGGTGGGCATCTGGCCTCTAGCCACAGTCAAACTATCACTAGCCACATTCAAACCATCACAAGCCACAGCAAAGCTTTTCCGAAAGCTTAGAAAAAGCCTTACTTTTTCTCTATTGCTCTGGAAAATACTGTACCTCACACTCCGAGATTCGATCTCTTCCCCCTGCCCCCTCTCCTCCCAGCCATGGAGCATGGCTCAGTAATTCTATCTTCCACAAATCAGTTCAGTTTTTTTTTTCCTTTTTTACTTCCAGTGGGTGGTTTCCCAACTTGTAGAAAAAGTTTCCATTTTGTAAGTGCAAATATTTTTACCTCAACCAGACATTAGATGCAAGAAATTGAGGTGTCTGTCATTTCTGTCTACGAACATTTTCCTCAGCTTCTTTCTAACTTTGGTGACCTCCAATCCCATTGTGAAATTGTCTCCTAGGTGCACATTAGTGGCTTTCAAAATCAGATTCACTGTCTGTCCAGGTAGAGAGCTGGGAAGTGAAGTCTTGAGTACAACTTGCAGAAACTCTCCAGAGCCCTCAGGCTGCTCCACTGGAGTTCCCAGCTATCTTTCCATGGGGTCTCCTTAGAATATTATGGCCCTGTACACTCTGGGTGAAGCCCAGTAAGCAGGTAAATTTGAGTGTTGTTCCCAGGATCATCCCTTAGAAGTGATATATTTGTAACAGAAGACTCTTTTTATTTGCCACTGAGATCTGGGTTTGAAGGAGGTGTGGGCACTGTGAACAATTGTCTTCTATTCAAATACCAGTGGAGCAGCTCTTGAGATGCTGCTGACTGCAGTAATCAGTCCTGCAGACCACCACACTTATATGCCCACTGAGAACTGATTTTCTGTACTTCATGTCCCAAACACCAGAATCAGAAAATGTCTCCTGCTTAAAACCTTCTGAAATTAAAAAATTGAGTCTTTCTCTGATCCCAAAATGAATTTGAAAAAAGCTAAAAAGCCGTGATATGGTTGTAGACCAAACACAAACCAATACCAAAATACAAGATAGATACTTTGACTTTCTTAAACACAAAACTGATGATAGTGTTCATTAAATCTGTGTCTTGTCCTCAGACATCTAAGCACTAGGAAATCCTCCATGTTTCCTATCATATCAAATAAAATTAAGCAACATCACAGGTATTTTCAGTTTCAGATTATGAATATTTTGTTGTGAAATGCAAATGGACAATCTCAATTGTTATTTATACCATGTCTGCATTTTGCCATCTCCTAGTATCACTTGCAATGGTTTAGTTTTGCTACCCCATGCTACCTACACTTCAGGGTGAGCACTATGGATCATTCTTTCAACCCTGATAACCCTGCTGATGAGCATGACTGAATTAACTCATATGGTATGGCTTTTTAAATAACACAGAAATACCCATGTGCACATAAATTAAAGAATCGGAGAAGAAAGGGAAAGGGAAATTAAGGATAAAGAGGAGTGAGATAGCAGAGCTTAAAGATCAAGCCACAGCTGACTGCATTTAGTGAGCACTACAGAAATATATCCATAGACTGCTGCTTGTAAAAGTCTTACATGCACATTGCATTGATAAAGAAGAATTCAGTGACTGCCTCTTGGCACTGAAGAAGGAAGAACACAAGCAAAGTTTGCAATCACTATGGAAACTGCCTCTCTGGTTGCTGTGTCGGCACTGACACATCTGTCAGGGACAGCAGCTGTTCTAGAGGATTCCTTCCAACAAAGCGCTTCCCGAGACTTGTATCTGGGACCGGGCCCAGGGCTGCAGGGTTTGTTTCGACAGGAGTCTGACAGTCTGCACAATCATGATTTTATTCTTCACTCTGCCCTTGTGAGGCAACTCTGTGTATTCTTTTCAATGTTTGAAGAACTTGCAGAATGAAACACCTGGAGAGGTGACATGCAGTTCTCCTCTACTATGTGGTTCACAGCCTAGATAAAATGGCAAGTGAAGAGTCTAGCCACATCATGGAGACCTTGGTGCTTCTTCAGCTTGATATGTGCTCTGTTAAATACCTATTGCTGCTGAATTTAGGGGTTTGGCACAATTTATTTGTATATTAGCTTTCACTGTTTGTTTGGGTTTTTTGCTGCTGCTGCTTTATGCATGAGATGTCACTTTGTTTTCTTCATCAGTGCTCTAACACAGATTCACCAGTGCAGCAAGTCTACGGTATACCGCAACATACAAAAGTACTTTCTGGCATCAGCCTCAGCAGAGCCATTCTGCATCACAGCAGAGAGTGGGGTGTTTGGGAATGGCACCATGCCACCAGCAAAGGCATAGGTATTCATATGGCTTACATGTGAAAGCTGACTCAAATCTTCATGAACCAGGTAGTCTTGCTAAGATAGTGTTTATCTTTAAAGACTGAAAAAATCAGAGGTTTATTTTGTTTAATTTGAAGTAAGTTACCTTAAATAAACTAGCTTTTAGAGCATGATATGGACATATTGAAAGGAAAGTACATTGCCAGGTATATTTTTCCAGTGCTGGTGACATTCATGGGGCTACTGTAATAAATAGCAAAGTCTCATGAAACCCTGTTTGTTCAATAGATAATAACTTTTTGTCTTGGGAAACCTTTCAAAATCTGGCCACCACCTTTGCTTCCAGTGATAATGGGCCATGGTATATTTTGTATCGTGCAAATTATTCACTTTTTGTATCACTTTTAAAAATAATACCTTTAAAACTAATATCTTGGGAGTGAAGGTAGGGTGCATAACATTACTGTAGCAATTGCAGCAGTTGCTCGTGAAAGAATGTAAAACTACAAAACAACTTAAATTTAAGCTGGTGCAAACTAGTCCAGGTTGCCTGCCTTGACTGATACAGTTTTAATTTAAGGTAATTAATAGGTGAAAACAAGAAGAAAGAAGAGTCACTTAAGCAACTTATTCATCAGTGACCTCCAAAAAATAGTCTGTAGTTTCCCTTTCAAGAACCAGTATTATACTACAGTCTCTTCTGTTATTTGTGTATCAGGAATGTGTATTTTCCTTTCTTGAGGAAGTGTGTGATGTGTGCATAAGGTTCTAAAATAAAGTGGCATATCCAAGAAAGTAGATTGTTGACTTTTCTGATCTTGATGTACTTTCCTAATTTTTCTCCAAGTTAATGTTGCAATGTCTTGTTGCAAAGAAACTTTCAAGACTTTCCTTTTATGATTTATATTGCACCAGAATCCCTACTCTGCTATAATAAACAGTTACTTGTTACCTTTGTTTATATATAATTGACTTCAGAGACAAGATATTATTCATTTTTAGGCTAACAGTTTATGTAATTAATGGTGCATTTATATCAATGTACATACAAATAGTAGTGTTCTCATATTTAATCCTTGAAAGCTACTACAGCGGCACATTTTGCAGTGGTTAGAAAGAATTCATGCATGAAGATCATTGAATTGTTTGATAGCTAAATCTTTTAAAATGCTTTATCACATTTATTAGTGCTTAAAATTCAAATGGAAAGCCTATTTCTTTGGCTTTAGTAGCCATTGGGATAGAAAAATAGGCAGAAAAAGATACCTTTTTGTCTGTCAGAATACTATTATTGTGGAAGAAAGGGAAAAGACAGAAGGCATGTTGTGCTTTGCTGAATGTTTTAATTGCAAATAGCTTTGCAGAATAAAATAAAATAAATCCTTTTTGATTGTATTTTGCAATTGCTATGGGAGTACTCATGAAGAAAGACTGTGTATGTTCAGTGGAGTTAGTCTGAAAAGATATCAACAACTTTCACTAGCAAGCTTGCTATCTGTAGGGGTTGCCCTAGCGTAAGTAGATTGATTAGGTCTGCAAGACCTTCAGGTTTAAATTCATTTTCTCAATAGTTCTGGACCTGAATCTTGTATTCCGTATGCAAATGGATGCACTGAAATGCTCAGCAAACTCTGTGCGGGGCTGGAGCACAGACACACATAGAGGTAGTTCTGATGAGATTATTTAGCAGTAGAGTGACATCAAGATCCAGACTGCTGCAGGGCATGGTCACGCTTCACTCTCAGGAGCAAGTACTGCCAAAGGAGGTTCAAAGAGCCATGTTTACAACCATGAAACAAGCTCCCTACTGATTTCAGTACCTGACATTACACAGATATACAGACTCAGTGCAAATTGTCCCATCTGTCCCTCCTCCTTGCTTTCCATAGCAGCAGAACAAGTACCATACTCCCTTCTCCCAAAACGCTAGCAGTCCTACTGTGTGATAACAGTGAGGATGATGCAGGAACAGGAAGGAGGAAATAAAAGCTAGATCTTAAACTTTCGTACTTACCACAATACACTGTGGTAGTAGTACTGGAATGTGTAATCGTTCCCTGATGTGAATTGCCTCAGGTAGACACAGATGAAAGAGAGAGCGAGCAGCTTGTTTTCCCAAAGCTGCACAAACAAGTGAATGTTGCAGGTACAGGTTTAACTTAGGAGATCCTGGACTCCCTATGTCTTGTAGGCAGTGTTGTGCTCTTCTTTATGCTGGCAGCTACAGCTGGCTTCAGTTGCTATTTTGTTATTCTGTGAATATATTGTATTGCTGTACAGCATCACAAACAATCATAATGTTTGGAATGTATTTCCAGCTCAGCAGGCTTTTTGCAGAAGGTGAAATTAGCCACCGGAGTTAGGTCTCTGTAAACACACACTGCTGGAGAACGAAAGCGCCATAAAGGGTGTTGAATTCTTTCTGATACCAGCATTTTCTGGAAGTGTTACTCACAAGAATGAAATTGTCCCAAAGCACAGAAGTACATTTCTTCAGAAATACTGGAAGTAATTTGGCTGCAGAATTTCAGAGATGCTGTAGGAATTAGGCTGCCCAGAAGGAATTGACTTATCAAATTTTGAAGACCCTTGGGAAAACAGGAAATTAGCTTTCACCCAATTGAATTATCATGTTATACCATTCCCTTTCCTTCATTCAGTTTACCTTTAGGACTCCCCAGAATTGCTATTAAATTCATTTTCTTATTATTTTGATTACAGTCTAAAAACTGTCATTGTTAACGGACAAAAATCCCCTTTCCTTTGGACTGCTTGCTCAGTTTTTTCCATTGCTGAACCACCATCAAACTATGACAGGTCTTACCAGCACATTATCATATACCACACCACCTTCATATCCATACCTTGCATCTTGCTGTATTTCAGGTTTAACATTCCACTTGGGCTTCATGGACCGACACCCCTTCCCATAAAACATTTCCCTCTCACCCATTTATTATGAGGTCTTTTATTATATACACATTGTTTGCCAGACCTACTGTGTTGGTTACGAACCTGTAAACAGCAAGTTTTTCCCCTCTGTGTTAAACACACCAGTGTTCCCTTTTTTCTTGTTGGTAAGACTATTCTTGTCAGGTAGGTTTGGGTTTCTTGCTGGGTTTTTTTTTCCCCTACAACTTTAGTATTTCTCCATACTGGGTATCTTTGGGCACTGACTTTGTATGTATAATGAACCATTCTTTCCTCACTGCTGAAGGTTATATAAACCTTCCCCCTCATGGCATCTGCCAGTTAGAAAATGTTTAATTGAGGTTGTTGGGTGTTTTTCTCAATAGCACTTAGACTGTAACCTACCATCAAAGATATCAACTTACAGCTACTTACAGCAGTGGAGACACTAAAAGGGTTCTGTGCCTAATTTGGCATCAACAATTCAATAGGGTTGTTGAAAAGCTGCAGAAGATTCAGATAAAAGCTGTAAGAATAAATAGGAGGCTGAGAGCTACAATTTATAGAGAATGGTGTGAGATGTTAAATTTGCATAGACAACAAAGAAGGTTGGAGGTGTGCACTGAATTTAGGGCCAGCAGGAGCAATTAACTCATGCTGCTTGATCTATGTGTTCAGAAGCTATTCAAGTGTCCAGCTTCTTTAAATCAAGCCCAAAGACTATCTAGCTAAGCTAGATAAGACTATCTATCTCCATAGTCCAGTCTTCAAAATTTGTTCGCTACAGATAGTGAATAGATGACTCCAATTTATGACCAACAGCTCTGCAGTAGTAAGAAATAGGTCAGGTAATTTAAACCATGATTCCAATAGATAAGCCATAACTTCTGGATGTGCCAGAAAGCAAAAACATGTAATAAATGAACCTCGTGCTCCGTCATTATGACAAGGAGAGAAAGTGCTGTCCAACTGGTTAGATTTGAATATGTGACCAGATACACCAATGACACAAATTTTCTTCAGAGTGGTGTCTGAAATGCCTTATTTTTTGGTTCCGATGTTTCCAATAACTGATGCTTCAGAAGAAGATGAGAAAAGAGATACACAAAGCCAGCAGGAAATTTCTTTCTGACCCCCTGTAAGTAGCTAATTGAAACCTTGTGGTGGTTTGACCCTGGCTGGAGGCCAGATGCCCACCAAAGTTACTCTATCACTCCCTTTTTCAGCTGGACAGGGGAGAAAATATATATTGAAAGGCTTAGGAGTCAAGATAAGGACAGGGAGAGATCATTCCGCAATTAGCATCACGGGCAAAACAGACTCAACATGGAATAAAGGAAAGAAAACTCGTTGATTTATTACACTGCACACACACAGAGTGAGACCAGAGTCAGCTAATGAGAAGTATAAACAGATCTTAAAGCATCTCCCCCCACGCCTCCCTTCTTAGCAGACTTTAGCCTTATGCCATGATTTTGCTCCCTTCTTCCTCCTCCTCATAGTGGCACAGGGAGGGGTAGAGAATGGGGGAATGGGGGTTTCGGGCAGTTCCTCATGAGGTTTTTCCTCATGAGGGGCAGTAGCATTTCTCATGGGGGAGGGGCATTCCTCACACCCTTCCCCTGCTGCACCATGGAGTCCCACCCATGGGAGACAGTCCTCCATGAATGTCTCCAACATGAGTCCTTTCCCTTCAGCTCTTCACCGGCTGCCCCAGTGTGGGTCACTTCTATGGGGTGCAGTAATAAATCATAGAATGTCTCTCAGTCTCTCAAGCCCAGACTGTCCCTCCATGGAGTCACAAGTCTCTCCCCTAGCAAAACTACTGCAGTGTAGATGTCTCTTTCTTGCTCACTCTGTGTCTTTATCTCTCTCCATAGGCTGCAAGAGATGGCAGAGCCTTGCTCCAACGTGGGTCACAGTATCTTCTGTATGTCTCCACCTGCTCCAGCGTAGGGCCTCTCCCCATGTTGCAGGTGGGGTCTTGGCCTTTTCCATGGGCTGTGGGGGAACACCCACCCTACCATGGATTTCTCCATGGGCTGCAGGAATATCTTTCTCTCCAGCACCTGGGGCACCTCCTCCCCCCCTTCACTGGCTTTGGTGTCTGCACAGTTTCTTACATCTTCTCACTCCTTTCTCTGGTGGGAAAAAGTGGCTGCTAGCACTTTCTTTAATTTCTTACATGTGATTCCCAGAGGCACTGTGACCATTGCTGATGGGCTTGACCTTGGTCAGCCATTGGTCCATCTTTGAGCCCAGATGGTGTTTACCCTGTTTGGCTTAGAGAAAGCTTCTAGTTGCTTCTTGCAGAAGCCACCCCTGCAGCCTCCCCTCCTCCACCAGAACCCAGCCATGTAAAACTACAACAAACCCTTAAGCTCTGATTAACACAATTAGGTTAAATCTTAAGAATTAGGAGAGTAGTGAGATAGTAGAAGATATCCTGAAGCCAGGTCATAAAAATGTGGGATGATGTGACAGAAATGGATGAAATTTCTTAGTTCATACAGGATGAAATTTGGATTTATTGATAGTGAGAAAGAACAACTATGCAGATGGACTGTCTTGAAGCCAAAAATGTCTCTATGAGGTTGCATTAAAAGGCCATGTTTTAAAACAGCTTATTGACAAGTATTTTCACCTTATTTTAGTTGAATTTTCCAACTTCCACTGTTGTGGACTGTGATTCTTGAAAGACCAATAGTAGCAATGTTGAAAAATGCCTTTTACCTGAAATTTGGAGCCTGTATCACAATCAGATTTATCACGTATCTTAATTTGTTATTTAAGGCACAGAATTAAACAAGCTACTTCAACAACACTTTAAGTTCAAAAAGTCTCATTTCAAGTTCCCTGATCACATTTGTGGCTCTATATTTTAATTGTCTCTTCATATGTCTACAGATTTCAACTTGTGGGTACTATACTATTACCACACCATAGGTGGTTGTAAGTTATATTTTAATGGAAAGCTACATTTCCCCACGCTGGGATAAGGAATTTTTTATTGGCTACTGCCAGTCTACCACATAAGGGTGAAATGAGGATCATACCGCTGTAAAAGTAGAAAAAGCCAGATTAGATGTTTGTTAAGAATACTAGTATTTAAGTATTGCAAGAGTTTAGTTGGTTTTGTGATAAGTTCTTCATCAGCAGAAACACTGCTGCTGAGGTTGCATGTGTCTCTAAGTAATGAGCTCTGGTTCCAACTCTGCTATGGTGGGGGTTAGCCAGAGCAGGTAGCAGTGAATCTGTCTCATTTATTGACATGAGGCAAAGCCTACAGGACCCTGAACACCCCACTCTGCACTGATAGCAGCCTCGTGGCACAGAAGCAAAATGAATCTCTCTACCTGTGGTTGACAAAGGAGGTTGAGGTACCCTGCTAGATGAAGAGCAGTCCCCCTCCTCTTCTGCTTTCCTGTAGACACATTTGCGACATCTGTATCTGTAATTGTGCAAAAATGGTTCATAGTTAGACCTGCGTAAGCAAGACAAAGACAAGACTGTTTTGGTTTTTTTAATGAAGGTGTCCCTAGTGATTTGTCAGTCTTTATCAAAATACAGACGAAGAACCAAATGACAGGTTATCAAGAATTAAAAAGGAAACAAGAAGACAGACTAGATTGTGTTTCACAGTAAGTTTGCTATGTGATGAATATAAATGAAAGCTATTAGCTTTAAACAAATTATGTTCCAGCTGCAGTCTATGTACTTTGCACGTCACTGCAGACAGAGCTGTAAAGCAAGCTAACTTGTAGACAGTATAATTTTTAAATGTTTTTACTTCAATAAGAATTTAAATTCTACAAGGGAGACAAAGAGCTGACATGTTAAGGAATGCCATGGTGAGACACTAAGTTCCCATTGTCAAAAATGGCTTACAAACCTTGAACAGAAGCATGTTTTAGAGAGGCCCAGAAATTTGGACACTCCTTTTTCATCTCCTGGAAGGCATGCAATGCGCACATTTCCCTCTTTCATAGTTCTCTTCCATTTCAAAAAGAAAATTACTTTCTTTTTTCCCTTGTGCTCTCAATTCCACATTCTCCTTCCTTACCCTCACGAAGAGGGTAAATGAAATTAGCTCTCACATGGCGCTTATTTTCTTTGGTTATTTTTTTTAGTTTTTGGTCGTTCCTGTTGATCCAAGGCGTATTTTTGTACCCACTTAGGATGTTTTCTCTGAAGTATCTTAGTAGGATTCCTAAAGCTTCATCCAAGAGAGGACAGAGACAGAGGACTGTGAAGTTATTATTAATAAACAACATGATGCTTTTGAAATGAATATGTATAGAGAAGATGCTTTACTCTAATCTGTCAATATAAAGAGCATAAAAATTTAATTTACATCCTTTTTCACTGTCAAAATGGAGCCATGGAGGCCTGGCCTAACTAAGAGTCAGGCTTTCCAAGTACGTTAATTCAGTAAATTCAGAAGATTTGTGATTGTAGGAAAGGAGAGAGAGATGTGTGTGGATCATTGTTACAAAGTTGAATATTACATATTTTGACTCGTTTAAATTTAATGAACCCCAGAAAGCACTTTTAGTGTTTACTTTTTCCTCATTTGATTCTAATTAACCTTTCCCATGATTCAGATGTCTGACAAATGTGGAGGGCTGCAGGGCTAAGTGCTTTTTTCCCATGATTGACTTTAATTAAGCTTGCTCTAGGCTTGAAACCCTTGTAAACTTAGAGAACTTTATTTTAATTGCCTTCTGCCAGATTTACTTATGCTAGACAAATATTATAAATCAAATACTAACGCTATTAGAAGAAGAACTGACTTACAAAGTAGTAGTCTGCCATGGTGAAATTCATTACACTCTGAATCTTAATAGAAAGTGGTATGGTGGGAGAAAAATGACTGATTATATGAAGGTAACTTCTGGAGCATTAACAACTTTTCTTTATCTGCTGGCTACACTCGTTAAGACACCAAGTTTCAAACTAATGTAATTCTCCAATTTCAGTGATAATTCATATTCATTCATACTAGAATTTACTAAGTGGATACTCCAAGAACTTACTTCATGCTTTGAACAGCTCAACAAGTCTCTGTTGCAACTGTTGGAATGATCCAGTTCAATCTTAATTAGAGGACTTTGTCACCTAAATCACATAGCATTTCTACTCCCTGAGTCTGTCAAGAGAAGCACACAGTCAGGCAACAATACTTGTACAGTAAATACTGATTTTATTATTCAGAACATTGCATACAGAAACACATGCAACAGTCATTTTCAGGAATAAATGAAAGATCATTCCTAATTTTAAGTGACTATAAGGGATTTACTGAAAAAAATATTTGTGAGATTTTTAGCCCTTCCTGTAAAATATAGAATTTTAAGTTAAAATTCTGTTGGCTCATGGATGCAGAACATCCCTGCTATGCAAATAAATGGCAAGTCTTATTTTCATTCCGTGTCACATTGCCTCTAACGGAACTGTGAGTTCTAAAGAGGGATTCTGAGTTGCACAAAGGCAATGCGCTGCATGTTTTTGCTTCTTTTCCATCATACAATAAGTTTTGAAGGATCAGCTGAGCTATATTGACTTAGTTACACTTCTCCTTATGCTTGATGGGAATAGTATGGCACTCATGCCAGAATGCCATCCTGAGAAAACCTTTTGCACTTGCTATGGCTGAAAGTGCTTAGCCTTAATAGAAAAAGTTCTGGGGAGATCTTGCTGGGAAGAAGCTTGACAAGCCATTGTGCTTCATTCCAGTGTAGCAGTGGTCTTGAAATACAGGTCAGCATTTTCCTTCAGTAACCAGTATCCTGAAAATGGATGACAACAGAGGTTAACCATGGTGTCTCAGTCTTGATGTCTTTGTGTTTCTTCCTTTTTTTCTCCCTTTTCTAACAGAATGCAGAATATTCCAAATTATAACTTCAAAAAATACTATGAATGTGGCTTTGATCATTTTAATTGCCAGAGAAGAATCCCTTCATCTGTGCCCAAAAGAAATGCCTAAATATTTCATCATATTATATTAATATGATTCTACATATATAAATATGCATATGCATATATATATTTATATATGCAACCATTTAAAATTACTATTTTATTCTAATGCAGATCCTGCACAAAGGTAGCACACTGACTGCTCTGTTAGCTCTGTTTATCCAGCTAATATGTATTGCCAAAGCAATCACAGCAAAAGGGTCTCCATGGGGACCACCTTTGGCTTACAAAGAATAATTATGTTTCTCTACTCTCTTGATACTCAGCCTCCGTGAGTGTTAATAAAAACACTGTACCAAGGTGTCAGCTTTCAGGTCCCAGTCCAGGACTATAGGATGTCCTAAGCCAACCTAAAATCAGGTGCCAGCACCTGCACAAAGCTGTTGAGCCACACAGACCACTATTAGCTGTTGTGGAACCTGCAAAGATGGGGGTTTAATTCCTGAGTAAGACATATTTAGCAGTCCTGTTGGACTACTCCAGAGCACTTTCAAGGTAAGCAAGGATGCATGATGAGAGATGCACAATGTGCATCTTGTTTTAAAAGTACTCAGAGCCCTCTAAATAGCAGACTATTATTTTAAAAAATGGAGATATAAACTATTTGATGTACTGTGGCTTTTTTATGCTTGTGTGTCTTTGTTTGGTCAGAATCACAATTATTCATGGGGAAAAAATCTACAGCCATTTCCTAGTTTTAATTAATTCTATTTTACATCCTGACACTTTAACTTGCTCTTGATCAGCTTCTAAGTGATCTGTTTGACATGTCTATCTTTAATTCAGAGTAATTGCCAAATCAGTTTGCAATTTATCAGAAATGTGAAGAATAACTCTATCCAGAAAGAGCTATTTTTCTTTGAGAGTGAAAGTAAGCTATTACTAAGGGCCTGGGAGGTTTAAGAAAAATCGTAATGTCATATGAAATTTCTGAGTAGGAGACCCTCTTCAGACTTCTAGCAAGAATATTAAGTAATTTCTGCATTCCATAAACATTACCATACTGTGACTTGAATGAAAAATGTTGCCTACATTCCATTGCCTTATTTAGACTAAGTTGAAAGCCCTGCAATCTATTACAATCTATCATACAAGCTAGTTTTGGGGAGATGTTTTTATTGGGTGAGTGTTGACAATTGGTACTGGTCTTCAATGACACTTGTAATTAAAAACTAAATAGTAATGTGTTGTCCTTAAAATTGCTTTGATTTATATTTAAGGTTCTGCATAAGAATTATAATAATGGATAAAACAGTTTCTCAGCTTGTTCACTGTATGCGAAATTCCAGGTACAGCCAGCCACATTTCCTCCCCATCGAGTCATTGTTATTTGTGTGCAACTCTCTTGCCAGTTGCCAACAGTGGGAACAAGAACCTTAAACAGAAATGTCCTTCTCTAAAATCAATTAGACTATGACCTATCTTTTTTCTTCTGGTTCTGGGAAATTGGCAGCTGGGCCAAATATTATAATGAATTGTAATTTTACCAAAAAAAAAAAAAAAAAAAGGTAGATCTAGGAAAATTTTTCAACTTGGTTAAGCTGTGTCATAACTGGCATGAAGTTTCGCTCCAGAAGAAATGTGGAGGAAATACTTTCTAGAAGCCATTTTTGTTCAAAATGTGCATCATATCATGTGGCTTTTCATAGAGAATACATTTTTAAATTTGAAATTCACTAATTTCTTTAAGATTATTTTTTTAAAAGGCAAAAAACAAACAAAAAAATTCCAAAACGCCAGTGGCATGAAAATAAAACACTGATTTCTCATAAATATTCTTTCCTCCACATTTCAGTTGATGCACTGAGTAGAAAATCTATTCGTCAAACAGAAGATCTCTCATGGACAGGATTTGGTTATTTGCAGGGTCTTAAGCATTGCTCAAACCATGCAAACAGAAAGCCTGCCCACTGGAGCACAAAAGGGATGAAACTATGTGTATTGGTGTTTTTAAAGACTGAGCATAGCAAAGAGACTATGACTAGCAGCACAGCCACAATCTGTTTTACTTACTGATAAATAAGGGACTGGTGCCACTTCCTCCCCCTTCAGCAAAGACAATGCTTCCTGCTCTAATAATTGCTGTCCTTTCCCTTTTTTCCATACTGCCAACATAGAAAATTATTTTTTGATCCTTGCTGCAAAGTCATTTACACCCTGATGCACCTTCCATCAGCTCCCCATTGCTTATCAGGGCACAGCTCAATATGGTCTATGCCAAGCACTTCTTGGAAAAGCAAGACTAGCTAAAGTAAGGATTAATGGGCAGAGGGGCACAACGGAGATTCTGTGGAGAAGACATATGAGAATGGATCCCCCATGTCCCAAGAGCACTTGTTTGTCTTTTATCTGTTACTTATGTCGCAATTGTTCCTTCCTTTCCAGGGAAAAAAACAAACAAATGAAAGTAGAAAACACACTGATAGTAATGAAGGAGCACACAGGAAACCCTACTGAAGCAGGGGCATGATACGCACACTGGTTTTAGTTGGGGAGTTGGGGTTTTTTTGTAATTTATTTCTGAAATCTGTGATTATCTGGCAAAATGAAAAAAGATTAATTTGTTCAAAGCATTTCCTTGTTTCTGGATTAGTGGGTCAAAAGAATACTGTTTGTTGCTGTGATTTGGCTCACATTAAACTCTACCTTCATAAAGTAACTTGCCATATTGCTGCAGCTGGCTGGATAATGTCTGTTCCTGTGTTTGTCATTACGAAGGAAAGAGACCTGCCAAATTATTCAAAAGTGTATTGCAGTCCCAGCACCTCTTATCATTCCTTGTGCTCCTTGCTCCCATTCCTTTCATGTTGTTTTGGCATACAGGGTTATAATGAAGAAGTTACATAACTAATTAAAGCAGGTGTATTTTTAATAAAGACTTTGGGATTGATTTCTTGAGACTTAACGAATTAAACTCTCAAGTGTATCTCAACACTATTAAAAAAACCCCAAACAACTGGATTTACTTCCTTCAGCTTTCAGGAGTGTTCTTCTCACACAGCTTTTCCCAAAGGCTTAAGTTCTTTTCTTGAGTTACTGCTACACAATACAGATAACCCACAACATTTAGATAACCCATGACTATTTAAGTATGTTATCAGATCAGAAACAAAGGTGTAGCTAATGTAATAATCAAAGGATCTTTCAAACTGTCCGACTGCCTCTGCAGGACTTTTATAATCTGCTTTACACATAGCATTATTAAGATGTAAGTATAGCTTCATCAAATGCAGTGGTGGCTAGCCAAAAATGAGATGTTGTAGGTCATTGAAATAGTTGAAAAGACTTGCACTGGCTCCATTGATCATGAGTTTATATTAAAAAACACTTAGATGTCCTATTGTGATTAGTTGTTTTAATTAAAAAGTTTGTAATTAACAGCCAAAGATTCATAATGTGTACAGGGAAGAAGGGTTGAGGAAGCTAGGGAAAATAAATACGTTGTAAAACAAAGCTTTTGTTAGTCTGGAGCAGGAAGAAGACAGAGGAAAGTTTTGAAAGTTTACTTCTTTTTTTACCAGAAACCCTGAGCAAAACACCCTCAATTTCTCATGATATGGTTTTTCAGGTAGGATATCTGGTGGTTTCTTTCCACACTCTTTATATTTCTTTCCTTTATTCTCTATTACTTTTTCTCTATCTTATTCTTGGAGGAGGTCACAAGGGAGTAAGTTAAGAGAGAAAGAAAAACAAAGTTACATTTGGAGGCCATATTTCCAAACCAAAGAGAAAGATCAATATATTTTTTCCCTCATGCAAATATTTTTGAAAAGAGAAAATATAAAGATTTCCACAATCATTACCTACACAAAAAATCATAACTGTTAATAACAATGGAAGCAATGGTGTTTGAAGAAAAAAGTCTTTCCCTGCTTCCTTATTAGAAGATAAAACTACAAAATATCAAAAGCCAAATTCAAATAAAAGTAAATATGCTTATTTTTGAGCTGCCATTCTTTGAATTTGATTTCTTTATA
This sequence comes from Hypotaenidia okinawae, assembly GCA_027925045.1. Lineage (NCBI taxonomy): Eukaryota > Metazoa > Chordata > Aves > Gruiformes > Rallidae > Hypotaenidia > Hypotaenidia okinawae. The sequence continues at coordinate 112,210,880 of BSDF01000002.1, read as the reverse complement.
TATTCAAAATGTTCATCTGTGTTAGAAAACTATCTCAAATTTCTACTTTGACATAAAATACTAATTTTAAATTGCACATTTTCAAATTTAGAAGACTGAACCAAAGATTAATTTCTCCTCCCTTCTTATAAAGCCATAAATAGTCTTCTGCATTTATGTCTCTGCTATGTTCTGTTTGGAGCATTGAATCTCTTTCTCACAAATGCCAAATAATGGGGAAAAAGTTGGGATGAGATCAACCTCGCAAGGGTCTACCTCAACATTGGGCTGTTCAATAGTGACTAGTGATGTATGTGGGGACCCAAATATTTTTTTCTCTACACAAAGGAAGTTTATAGTACACATCAAGGATTTTCACTTTTTGACCATTCACACTCTTTCCTGCGGCCTGTGGTTGTCAAAACTTGGAAGTACCAAGTGACTAGGAGATGAGAATAGGGGCACTGTGATCAGTCTCTGTGTACATATGTGTAGCTTCCACACACAGACAAAGAAGAAACTCTGAAGATTCAGGTACTTTTTCTTGTAAAATAGCTGCAGGGTGACTGAGATGAATCAAATGGCTTGAAAGAACAAAAGTTCAGGGAAATAGGTACAGCAATAAACTCAGTGATTTATGAGCAATGAGAAGGATTTACCACATTCTCACATCAGTTCACATGATAAATTTGCTGTGGTCACTGCCTTCAGACTCACCATGAGAACTAATTTACAAACCTGAGATATCTGAATTGTAAATTATTCTGTTTATTATTCATGACGAATAGAAAATCATTGTATTAACATTCCCTCTTTTTTTTTTTTGCATTTAAGATTTGAGATTGATTTGAAAATGAAAGCTGTTAAGGTAAGTCTTTGAGTTGTACAAAACTTGGCGTATATAATTTTCTTCTATTCACTGTTCCTGACTGTCTTTGAGCCTTCCCTCATTTGAACTGCTCTCTTTTCTCTAGCTCTTCAAATATACAGCAACCTGATTTCCCAAAGAAACATTTTTGAATTCTTGTAAAATCTGAGATTTCACTACCTGGCTACAATTGCAGTTTCTTCATGGTTTGTGTTACTAAACACTGGCTTATTTTTCTTTTTCCCTGTTCCCATAGTTCTGTCTCTGCTCTCTGCTATTCCTTGCACAGTCAAATGTGCTGAATAGCACCAAGACAGGAAAAAATGTGCAGGGAAATGATTCAAGGAACCTCTCAGATTTCTCTGAAATGGTTTAGGAAGTCTGTATCAGGAACACGTATGTCACCTCCTGCCATATGTATAAATTGCTTCAGCTCATTTCCTACTTGCAGTGTAAGTTGTAATTCGAAGGAGCGGGTTTTAATTTCTAGATATTTTTTTAAAGGTCAACCGGCCCAGATAGGCAGCATACCAATAGCATGAGTTAATCATTTAGCTATCCAGCTATCAGAAGATAACAGTGTTAACTCATATGACATACAGGGACAGTATCACAGCAACAATCATCTTCCTCAGGAAAGTGATAGTAAATTTTCATGTTGGTCCAGCTTTGAAAATCAAGAAGTTGTGTGGAATGTAAAATACTTATTGGTAATTTCACATGTATTCTATGATAATTTCACATTTGTGTTGAATGGGGGGCACTTTGCACATCCCTCATTAAAGGACAGCAGCCCTTAATGCAGCAGTTTACCAGTATGTACTGGAGAACTGTGGCAGCTACTTCACAAGTCGGCTTTGCTCCTGGTAACTTGTTATTCTACCTATATTCTAAGAAGACTGGCAGAAATTTCTCAAGAATTCCCACCCTCTGGGAGGACAGGATCAGGTAGAGACTGGCATTTTGTGAATGCCTGGACAAAAGCGAGGAGAACCTTCTAAATTCTCCAGGTCTTGCAAAAAGAACTATGTAGTTCTTAATTTCATGCTCTTTCTAGTTCAGGAACCTGTCTGTAAGACTGGGAATACACACCTTGCTGCATTAATAGTACACTGCCTTTTCAGTCAATCATTTGAAGCTGCATTGGTCAAGACTTTAAAAATTGACCAAACCCCATTTTCAGAAAATGCCATGTAATGACTCTGAAAAATAGGACAACCAAGGTATTTAAAGCAGATGTCCAGAATGAGGCTGGGAGCATTCCTGGTCACCTCTGAAAAATTTGGCTAACTTTCTGGAGCCACCACAGGAAGCTAAGCAGCAAACAGGAGATTTGATTTTTATAATACAGGGCATGACACAGTTGTTAATCATCTGTCTATCCGCTGTCCACTGCTCCAGTAGTGAAACTCATTCCTTGGACAGGGCAGGCAGCAATATTGACATTGTTCCGTAGTAAAGTAACAGCTTAAAATCTAGCTGAAGCTTCATAGAAGTGTGAGCTTCCTGACATTTATATTTCCTGCCAGTCTTGGCAGTAGTGAAGCCACTTCTCTTTTCTGGGTCAATAATAATCACATTGTTTGCAATTCAGACAAATGAATTGATGCTCAACAAGTGAAATGCCCAAAGGAAGGGCATAAGGATCATGACATAAAACTTGCCACAACAGACACAAACCCTTGCAGGAGTGATGACATTATGGAAATATATCTGTCAGGGAAATAGAGAGAAGAATAGGATGCTAGGGAAGTGAAAAGGGAATCCAAAGCACTGCATGACAACCCAGATCTACGCAAAAGGCATCAGTGAATAATTACAGATATAAACTGATACGGAACAAGGACAAACTGTGAAACTACAGCTTTCCATTTATTATGTGCTCTCATATATGACTGCAAAGGCTTTGCTTCATGTTTCCCCCTGTAGTGACCACTTATATCAGAAAAGACTGGGTCAAAATCCCTTTCCCAGTATGGACTGATGCAGCGGTGGGCTGATTGCACAGACAATAACACATGCAATGAACTTTGGAATGAATGGTGTTTCCCACCAAAGAGCACTCTCCCAAGTCACCTTGAACTTCAGCCAAGCTCCTATGGGGAAGGTATCTCTTCTGTGACCCTTTCCAATGACAGTGATAGCTTTCATATACCAAGCTCTTCCACACCAGCACTAGTATTAGGAAAGAGGATTATCTGTGAGGGAAACAGTGTCCTGAAAGGAAAGACAGGGAAAACTGGGTTTGTGAAAATATTACCCTGCTGTGAGAGTGAGTGTTTAAAGAGTGTGGAAGGACACCATCAAATAACTGACACTTACTATTGTATCTATCAGGAAACCATAATAATACAGATGGTACTTCTGTCTGCTAAGAAAAAAATTACTTGCTATATTGCTTATAATTAAAGAAAAATTAAAACCATATGACAACTTAGGCAATTCAAGCATCTAATAAGCTTTGATACACAGCTTTACCAGAGCTTGTGCAAATACACATTAACTTTAAAAATGCTCATCTACCCAGTGGACAAATGTTCAGCTCCTGAAGTTGAGAGACAATCAAGGATAGTAGATTGCATGCTGAGTGCTATTGAAGGGTTGTGAGTGAAGATAGACATGATGACAGTGTGTTGAGGACATCAAATAACTCTCCCTCACTGTCTCAGTGCCAGAGGCTTCTATTAGACAAAGCTGCATTGCATCTAGAGAAACAGCAAGCAAGTACCTTACCCAATCAGTCTCTTCTGGGACATGGTATGCTCATGGAAAGACAGACAGTTTGGTCATTTTAGGTGGTCACAGCTTGAAGCTGACCTGATGTTACCTTAGTGGTTTCCGCAGCTGTAGTCACTCAATACAATAAAAGGCTCACTAAAAATAAGCATCCCTAATGTCAGTCTATCCATTTCTTCTCAAACCATGCTATTGCACAGACAACAACCCTACAGCCACAGGTTTTTTGCACTCCAGGGACCAAATTTGGGCCCAAAAGCTACTTCTCTGTTGTAGTGGAAATCCTTCCTGAATGCTTAATATTATGATGTGGACCCAGTGGTATTCTTACCTTGATAATAGTATATATGGTAGATTAGTACAGTGGCTATAGGAATACTTAAAGCTTCAATTATTTCTCCTAGTTTATGCTTTCACATGCTTTTAATTGTGAGTGCTGGAAATAAATCATTCATCTCTATCCTTAGTTTCCAGTCGTGTGTGTGCTCTGCAATAGGCACTACAGCTTAAAATCAGTTCTGAGAAGGTGGAAGGGGAGCTTCATTTGATGAGGATTATTTAAAAATACGTATTTTGAAAAAAGAAGAAAAAAGTTATTAAAACACTGTCATGTGTCTTGGTACTGGTGAAACCCTGTCTCAATAATATGTCTTGGTACAGCTGAAGCCCTGTTTAATAAACCCTAGATTTTATGCAAAGTTAACCTGTCAACATCCAGGCAATTGCTGAGAGGAAAAAAAGTTAAAACATTAGTCCTGTTTCAAATACTTCAATGTCCTGAATTATTAGTGGGAGCTGGGGAAGAATAAAAAAACTGAGCCCCAGTAAGTGATGAATATTTCAATGAGAAGTGCTAAGCAATTGTAATAAACCATTATGAAAAGTGGGCAACGTGTGAAACAAGCAACAAATAACCAGAGGGCACTTCTTTGTCACTGGTCAGTACCAGTCTGTTTGTAACCATGGCAACCAGGACTCCAAATCTACAGCATTGCTATCAACCTGCATTGAAGGGTAACTTACATCACTTTCCTATTCAAGCAGTATTACCTGTTCTCCCCACTTTGCCCTACAGGCACATCCCCTGACACCAGGCTTCTTCCTTCACTGGGACAGTCTGCACTAGGGCCGGTCATTCCTCCTCCATGTCTAGCGGTCTGGCACATGGCATGCATTGTCTCTCTGGTATTAAATTTACTCACAAATATGTGTAGAAAATAATAAAACTTTCTTCAGATGGCAAAGGTGAAACCTCTTACAAATTTTGTGACCAGGGGAGGTTTCTCTGCAACACTCTGCATCCTCTTGTTTTACCTTTTGGGCACAAACAGAAGTCTGCCAGAAGAACACTGCTCAAGAATTACCAGCAAGCTAGTGTCACTTTTTAGCTGAAACTGTCTGAATCTATTTCTGAATAAGATCCGTTGAAAAGTAAACGTGCATTCACCAAATTTAGTTGCATATGAAAAGTCAATATGCCTGCCTTTTCCTCTCAAGATTATATTGGAAGAATTTTTTTTTCCTCTGGATATAGAACACAGAGAGACAGGATCCAGCAAAGGTCCTATTGTGCCTGGACATACAAGCTAATCTGTAATGTGTTTTTCCCCTTAAGTAAAGATTCTTTTCTTTATTACAGAAGTCCCTTAATCATTTTCCCGCCTTTTAAATGCATGAGCTATCTGTAACTTAAAAGCTTTTATGATCTTGAATGTTGTACAACCACAGATATTCATTTTTATTGGGACCTTAATTAAATAACTTGATTACAGGTAGATATGTAGTTATATGTTTCCTTAAGTTAACTTATTGAATCAGCAAATCAACCTTTTCTAGTTATTTAGGACAGAAAAGGTAGCTGTTGGGATAGGTTAAGCTATTCCAGCAGTACTACTCAAACCTAAACAAACACAGCCTTTTCCTAGTTCCTTTTTGATTCCACAATGCAAAGAAACTAATTTGCTTAAAGCTAAAGCCTGCCTGATTTACTCTGGTTATTTATCACTCTGCAGCTTACATACATGTAAATTTCAGGTTTTTATCAGTGCATTCCATTTCTCTCTTTATTTACTCCCTTTTCAATGGTCATTTTGAAGTTCTACAAGGTGGCTCAGCTATGCCACAGGGAACAAGTTAATTCTCGCTTACCAAAGAGGTGATGTCAGCGAGAAGTGCAATGAATGGTGTGATAATAAGGGGTAAAACGATACACTGAAACATTTATGCACACCTACTTTTAGTCACCAAATCAAACCATTCAAACAAATATTCTGAAATAAACATAGGAAAAATTTATCTTCTTTTCTTTCTCAGTCCATAGACTACTGAAGTGCCACCTATACTTTGCCTGAGAATATACATTCGTTAATGCATATGGGATCCTTTTATCAATTCAGAAATCCCTATTTTTATATTTTTCTTGTTGCTGCTGCTGTTGTTTTGTTGTTTTGCTGCTGGTTTTTTTTTTCCTGGCCTATAACACCAATTTTATCAGAAACTGTTACTTGTTTTTATTGAACTACTCTCCAAATGAACCAAACTAAGAATAGAAATCGTGTCTCAGTCTGTGGGCTGGGAGTAGTGATGTGTTTTCATGATAATATGGATCTTGCAGCCAGCTGATGGACTTAGAAAAAATATGCACCACACCAAATATATTGGCACAGGTATCTTATTTCTGTTTATAGTTATGAAGAAAAAGAGAGAAAGGCAGACTTTTACAGGCTAACAAGTTTTCATAAACATTTACATTCTAACACTATGTTTTAGAAATTGTAAAAGTTAAAAAGGATCATCGTAATTTTTTTCTCTGTCATAGTATATCTAAATTACCTATATTTGAGTCAGTGGGAAGGCAAAAGGCAAAGTCAGATATACTTGTGTAAAATGTGCTAAATATTGTTTCAGTCCCTAAATGCTGATTTGATAATCACAATATGAAGGAAGCAACTGTGATTTTACTTTTCAAGGAGCTGAGGCCTCTTAGTTCATATGGATTTAACATAAAATGCTAAGTTTTCATGACTTTGGGTGTCCAGACTCTGCAGTTTTCTGTAATTGACCTGAGGAACAATTATACTTGAAGAAGAGGAATCAACCCAAGCTAATATCAAAATCATGAAACCCACCAGAGACTCAGCTGCAGAACATGGTTGGGGATGTGCTGATGCTTGCATGCCCTCGCAGTCTTCCTTCCCTCTAAAAGTATAGATAAACCCCAAGGGTGAGATAGCTACACAGATATTTCAGTGCCTTTTGTCTCTCTCTCTTGTAATTTCAATGGTATCCCACCCTATGTGTGTGTTATACTGATACATTACAAATGGATGTAACTTCAGCATATTTCAAGAAGGACTGGCTGGATAGCAGACAGGCAGAGAAGTACCTGGGGATGTTGGTTGACTGCAGACTGAATATGAGTCAGCAGTGTGCCCAGGTGGCCAAGAAGGCCAATGGCGTCCTGGCTTGTATCAAAAATAGTGTGGCCAGTAGGTCTAGGGAGGTGATTGTGCCCCTGTACTCAGCATTGGTGAGGCCACACCTTGAGTGCTGTGTCCAGTTCTGGGCTCCTCACCATAAGAAGGACATTCAGGTCCTGGAGCGAGTCCAGAGAAGGACAATCAGGCTGGTGAAGGGGCTGGAAGGCAAATCCTATGAGGAGTAGCTGAGGGAGCTGGGGATGTTTAGCCTGGAGAAGAGGAGGCTGAGGGGAGACCTTATCACCACCTACAACTACCTGAAGGGAGGTTGTAGAGAGGTGGGCGATGGTGTCTTCAGCCAGGTGACAGGAGATAGGACAAGTGGAAATGGCACAAAGCTGTGCCAGGGTTAGGTGTTAAGAAATGTTTTTCACTGAAAGAGCTGTCAGGGCCTGGAACAGGCTGCCCAAGGAGGTGGTTGAGTCACCATCCCTGGACATGTTTAAAAAAGGTAGATGAGGTACTTAGGGATATGGTTTAGTATAGGACAGGAATGGTTGGACTTGATGATTGTAAAGGTCTTTTCCAACCTTGTGATTTTCTTCAGTAAAGACATACTGATTTTAGATACAAAGCCACTGAATTTCATCTCCATATTTGACAGACAGGATAACTGCATTTTCTTTCATTAATTCAGTGAATTGTGTACCACCTTAAAAAAAAAAAAAACAACTCCCCTCCCTCCCCCCCAAAAAAAACCCCACCAAAACCCCCTAACAAATATGATCTTCATTCTTTTTCATAGGTGTCTTTATGTCAATCTGGTTAAACTAGTAATGCCCTGACAGAGCCTTCTGGCACTACTTCAGGTCTCTTGAAAAACAAGAATCAAGCTCTTCTGAATAATTTCCAATAAAACTAAGACCAAAGTAGCTGTAGGAATTGCCCGAGGTGAGGTGGAGAAGCAAAGTCTTGCTGGGTGCTTGCAAGAATAAGAAGAATTGAAAAATGGTATGGGTGCACAAAAGGATTACCTCATTTGATACTTGGTGCAGAGACCCCAACTCCACCTGTTATTCAAAAACAGGCATAACATAAAGTACATACAGAGCTCTTTGTTGAATCAAAATCCTACACTATTGATTAAAAAATGTGTTTTTCTTTCCAAGTACTGTTTCTTTTATTCCTATCTGCTGTCCCATTCCATAGAGAGAAAAACCTCCCTCTATTTAGATTCTGGAGGCTGACACCCTTTCATATATTTTTAATTTGACTGTTTCTGAATGGGAGCAGATCGGAGTACTGTGCAAAGACATTTCTGTCTCCCAGCTCCCTATCACATATGACTGAAGCAATCAGTTCAGCACAGCACGATGGAGAAAGGGCAGATTGAACAGATGATTCAGAGGTGAGATGAGGACAAACGTATGTATGAATTAGGGAAGGTACTCGAGTTAACTTTTATGAAGCTTTCATTAGCAATAAACTTTTTTATTGTTTTCAACCTCAGCTTGTTATCCTGAGCATGAATGAATCACTGGCAAGTTTGTTTGCAGCTACTTTAATAGTTAGCAACGACAATTCATGATATTAATTCTGTTCAATTACTAGTTTTTCTCAAAGATATGAAACAGTTCAGTTGAACACATGTTATATAGCTGTTGGTTAGCTTGATTAAAAAATATTTAGTCTACTCTGTATCAAAACAGCACAGAAAACACAGCTCAGTGGAGATTTTAGTAGTAAACAGCTCAGTATAATTAAATAAGACAAGTTTTAATCTGCTTGGTCATTAAATATTCATGGCCATACCTAAGAATAAATGTCAGTACTGTGACAGCTTCCTAGGATATTACCTGTGAAAAGTATTTACTTGCACAAACTTAAATAGCCTATAGTGATGTGCCTAGCAGTTTTGTGTGTGGTGCTACCCTGCCCTTTCCTGTATCGAAAGTCCTCTTGATGGAGGTGGTAATTATTGGTGCTCTCTGGATCTCATCCCTGACTTTTGGAAAACCAAGGGAAATGGTTATTTGTGAAAAGTGGTTTGATACTTGAGCCCTGTCAAGAAGTTGTCTGATATTCGACACGTTATTCTTGCATGGAAACTTAGTATAACCCAAAGCTCTTCCTAGCCTTAGATGCAAAGTGTATTATACAGGCCTTGACCTTTAACCAAACAGAGTAAGTTTAGAAGCTTCATGAAAAGAAAAAATGTAAAAGGCTTCATTCTTGTCAGAAATTTATTAATTCTGGACAAAGCCTTTTGTTTAATTTTATATACATTATTCTATTATTTGCATCCAGATGTAAATAGAACACTCAGCAGGCAGTGAGGTTTCACGTGAAGAGCATGGAGGTCTGCTGAGCAGGAACTGCTTAGCAATAGTGGGCTAGTTCCCAGCTGGAATAAGCTAATGTAGCTCCTGGTGAGCTTTACACCTACTGCATGTGTCCTAGCGATTATTCAGCTCCAGGAATTTGCATGGGTGATTGTCAGGAAGAGGGCATGAGTGTAAAGGAACTTTGCTCTGATTCAGTCTGATTTTTCATCATTAATAATATTGTACTAATGGCTATTATTGTGAATGATGTTGTTGTTGTTGTTGTTGTTGTTGTTGTTGTTGTTGTTGTTGTTGTTATTATTATTATTGTTATTTTCAGTGATACAAAAGCCTAGGTAGACAAAGACCAGCACATGTTCCTCCCTGCAGGTGAGCTTCTGCCAGGGATATGAGGTACGGGTTTAGCACTGCCACTGGCTTTAGAAAGTACACAGCTTTCCCATCCACACCTGCATCATGGAAACTATCCTTGTGGCATCCTCACCCTCTGGGGTAACAGTGTTTTGTGAGACTGCCCAGGTACCTTGTTGTTGGTGCTGGAAAGTATTTGATGCTGTTCTGGTGGGCTTTGCCTGACTTTGATAGAAGCACAGTACGTACCAGCTGCAGTGGCCCATGAAGAAATGTTTCTGTCCATACCAGGCTGGGCATTTTCAGGTATGGTCCTCATCTGAAGGCTGTCTGTGAATAATTGTGGGAAGCACACAATTATTTATGAGTGGATTGCATCCCACTCACCTTCCCTCTGGCCATAAACTGGTGAAACAGGTATCAGAAAGGGGTTGGGTGTTTCTCAACGGAGTCTGCTCATGTAGTATGTCAGCTGATTGTGAGCCTGTGTTTATTAAGAAAATCAGAGTAGCAACAGGGAGGAAAGTTATCATCATCTCAACCTTAGTTGAGCCTGCTGTGAAAAGTCTGATAAGAGATACCTTTATCCACCAGTGGTTTTGTTTGAATTCAGAAGGGTTTATGTTAGATATGATATAAATGATACACAGTGTTACAACACACAAGTAAAAATAACAGAATCTGACCCAGGGTTTGATAATGATATGCTGATAATGAAATAGAAAAACAACTCTTTCAGATATACATTGAATCATCTTTTTTGAGTAAGACCGATCAGCCACATATCTGTACGATGATCAAGTCTCATGGGAGGCAAGAGATACATCTTGTTAAAAGTTTCTACCATATGTCAGAGGAGATTTATGCTTATTAATTAGCACCTTGAAAAGACTATTTAAAGAATATGTGTAGGAGTGGTCTGGTTAATTAAGGACTATCAGAAACCTTATATCAACATAGTTTGCATGTATATTAATTTTTTTATGTCTATTATTTCATCTGAACACAACATTTACTGCTATACTTGACCTAGTTCTCAGCTGCAGAAGCTGATGCTACAGGGCCTCTTCATATCTCAGCTAATTTACTGATGAGTTGGGTGCTACACACTTATCAAGAGCATCAACATTAAAAATAGAAAAAGAAAGAAAACTGTTATGGGAATGTTATGGTCAAGCAGAACGGTCAGCAGCATTACATTTCCAACATGAATATGCAGATTAATTAATGAAAAGTAGATCACTAACATTGACCAGAGATTTTAATATTTTTTTTCCGTTTTAATTCCATAATTAAATTCATAATGTTAATTCATTGCCTACAGTTATTCCTTTTGCTGTCAGTGAAGAACAGTAGAGTACCTGCTAAATTTCAGAGCATACTAGCACCCTGGCACAAACATTCTAATTTTTCCTTCTTCCTTCTGAAATGGGACCATTTGTATAGAGGGTTCTAGTAGTTAAAAGGGTATCATAGATAAGACAGTATATTTCTCAAGTCAGGACTACCAAGTTCTGTATCCTAGTGATCTGGTTCTTTGTGACTCAAGTGGTGGTCTCAAATATATTTTCCTGTGTTTTCACGGAAACTTTTAGTGCTTTTCTTAAAAGAAAATTTTGTATTGTTCTCCTTTGTTGCTTCCCAAAGTACAAAATACTTAGTACAAAAGAACTTCACTTCCTGATCCCCTTAGCCACTCAAGAGTTTCATATTTTGCTTCTACGCAATCTTCTAAATAAAAGCAGGAAAATACAGACTATTCAGCATTATAATTTACTTTTCTCTTTTATAAATAAGAAAAGGAGTGGATGAGATACATGAGCAAGATACTCGAGCCCATTAAAAATAATCATGAGCGTTTTATTCCAGTATCACTACTATTATAATAACTTCTCTGATTATGTATCCTGCTCCCATAATAGCTCCTGCTACCACTGTAATCCCTTTCTGGACCCAGGGTCATGTTAGTAGCTTAATTCATTCTCAGGGACTGGACTTTTGAAGAAGAATGGATTATATGAGCTGCTGGGTGTATGTGTGAAAACACGTTATTTTTAAAAAAAAGCAATCCCCTTGCTAGTGAACCTTGAACCTATGGGCAATCCCACACAGGAACAGCATCACAGAATCACAGAATGTGGGGGAATAGAGAGACCAGGAGGCAACTTGAGACAGAGCAGGCAGGAAGAGAGTAGACAAGGATAGAAAGGAAAAGAAGATATATCAGAAATGAGATGGTTTCCCAATTCTAACATCCCCAAGGTAAAGACATATTACTCTGTCTATGCAGAATTTTAAAATTCTGTGTTTCTCTAAAATCACAACTTCTATAGACACCAAAATTGGAGAAAAAAAATAAAAGAGAGGGAAAAAAAGCAAAAAAGGGAAAATGGAAATTGGTGCTCACAGTTTCCTATAGGAAGCTTATTCTCACATGTGACGTTGATACAGGAAAGTCTTTACAAAACCCACAAAGCTTAATCCTTAATTTGTACTTCAAATCAGAAGGTACTTGTCAGATATTTTTTTCTTTCCCTTAGTTATTGTTTAATTTAATATTGCTATTGTAGAAAGTATTTTCTAATTGGTATAGTTCTCCATTTGACAAAGTATCATCACATCTGAGGGTACTTAAGGAATCCTGCTTCCTTCTTTTGGTCAGTGTTATTTAGAAGAACTGCAAACCAATAAGAAGAGGTTTCTTTTCAGTCTGGCTCTGAACAACATTTTTTTTGTGAAAACATTTTTTTCCAAGCATCAGGTTCAGACTTTTAAGGAAACAGTTTCATTCCCAGCAAGAAGCTGAGCATTTAACAGCCTGCTGACTTAAAAAAATTCTGAGAATTAATCAAATGGATTATTGGATGGACTTTAATCAAGAACAAACTGTTTTTTACTCAAAGTCCAATAATTTCTGTTCACACCTGTTAGTTGTTTTTAAATTAAGGATATGCTTCAGTGAATTCATGGAAGCCCATGAAAGATCAGTTAAATACATAGGTAGCTGTGGGGTAATGTGTCAACCTAACCTTTGGTGCTCACCAAAGCCCCTCTGTCACTCCCCTCCTTAGCTGGACAGGGGAGAGAAAATATAATGAAAGGCTCAGGAGTCAAGATAAGGACAGGGAGAGACAGTTCAACAATTAACATCATAGCAAAACAGACCCAACATAAATAAAATGCATCTAATTTATTACCCAATCAAAGCACAGTATGATAATGGGAAATAAAACCAAATCTTCCCATAACCCCCGCTTCTCCCCAGGCTCAACTTTATTCCTGATTCCTCTTCGAGTGTCACAGTGGGATGGGGGATGGGTGTTACAGTTCATCACACATCATATCTGCTGCTCCTTCCTCCTCATGAGGAGGACTTCTCACACTCCTCCCCTGTTCCATCTGTGGGATCCCTCTCACAGCAGACAGTCATCCACCAATTTTTCCAACATGAGTCCTCTCCCACAGGGCTTTAGTTCTTCACAAACTGCCCCAGTGTAGCTTCCATGGAGTTCAGACCTTCAGGACCAGACTGCTCCATGGTGATCCCCCTTGGGGTCACAAGTCCTGTTAGCAAACCTGCTCCAGCCTAGGGTCTTCATGCGCTGCATTTCCTGCCAGGAGCCTGGTCCAGCATGGGCTACCCATCACATCACAGCCTCCTTCAAGTGTCTTCTCATGCTCCACTGTGGAGTTCTCCACAGGCTGTAGGTGGAATCTCTACTCCCTATTATCCTCCATGGGCTGCAGGGGGACAACCTGCTTCACCATGGTCTTCTCCATGGACTGCAGGGGAATCTCTGCTCTGGCAATTGGAGCGCCTTCTTCTCCCCCTCCTTCACTGACATTGGTGTCTGCACAGTTTCTACTTTGGGCAGCATTTTCCAGTGCTTGAGAACCCTTTGGATGAAGAATTTTTTTCCTAATATCCAATCTAAATGTCCCCTGGCACAACTTGATGTAATTTCCCCTTGTCTTATCAATTCTTATATAATGCATTATTATGTAATAATATATGTAGTAATACATGTAGTATTTTATATACCATTATAGTGCATCATAAAGCTAGATCACAAGAAAGAGCATTTCAGTTGAATATAATCCTTTGCAGGGACCCTCAGGATGACACAGGCAGTTTGAAAAGAGCTTGAAAAGAGCTCTTATACAATGCTCCAGTTCAGAATATGAAGGAAAGTTATAAAAGGTGTGCAGTGTTGCTGTAGATTGTTTTACAGATAGCTAGTCTGAGTAGTGGTAATGGCTAGGTTATCCCATTGAAACAATATCTATAATCATATTCTAGACCTACATACGATTAGGAGAAGTAGATTGCTTGACCTATAATCTATGTGATGAAGAAAAATAGGCACCTAACAATATATTCCAAATATTCTCACTAAACATTGTTGACATGCAGGGGTTTTGCAATACCATTTTTTCTTCCTCTTAACAATGATGAAGTGGAAAGCATTTCAATAGGTGAACATATTTTGCCTGCTGAGTTATCACCTCTTCTCGGTATTGGTAAACTACTTACTGATTACTGTCTGAATGATCTACTGTATGCTTGCATGCTTGAACTCAGTCAAAAAACACCTAGGACAAGAAATTACATGGTTTCCTGAGCCTTGCTGGAGGCCAGGTGCCCACCAAAACAACTCCATCACTCCCCTTCTCAATTGAACAGGGGAAAGTAAATATGAAAAAAAGCTCATGGGTTGAGAAAAGAGCAGGGAGAGATCATCAATTACCATCACAGGCATAACAGACTCCACTTAGAAAAAAATAATCTAATTAATTACAAAACAAATCAGAGTAGAGTAATGAGAAAGAAAACCAAATCTTAAAACACTTTCCCCCCACTCCTCCCTTCTTCTTGGGGTTGACTTAAGTCCCAGTTACTCTACCTCCTTCCCTGACAGCAGCACAGGGGGAAAGAGAACAGGGATCACAGTCAGTTCATCACACGTTGTCTCTGCTGCTCCTTCCTCCTCAGGGGCAGGACTCCACACAGTCTTTCCCCGCTCCAGCATGGGGTCCCTTGTTCAGAACACAGTCTTCCACCAACTTCTCAAACTTGAATCCTTCCACTGAGCTTCATTTCTTCACAAATTGCTCCAGTGTGGGTCCCACATGGGGTCACAAGTCCTGCCAGCAAACCTGCTCCAGCATGGGCTCCTCTTTCCATAGGGCCACAGGTCCTACCAGGACCCTGCTCCAGTGTGCAGGAGATAGCCTGCCTTACCAAGGTCTTCTCCAAAGGCAGCAGGGGAATCTCTACTCTAGTGCCTGGAGTGCACTCTGCACTTCTTTCTTCACTGACCTTGGTGTCTGCAAAGTTTCTCACATCTTCTCACTTCTCTCTCTGGCTGCAAAAATTGCTCCTGGTTGTGTGTTTGGTTTTTTTTCTTTCTTAACTATATTATCCCAGAGACACTATCACCATGGCTGTTGGGATCAGCTTCAACCAGTGGTGGTTTTTTCTTGTAGCCAGGTGGCATTGACTCTGTCAAACATACGACTTCTCACAGAAGCCATCCCTGTAGCCCCCTGCTTCCAAAACCTTGCTGTGCAAACCCAGTACAAATGGGGATGCTTTCTGAATGTCTATACCTCTGAATCAAAACAAGTAAAAGCGTGGTTTGCATTGTCCCACTTAACAACTGCCACATAGTGACTAAGGATGTAATCTTTGAAATTAATAACATAAAACCCTGTCATGATGAGATATATGGGAGATATTTTACTCTGATATGCCTGTGCCTAATACAAATAGAAAATAACAATATTTGCTGCCACTTCTCTTTGAACTGAACATGGTCTTATTTGCGTATCCCTGAAGAATTCGATGCAACAGACTGCACTTCATAATGCATACGCTTCCCCTGCTCAAATCTGAACTATTGGATATTTCCCTCCATCACGTGTTTTGTCCAGACACTTAAGATTTTACATCTTTAAAAATCATTACTCGGTCCAAGATTAACTAAAAGTTAATAAAAAGTGTCACCATCCACTTTCTTAATAGATCCTTAGTACAACCAGGAGAAAATACTTACCTACTTTAAAAGAACAAATACAGCTTTTTGTGGGGTATGTTAATACCCCACTGACCGGGCATGACTAAGAAACTCAAAGATTAGATCCTTTGTCAAAGGAGTGTGAAGGTTATTGAACTAATAAAGGAAGTACACAACATGATTTAGGTCTGGAGATGGAAGGTGGATGTCCAGATACTTCTCACCACCTTCATAAGGACGTGTGTGTTTGGGGGGTTAAATGATAAGTTTATCTGGCCGTTAACCGGTTAAGGTAGGGTATGAGGGATCTAATGGGGTCCAGGAGTTCTTCTGAGGTGGATGGTGGGTAACCTCTAGCATGGGTCATTAGAGAATTGCCTTGTAACATCTGAAGGATTTTAATATTTACTGTGATTCTTCATGCCCCCTAATTCCTCCTCATAGCAAGGAGGGTTGGATTCCTCACTAGGATGATTCATGCTCTGAATTTCAGGGGGTTCATTGCATGGCAAAAGTTCACTTAGATGCCAAATTGGAAAAATTAAATATTTCAGGGAGATTTATCTTCATAACATCAAGACTAACAAAAGTCATCACTCACCTCCTTGAATGAATTTCTGTATTCTTGTTCTTGTTTTCCTGATTGTTGCCATCTATGATTCTGAACTACAAGCATCTTCAGAGTATAGTCTATGTTAATACTGTTCTAGTCTGAAGTGACTGAGCATGGAAAACTAAAACTGGAAGAAAAATAAATATTTCAGAATATAATTGAAATATTCTCTGAAATATTATGGATCAAAGGTTGTTTTAATTTAGGAATACAAGAAAAACATGCTGGGCTTTACTGTAACTTTGGGATGTGCAGATAGAATGACACTTGTATGCCAGACTACTCTGAATACCTATAATACCTTGACTAGTAGATGATTCCACCAACTTCTCATATAGAAATTATTTTTTAAAAGTACTTAGAATACTACAAAGGTGAAACTCTCCTTGGATTTTTTTTTTTTTTTGACAGTTGCCAAAGGACGTTTGACAGAACCTTCGTAATTTCTGGTCCAGTGAGAGAAGAATATTTCATTAGAATGCATCCTGAGTACCAAGGAGTAGAGGGTCTGGACCTATCTAGAATATACTTGAATCCCTACAATGAAATCTTATTAAAACAAAGCTTTCTGAACAGGTGTCACATCTTTGGTCTCCATTCAAAGAAAGATATTTTTCATATGGCTCTGAGTGAGTAAAAGCCTGACAGTTGAAATAGAAGCTGATTTATAATGTTACCTGCATCAGTTGTTGCAGACATGTCCACTGTTGCAATAACAACCCTGCTTCATGCTTCATTTTATATACTGAGTGGAATAAGGTGTTAGACATGTAGATTCCAAAAAGAGAAATACATTTTTTTATGTTCAAAGGAAGGCTTCATGGACTTACAAATGTAAGCATTTTTCTAAGTGTTAATTACCATATCAAGTCAACTGGTAAGAGGGGAGGATGGCAGGCGTAAAGAATCAGATAACTGAAAGAAAAGGAATCAGAGTTATTAAGAAGAAGAATTCTCTAATGAATCTACTTGCTATTCTGCAGGAAGAGAGCATCTGGATACATGTAGAAATAAAACATATGGTAATGTATTTGTAAGACAGCAAAATACATATTCTTTTAAATATGTTGAAAAATATGTCAGCTAATGTACACTTTTTATAAACTTCTATAAATATTTATCAATGAAATGTATTGAAACACATACTTGTCAACTATATGTTTTCTCTTTGAAAAGAGAATTCATAATGTGAAATGCTGAGTAATCTTACTAAACAACTCAGAAGAACAAGAATTCTGATCACAATGATAAGTGCATGACTTCTGTTGAGTTCAACAAGAGATGGATTTTCATTTTAAAATACAGAAGTGACACTGCACTGTTTTTGTAACTCACACTGAGAAACACGTTTGTCATCCTTATGCTGGTATTCTTGATTACATCCAGAACTGCAGTAACTATCCAGACAGACAAACGGGCTCTTTTCAAATATCCTGGCAGAGAGGAAAATTTCTTCCTTTTGTAGCCAAGACTATGGTCTTCCCAGTTACTTTTGACTGATAGGTTCCTTTTCTGCTGGGAAACAGACAATTTATCTTAATCCCTACCCCAAAAATAGAGAAGAGAGTGGCAAGATGAAAGGGGTTTGGAGAAGAGATTATTCACCAATTTGCTGCTGCAGTGGGGAAGCGTTTGTCTGTGGGATACTGACTGTCAGTGTGATTTGTGGATGAAGCTAAAGTTAATGAGTCTATCCTTGGTCTCTGTAGAGACTGTTTGCAAATAAATGGCTCCTCCTTCTCACTCAAAACAAGCTAAGTAAATATGCCCCTCTGTGGTTTCCTGAGGCTGAATGTAAGAAAAAGCTTGCCAGATTGTCTTGTCCCACAGCAAAAAAATAACCTTAAAGGGATTCTGAGATAACTGTCCCCTTAGTTACCCTTCCTGTCTGGACAAGAGAGATTCAAATCGGAAACACATCAGGCTTTATTAAAATCTCCTAATTCTCATGACCCAATTTTAATTTCTGAAATTGAAGTGTCTGTACCTGTGGTCCCCATCTTGACTTGCTCAGTAACTAATGGCAAAGTGGGAGCTCTTGATCTGTGCCCTGCTTAGGTGCTTAGGCATCCAACAGCAGCCAGATGTACTGCTCTTCATTCACTGGGTTCTGTCACTTTTCGTGGGTAAAAATGATCACAAACATCTTGGATCAGGAGGAGACAAGAAAATCGACTAGGAAATATGTATGTCTGATTTTTAGGCTATAGGAAAAGGGAACCAGTCAAAGTTAATCCATGGTTTTAAAGTGCTTTCATGCAAAATAGACCACTGTGTGTACTGGGATGTATTCAATTAGACCCATTACCTACCATGGTTGCCGATGCAGATAGCCTCAACAAGTCACCTAGAAGGTTTTTGTGATTTACCTTCTTCACTCTGCTTTAATAGGGGTTAAGGGGGGTGGGGAGGAGAGGAAGGAGGAGGGGAAAATATGCACATGCAAATTATGACTGACTTGCTTTCTATTGCTAGACATGAAAGAGACTTTTCTGCTTCTGAGAGCACTTAGATGATAGACTCCAGACAACAGTGGAAGCCACTAGGCAATATTCCTAGCAAGAAGAAAACAGGAAACTTCTTAGTCACCAGACTTTCCCCTTTCCCCTGCTCTCCTTTTACTTTTATTCAGTATTTACAAAAAATGTTAGTGTTTGTACTGGATTTGGCTGGGGTAACTTTCTTCATATTAGCTCATGCGCAGTGCTATGTTTTGTATTTGTGACCAAAACAGGGTTGGTGCTTTAGGTTTGCTGAGCAGTGCTTACACAGAGCCAAGGCCTTTGCTGCTTCTCACGCCACACCACCAGCGAGCAGGCTGTGGGTGCACAAGATGTTTGGAGGGAGGACAGCTGAGACAGTTGGCCCCGACTGACTGAAGAGATTCTCCATACCATATGGTGTCATGCTCAGTATATAAATCTGTGGGAAGAAGTGGGGGATGGAGGCAAATTTGGAGTGATGGAGTTTGTCTTCACAAGTAACCATTGCATGATGAAGCCCTGCTGTCCTGGGGATGGCTGGCTGCAGAACATCTGTCTGCCCATGCAAAATGGTAGATTAATTCCTTGTTCTGCTTTGCTTGTGTGTATAGCATCTTCTTTGCCTATTAAACCGTCTTATTCTCAACACACAGGCTTTTTCACTTTTACCCTTCTGATTCTCTCCCCCATCCCACTGTGGGGGAGTGAGTGTCTGTGTGGGGCTTAGCTGATGGCCAGGGTTAACACACAATGGTGTTATATCAATCAGACCATTTTGGACTATGGTTTGACTACATACAGAATGCCTTTTTAAAAATTTCTTTATGAAACTAGCTCCCTTGAAACCTGGATTGTATTCAGTAGTTTTACTACTATTCAAAATTTTAAAAATCATGAAAATTGCATAAAAAATTATAGTTTATGTTCTGCAGTTAATTTTGAACTTCATTATCTTGACATATTTAATTTTCAAATATAATTGATTTACCACTTGCCAAACACAGATTTTTAGTTTAAAACCATTAGAAATCTGAAATATGTGTCCAAACCCAATGTAGTACAGTAATTGATCTTACTTTTATGTCACTTAAAATACACACTTAAAGAAAAACTTGATTGGGAAAAAGAAATTCCTTCCTGGCTAGAACAACATGTCCCCATTAAAAAGTTTCTGAATTAATTATGTAAGCTTTTAAAAGTAATCATGGAAATTGTGATACATCCCCAGGGCATTAAGTGCACAAAATCTAAGCGAGAGGTGCTGCAGTTCTCTTGAGTGATGTTTCCTTCCTTACTAGCTGACAGTCACAGCTCTCACATGGGGGAGCAGAGTGCCCCATAACATATACGAGCCCCATCATGGAGCTGTAACCCACGGCACTGGTATCTGTGCAAACACAGAGCTAAGCGACTGTTCCTACTGGGGAAAGCAATCCTATAAGAGATGTTAGAAAGCAGTTGGAGGAATGCATAGTGATGGCTGACAGCACCTATTGCCCACTGACGTAAGAAACACTCTATTTCCTATCCACCATCCAACTGCTTTTTGGTGATGGACTCCACATGGTAATGGAGCCTGCTGGGGGGGCAGCAGGAAACCTCCCTAAGAAGTTGGGAGGAAGGAAAAAAGTAGGAGGAATCATGGCCAAAGGAGTGGATTGTGAAGGTGCTATTTCCAACCATGTTCTAAATGGATAACAGCAGGATCAGATTTCATTTGTCAAGGCAAGAAAAGTACATTTCTATAATTGAAAAGTGAGCTGGTAGAGCGCACACAAATTTCTGTTCTGTGGATGGCTAGAAGAGAGCGTATTTGAGGCTAGAGTTACATTGCAAACACCAGTAGAACAGTGCAATTTAATTTACTGGAAAGGTACATTACAGTTTAAACCAGGCACTCCTCAACCAGCTCACTGAAGTGCAAGTGACAAGCTACCATGGCAGCACAGTGATCAGCATGGGTGGATTACCCAAGTATTTACTTGTATTTGCTTTCCATAATGCATTGCAATTGGACTCAGCTGCTGGGAGGGGAAAATCTTAGTATCCATACTGGGCTAAGGGAGTAAAAATAAAATCAGGAAGATATTATGCCACTGGTATTTTCTGAATCTGTTTCCTTTTCTTTTTCAATGCCAAGAGAGGGGATTCTACTACATATGTACTCCAAGCCATCTGCTTAGCAAATTAAAGGGCAAGTGGAAGAGCTGCTGATATCAGACAAGTGGGTATCATGAAAGAAAGATTTTTTTCCATTTTTCTTTCCTTTTGAGTACTATAACACACATTGCAATAAATAAATCATAAAGCTGTTCGCACTCCAGTGGTTGTAAGCTGCATCTGTGGAAAAACGTGGAGAATATGGCATCCTTTTGGTGATTCTCTGTAAGAGCATCCTGAAAGCCTTGACAAGTCTAGGGAATTCACCAGAGTTCTTTCATATCCTTGGAAGCAACTCATGAGGAAGGAAAAAAGAAATTTAGATATTGATGGGTTCATGACTCTTCTTCATTCACAGGAGAGAGCAGAGATAGGTGGTGGTGCATAACGATCATAATACACTTATTAATGGGCTGTTTCACAATTACCCCATCCCTCTGGACAAACCAGAATTACTACAGCTGTGAGATGGTGAGTAAAAAATGTGTTTCTAATTACTGTCAGGAGATTAAAAACACCAGAGCAAGCACTGCAAACTATGTACAGCTGCACAGTTTGAAATCAGGCAAAGCTGGGTTTGGGTAAAAGTGAGGCATGGCATGAGGATTACTAACACTTTGTCTTCCAAGTTGTGAAAAGGACAACAGTCATACAGGCAGTGCACCAGTGGGAGGTCTGTTCTTGTGAAAAGGACAAGAGTCATACAGGCAGTACACCAGTGGGAGGTCTGTTCACAGAGATGTGGTCAAAAAGACCCTGCTAACCATTCCGCTTTGGCACTGCACTGACGGATGAAGAGATCCTGGGTGAAGGGATGCTGCAGGCTCATTTCTAGAGCTTTTCACTCGCTTTAATCTGAGCCCCCAGCCCCCTAAGTGAAAACTGAGTAGGTAGCAATGCTACGGGGATGTTTTGGAACACAGAAAATTTTTTGGTCCCTTCAGTCATATACTCTTAAAGACAGCTAGGACTCTCTGCTACAGCTATTACATCTTCTGATGTGTTGCACTTCATTTCAGCTTTGCACTATGCCTGGACACAGTAGTGTTCAAGTATTTATTTATGCCTATGACAATGAATGGTAATGCCCTCCTGGACTTCCTGTAGGCTATCCAGCTTTATCACATATCTTTACAAGTGTCAAAAAGTGCAACTTGGTTGTTCATTACAATGTCACATGGCTCCAAACACAAATTCTTTTCTTTTTGATAGGACCTTACACACAGGCAGGATATATAACTTCATCAGGATCAGAGTGCCATTTGTCCAGATCATAATAAATGATCTCCCGTACAGCTAATTCTCTCAGGTACTGGATAACTGCCTCTATGCTGTTACACTTGGGTGACTGACATGTAATATATTCCTTTATGGGATACCGTTCCTCCACACTTGACACTTTGTTTATCAGGGTCCTGTAACTGCTCAGGAGTGAAACTCCAAACCACCGGAGGTAAGAAAGTGCCTAGGTACTTGCCCATGCTCTGCCACATGCCCTGCCACTCATGATTATCTGGCCTCGCAGAAAACTCTTGAGTGGTATTCATAAACTTCTGCTTAATATTTGACAACAACTGAACCATCTGCACCAAACCTACAAACAGCAAAATGCTAGTTTGAATATCCCAGGGATAGTGAAAGTTTTTAAAGACTGCTAGCAGAGCTGTTGTATTTAGCCCAAAGGAAAAGAAAACAGTACTCCCACCATACCAGCTGCCGTTATTAAACCCTCCCTGTCCAAGGAATGGACAGGGCAGCAAGCTCTCATACAAGTACCAGCACAAGTTCACAATCCTCGATATTACTGTATCATAGACTGTCATCACAAAAGACAAGAACCAGACCAGGAAACGCAGCCTCGACATGGTAAAAAAACCTGCCAGGATTGCATACAGCATACAGTAGTTTTGCTGCCACAGCTGTGACCACAGCCATGTGAATAAACATCACAGCATCGTGATTGGAGACTGCTTAAACAACAGTACTTATCACAACTTTGTCTTAATTACCATCGGGTCAGGGTCAGATCTACCGTTATCCCAACCTTTCGGGCCCCACGTTGGGCGCCAAAAAGACTGTCGTGGTTTCACCCCGGCTGTGGGCCAAGATCCACGCAGCTGCCTGCTCCTTAAAGTAAAAGAGCAGGGGAAGAGGGAAAAAGGGGGAAAACAAGGGAAGGGAAAAGGAAGGGGCAAATAACTCCAAAACCAAGAAAATAAGAGGCCCGTGGGTTGGGATAAGGATAGTTTACTAAGATAACAGAAAGATAAAATATAGCAATGCTAACAGGACTTTAGAGCAAAAGATTATGAAACTATTGATACCCAATGCAGTTTCTCCCCGAACCACACAACTCAGGCCGTACCACCCAGAGCTGTCCCAGAACCCGACCGTCCCCCCAAGGAGCACGCGTCCCGCAGCCGCCCCTCTTCTTCCTCCCCTCAGCCCCCCGTTATCCTGGGCAGGACGTAATTGGCATGGAATACTCTCTTTGGCCCATCTGGGTCACCTGTCCTGGCTTCGCCCCTCCTTTCTCATGAATAGAGAAATACAAAGAAGCTGAGAAAGTCCTTGACTGTCTGACTGCAACTAAGAACATCAGGGTGTTATCAGCACTGCTTTCATTTTAACTCCCAAACACAGCATTCCATCAGCTGCCACAAATGAAGTTAACTCTATCCTGACTGAAAACAGGACAGTACTATAACCATAATCCATGCCCAACAGTTTATTCGAGAGTGGAGGATGCAAACCCAGCTTTCCGTAACTTCTTTTGTTGGTTGCTTCACTGTTTGCCTGTGCATTTCCACTCCTCTGCTGTCTCCTGTGTGTTGTGAATTTTTTATTTGCAGGTAAAAAGTCTCCTTTAGTGTGTTACATACAAACTGAAGGGATGCCTTGCCAGGCCAACGTGGTGCAGAACAACACATCAGAAGACCTTGAGATAGTTTATGAATATGGCTGTTGCATTTTATAGGTTTGCTGTTAATGAGGTATATTATTGAAGAATTTGGATGCATGGTCTTGAGGATCATTTAACATAATGAATCACAATTTTAACCTAATTATAGAAACACATGAAGAAACTAAAGAAATTCTCTGTGGAAATGCAGAAAGTAGTTTGGGCTGCTTGACACAAGATGAAATGTCTGCAGGTGCTTAACAGAGAAAGTAACTCAGCCACTCAGCCAGAGAAAGGTTAAGTTGCCTCCCAAAAAGTTGATACTTATCATGATGTGTTTAACTATTTTCTGAAAAAAATCAAACAACTTAATAGAATTGTTTTCTTTAACATATATGAGAAATTATTTTAAATGACATTTTATTCATGTTCATGGACAGGTATATAGCAGTGGATGGGCAAGAGTGATTTAATTTTGTGACATAATTCAGCACTTTTACACCATTTTAAACCATTTAAACCATTTTAAACCATTTTAAAAATGCTCAATTAAATATCTAATAATTATATCTTCAGGAGGAGATGCACACTCACACTTTGTTGTGAGTGTGCAGCGATGACCTTCCAGACCTCTTCCTCAAATCCTTGTCACTTGATGAAGAGCCAAGAAGACTGCCTGTTATACCTGGGTAGTCTATTTTCTCTTAACATCGACCATGAGTCTACTGCAACAACCTGAAGCAGCTCCAGGGACTTTAGCGAAAGCCTCAGGGAAAGGAGGGTGGGAGAGTATGTGAAAGAGACCCCAAATGATGCTTAAATTAGAAGCATAAATACACGATGAAGTTTAAACAGAAGTTCCACACATTAGATAATTGAATCCTTGCATAAGGGATGCAGCTGTAGCCTTGTCTGATTTCCAGCACTGTTATTCAAGATAATTGCAAGACAACTGCAGAGACTCCAAAGGAGAATGACCTAAAATGTTAAGAGTTTCTAAAGGAAAAGTCTCAAAAAATATTATATAGTTTAAAATAAGACTAAGGTAGGTCACACAGAAGTCTTCAAATCTATAAATGGCTGCTGCTGCAAAAAAGGAAAATAATCCATTCTCCATTGTCCAAGGGGAGCAGAAGAAGAAGCAATGGACTCAAGTGAAATAAGGTACACTTCTAATTTAAAGGATGGTTAAGCCCTGGGACACATTAAGGCAATTTTGAAATCTTCCATATAGGAAGGGGTTTGCAACATCTAAAGGTTCTTTAGATTCACATGGATATTGTTCTGTTTTGCCCAAAAGACAGTTTTTGTGCTGTGAAGAGTTAAGCTAAATGAATGAAGGAATTATTCCAATGAGAAAGGAGCTTCTGCTTTATTTTTTCCACCCAGTTTTACAAACAAGGGCTTTATGCTTAAACAAGGGTTGAGTCTGTGTGACAGAGTCAGGGGGCAAGAATTGGCAGGAGTTCCTCATTATTTCAGAAATGCTCAGATTGCTTAGCTCCATGTAGAATTCTTCTAGGGTATGCTGTAAAGCCTGGAGGGGATGATTTTGACTTTCCGAAGAAACACTCTTTCAAAGCTAAATAAATTTCATGTAGAAATTATAACACCTAGTTTGTGACTTAACAAAGCATATGACAGTTGACTCTGTTGTTGTTAGAAAGATGCACGAAGGGGGAAATGCTGTTAACATGTTCCAGAAACATCAGCAACATCTTAAAATGAATTTAAAGAACACACATCAATAAATAATTCCATATTGTGAATGCTTCCTGTGAACAATATGTATATTTCTCTCCAGGACTGCACAGACATTATCTGTAAAATGTACTATGTGATAGTGCCAAAGTGGCAGAAAAATACTGGAGAGAGCTCAGGCAAAAATATTGAGTCCTGCGTTTGCCTTGACTAAAAATCCTGGATCTTTGAAAGTGCCCATGAATATTTAATAGCACAGTAATAAGATTCTATTTAAATGAGCAAAGTTTGGAAAGGTTTCCTTTGAACTTGGGAAACTCCTACACTACATAGGTGCTGCAGCACACCTTGGATTGTGTTCATTATTAAAGGATGGCATGTCACCTGGAAGGACTTCTTTCCATGAATGCTTTTGCTGCTTCTTTGGACTCTATTGCCCATTGGTTTGAGGGGAGGCTGTATGTAGTTATGGCTGGTCACTGCTCAGATTTAAGTTGGCAACAAGTTGTTACTGAAGAACTTGCAATCTCCTCACTTATTAGTGCCCTGATTTTGGTGAAAGTTCAGTTTTGGTAATAGATCTGATTTGAAGCCTAAGAGAGGAACACAGAAAAATGTCTTTTGTTTTCTTGATGTCGCTGATGATTTTAGTTTTGTGGAGGCAAATAATACAAATATCTTGAGGAATAACAATTAGAAAGACATCCTAAATGTACAAATGTTTGGTTGGGGTTTTTTTAAAGTCTTCTTCTGTAAAAGCACCTTAATATAATCTCTTGCTGATGAAAGAAGGAAACTGCCTGTAAAAGTTTACTGTCTAAATGTCTAGAACCAAGATGTACTTACTGACTGCAAGAAACAAACCAGTGTCTTCTCACCTAGCATTTATTGCTAGTTTCTTTGTGACCTCATGTCCCAGGAATGGCATCATACTAGAGCTAAAATTCTCCTAAAAGTTAGAAGTAAGTGTATTTAGCCCTCTCTACTACTGTATTTTCCAGTGTAGATATACGATGCAGAATTTCTCATTGAGTGGAGTAACAATTATATCTTAAACTATATTTATATTTCAGAAACAGCAAGAGAATGGAACTCAAACTGCAGCTTGTGGCTGTCTGCTGTTTAAGAAAACCCACCTGCACCAAATGTTTTTTGAACTAAATCTTTCTGGGTGAATTAAATCTTTCAGTCCTCTAAACTGAGACTTTATTAGTGTAGATGCACATGTTGCAAGGTTGTTCTTGAGTGTTTGGGTTTGTGGGTTGTTTTGGTTTTTTGCTTTCGCTGAAAGTATTTAGACAAAAAAAACAAAGAAAGAGAAGCTACAAACCACGCACAAAATCCTTGCAATAGAAGCAGCAGCAGGTCAGTGTTCAGCTACCAGAGTCCTTGAGTTCAGTTAGTACCCAGGGGCAGATACACTGGCTAGAGAAGCAGGTACTAAGTCTAACTGCACTCAGGGATCCATGGGTCTACCTTGTTGACAATAAAAAGATTCTTCAGTAGAACAAAGTTGAGGTATCTGTGCTAAGGCAAATCTGTTTGTTGCACAAATTAAACCAGTCATCTGTACCAGACTCAGGAGGCACAAAGGTTATAGATGATTTCATTAAATAGCATCCAGGAGAAAAACCAAACAAAATTAAACAAACAAACAAACAAACAAACAAAAACCCCAAACCAAGAACTAAAAGACACATTATAGAGTTAAATAAAGAAGTAGCTTTGGCTTACTTTTTCATTCAGATACATCTTGTGACTGGGATAAATAAAATATTACATTGGAAGAAACTGTGGGGTGAATGAAGAAGGGGGACACGTCCTTTTGCAAAGAAGGATATTTTAACCATTTCCTAGCCTGATACTGAAACGCTAGTGGGCTTCCCAGCCCAGTACTTCTCACTGATTTAGTATCTGTAGCAATGGAACTGGAGGAAAGCTTTGTCTTTGCACTAGTCCCTAAACATGAGTATTGACAGTGCTCTGATTGGGGAGAAAAAAGGAAACTGAAGAGTACCCTTGGTTTCCTCAGACCTCTTCCAGTAGCAGACAATAGAAAAACCCAACCTAAAATAAACTATGTGGAGGCTGAATGACTATAAACTGGACATGTAGAAGTTGTCCATGTTACCATACAATACTGGGCCCTGCATTCAGTCAGAAGCTCTGGGAATGAATCTCCCTTCCATTAATGGTTTTTGGAACATATTGCATAGTGGGCTTGAGCATACTTTATGTACCTTTTGGATGAAAGTAGCCTGAACATGAACTGGGAGAACAGTTAGTAGGATCAAATGAGAGCTGGTTTGAAATAACTCATAGAAATGTTGTAGTTGACCATTATCTTGTACAGGAAACCAAGAAAGTTGGGAGGGGTTGGCTGTAGTTGAAGACTTCAGAAAAACAGTTTGGTTTTAGATCTGGTTTGTACAAAATTGACATTTGACTCACATTTTATCTAAAGCCATGATAAAAATTAATGTTTTAGATATGGCACTTTCCTGGCATGCATCATTTAATAGTATGCTCTATGTATAAATATATACTGCATGCATATTCTGAGTTATTATTTGACTATGGTTCTGATTCTGATTCTTCAAAATAAATATGTATGCATGAAAACAGAACTGCATTTCAGCTAAAAGCATCAGACATTTGAGTAACAAATTATTTTTCATAACTGAGTCTTGAGATTGTAAGGAAGCATTAGCAAGTCATCCTGAGGGGACTAATAGTGATTAAATTTCACAAAAGGAAATATTATTTATTTTTTGTCTCAAGAAAATTTCTGCTTTGTGGTTTTACTTACAAAATTGATATTTGAAACCAACTTTATGTTCATTTTTGTAATGATCCTGTAAATAATAGTGAAGAAATTATCTCTAAAATTCTCTGGTGTTGGGTAGCTAATTTGCTATAATGAAATCTATGTATGTTATTAGGATCTGAAACTTTAACACGAAAAAATTTAAAAGGCTACGATTGATGCAAATTATTTGAACAGTATTTTATTTTTTTATTGTTACTGTGAGATTAGAAGCAAATAGTATTAAAATTCTAAGATTGTCAAATTGAACTCTTAAGATTTTTATTTTAAATGTTTTCCACTGTTATGTAATTATCCTTGCGGTTTCTCTCCCTCAGACAAACCACCATTATCTTCAGCACTCAGATGCAAAGAAAGCACAGAGCTAAATTCTGGCAACTATAAAGATGCTCCCATCTTTTGTAGTTATGAAAATATCAGACAGTTTGGCTCATAGAAAAAAAATAACCCTAATGGCAAATGGTGTATCACTGTAAGGCAAACCACAGTAAGCATAAAATGTCCTTACAATACCCAAATTAAAAGACTAAATAGCTCAGTCTAGACTTTTCCACTCTGCTGTAAGGGACCTATCTCCAGAACCTAGCTGAGATGGTCCTCTGCCTGCGTGTCTTCCTATTTCCCTAATGACATTGATGCAAGCTGTATTTTACCTCTTGCTTCTCCTCTATCAAAGTAAAACAGTTGTGTGACAAAACTTTACATTTAGGTTTTCATTCACCGCTCAGATGCACGCTACTTGCAGTTACCAGATACCAAACTGGTTTACATGTCCAGCAGAGATTTGCCCAGTGTACAGAATAACCCTGAGTTATTTGTCTATTGCTTGTGTCTGCATTAGGGAACATCACAGGAACAGCCATGGCCAAGCTGTGCCTTATTTTGTAATAGCAATCCTGCATGTGAGTGGGGAGCTTTGAAAGTCTGCACTAGCAGAGGTTTTCCTGTTTCTCAAAACCCACTGTAGGTATGGGAGGGACTGGCTCTGGATCCTCAAGCTGGGTAAAAGAGCAAAGTTAAGCTACAGCACAACGGGGAGTTAGTGCTTGCAAAGCGGTGTGTTTATTAAAGGAGGTACATAGTCTATATGAAGCAAACCATAAAAATCTCATTCTGTAATAGATTATTTTGATACTTTGCAAAAGAGTGAGGGTGGTACACTGGCATTTGATCAAGAGGACAGACCTTTTTATTCAAGAGGTTCCTGAATGAGGCAGCTTTATGTTCCTGGAGATTTTGTCTCGACTCTTTTCTGGCTGCGTTTTCTGGAAGTTTATCATGCTGATAGCTACTCAGTTCAGTGGAATTTGAAGTATACTGGAGTATTTCAAGAAATTCTGTATCTGAAACTACCTTGGAATGAATACAACCCTAGCTTCTCTATGTAGCCTTACTTGCTATACAATGGGACACTCTTCTGGTACTTGCCAGTAATTTAACTTTCAAAGAGTGAGGAGACCATCTTGACCCTTAGCTTGAACATTGATTCATGAATATAAAACTTATGGGAAAAAGATGGCATTGAGCTTTGCCACCAGTACATCACTGAATGGTGGTGCAAAGTTTCCATTTTATAACAATGCTCTTGAGAAACTACTGCTGTATGTTTGGCAAGGGTGCACATTTCAGCTTACTGTTTTATTAAATACCTTCCTTTTTTCTTAGATACAAAAGAAGAATCTACAGACAAGTTTTAATGATGTATGGTAAAAACCTTTCCTTTTCCATACTTTAAGCACGACTGTGCAAAGGTCACACATTGTATAAGTTTTCTTTAAATCAAAATGCCTAATGCAGACTCTGTGGGTGGAATTTGTCTCACTAACTGACTAAAAGTTAAACATCTTGACTTTCTCTGTAGGCAATGGTGAAAGGCGGGCACCTTTAGAAGTGTGACTCATTTTGTCCTAAGTGTCTAGAAAAGTAGGATAAATTGTCCCCTCAAGATTCTCAGCTCTCTCCATTGACTTCAGAGGAAGCCTAGGTGATAGTTTAGTTGATGTAACTTTTAGATGACTAAAGTGAGGTAGATCTCAGGTCAGGGATATCCAAAGTGTTTTAAAGTCATCAGGAGATGGCCCTTCATGTGTCTGAAGGAATACTAAAGTTTTTAATATTATACTGTCTAAATGATGAATCTGATGACCTAGAAGCCCGTTAGTGATGGAAGCACAATGCAAAGCCACTCCCCTGGCCCTGGTCAGTCAGGGACCAGGGCAGTCAAGAAAAAAGTTTATATGACCTATCTTGCTAGTTGCTACAGTGAGTAGTAGCATTCAGTACTAACATGGGCACAGCTCAGTCTTCTTCCACAGCTTTAGATTGAGCCCTTTTTCTTTGTGTCAAGGCATCTTCCACAGTTTATTATTACTCACAAAACAAACCTACTTCCTTGAGAGAAGCAAGCTGAGACATGCACTGTAGGGTGCCTGCTTTAATCTAGTGGTTAGAAAATTCACTTTGAAAATATTCTCCTCCTTTAAGAGCTATCTTAAATGTATTTGCTTTTCTTCTGGATGCGTTTCAAAGTGCTTTCTAAGCTGCAGTGGTACAGTTCTTTCCTATGGAGTTTGAAAGTTAATTAACCAACTAGCATGGAGTATACTAAACAGTGTTAGGAACAGAAGACATTTCTGCCTCTATCTTATTGCTAAGGAAAAGTCTGTGAATGCTGATGATTACCAAACTATAAACATCACAGCCAGGACACGATTAGAAAGACAACGGATCCCTTCTCAGAAAATACTGTAGAGCTCTCCAGTAGCCATAGCTATTCAGTTCAGGAGCCAGATGCCCCAAATTAAAATTTTCCAATTGCAATTTTTCACAGCAAGCCCATAGCTGTGCAGAGCAGATATTTATACCAAGCTATGGAGCATCTGACAGGTTTTATTGTCAAGATTTGCATAAACTTTTTTTCACCTTTGAGCCTGCAGCATGTTTGAAAATATTTTCATAATAATTAGCAACTTTATATGTGTCCCAAATTATACCCTAATTCTAATTAGAAGTGTCATTAGAGAATCTAAATCTGCTAAATTATCTTTTTGAGTTGATTAACTTTCCCCTTCATATACCTGATTTAAAGTGGGAATCTAATTATCATCTCTTTCTTGATTCAAAGCTCTGAAATATTATATGTTCTTAAATTACTCACCATGGAATATGCACAGTGATGGTGTTGAATGGCATATTTCACAAGTGTTATACTTGCCATATAAATTATTATTAAATTATATTCCCTGGAGTGTATGCGGTGACATCTGGGGTTGCTTCAGGCATTTGGAGTTCCATGTCTGTTACCAGATCACTATGGTTTCAGCCAGCTAGAGTAATACCATCTGTAAATTAATAAATGTCACCCTTCTGTGCTACTTCCTTTCAATCCACACTCATATCACGGCTTTCATAGTTTGATCCGCTTGCCACAAAAGTATCATATAAATACATAAAAAATCACTAGTTTTCTGTTGTGGGTTGGTGTGGGGTTTTTTTTAATTTATGAAAGTCACAGAAGGAAGTTAAAATTATGCTCACCGTTATATGCAGTTATAAAATGCTATTTTCTTCTGTCTTTTCTTTTTTTTAAATATCGGGATTTTCTCATTTGTGTCAAATTCCAAAACTGATTCAGTAAGCTGCTGATTACCTGGTGATTCACAGGTAGTGAAGTCTTCCTGGAAATAAGAGAACTGACTACCTTTTGTAGCCTTTTTCACAAGTGCTTTTCTTAGCAAAAGGAGAATTCTTAAGGAGAAAAAAAAATGGCAGGAAAAGGACCAGTTTCTTTGTGTAAACCTAACTGAAGTGAAACCCTGCTTCACACTTTGGAGGAGAACCATGCTGTCCCTGTAGTGAATGCATATCAGCATGTATTTTAATGAAACTTTTAAATACGTGACTTCATATTTAAAGTGTCATTTTAGCACAGTCATGATAAAATTCCATCTTTACTTTGAGAATGACGGATCACAGCCTTAGTGCTGTAATAGAAGCACACAGCCCTGTACAAAAGCTTGTAGCCACACTCATGCACCCAGCCTCTCTGTGCACCCTCTCTATAAAGTAGCTGGGTGAATGTAAGCCATCATTTCTGCCTGTGCTGGAAGCTGCCACATGTCCACATTATGTACTGAGGTTAATTTATGATCTGGATGACCTTCAAGAATGCTACTAAAAGGGAAAAATCTCAGGCCGAAGCTATTTCCCCATATCTAGCTATAGGGTTGACTGTATGCTTCATTTCCAGGAGGTGTATCATGTAGTGAGAGCACACCACTCCCTCCCCCGAAAAGACACTAATATCATCTGCTGCAGAAATAATGTGAAGTTCCATGGCTGAGGTCACCCCTGCATCCCTCTGGGACAGAGGCATTAAGTTGAGGGGAAGTTCGGACAGACTAACCATGAAGCCCTCCTCTATGTTTTTTGCTTTCATGATCTCTTACAAAGAGTGTTATATATGATCTAACATATACAGAAACTATAAATAAAATTACTTAATAATACTAGGATGTAACATGGTGTATTCAGTGTTGGTGGCAAGGTGTTGGCAGCAGAGGATTGCAGGGGTGATCCCTGTGGGCGTAGAACACAGCTGAGGCCCTCAGCCAGAGTGGTGCTTCTGGGAACATGTATTCAAAAACCAGCAAAGTGCTGCATAATCAGAGGAGGAGGGGAGAAAAGAAGAGTGAAAATCAGCCGTATGAACACCAAGGTGATAGAAAAAGAAGTGGACAAAGTGGTCCAAGTGCTGGAGGAGGTTCATCTCAAGCCCATGGAGAGGACCCATGCAGCCCATGGTGGACCCCATGCTGGAGCAAGTGTCTATTTCCTGAAGGAACTGTGACCCATAGAGGTCCCACACTGGTGGAGGGAAATTGTCAGGAGGAAGAAGTGGCAGAGAGAAGCTGCTATGGACTGACCACAACTGCCCATTCCCCATCCACTGTGGTGCTCACACAAGCAGGAGGTAGAGGATTCAAGAGAGATGCAGTGAAGTTGCACCTAAGAAAACAGTGAGAGGGGAAGATGTTTTAATTTTTGTCTTTGCTTCTCGTTACCCAAATCTATTACAATTGGCAATACTAAATTAATTTTACCTAGTCCAAGTCTGTTTTGCCTGTGATGGCAATTGATAAATGATCTCCCCATCTTTATCTTGACCATAAGCTTCTTCATCCTTCCTGTTGAGGATGGGGTAGTCAGTGAGTGCCTGAGTGGGGTTCTGGCTGCTAGCCAGGTAAACCCACCACACATGATCATGCAGAGGATTATGCCATTTCCTTTACTCCCTAAGGCTTGTTAATTAGCATTTTGTGCAGTACTTGCCTTCAACTACTTGTGAACATGTGATTGCTTCTTGTGTGACTTATGACTCAATACATATGCCTTCATTAGAAAATTGTAATAGACTGTCTTCTTCTAATGTAGATAATTCCTCTGTCATCAACATACAATGAAAAGTAAACAAGCTTTAAGGAAATAATGGAATCGAAATAGTAATCCTATATGGACAACAATATCTAGTTTTGAATCAGCTTCTGTTCACAGCTCAAAGATATAGAAAAAAAAAAAAATCTCTGCCATGAATGAAGATCACTCCTTTTTGTTAAAACAGCAAGTAAATGTAACTTAATGGCAAGACAACAAAACAATACGGAGTGAAAGCCTTTAAAACCACACACCCCATTCTTTAAAAAAATGTGTGTTGCTATTAGAGTGCAATATGGAAGCCACCTTTCATCGTTAGAGACATTCAAGGTCTCTACCTTGCCTAAGCACCTGAGGTAAGAATGGTATCTTGTCAATGGTGTGATTTAAGAAAGGATTTTAAAGGTGGATAAGGTAAGGCATTACATATTTTTAGGGCAATGTTAACATATACAATAAATGGAATGGAAGAAAATCTGGAAATGATAAATAGAGAACGACGTAAGCTGCTGACTCTGTTTGCCACCACTGTTAGACTAAAATGAATGACAGTTTTTGCTAGGCTTTATCACCCCATAATTCAATTCTGGATAGTTTGAGTAATTGCAATCTGTCTCTAATATGGGAAATTCAAACTCAGACTGTCTTAGTTGTTAGCAGTGAAACCTTCCTCTTTCATCACTCATGACAACGTGGCATTGAAACATGTGCAAGGTCCTAAGGAGATTTGGGAACCCTTTGGACCGTGCCATGAACAATGGGGTGCTACAGACCAGTTTCTTCTGCATAGATTTGAAGTCCATTTCTAAGAATGATGTATCAAATGTGTTTATTAAATAACAAAAAGAGAAAGAGGGAAATAAAGCAGGAGGAAAATGTCAAATTATTTAGTAATAGTCCTTACAGAATGAGTGGATTGCGTTATGCAAAGCCTTGTTTCTACATTAAGCTTTACTTGGTACCTGAGGGTCACAGAACTGAAATGATACTGGGCTGTGTTGCAAGGCAGTATCCCAAATGCATGTTTTTGAAAGTTAACCAAATGGAAAGTAAATGAATACAGTAATTCCCCCTACCATTCCCCCTACACTGTCAAAATAACTCAGTTAAGGGGGTGTTGGGGTGGAAAGTGGCAATAACAGAAATGGAGAGAGTTACCAGTTATAACCCAAGGAGAAGTTTCTGCATATTCAAAACATCTTATCTCTTCAACTAGACTAGTCTGCAAAGATTTGTCAGTACCATTGATGTGACTTTAATTTCTCAGCCCTAAATATTGTTCTGGTTTGGTCAGATGAAAATAATGTCATCATATCCTTGTTTCCTGAGCATCATCTGAATTGTCAGGCTATTATTCCTGCAGTTATGTCACACTCCATACCACCTTCATTCTTTTTTTTCCCATTCAATGAAAAGATCCAAAACCAAATTCTGGCTCAGGAAGCATCTCAGCTAACAAGTACCAGAAACTGAAAGGGTTATAAAAAGAAAAACAAATAATGAGCTTGCTACTTTTTTATTACTCCCTCACCAACCTATGGTCTAGACTACCCAAAGGCTGACCTAAGATAGACACTCTCATGTTTAGGCACGCTTTCCTGTTGCTTTCCTATACTTTTCTATTTTGTCTTTACTTCAGAATAATCCACCTTAGCAAATCAGGACAATGCCATCCCACAATACACTGCTGTGAGGAGAAAACCCAAGAATACTATGCTTAGCCTGCCTGTTTCCCCGCTAGTTCCAGCAGAAGTTTCTTAGGTCCTAGGAAATGTTCACTTTGCAAACAAGTTTCCTCATGCCTGCAAGAAACTATACTAGAATCTCTGTTAAGACTACATGGGAATATCAAAAGGAGTGTGGCCAGCAGGTCAAAGGAGGTGATACTTTCCCTCCACTCTGCCCTGGTAAGGCCCCACCTGAAGTATTCTGTGCAGTTCTGGGCTCCTTTGTACAAAAAAGCCAGGGATCTCCTGGAGAGAGTCTAGTGGAGGGCTACAAAGATGATTAAAGGTCTGGAGCATCTCCCCTATGAGGATAGGCTGAAAAAAATGGGGCTGTTCAGTCTTGAGAAAAGACGACTGAGAGGGGATCTGATTAATGTTTATAAATATCTGAAGTGTGGGACACAGGGGAAATGGCCAGCCTCTTTTCAGTGGTCTGTGGGGACAGAACAAGGGGCAATGGCTGCAAGTTGAAGCATAGGAAGTTCCACACCAACATGCAGAAGAACTTTTGCACAGTGAGGGTGACAGAGCCCTGGGACAGGCTGCCCAGGGAGGTGGTGGAGTCTCCATCTCTGGAGATATTCAAGACCCGTCTGGACACCTACCTGTGCAATATGAGCTAGGGAACCTGCTTTGGCAGGGGGCTTGGACTCCATGACCTCTGGAGGTCCCTTCCAACCCCTATAGTTCTGTGATTCTGTGATTCTGTGATGATTCACTGTTCATTGAAACCAACAGAAAGCCTTTTTTACAGTGAGCTAATTCTGAATTATATCTATATTTTGCCTTTTCTGCAGGCCATGGTCTTCTGCCATATCCAGCCTATTCACTAGGTGTTTCTTTTGCTTTTATTCATAAGCCATCACCAGGCCACAGAGCTCTTTCATAGCACCGGAGATTAAACTGGCATGATTCATGAAGCAAACCGCAGGACCTAGCAGAAATCTGTAAGCAATCTGGAATCAACGGGGACTCTATACGTCATCTAGCTGTGGTACCCTGCTCCATCTGCAGTGCTCAAGAGAAAAGTGAACCTGAAAAAAGCTCATATTAAAAAGGCACACTGTTGGAGGGATTGAATGGTGTACTCACAGGCAAGGACCAAAGCGTTCAAGGAGACATGGGTTTGCTGGAGCAAAACTTCACCAGCATAATGGAGAAAAAATTGGCAACTGGAATTGTGCCAGCTCTAGTAGACCTGATTCAAAAGCCACCAAGATCAGTGGGATCCTTCCCGTTTATCCTGATAAAGTTGGACTCTGTCCCAGTGCAAGCAGCAATAACAAAATACTAGGACTATGTTTAAGTAGAGGGTGGTTTTGGTATCACTTGTTCTTTTGTGTGGTAAAAGTTGTTTCCAGATGTCCCTGTAAGCTACAAGAATTTATCAACTCTGAAAGAATCTATGCAACAAAGTAATTACTATAGTCCAACAGACTTTTTGAGGGGTAGCCCAAGATAAGTTATTCCTTTCCCCCTCAAGCTTCTCACTGTTTCAGGGGCTAAACATTTCTTTGTGCTCCAATACAGTCATGTCATTTCCAAGCATATAATAGGAGGGGTTGCCAGTTTATAAATTTTAAAAATAATTTTAAAAAATGAATTTATTACCTGATGTTCAGACAAACAGTATGCTTTGCAGATAGCATTTGCCTTTGTAAAATTGTTCCCTACGGTGGTGTCTTTCAGTCTCAGGAGCTGATAAAGCCCTTATCAAATTCCACTTGAACATTGCTTCTGCACATTTGTTCTCTTGAAAGCTGTCCCTAAATAGTTACAGCCTCAGCAAGAGATTATATTTCCAAGCCCGTTCTTTGGCTGACGTATAGCCAGCATACTTCCAGGGATACAAATTGGGTAATGATAACTCTAATTTTTTCCGTGTACATGCTTTTACAGGCTTAGCCCTGACCATGGAATAGGGTACAACATACTTTAGCCAGAAACCATGCAGCAGATGTCTTTCCTTGTCTGTGAGAAGAATATTGTAGTTTGACTAATCTATCCCAAAAACTAATTACAAGGCCTTTGAACTAGCCCAGTTGCCTTGGACTGTGCATTTGTGAGGGGCAAAGCCCAAGATCATCCCACTCTCCACATCCACTCTCTACCAGCATTCTCTAGCTTGCTGTTTTGTGGGTTTTGGGGTGTACAGGGTATATTTCAGAGATCTATGAAATCCACTTCCCCTTTAGCACCCTGTTCATATCCAGATGGCTGCAAGGGAGGTGTGAGAATTTCTGATTCCCTTCAGCTTTGTGATTGCACACTCAGTCCAAGTCACAGTCCACAGATAATATATGCTCAAAGTAATAGCAGTTAGAAATATATGGCCATTTTTTTTTGCTTGGACTCTTTGTCACAAGTATTTTTGAAGCTATGCTTCTTTTTTAATATAATTTATCCTTCCCATGATGAAAAGCAAATACACTATGCAGTTAATATAAAGACAGCATAAACCAGAACCCATGACAGACAGCTTCTACAATATATACTCCCAGTTAGTGATAACTTGCTCTATGCACTATCTCTTGACTTTCAGAGTTGTTAATATACAATGGCATACCATTATAAAGGTAATAGATGATATAAAAACAGTAGTGAAAATAGAGGTCTCTTGTGACATCCACTTCTTTGATATGAAAGAAAAGCTACATAATCAATTTTGCTGCCTCAAATTACACCTGTCAGTAAAGATTTATTCACAATTATACTGTTTTCATAAAGTTTAGCAGTTTGAATCCCATTATTGGTTTATACCAGCCAATTTTATGTATTGCATTATCAGTATGTTTATCGACTGTGCCTAACTTATTTTCAAAATATTTTTTCAAGTGAAACATCTCACAGCTTTTGACAATGTTAAAGGCTTGATCCAAAGCCAGACTAATGAAAAGAAAAACTCCCTTTTTCTTTAGTAGGGCTTTGATCTAAGCGCATGTGCAGGTGGTTGCTAATGTCTTACTTGTGCTTCTGTTGCACATGGGCCTCAGACCCATAGCATTTGAACAGAACACTCAGGGACCAAGGATAAGGCCCCAGCAGGCAATACAGAGCTATGTGCCTTAGGGAAAATGTTTTGAAAATAATGTCATTGGAAAAGATTATGAAACTCTTACTTGCAGTTTTCTGCAGCTTCTTTCCAGACCAGTTGCACTGCATAGAAAGGAATGACTCACACACCTGCCCCCAGCAGAGCAGAAAGTCCCTGAAAGATAAACAAACACTGTCCTGTGTACTGAAATGCCTATGCTAACATTAGGTAAGATAGAGGTAGAAACAGGAGTCAATAAGAGCCTGCACTCTATGAGACACTGCCAGAAGTCTGTACGGTGCTGCATACTCCATAGGGTTACACCAGCTCATTCAGAGCTAGTTTAGGGATCTATGTCACACCATGGTAGAGGCTTCTGGAGGGATCATTTGCTGTGAACTGGTTTGTTAGAAAAAGAAGACTCTCCAGGTGTTTCATGTGTGTTTCTTTGCACTCAATTAAAAGTTACTCTTTTTTTCAGCTACTTGACCTCGGCTACATATTGGGACAACCTTCATACTCCACTCCTCCATGCTTTCCAGATTATAGCTGGCTCAGAGCACTGGCCACTCATAGTAACATCACCATCCAGCAAGAAAGATACTGAAGCCTACAACAGCAAAGTTTTTGGTTCATTGAATCTATGAATCAGTGAACATGGATGGATTATTTATGTGTCTGAATGCTATAGGGAATGGTTTTCCATCACAAGTGCTGTTGCTGATCCCTTGTGCTAACCCAGTCTGATCTGGAAGGAATAAATACTGGAGCCTGCTTTTCCTCTAACAGCAAAAAAAGAACAGAGAGGGGTCAGGTACTATCACACCTTGTCATGATCAGTCATGATGAAAGCCAAGCAATGAATCAAATCCCATGAATTCAACCTTGGAAAGGTGTCTTCTGTGCTTATCTATCTTTCTGTCTCTACAGAGACAGACAGAAGGCAAGGCAGTCCTCTAGGTTTTACTAACCTGAACCTTCTACATATGACTCAATCCAAAGAGAGGATCTAGGATTTCATATTATGTACAGGGGACATTCTGCCAGGAGACAGAAAGAGGAATTGAAGGAATAAAAGACGAAGGAAGCAGGATGAAAATGATAGGTATTGAATCAGGCTGCTCACTGTGAATCTGCAGTTGCATAAGAGCTGTCCTAAGCTTGATCACCTTCACTTATAATTTTATGAAATTGTCATGAGGAAGTCAAAGAAAGCAGGAAAAAAAGGACTTATTTTCTTTTCTTTTCAGTGTCATGGTATTTAGTTGTTGCATTGATTTGTTTTCTGAAAAATTCTGCTGTCATAACAGAATATTTAGTAGGAGACATAATAACAATAAATACTGTATGCAGAATGCTCTCAATTACCTTAGTAAATGGGACTGTTATATTAGGAGTCAGAGGGTATTCTGGGAACAATTAATCTGTTGATGCTGAATTCAGATACCACAGTACAAAGTATTTTAGTGTCTTATGACTGTGGAGGCAAGTATCTATTGTAGTTTTATAATTTCCATCAAAGACTATTTATTTTAAAGCAAAGCTACTTTGGGGAATAACACACACACACTTTCATAACCCCTCCTCAAAGTAGCTCAAGAAGTCTCATTGCCGAGTTAAAAGCAAACTGTACAGTGAATGTCAAGAAGACATCGTTTGATAGTAGAGTGGATTGGTAGATATGGCTGATAGGTCTACTCCATAGCTGAAGCACCTACAATGTCTGCTGTATTAAAGTGTCAAGACACTATTTCAGACAAGGTGCAGCCAATTAGTTCTCTCCCTCCATAAGGTCTAGGTAGAGTCCCAGGGGGTCATGATTTATAATTTTTTTTTCTTTTTCCTATTTCCTCTTCTTTCTCTTGAGGAAGTAATTCCCAAGTATAAGTTGAAATCCTAAATTCTTATAGTCAACCAGATGTCACCCAAGACAGCTAGGTGAATAGTGAATGGAGAGAATTGTTTTATTTTGATGGTAGTTCATTAAGAGAAAGGAATTGATGTTATTTCTTGGACCCTTACTATCAAAAAGTTGAGAAGCAGAGGAAAAGCTGGCTGACTGGAAATATATGTTCTTACAGGTCTATGACTGTGAAATTCATGCATTCTCCTAGTCTCCAGATTCTCAACTACTGACCTTTATGGCACCAAGTATATTTGTGTGGAAACGTTGCAATGAATTGGGTTTGTTGTTAGCCTCACCTTTCACTTAGGATCCTCATGGACACATAATTTATATTGTTCTCACATTTGGGAGCCTTTTGCTGTATAAAAGTCTCTCTGAAGAGACACTGAGTGCATGATCAGCATGTAAATGTTGTTTTCTCTCTGATTTTATGTCTTCAGGTTCATTAAGAAATTTCCCAAATTATCAGTGAGAAATGTCAGAGATGCCAACAGCATAACTTTAGAGGTTTTTTCACCAGTTAATGACACTTGCTCCAGTTTCCTCCCAATTTCAACACCTTGATATTGCTTTGCCTTTTGTCTTTAGTCTGACCTACTGTGAAGAAATGGGGAGGTGGATTATCAAAAGTACTTCTGAATTAGAGCCCTGAGAGACAAGACAAACAGGGGAAGTCTTGTGGTTATTGAGTATATCTACACATTCAGGACCATTGGACTGTAAATATTATTCCTACATGCTGCACACTTCCAAGCCCTATATTAGGAGGTCTTGTCCTGCTGCAAGTGTTATAAGCTTTATCAGATTATTGTAGGTGCTCATGGGAGTTTCCCTAACTTTGCCTATGTAACAAAGCAAGACAAAAATCAATTACTGATTTCTCCAGATATGGCCCAAATGCTTCATCTCACAAATAATGATAACAAAATACAAGTTATAGAGCTATTACCTTTCTGATACTTCCTTTCTCTTTTTTTCCTAGAGAAAGTGTCTTCAAACTATGAGCATTCTTTTGAGATCTGGGAAAAATTTCATCAGCGTTAACAGCTATTACATGATTTCTGATTTGCCCTTTCAACTTATTAAACACTACACTTTCAAAATACTTATTTTGTGAAGAAAACCAGAGGGATTTTTGTCTACATGAGATATCAAAAAGCTTAGGCTAGGTAATAAGTGGATATTTTCTTTCTCTTAAGCCTCATTTATTTCTGCCTTTAAAAAATTGTTTGAAATCTCTCCATATAATTTTTGATGCATTCAGGACATCTATTATTATTGTATGGAAATGGTGAAATAAATGGCAAGCCATAGTGACATACAGTAGTGGACCATGAGCCAGAAGTGCGTGCTCATGGCAAAGGCAGCCAGTAGCATCCGCGCCACATTAAGAAGAGGGTGACCAGATCATGAGGGAAGGTGATCCTTCTACTCCAGATGACACACACCTGGACCATTGGCTCCAGTTCTGGGCTTCCCAGTATGAGAGACACGGACATACTAGTATGAGTCCAACAAAGGTCCATGAAGCTCAAGGGACTGGAACATCTTTCATATGAGGCTAAGGGATCCAGGGCTGTTCCGCCCGGAGAAGAGAGACTCAGGGGAATCTCATCAATGCGTATAAATACTTGACATGAAAGAAGTCTCAGTCATGACCAGTGACAGGACAAGAGTCAATGGGCACAAAGTAATAATTAATTAAAAAACAAAATTCCATCTGAACACAGGATGACACTTTTTACTGTGAATGTGAAACACTGAAAGATGTTGTCAGGGAGGTTGTGGACATGGTTCTGGGCAATCTGCTCTGGCTCCCCCTGCTTGAGCAGAGAGTTTGTGCTACATGATTTCAAGATTTCCCTGCCAACCAAAATGATTCTGTGACTTCAAAATATACTTTACATTAATTTATGCCTTATGTTCCACTTGCATTAAAAGTTCTGACAAGTTGTCTCAAGGATTTTACTTTTTAAATGCATGTCATTAGCAATGTGCTGCTTATAAGCCATCTGAGCAATGCTAGGATGTCTCAACATCTTCAATTTTTAAAATGAGATGGTTTTAAATTAACTGCCACTTTCTGATACAAATCATATTCATATCCCAGAAGAGATGGAGAAGCTTGTTCTGCCAGTGGAAGCGAAAAACATTGTTCAGCACCTCTCCAAAGAGACTATGTCCTTTGCATGACTAAGCTGATTGGAGAATCTTGGCCACCTGCAAGAATCTTTTGCAATGATTTCACATAGAAGAAGCCTGCGTAGCTGATTTGAAATGCATTAGAAATTAAAAGGTGCTGGGGAAAATACAGCATGAATATTAATTTAAATTTCTAATCATAATCAGGACTAATCAAACCCAGTAAAAATATTTTGGCAGAGTGCCATGAGTTCGTCTTTTTCTAGATCTTCCTGTGTGCTAATAATTAAAAACAAAAAAATCTGGCATCAGCACAGTGATGGAAAAGTGTCTCACCCCCAGGCATTTAGCATATAGCAGATCAGCATGGCATTATTCAAGGGAAACAATCTCTCTGTTTAACAAATCTGTTGTTACAAACCTGAACAATATCCAGAACAATCTGTATTTTCATACAGTGTCTACCTAATATCTATAAGCTTTACTCATGTTATGAATATTTTCTCAGGCTGAAATAAATGAACGAATTCTGTGCATACCACTGTGGCAAAGATGCATGCATCTCAGCCTGGCTGGGAAGGAGACCCTCCACTTGTGATCTGCAATGACATGGTGTATCAATCCTTCCTGTAGTGGAATGGCTGAAACAAGTCTTGCATATGATTGAGCTAAGTTTTTAATGCTTAGAAACTCCCAAGTCTTGTCCCCTACCCTCTACTCCTCAAGCAAGCCCAAAACCTGTTTTCTCCTGGCTGTCAACCTCAGCCACCAGGGCCCTGAAATGTGTTGTCCACTGAAATTTCCGCCGCTCACCACTGTGCTCACTGGGGCCATCAGAAGTGATACCACTGAACATCTGAGTCAAGGAAAAGGGAGCTGGTCTTTCTGGTGGTGGTTCATAAGAGACAAAGCCAAGAACATCAGATTGTGAGCACAGAGTCTGTGAAAATAAAACACTTTATGCAGTCTAGTAAAATGTCTGCAAAATTTAAGGCCTTGAAGATGCAAGTTGCCAGCATCTTGTTTCTAGAACTACTTGGGCAATGTCAGCATGTAATCTTTTTGATCTCAGAAGTACAAAGGTACCCCATAGAAGCCTTCTGTAAGAGATACAGGTGGCCCGTGTGTGGCTACTCCATTTTGTAATGTCTTTTGCAGTTGCTATTCATCCTGTTTCATTGTTTTTAAAAATTATGACTGGGGTTTTTTCTGTATCAGGACCATTTTTTCCTTGAAAGTTTGTGTATATGGTGAAGATCTTTTAATAGTATTTTACATCAGATAAATGAAAATAACATGTTGTGAAAATGTTAAAATAATCCCCAGTTAAGAAAACTAAATCCTCCTTGTTAATTTCCTTCAGATTAGTATATTTCATCTTTCTTTTGAGAAGGAACATCTCAAATTCCTGCA
Source organism: Hypotaenidia okinawae (assembly GCA_027925045.1). Taxonomy (NCBI): domain Eukaryota; kingdom Metazoa; phylum Chordata; class Aves; order Gruiformes; family Rallidae; genus Hypotaenidia; species Hypotaenidia okinawae. The sequence continues at coordinate 112,166,824 of BSDF01000002.1, read as the reverse complement.
GAATGGTACCATTCTTTCCTTTCTCATCTTTCTGGAAATGTTACAAAAAACATAGTGTGAAATTTTCAGCAGGTGAGTGGAAGACAAACACTCTGATACATCCACTCTGGCTGATCACTTGCTTCTTTTATTTCCTTTTTTTTTTTTTTATTCAAGAGGAAGGAAAATTAGAATCTTTTTTTTCACTTTGGCTTAGGGAAGAATAGCGATTGTCACAGAGGCAAATAGGCACGTGTCTGCTGTTGGGAGTGGAAAGGGAGAATAAATTACTGAGTTGCTTTCCCCAGTTTTTTCCAAGTTTTAGGAACTCTATTGTTATCTATATTGTAATATTATCTAAAATGCAAACTTTATTTCATTAAAGAAAATCAGGCATTGTAGTGTTTATTGGATTTTTTACTGAAATGTCTATTTAAAAGACTGTAGATAACTTCTGAACTTATCTTTTGAATGCCTTCTGCTGTAAAATCAGAGAAATGGAGATGGAGACAGAGATTGCAAAGCTCCATTTGTATGTTTTTTTCCTTACAGCCACTCAATAAATATTCTGTAGGGAATGCCCGACTCATGTTTGGTTTTACTGGTGCTTTAACAAATGTACGAACACATTCAATTTGGTAAGTTAAGTCACTGGAACAAGGTAAGGTAGAATCATTTTACTAAGTTGTTATTACAATTAGATCTTTTTGTTTTGCAGTTTGCAGAAATGAAAAGTAATTCCACTACATCCTTGTAATTACAGAAAATCATAGCTATCCTAAATGAAAGGTTACCTGTGTGGAAGAGCTGAGAATAATGAAGGTAGGAAGCAACACAACTGTTACTGAAAGGATCTGCTTTGTTTTGCACTGCTGGGACTTCTCAGAGCCAGATCCCTTACTCAAAGCAAGTGCATGTTCTGACTGAATGAACTATAACCAAATTTCTGTGCACACACATAGAATTCCCCTTGTAAAGGCAGAAGCTCAGAGCAGTGTAAAGTTGGTGGAAGAGTGATTGTACTTCCTCTCACCCCTTCTGGAAGAGTCACTGGTTATGGAGTGGATAGCGAAAGATATCAAAATTTGATTCAATGGGGAACGAGACCGCTGCAGGCCCATTCTTGAGATAGATACTTAAAAGGCTGCCACACTGAAATTTGGACTTGCCTAGATCAGCGAAGAATCAGGGACTGCTCTTAGGTCTCTGTAAGGCCCTTTGTCTGCTGGGTCCCAGTAAATCTTCTGAGGAAAGCATTCTTGTCCTCCTTTATTGTGTTATAGCAAGTTCCCAAAATGGTAAGACAGCTGTGTGGCATGAAGGGGAAATTTGACAGAGTGTGTCAGTGAAGATCCAACACAGCAGATTTGCATCTCTGCTCCTTAAACCTTCATACAACTACCTCCTAACACTGGAAAAGCAACTTGTCATCAGAAGTAGCCAGAAGGTGTTAATGAACCTTCTTGGAGTGACATAGCATGAACACTACTGTTTCTTTATTATTTTGTGTTACACTGATAACATTGCAAGAGAACTGTGGCTCACCATTTGTTACAGAAGTTGCTGTAGTTATGCCTCTGTCTTTATCTACCAATATTTCCTCCAGATATCAAGATTTGCTATGATGGGAAACTAGCGTGATTGTTTCAATACGGTCACAAATTCTCACAGGCGTTATCGCCACAATGACACTGTGAAAGATGTAGTCTACCTGTGGGAACTGGAGCTGCCAGTAGGAAGCAACAAGATGGTAAAAGCTACAACTGACTGCAAATCTTACTGCAGACAGCTATACCCTGAACACCTTCTTCCTCCACACATCTTCCTCAGATGCCTACACCATTAATCACATACAAATCTCAGGTGATTAAACCAGCAATGCTCCAATGAATAAAGTAGATCTAATTAACTGTTTTGTAAAGAGCTCATGCAATTTTTCATGCAGTCTTTCCCTGAAAGAGACTAAAAGGTCCTTAAATTTGTAGCAAATGATATTGCTAAGCTGTCCATTGTCTCACCTAAGTCTTTGTCCTGCACAGTCACACTTAATTTAGACAGCATTGACAAATATGAGTACTGCTAATTACTAGTCCTAGTGCATATTGCCATACTTTTACCATGTCAATTTAATCTTCTTATTTTCCATGTGCCTGAGCATAGTTTCCAGCATGTTCTGCTCCATGATTTTCCCAGGCACAGAGATGTGACTGACTGGCATATAGTTCCCCAGCATTTCCTTTTTTACCTTTTCAAAAATGGGGGTTATATTTCCCCCTTTTCTACTCAGAGGGAACTTCACCCAATTCTCAGAGAGGGGCTTGGCCACTTCCTCTAGCAGTTCCCTCCATACCTGCAGATGCAGCTCATTAGGTCCCAAGGGTTTGTGCCCCTTCAGGCTCCTTAGATGTTCTCAAACATGATCTCAAACTCACTACAGTGGGTGGTTCATTCTCCCAGTCCCTATTTTTACCTTCTGTGACTCTGGCAGTATGCTTAGAGCACTTTCTGGTGAAGACTGAGGCAAAAACATCATTAAGCACCTCAGCACTCCATATCCTAGGTAACTAGGTCTCACATTTCCTTCCAAAGGTGGGCCATATTTTCCCTTGTCTTCATGTTATCACTGAATTTATTGTTGCCCTTGGCATCTCTAGCCACATTTAAATCTATCAGAGTTTTAGCTTTCCTAACCTGATCTGTGGCTGCTTGGAAAATTTCCCTCTTTTCCTCCCAGGCTATTTGTCGTTACTTACAGCCACTGTAGGCTGTGGTTTTTTCTTTGAGTTTCTTCAAGAGATCCATGCAGACCTTCTGGTGGTTTTGCCTGGCATTTTCTTTGTTGGGATGCATTGCTCATGGCCTTAGATGACGTGATCCTTGAATACTTTCTTGGGCCCTCCCTCTAGGGCTTTGTTTCATGGTACTCTCCAAGTTGTCACTCGAAGAGGCCAAAGTCTGCTCTCCTGAAATCCAGGGTAGTGAGCTTGCTGTGCACCCTCCTCACTGGCCTGAAGATCCAGAACTCCACTCCATTTCATGGTGACTGTAATCAAGCTTCCCCTGAGCTTCTTTCCCTACTAACTCTTCCTTAGCAGTGAAAACAAGGTCCAGCATGGTAATTCTCATTGTCTCCTCTATCACTTCAAGGAGGAAGTTATCATTGACACAATCGAGGTACCTCCTGGATTGATTATGACCTACTGTGTTGTCCCTCCAGCAGATACTGGATTGATTGAAGTCCCCCTGAAGACCAGGGCTTGTGAAGGTGAGGCTGCTCCTATCTTTATATAGAGGGCTTCATCTGCTCAGTCTTCCTTATTGGGTGGCTTGTAACATAGCCCCACTACAGTGTCCTCTGCCCCTGCCTTCCTTTTAATCCTGAACCATAAACTCTTGGATGGTTCCTCATCCATCCCCATGTGGACCTCCATGTACTCCATCTGGTCAGTGACACAGAGAGCCACACACCCTCCTTGTCTCCCTTGTCTGTCTTTCCTCAAGAGCCTATATCCTTTCGTTCCACCATTACAGTCACAGAAGCAATACCACCACATCTCTACAATGCCAAGAATATCTTAACCCTGCAGGCATATCCACATCTACAACTCCTCTTGTGTATTCCCCATGTTATGTGTGTTTACACAGAGGCATTTAAGTTCTGCCCCTGATAAAGTTGACTTATTATACTGGCTGGAGTGGCTGGAATTCCTTTGTGCTGCACTTCAGGTGATCTCTTGCTGACCTGTGATCCCTGTCCTGGCTCTGGGCATCTATTGCTGGCACTGGCAGGAGCTTGATGTCGTGCTATTGAAAGTCCCTTCAGCTAGTTTGGGCCAGCTATCCTCTCCCAGCTTCTTGTGAAAATTAACTCTGTCCTAGCTGAAAGCCAGGACGTGTTGATACTGGCACAATGGAAACTGTTTTGATTTCATAATAACCTATGTTTCTCTTTTCATTATGTGGTTATGATAATTAATTTATAGTTAAGAATGAAGTTTTCCTTTCATTAACACCTGATTTTCACACTCACGAGGAGACAGTTTTCCAGAAATCTGTCTCCAACTCCTGCCAGTGCCAAAATTTTCTAGGGGGATTAGAAAATTCAAAATGGGAATGAGTCAGTCAGTGGGATAACTCAGCCTGCCTGCCTTGACTGCAATGAAAGAGTTCTTGGTCCAATAGCTTGGTCCAGATAAATCTTTACCTTATATGCTAATTTGCTTCATAATCCAGGTAATCTCAGTTTAGCATTAGATAACATTGGATCTTGATGAGATTTTTTTTTTTTTTTGGGGGGGGGGGGTGGAAAGAATGTTGGAGAAAGAAATGTCAAAGAAGAGGGGGAAATAAAGGTAATATTACAATGGAAACAAGGGCACATATGGTCATATACTGTGGACAGAATGCTGGGTTGGCATAAAGATATGTCCTGAACCATCATATTCATGTAAGGACTTTGCAGCTGAAATAGTAGCAGAGAAAATCTATGACATATGGAAGAAAGGATATGAGAGCAAGGAAAACCTCTCTGATCTCAGATCAACTGAGAAAAACTTATTTACATCAAAAATTTTATGCTTATTACAGATTCATTTAAGGAAGTTTTCAAGAGACTGAATATATGTTAAAAAATGGGCAGTTAACATACCAAAACCCTAATGAAATTTCTTTAAATCACCCTTGAAATGTGCCGTTTTGCAAACTACAAAACATCTAAATATGTACCGCTAAAGGATCCAGCCAACCCTTCACTGTCATATAATCCTTCATGCCTCATTAAACCAAATATAATTTACATAAACTACTGAACCTTAACACTGTCTCAAATAAAATTTGAAATAATACATGTAAAGGTCAAGATAACAAATTACAAGACTATAAAATCAATTTCCTATTCAAAGGATAGTTTGCCAATAATCTCATGGTAATTTTCTTGCCATGGGAGATGAAAAATATCACATGAATGAAATTAATCTGTCCCTTAGCTGTTCACTTGCAGATTTTCACATGCTATATTTTTGTATCAGAGAAATGTTCTGTATATGCTAGCATACATTTTCTAGGTGTTATGTGGTCTGTGTTACATCTTCAGTGTTAGGTACTCCTTGATGGAATATGCCACTTCCTTGACAAGGGGTAAGTGAAAGAAGGTGTTTTATGAACATGTACTATGAATTGTTTGGACTGGAGTAGCATCAAGTTAGTGATATTCATGCTAGAGTTCAGCTGGTGAAAATACATTAAAGTAAATGTTTTTCACTAACATAGCTGAAAATGACATCTTCCGTCTTTTTTATATTGTGTTGTTATCTATACAGGATATATATTTTTAAAAAGAGCAAGTTTTTTTGGTATATATTTTACTTCTCAATATGGTTCTTACTGTAATTGATTTCAAAATCCAATCCTTGTCAAAACCAAACACAAAAGTAAATGTCAAGCTATCTTTAGAACTTTTGTAAAACATTCAGGGACCAGAAAAGCAAACAATTTTCAAGACCCAGATCTGTAATCATCAGAAGTTAAATTTTCACTAAAGTACTGACCTATGGTTTAGTCCATATGTTTTTTTGTTTAAAATTGTTGAAAAATAGGATTACATAATGAAAATTTTCACCACTGCCTAGTCTGGTTGTTTATTTGAACCGATATTTTGAGACAGCTTCTTAGGGACTAGCCTCCTGTTGTTTCCTGTTTTCATGCAGTATGACTCAGTCTTCATGCCAACTTGAAGCTTTTCTACTTAATTTGGAAAGTTCAAGAATAAGACTGCTCTTTTGAAAAGGTTGCATGTAACTTATATGCAACAATCCTTTCTTTATTTTTGAGTTAGCACAAAACTAACAAGTGCCAAAACAGTTGCTGTTGCTGTTGTACTTAGTCAGGGCATCACCTTGTGACCATTCAAGAGGGTTACTTCCACCTGCTCTAACAGGATATGGGTGGTTTGGTTGAGTGTAGGATGGAGATCATAAAATTCATATCCTTTCCTGATAGGAAAAATGGCTGGCATTAATCTGAGTATACAGACCTGCCTGACTTCCACAAGTCATCAGGACTGAAGGACCACACATGTATGGACCCACTGTTCATATTCCAGACAAGGGGGAAGAAGCTGCATCCCATAGCCTGAAAGTAATGAAGAGAGACTTCAAGACCTTGGGACGGTTGGTAAAATACTCTGGGACGCAAATTCTTTTCTCTTCCCTCCTTCCAGTTCTGGAACATACCATGGGATGGAACACAAGGGTCCAGTCTGTAAATACATCGTTACAGGCAGGGCTTTGGCTTCTTTGGTCATGGCTGGTTTTATAAGACAACAGGAGTGACAGCAGTATGTGGGAAAGGCCTGTTGTCCAGGAGGAGTAAGGTTCTAGGAAGAGAATTAGCTGGCCTCATCCATAGGGCTTTAAACTAGATTCAAAAGGGAATGGGGTTGTTACTGGGTACCCATCAGTGGGGCAGTGTTCTGGTAAGCTGAGCTTTAAACTGGTTTTGAGGACAGAGGGTGATGGAACCAGGCTTGATGGACAAAAACCAGGGGTTAGCATGCCAGTAAGTTATCAGGCACTGTGGTAACACTTGGGAGTGACAGTGCAGGAGCTAGAGCTTCTCTTGGAAAGGTGGTGGGATGAACATCCTGACTAAAGTGCATCTATGCTAATGCACACAATAAACAGCAATAAACAGGAGTTCGAAGCAATTGTACAGCAGGAAGTCTACTACTTAGTTGCCATTCACAGAAACTTGGTGGGCTGACTCACAAATTCTTCAAGAGGGACAGGCGAGGAAGGAGAGGTGGTGGGGTAGCCTTCTATGCTAGAGATTGTCTTGATTACCTGGAGTTTAATGATGGTGATGATAAGGTTGAATGTTTATGGGTTAGAATCAGAGGGAAGGCCAACAAGGCAGGCATCCTGGGCAAACTTCAAGACAAAAAAAACCCAAAAAACCTACAGACGCTGTAAACAAGGGCAAGTAGTCTGAGACAAGGGAGCTGGGGTTTTTTAGTCTTAAGAAAAGGAGGCTAAGGGGAGACCTTATCACTCTCTACAACTACCTGCCAAGAGGGTGTAGAGCGGTGGAGTTGGTCTCTTCCCTTGGGTAACAAGTGATAGGATGAGAGGAAATGGTTTCAAATTGCATCAGGGGAGATTTAGGTTAGATATCAGGCAGAATTTCTTTACTGAAAGGGTTGTCAAGCATTGGAATAGGCTGCCCAGGGAGGTGGTGGATTCACCATCCCTAGAGGCATTTAAAAGGTGTGTAAATGTTGTGCTTGAGGACATGATCTAGAGCTGGACTAGGCAGGGTTAGGCTGTGGTTGGACTCTATGATCTTAAAGGTCTCTTCCAACCCAAGTGATTCTGTGATTCTAAGGTAACATGTGATTTCAATTTTCATTAATGATGAAAGGTTAACAGACATGTGACTCAAATACTATTTGGTCTTTGTTGAGTTTGATGTGCCTCCCAAGCAGTTAATAAAGGAGAAGGATATTACTTTTGTCTCCAGAAACTATTCATTCAATTTGGGTCTACAGAGACACTGCTGTACCAAAAGCCTTAGAGAAGTACATATTTCTCAGGCAGCACTGAGATCTGTGCCTCATCTCTAATCCTCTCCACCTACAAGCTAACACTGCAGCAAACATTGGTATGCCCACTTCTTGCCCAACCAGGGAGCCAGAACGTAGCCCAGGACCTTGCAAGTCACCCTTGCCTCTGTATCCTACAGAATAGAGACAGCCTGTCATCATAGATGCAACCTGGAAGGTCACAAGCTTTAAACAAAGCCTTACACAAAGTATTTTTCAGCATTCAGGACATGCATAAAGACTTATGTTTCACTTGGGCTGTTGGTTCCTAACAAAGTGAGGCATCATACTGTAGTATCTGCATATCAGAGACCTCACCAAAGCCTTGCTTACAGTGAGGTAGTCGTCTAATTCTTTAATTCTGGCAAGAGTGCCTGAAAGCAGCCCAAGGGTTGGAAACATAGAGGACAGAGGAAGGAGTGAGTTGGATGGAGAGATACACAGGAATTGGTTTTTTGGTGTCTATAAGTGACAATTTTAAAAATGGTTGAAGTAAAAGCGGAGCAATTTAAGTAGAAGTGGGCTAAAGCAGCACAAAAACCTGACTCTGGTTCTCTGCTTGTTTTGAAGAAGAAAAAAGTCTGGTTGTGCTAACTGTGATAATTAAAAAGGTATTCTGAAAGCATTTTACATGAAATGGAGTGTTTATTAATTCTGTGGTGAGATCATTTTTAACTTGAAGATTTTTAACCTCTTAAGTAAAAATTTCAAATTAAAGAATAAAGGGGTTTTATTTAAATATTTTTCAGAGTGATTTTTTTTTCTTCTAAATTTTGCTGGGTTTTAGTCTGAAGCCTGTGTGGTAAAAGTACAGGATTTCATGGGAAAAAAGTTTAGAATAGATTTGGATTTCCAGATAGATCAAAATGGACCCCACACCTTAAAAAAATACCAGAAAGAAACTGCATATCACTATTCTGTTCCCTGTCTCATTCTGGAAACAACAGTCTGTTAAACTACCTTTACTGATTATAGAATAAGAGATAGTGTCCTCACAAGCTTGGGTTTTCAGTCGATTAAAAAAATCAATTTTAAATGCCTTCTCTTTTCTTTGTGCTATTTACCCAACACTGTCCTGCAATGGAACATCATACAGTCAATTGCAGCTGGAACTCTAAATATTCATCTTCAAGTCTCTCTAAGTTTATTTTATTAAATAAAGTTCATAAAGTTGGTATCAACAGAAAAACTTCTGTCTCCTACTTTATCAATTCTCAATCCCTCAGGAAGACCCTGTCTATTCATGATCATCATTTATGTATTATTAGTACCTGGAAAAATTTCTTTTCAATCTATAAGAATGGAGGGAGTTTGGAGGATTTGGGGGCTGTGTTTTTTTATTTAGTTGGTTGGTTGTTTTTTCTATGGAAAAGAGAGTTTCGTCATTACATCATGAGTGTAGCAGGAGTGAGACATTAAAGATTATATTTATGTATTAATATATCTTCCAAGGTAGCATTTCCACTTTCAAAATACTTTCTTTGCTTTTTAGCTAGACAAAATGCTTGCACATCATTCTCCTGAACACAACTGGAAGTTCAGCTCATTAAAACTACCAAAGCTTGGGATCCTCCACTGTCCCTGTCGACTCTGTCTTAGAGCACTATCCTGCAAATGAATTCCTCTTTTCCTTCTGCTCCTTACCAGGCCTCTGAGCTCTGCCACTGACACCTTGTCGCCTCCTCTGACAAGCAGAGCTTAGAAGCATGGTATAATACATTTTTCTATTGATGAGCTATTTAGTGAGATAGAGAGGATTACAGATACAAGGAGAACTGTGGTTTACAGCCCTTGCCTAATTTCCTCCCTTACAATGAAGTTGATGTTTCTTCAGATTAAACATAAGCCTCAGGTGGGCCCATAAGTAGAAGGAAAAAATTACAAATGAGCAATCTAACCATAAATAAATAAAATTCAAAGGAGTGTGCCCACATTTAATTTAGCCCATACATACTTTAACCTTTTCTCACATACCTCAGACGTCTGAGTCATTCATTTTATCTCAGAATTTTAATATGATGTATTATAAACCCATATTCAGAATCAAAGCTGTTTCTTCAGTGCACTTCTGCACTTAGAAAGGCAAAGGTGGAAATGATGAGATTCTTTCTAATTAGAGCTTGTTGAATTGTTGTCTGCTATATGTGTGCGGCCTAAACAGTTGAGCACTTTTTTCTGCCCATGTTGTGCTTGCAGATAACATACATACTAGAGAGAAGGCCACAGGAACCTTTCAGGAGGGTTGCAAAGATATTACTTAACAAATACAAAGAACACTGTCTTATTTTTACACTGTTGGGTTCACTGTTGGTTTGTCTTGCAAAGGCTGTAAATCAGCATTGGAGACAGAGCTTTCTTTCATTGCAGTCATTTCACAGTGGGTTTAACTCTTATTTAGTCTCCCAGGTAAGCAGGAAACAATGAAGCTAAAAGTATTTTGGTTTTGTTTTTTATTTTTATAAGAACATAATGTTCTTTCCATTTCTATCAGCTGTTGTGATAACCAGGGATTAATTAAAGAGTCACTTGTTGCTTCTTCTTATATTCCAAATAGCTTTAATCCCCAAAGTTCCAAAGTAATAAAGACAGCAATATCCTCCTGCACACATGGGACAAGAACAGTCCACCTTTTGGCTCATGTCATGTTAAACCACAGAAAATAATAAACACATAACTTAGATAATTCCCTTGCAAGCAGTACTGTATTTAGAGAAATGCTGGGGATTCTCGTTCTCCATGGCTTCTCCACAGGAGTCTCTGCTATAGAAGGCCAATGTCTTTCTGCCGAGAGTGGCACAGATCCAGCTGAAAATCTGGCCTTGCCAGCCAAAGATCTCTGATCAGCAATTCCAAATAGCTTGATAGCTTTTCTTGGGAGGAAGTCCCATTTTTTTCAGCCAGCAGAAAGAATGCAGGGCTAATTAAAAAAAAAAAAAAATATTAAAAAGGTCCAAACAAACAAAGCAAGCAAACAAACCGAGGTTCATTCCACACAAAAAAACAACAACAACAAAAAAACCACCAACAACAACAAAAAAACCCAACCTCATGCACCAAAACCAACTATCCAACAAACAAACCAACCAAAACCCAAGCAACCTTGCTGGGAGTTGTTAAAGAAGTAAAGGCAGCAAAGCGGGGAAAATGGCAAGCTCACTACCCTGGACTTCAGGAGAGCAGACTTTGGCTTCTTTGAGACCGGCTTTGTAGAGTACCATGAAACAAAGTACTCCCTAGAGGGAAGAGGGGCCCAAGAAAGCTGGTTAGTATTAAAGGATCACCTCCTCCAAGCTCATGAGCAATGCACCCCAACAAAGAAAAAGTCAGGCAAAAGTGCCCAGAGGCCCTTTTTTGGGCTCCTGGGCAAACTCCAAGACAAAAAAAAAAAAAAAAAAAAGCCTACAGAAGCTGTAAGCAAGGGCAGGCAGTCTGAGATGAATACAGAGCAATCATTTGAGCAAGCAGAGATCCAGTTAAGAAAGCCTGGTTACCTGGTATATGGAGAAGGCTGAAGTGCTTAATGATGAATTTTTTGCCTCAGTCTTCACCAGCAAGTGCTCTAGCCACACTTTCCAAGTCACAGAAGGCAAAGACAGGGACTGGGAGAATGAAGAACTGCCTACTGTAGGAGAAAATCAAGTTTGAACACATCTAAGGGCCTGAAGGTACACAAGTCCATGGAATCTGATGAGCTGCATCTGTAGGTCCGGAGGGAGCTGATGGATGACGTGGCCAAGCCACTCTTCATCATATTTGAGAATTTGTAGCAGTCGGGTGAAGTTCCCACTGAGTAGGAAACAGGGAAATAAACCCCCCATTTTTGAAAAGGAAAAAAGGAAGAGCTGGGGATCTACAAGCCGGTTCACATCTGTGTGCCTGGCAAAATCATGGAGCAGATCCTCCTGGAAACTATGCTCAGGCACATGGAAAACAAGAGTGTGATTGGTGACAGCCCAAATGGCTTTAATAAGGGCAAATCATGCCTAAGAAATTTGTTGGCATTCCATGATGGGGTTACAGCAGTGGTGCTGTGGTGGACTGACCCTGGCTGGAGGCCATGTGCCCACCAAAGCCACTCTATCACTCTCTCTCCTCAGTTGGACAGGAGGCAAAAGATATAACTCAAGAGTTATTCAGCCCCCTCAGTTCAGATACAGAGTCTGGGTCTATCTAGCTTGGGATCAGATCCCAATCCATGGCATATATCATCCCTGCCTGCTCTACAATCATGGGAATAGAAGAATTTAGGCTCATGGCTTTGAAAATGGTTTTGCTAGTCAAAACTCTAAAACACCAGTAGAGGGGTTATTGTTGAATATACCTAATACAAAATACTTCACAATATCTCCCCTCATTTTAACCCAGGAGGAAATGCTTTTGATCGTGATAGGAAGTGGTGTGAACTGGCTTGATTTCCTGCACTGTTCACTGCTCATTGATCAAATATTTTAATATGGGAATTGACATAAAAATATCCCTCTCTGGAAATAGCCAAGAACCCAATGTCTGTGCAAAATGCTGATGTTAAAGAAAGAGGGACATTGTGAATCCTTCCAATCTTCTTCTCATCTGTATTAGGTGATTCAAAGTCTTGCTTATAAACAGAATCATGGAAAGAGTGAGTATCATTTGGCAAACAAATACGTCCTAAATGCATTAGATGACAATGGTTCTAAGCCAAATTCTCTGTACATATAAATCCACCACACACAATATCAAAATTGATGGGAGAATGGAAGTTTGGCTGTCCTTAAAATTAAATCAGCTATAAAGAAATAGTACCCAGCATCAGTTTATGTAAACCAAACCAAGGACACAATGTGGGAAGGTCTTTTAGAGAGTCTCAGTCATCAATCTATATTTGTAAATTCCAGTAAAACAACAGGAAAAAAAAGGGTGAAGGGAATTCTCAAAAATGGTTTTGGAATTTCTCTGAAGTCATTTCTGTTTACCAGAAGATGCAGCAGCATTCAGAGAGAGGCAAATTCATCTCCTTTCAATGTAGTGGTGAAGCTTAGTTTTCCACTACGCTAGTGTTGTCATCCACTCTTTTGGTAGCATGAGGTGTGTTGATCAGTTTGCTCGCCTAGGATTTATGTTGGTCTTCCTAGCAGGTAATGTATGAGATAGTCACTTGTAGATGTACCTGACCAATACCTTCTATAGAAACATTTGTATTAATGACTTCTCAGCTCTTTCATCATACTACATACCCAAAAGGAGACCTGGCAGGACAGAACATTTAGATTAAATGATGTCAGTTTGAAGAGTCAGACCAAGAGGGTTGAAACCACTGCTGCCTAAACTATTATTCTTGCAGAATGATAATATCTTATTTTTAGAACATTGAAGCATGTTTCACTGTGGAACCCAAACAGCACTCTAATAGTTATTAATGGCAGCTGTCAGGTATGCATCTATTGACCAAGAATGAGTCATACTGGCTGTACTAGAAGCCCCAGTTAGCTGGAAAGCTGGGGCTTTTTTTCTTTCTTTTTTCCTTTTTTTTCCACTCTTTTTTTTTTATTAGTTCATTCTTCTGTAGGTAGCATGATAATGAAATATCAGAGTGTTTATGTGCAGTAGCCATTAGGACAAATTAATGAACTTGTTCTGGAGATACAAGCAGGTCATCACCTGCTTTGTCAGTAAATAATACTGTTAAGGAGGCAATTTCCATCACTGTAGGTACTCACAAGTTAATTTAGAAACTACCAGCTTTTAATTAGTAGTGCAGCCAGCATACTGTGTGGCAAAATCTTGCAGAAAGCCCTTCAATTCATTAGGAAGCTTAAAGAAATACATTAAAAATACTCTTCTCCTCCTCTAATGTGTGACTTGAAGAACTCTAATACTAGTATGACTGACATTAATGGTTAAAAAGAAATAATTTAAAATTTTATATTTCTTTGTCTCCCAAAGCTAAATTACTTTCAGACACATTTTCATTTTTATCAGGGTATAGTATTTACAAATTTAATTTCAAAGCATGATTTTTACATGCGTAAGTTTGACAAATCAGCTGTTGCTGCTGTCTTACAGTAATTAGTATAGGCATTTAATGAATGCTTTCCAAACAGAAAAAGGCAACTACAAATAGCAAAAATCACCAGCAGCAGTGATTGTGAACCCTCCAGATCAAGCAAAGTCTGCTGATAAGTTTTTTTGCAGGAAAGGTCTGCAAGGGCAGGCAAGCTGCACAGAAAATCCAGCATATAGCTGCCTGCCTGTTAAACAAAGAGACAGATACAGGGTAGGTCAGCATCCTTCGTTTCAGAATGCAATTAAAAATCCTGGCCCTTGCCTAAAAGATCTGTCAGAGAAAAACTTCTTTGAAGAGATAATGACACCGACAGAGCCAAGGGGAGAGGTCTCAGGAGACCAAGCTGAAGCCCAGAGGGAAGAACTTCTTGTGGCTGAAGACATCCTCCACCCCTCGCTCTTGCACCACTCTTCTAAGGTTGCTCTTTTCAGGTCACCATTGAGCAGCTATTTGTTTACAAATGCCTTCGCAGTAATAAAATGACACTTTAATGAGTGACAAAAGTGAGGAAAGAGGAGGAAAACTGCCTGTGGAGGAAAGGAGTGAGAGAGGAGACAGAGAAAGAAATCATTAAATGAAGGAGCATGAAGTCCTTTTTGTTCAGTACCCTTAGCCTGATTCGCTACCAAGATTGTCTGATATACTGGACACACAATACATTAGACGTGAAAAGATATAAGGTGTGCCTGAGCCACAAACCAGCACATAGCCATTGCTATTTAATTGTGCTAGGCAATGTCTGCTGAAGTGTAAACAAAGTGCACTCTAGGATCTCCAAACTTGCGAATACGCTCTTCTCCCTCGCGGTAAACAAGCTGATCCTGTGTTTAACCATGCTGCTTTGAATGACCTGACCTGACCTCTCCTCACCACTGTGCTGGCAAAGCTTGCTATGGAGCCAGCTCCTTTGAACATGGTGTTATGCAAAGCAAAGCAATGCCTCTCCTTCAGTCTCTGCTTCTGCCCATTAACACCCAGCAGTCCCAGAAGGGATCTGCTTTTTTCACCTGAAAACTATGGAGAACATAGGCAATTACATTTTTTGCTGTCCCACCTGTCAACTTTACTTTTGTCTACATGCATGTCCCAGAATGCTTGCCAGATCTTGGCTGTGGCACGACTTTGTTTTAGCTGTCTGGAAGTTTCTTGGTATACCATGTCCTGAGAAATGGCTGGTGTATGCACTTCTGACCTCCGCCCCCTTTTTCTTTGATATTATGACAGCTAATATGAAAAGTAGTGTTGCTACCTTGGAACAGTCTTTGATGAATCACTAGTAATAACCCAACATTTAATCCTAAAAATTGGGCTACCTGTCAAGTTCGTCTGCAAAGCAATTTCTTTAATTTCCACTGATGGGCCTCTTCTAACAGGGTCATCTCCCCCAGATCAATATCGGCTGAAATGTGATTTGGCTTTGTGATCTCTAGGGGCATAAGTCTGTCCACTTACTGTGCTCAAGATATTCCATCTTTTTCTAATGCTTCAGCTGAACACAAAGCAGTAACAACCTGTCCAAGGTGGATGTTATTACTGCCTTGCTTTGTGCACGCTGGATTGAAGCTGTTGAACATCAGTGGACAACCAATCCTATCTTGTCATGAAAAACTTCTTAGTCTTCCCAATGAGTCCATAGTGTACCATTCTCATATTTTGCAGCAAAAGTTCCTTGCCCTTGGTACATTGCTAGGTCATGTGTCTCTTTCCACCATCCTGCAATTTAGTTGTCTTTCTCCAGGTGTTTACAACATTTCTCCTGTAACTAAAGATGTGTCTGACATGCTTCGGTAAGTGAGGCCACAAAGCTCATTCCTCTCTCTGCACTGTGCAGGATGGTCTTCTGTTCTGTCATAAAGCCCTGTACAGAACAGATGGTTAAACTCAGGAAGAAATGCTTTGTTTAGAATCATAGAATAGAAACATAGACTGTGTTATGTTGGAAAGGACTTTTAAAGGTCATCTAGTCCAACCACTTGCAGTAAGCAGGGACACCTCTAACTAGATCAAGTTGCTCAGAGCTTCATCAAGCCTGACCTTGAAAATCTGCAGGAAGTTTTCCTTGTGTAAATTCCATTTTTTAAACATCGAATAGTTTCTCCACAACACCATCTTTGAAGTTCTTGACTGAGACATCTTTTTCTTAAATTTATTTTTGTAACTCTAACTCAGGTTTCTCACAAGTACAAGGCATTCTTCCTATATCATGGTGCAGTTGCTGTCTGGCCCCATGTAATGGCTGTTTGCTTCTAGATCTTTCCAGATTGCTTTGAAATGCCTTTCCTGCCCTGGGGAACGCCATTGGGATTCTTGGTTCGGAGTCAAGTAATTTTTGTTTCCTTGCCTACTTTCTAATAGGAATAATCCAACCATGCACATTTGGAGCTGTCGCTCTTCCATGTCAATATTATGAGGCCATAAATGAGCACTGACCATATGTAAACTTACTCCCAGCTCATCTAGCTCTAGTCCAGAAGACAAAATAGCTGCATTACCACAGCATGTATCCCAACTTCTGCTGAGACCTAGTAAGCCATAGGCACCATTGTCACATAACAGTGCCTGGAATGCCAGGTAATGTCTCTGCACAGTAGTACACCACAGAGTTAGACACACTAGCCTACCAGGTGGGAATCAGGGAGGGTTCAAATTTGAGTGCATAGCTCTGATCCTCTTATTAAGAGTATATAGTATATTAGAGTATATAGCCTGTGACAGCTTCAAAGTGCAGACTTGCAATGTTTCTTATGCTGATTTTTAAAATGCTGATTAAGCATCTATGAAGTACAGGAAATATTCTATAGATGAGCCAGGAATTCCTGATTTATTCCTTCCATGTAATGAATTGGGGGGAAAAAAATCATAGTGAATTTCAGGGAATGTCAGCAAGTTCTGTTAAAACTCAAGCATGAAGGTACATATTTCAGCATCATATTTATTGATAAATAAATATATGGAGAGAGGGAAAGAACATGTTTTCTCACAAGAAAGTGGGAGTTTCAGATTGTGTTAAAAATTTGAGATGAGAATGGGTTTAGTTTAGCTCCAAAGCTGAAAGAAAGCAACAGTTCCATTTCATGACAATATTTGAATTTCCAAATCCTCTTTTCATTCCAATGTTGAACTACTACAGTTCTTTTATGGAGATGGAATTGTGCTGGACTACCCTGGGTTCCAAAGTTGTACTTTAAAAACATTTGGACAAAGATTAGGAAACTTGAGTCCCTTCGGTCTTGAGGTTTTTTAAGTTGATTAGGGTGTCACCAGGATTGTGATGACCATGGCTCCGTTCTTTAGGGCTGAGCATCCTGTAGTATTTCTGTATGAAATGGAGAGGGACGCCAGAGGCTCGACTTGCTATGGCTGTAACACTAAAAATGTGAGCTAGTCTCTCGTTCTGGCCATTTCTGAGTCGACAATCTGGACTAAAAAATATTCCTGTTAAAAACATCCCTTTCGACTCATACTTCTGTGAAATGTTTTGGCCTCAGCACAATGAAATCATTTGAAAAAATGTTTCAATCAGTTCTTTTCTTAGGCATTATGATGTAGTCTTTAATTATACAGGTTCCTTTTTTGTTCCCCAGAGCCCCAGCCTGTTTTGAAATGATTTGTATTTTATTCATACTTTTATTGTTAGAATGCTTTCCAGTTTAGAAAGCAGCTTTTTTAAGAAAAACATAATAAATAACATGAAATGGCTGTTCTTTGTTTAATGTATTTTACATAATGGTGGTTGCTATATTTTTAAGTAAAAATAAAATACTGGCATTTTTCACACACACTGAATTACAGGAAAGCTGCACTGTATCTTCATTTATAGGCTCAAATTTTTTTATATTTAATAAAATTCATCCTTTTCCTTTGTAGAGATACAGGAGCACAATAAATCAAACGTAATGTTACAGAATTATAAGCATTTCTAGCAGCAATCCCATTTATCTGAAATTCATTGGGTTTTTACTTTGTTATAGGTATTTCCATTATGATCATATATATATATATATCAATAACTAGGTACTGTCATTTGAGTAGACATGAAGCATTAGTCTGTATTGTTCACGTAATTATCCATATGTGAACATAAATGTAGATCTGCAGTATTTAGGATAAAATTAATCTTCATGCCCAACTACATTTATATTTGTACATTTATAATACCCATTTATACTTAGAATCCACCCTGCATATACACAGATATGTTTATGTGATGATACCTACAACCATGAAGCAAAAAAACCCACCCAAGCTGTATTTGTCTTTTCCTGATACTGAAGAAGACAATCAGCAAGATGTAGCTTTTAATATCATTTATGACATGCATACCTCTTCATATAATGCCTCGCTCCTGGACAGGAATCTACTAATGCCAAGGCTTTTGCAACTTCAGGACACAAGTTTAGTATTTAACACTTTACTCTCTAAGTCTGTACATTGTCAGTAATAGTTTGGTAGTGATAAATGTGGCTTCACACTGACCACCCCAGTTGAGTTGATGGGGCTTGCTCTCAAATCCATGCTGTATCAGTGCCAGGGGAAGGAGATCAAGACAGGGAGATCCCACACTTCACAACTGGATGGGCAATTACAGAGGCCTGGATTCATCTGTCCAAAGTGGTTTGCCACCAAGATTGATGGGTCTTAGAATCAGTTGGACACTTGTGGGGGCTTGGAGTGTAGATCAAAGAACCTGGGAGGTACCTCTTATTTTCCTCTGGACCTTCACACTGAGGTTGTGCGAGCACACCCCCTGTCCTGTCAGCCACCAGTGTTCTACTCACCTTTCTCCTTCTGCTTCAGTGCCTCTGGCCAGTTCATGTGTAATATATTTGTGTAGCTTTGTGTTGCTGGGCTTTGCTATGTCAGTTGTGTACAAAAGTTTCCACTCCTCATGGTGGTAGGTCCTTAATAGTTACATCATCAAACCCATGACATACAGAGTTTCTCTATGTAGATATTATATATGGTGTCCAGATTTCCTGAGATCTTCTAGAGGAAATGCAGGGCCATTGTTACAATGTAGAACACAGAAATATCTAGATGCCCAACCCTAGAGGACTGGGGTGCTGTGAGAAGCTGAGTCTACTGGTCATGACACAGAGTCGAGGGTGTCCTTGGCTACAGAGAGCTTGCAAACTCAATAGACAAGAAAATGTCCTATGAGACCCTGAGAGATCATACATGAAATAGAGCAGATATGGGAAACAGAGTCTGACTACCTCAGTACTGTTCAATGTCAGATCAGCATATCTTGCTTACCCCTTGCAGTCAGAATAGTTTTTTGTATTTCTGATGCAAAAAGAGAGAAAAGGATGACACTGAGAAAGAATCAAAGATTTCAGAATAAAGCAAGCAGGAAGAAGACACTTTTAAAACCCTGAGAAAATGATATTTTTTCTTTCCTTCCTTGCCCTTTTCTGTCAGAAAAAAACGTAAGTTCATGAATGCCTTTGTGTTGATCTTCATGCAAACTCACATGTTGTTTTGTGTGCTCTGAGAGTAATGCACTTTCAGTCTGGGACCAGTGATCCTTTTGAACTCACTTGCAACACAGGAAGACAAATGGAGAAACAGATTTTAATCTTGGCATCTTGGCAGTAGATGATGATGGGTATTCAAAAATGAAGGATGAACTGTGAAAATGAGAGTTGTGTTTTGTCTGGAGCTCTTTGGTCCCAGAATTATTCATATTCTGAGACTGATTTATCATCTTCCTCTTTCTGTTTAATTTTCTTCTTACTGTCTGAAACCTATGGGAAAGACAAAGAACACCTTTAAGAATTTCCTTCCTTGATTAATTCTAACTCTTAATGGAATAGAACAAATAAGCCAGTTTTCCCAGATGTCCTTATTTTGAATACTTTCCCTGGGAGCAAGGCCACATTGATAATACTGTGAATATATAGGGAATTTTTTTTAGAACTAAACAGTCAGTTGTTGAGTGTAAGATTTTGGTCCCTGGTGGGACTGGTCATCAGTGTTATCAAGTTGCTCCCTTGATTGCACTTGATCCTGCTGAGAGTTTTGCTCATCATGTATTATCATCCTTGATCATGCTAAAAGAATACTGCAAAAAGTGTTGTGTCCCAAAGGTTTCTTTAGGAGAGAAAGTTAGGTCTGCTTAGAACCAACCTTGAAATACACATGCTCTCTTACTACAGTTTGCACTTCTTTTTGAACTGACAATTTCTACCACAATTTTGTCAACACCTCCTCTTCAGAAATTCTCAAATCCAGGTCATGTGAAGTATGATCTATTGCCTTCTTATCAGCCATAAAGAACAAAAGGGTCACCTCCACCCTCATAATTTTATTGATACCTCCTTCATTCCAAAAGCTAGTTAAAAACTACCCCAAGTAGTTAATGGAGATTTGCCTCTACTTATTACAAAAACTCCATATCTGCACAGTGTTTGCCTTCAATTTTTAGAATCATAGAATCACAGAATGCTTTGGGCTGGAAGGGGCCTCAAAGACCATCTAGTTCCAACCCCCCTACCATGGGCAGGGACACCTTCACTAGACCAGGTTGCCCAAAGCCCCATCTGACCTGGCCTTAAACACTACCAGGGATGGGGCTTTTAGAGAAATCAGTATCTTATTTCAACATGTGCATAGGCATATATGTAACAAATTAATAATATTTCCTTGTGCTCTTAATATCTTTTCTTGTTTACTTTATCGGTATGTGGTCTGTATATAGTGTTTTGGAAACACTGCAGAAAGGGTGCTATCAGTCTCATCCATATAGTTTAATTTTTCTCACTTTCAAATGCATTTCTTTGTTTGATCTTTGGACATTATAAGCCCAAATCCATATTATTCCTGGAGCTTGTTGCAGGTAAATTCAAGGGCATTTAAAGCTAAAGAGGAGCAGTGACTTGGCTGTGTCTCACGTTTTTCCCTCTACGCCTCCTTGTCACCAGCACCGTTCACCAGCTCTGCTCCATGGTGTGGTACCTATGTCAGCTGTAGCAGCTTTTTTCACAAAAGAAGTAAAAATGTTTTCTGATATCTTCAAAAGTCTATGGGATGTTTTTAACACTCACCGTGCTTACCGGACAGGGACCCACTCCGTTACCATCTATACACAGCTTTCTCTGCTGCTCTCCACAGCCATGCAATGAGAGTTTAATGTCATGCAGGCAAAAACCTGAGAAAACTCTGTACATCACATCGCACAGGTGAAATAGCTCCTTGTCAGGGTTCCAGCGAAATTCAGGGGGTTTTAAGCTCCTTTTAAGGCCTGAAGTGCAATTTTAAGCTTCAGTGGCTTTGTGCTAACCCTATACAAAGAAACAACGGTAAAAGAAAAAATCCAAAACCTTTGGTCTTGAGCAGCGGGTGACTATAACCATGGAAGAGACAAAGGAACTAACGTGGATATCTGAAAATTTTACATCCAATTCATTCCAACACTTCTTTCCATATCACCAGAAAGAAATAACTGCTTTCAAAGTACTAATTATCTCAACCTAAAATGGGTACCTGTAAGACAGGTCACCTTCTGGAGTTCTCTGTATCTTCTTATTGACCATGAAGTGAGCTCAGGGTGATTCACTTGGGCTTAGATGGCAAATCTATCAATGTCTAAATGAAGGAAGCTGACCGTAGCTCACACAGCCTGCAGGTAGCTGCACCTGTATACCCTGTCTTTTTCACAAAGTGAAGTTATCTTCAGTAAAAGGAGGGCTCCAAGGTTTTGCCCTAAATTCTTGTAGAATGTGTGTTTCAGGGGGTTTGCAAGTGACCTGTACATAGCTGGGCTATAGAACTTCTACAGGGTGAAATGTTTTACACACTCAGTGTTTTATACAGCCCAACATAGCAAGGTCCATGTTAATTTAATGAATTTCACACATAGTATCAGATGTGGCATATTTAACATTTTTTTCAGATGTATCTCATAGTGTTGTGTAATGTTAAAAGTTGTGACTAATCCGAGAGAACAATTACAAAGAGGCAAAGAGCACCTGGGTACAGCCCAAGATACAGGGTTTTCTTGGATTTTTGTTTTGGATATATTTTGAGGGTTCTTTGTTGTAATGCACCTCTAGGTGACAGGGGAAAAATGTACAGAAGATTGAGAAAAAAACTTGCAAAAATTTACATATCTTTTTGAGAATATCTAACTACAGTGTTTCCCAATGTTTAGCCTTCTCTCATGGCAAACCTAGACAGTTCTGTTAAAAGGATATCCAACATGCTAAACTTGATCCTGCCAAGTCTGCCTTTCATCATTCACATCAAGATTATTCTGACTGCTGTTTCTGCCACTGTGTCTTGATGTCTCAGTGTGCAAAGTTACTCATTAGTACAGGCATGGGAGAGAAATGCAAGAGATAAACATCAGTAGTTCATTTATGTGTGTGAGGTTTAAATAAATCAGTTTATTTTTCCTTTATTTGAATGTAGTCCATCAAAATTTTATAGAAAAGCATTCCAAATCCATCAAGGAAAGAAACCTTCTCTGTGGTTTCATATACCTCACCACTGCATGCTTCAACTTTACGTTTCAAAAGTCATCCATTTTCTTTACCAGCAATATATTTGGGCAATACATTAGAAATTTTAGATTTCAACAATTAGGCACTTAACACCTGTTCCAGCTCCAAGACCTGTCCTGGGATCTCTTCTTTGATGGCTTTCCAAAACTGCCTTGGAAATCAGTGCCTACTCTTCTGCAAACTCTGCACATTCAAAACAGTTTTTGTGGCTTTTTTTGGTAAGTCTAATTTTCATTCTTCTGATCTTTGATGGATGTACAAATTCATTTAATCAGTCAGTTATCCTGCAATATAGGCATCTGAGTCATATGCTCTCCAACAGCCTTTGCTTGGTTAAACACCAGATGGATGAAACAGCTGTATAAATCTTTAATGTCTGTGACAGCCTTTCCTTCACTTATTCTTCGACTTATGTGGTTAGTTTCACTTGTGTGTTCTTCCAATTAGGGAGTTAACCAATCTCCATCATTTAGATCTATGTAACACACTCTGCTTGTCTTTAGCTTAGGGAATTTTACTTATGCATTGATTTTTCAACATATACATTAAATATTTAGCCTGCTTTTGCAGTAATATTGATGTCTTTGGTATCTTTGTTCACTATTTGTTAATCTATCAACATTGCTGGTATAATTAAAAACACACATTATCATGACACTTTGTAGTTACAGTCTCTTTCTGTGGAATCTCCTTCAAAGCTGTGAAATTTATAATCAATGGCTTTTTTTCACACCATTCTGTTTTGCAATTGCACTGTTTCTGCAATCTCATTATTTTGATAAAATTAAATAAATCTAAACTGAAAGCAATGGCTGAAGTATCAGTCGAAGTATACAACATTTTAAAGGGTTTCATTTACCTTTTCTCTAAATTACCATCTTCTATGAATAGAAATTTTGGAACTCATTTGAGCTCTGTCTAGAAGAAATCAGAATTACAAGACTCTGTTACCATGATTAAAGGAGCTGATTGTAAGAAGGTATGTGGGGTACTAAACCCTGAGGAGATCCTACAGATTAGATGATGCCAAGAGTGTTTGCAAATCCAGATCTACTATACCTAGCTAATCTTAAAAAGATCTAGGACAAGACTCTTACAGAGGCAAATAATACATGAAGGGAATCTAGACACTCTAACATAGGATTTCTTTTGCAAGAACTGTTTAATGCATTTGAATATTGGGAAGTCTTATAGGAGGAGGGTATGAGCTCCTCCAACCATACAGTTTAGAGAGATGGTAGAAAAAAATCCCCTTTGAAGAATGTTTATTTTTAGGAAAAAATGCCTGTTCAGCTGCTTGTTGTGGTGAGAGTCAAGGGTAACTTGTACATTACCCTGCACCCCCACCCCCCAAAGAACCCCAAAAGTTTTGTTTTGGTGAGGATCACAGTAACACTGTAATCACTTTGCTACTTAAGCAAAAAGGGAATGAGAGGCAAGTGGTGAATACTGATGCTGAGTTAGGAAAGGTTATTCTAGTCCCATCATCCTGTAGGGCGCACTAGCAATGCCTGATTTTACCATTGCACCCAGAAACGTAATTTCTGAAATCCAAAAAAATTCCAGCCCACATCAAGGGTACAACCTAAGAAGTCCTGGGGCTTTGCAGTCAGAAAATAAATCTGCATATGGAAAAGAATGGGAGGAAAAAGGTGATAGGAAAGCAAAATCTTTCATACCTTACATGAAAAACATACCTCTGCATATATGAAATAAATCCAAAACTCTAGGATGTCACTAGACTAGATGCTCCAGAGAATCTAGAACTTATCTGATGCACCTGAAGGCTCTGATACTACTAAGTGCTAAGAGATGCTTGAAACCATTTTTCATTTTCAAATGTCTTATTCTTTATGTTTGCTCTTTCTTTTGTGTATGTGTTTAAAATCTGTGGAATAGGAGTTGAGAGCCACCTTTCTTAAATAGGTTTCTTCTGCATGTGAATAATACACTGTCTAAGTGAAGTAAAGGTAGTGCAGGTGTAAGGACATGTGAGGTTTCTTCCTTCTTTTGGTATTTCAAGGGCATGTTTTATAATAGCCCCATCATTTCAAGGTTGGCAGTTGACTGAGTTCATGCTATCCTTCGAATAGCTTTTTAACTCTGCGTGCTCATGTTGTTATCATGTTTCTGGGGTTTTTATCAAGGTAAAAGGAATCAGAGTGACAACAGTGTAAAATCATTTTGTTGAGAGTAGACACTCTTAGCAATTTCTTCCTTGCACCGTAGCACAAAATGTAGAGTGGTGCATATCTCTGTATACAAATACAGTCTTACAGTAACAAATGTTTTGAGGTGCTTGATGTGTTTCAAGCATTTCTGAAGTATTTCTAAGCATATTAGCAATGAATATGAATACATTCTTAATACAGGGAAATAACATTGAACTTTGATTACATTTCTGCAAGAAAAAATCTATTTCTCCTTCCAAGGAATGTAAAAGAGTTAGGTAAGGAGAGTTTCTCATTTCAGCTCTGTGGGAACATAAATTGTCTATGCCTGTATAGAAATCTCCTTTTGAACAGCAAGCTTGATATCAATACCTATTTAGCTTGCAGTGTGATGCCAGTTACATGCCCCTTGTTTATTTTCCCCTTCATCTGCATGCAAAAGAGTCCTTCCTGTCAATATCAGTTACCCAGTGTAGCCGGAAGAGATTGGATCTCACCCTATTCCAGCAGCATTTTTCAAACTGCTATAGCTATGAGATGAAATCTCATTTATTTTATGGTCACAAATTCCAACAGGGAATACAAAAAAATCCTTCTTCATAGAAAGACTTTTTGTACATTTAAGACCATCCCACACTCTCTTTCTCAAGGAAGTCAGTGTAAAAGATTCTTAAAGAAGTTAACTTAAATGAGAAAGAGTTTTTAAGTGACTTACAAAGTTGAATATATGGTTGACAGTAGAGCTTAACATGTCTGGTCCTCTGTTGCTATGGAACTAGGAAGAATCTGCAATCTTTCCCTTTACTTGATTTCACTGATAATAGACAGCCAGTGGTGTATGGGAACACACTTCCTGCATTAAGATCTCTAGAATTTTCCTCATGTTTTACCTGCGCAGTTTGAAATGATCACTGATTTATTGTTGGTTTAGTGCCTACAGAAGGATGATGAAATATTTCATGAGATTTGGGAATCTGACAGACTGCTGTACTTCTATTCCACACATAAAGGTGTACTTGAAATTCAATATTAATTTCTTTGCATATATTCTACTTTTAAATTTGATAGTTTTTGAAATTCTTATGAAGGATTCAACATTAAATACATTTTTAATAATCCTATTGTGATTAACTTTGGGCAACATAACTTATATAGCAACTACATTTCATTCAAGATATTTATATCCTAATAGATTGACAGGCTTCATTCCAAGAAAACCAAACCCTGTCCAAACAGAGAGGAAACTTCAGTCCAATTTGTTTGGATTACATTTTGCAGGAGTCAGTCACATTTATTATTATTTACAAGTCAATGGCAGGTATCCAGCAACTGAAGTCTGCACTCTTTTTAGTATATATGTGTATGCATAGTGATGTAAACATGCATATATGTATAGTGCAGGCACCTATAGGTTTCTAGGTGAAAACTTTTGTGACTATAACTTGCTGATTTTTATCAAAGACATTCTAAAAGATTCATCCCAATATTTTGTCATATTCTGATGAACTAATACTTTTGTATAAAATGTTGCTGATGAAGGTCTCAGAGAAATTCTCTTAAGACATAGTCATTTCAGTGTGGAACAGCTGGAATAGTTTCCATAGGAATTCAGCATTAAAATAAAACAACTTTATTCAGCAGATGGAACAAAGCATTGTACTGCAAAGTAATTCCATGGAGGAACACTTCTTATTTTAGTTTCAAGGAAGTAATTTAGAAGACTACAACACATATTATTTGGGAAATTTTTGAGTCCTGTCTGTGAATCGGAAAGTACTGCAGTTCAGTAGTGAAATAGAAAGAGGCCATTGCCATGTTAGGGAAAGAAAAAAAAAAAAAAAAAAAAAAAAGAAAAGTTTCATTGCTTGCTTGTTTGTTTGTTCTGTCCTGGAGGTATTTGTTCTGTCCCGGAGGTATTGCTGTAACTGAGGAGTGGTTCAAATGAAACACCCTAAGATTCTAGGGCTGCCCAGACACAGCCTGTTACATGATTATCTTCACCTGTACGTTAAATTAAACTTGTGTTGTAAGAGAATCGACCCAGGGTAAGGTTTGTCTTCTTTTACCTGCTCTGTTCAACTGATCTAAGTCCAAACGACTTAAGTCGTTTGCAGATGTAAAGTTATTAATGTCTACCTGTGCAAGAGTGCCTGCCTTGTACAATTAGTAATTCCCCTGCTGCAGGATGACTATGTAGCAAATACTACTGTTCACCTATGAAAAATAGTTTACCTTTGAAATCAGCTGTTGACTGTTAAATAGTTGATACAGGTACAGATGGAAACAAATTATTAGATGATCAACTACTCCTATTTGTTGCCTATTTTCTATTATGAGCTACTTAATGTTTTCTTCTACAACTAGCCTAAAACACCTAACTTACATCAGATTGAGAAGGAATCACGACAAAAGAGTTGCTACAAAACAACTGATTTTCATGACAGCAAATGTATTTTAACATAAAGATTAACTGTCATCACGCAGGAATGATTCAGCTAGGATCGCACACGTGATGCAAGTGCACTCTTGTGCACAGAGAAGAGTGGTGGCGAACACCACCTGAAGTCCATTTATTAAAAAGGCAAATGGAAAGACATCATTGCAAAACTGGCTTGCAGAGACAGAAAATCCATTTGAAGATCAGCATGACTAGACCATATATGGCAACGGGACTCTTATCCACGTTCTCTTTACTTTAGACACCATCAGCTCTCTTCAGAGTCTATATTTGGTCTAGTCCATGGTGGGCCTGTCCATGTTATGATAAATCCACTTCATATTTTACTGTGACTGTGAAGAAAATTTTCAGTGGTGAAAAGGAAACTGATAAAGCTGAGAAAACAAAATCCAAAATGAAAAACATCTGACATATCTTTTAAAGAATTAGTATTCTCATCTATGGTGGTCAGACTCTTCTTTCACAAATATCTCAGTCTGAGTAATAGTTCCTCAGACCTGCTGAGTCACTGCAGATAAATCCCTACAATAATAAGGGTTTCATGAAAATAAGGTAATGATGTTAATTTGGTATCAAAGGTATTTTGCAGTCTTCCTATGAAATGTTCTCTGTAATAAGCAGAGAGTTTATTACTCAGAAAGAATAATATTCTCTCAATCTAGCAATATACTTGGAAATGAAAAAACTTTCAAGACACACCCTTCTGCAAATTGGGAAACAGAAGAGAGTTTCTCTTTTCTCTTATTTCGTCTTGCCTTTTAGAGCCCATAAGAACCAAAACAGAAAACAGGGTAGACCATGTTACCCACAAATGCTAAAAGGCCCTTCACACAGGAAGAAACACAGTGAAGAGGGGAAGCAAAAGGACTCCTGAGGAAGCAAAGCAAAAAGTCAAAGAGACAAATAGAAACAAACTGCAAGTGCTGCTCACTCCAGCTAAATAAATAGTAGCAATACGTATGACAGATGATACCAGTCTGGATGAAACAAAGAGTGGCATTTTTCCACTCCTTGTTTTTTTTTCAAAACTCACTTCTCAGCCAAAGCAGATAACACTCCAACTGAGAAAAACTGATTTGCTGAGAGTCTTGCCAATATGAAGAGGGGAATTTACATAGAAAAATTCTTGGCAGAACCTCCTATTTACCCTTAAGGCACATTACTGGGCTCTAGGTTGTGATGATATGAGTGAGGGAAAGACAATGAAGCAGCAGATGATAAAAAAAGGAAAAAGAGAAACAAAAATTTTAAAATCCAAAGGGATTTCAGTATCATTTATATGTCAGTGATTTTGCAGATTTTCTGCCTTGCAAATAACATGTAGAATAAATTAACTTTCAGTGCAAGTGTAAAACCAATACTGGTCTGTACTTTACCAAGAAAGGTCTTCTTCACAGGTTCCCATTTTTAAAAGTGGAGGAACTCTTTCTCTGCAAAGGCTTTAGGCCACACATTGGTCTCCTTGCCCTAGCTGCTTAGGGAGAACCACACACATCCTAAGCCTCTGTATGATGCTGAAGAAATTGTTCACTTGAAAAGAAGTAAGCAGTTAATATACAATATTATTGTATTATGACCATTTAGGCTTCAACTCAGCAAAGCATTTGAGTACGTGCTTTCAATATGTTAATCATTGTTAATTAATTGAGACACTCCTTGTAAAACTGACAGCTTACCTTTGAAGACACACTATTCAAATTAACCACAAGTTACAATGAATAAGATTTTTTCATGGGCTTCACTTCCCCGTGTTCTCTTGCTTTTGTTCTTTCGTGCCCAGAGTGAGGACTGCTGCATCATGCATACACAAGCTTAGAGATAGAAAGAGTCCCTAACCTGCACCCTTTAGCAATCATCTTCATTTTTATTGTTGAATTTCTTTTTTGCAGTTCTGTGAAGTGTCTGGTCTGGGCTGAAATTAATTGTGACTGAAAGAATGGCATTTTCAAAGTTGTTATGACAATCTGCTTCCTTCATTGAGATGCATAAGACCCAGATATACCATTTTTTTCCAAGGCCACTTGCGTAATTCTTAGAAAATATATTGGCTATGTGGTGGATGACTCAATTGTCCTGGAATAAAATACTGCTTTGACAAATATACTTGTACTTCTGAGTGTCACTGAATAAGTGATATTCACTCTTAAAGCAGGCATTTCCTGCCAAATCCCCAATTGAAATTATTAGTTATAGTTAATAAAAACAGTTCTATGGGGACATAATTACCATTCTCCATTTTCAAGTACCCTTTTTAGAAAGACTTTGAGTTGAAAGATCAATTCTCCCTGTTCCAGGGCACCTATCACTGATAGGTCAGGTTAACAAACAAGTCAAAAGTTTCTAGTTCTTCTGAAAGCAATACAGCTCTTTCGAAGACCAGATTTTCATTTTGTTCCTTTGTTTCCTTTATTCTTTGAGGGAAAGAAACCCAAAGAAACTCTGTTTAGTGATCTTTCTTACCCAAGTTTGAGCACATGTGAACTGGAATCTTAAATCTGAAGCATTCATAGTGAACAAAAAGGAACTCGTGCCATTCTTCTGTACTAACTATTAAAATATAGCCTTGATTTGTGCTAGTCACAGCTTTTGTGTGGCCAAAGACTTGTTTCTTTTCCTCTTTTCCTCCAAAGCAGACATACTGCAACAGTTTTGTAAGCACTTTGTTTCTTCTAAAACCATAAGACAAAACAATTCTTCCATATATCTTGTTCAACTTGCTTTTTCTTTTTTAATGTTTCCTCTTGGTTTCCTTTTGTTCTTCAGCAAAGTCATCTTTTCCAGCCAATGGAGTAGATGCGGATTGATTTGAATTAAGAGGTGCCTATATGAAGGATCTCTTGTCAGGACAAGTCCAAAAAAGGAAATGTAGGACAAGAAAGGTTTAGCAGGCAACAACTTGGAGATCATGTGTTTTGCCTGCTAGCCAGTATTATTAGCTGACTATCATATAGAATAACTGCTTCCAAAATTGTAATAGATACAGGTCATAGTCATCTTTTGCATAACCCTGACAGGTCTGAGGTAAGGGGCTGAATGATTGTTGACCAGGTGCAGCCATGGACTGGGCAATGTGGGAACCTCTTTTTGTGTTTTAAAACCAACTGATAATGCAGAGACTAGCTGGAAATACCAAAGTACTTCAATCACAGATAAATGCAATTTTAAAAACTGTTGGATTTGTCTTCTCTGCAGGTGGGACAACATTGTCCAAGAAAGAATTTGCTTGAGTTAGGGTAGATTGTAGACATGCTATGCCTAGACCTTATTCAGGGCTTGGGGGTATTTGGTTCCTCTTGTAATGATAACCTGATAATAACTTGGGCATCACCAGTTATTTGATTCGGTGAAGAAAATCAGATTCTTGGTTGTCTCACTGAAATTAATGCAGAACCCCATGACTGTGTGTCACCAGTACTTGGTGCTCAGTATTTGCTTGTCTCAAAGATTATGCAACAAGCATTAGGTTGCTCACATTGGCATTACCTATATTCTTAAAATTAAGTTACTCCCTTATCCTATAGAGTTAAGTGAAATCCATATGTTAATAATATTGCCGGCTAGGTCTAACATGTTAACTGCTACACAGTCCATCCCTCATTAAATAGACGTTCTTATAAATGTCCATACAGAGATTTGCCATTTGTGAGATTATATCTACTCATTGAGACATTCTCCAAATCTTAATACACAAGCAAACTTTTAATACCACTGATACAAAAATTTGTCCATGTAAAATTACCCATTAGGAATGCTGCATTAGTCACATATCTAATCTTCCAATTACCTGTAACACACTTATCATTCTCAGCGCTGTTGCATACTGGTCAGGAATTGGTCTTTTGCAGTAGACACTACTTGCCATCTAGTGTCTTGCCCATAGGTGGTTATACCTGTATGGTTGTACTCCTGCCCTACTGTAAATCTCCCCACCACTGATTTTCTAGTATTCTGTTGTGAGAGTTATAGCAGCAGAAGTGTTTGTGGGTGGACAGCATATGCTGGCACTACATGTAGCACATAGGAGTCCTCAACATGCAACTAAACAGATTTGGTATGTCATGATGTCTTTTTTGACCTTGGTGGCCCATATAGGTTACCCAGATATTTCCATCTGCGCTTTTTCCGCTGTTTCATACATCCCCACTCAGTGGTGGCTGCCATCCAGGAGTCAATATGGGCATCCAGTGCAGTACAGGCAATGAGGGCACCCACTTAAGTAGTTATTCCATTCGTAGTGCTTCAGATGCTTCTTGGACTCTAGCACAGGTGTTACAGGTCTCTTTCTCTAGGACTCTGTGGCTAGGTTCTCATCATGAATATCTGAGGCTTCAAAATCCCAGTGTTTTGCCTCAGATTTCATCAGACCTCTTTCACCACATGCTCCAGGAGACTCCACCTGAGGAGATAAGCAAGGTATTTTTGTACTCCACCATCAGTTCAGACAGGGCACAGAGTCATGCCATGCTGCATCTTGTTCCACTCACTGAAATATGTAATGTTATTTGTGTGCTCCTGTGTTGTATTAAAGGGTAAAGGAATTTAGTAGAAAGTAGACCCCCTTGTGTTTCAGCTTTTCCTCAGATAACAGAGGGGCTGGGGCAGCTGGGTTTAGATTCTGGGTGATTCCCTGTTCAGCACTATAAGTCCACTTGCACTCAATATACTGAACTACCATGATTACAGATGCACAAATAGTGCAAGGCACCTTCAGTCTAGTTGCGTTCAATGAACTAGCATGGTCAGACTTAAGGAATTTGGTCACATTCAATGTGAATGCCTGGATTAATGTACTGTGCTGTCTGTTGAGGCAACAGAAGTGCAGATTCTTTTGGATTGCCAATGACAATACACTGTCTACAAAAGTGCAAGCAGTATAGCAACGTAAACCAACCTAAAACTAGTCAAGTAATACAGCAATTTAAATACCTCTACAGACATTTAATCTCACCCAACACATCCCTATGCAGCGGAAAGAGAGGCTCAGCCTGTCAACTGGTCCCTTCAATCATCAATGGTTTGTGAACGTATCTTCCTGACTTGTCCATTGTTATCTTCTGCCCACATCCCTCTGTTCTTAAGCCATTTTTGTGTGATTTTTTTTTCACCTGTCAGGTGGAACTTGAGTGACACTAGTCATACATACCATTGTTACCATTGGCATAAATTTTCCTTGTTTTGTGTTTAAGGGTATAGACTAGCAGAAATTCAGAGCACATGCTCAGTGAGGGGTGGTTGCACCCTGGAGGCAAGTAGCTTTTGGAATGGAGGTGTGTTTTGGCATTATAATGAGATTGTAACTAGCAGTGTTTACCCAAAAAATATTATTTTGACAGAAAATGAGGAACTGCCAGCTCAAACCTGGCTCAGGGCAGCAGATATGTAGTTTAATCAGTTCCACAGTACCACCAAGTTCTGGCAGTGGTGCCTTCAGTCTGCTCCACCCTCCGTGGAGTTTCTCTTAAAAGTTAGCACATCAAGCTCCCCTGATGTTGCCAACACCTATGGCTGCCCAGGGAACTTCTGTGGAATGGATTCCCTGCATGTCAGCAACACCTCACCTTAGAAGTTCCTTCGATGCTGTACCTTTTCCTAAATTGTGAATGCAAGTTTAATTTCTAAGCCACCATCAGCAATTAGTCCATACCTCATGACCCTTATTATATGCACAGGTCACAGTAGTTCCAGCATTTGGCTACACCTGGGAATGAGCACCCACAAGAACCCTGCTGTTCCAAAAAAGGCTACTGGAGGAAGACAGTTGACACTTGTTTCTGTGCTCCAGTACCAATGGGGAGCACGTGTTACTGTGAATATAGAGACCAAATTCTCAGATCAGCAGTGTAACTGTCTTGCCTTTTGAGAAGCCAGTTCCACTGCTGCTTTGCTCTGCCTTTTGCTGTGCTATATGACTGTTCCTCTGGGTAGTTTTCAGAGCTTCTCCTATCCACCTATTACTGTGGTCTAACGTGCTTGCTTTGTTTTCCAGCACATCTTTTTCTTCCTCTAGTTTACATACTTCTTCCAACAAAAACCAGTATGCAAAGGCACAACCCCACTTTAAGGCAACACTTGTCTCCCCATTCTCCTCACACATGTTAAACCCTTTCTGTATTAGTTTCCCAATACTCCAGAAGTCTCCATCTTCACCTTTATGCAATACCTGTCAATCCTCCCATCTACAGACCAAGAATTTCTCTTGGTTTTAGACTTAAACATTTTACAAAATTTTGTCACACACGCATACTCATATTGACTCATACCTCAGCCTTTGGATCTTGGTGAATATAGCACAGGCTTACTCTAGTCATCCTGACCTTGGGCAAAGGCTGTAGCGGATGCAACCTGCTCTGTGCCAACCTCATCCCTGTAGCAAGGTCTTGCCACAATCTCATGTCCAGGGACTCATCTATCCCCATGTTAGAGACATTTGTGATTTGAGTAATTGGTATCCCACTAGTGACACCACCACATGACAGTGAGCACATTAACTGGACTCGGATACAAAGACACTTTAATCACAGGTACATGTAATTTTATGAATTACATTACTCAATTGTTCTGTAGGAATGATGATGGGCAGTGGTTCCCATTGTTACAGACAAAGTCCTGCTGCAGTGCTAGGGAGTCCCTCATCCTCGCTACAAGCATCCCTAGGCACTGCCAGACTGGGTAGGGAATACCCTATTTTTTATTGTCTTGCTTCTTCAAGGTGCATAGATATTGAGACTATAGTACCTTTCACAGTCGTTAACAGGTTGCTTAACTCCTTTGTCCTATAGGGTTAACACTTTCCCTGTCCACACTTTTCCACTAGGCCTAATTTACTCTAACTGTTGTTTCCCTGGGTTGAAAGCAAAAGGGATTTTCTGTAGTGTGCAAGGCTGAGCATTCCTGAGCTATCTATAAGGCAGAGAGAGGGTTTTCAGTTCATCTAACTAGATCAGGTGTGGTGCCTCTGAACATGGGCATTTACTTTCAGGACTCTGGTTCCAGGGAAGTGATGCAGGGAGGAGTTCTCCTGTTTTCCTCCACAGTGTGCAGGACTGAAACTTGCCAGTTTCCTTTATCCTTTTTAAAACATAAATGTAAGCTAAGAAATAAAACAGCCTAATGGTAGCTAAGAATTGCTAGTTATACATTGCACATAGACTAGATATTAGGAAGAAATTCTTCCCTGTGATGGTGGTGAGATCCTGGCACAGGTTGCCAGAGGACCTGTGGCTGCCCTCTTCCTGGCAGTGTTCAAGGACAGGTTGGATGGGGCTCTGAGCAACTTCATTTGGTGGAAGGTGTCCCTGCCCATGGCAGGGGGTTGGAACTAGATGGTCTTTGGGGTCCCTTCCAACCCAAAGTATTTTATGACTCTATGATTCTGTCCTTTCCAGAGAAAGTACTCTTGCAGTTGGAACTGACTGGAGATAAAGCCTCATATCTATACCAGAAATCTCAATAGTGGGGTATGTTAGAGCAAAGTTAAAGAAGTCTTCTCAGTGAATAACCAAATTAAAGTTTTTTAAGAGGAAACAATTAAAAAAATAATGGTTTCATCAGTTTAAATGCAAAATACATTTTGCCTGGTGAATTGCAAACAGCCAGGTTTGGCTCCAGTACTTCCTTACATCCTCAGCTGAATTCTTCACTGCAGCCCACACTATTGCAAATAGTCATGGAAGCCATTACTAGACAGCAGAAAACCAGAAAGCTTTGTTTTTCAATAAAATGAGTGACAATTTCAATTACACTTCCCAGGTGTTTCCTCAAGACTCATGGTATTACAGTAAAAAAAAATTGAATACTTTATTGGATCCAGCTACCATATATCTTCCAGCGTGTCAGTCTAGATTTTTAAAAGGCACAAAATAGACATGACCTCATAAGAAAATGGTGAAACTTTCTGTATTATTCTTGGCATTGTGATGAACTCAGAGATTTTCCATACATTCACTGTAACTTAGTTTAAAATGCGAAAATCTCCCCCTGTGTGTAAGAATGATTAATTTACCATTGAAAAAAGGCAAGGGATCCACTATAGTAAACAAAATGCTATCACTCCACATTTAAACTGTCAGGGGCCATTTCAGTGCAACAGTATCTTCACACAGAGTCCTTATGAATTAGTAATTTTCTTCATATGTTGAACCACTGAAGGGAATATTCCTAAAAGAAGGGTAATGATCTATTTTGGCCAGTAATTAATGCAACTCCCTACTGGCCTTAAATGAGGACACAAATGTTTGCAGGTGACAATTCTTAGAGTTGTTAAACACAACAAAAATCCTGTTTTAAAGCTTATCAAATAAATTAATATTTTGTAACTATAAAAGCAGGCCTTCTTGTTACCAACAAATATTGACTTCTGAGGACTAATGATAATTCTGCATTGAGAAATCATAGAATCATAGAATTGTAGGGGTTGGAAGGGACCTCAAGAGATCATCAGGTCCAACCCCCTGCCAAAGCAGGCTCCCTAGGACATTTCACTCAGATAGGCGTCCAGACGTGTCTTGAATATCTCCAGAGAAGGAGACTCCACACCCCCTGGGCAGCCTGTCCCAGGGCTCTGTCACCCTCACTGTGAAAAAGTTCTTCCGCATGTTGGTGTGGAACTTCCTGTGCTCCAACTTGCAGCCATTGCCCCTTGTCCTGTCTCCACAGACCACTGAAAAGGGGCTGGCTGATTCCCCCTGCATCCCATGCTTAAGATATTTATAAACATTAATTAGGCCCCCCTTAGTCTTCTCTTCTCAAGGCTGAGCAGTCCCAGCTCACTCAGCCTTTCCTCATAGGGGAGATGTTCCAGGCATCCTTAATCATCTTCATAGCCCTTCTTTGGACTCTTTCCAGAAGATCCCTGTCCTTTTTATACCAAGGTGCCCAGAACTGGACACAATACTCCAGGTGGGGCCTGAGCAGGGCAGAGTAGAGGGGGAGGATCACCTCCTTTGACCTGCTGGCCACAATCCTCCGGATGCACCCCAGGATCCCATTGGCTCTCTTAGCCCCCAGGGCACACTGCTGGCTCATGGCCAACCTGTCATCCACCAGGACCCCCAGGTCCTTCTCCACTGAGCTCTTCTCCAGCAGGTCATCCCCCAGCCTGTACTGTTACGAACGGTTGTTCCTTCCCAGGTGCAAGACTCTCCACTTGCTTTTGTTGAAGTTCATTAGGTTTCTCCCTGCCCAGCTCTCCATCCTGTCCAGGTCTCTCTGGATGGCAGCGCAGTGTTCCTGCGTGTCAGCCACTCCTCCCAGCTTTGTATCATCGGTGTACTTGCTGAGGGTGGATGCTATTCCCTCATCAAGGTTGTCAATGAAGATATTAAACAGGACTGGACCCAACACTGAGCCCTGGGGAACACAGCTAGTCACAGGCCTCCAGTCAGATTCCGCTCCACTGATCACCACCCTCTGGGCTCGTTCCGACAGCCAATTCTCAACCCACCTCACTGTCCACTCATCTATCCCATGCTCTCTCAGCTTTGCTATCAGGATGTCATGGGAGACAGTATCAAAAGCCTTGCTAAAGTCAAGGTAGATGACATCCACTGCTCTCCCTCCATCTACCCAGCCTGTCATGAGATCATAGAAGGCTATGAGATTGGTCAAGCACGATTTCCCCTTGGTGAATCCATGCTGACTACTCCTCATGACCTTCTTCTCTTTGAATTGCTTGGAGATGGTATCCAGAACAAGCTGTTCCATTACCTTTCCAGGGACAGAGGTGAGGCTGACTGGCCTATAGTTACTAGGTTCCTCCTTCTTGCCCTTTTTAAAGATTGGAGTGACATTGGCTATCCTCCAGTCTTCAGGCACTTCTCCTGTCCTCCAGGACCTGTTGAAGATGATAGAGAGCGGCTCAGCAATCACCTCCGCCAGCTCCCTCAGCACACTTGGATGTATCCCATCTGGGCCCATGGATTTGTGTGCATTTATCCCTTTGAGCCTCTCCTGGACCTCCCCTACCTCAACCAGAGGGAAATTCTTCATTTCCCAAACACTCTTACTTTCATCCAGTGCCTGTGGGTCCCAGGGGGCCTTTGAGGTGAAGACCGAAGCAAAGAAGGCATTCAGTATCTCCACCTTCTCAGCATCCCCCGTTACCAGGACACCCTCCTCATTCAGCAAGGGACCTACATTATCCCTGGTCATCCTCTTACTATTCACGTATCTAAAAAACCCTTTTTATTGTCCTTTATGTCCCTTGCCAGCTTCATTTCCAAGTGGGCTTTAGCCTTCCTAATTGCATCCCTACAGGCCCTGACTACATTCCTGTATTCTCCCCAGGTGCTCAGACCCTTCTTCCACAATTCATAGATCTTCTGCTTCTCTTTGAGTTGACTCAATAGTTCCATGTTCATCCATGCAGGTCTTCTGCCTCTCCTTCCCGATTTCTTGCTCAAAGGGATGCATCGTTCCTGTGCTTGGAAGAAGTGCTGTTTGAATGCCAGCCAGCTCTCACAGGCTCCCATTCCTTCAAACAGCGTAGCCCACAGGATAGCCCCTATTAAGTTGCGGAGGAGATCAAAGTTAGCTCTTCAGTTAGCTATGAAAGAAGGGCATTCTTAGGTCTCCACAGCATTTTCCTGGAACTTGCTTGGTACAACAGGTGAGAGAAAGATATTTTTCTTAGAAATTTGTTTACTCTAACACTATTTTGTTGAGAAAGCAACTTTATGGCAGGCACTATAACAAGATTAATGGAGATAAATTGAATTCCTTAGCAGTCAGCTTCTTCTTCATTATCTACAACATGCTACAGGATTGCCCGTGTTCAAACTGGGAGGAATCTCAGGAACCAACACACACTGGACATCAAGGACTCACTAACAGTCCTCAGCAAAACTCCATTTGAGTGCATTGCACAGCCACTTAAAATGTGTTTGGTTTATGCTGTTTTTTCTAGAAGATGATCTAATTCTTCCCTCTTGCTTTGTAAGCCATTAAATAGCAGAAATGTTTGACATTGATATCATAGAATCATAGAATCTCCTGGGTTGGAAGGGACCCATAAGGATCATCAAGTTCAACTCCTGGCTCCACACAGGGCCAGCCAAGTGACTGAGTGCATCGTCCAGATGCTTCTTGAACACAGTCAAGCTC
Organism: Hypotaenidia okinawae; assembly: GCA_027925045.1. Classification (NCBI taxonomy): domain Eukaryota; kingdom Metazoa; phylum Chordata; class Aves; order Gruiformes; family Rallidae; genus Hypotaenidia; species Hypotaenidia okinawae. The sequence continues at coordinate 112,128,972 of BSDF01000002.1, read as the reverse complement.
GGTGCTGTGACCACTTCATCGGGGAGCCTGTTCCAGTGCCTGACCACCCTCTCAGTAAAGAACCTCTTCCTAATATCCAACCTAAACCTCCGCTGACACAGCTTCACACCGTTCCCTTGGGTTCTATTACTGGTCACCAAAGAGGACATTGGCGACTGCCCCTTCTTCCCCCCTCATAAATTTTTACTAACATGTTATACATATATGCCTCCATTTTTATCATCCCATATTGCCTTTGGTATAGACAATGTTTTTTCCCATATTTTATAGTTTCTGTGTTCAAAATATATACTATCTTCAAAGCAGTGTGCGAACCACTGTATTTGTTTGACACTGATGAAGGAGGTTCATGCCTATGCTGCGTACAAGCTCACCAAAACTGCTTTCAGTCATCAACTGATTTTATTTGGAGATAGGTCTTTAGAGAGGGAAAAACAGCTATGGTATAATATAACTGAGATAAAAAACTGCTAAGCATCCCATAAGGATAGAGGTGGAATTTAAGGACATTTCTCTTTCACAAGAAAAAATCATTCTTCAAAACTATTTGCCCTATAACTAATCCATCCAAACTGACAGCACTTTTCTAACAAAGCACTTTACAGGGGCATTGTGACTGGAATGTTTTAGTCTGTAAGGCTGATGAAGGCTATGGAAATTTATTTGCACTATTCAAGGCCAAAACCAACAGAGGAAGCATACAACAGAGATTGTATTGAATCTGAGTTTTCATAGGATACGACCGCAAATTTGTCATGTTGCTGACATTATGAAATAATTATTTATTCCATCAGCTTCCCAAAGACTAGTTTCAGTCCTCCTGTTCTTGCCCACACTGTAACTTAAAAGGCATCTCCATGGGATTAAATTAATTATGTTTATCTACAGTCCTCTCATTATTCACTCTGTAAGTTTTCTAAAAGGTAAACCAAGATCACTAGACTGGACAGACCACTTCTTCAATCATGGTAAGAAATACTAATTAAACCCCTTGCTGCAAATGCACAGTATTTCATTGTCTTTCTAAATGTGACTTTTAGGAGTCTACAACAGCAATAGTCAAAGTATATGCTTCTAATTCTTCCCCGCTATTTATATGTAGGCAGCCTGGGATCATACTTTCCTTACAGTCTCCAAGATGAAATTACTTTCTGGTCATTATGAGTCAAGGTGGCATTACTCACCTGTAATTTACAGCGATTTTTTAATATTACTTAATGTGCCCATGGAATTACTTTGGGTTTATTCTGTACTTTTATTGATATAGAGCTTACAGCCCTGATTAAGATAGATGTTCTGTGTTCTAAAAATTGACCAAACATGTACAAATCTCTGACAAAGTTTAAAATATCAAAGAGAGTAACGCAGGCACCAAATATAGCTGAAAGAGCAGGACAACTTGCAGAAGTTTCTGTTCCTGTTTCCTGAACTAATAAATAGACTGAACTTAAAACATAGACAGATAGGTAGACAGATGAAAATCTGTGACCCACACAGCACCAGTATCACTCAACAGGACCTTTTGTAATAGGCTGAACATTTAGTGGATAAGAGAAAGGGTGTGGATGTTGTCTACCTAGAGTTTAGTAAAACCTTTGAAAAAGTTTCCCACAGCGTTCTCCTGGAGAAATTTGCTGCTCGTGGATTGGATGGGTGTACTCTTCACTGCATAAAATACTGGATCAATGTCTGGGCCCAAAGAGTTGTGGTGAAATCCAGTTGGTGGCCTGTCAAAAGTGGTATTCCCCAGTGCTCACTGACATCAAGTTGGGCGTGAGTGTTGATCTGCTGAAAGGTGGGAAGGCTAAGAAGGGATTTGGACGGGCTGGATAGATAGGCCAAGGCCAACTGTATGAGGTTCAACAAGGCTCCTCTTGAATCTGGTTGTGCCAGGTCCTGCACAAAAATCCCAGGCAACACTACAGGCTTGGGAAGAGTGGCTCGAAAGGTGTCCACCTTGAACACTGTCTTCAGTTGTGGGCCCATTACTACAAAAAAAGACATTGAGGTGTTGGAATATCTCCAAATAAGAGCAACAAAGCTGGTGAAGGGTCTAGAAAGCAAGTCTTACAAGGACTGGCTGAGGCAACTGGTGGTGTTCCCAAACCAGTCTCTCCAGAAAAGAATGCACAGGGGAGACCTTACCACTCACTATAACTCCCTGAAAGTCTCCCAAATAACAGGAAAATAGAAAATGGCCTCAAATTTCATCAATAGAGGTTTGGTTTGGAAAATAGGAAAACTTTCTTCAGAGAATAAGTTATCAATCATTGGAACGGGCTGCCCAGGGAAGTGGTTGAGTCACCATCCCTGTAGGTATTTAAAAGACACATAGATACAAAGTTTAGGGACATGGTTTAATGGTGGGTTTGGAAGTGCTAGGTTAATGCTTAGATTTGATGATCCTCAAGGCATTTTCTACCTAAAGAATTCTGTCTTAAAGATCATGTTTACAAACATTTAGATAAACAGAACTTCCTTAATTCAATGTTCATTCATTGCACCAGCATCATTACAGAAATGCATTCTGTTCCAGCTTAAATGGTTTTCCTGTCCATTTGAACAGGGTCTAAGAGGCATGAAAAATGGTTCCTTTAATTAATCCTTTTCTCTCATTTAGAGAGTTTGCATGAAAAAAAAAGCCTAGACAATGCTTAGAATTTGGCTGATGTGCTAGACTCTTCATAGCCAGTTCCTTTTCAATTTCATAAGGCTGTATTTACTTGTAAGCTGTGCTTATACATTCATGAATTGAATGGGAAACAGGTGGTGGTGGTGATTGTTATTATTATTATTGCTATTTGGTTCAAACTAATATTCTGTGGCTCTACACAGTATTAATAAGGCATTAATTTTACTTGAAAATGCAAAGACCCCACAGAATTCCTTTGGAAGTCAAGAAAAATTCTGTATTCAGATTGCTAGTAGACTCAGAGGGAATGGTCTAAAGGCATCTGATGTCAAATAACATCCCAATAATGCTGGTAAGTCTTGAAGCAACTTTTAATGCAGTAAATACCATCATCAGCTTTTTTTATAAATATGTTAACCATTTGCATACCAATATTTTTAAAGTTATTGCAATTGGAATAAGATCAAATATGAATCGTTCATTCCTATTTTTTAGATATTAAAGACTGATAAACAGTAGAAAGAACTATATTGTTTAAAGTTCCATATTGCATATTTTTCATTAAATATATGGAGGATGTTTTCAGACTAACAGATTTTTATTTTTTTTCAAACTTCAGGAGTGGTAAACATGTTTGACCGATCACACTGGTTATACTGAATGTCATGTGAAGGTTATTGCGAAAAGTGAAAGATTGTCTTCATCTTAGTGACTCTATTTATGTTCAGCAGTACTTGGAATACCTTCTTTATATTCATGAATTAATTGTCTCAAAAGATAAAGTAGACAGAGTGGGCGAGATTGATATCTGATCATAGGCCTGGCTTCAAGAGTACTGGCAATCTGGATTCATATTTCTTTTGAGAAGGAGTACACAATGACTTGAATTTTCTGCAACTGTAAATTGACAGTCTTAATCCAGCCCTATTTATTTTAAACCTTTAGATATATAACAAAAATAACTTTAGAAGCCATGTAATAAAAAAGCTTATCTTAATGGTGAGCCCTGAGTACATGTTGCAGTTTTGCATAGTTGGCTACTGAGAGAGGGCCAGGTCTGGCAGAAAATGGCTGCTGGAATCCTCTGCAGGCCTGCTTATAGCGCCTCTGGGAATCACATATAGGAGACAAAGACTCCACCAGAAACCCAGAGTGCCAGGAAGGCTGCAAAGTTTGGCCCATTAAGGGCATTGGGATGTCTATTTGCATGTGAATGTAAGCAGTTGACAGACAAAAGGCCGGGAAGGCTGGGGGAGGAGTAGGCGCCCAGGTACCCAGGGGAGAGATTGTCCTGCAGCCCGAGCAGAAGCACGTGGAGTAGCCGGAGGAAAGGAGCCATGGAGGAGGCAGAGACCCGACCTGCCCGGTGGAGAGGCTCCACGCTGGATGGAGCCGGTGGAAACATAGAGAAGATGCCGTGACTGACATTGGGATGAGCCCCTGCCAGCACAAGCGACCTACAGAGATGAGCCAAACAGGTTTGCTGGAGGAGGCCTATAGCCCCGTGGAGGACTGGGACTGAGAGACACTGATTTGTTGCTGCCTGCCAGAGCAGAGATGAAGCCCGGTGGGAAGAGATTTGCCTTGGTGAAAGTTCACGGAGGACTGGCTCTCGTGGGTGAGATCCTACGGTGCAGCAGGGGGAGGCTGTGTGGAATGGATGCCCCCATCCCGGCCGAGAGGGAGACCAACTTGCAAGGGACTGACCGAAGCCCCCATCTCCTAGTCCCTGCCCCCCTGTCCTGTGCTGCGAGCAGGAGAGGGGAAGAAGGGAGCAAAATCATGGCTGAAAGGGAAGTCTGCTTTAGAATGGAGGGGTGGGGGGAAGGTGTTACCGAGACCCCCATTTTCCCCAGTCCCTGCCCCTCCTGGGCTGCGACCAGGAGGGAAGAAGGGAGCAAACTTCTAACTAAAGCCTGCTAAGGAGGGAGTGGTGGGGGGAAAGTGTTTGCCTGGTTTGCATTTGTTTCAAGATTGTTGGTTGCACTCCTGACTCTGGTTCTTTTTCACTGTTTCCTCTTTAGCGTGGTGTAATAAATTAGATAACTTTTCTCTTCTGCTCTCTATGTTGAGTCTGTTTTGCCCGCGTCAGTAACGAGTTTGTCTCTTGAGCCACCCAATTATGTTTTTTCCTCCCCTGTCCAACTAAGAAGGGGAGTAACAGACTGATTTTGGTGGGCGTCTGGCCTTTGGCCAGGGCTCAAACCATCACATTTTTAAAGATGTTGTGGTTCCACAGCAAAAGAAAAACTGGGGACCACGTGTTCAGCCCTCCTCCGGAGAAAAGGAAAAAAACACAGGTTGGGATAAGGGTAATTTACTAAAATATAACAGGGATAACAATAAACAACACAACCTTTGCCGGGATGAACAGCTCAGATCGCGCGCGCCTCCCGGACCGGACCGCGCGCCGACTCGCAGCCGTTACAAAAGCCCCGCGCCAAGCCGCGTCGAGCCCCGTCGCGAGCGCACAGACCTGAGTCGAGAGGAGCGAGCCCTGCCGCAGCTGCCCGCGTCCCGAACCGCGCGCCAAAACTCAAAACGCCCCCTGCTTTTATACTCAGTATGACGTAACTGGCATGGAATGATCCTATTGGCTAATTTGAGTTCACCTATCCCGAGCCCATCATGTTAACCCGAATGATCCTATTGGCTAATTTGAGTCACCTATCCCGAGCCCATCATGTTAACCCCTTCCTGAAACCAGGACATCATCCACCCCTCATTCCATGCCATTTACATCATAACCAAAACCAGCAAAATCTTTTATACAACATATAACGATTATAACTATGGTAATAATGAATACACAACAACAAGTTATTTAACAGTCATTATAATACAATTTCTACTTATTAATTATATTGATTATTCTCCCCCAAAATCAAATCCCGTTGAGGCACACAGCGAACTTCTCCATCTGTCTGCATTACCCACCAGGTACAACCAGGTCCTTGTGCAAAAACAACTCCAGATATGGGTTTGTCTTTGCCTGAAACAGGGATGACCCAGACTGTCTTTCCCAATATGCTCTTCATATGCACTACTGGGACTCTATTTCCATCTACAGTATGTGGAAATTTTGTTTGGACAGGGCCATCCCGATTGGTGGATCCTCTAGAGTTCACTAGCCATGTGGCTTTGGCTAAGTTAGTGTCCCAATGCTTAAATGTTCCACCACCCATTGCTTTCAGTGTGGCTTTTAAAAGTCCATTATATCGCTCAACTTTCCCAGAGGCTGGTGCATGGTACGGAATGTGGTACACCCACTCAATACCATGCTCTTTGGCCCAAGTGTCTATTAGGGCGTTTCGGAAATGAGTCCCGTTGTCAGATTCAATTCTCTCTGGAGTACCATGTCGCCACAGGATTTGCCTTTCAAGGCCCAGGATTGTATTCCGGGCAGTAGCATGGGGCACAGGGTATGTCTCTAGCCAGCCGGTTGTTGCCTCCACCATTGTGAGTACATAACGTTTACCCTGGCGGGTTTGTGGGAGAGTGATGTAGTCAATCTGCCAGGCCTCCCCATATTTATATTTCATCCACCGTCCTCCATACCAAAGGGGCTTTAACCGCTTGGCTTGTTTAATTACAGCACATGTCTCACATTCATGGATGACTTGTGCAATAGCATCCATGGTCAAATCCACCCCTCGATCACGAGCCCATCTATATGTCGCATCTCTCCCCTGATGACCTGAAGTATCATGAGCCCATCGAGCTATGAATAGCTCACCCTTACGTTGCCAGTCCAGATCCACCTGAGCCGCTCCAATCCTCGCAGCCTTGTCCACCTGATGGTTGTTTTGATGTTCCTCCGTGGCCCGACTCTTAGGTACATGGGCATCAACATGACGTACCTTCACAGCAATCTTCTCTACCCGAGCAGCAATGTCTTGCCATAAGTCAGCAGCCCATATGGGTTTGCCTCTCCGTTGCCAGTTGTTCTTTTTCCATTGCTGCAACCACCCCCACAGGGCATTAGCTACCATCCATGAATCGGTGTAGAGGTAGAGCATTGGCCACTTTTCTCTTTCAGCAATGTCCAGGGCTAGCTGAATAGCCTTAACCTCAGCGAACTGGCTTGATTCGCCTTTTCCCTCAGTAGCTTCTGCTACTCGTCTTGTGGGACTCCATACAGCAGCTTTCCACATGCGATGCTTTCCCACAAGGCGACAGGAACCATCGGTGAAGAGAGCATATTGCTTCTCATTTTCCGGCAGTGTATTGTAAGGTGGGGCTTCTTCAGCACGTGCTACCTCCTCGTCCTCTGGTGACATTCCAAAATCTTTGCCTTCTGGCCAATCCGTGATTACTTCCACGATTCCGGGGCGATTGGGATTTCCTATTCGAGCCCGCTGTGTAATTAATGCAACCCACTTGCTCCATGTAGCATCAGTGGCGTGATGCGTAGAAGGGACCTTCCCTTTGAACATCCAGCCCAGCACTGGCAGTCGGGGTGCCAGGAGGAGCTGGGCTTCAGTTCCGATCACCTCTGAAGCAGCTCGAACTCCTTCATAGGCGGCCAATATTTCTTTTTCTGTTGGAGTGTAATTGGCCTCAGATCCTTTGTAGCCCCGACTCCAAAACCCCAGCGGTCGACCCCGAGTCTCCCCTTGTGCTTTCTGCCAGAGACTCCAAGTAGGGCCATTCTCCCCGGCTGCAGTGTAGAGTACATTTTTAATATCTGTTCCTGTCCGGACAGGTCCAAGGGCTACTGCATGGACTATCTCACGCTTGATCTGCTCAAAGGCTTGCTGCTGCTCAGGGCCCCATTGGAAGTCATTCTTCTTTCGAGTTACATGGTAGAGTGGGCTCACAATAAAGCTGTAATTTGGCACATGCATTCGCCAAAACCCAATAACTCCTAAGAAAGCCTGTGTTTCCTTTTTATTGCTTGGTGGAGACATCGCTGTTATTTTATTAATGATGTCCATGGGGATCTGACGACGTCCATCCTGCCATTTTATTCCTAAAAATTGGATCTCTTGTGCAGGACCCTTGACTTTACTTTGTTTTATGGCAAAGCCAGCCTTTAAGAGGATTTGAATTATCTTTTCTCCTTTCCCGAACACTTCTTCTGCTGTGTTGCCCCATACAATGATGTCGTCGATATACTGCAAGTGCTCTGGGGCTTCACCCTTTTCCAAAGTGGTCTGGACTAGTCCATGGCAGATGGTGGGGCTGTGTTTCCACCCCTGGGGCAGACGATTCCACGTATACTGGGTACCTCTCCAAGTGAAGGCGAACTGTGGCCTGCACTCTGGCGCCAGTGGGATTGAGAAAAAGGCATTGGCAATGTCAATCGTGGCATACCACTTGGCTGCTTTCGATTCCAGTTCATATTGGAGTTCCAGCATGTCCGGCACAGCAGCACTCATACCTGGAGTAACTTCATTTAGGCCACGGTAATCCACTGTCAGCCTCCACTCTCCACTGGACTTTCGCACTGGCCATATGGGGCTGTTAAAGGGTGAGCGAGTCCGGCTGATCACTCCTTGGCTCTCCAGTTGACGAATCAGGTTGTGTATAGGGATCAGAGAATCTCGGTTGGTTCGGTACTGTCGTCTATGTACGGTTGTTGTAGCAATTGGCACTTGCTGTTCTTCGACTTTCAGCAACCCCACAACAGAAGGATCCTCTGAGAGTCCAGGCAAGTTACACAATTGGTCGATTTCCTCTGTCTCCACAGCGGCTATTCCAAAAGCCCACCGGTACCCTTTTGGGTCTTTGAAATACCCTCTTTGGAGGTAGTCTATACCTAGAATACATGGAGCTTCTGGGCCAGTCACAATGGGGTGTTTCTCCCAGTCCTTTCCAGTTAGGCTTACCTCAGCCTCTAGTACAGTCAACTGTTGGGATCCCCCTGTGACTCCGGAAATACAGATATGTTCGGTGCCTTTATAATTTGACGGCATTAGAGTACACTGGGCACCAGTATCCACCAGAGCCTTGTACTCTTGTGGGTCTGACGTGCCAGGCCATCGGATCCACACAGTCCAGTAAACCCGATTATCCCTCTCCTCCACCTGGCTGAAGGCAGGGCTCCTCTATTGCTCCTGATCATACTTGCCGTTCATTGATTGCATGAAGGACTTAGAGGTTCCCTCAAGAGGATCAGACATATCGGGAGTGTAGGTAGGCCTTCTGCTTGGCTGAGGGTTCTGTCTGGTGGAGACTGGTGCAGCATTCTTCTTGGTAAAATCTCGCCGTGAGATTGTTTTACCCTGCAGCTCATTAACTCGTGCTCGAAGGGCCGAAGTGGGCTGCATATCCCACTTCCTCATGTCCTCCCCCTGGTCAACCAGGTAGAACCACAGTTTACCTCGTGGTGAGTACCCTCTATTTCCTCCCTCTTGGGATGACGGACGCCTTCTTCCAAAAGCTGCCACACTGCTCTGTAATGGTCGGGGGCTGAACACATTGTCGTCGAGGCGCTGGACCAGTTTCTCTACCGCTGCGACGACGGAGAGGGAAACATTGTCCTGGTACTGGCGGAGCCTGCAGGACACATCACCAACAGTTGGTCGCCTGTCTTCATCCCAGTCTATTGTCGCCAGTGAATTAGTGTACCCTGATGGTACAATTTGTAGAACCGTACGCCACATAGCTGGGGTGCACAGGACTTCATCAGGATCGGCAGGGAGTTGTGAATTGTCCAAATCATAATTAATTATCTCCCGTATAGCTAATTCCCTCAGGTACTGGACAGCTGCTTCTACACCGTTGCACTTGGGTACATGGCATTTAATGTATTCCTTTACGGGGTACCTTTCCTTCACACTTGACAGTAACCGTTTCCAGAGGCTGAGGATTCCCGGCTTTTTCCCAATGGCTTTATCAATGCCTCCCTCTCTAGCAAGGGATCCCAACTGCTTGGCCTCCCTGTCATCTAATTCCAGACTATTTGCCCCGTAATCCCAGCATCGAAGCAACCAGGTGAGAATGTGCTCACTGTGGTGGCGGCCATAGTCCTTTCTAATGTCACGAAGCTCACTCAGGGACAGGGATCGGGTGACAATCTCTGGTTCTGCCTCATCTTGACATTTCCCTGATGGCCCTGGTTGAGCATCATCATTAGTTGCTGTACAAACTGATTTCTGTGTGCATTTCCTCTTTTGTATTGGGGCGACAGACACTGGTGTGGGTTGTTCCTTTTGGTCATCGGTGGTGTCTGCTGTGGGGATTGCAGTAGCTGCAGTGCCAGCTGATCTGTTTTCTTCCCCTTCCCCCTGACAGTGCTGACAATGTTGACAGCGCTGCCTGCTATCAAACAGTGTTTGAGCCCAAGTGGCCAGAGCCCAGCACAGTGCAGTGCTTTGCACATCCTTGGGAAACCTACAGCAACTGTTTTTCAGAAATGCGGCCATTTTATTAGGGTTCTGCAGCTGCTCAGGAGTGAAACTCCAAGTCACTGGGGGTGAGAGGGTACGTAGGTACTGGCCCATGTTCTGCCACATGCCCTGCCACTTGTGGTTATCCTGCCTTTGGGGAGACTCTTGAGCAGTATTCATAAACCTGCTCTTAATATACAATGAGAACAGGATCAAGTGCAGTAGAACTTCCAGCAGTGTAGCGGTAGTTTGCATGTCAAGGTAGTGGTGAAGATTTTCAAAAACTTTCATAAGAGCTGTTATGTTTAGCTCAGAAAGGAAAAAACCAGTGTAGTTCTCTCCCTCTGTGCTCTCACCAAAATGGCCACCACCACCAGCCCCTCTCTGCCCAGGGAATGGACAGGACAGCAAAACCTCATACACATGCCAGATAAAACTCATGGTCATCGAAATGACTGTATCATAAACCGTTATCATGAAGTACACCAGAACAAAGTGCGGGAACAGGTATGGAAGCTGCAGCCCCGAGACAGTAAACAATCCTGCCAGGATTGCATACAGCCTGCCATGGCTGTGCTGCCATATCCCAGACCACATCTTTGCAAATAAAAGCCACAGCACCTTGAACAGCATTCTGACAACTTTAACTCTAAATGCAACCGGGTCAGATCTACCGTTATCCCAACCTCTTGCCCCACGTTGGGCGCCAAAAAGATGTTGTGGTTCCACAGCAAAAGAAAAACTGGGGACCACGTGTTCAGCCCTCCTCCGGAGAAAAGGAAAAAAACACAGGTTGGGATAAGGGTAATTTACTAAAATATAACAGGGATAACAATAAACAACACAACCTTTGCCGGGATGAACAGCTCAGATCGCGCGCGCCTCCCGGACCGGACCGCGCGCCGACTCGCAGCCGTTACAAAAGCCCCGCGCCAAGCCGCGTCGAGCCCCGTCGCGAGCGCACAGACCTGAGTCGAGAGGAGCGAGCCCTGCCGCAGCTGCCCGCGTCCCGAACCGCGCGCCAAAACTCAAAACGCCCCCTGCTTTTATACTCAGTATGACGTAACTGGCATGGAATGATCCTATTGGCTAATTTGAGTTCACCTATCCCGAGCCCATCATGTTAACCCGAATGATCCTATTGGCTAATTTGAGTCACCTATCCCGAGCCCATCATGTTAACCCCTTCCTGAAACCAGGACAGTACATAACTCTTAAATTACATATCCAACTTTGATATGCAGCCAAATAATGAATATTTAATCTCTAAAAAATTAGTGTATTTTACCCTTCTCATATGTATAAATTTTAACTCCAAAGAAGGTAAGAGAGTTAAAATAGAGTAAAATTGATGTGAGAAAAGACTTAAATTACAGATGTAGCAGTTGCATTCACACAAGTATTTACTTTTAGTTTAATCACATACTATAATAGTGATCTCTCCTCTGTATGGATATCAAAAGTTTATCTAAAGAGTCTGCAATTATATGGTAATGGAGTACAAAAATTGAGTCTATGGATTTATGGAGAGTAATGATAAAGCTCGTAAGTGAGGAAGCTGGAACACATGGAGTCAAAGATGTTCTCCCACTTAGAATTCAGATGCCCATTAAAATCTCTGCAGCACAGGGGAAACAACAAGAAGTGTTTTTCTTCCACTATTTTACCCTGACAGCTTGCAACATCATGGAATATTCTGAAGTGTACATTATAGTATGAGTCATTCCCATTGAAAATTTTGGCCTGGTCTCCTTTTTCATGGCTTCACCACTCAGTATTTCCTTTGAGATCTACCCATAAAGTTTGATTCATTCATTCCAAGCTACTTGACCTTGGCTTCTAGTCATTAGATATCATGATTTACCAGTAAAATTGAACTACAAATAAAAATCTCCTAGAAAAGTCAACATTAAAGGGAGATGAGGAAACAATGATGAGATTAATTAAATGAAAAACTCCTAACAGCAAAATATGACAGGAGAGATAATGAAAGGCTACTCATTACCATGAGATTTATAAGAAAATAGGGCATTTTTAGAAAAAAAATCTATAAAATAAAGGACTGAGGTATCTTTTCATTACAAGAGTAAAAAGGAAAGCAATCAAATTATGAATGTTACATGCTGTGGAATTAATTACCCACTTCTACCACCTTGTGGAGGCAAACTATTAATTAATATGACAGGTCTATGTAGGATAGAAGAGTCATCAAGTGACTATACAATAGGCTGGCACCTGACAAATAGGTTTTATGAGCTATTATAACCTTCACGTAAGGAAAGGACTCTTCAGGAGTATCATTCTGCAGGGTAAATATGGACAGTTGTGGGATTCTTGCACTGATCAAGTGCAGTGCATCATTCATGCATTTTATTCTCAACAGTAACACCTTTGAAATTAAATGTGAAGTTCTTTTAAGCGGTAGTGGATGCTTAATTCTGTGACATGGAATAAGCAAAAGTATCTGCAACCATCATATCACAATTGTACCTAGAAGAGGTAACAAGTGTGAAGCACAGATAACAGAATTGATGTTTGTTTGTATATAGTCATTAGTCACAAAGTCCTGCAGTCAGCTGTTAATGCAAAGCTTGGTGCCCAAACAAGGAATAACAAAGACAACAGTTTTGTGTGATTTTGTATTTCAAGAGTTCATATTGGCTCTAAACTCTAGGCCTGGTCTTGTCAAATTATGTTATGCAACTATGAAAGCTCAGAAACTGAATCAGTGGAAAAAAGAGGGGAAGCTGATGTCACCTTCTCATTTTTACTATTACATGTAATCTGCTACCCACCATTTCAGCACCTGGGGTTTAATTCAAAGTTGCATCCAGTATATGCAGCACTTCCACAAATCTTTTCTGAGGTCAGTGTTGGCTATCCCATTATGCAGAAGAGTTAGACTATATTTCAACAGAAAGCAGTGCTGATTTCAGGGTGGGAAGGTGAGGGCTTTTGTTATTTTTTTTTATCGTTGAACAAGCTTTGGTCTTTTCTCAGGGAAAGAATGGCAGTTCCTGACTGGAGTGCTCATGGAAAGCATCTCCAATCTTAGTTTCATCTGGAGTGAACCCAGTTCATGGTCTCTCAGACACATCATGCTGTGAACCACAGTGCAAGGAGTCGGGACAATCAGAAAATACACTGCAGAGGGTACTCCTGAGCAGAAGAAAAGCTACAGACATGCCATTAGAGAAGTTTTGGGGATCCCAAGGGGCTTTCAGCATCAGAAAAAGAATGTCACCACTACTGGATCTCAAAAAGAACACTTTGAACACGAAATTCAGGGTATCCCAAAATGTCACACACTCAGGAATTTAAAGAAAACTTGAATATGTTGCATGAATAAAGTTTAATCCCAGCTTCTAATTATCTCCAGGCACCAGTGCTGCAGCCTCAGTATGACTTCTCATATCAGCCCCGTTTCACCCATTTTTAGTCCATTAGCACAAATCTAAAATCTACAGTTATTGCTCAGTACTGGTTTTATGCTTGTTATAAGATTCCATTACCAATATTTTGCCAAGAATTCTTTCATAAAGCAGTTGAATAGTAAGTTCATATTTAATATTGTAAAGTATATGCGCTGAGAAAAAGAAGACTACACACTCAGCTTCATCTCAGTAGGGGTGAGGTAATGACAGGCACGGGCAAATAAGGAAGTCCTACTGCTATTTTACAGCATCTTCAGTAGTACCATTCTTTTTTTCAACTGCATTTTGTCAGCTGGACCTCCTAGGTACTGTTTTACACTACTTTACACTTTCTAAAACTATGCTAAGTATTTGGTGTTATAAATAAACAAAACGCCAGTCACACTGACTACATCTTTTAATCTCTATCTATTTGGTCATTTGCTCTGGTCATTTTCCTCGACACCTCTTCTTAGGGTCTTTTGGCCATGGTGGAAGGCTCTGATGTGCTGTAATTGCTCACCATAATCTCCTCATAACAAGAAGGGGTTTTTTTCCCTTTTTCCTTTTCCTCTTCCTCTTCCATTGAAGTTTACTACAATACCCTGAAACAAGAATTCTTTAAAACTGTAATTTTTTCTTTTATGTTTCAAGTCAATCTCTGGATTCCTGAGTCTGTATGAATAAAGGGTTATTTCTGACACCATTCTGACAGAAAATACAGAAAGCTTACTGTAGTGTTAAAGATCTGCACTCAGGGACATTGCAAGGCTAACCACACAGATCAGTGGTTTGGGATGGGAAAGCTGTGTGAATATCTCTCAACCTCTGTGTTAGAGGAGACACTGGAAAACTAAAGACAGTAAAAGACAAAAACAAAAGGGAAGCTTTGATCTCTTAATATGAAGCATTTATTAGATATAAATGATTTGAATAACATGAGCTATTTATTATGTTTTGATGAAAGCCCTCAGTGACATAAATTAAGATGTATATATAGCTTTCTCTGTCAGAAGCCAATTTGTTTTCCTAAAACTAATATTCTACATTGCTTAATGAGAATCCTGGTCTTGTGGATAACATAGCTGACAAGCTGGGCTAATTTTAAGACGTTCTGATGTTTATATAAATGAAAGCTTAATGGGAGTTTTTCATCATGGAAATTATTGTAGAGATAGTTGACAACATTTTAAATAATATTTTACAACAAGATCACCTAGATCACCTCAGAAAATTTCTTCATGATAACTTTCCTGATAAAAGCAATTAAACCAAATATTTTTCTCAATTTACTAATTTTACTATAATAACAGATTTCAATTTAACGTTCTTAGCAATAAAAAACTTGGAAGTTGAATTTCATTGAAAATAATCATGGAAAGGTTACTTTATTTTGTATTTGAATTAAATCATTATACTGGTGTAACTGTCACTGTAGGAATTTTGAAAATAGAATATGTATTATTCTGGATATCCCTTTCAATAAAATTCTATTTATCCTAAAGCCACAATTAATCAGATTCAATCCGGTTCTCCACTAGGTCAGTTCAACGATAAATCATATAATATCAGTTTGGAAAGGGACTGCAAGGATCATCTGATCCAAATTTTCTTGGCAAAAGCCCTGTCTAAACAGAAGCCCTCTCTCTAGACAAGATGGTCCAGCATGCTTTCCAGCTGAAATGGTATTCTTAAATAGTTGAAGAGACCATGCAAGGCCACAGAAACCAGAAATATCAAATTAATAAGAAGATAGCCACTGTCAACTCCCTGAAGCTTTTGTTTATTTTTGATGTGATAAACTTTACAGCAGACTAAGCAGAGCATGGGAGAATGTTTTAATGCAACTTCAGGGAGTCTTATGTAAAAAGAAATCAAGTGTCAGCAAAGGTGTTGACTAGGTGGTGTCCTGGTCAAGAATCTACGCGGCTTAGAGCTCTTTATTTGAGACTCCTAAGGTATGCAAGGTACATCACCCGTCATCTGATCTTACTAAAATGTTTGAGTCGGTTCTTTCTCATAATGAATAAACATCTTGCTTTGACAGATGTTACATCACTATTGTATAATTACCCTCACTTTCCTTGTGCCTCACAAGTAAACTTCCTGCAATTTTCTTACTGGCAAGGAAAACTGATTTCCTATTTGGAGCTTTAAAGCTAAGGAGGCAATTTACGTTACTTACAACTTGTCTCTGTGATAGGTAACTAGGAAAAATAGGAGCTGGTTCACATACCCTACAAGTACCCTGTTTCTAGCTCAGATATAAAAACTGTTCAAAAGAATGTAATTGTTTGCAGTATTGTACCAAGCAAGTAGAGAAGTTTTGAGTTTTGATAAATTTAATCTTCAAGTAAATTTAGAGTATGACACTAAAATTAATACTACTATATTGTTTGGATTTCACAAGGAAATTAATTTTTGTTTCTTTGGGTTGTTTTTGTTTTTCATTTGCTTAATAGTTTTAGATGAGATGTGATAACAAATAGTTATTTAAAATATATGAAAAATTGTTTTTAGAGAATGCTTGGAATTTTATTTTTATTTTATTTGTCACCCTGATCTACCTGTCATTAACCACAGTACGCATCTAGTCTGATTCCTTTCCTCAGGATTCTTCCAGCATATCAGGAAGTGGTAACATTTTGTGAATCAAGGTCTCCAAAATAATCTCATGGAAGGAAATTTAAATCCTGGGATGCCAGCATAAATCAGGAAAGCAGCCATATTCAGCCTGTGGATTTAAAGTCAGTGTTAATCAGTGACTGGACTAAATTGAATGAAATGTGCAATGATTTACAATTTTCACTGTGCAATATACCTTGTAGACCCCCTACAGAAGTTAAATAATCACACAGCTCAGCCAACTTTTTTCTATAAAATTGGGGAGAGTTTTTTGGTGCCCTAGTAAACCATGACTATCTATTGGAAGGCTGAAGAATGAGAAGCTTCCTTTCTGAAGTAAGAGTCAAATAATTCTCATCTGAAGCTGTGCACAGTTCAACATTATTAATGACTAGCAACACAATCCTGATGAGCATGGATGAGAGTTTGGACACGGAGGGGGGTGTTAAATTAATTTATTTAAGGTTGAATACTGAGTTATTTTCCCTGTTTTTCGGGCATAGAGGTGCTTGACAAGTTTCTTAAATGTGGAGCCAGGAGTTGGACTTGATGACCCTTAGGGGTCCTTCCAAGTCAGGATGTTCTATGATTTCTCCAATATGGTCAGAATCTTGGTGAAGTCAGCATCCGCAATCCATTATAGTCCATCCGTGCAATGACACATAATCAAGCTGTGCATCACAGAGCAAAGGCGAGACCAGTTCCTGCCCAAATTGTTGGCAATATAATTTAGATAGATCATACAATGTATTCTTGGTGTCATAAATATTCTTGCTTGTTGGCTTGATCACTAATCATGTAGACTTGATTCATGTTTCCAACTATGAAAATACAATTCTGTATGTCAGTATTGGCAGAGCAGTAAGCCAGATGAAAGAGGCAGGCACATGTGCCTAGATCTTACAATCCAGAGAAACCAGCAGGCAAAAAAGGTGATGGTGGTACCAGAGGGAATGCTACAGAGGAAGGCAGATTTTGTAATGCCAAAGTGATACAGCTTAACTTGAAGATGACTAGCACTTAAAGGTGCAACTGCAAATAAGCAGCATGAATAAAGTAAGTTTTCTTGTGAAGCCATTGTTATTAAGTGAAGTAACAATGACTTTTTCAGCAGCAAAGTCACTCTTAAGGGTCATTAAACTAGCTTCTGGGCATATGACAGACTTCACAGTCACAATGAAAAGAAATAAATTCAGACCACC
Organism: Hypotaenidia okinawae; assembly: GCA_027925045.1. NCBI lineage: Eukaryota > Metazoa > Chordata > Aves > Gruiformes > Rallidae > Hypotaenidia > Hypotaenidia okinawae. The sequence continues at coordinate 112,111,766 of BSDF01000002.1, read as the reverse complement.
CAGTGTCAGGTGTTGACGTACAACATGTCCTTGGGAAAATGAATTTTCCAAGAAAAATTAGCTGCTGTAACTCATCTTTTGTGGGACTACTGTATATATCCAACATCACTGTAGCTTTTTTTTGTGTAAATCAACACAGCTATGTAAAGGAGTAAGAAACAGTTTCTGCAAGAGGGTTTTTGACAGTGTTGAATTGGATTTTGTAATGTACAGGAGATTAAAATGATGCATTGCAATAATTTTTCTATGTTTTTTATCTTCTTTTGAAAGGAGTAATTCACCAAGTGAAACTGTCCTTTGAACCTCTGCAAGCTTTTCGGTTTGAGTGAAGTGGGAGTATGCTCTTCAGCTGAACAGAACCCTACGTGACTCAACTGCACTTGTATAAATTGTCATATACGAAACTGAGTCTTGTTTGCATTATCACAGACAGTTACACAGTTGTTTACTACTTCTTTTTTTTCTTTTAAATATACATATTATCAGCTCTGCTACCAAGAAATGGCTCACCAAAAGCAATAGTCAAGACAAAACTAAATGATAGTATATAAACTCTCAGTTTTACAAATTTCCGTTTTCTAGGGAAATGTTTTGGACATATTTTGTGCAAATAAGATGGAAATTAGTGATAAAAGTCTTCTTGTTCACATGAAGAAATGTCTCCCATGACATATACATCTTCTCAATTGTGAAAACATTTGCTTACTGAGAACACTTCATGTTTTCCAATGTCTTTAAGATTATAGATTACCCACAGCAAGCCAAATCTGGTCTCTCTTTCATTGGGCTACACTTTTCATTTGCAACAGTGAAAATCTAGAGAAATTCCCTTAAAAAAAGTGACAGATTTACACTGTTTTACTGTGAAAAAGATGTTTAAATATTTTAAGCATCTCTTTTAATCCCATTTCCAAAGCATTGCCAAGATTCTGTTGCCCTCAGAGAGGAAGGAATATAAATTTATAATAAATTGTAGACTTTCCACATAAAGGTATTAAGGACATTTATCTTAAAATGTTGTGTGAAACAGAGTTAGAATGACTTACCTCCAAGATCCCATTATTGGCCAATTTACTTCACCATTATCCTGGATAAAATTAAATGCCAGGCTTTATTGATCTGTTTATCCCCCTTTTTTTAAGGAAGGAATGCTAACTGGCTGGTTTTAGACCAGCAACTTAAGTGCAGATTGTTTTCCTATCTAGACACAGTAAAACATTTGGATCTTACAGGGAAGAATTATAAAGAAAAAGATCTTGAGCTGCTGGCACATGAAGACTCTCCTCCACCCTCACAGTTGCATAACATGGGTAACAGGTTGTTGAATTGCTCTGCATAGTATAATACATATTATTGGATGGACAATTGCTAGGGTCTCAATCCTGGGGATAGAGGCCTCTTCTGATGCTCCTTTCAGACCCAAAAGTGTGAGGGGGAACTTAAATTGTAGGACATGTTAATATATAACTGTGCATATAAGATTGCCGTTTGAGTTTGCTTATATGCAGTTCTGCACAGGAGGATTTACTAGATGAAAAGAACTGTTCACAAATGCATTAGCTTATTTTCATTCCTACATTGACTCTCCTAGCTTGAGGTAATGCAGAGCTAACTTTCTTGAATTAAAGAAATTTGGACAATTTAGTTTCTCAAATTAAATAATTTTAAAGAAATATAAACATGTTCTTATGCCTCTAATGTAAAAGAAAATAAAGATTGTTATCTTGCTAGATCTAGAGCTAGTATTTTATATTAAACAGTGCTAGATCTAGAGCTAGTATTTTTTATTAAACAGATATGAAAAAAATAAAGGAGACTTTTTTAAACCCCCAAAGTATTGGTCAGGTCTGAACTTGAAGCTGCAGTCATCAAAGTTAAACACTCTTTGAAAAGAGCAGATCATACTTGCAGCCATATAATTTAGACCATCTTATAAAGGACTTCTAAAACTTCTTGTCATCACCAACCATGGGGTGAAAAGGTCAGTGCAATGATAATTAAGAAAATGCAGAAGTAGGCTTGCTACATCCTTACGTGGGTTTTTCTTTAATGAGAGATGGGGTCTTGGAGTAGAACCAAAGAACTGTGTTCTTTTTCACAGAGAAGGTTCACTAATGTGGAGTTGTGTCTGAAAATCACTTTCATTATGTGGGAGGAGATAATGTTTATCCTAGATAGCAAAAGGACATTCTGAAGGGTGTCTCAGAAGTAATTAAATAACAGGTCTAAATAGAAGAGTTAGCTTGAAGCAGAAGCTGGGACCCATTTTCCACCTGAAGTGTATTTGCAAGTAAAATTACTATGAACAATAAGTTGAATTTTCTGTTTCCGGTCTTCTGTAGTCATTTATACATCTATTTTGACAATGTCATAAGTATTAGCACTGAATGGAAAGCATAATTGTGATTGAAAGGGAAGGCAATGGTTCAGATTAGTTGTGGGCCAAATCTCTCCATCCTGATTGTAGGTGGCATCTTAGTCCTTCCCCAGGTTCCCTGCAATCCTGTTGCTGCTCTGCATTTGTGATCGACTGGGGCAGAACTATGGCTACACCACAGTCTATTCATTACACAGGGGACCACAACATGAGGGAGATCATTATGACCAAATTCTGCATTCTGAGGGAGAACAGTCTCCAACAGGCTCTAAAGCCAATTTGAATATTGTCTTGCCTATCTCTCAAACTCTGAGAGTAGTTTTAGCGCACTGGGCTGGGCTGGCTGCTGCTCTAACAGGGCTCCACTGAAGACAGCAAAGTTAGACCTACATTGCAGGCAGTGTCAGCCCACAGGTGCCAGCGGTGTTCCCCAGTTGCCAAAGAAGTGAAGAAAAAGCTCAGTCTGCCAGAGAACTGCAGATATTTACTGTGACTGTGAGGTTCCAGGAAAGCTCAGAGGAGTTGAAATGTCAGCACATATCCTTACTCCAAATCCTCTTTTTCTCTGTTGAATAAATTCTTAGCTTTCTTAAATAACAAGTTTTTGTAACAGGAGGGAAGGTCAGTGATGCAATTTGAGCACTGCAGGCATTTGCCATTTAAGGGGAATGAATGCAAATCAAAACATGACAGAAACAGAGGCAAAGTCAAGACTATCACAAGGACAGGGCAGACACACTGAAAGGAGAATAACAGCTATAGATGGCAACTGTCACCCATGCAAATATGAGCAAAGAAAAACCAGAAAAGATTGGCAGGGTGGTGAGAATTTAGGGGAACTTTGAGGCAGAAGCAGAACACCATAAATAAGAAGGCTGACAGATCCTAGCTGCTATCCTTTAATCCAGACAACAAGGGTACTGTGAAAGAGAATGGTACAACATTTTTTTTTGCAAGTGTGTGTTTGTTTGTTTCTGAAGGAACTAGCATAGAGGAGACCCTGCACAATCAAGTCCTGGTCTGGAATGCTACAAATAACCACAATTTTATCATGTCTTTGGGATTTTTCCATAAAGAGCTCCTAATAGAAAGCAAACTTTCTCCTCTGAGTTTGTGACCTGCTGCTATCTTCATTGCAGACATTATTACTTCAGATCCATTGTTCTTGCGCTAAATTTGTCCTTTAACATTAATAGCTTCCCTTCCTCCCTAATTACTTTCTCCTCCTATCCCCCCAACTCTGTGTAAACCTGTGTATATGTACACAAGTAAAGATACCACAATCTCTTTCTTTTAGCTAGCTAAACTGATCAACCTCTTTTTAGTCTTTTCTCATAAGACTGACCTTTTTCACCTTGCAGGCCTCCTCCTATTCCCATTTGAACTCATCCTTTCTGAACATGAATGGCCTTCAGGTTAAGCACTTTTTTGGATCCCTGTGTTTCCCTGACATCGCTCCTGTGTGATCAGTTCAAGGTGAGAGAGAAAATTTTTGATTAAACCGAGGCTTGTAACAACAGTCTCTTGGGTCCCAGCCTTGTGCGCACTTCAGCCAAGTAGTTTTACCCCAAAAGCACTGAAATGATCTCACCATGCCCAGGAAGTACCCACAGGTGCTTACAGTAAGCCACGGGCACAAAAAAAATGAGCGAGAATGTAATCAGACAAGCAGCAAGTGCTTTAACTGCAAGGAGCTGTGTCATATTGCCTGTAATCTGTACCTTCTGAGTGAGATCAGCACTTATTTGTAAGCAGTTTAGTGGAAGCTTAGTAGTAGAGGAAAAGCCATTCCTCTTCTGGATTACATTTCGAGATATTTTATTGTGAGTCATTAGCTGAGAAGTAATGTAAGACTGAACAACTACGTTCTATTACCATTTCCACATGATTCCAGTCTCCTGAAGGCTTAAAATTGTGTCCGTTTCCCAAAGGAAAAAAGGGAATTCACTTGCCAGTGAATGGGGGGTGTGAATCAAGGGCTACAACAAGTAGCTGTATAATGGAATGTGGATGATTCTCACTGGAAGAAGTGACTCAGAGCAGGTTTCTGGTTTACTTGACACTAAAACCAGTGAAGTTTCTTAATAAAATTTCCTTTGTTCCTCACAGCAAGAAAAGAATCAGAAAATCATCAGTGCAGAAGTAACTTCTGAAAATATTTTTTAGGATTGATTCTCACTTTAGAATGGTGTAAATGCATTTAAGTCAATTCAATTCTGTGAGTAGAGACCTGCAACAAATTAGCTCACAAAGATCCTAAACAAGTAGAAATAGGAGCAGTTCCATTAAAAAAAAAAAAGGAAGCAATTAATTTGTTGAAGCCTGTGTTTGTAGCTGGTACAGAGTGCACAAACCACAGATTTTTTAATTTTAATTTATTTTTATTTTAAAGTTGTGTCATCACTTGCTAAGTGTGATTAATTTGATCCTAATTCATAGCTATATATGAACAAAGGCAAAAAAAAAACCCTTCCCACTTTTTTGAAATTGCTTTGGTAGTAAGGTTCAAGAAAGTGTTTGGGAAAGCTGGGTTGAAAGAAGGATGATAGGGGTAAAGATGTAGGATGACTTTGGTTGTTCTCCATTTCTGTGACTTTAAGACTGGAAATGTATGTAAGGTAATATGTAAAATGGTAAATGAGTCTTCTTAGTTGATTTAAAATGGATGTATTTTCAATTATAATCAAGAGACAAGTCCAAGAAGAATTTTCTGCCCTTGCTTGACTGATCTTTGGTGACTTCAAACTCAGACAGGTAGAAAATACTTGGTATATACAAATGAAAAATGTCCAGTTCCAAAGTGCTGATTTTCCCAAGACTTTAATAGTTTTAAATTTTAATGAGAGAAGAATTTTTATCACTTTAAAGACTGCTCCAATGGCACTTCTAATGTTACATCATTTAAAGACTGTCTTCATAGGGAAATTGGCCAGCAGAACTATAGTGGGAAAAGTATATCACGTAGCTATGGTGATGTACATCCCTATGCAGGCACTTTCTGCACAAATACAAGTGCCTTTTTTAGTACAGTTTGTCACTTTACCAAGTTATACTGAAATTCTGCTGGCTCAGCTGTTGCAATACAGTAATACCTTTGCAGTGCTGCTGCCAATTCTCCCTAAAAATGAGACCACAATACTTACACTTGTTTAGTGATGCAGTTAAATTGGGGAACCCTGATTTGGGTATCTCTTATCCTAATCTACAATACAGAAGTAAGATGATGCGATTATCCTACTCTAGAGTGGCTACTCTAGTCACACAACTCTTCTGTTACTTCTTTTTTGCACTAGACTTTTTTTGAATGTATGTCTAAATATTAGATGCTTAGAAAACTAAACTCTGCTGAAAGGAATTAGCTTCTTCTTGGACAAAAATATCTCAGAAACACAATAATCTATAATTCAATCAGACAGATTGTTTAAAACATGGTCAGTAAGTAATGAAACAGGATGATGAGAGAGATTAAACTACATATTCACCCAGGAAATCATAAAAAATGTAAAGTTTTGAAACAAAAGAAGTATTTTGTGAAGCTACAATGGATTCTGGTGAAAAACTATAACGAATGCCAAGATTAAGTCAAAAGAAAACAGTGGAGATCAGAGTTTGAGATTGTCTTAAAGAGGAAACAGAAGTACATATGATGAATAGTATGAAGAATAATTGATCTAGTTAGTGAAACAAAAGGAGAAGTGATAGTTCTGGACTAAATGAGAATGAAGACTATCTCCTTGTGCTGGGAGACAGAAAGGGTATGTGTGGGAACTTTCCTAGAAATAGAAATGGAATATGTGAAAAGTCATTATCAGACAAGAAAAATAAATTAATTTGTGCTTTGAAAACAGAGAACTGGAGAAGTTTGAAAAATCAACTAATTGCAGGGAAAAAAAAAAAGAAAAAGAAAGAAAGAAAAAAAAAGGCAACTTCTGAGACCTATTGAGAAAGTGAGGTGGAAAGTAAAGGATTAAAAGTGTGTCAGAAGAAGCAATTGAAAAAAGGAATCATGTAAGTAACGCTCAGTCTTTGAAAAGGATAACTGACTAACTCCAGAAAACTGATGAAGGTACACTTGCCTCTTCATTAAAATTGATAGAACTGTGATATTACTTCCTAGAACTGAAGAGACAAAAGGAAAAACAAGTTGTCCCTCACTGACAGATTCTGATTGTCCTGTAGAGCTTAGCTGCCATGTAAATTAGCTAAAACTCAGACAGTCACAGTAACATCCTTTGAGTCTGCTAATTATTTGTACTGTTTATGGCAAGTGTGCTCCATTGGGTGCAATTATGATTGTTTATTGAATAATTGCTGTCCTTGTCAAATGTTTGCTTGAATATTTGCCTGCACTGTATAATATTTTTACTGAGTAATTGTCTGCTGTGGGTAATATCTTCACTCAGTAATTGCCTACTCTGAATAATGTTTTCACTGAATCATTTCCCATTCAATGTAATGTTTTACCGCATGATTTTCTCTTCTGAGTCATGTTATTGTAAGCTAGTTGCTGAATTACATATAAAGTTACTGTTAGATCAAATCTGAGTTTGTGTAAGTGCAGTGCATTTTGATGATTTCTCTTCAAAGCCTGTGGTGGCGGTGTTCTTTCTCTTTCAAATAAGATAGAAATGTGTAGCCACTGGAATTCAGCATTAGAGAGCCTGGAGAGTGAGTTAATGTACTAATAGAAGGATGCTTTCAAAGAGCAGGATGCTAAAGAGTGAAAAAAAGAGCAAAAGTGAGCAAAAAAGAATAAGAACTGAACAGACTACAACTGAAATCTGAGAAAGGAATACTAGGATTGGGAAGAAACAAATGAAGAAGAAAAGAAGACAGACTGTAAATGAGTAAGCAGAGAACCAACCCCGGAGAATAGTAAAAGCAGAATGAAATTAAAGCAATACATACCAGTGATACAATGGTCAGCCTGGTGTCCTCTCACATTGCCTTTACATTAGAGTAACTTCATAAAATTAGCATCTAGTACTTTGCAGCTGAGAGAAGGATGAAGGTACAAATGTTGGAGTCTCTATTGCAGGCTTCATTCCTTGCTCTTTTTCCTTATTCACCTTTGGACGGGAAAGCAGCTGGGCTGTTTGTGAAATACCTAGCCTGCTGAGGACATTTCCCTTTGACTTGGGATCACCATGGACTCTGCCTGGCCTTTGGCCATGCTGGTGCCCAGGCTGGAGCCAGACAAGAACAGGAGTCAGCATCTGAAGATCCTACATCCAGGCTGATGTGTGCATGTGAGAAACTTCTGTAAATTTTACTGATCTGCTATATACCAAAAATTTGAGTAGTGATTTTGTTCTTCCCCCTTTATTTTTTCAGTAGATCCCTATAAACTGATTCAGCTTCCATAAAATGTTATTCTTCCTCATTCTTTTTACAGAGTGGAAGGATATTCCATTCTAATATATAAATATGCATTATTACAGTCCTTAGTAGTTGGAATCTATTCCTGCTATAAATTGATTGACTTTACATTACTTTAGATATCAAAGAATTCATTAATTTCTTATTCTGAACTTCTTTTTTTCAAACGCTGTAAATGAAGGCTGCTTGTTTTCTTGTTTCCTGTCAGGGATGATACTGCTCAATTTAGTTTTCTGATGTCTCAGAGCTATACTGCAAAATCACGTGAAGAAATAACTAATATCTGAATGTCATCTTGAGAAACAGCCTAATAATTATTTTCTTCTTTAGTTTCCATGTCTACACACCTTTATTACGGATGTTCTGTAAACACTTTTGCACAAGAGAGTACTTGCATTGTATTGCAGAATTTAGAGATTATGGCTATATAAAACAATGAGGATTGGAGGTACCTAAGATGTACAGTTCTTCCATGGTTATTTTATTGTTTTATAAATCACTTCTATTTCCCATATGAAAAGAGAACATGGGCAATGTATCTGATGACAAAGGAGCTGCATTGGTATTAGAACTCCTGCCTATTTCTACCTTATTCACATTTTATAATATAAATTCAGTATGCTCATTATTTTTGAATGACATTAATAAGTTGTGAAAGCAGGTCTAACAAGACTAGCTCTGAGAGCTTTGAAACAGTAAGATTTAAGACAGAATATACTGTAAGTGTTGCAATATTTCCCACTTAATTATATGAGAACACCTGGTGCTGGATTCAATACAAAAATTACATCAGGTTTCTTTACATTCAGTTTCTGTGCCAAGGGGCACAAGAAACCTTCCAAAATATATATTATGAGGTTAATTATCATTTCAGTCTTTCTCTATAGCTTTTGGATAGATATCAGTAAATAAAAATACCAGTGTGCATTTCTCTGTTTTTTTCTTTACCTGTTTTGGATAACTCACTGGAAGCCAATAAAGAGCCAATTCAGAGCTTCCAAGTGAATATTTTTAATGCTATTTGACTTTTTGAAGAAATAGTGTTAGCCAATGAATATTACATTTATAAACTACGACTTAATAACAAAGCTGAACTTTTAAGAACTTTTCACTTAAAATTATGACAAAATTTTCTACTTCTCATGAACTTGAATGAGAGCCTGGGAAGAATTTGATGTAGCAGAGGCTCTACTCTACATACATCATAAAACAGTTTAACTGCATTTCAGGTTCTATTGCAAGGTCTGCTGCTTGATTTAAACTACTGGTTTAAATCAGTGTCCAGTGATCAGCCTGTAGAGCAGCTCATTGGATAAACAGCCTAATCATGTATTTTTTCAGAACACCAAACAACCTCAGACCTTCTCTTTAGGACACAGACAGTGTGTATGTAATAAAACACTCAACCAAGGATGCAGAACAAAAGAGGCATTACATCTAGTTTTGACACAAAGACTTTACCTCTATCCCAGGAATTCTTTGTGACAAAAGTTACTGAAGACTAGCAAAGTAATTCCAGGCAAAGAACCAACATATGGGTTCCCCAGCTCCTGTGTACCCCTATCAGCACAGAAATGAACCAATGATATACAGAGAAAAGTGGCCTAAATGGAATTTGGCTTGGTACAACCTTCCTTCTTTCATGTAGGACCTGAAAAGGACCATATTTCTTGGCCAAATGCTAGCATAAGAATTGATTTAATCCATGTTCCCAGTATGATTAATTTGGGCTTGTACAAGAAGCCTCAGTGTCCGGGATAACTCTGTGTATATAAAACCCCAGCTATTCATAGATCTCTTTCTCTGTTTGCCTTCTATTTAATCTATTTAGATTTGGATACCTGGGTTACCTCCTTCTCTTTGAAGTCTACAGACTTGAGCTAAAGCCACAGTACTGTGCATACTTTCCCTTCCTTCCCTTCCTCTCTGCAATCTTCCTGTTTCCCAGGAGATGCAGGTATGGTGTAATCAGTTTTTGTCTGATGCAATTTTATCCTGATGTCAGCAGGGATAGAGTTAATTTTCTTTCTGGCAGGTGTTGTAATGCTGTGGTTTGGATTTAGGATGAGAGCAATGTTGATAACACACCGATGTTTTTGGTTGTTGCCAAGCAGTCAAGGACTTTTCAGCTTCTCATACTGCCCTGCCAACGAGAAGGCAGAGAGTGCCCAAGAAGCTGGGAGGGGACACAGTCAGGACAGGTGACCCAAACTGACCAAAGAGATATTCTGTACCATATAAAGTCATATACAGTTTATAACTGGGAGTGTACGCTGAGAGGCTGGGATGCTGGGGGCCTCGTACAACAGCTGAGGGTCTTGCACAGCATCCACTTTGGGATGGTGAGAAATTGTGCTGTTCATCACTTGGGTTTTTTTTTTAATTATTATTATTACTATTATTGTTGTTGTTACTGTCATCTTCCTTTTTTGTTTGTCCTATTAAACCCACAAGTTTTCTCCCTTTCACTCTTCCAATTCTCTATGCTATTCCATGGGGCTGGAGGCCTGGGGGGAGTGAACAAGTGGCTTCACAGAATTGTAGGGGTTGGAAGGGACCTTCTGAGATCATTGAGTCCAACTCCTCCTCCAAAGCAGGTTCCCTAGAACAGGTTGCACAGATAGGCATTCAGACAGGTCTTGAATATCTCCAGGGAAGGAGACTCCAGACTCCCCCTGTGCAGTTGTCATGGTGTTTAGTGGCCGGCTGGGGTAAAACAACAACAGATTTCAATGTGGGTTTGTTTCTAGTCAGAATCTGTGTACAAGTGAACAAAATAAACCTTGGGAACGATCTGATAGTATTTCAATTATATTGCAAACTTCAGACTTCAGGTAACTTTTTGAACCTGCTGATCCCATAAGCTACTTATGGAAAAGTTTCCATTTGAGACTTGGCATGTGTCCTGTGACACAAGTGATTGTATGGATCATTAATGCACAATGTGGCAATGACACTTTTGGGAAATAACACGTTCAGGAAACTGTTTGCAAAACATCTGCTTGTTGACAGACAGTGTTAACTGAAGTGTTTGGTGTGCTCATTTAAAATGATTCTACAGTGGAGCTTCAAGAACATGTAAAGAATTAACAGGAGTGCCAGGAGATCACATAACTATGGCATTTGCAGGAGTGGAAGCACATCTACTCCTCAGCCACTCACCCAGATCCAATTTTGCATAGTTCTGTTAGGAAGAGAATAGTTTGGTATCCTTGGTCACCGTTTCTTCTTTAATACCATGACATCAGGTATTACTTGCACAGTTATTTGAAATAAGTTTTTTTTAACATTATCAGGTCCTCAGAAGTTCCTTTCTGATTAAAATAAATGGCAACAATTGTCAATAGGCAATTGATGACTTTTATCACCATCTGCTAAAAAGGAAATCCTGCAGAGAAGTTCCCTGTTCTTTTGCTTGGAGACTCAAGGCTGGTCGCTCACCAGCTTTAGAAGCCTGCTGTGCCACACTAATAATGCAAGGTGGCTGTGGACTTGGTGAATCCAGCTGGCACAGGCTTTTTCAGTCTAAGGACATCTCTTGTTGGCTGACAGCCAGGGTGCATAGAGCAGAAAGTGTTACTGGACAGAGAATGGTAGACTCACAAAGGGTTCTAATATCTTGCAGCATTTCCAATTTGTAACCAAGACAATTTGAAATTCTCTGCCAAAGGAAAGAGTGCCCTGAATCTAAGGCATTCTGTCAGGATTATTGCAGAAGAGCTGGGACAGATTCCTGCCAGTGTTTGATTGGAAGAGCTTCAAGATTGCACCGTCTCATTTCGAGTTTGATAAATCAACTTGATAAATCAACAGACAGCAATTACCTCTGACTCTTGCCAACTACAGCAAACTTAGAGTTCCCCTTTCCTTCAGCAGAGGTGGAGTGGGGAATGAGGTTGCAGTTGTGGTCTTTCAAACAGCCTTTACATAGAGTTATAAGGATTTTTCCAGTGAAACCTTACATGAAATGCTCATTGTCCATTGATGGTGTCTTACTACTAGACCTCTTCAAGCTTAAGCATTAGCATGAGGGATTACCTTTGATGAGACCTTCTTATCCATCAACTTGGACTCATATTTAGCATTTATTAGTTTCACAGCCTTGTCCACTATCTGACTCCACTTCAGAAAAGCCAGATTCAGCAGCAGATGGTTAAGTGCTACTGCCAGGCAGCAAAATCACAGCGATGCAACCACCTCTGAGAACTGACTGCTGAACCCAGGCTTTTTCTTAAGATAGAGCTGACCTTAGTATAAACATGTCTCTGTGGCTGTAACAAACTTCTCTGTGTGTTCACAAAATCCCTAGCATGGTCAGCTCCCAGTCTTGCCTGGAACACCTGTACAATACCATTAGTAATAAAAAAAGGTGCATAATTTGAAAATATACAGATAAAACAAAGGGTGGAAAATACTATATATCAAACCTATATACCATATATCTACCCATATATCTACTCATATCTATACATAGATATAGATATCTTAGATATCTATATCTAAGTTAGAGACTTAAAATGGGTATTAGTTTCTGCCACCAAACATTAATCTCAATCAAATTAAAATTTCCTGTACAGCTCTTTGTTGCTCATCAGTAAGAAAATTCTGCTGTTATTACTCGGATACTTGAGGATAAAACATATTGCAAATGGCCATCAATGCTTTATTATAAGTGACAATAATAATGTTTCCTTGTCAAGGAAGACCTGCATCTAAATGTGTAAGGGTTTGTGGCTCCTAAGGATATATTTAAATCTGAGCAGTCTTGAACAACTGGAATAGTTATCAACCTGACAACATGACCATTTTTCTTAGAGATTAAAATGGCATATTGATGATGATTACTTTAATCTCATTTTAAGTACCTCATAAAATGCTTGAGAGGTTTGAAGCAATCTTGAGTTCAGAAGTTTTCTTCTAATTACAAGCCTTGTATACAATTTGCCAAAGATGATCTTCTGTCATTTCACTGTGCCTGGAGAAGGACGATGTAGAGCAGAAAGAGTAGAGAAACATTCATAGGCTGACCTGGATTGGGAAATGGAACACCCACATTCATCTGAATAAGGATAAAATCCTCCACTTTTCTAAGGTCTGGACACCTCTTCCAACATCTCTTGTTCCTGTTTCACTTTGAAAGCTGTTTAGGCTTCCATGAGCTCATGCATTCCATCTAGTGAAAAGATTATTGGGTAGAGCTCAGAGGCCAGCATGACCCCACAGAGTGATTGACATCATTCATCCTTATACTAGGTTAGCAACTACAAACTGATGCTTCGTGGCATTTGCCACTATTTTCCCCATATCCTTTAATTCCTGTATGTCACTCATGATGAGACAGGATTCATGTAAGTGAACCTTCAACTTTCCTTGATGGGCACAATCTCTGGGAATGGGCATGGTCTGAAGAACATAACCTAAAGGATGCTAAGCAGCACAGCTGAAAGTTCACTCTGCTCTTTGCATAATATTACTGTATCAGTAAACAGTTTGGATGAGGGAACTGTTCTTAAGTGGTTAAATTCAGAGAAGTAGGCTCAAATTATGATTTCTCCATCCCCTGCCCACCCCGAGGCTGCCATATTGTGATGTGAAAGTTTCATTTTGGATTCAGTAGAGTATGTCATAAGACATCTGATGTCACCCCTTAGATGAGGAAATAACATTGACTTCGGATGGTATGGCTGTTAAATTCCTTTAAATCAATAAGTCTGAGTTACTTCTGCCAGCTCACATTTCCAATGCTTTTTACAAAAACACTTCCGTTTGTGCTGTCAGTCTCCAAATCAATTTTGCTACATCGACTCTTTCTCTATCATTTTTTTCACTTTTATTCTGCTTTGTTTTGAAGAGGAGGTCCTATGTCATAGCTACATTTTAATCTTTTAATTTCCAGATTATGATCTCTTTCTGTTTTGGAAATATTTGGAAAATTGCATGTACTGCAGACTTATTAATAAACAATATCAAGAGTACTGCTCTGATTAACATTTATTCATCCTGGACATGTTAGAACTTAGCTTGTATTACTCTCAATCACTTTCTTTTTAGTTCAGCCATTAAACTTGAGCCTTTTAAAATTAAAAGTTACCTTCAAATGGGGGGCTGTTACTTGTTTTCAGTGGTCACAGTGTATATGATTTACTTGCCCTTTTTCTAAAACAGATGTTTTAAGGCAGACAGTAGATTTACAGACAGCAGGTCAGATGAACATAGTCCAGATCTGGATATTGTAGTTTCCAAATCCACTTGATCTGTGGTGGAACTCTAGCCCATTTTATTTTTTTTCTCAGATTTTTAGACTGCCTTGTGCTCTGTCACAGCACAGAGGCATAGATTTTGCTAACTACAGAATTGCTTGTGTGATGATTTTATTGATATTGGTGACATCCAACCGTCCTAAAACACTTGTCCAAATTTAATTAAGAAATTAGACAACTTGTCAGAATTATTATAGGTACTAGAAACGGTATTCCTTTTACCCAATTGTCCATTAAGTCTGTTTATCCAGTTGAAACTTCTCTTGTTTCAACTTGTACCTCATCCTTCAACCATACACCACTGTGAAGAGCCCAGTTGCATCTTTTCCATATCCTCATTGCAGGTACCAGGGGCTGCCACTGGGTGCCCCTAAGGCCATCTTGTCTCCATGCCAAGCCAGCCCTGTTACTACAGCCTCCCCTCACAGAATACCTGCTCAAGTCCTGACTGAACTGGTGTCCCTCTACTGAACTTGCTTCAGTTTACTGATGTCTCCTGTAGCTGGGGGCCCAAAACTGGTCGCAGTAGTCCAAATGTAGTTTGACAAGTGCTAAGTAAAAGGCAAAATCACTCCCTTTTATCTGCTGATTGTGATCCTATTAATGAATCCAAAGTAGTTGTAATAACCTGCCATGCTGCTGGGGCATACTGTTGTCTCCTGTTCAGCTCACTGACCTCCACAAACACCAAGGCCTTTCCTGCAGAACAGCTCTCTGGGCACCCAGTACACAGTTTGCCTCATCACAGGGTCTCTTGCTTCCCACATACAGAACTTTGTATTTGTCCTCATGAATTTCATAAGATTTCTCTTAATGCATTCCTCCCTCCCATCTAAGGCCCTACAGATAAGAGCCCTGCCCCTTGACTACTGACTGTCCAATATAAACAACAGCACACTCTGTCACCTTCTTCAGGATATTGATAAAGTTTTTAAATGGGATAAGTCCTTTTTAATATTCCTCTTGTTACCTGCTGCCTGACAGAGCATGACCCATTAAGCACTGGCCTCTAATCCTCTTAAACCTAACAGTAGTTTTCACACATCCAGGACATAATGTCCCAAACTGGGTACTAGAGTATTGAGGAAGACACTGTTCAAAGCCTTACTGAAGTCAAAGTAAATGGCATTCACTGCTCTTCCTTTGTCTACAAATCCAGTTGTTTCACCACAGATGACAATCCGGTCAAGCATGATTTACCATTAGTAAACCAGATAACCTTCTTCTTGTCACTAGAAATGTGTTACAGTGGGCCTTTCTCCACATATTCTGAGGAATCAAATTGTGATTGACCAGGTTGTAGTGCTCTGCATCATCATTTTGTCCTTTTTTGAAAGTGAGGGCAACATTTGCCTTTCTACAGTCAGAGATAGTAATCTCTAAAAGACAGCAGCCCAAAGAGGACATCAGCCATTTTTTATCATTGACTTGGATACAGGTCTCATGGACTTTTATGGGTCAAGTTTTCTCTAATAATTCCTGATTTGAACTTCCCCCATTACTGGTAGTTCTCTCCTTGAACCTTGCCTGCAAGCACAGAGAACTGAGAGACTTTCCTGGTGAAGGCTGAGACAAATACAGCATTGAGTACCTCAGCCTTATGTTGACTCCAGTTACTAAATTGCCTGAAATATTGGGCAATTGGTCTATGTTTACCTGGTTCAAATTTCTGCTGCTAATCATAGAATACCAGGTTGGAAAGCACCTCAAGGATATTCCCTATTAGTCAAAGCTCTGCTGTCATCCTCTAGGACACTTGCAAGACGTAATTATAGCTGAGCTTTGGCTCTCATGGCCAGACAGTGTTTCTAAATTCATCATTTATAGCCTGTCCTATGCGTCCACATCCTATACAGTGCTTTCTGAATTGGAGCTCTGTAGGACAGGGCCTAAAGGAGTCAGGCAGGAGTTCCAGCACCGTGCAGTTATTAGGAAGAGACGTGCTGGAGCTTGTTGGCCGGAGGCCCTGGGAGAGATGGAGATAGCGGACATTTGCTGATAAGAAGTGTAAAAAGTACTGGGGGCAAGACATGCAGGCGACAGGGAGGGAGGAGGGAAATGATCGGCCTTGAGAGGAAGAACGGGACAAGCTGTAGGGAATGAAAGACAGGGTGCTGTAAAGATTGTGTTACTATGCTTAAGCTGCTTTTTTACTGACAATGTTCATAAATGCTTCTAACCAATCAGCAAATGACTAATGTAGAATGGCTTTTTACGCACCAATTAAACTAAGGCACACACGGGCTTTGTAGAGTATATAAACTTGTGATTTTATACAATAAATCGACAATTGCTTGCATCAAGCTGTGTCCCATCTCAATCGCAGCAGAGGTCCACCAGGAATTTATTGTTTCACAGAATCATAGAATGATTTGGGTTGGAAAGGACCTAAAGGCCAACTACTTCTAACCCCCGTGTCATGGGCAGAGATGTCCTTCACTAGACAAGGTTCCCCAGAGCCCCATCCAACCTGGCCTTGAACACTTTCAAGGAGGGGACATCCACAAATTCTGTAGGCAACCTGTTCCATTGCCTCACCACCATCATAGAGAACATTTTTTTCCTTATAGCTAATCTAAATCTTGCTTCCATCATATTCAAGCTGGTCTTCTGATACCTCTATTGCCGGTTTTGAGCAATGGGATGGACTGCACTTGTGTTTGGGGGAAACTACCTTTTAAGGCTTGCTAGATTTCCTGAGCTCCTTAGCCCTTCAGAGCTGCCTTCCAGGATATCAAGCCAGTCACATGCTGGAAAAAAACCATAATCTGCTCCTTTGAAGTTCAGCTTCAACACAGAGCTATCTATAGTTGACATCTGCAAGGGAGTATTTAGAGGTTTATCTTTGTTACTTTCCAAGTCAAGCAGTGGGTAATTCCCTAGCAGGAGCAAGGTTTTCTTTGGCATCACCATGCTTCCATTTCCTAGTACTTCCTAAGTGTCAGCAACATCTTGTTCAGGAAATCAAGGAAGGTAGCCTAGCTGTGCCAGAGACAAAGTTTGCAGACTCAACTTGGATCAATGTGATCAATGCTGAGCTTGTTTATTCAAACACACACACAGCTTATATATATTTCTATATCAGTACACGAGTTACATTACACTGCTACATTAGATGCTCCTTTCACCTGCCTTACATGCACCTCACTATTGCTAATAATTGGTTAAAGCTACACAGTCACATTATTCCTCTATAAGGCAGTTGTTAACATTTTTGTAGTTTCCTATCTGGTTCTCACAGGCTCCTGTTCTCCTGTTACTGCATTCCAGTCGTGGCTTAACATGTCTTCGCTTGACCCCCAGGCCTGATTTTATGGGGGTTGGCCATAAATCCGGATGGGCCACAAGCCCTCTCCTCTCATGATACATTGCTACATAACTGGAGCAGAAAAAAGCTACCTCTTCTCAGACCTGAGTTGGATCTTGTCAAATAGCGTGGATTTTTTGATTGGCTTTGAGGATAGCCAATGTCACTCCAGTTGAGGATAGCCAATGTCACTCCAGTCTTTAAAAAGGGCAAGAAGGAGGGCAAGAAGGAGGATCCGAGCAACTATAGGCCAGTCAGCCTCACCTCTGTCCCTGGAAAGGTAATGGAACAGCTTGTTCTGGATACCATCTCCAAGCAATTCAAAGAGAAGAAGGTCATGAGGAGTAGTCAGCATGGATTCACCAAGGGGAAATCATGCTCGACCAATCTCATAGCCTTCTACAATCTCATCACCAGCTGGGTAGATGGAGGGAGAGCAGTGGATGCCATCTACCTTGACTTCAGCAAGGCTTTTGATACTGTCTCCCATGACATCCTGATAGCAAAGCTGAGAGAGCATGGGATAGATGAGTGGACAGTGAGGTGGGTTGAGAATGGGCTGTCGGAAAGAGCCCAGAGGGTGGTGATCAGTGGAGCAGAATCTGACTGGAGGCCTGTGACTAGCGGTGTTCCCCAGGGCTCGGTGTTGGGTCCAGTCCTGTTTAACATCTTCATTGACGACCTTGATGAGGGAATAGCATCCACCCTCAGCAAGTACACCGATGATACAAAGCTGGGAGGAGTGGCTGACACGCAGGACACTGCGCTGCCATCCAGAGAGACCTGGACAGGATGGAGAGCTGGGCAGGGAGAAACCTAATGAAATTCAACAAAAGCAAGTGGAGAGTCTTGCACCTGGGAAGGAACAACCGTTCGTAACAGTACAGGCTGGGGGATGACCTGCTGGAGAATAGCTCAGTGGAGAAGGACCTGGGGGTCCTGGTTGAGGACAGGTTGGCCATGAGCCAGCAGTGTGCCTCGGTGGCTAAGAGAGCCAATGGGATCCTGGGGGGCATCCGGAGGATTGTGGCCAGCAGGTCAAAGGAGGTAATCCTCCCCCTCTACTCTGCCCTGCTCAGGCCCCACCTGGAGTATTGTGTCCAGTTCTGGGCACCTTGGTATAAAAAGGACAGGGATCTCCTGGAAAGAGTCCAAAGAAGGGCTATGAAGATGATTAAGGATGCCTGGAACATCTCCCCTATGAGGAAAGGCTGAGTGAGCTGGGACTGCTCAGCCTTGAGAAGAGAAGACTAAGGGGGGCCTAATTAATGTTTATAAATATCTTAAGCATGGGATACAGGGGAATTAGCCAGCCCCTTTTCAGTGGTCTGTGGAGACAGGACAAGGGGCAATGGCTGCAAGTTGGAGCACAGGAAGTTCCGCACCAACATGCGGAAGAACTTTTTCCCAGTGAGGGTGACAGAGCCTGGGACAGGCTGCCCAGGGAGGTGGTGGAGTCTCCTTCTCTGGAGATATTCAAGACCCGTCTGGACGCTTATCTGAGTGAAATGTCCTAGGGAGCTGCTTTGGCAAGGGGGTTGGACCTGATGATCTCTTGAGGTCCCTTCCAACCCCTACAATTCTGTGATTCTATGATTCTATGAAATGGGTTATGGTAACCTGAGAAGCACATGTCAAGTGGTCTTGGGAGCCAAGTGTGTGTCTTGATACTGGAAGTTACTATATGGCAAAAGGATTTCACGTTAGAGTAGGTTAAGAAGTGTTTCTAGGAAGACAAAGTAACAGGAATGATGTAACACATTTTCCTAAAAAAATGCTCTAAATTTACTTGATTGTAAAACTCAGCTGAAATGTTGAGGTGGAAGGACAAGCAGGACTGAAGTAACATTGCACTGCAGGCAGCACATCCCCGAAGTCTTCTTCCGGCAGGCATACATTATCACAGATGCTTCTTGGCTGTTCTGATGCCTAACAAACAATTAATTTTGTCTGCTTTTCAGGGACTCTCTTTTAATTTTAGTGAGTTTAATGTCAGACCTTAGCAAATAAAATGACCAGGCTTATCCTGAAATAACTATTCAAAGGTAATGAAGGAAGAGATTATAAGCATGGCTTCAAAGGGGAGGCAAGGAGACAAGTGGTAAACAGAGACAGCTCAAAGAGAGCCGACACCCAGAGGAGCACAGGATTGACCTACCAGGTCATATCAAAGATTCTTAACTTGGTTTTGACAATGCTCACAGATGGATGTCCTGGGAACAGAAATCTCTCAAGCTCCAACCTACAGCTCTCAAACTTTAAAGCAGAGATATTGGGTTTTGTATCAAAGAAACCTTGATAGTTCATTTGGGTTTCAGTTTTTATTCTTCCATTTGATTGTTGAATCCTTTGGCAACATGTTTTAGCAAGAAATTCCACAACTTAGCTACATCAGGTGACAGAAGAGCACCTTGCTTTCATTATTTTGAACATCCCCACCTTGCCCATTACAAACTCAGAGAGGTCTGCAAACTTGCAATATCTTCCCTCAGACATCTGTTACCTAGGCTGCATTGTCCTATTCCACATAAATGTTTCCTGATATTTCATAGCTGTGATCTGTGATCATCTTTGTAATCATTATCCCAGGCTTTGCAGTCAGGAAAAGGGAAGTCCTGGGGAAGGCTTGGGAGAACAAATATCTAGAAAGATGTAAGAAATTTCAGACATGAAGAAAAGAGGCAGAAGGGAATGAGGGAAAGTTGGGCTGTTTCCTTATTTGATTAGAACGCCATTACTGGTATAGAGTTATTGCTGCAACCAGCTCCTGCTGCAATTATAGTCAATTACTACATTTATCTTAGCATAGTGCTTTGATCAAGAAGCTACCATGTTAAGATCAAAGACAAGGCAGAAGGCTTAAAAGGCATTAAAAAACCCTTGAAAATATAGCTTGGGAGTTAACATAAGTTCCAGAAGTATTATGATTTGAAATTTTGACCTTTTTTTATCTCTATCTTGTTTCAGATTTTGCCCAGATGACCTTTTAGAGGTCATCTCTGCCGTAGATAGTAATCCTTGCAGATAGCTGGGTTGTTCTTGTCTCTCTCTAGAGCATCACATGCTATCTAGACTTGATGTCAAATCTTTGGATTTTTTGCACTGCAACATTAATGAAAATAGCAGTTGTTTCATTTATTAGTTGGAACTCAAAATCTATTTATTTTTAAATTTTTAATAGACTGACTTCTGTTTTGGAATTGCTGCCCTGTAACTAATTGAGTTTGCTGTACATTTTCTCTGACTGGTGGCTTGAGAAAACGTTTTTAGCATTTTGAGCTCTTTACTTTTTTATACATATAGCTTTATCATTCAGGAAAAAAAAGCACAAACAACAGAGGTCATAAATCTGTCTCTAAAAATCAATAAAAGCAAAAATAATGAATTATTATTGACCTTCATTCATACTAACATGATTCTGTTTTCTAAAGAAAAAAAGTTTAAGCTTTCATTAGACTCCTGGTGTGAAAGCTGCAATATCATGGACAGTATCAGAATAGCATAGAAAAGCTGAGATTAAAACTGCAGGACATTTGTTCAGTGTTTGGAATGATTATTCATACAGGAACTACTTATGAAGTATTAACTCCTGCTGGGGAGCCCTCCTTGCTGCAAGCAGTCTCCATAGCTTCAGTAAGATCCTGCTTGCACGGCTAAGTTTTTAACTCCCATAACTGGAAACTCCCCATTATGACTTCAAAACCAGATTTTTTTTTTAAGTGGCAAAATCTCATGAACACAATATCATGAAAGACAAAAAATCATATCTCATAGAACAGGTCAATCAAGTTGCTATGGTCTAAGTCATGTCATGAATCAATACATAGTTGATAACTGCCAAAAATGCCCACAAGAAAGAAAACCTCTACCTCATCCCAAAATCTCAATTGCTTTTTGGTCAGCTGTGTGCAGCTTTCAGAATTGTGAATAAATATGAAAGGCAACAGGAATGATTCTCTATAAATACGTACATTTCTTTTAATGGAAAAGCAAAGCTATATGAGGGCAAGGTCCTTGACCTGAAGATCTCAGAATCTGAATAAAGGACACATAAAAGAGGAGAACTCTCAGGGGCAGATGGGTAGACAAGAAAGCTGCCTGCAAGGTTAGGCTGACTCAAAGCAAGGTGGATTTAACAATAATATTGTTTTGCTTTCATTGAAAAAGTGGACTGAAAAATGTAGCAATGGCCAGACCAAGCTTGTACAAGTACACAATTTAGGAAAGCATCTCTGTGATCAAGTTCATCATCAGTTCATGAGTCTAATATATGAGATTGCTTCCTCCTAAGATCCATCTCAGTGAACTAATCCAATTGCACCTTAAAAATTAATTGGATTTTTAATTCCCCATAATCAGACTAGAGAGGCAGTGGAGAGTGCAGTTTTGATGGCGACAAGAGAGAGAAGACAGCTCAAATCACCTTCCCATACTCAAAAATCAGAAAGAAGCTAATATCCTAGATATGTGGGGTCATGAGAATGTTCAGTGTTGCATCAGTGAAGTGAAAGGAAAACTGAAACAGGTGTAGGAGAAACATGGTTTTGTCCCAGCAAATCTGTATCTGAAGTTATTGTGGAAACTAACTATTATTTATTGTTTGGCTGGGTGAGACAATTTGAATGGAGGGAGAGGACATTAGTAAGACCTAGAGTGGAAATAAAACAGGTTTCTAAGGTAGTGTGCATGATGGTGAGATCACATAGCCCTTCAGCAATAGCCAGGGATGATAAAATGAAGTGTCCTAAGAAGATGAGGAGGGCAGAAGTGCTTTTCCCTGTGCATTTTCTCTTTCAAGTGAGGGATGTTTTTTGACGTGCTTGATGATATCTATAGCCTCTGAATCATTCAAAATATTGTGAGGAAGGAAAGAACAGGAGAGGATAGGCAAATTGTAGCCCAAAAAAAGCCATTTTCTATTGTTTGAACCATATTGGTACTTGCTGCTGGCACTGTATATCTTTACTAAAAGGTATAGATCAGTTCTCATAAGGAATGCCAATAAATTGATCAGTTATATGACAAACGAGAAGACTGATTTATGCCTGTACTGACTTCAGTCATGAGTTAGGAAGGCACTGTTGCTAGGAAGCCAAGAGCAGTGAGGATTTCAGCTGCAGCAAGAAAACCTGGATTCATCATGCGGCGCTCATTAAACCTCTTTTAACTCCTCAGAGAAAGCACATTTGTCTTTCCTATCTGTATATTTGACTTCTTCCTCTGACAGGTACACAGAAAACTGCCTATGTGAATGTATGCCCTTACAATAGAACAATTTACAATGAATCTTTTTAAAATATTTAAACTACCTCTGAAAATTGCACGTTCCACCTTGCTCCAAAGGTGTGATATGCCTTTTCAACCCTACACTTGGCAATTAATATAATCACAGAATTAAGCTGAAACCAGAAAGAAGAGAATAATCTGGGGTATTAAACCGACCCTTAGGATCTAAATAAAAAGCTTCATTATTCTAAAGGGCTGAGCAAGAAGCAGCCGCAACATAGGTCAAAGAAAGAGCTCTGGAAATCAAACCACTAATTTCAGTACCTGAATATGAATTTGAAAGTCAAAGTAAAGTTTGAAATTCAAGTATAAGAACATTTTAAGTACTCATATCTTTAAAAATTTAACGTTAAGTTCCTTGTTTCCACAGATCGTATCTGGAAAAGCTTGGCTTTTCAAAGCTTCTGAGCACCCAGTCATCAAGGTGGATGTTCATGGGCTCTCAGCTTTTCTCTGCAGAAGGCCAAAGGTGTCTTGGTTAACATTAGAGAAGGACACTCTGACTCTGAATTTTAAGAGTTATTTGCAATGACTGGGAAATTACGATTTTTCTATTGGCTGTGATACCTCTAATGCAACATTGCCATGTGGATAAGAATAGGAAACCTGGTAATACCTGAAATGGATATGAACTCTCCCTGAGGAGTCAGAGAGAGGCTATGAAGGCACAGTAGAAGTCTCACAGGGCAAAGCTGTCATTTTCTGCAGTAATATTCAGGTCATTTCCAAAACCTGTTTCCCATTGCAAAATAATTTTGGTGGATGAATGTTGACCAGTAACTATTCTACATACTTTTCCAAACAATCCTTCAGAAACTTCCTAATTATAACCACTATCATTGCTCAAAAATTCCTGCAGATCATCATTCAGTTGTATTATCAAACTCTTAGCTGGAAGGAAGGAAGGAAGGAAGGAAGGAAGGAAGGAAGGAAGGAAGGAAGGAAGGAAGGAAGGAAGGAAGGAAGGAAGGAAGGAAGGAAGGAAGGAAGGAAGGAAGGGAGGGAGGGAGGGAGGGAGGGAGGGAGGGAAGTTGAGTTTGGTTTAAGTATATGCTCAAGGATATATCAATGTAGGTAAAATTTTAAAAGTACACAAGCATAAAATTTCCTTTGAAATACCTTAGAACAAAGGGTAAGTGCTATTTTGTTTATATAAAATAACCCAAACATTTGTGTCATCTTCCAAAACTAACAGAGAATGTCTAGATGTCTCTTTTTAAAGTTTGTCTGTGGAAGTTTGAATGTTATTGTTACATCATTTTTTACAGCAAAATTATGAGAAACTAAAGCTGAGTCAAAGCAAATCATGTGTGACCTCCACAAAAGCTAAATTGGAGTCTGTACATTTATTTTTAAATTATATTTTGTTGGATCCTCTGATGTAGATGGGCGGTGGGCCAAGCTAAATCCCTCAACCTTGACTGAAGCCCAATTAACTAAGATAAATTGTCAAATCATTCCGGAGAGGTGATCAGCATTATTTAATCTTGAAAGTTGAAGCTGTTGGCCAAAATAGGTTTTCCACTGAGTATCACAGAGCATTTGCTATCAAATCCACTACTTCTTTAGCCAAAGTATTTTGTGTCATAAACAGATTCCTCAAAGTTGGGAAACTCTGAAAATCCAGTCCCAGAATTCCTACAGTTTCAAACCTAGGCAAAATAACCCACAACTGTTCTACATACAACATGACCCTTTTTTTTTCTCTAGAGTTATTTCTTCCATTTACCTTTTTAGTCTTAGATTTAAGAAAATCCCCAGTCGTTCACCCATCCCATTCCACCCACAGCTGAATCAGTGAAGACACACAGAGATAGGTAAAATGGGGTTTATTTATTTTTCCATGCAGAGTTTTTTATATTGCCAGACTGAGGTGTTAAACAAAGGCTTCTATCATCTTGCCAGCTGCACCTCTGGCCCCTCTGCCTGTCCAAGGCCAACATTGATCCTGGCTTTTTTTCACAACCAATGCAAGCTCAATTCAGTGGTGAGCTGTGGGACTCCCTTGAGCTTTACCATTCAAACCTGGGTGCAGCTGTACATCCAATGGAAGTCTGGGCACAAGCATTGCCCAACTCCAGTTGTATGCTAGGGCATGTCATTTCCAACACAGAGGACTGCAGGTTTACAATCCTCCAAGTATCCCTACCTCTGACCTTCCAACCTTTAAATATGAAATCCCTCCTAGTCAGGGTGAATAGAAATACAGCTTTCTCTGGACACATGACTTTTAGCTAAATGTTTGAGACATTAATCTCATCTTCAGTGTACAAACACCAAAGCCCAATATATAAAGCCCTGTACTGTCACTGAGAGTCAAGTAAGTTGCAGATTACTTACCATTCTGTGATGTTTACATTCATTCTTTTCTGCGGAGTAAGCTTTTAGACATCTGTTTTGAGAGGCTAGTTCATCATATAATGTAAATAGGATGGCCAAGCACAACAGCAAAACATGGGAAAAAAATTACTTTTACATGGATTTCATATATAAAAATTAAACATTGAGTTTCCAGAAGAAACTTAAAACTTGAACTAAAACACAGGAAAATAATTCTGTATTTAAAGAAGGATTTGAAAGACCGTGAGGTCAGAAAGTCAAGGTGAGAAAGGAAGGTGCTCGAGGCCAACAAGGATAGAGAAAGAAGGCAGCTAAGAGTTGAAAGGGCAATTCAGAGTGCGTCAACAGAATGTATCTACTTATAAGGATAGATGTAGATTTAGATTTGTTTGGAGAACAGAGATGTTCAAAGAACATAACCCATGAAGTACATAATTTGAGAGACCTGGGGAGGAGCAAGTCATAAAAAGTCCAGATGGGAATGAGAACAACTTACGTAACATAGAGCGAACATAGGAAAATGCAGTATAGTATTATAGAGGTCATTATCCTTTCTTGGATCATTCTAAAACTCAGGGTTTCTCACCTTAATTGCTATTCTATTAATAAGGAAAGACACATCTTAAGCTGGTTATATGATGTAGTAAGGGAAGGGGCAGCTTCATTTAGCACGACTTGTTCTCTGCAGAGAGCAAAAGCCTTTTGCCTTTATGATTAAATATTCTTCTTTTGACAAAAGCAGCCAATTAATTGCACATATGTTGTATCCTACCCACAAAACCCAAATGGCAAATGCACTTTGGGCAGATACTTGATGTAAGAGGAAGCAAGAGACTTTTATATTTGTAAAGACAAATGACTTCAGTGTCATCTTTAATTCAAAACAATTCTTCCAGAGATTGAAGACAGTCATGACTCAGGGAATGGAAAGATCCAAGCCATAACAAAGAATCTTACTTCTAAAATATGAGATGCAATACAAGTCTCCTGAAGTGAAACAAAAGAATTTTCAGTGAAACATGTTTTTTAAAAGTCAGTATCATAAAAAGCATGGAAATAACATGTATTATTTTTCTATTTTTTTCAGACTTTAGGTTAAGAAGTTACGCTATGCTTGTCAAAAATACAAATGTCTATCTCTTACTTTCTTCCAGACCTCACATGGGTGAGTACTGAATTGACAACTGAGAACAGCAAAAGGATTGTTTTAATTAGTTAATATCTGCACCTGCTTGGGACATGATTCTTATTAAATGTATGCACATTATTTACTATCTATTGAAGAAAAAAATTATTATAAATACTGACTGAAATGGGAAGGAAGAGAATGGCATTTTTCTATGCCAGGCTTGAATGATAAGGAAGGCAACGCTATTCAAAGTGCCAGCAGCATATGCCAGCTTCAATTAGAACATTAAAATCTGTTGCTAAAATATAACAGCACAATTTGAGTAACTTGTATGTGCTTATTCTGAACTTAGAGGGCTGAATATCCTCAAGAAATTCTAAGTTTTGACATTTTGTTGAAGTTGTTGTAAAGTATTGGTCTTATTGTAGGATTCTCTGAATGAAATAGCGTCCTGTGCTTTACAGAAGTTCAGAATAGATTATCATAATGATCACTTCTGGCCTGAGAACCTTTCTGTCTGAGAAAGTATTCATTAAAGTTATTGCATCTTGTCCTTCCATGTCACCTTTCCCAGCTAATTGCCTACAGTAGGAATGAGATAACTGCATTTCAAGTGAATATATCAGTAGGCTACAGTGTTCCCTGCCATGCTGGAAGAACAGTGAAGAGCAAAAAGTTTTCCTACAGAGAGCTTGAGGCCAATCCATATGATATGTTCTGAACTGTATCAGGAGAAAAAGGTTTCCACTGTACTTTCCAGTGCTTCTAGGCAGTCCCCTGAAAAAGCCACACAGCAATGTATAACCCACAGGGATGACTATCTCCTGTGAAACCCTTGAGAAGCCTTTTCAGCCAAGGACAGCTTGGAAGTCCTTATCCCAGGAGTCCATCACTTCCTCTATTATTTTTATTAGAATTGATCAGGAACCTTGACCCATGTCTTTGAAAATGTAACATCTCAGAGACCAAATGTACTGATCAGAGTGGGTTTGGAATAGGCTCAAACTTCATGTCTAGGATCAGTACCAACTATCCAGGATGCTGTACAGGAAAACATTTGGATGATCTCCATAGCCTCCATAAAGATTGTTTAAAGGGACCAAGAGCTATCATGAACTGCAGCTTAATTTAAGCAACCTTGTCCATAATAGAGTTTATAACACAAGTTCATCTTAATCACAAATCTTTATCTATTATTTTAATGTAAAACACATACCAGCCAGTTATTGTTACCAGCCAGTTATTGTTTTCTCTGTGATGCAGTTAAGTTGTGTGCTGGTAAAATGCTATTTGGTTTTACAAGGCCCCAGAATAATAAAAGTTGTCTTAGTTATCCCCTTCTTGAGCATTATAGGGAAAGTTTCAGAAAGTTACTACGACTTACTTCTAATATTCTAAAAATCTACATCTTAAAAGTAAAGTTTTAGGTATTTTATTAGCCTTTTTCTCCTGAGAACTTTTTAAATGTGTGAAGTGGCAGAATGTTATTTCTAAGACTTTGGTTTCACATGACATTGCAGGTACCCTTCTGACCCCAGTCAGCAGAGCCTTATACTTACCTGCTAACTTCCCAGTGCACCTTAAAGATCTACTGGACACTAACCAGAACCTAGATATTCCTGCCTGACTATACACATGAACAGTAGTAGCTAGCATTCAGTTAAAATGCCCATTAAACAAAGATTTAGAATTAAAAATTAGATATGAAGCAATGCCACTTCCAAGTCTCTAGCACACATGGCAGACAAGACTTTTAATATTATTTGCCCTTCCACATAAGGACGTAACATCTCTTGAGCAGAAACTGCATGACCCTGTCTTCAAACAGAAAATTCATGTGGTCTCTTGCCAGTTTATCCTCTCTCTCTATAGCAATAGTACTTTTCCCCCTTTCACTAGTACATTCTTTTTGTCTGGTTTGGTTTTATTTTCTGATTTGCACAATGTGTGTGTCATACTAAGGATTCAAAGCTGATGCTTTTGCATCAGTGACATCAAATGCAAAAATTATAAATGAGGCTTATCCAAAATCATTCACAAGTCTCTTTCTTCCACCCCAAAAAAAGGAGCTTTGAATATAATAGTCTGTAGAATCTGACTAATGCTGTCATTTTTTCTCCTTTCTCATAGGATAAAAAAATAAAAATATCTTTTATAGGAACAGATTACCACCAAAATCTTTTAGAATATAACTCCTGTGTCATATCAAGCTATCCAAATTGTTCAGGGTCAGAGTGTTGCACGCAGTCCCTGATTTAGGATTCTGGGCTCACAGTGCCTTTCTCATTATTGTATCCTGAGCGTGTCAGCTAGGACAACCTCAAGATTCTCTTCCTCAAACTTTCACAAAAATCTCTAGGAGAAAAACAACCAGAAATTTTAGTCAGGGAATCAAAAACTCCCCAAGTTAA
Source organism: Hypotaenidia okinawae (assembly GCA_027925045.1). Classification (NCBI taxonomy): domain Eukaryota; kingdom Metazoa; phylum Chordata; class Aves; order Gruiformes; family Rallidae; genus Hypotaenidia; species Hypotaenidia okinawae. The sequence goes on along the minus strand of BSDF01000002.1, from coordinate 112,083,277 downwards.
AGTATCTGTAATTTCCAACCATGACATTCAAAATCAAATTAAAACTGGTCAGGGAAACAAAAGCCTGCTTTAGTGAACAGACTGTCTAATATCTGCAGACTCAATGCAAATCACTAGGAAGCACATGCAAATCTCAGAGTAGATGGTATAGCCAAAGAGATCAGCTTTGCAATTGTGATTAAAATAAGTTGTTCTGCTTTCAGTTTGGAAGTTATGATTGCTTGGTGTGTACATAGTGAGGGGATGTCTCAATCAGATGTTAGAATAGGTAAATCAAAGCACAAAAATAGTCAGAGAAGCAAAGGTAAATGAACTTAAATATATAGTCACAAGCCGAATTAACATCCAATATAAAACAATCAGCCAGGTCCCCGGCTGCAGAAGGGAGGAGAAGATCGTGATATGGCAGCAGAAGACTGGCTTATTCGAACTATGGCAGCTCCATCACTAAAAATGATGCCTTTTCAGCTTCAGGGCTGGTGCCCTGGGAAGGCAGCAAAGAGGTTGCAACAGATGGAGAAGCTGCCCCAGTGTCACTGTATCAAACCACCTAGTAAAATATTTCATCATTCTGGAAAATTACAATATTTGAATAGTTAAGAAAACCCATCCAAAAGGAGACAATTGGGGATTTTTGATGGAATTTTATACTCAGCCTTATGCTCAATAGCAGTCCTTTTGAGACATAAATAGGGACAGCACAGCAGAATATATGGTAAAATTTCTGGGGTTTTGTGTAGAAATGTCCAGCACCACCTTACCTATATTTGAAGGTACTTTTCAGTGACAATATTGCAAACTTCCTAAAATTCATCAGACTATAAGGGTCTAAAAAGATATTGAAAGGAATAGCCTATGTATTTTATTTCTCCCCTTCCCTAGCACCAATTTTTCTATTTGTCTACCTCTGGATGCTTTTTTTTTCCTAAAACAATTTGTGAGAGTACATACAGCTGTATGAGTCCAGAATCCATCGCATACTTTATACCCTGAAAAACTGAAAAAAGGAGAGCAGAAATTGAGCAAGAAAGTAGTGAGATGGCCTGCATAAACTTGGGTTGCTTTCCTCTCTATTTTTTTTTGTCCTTCATCATCTGTTCAGTCCATTCACATGGCAAGATGCTGGATTTTTATAATGTTGTTCAGGAAAGACTATAGATTTCTACAGAAATCAAAGAAATGTCATAGGAAATCATACTGCTGCACCAATGCTTCTTAGTGTTTGGGATAATTATTTTTATTCAGAATCTGGGATACTGTTCTGCAGCCAAGAGACATTATGTTAGGAAATATTGAAGATGGACATAAATAAGCCAACAGAGCATCCATGTGTGTCACGCTATGTCCTAATACCACAAAATATTATGCCAGAATTAGATGTAATTAGGACAGAAATTCTGTAAGGACTGAAGACAGCACAGTGAAGCAGTGTTGTGAAAGTTTGCAGATATCCTTGTATTTATTTCGCGTGAATGAATGCTGTTAGTACTCCCCTTTCAGGAACACCCTATTTTCCCCAGGAAAAAAGTAAAATAAAAAATAAAAAAAGGCCATGGACAAGAAACAGACAGTCATTTGTCTAAGTCCTTTTATAAGGGATACTGAGCTTCATTGTTAAAAGGCTGCAATGACTCTTCTAGGAGAAAATTGTGTGGGATGAATTAAGACATTCCCTTGCTGTAGTGGCTTCCAGGACAAAGCAGTTTCATGTCATTCATAATGAATACCAAGCTGAAAAGTTAGCCTACTGTTTTGGTCTTCCTTTCACATTGTAAGAAAAATTGCATCGAGATCTTAGTTACTAGAAAGAAGCAATATGGAACAGCAGATGAAGTGAAGGAAGGTTGCCCAAACCCACCAGAATTCTCTCTGCATTTGCTCTACATTATTAGGGGAGGGAGTAATTTTGGAAGTTCATTAGCAGGCTCAATACTGTGAGGATGGAGGAGATGAATCCCATAGAGAGACACAGTCACTGGATAGACTAAATAAACCATCATACTGATAGATCTTAAAAAAAAAAAAAAAAAAAAGCCAACAAATTTGTTTTAATTAAATACAAGAGGAAATAATACTAACCAAAATTATTTCTATAGATGGCACACTGAAATAGAGAGAAAGATGCTATGTGAAGGCCAGCGACCATAGTGTTAACTCTTCTCTGAAGATGACTACTTTTAGTAGAGAAAGGAAACCACATCATAGACAGCAGTAAAGATCCTGCCATGTTACATAGTTGTGCTGTATTCCATTGCCACTGACAACACTCTACAGTGTAAAATGCATTATAAGCCCACCAAAAAATATGACCTGAATCTCAGAAATACATAAAAGAACCATCACATAAAAGAACCATCTGCACTAATGAAATGGGTAAAATCAGATGTGTATACAGAAAACACAGAGCAGTGGTGCCATTGATTTTTAGTGATCAAAGGAAAAATCGATGGATTAATGCATTTCAGTCTCAGAAAAACATTTTGTGAGTCTTTCATTTAATATACAGTGCTCTAAAATCCAATGGCCACCTCTCTAAATGGTCTTTTCTTTCCATAGGAATAATTAAAAATGGGTTTCTGCACTGTAAAGAGCATCCATCTGAACTTCTCCAGCTCACTTGCTGGCATGCTGTCATACGCTATCCTACGCGGCAAGTATGGTAAAAAAAATAACATATGAGGTGATCCATTTAGTTCTGCCTGGATTCATCCTTGCATGTACAGAGTAAAGATGACATATTCATGAGGACTGTGGAATATTTTACATGATCTAAGTGAAGAAGTCTTCTAGATATAGTCCGGTATTTTCATCATCCTACGTTGTCTGAATAAGGAAAGTGATTCTTTCACCCATATATCCTGTTTTTCTAGCTCTATTTCCTTTTATAACCTTGTAAATCATATAAATAGGAGTATGTAAAGGAAATGGTTATTTTTAATGCTAAATACATTCATTGCTATCTCTCATTGGTGTCTTTTTTTGTACTTCCTTCATAGATCACAAATAGCACACACAGCAAGTGATGTGGAAGATAACTGGGGAAAAAAAAAGGTAAAATTGTGTCATTTTGGCTCTGATGACTGTTAAAAGATACTGTATAGCTGAAGTATACATTCAACATCATACTTTTCAGAATGCTTTATGATATATGTGAAGACAAGGCTTAGAGAAGTAAAGGACACCCAAGTATACATGTTAGGAGATCCAACAGGATTCTGGATTTTGGAGGTAAACATTTTCCTCCTTGTTCCAACTAACATTCTTTGAGGTTGATTATATGTAATGATAGAGCAAGGAGGGTGTGGTTTTGAGCTGAGATAGGGGAGATTTAGGTTAGATACAAGGAAAAGAAATCTTTACTGTAGGGGTAGCGTGGTACTGGAACAGATTGCTAGACAGGCTGCAGTAGATGCCCCCTCCCTGGCAGTGTTCAAGGACAGGTTGGATGAGACTTTGGGCAACCTGGTCTGGTGGAGAGTGTCCCTGCACACAGCTGGGAAGGGGAACTAGTTATCTTTAAAGGTCCCTTCCAACCCAAACTACTTTGTGATTTCTATGATACTCCTTTGAAATGATGGTGCAAGTATTACAAGTAAATTCATAAAATAACAGCAAGACTGCAGAGTAATTAACTGTGTCCTTCGTGAAGTATGGGACATATGATCCCATTCTACATTATCTTTCCAACTCAGGATCAGAAGAAACAAAACGTAAATCACTAGAAACTCAAGGCAATATCATATAAAGGTCACTGACCAGTACAGAAAGAGAAGCAGTAAAGAAAAACGTGTAGAAAGAATGAATTAATAGTATTTAAAAAGTAAAACAGGTAATTTTCTTAGAGTAGAATCCCTTAATTTAAAACAGTCATCCCAGATCTACTGGAATCTAAGAAAAAAAGGTTTAATTGCTTTTGCTGTAACAATTCAGTAGTAGCAGATAATTTAAAAACTTTAAGGCTGAAAACATGTCTTGGGGACAGCAGGGCATGAAAGAACTTGTGAAGAACATGCAATGAAGAGCAATGTAATTCTGGTCTGACTGTGGAAAATCCTGCTGCCATGATCCTTCCTTGAAACACTGTGGGAGCTCAAGATGACAGCAGAGCACCACACAAGCACCAGCAAACAAAACCAGGAAGGGTAGGAGACACAGCAGCATTGTGATTAACAACAAAAAAAGACATAAGACCATGTATCTTGCTGAATTGAATAATGCAGTAGAGGCTGGGAAAAGCACATATAAGAGAAAGCAGAAGAAAGTAATCACCTGAAGTTAATCTTCCAGCTGCTTCCTAACATCCCTCGACATGGTCCTTCTTTCTGTGTGAAGATTTTGCAATTTTATTTTCTCCTCTCTTTCTTTTGACTCTCAAGGTCAGTTTCTTTAACAGCGCAGCAGTTCACTCAAAGAAGAAGAAATATCCCCCTGTTCCACTGTCATTTTCATATTTTTCTGACCTTTTCACACTGCTGGTTTCAAAACAGGAGGAAACATGAATGATTCTACCATGTTCTCACATGGAAAAAGCTTCCATTTTAATTTTCTCTTTACACATAATATTCTTACAAACCTGCTCTAAAGGATGTGTGCTGGGTCTGTGCCTTCAGTCCTACAGGGGAAGGAAGTAAGAGAGAACTACATTGGCTTTAGTCATTAAGCTGTATTAGGATCTGAAATAACCATTTGACCGAATGATCCATAGTTTCAACCACTGAAAACAAGAGTGAACAAATCAATGGAATGTGGAGTTCTCAAAAAATGCTGCATTCACAGAGGGAGACTTATAATAATTTATTTCTATCTTTGATTTCACTGGTGCTTTTCCTTCCATACTGAAGTGGTGTGCAACTTCATAAGTCATTGCATTCAGATTCAGAAAGCAAATCTTCAGTGTTGAGAAAATAACCTCATTTTTTGGCCAATTGTCATTTAATGACTTAACAAATTTTATCACAGGATGAGCTGTGTGAAGGATAGAGGATTTCAGTGTGCCAATAATTTATGGATTTTGAAGTATGGCTTAGCTCCATTGAGAAAGGAAAACAAACTTTTCAAATTTACTTCGGAAGAAAAAAAATGTAAGGAGAGGTGGGGCAGAAAAAGATATGTTTTTCCAGTAATTAAAATAATTTTATTTCAGTGCTTAACTTCCAAATGTAATCTTGCTATAAAACAAAACAGGATTTTAAAATTTAAAAAAAAAGGTTTGCCAAGCAAAATCTGAAAATTAGTCGACTGTTAAAACTTTGTCCTTGCTCTTTTAAAATTAAAGCCTAGCCAAAAATACCTTATTTAATTAAATAATTAGATGTCAACAGAATGGCAAAATATGATGGAATATGGTTCTGTCTAAGGGTCTCTCAGTGTGTCTTATAAGTCCAAGCTAATAGGATTCTCAAAGAAAATACTGGCAAACCCCTAACAACAGCCCTATATAATTATCTGTTGGCCACTTTGAAATTTACCTTCCGTATACATTTAAATCCTTCTTTTAATTTGGAGATTACAAAGTAGAGGGTGGAAATCTGATATCTATATTACTCAGTGATTTGAAATGAATACATTAACGTCTATCTGATTGCACTGTAGCAAGCTCTAGTGGTAACAATGTGAAAAATCAATAAAGCAAAAACACAAATGCAGGATCTAAATAGTGATCTGCACTGTAGTATAATCCAGCAATAATTTATCCGTCCCTGATGCTAGGATAAGGAAATGTTGTCTTTTCCAAGACTAGCATTCAAAACTTAAAATTTCTGACAGCTCTTTTAAAATCAGTATATGATACTGCACTGAAGTCAATGTTAAGATCTGCATTTACACTACCTGTGGTGCATTTTAGGGATTAAACACAGTCCTAAATTTGGCCCAGTGGATCAAGCAAAAGTCTGTATATAAACATGCATAGTATATATAAAATATCAGTTTACTTTTACTTGTGCAGTGGAGTCTTTTTAAATGTTTGCTTTTAATGTCTTTTGCTTTATGAGTTCCAGTTACCAGGTACCAACTAAATGAGCAGTCGACCTCCTATAAAAAGCCTGCTGTTTTTTTCTCCCTGTCCTCCCTGTATATGTGCAGACAGCAAGCATCTCCCCATAACTGTGGCAATTTTTAAAAATTACATTGCATTTCAACAGTGAAACCCAAAACGTGCCCTTCTCTCCTCCCCCCACCCCCATATATTTTTTATTCCCCTTTCCATACAGAACATGCTCCACAGGCAGTTACTGACAGAGGTGTTCTCTTCGCAGCGTGATTCCTCCCAGTTTGTTGTATCCATTGCTGCAGTGAAGCAAGTTTTTCATATGCACAGTCAGTTTTAGGGAAAGTGTCTCCAGAGTGCAGATGCATTGCAGATGACTTTGTGATTGTACATACTTTTCTGTCAACAGAAGCCATGGTAGTCATATAACTGAGCTGCAGGGAACTTCAGGCCTTCTCTGGCCTGCTTACCTAGGTTCCCTTGCTATGTTAGCCACGGAAGGAGCTAGCAGAGGGAAAGAGGTGCAGTATTGACTTGAGCTTGATGGACAGAGTGAACCTAGCCACCAGTGGTGCTTTATCCTTCAGTGCAGCACAGAACAGGGAATGGTCCCATGGTTGTACTGCAGTTCTCCAAGGAAAGAGACTCACAAGCCTGTGTATTAGAAAGGACCCCTCTAACAGCAAATCTTATAAAAAAGAATAATGTTCAGCCCTTGTGTCAGCTGATGGAGGTGAGGGTAGTGCTTGACCTTGGTATGTTTGGAATTCAGGAGGTTCAAAGATCAACATTTTGTACATAGGTGCCACTCTTGAATCCCTAGTTATCTGCATGTGTCTGAACAGGTTTGCATCTTCATGCAAAGATTGTCTTTTCTTTGGTACATCTACTACCATCCTTCAGAAGAAAACATGAGGAGAATGCAGTCAATACAGTGGAGGGAAGGGATGCCATCCAGAGGGACCTTGACAGGCTTAAGAGGTGGGCCCGTGTGAACCACATGAAGTTCAACAAGGCCAAGTGCAAGGTTCTGCATGTCGGTCAGGGCGATCCCAAGCACATCTACAGGCTGGATGGAGAATGGATTGAGAGCAGCACTGGGAAGAAGGACTTTGGAGTGTTGGTTGATGAAAATCTTAATGTGAGATATCAATGTGCACTTGCAGCCTAGAAAGCCAACTAAATAGAGGGCTGCATCAAAAGAAGTGTGACCAGTAGGTCAATGGAGGTGATTCTGTCCCTCTACTCCACTTTCTTGAGAACTCAGCTGAAATACTGTCTTCAGTTCTGGGACTCCCAGCACAAAAGAGATGTAGAGCTGTTGGAGTGAGTCCAGAGGAGGGCCATGAGGATGATCAGAGAGCTGGAGCACCTCTCCTATGAAGACAGACTGAGAGAGTTGCAGTTGTTCAGTCTGGAGAAGAGAAGGCTCTGGGGAGACTTTATTGCAGCCTTCCAGTGGCCTACAAGAAAGCTGGAGAGGGACTGTTTATCAGGGAAGGATGGCTTTAAGCTGAAAGAGGATAGATTTAGGTTAGATGTTAGAAGGAAATTTTTTACTGTAAGGGTGGTAAGACACTGGAACAGGTTGCCCAGAGAAGCTGTGGCTGCCCCCTCCCTGGCAGTGTACAAGGCCAGGTTGGACGGGGCTTTGGGCAGCCTGGTCTAGTGGAGGGTGCCCCTGCCTATGGCAAGGGAGTTGGAACTAGATGAGTTTTAAGGTCCCCTCCAACCCAAACCATTCTATGATTCTATGATAGTGGTAGACTGGTTGGACTTGATAATCTTAAAGGTCTTTTCCAACCAAAATGATTCTATGATTCTATGACAGGTCTTAATATGTATGTATCACTAGGACCTACCTTCTGAAAGCAATTAGGTCTGAGATGGCTTAAATAGGGATGAACACAGAGAAGAGAGGGCATAGAGGGCATAACAGAAAGAAGACAGAGTGGAAAAGGTTTCAGCAACACGAGAAGGGGACCACTGCTGAAAATCAAAGCTGAACACTTTGTTTCCAGGACTACAGCATAACTAAGTTCCCTGGAACACTGGAGGATCCAGCTAATTTGTTCAACAGCTTTGTTGCCTTCCTGCTCTCATTACAGCCTTTGGCTGGTTCTGTCAGCAAAAAATCTTTCAGTCTGTCCTGATCAAAGCCAACTCTTCCCTCTTGTAGATATTCAGCAAAAGGATTCAGTGGCACAACAGACCTGAGCACACCTGCTACATGGTGCATCTGGCTGGGACAATTCACCTGAGAGATAAAAGACACAAACACTTTGGTAGGGGCACTCACAGCAGGGATGCTTGGGAACCCTTTCTCTATAACTTTGCTCTATTTCACATTCCTTGACATATATTTATGTTCTGTTTCTGTTTTGTTTGTCTATGTAATATAGTGCAAATTGGCTTTTGGTATAATTAGATTTTGAAATTTCCTCAACTGAAAAGTTCTTCAAGAGAAAAGAGTACAGTTTGAGTGGTTTGATTTATGATCCTTTCACCTCCTCAAGGTCTGTAAAACTTTTCATTAAATCATTTTGTGGTTGTCTCAGAACTAAAACTACATAGGACTGTTCATAAAAGCTCCATCAGTACCTCCTGGAAACTGTTTCAAACACTTTTGTGGCCATTTTTGCACACTTGCTCTCTCCAAAGCCTTCTGCTGCACTACATTTCCCAAGACAGTTTGAACTGGTTCACACCATGTTTTTTGAAGTTGGAAGTGCTGTAGATAGGATACTTTCCATCCTGCAGCTGACCTATACACACACACACCAAGAAAAAAAAAATCAAAACTAATATAAAGCAGCCACGCTACAAATCTCATAAAACTAAACCTTTGGAAGTATTTTAGCATGGTGGTCCTTCCCTTCCCTTTTCCTTCCGTTTCCCTTCCCCTTCCCTTTCCTCCCTTTCCCTTCTTCCCTTTCCTATTTTCCCTTCCCTTCCCTTCTTTCACTTTTTCACTGAGTTATAGCAAAGAACAGAGTTAAATTATTCTCTTGGGGTGTGTATTGCAATAACTGCTGAATTATTAGAGTTTTCATGTTTATTTAAGAACGAAATTTTTTGTGTATGAATGGTGATCTCTTCAAATTTAAAGCTTAAAAAGACCACTTTAATGTTAAAAAAACAGTGTGAAAGAGAACATTTTACTTTTTAATGGGCTAAGAAAAGTTGGCAAAGGACATGTTAAATTGTCGAATAGGCATTAAGGAAATGGGAAGTATTTACTGTGCTTTTGTGCAGGAGAAGTTACTCAACATTTCATAATCATGCTGATTACCTTTGTGAAACAATTAATTAGTATAATTTCACCTTCTGTATGTCTTATCACATAGTACACTAACTGTATTGAAAATGATTCATGGAGACGGGATGGGTTTCAATATGAGGAAGTGGTCAACATCATCTTATTAGCATGAGAAATCTTCTGGCATGAAGATAATTCTGTTCTGTATTTAATACTGTTGCAAGCAATTTATTTTATTAAACTAAACTAGACCACTAACTTGCAAGTGGGTAAAAATGAAATAAAGTTTTTACTAGGTCTTCTGAAATATGAAATTAGAACTTGAAGTAACATTTTGAGCATGCAACTTGTAATTCAATCTTCTTTAGGAGAGAAACAGTGAGTTCATACGTTGATGAGGAGAAAATTTATTCTGTAAATGCTTAAGATATCATTTTCCTCCGTAGTCAAGCTGGATCAACATGCTTAACAGTCAGTTCTTCCTTGTTCCTAATATGGCTGATCTCCTGGTAATAGAGCAAACAGGGCTAAAATATGGAAATAATTGTTTCAGTCTAACTAATTTCCAGCTTATTATTGTTTTATTTTTAAAAATCCATTAATATTTAAATCAAATCAAATCAGAAATACCTGAAAGAATAATCAAAATTTTCTTGATGCTTTTGGGTTCATCAAAAACTGTGGTTTTGTGAATAACATGATTTTGGAAACACCTTCTTTGGTATAGAATTTTTTTTTTTAAATAAACTTCTGCCAAGGTTTTCTTTTAAACACTTCATACTTTCAATAAAATGACAGCTGTAAGCAGCATTCAACAAAATACAACAGAGCAAAGCATCTCAAAGACTGGTGCCTTGCTATGATGGATGCATTATTGGTAATTTCACCATATGTATTCAATAGCCTATTTTAAGCCAATTGATTGGTTTCTTTTGCACTTCCTATCCCTATAAAATACTTTGTTGTTGTTGTTGTTGTTGTTATTATTATTATTATTATTATTTAAAACATGTATTATTTTAAATGTCTTTCAAAGCCAGTTTCCTCCCATCTAAAGCCAGTTCTTTGGTGTCAGCATCTTTATTAGTCTCAAAATGAGATACAAATTCACAGGTTTTATTCTGCCTGTAGACAATGGACTTCACCAGTTCCATCAAAGAAACAATCCCTGCAGTCACTCCAATTTCCAAAGAGACCATTCTAGGGAGCAGGGGTCACCAGATGTGGCAATTCTGTCAGAGTTTTGCTCAGAGAATGATGTTCTCATTAGTAAGGGACAGACTCCTTGGTCACCCTGAAGAAAATGGTGCACTGATCTTGACTGAGTTCAAGAAGCGTCTGGACAATGCACTCAGTCCCATGCTCTGACTTGGCTGGGCCTGTGTGGAGCCAGGAGTTGGACTTGATGATCCTTACGGGTCCCTTCCAACTCAGGAGATTCTAGGATTCTATGATTCTAAAATGATCTCTGGAATAGTGAAAGGGAAGTACACAAAGACAGATTAAGCTCAACATGTTCGCATCAACGCCATTTCATACTGAAGTAAACCAAGCAATGAGTTATGTAAGGGATGCAAAGAATAGCAGACGACACCTTTGCCATCCCCAAGACAGCACCTATCTTCAGGGTGTTTACTTATGCCCATGCAAGACAATAGCCTAAATGTGAGGTCATGGATGAGCATTCCTCCTCACAAAGCTGATGTAAGCTGATACAATGACACTTAATTCCCAGTTTTAGCTCAGACATTATTACCTGGAAAATCAATCTCCTTAAGTCAAAGTCTTTAAACACACTAAGGAGGAAAGAAAAAGTATGTTGTTCCATAAACTGTATCTTCATCTGCTACCACCTACTGGGAAAACCTGTGTGTATTGTCAGATTATGTTGCCAGAAAATAAAATCTTTTAAGCCTTTTTTATGTGACTTAATTTTCTCCTCAGTTATTGTCTTATAAATCAGGATTTATTATTAGGCATCTCATCTACAGAAATGCTAAAAATACAAGCCAGGCTTTAAAAAGCATTTCTGACAGAGGCTCAGGAAGGCAGACTCTGCAAGTGAGAGGGTTTTTGTGCATCCTTTCCCCTCCTTTGCCACTGCAGCAGTTCATATTACAGCCCACTCACTGTATAGACCTCCAGCCAGCACAGCCCAAAACTCGACTGATCCAGACAGCAGATTTCCAGCCTTTTCCTAATGAGTTTACTCCTCCTGCTACCATTCAGATATTTTCTTCTCTTCAAGCACTTACTCTGCTTGTTCCTTTTTCTCTTCATTAGCTTTATTCTTTTTTACCTGCATTAGCTGCAAGTATTTTTCCTTTGTGCTTCAACTAAAGGTAGCCATGCATACACGTATGCATACCGATTCTGTGCATGTATATAGCTATGTAAGTGTATAAACAAGTATGCCTGAAAGACAGAAGTGGCACAGTGGAGAGAGCAAGGGTGACAGAGTTGGCATCTGTAAATGCAAATTTCCCTGCTCAAGTCAATATGCAACAATTCAGTGAAGAAAATTTTATTTGTAGGTTAAATACCAATTTTATAATGTAATGGCAAATATTTATAAACCTGGTGCAAAAAAAAGGAGAAAAAAAAGAGGGAGGTCCCAGTGCTATGATTTCTTTGTTATAATTTATTTTCTATACATATTATAAACTCCTACTGAAATCAGGAAGTCTATTGTTGTGTAAGTAATATGCTCTCATACAAGGAGAAGAGGGCACAGTCCATATATCATTACATAATATATTACTTTTACAAAATCTTTATGTACTATTTTCATATCCTATCTAAATGGACACTGAAACTACAAGTCAGACTTTAAAAATTCAAGCCTGTGATAAAATATAATAATAATAATTATTCCAAAATTCAACTGTTTTCTGTTGGGTCTAATTTAAAAAAAAAGAAAAAAAAAAGAAGAAAAGCATCACATCTAGTTCTACTATGCTCATAGAGACAAAAATAAGTAAGCAAATAATATTTAGTCTGACAAGTCCATGCAACAATTTTTGGTCATGTGATATAGTGGAGTGGCATGTGAACAGGTGCCAAGAATAGGGTGACATAGATCTTTGTGACCCATCCTTCTCCACCACACACCCTGTGGGAATTAATAGACATAGACCATATTCCTTGTTCACGTCATTCAGCTTAAGGTCCACATGAATGAAGAAATGATTGATTAATCAGTTGTTAATTATTAATTAAAGTGTCATTGTAATTAATATTTAGTTCTGCCCTGTGATATTTTTTCCAGATTGCTAACCAAATGAAGCCAAATTTAACTTCAGGTACCTTTCCCAGAGTTAAAACCACAGTTGAATAAAAAGAAATCCAGCAGCTGCTCCCCACTGAACAGTAATGAGCACATTAAAATTTAAGTTAAGCAATACTCCATTCCTGATATAAATATCAGTCATCTTTATCTCATTTCCTCCCCCAAAACCAAACAAACAAGCAGGTTTCACTGCAAACAATGCCATGAAATCCCATCAGATTAAAATGCAAAGAAAAACTCAAACTTTCAAAGTCTAATTACTGAAAAGGCAACAAGAAAACATGCTTTTGTTTTCAAAAGACAACGAGACAAGGAAGCCATGTAGTACAACAGCAATTAGGATTAATTCCTTTATTAAATCTACCTAAGAGATGAGATGGGTTTTGCCTTCCCTGGGATGTCAGGGGTTCCAAATGTCCCTAGAAGGTTCAAGAACCAATGAATGAAAGACCCTGTCTGTGCCACCAGTGACCCACTGTGCCATCCACTTTGTCTCACATCATCCAGGGATGCTGAATCCAGTGGAGCTAGCAGCCAAGCCTGTTCTGTGCTGCCTTCATGGCCACAGCCTTTGTATCCCTGACAAAACTCACATCCCCTTCTCCTCTCACCAGCTTCCTTCCCCCTCAGCCACCGTGCCTTCATTCCACCCTCACTGTCCCCTCTGGGCTGATTGCTACCACCACATCAAGGCACTGTCACGATTTCACTCTGCTGGTACCACAGCTGACGTGCAAAGTCCCACCTTGTGCTGTTGCATATTATTTCCATCAAGAGACTCTAATTATTTATTTGGAAACGTTGTGAAACATTTCCCTCAGTTTAGCTATTTCATTATTGTGGATGTGACCCTTTAGCCTTTTTACTCAGAGCCTGTCATTCTTCAAAATGGGGAAAAGACCTTACGTTCTTCAGACGAGCCTCGGTTTCCTTGATCGTGCGTGGTATTCCTTGGTTTTCACAGCCGTCCCCAGTGTACTGGGCTGTGCACTGATGTCTGTCATTCCCTGTTTTTCTCACTGCACATAGACCAAACTTATTCAAATGCTGCCTTTAAAGGAGAGTCTGTTGGTACTAATTGTATGCTAATTACACTCAGGTATCTGCTAGGAAATTATTACCACTTGGGGACTTGCTTATTGCTCTTCCAGGGATAAGGGGTTTATGTTAAGTACCAACATGGCTTTATTGATATCCTAAAAACCAATCTGTCAGAGAGAGAATGTTACATGCATATCAGGAAACAGCAATATTTAAAAATAAATAGTGCAATAAAGATTTCTGGTGTCAATTTCCTTACAAGACATTTCACCCAGTTTTATCCTTTCTAAAATGAAAAGTGTTGTTACCAATAATGTGGGGGGAGGAGAGGGGTATTTTTATCATGTCCATTCCAAATATGCAGAGAGGTTTCATCACAATCAAAATAAGAGAATTGCACAAGCTTTCTTCAGTTTACTTCTAAAATCTTCATGATTGTACCATAAATATGACATATAACAAATCTTGTTCTGTAAAGTTTCACTGGAGTATTTGTGAGATTAGGAACTTTCATAGAATAATAGAATCATAGAATTGTAGGGGTTGGAAGGGGCCTCGAGAGATCATCGGGTCCAACCCCCTGCCAAAGCAGCTCCGTAGCTCATATTGCACAGATAGGCATCCAGACAGTTCTTGAATATCTCCAGAGAAGGAGACTCCACCACCCCCCTGGGCAGCCTGTCCCAGGGCTCTGGCACCCTCACTGTGAAAAAGTTTTTCCCCATGTTGGTGCGGAACTTCCTGTGCTCCAACTTGCAGCCATTGCCCCTTGTCCTGTCTCCACAGACCACTGAAAAGGGGCTGGCTGATTCCCCCTGCATCCCATGCTTAAGATATTTATAAACATTAATTAGGTCCCCCCTTAGTCTTCTCTCTCAAGGCTGAACAGTCCCAACTTATTCAGCCTTTCCTCATAGGGGAGATGCTCCAGGCCCTTAATCATCTTTGTAGCCCTTCTTTGGACTCTCTCCAGGAGATCCCTGTCCTTTTTATACCAAGGTGCCCAGAACTGGACATAATACTCCAGGTGGGGCCTGACCAGGGCAGAGTAGAGCGGGAGGATCACCTCCTTTGACCTGCTGGCCACAATCCTCCAGATGCACCCCAGGATCCCATTGTCTCTCTCAGCCCCCAGGGCACACTGCTGGCTCATGGCCAACCTGTCATCCACCAGGACCCCCAGGTCCTTCTCCACTGAGCTCTTCTCCAGCAGGTCATCCCCCAGCCTGTACTGTTACGAACGGTTGTTCCTTCCCAGGTGCAAGACTCTCCACTTGCTTTTGTTGAAGTTCATTAGGTTTTTCCCTGCCCAGCTTTCCAGCCTGTCCAGGTCTCTCTGGATGGCAGCACAGTGTTCCTGCGTGTCAGCCACTCCTCCCAGCTTTGTATCATTGGTGTACTTGCTGAGGGTGGATGCTATTCCCTCATCAAGGTTGTCAATGAAGATATTAAACAGGACTGGACCCAACACCGAGCCCTGGGGAACACCGCTAGTCACAGGCCTCCAGTCAGATTCTGCTCCACTGATCACCACCCTCTGGGCTCTTTCCCACAGCCCATTCTCAACCCATCTCACTGTCCACTCATCTATCCCATGCTCTCTCAGCTTTGCTATCAGGATATCATGGGAAACAGTATCAAAAGCCTTGCTGAAGTCAAGGTAGATGACATCCACTGCTCTCCCTCCATCCACTCAGCCAGTGATGAGATCATAGAAGGCTATGAGATTGTTCAAGCACAATCTCCCCTTGGTGAATACATGCTGACTACTCCTCATGACCTTCTTCTCTTCCAATTTCTTGGAGATGGCATCCAGAACAAGCTGTTCCATTACTTTTCCAGGGACAGAGGTGAGGCTGACTGGCCTTTCTGAAATTTTCTCCTTTCTGCTGGTGTTGAGGAAGAGTTAGCTGGCAGAACCAGACATGCTTAGCTTTTTGTCAATATGGATCTCAACAAGATTTCCAAATGAAGTTAAAGGTATGTCCTTGTTATACAAGTCTCATTTTTCCCTTCTGAAAGTATCATATTGTAGTGCAGGCAAGGTGACCAGCTTTTTCAAGCATTACAACTACAATTGTGTACCAAACATCTCTTCCCTGGACCTTGTGTCTACAACATGCAGATGCAGTTCTGAGCAGTCAAAATTCAGGACGTGAATAGTTCCAGTAACATATTTTCTGTTTAACAATCAGCAGGTAAAGTACAGAAATAGTCTTGTCAGCAGGCTTTCATTTTTTCTGCTTGAGTGCCAGGCTAGAGTTTAGACATCCTGTTTATCCTCAAATAAAGGTACATACAAGTAAGAATGGTACAGAGAAAGGCCACAAGTATGGTAAAAATGGAGAAAAGTTTAGGTGCAGGAAAGGATTAGACAGCGATTCCTCAGGAGGGATACAATATCTATGATAAAAGCCTACGCAATTATATCAGACCTAGTGGAAGCAAGGAAAGAACAGTTGTCGACATAACACCCTAAAACCACAGATCTGGAGAGGGTTCAAAAGAAATCATAGAATCATAGAATTGTAGGGGTTGGAAGGGACCTCGAGAGATCATCGGGTCCAACCCCCTGCCGAAGCAGGCTCCCTAGGACATTTCACTGAGATAGGCATCCAGACGGGTCTTGAATATCTCCAGAGAAGGAGACTTCACCACCTCCCTGGGCAGCCTATTCCAGTGCTCCGTCACCCTCACTGTGAAAAAGTTTCTCCGCATGTTGGTGCGGAACTTCCTATGCTCCAACTTGCAGCCATTGCCCCTTGTCCTGTCTCCACAGACCACTGAAAAGGGGCTGGCTGATTCCCCCTGCATCCCTTGCTTAAGATAATTGTAAACATTAATTAGGTCCCCCCTTAGTCTTCTCTTCTCAAGGCTGAACAGTCCCAATCTTCTCAGCCTTTCCTCATAGGGGAGATGCTCCAGGCCCTTTATCATCTTCGTAGCCCTTCTCTGGACTCTCTCCAGGAGATCCCTGTCCTTTTTATACCAGGGAGCCCAGAACTGGACACAATACTCCAGGTGGGGCCTGACCAGGGCAGAGTAGAGCGGGAGGATCACCTGCCTTGACCTGCTGGCTACACTCCTCCGGATGCACCCCAGGATCCCATTGGCTCTCTTAGCCACCGAGGCACACTGCTGGCTCATGGCCAACCTGTCATCCACCAGGACCCCCAGGTCCTTCTCCACTGAGCTCTTCTCCAGCAGGTCATCCCCCAGCCTGTACTGATAGAAACGGTTGTTCCTTCCCAGGTGCAAGACTTTACACTTGCTTTTGTTAAACCTCATCTGGTTTCTTACTGCCCAGCTCTCCAGCCTGTCCAGGTCTCGCTGAATGGCAGCGCAGTGTTCCTGTGTGTCAGCCACTCCTCCCAGCTTTGTGTCATCGGCGTACTTGCTGAGGGTCGAGGCTATTCCCTCATCAAGGTCGTCAATGAAGATGTTAAACAGGACTGGACCCAACACCGAGCCCTGGGGAACACCGCTAGTCACAGGCCTCCAGTCAGATTCCACTCCACGAATCACGACCCTCTGGGCTCGGTCCGACAGCCAATTCTCAACCCACCTCACTGTCCACTCATCAATCCCATGCTTTCTCAGCTTTGCTATCAGGATGTCATGGGAGACAGTATCAAAAGCCTTGCTGAAGTCAAGGTAGATGACATCCACTGCTCTCCCTCCATCTACCCAGCCGGTGATGAGATTGTAGAAGGCTATGAGATTGGTCGAGCACGATTTCCCCTTGGTGAATCCATGCTGACTACTCCTCATGACCTTCTTCTCTTCCAATTGCTTGGAGATGGCATCCAGAGCAAGCTGTTCCATTACCTTTCCAGGGACAGAGGTGAGGCTGACTGGCCTATAGTTGCTGGGATCCTCCTTCTTGCCCTTTTTAAAGACTGGAGTGACATTGGCTATCCTCCAGTCCTCAGGCACTTCTCCTGTTCTCCAGGACCTGTTGAAGATGATAGAGAGCGGCTCAGCAATCACCACCGCCAGCTCCCTTAGCACACGTGGATGTATCCCATCCGGACCCATGGATTTGTGTGCGTTTATCCCTTTGAGCCGCTCCTGGACCTCCCCTACCTCAACCAGAGGGAAATTCTTCATATCCCAAACACTCCTATTTACATCCAGTGCCTGTGGGTCCCGGGGGCCTTTGAGGTGAAGACCGAAGCAAAGAAGGCATTCAGTATCTCCACCTTCTCAGTATCCCCCGTTACCAGGACACCCTCCTCATTCATCAAGGGACCTACATTATCCCTGGGCATCCTTTTGCTATTCACGTATCTAAAAAAACCCTTTTTATTATCCTTTATGTCCCTTGCCAGCTTCGTTTCCAAGAGGGCTTTAGCCTTCCTAGTTGCGACCCTACAGGCCCTGACTACATTCCTGTATTCTCCCCATGTGCTCAGACCCTTCTTCCACAATTCATAGATCTTCCTCTTCTCTTTGAGTTTACTCAGCAGCTCCGTGTTCATCCACGCAGGTCTTCTGCCTCTCCTTCCCGATTTCCTGCACAAAGGGATGCATCGTTCCTGTGCTTGGAAGAAGTGCTGTTTGAATGCTAGCCAGCTCTCACAGGCTCCCATTCCTTCAAACAGCGTAGCCCACGGGATAGCCCCTATTAAGTCACGGAGGAGATCAAAGTTAGCTTTTCCAAAATTCAGGGTAGCTATCCTACTTTTTGGCTTGCTTCTTCCACCCAGGATCTTGAACTCAACCATTTCATGGTCACTTAGACCTAAGCTGCCCCCGACCTTCACTTCCCTAACGAGCCCGTCCTTGTTAGTAAAAACAAGGTCCAGCACCCGCCCTCCCCTTGTAGGCTCCTGCACCATCTGTAGCAGGAAATTGTCTTCAACACACTGCTTGGGAAGAAACTACAAAATATAAGGAGGTGTTTATCTGTGTATTACACTGCTATCACACTAAGGTGGGTTGGCCTTAGCTTGAGGCCAGGTGCCCAACAAGGCACTCTGTCACTCCCCTTGTCAGATGGACAGGAGAGAGAAAATATAACAAAAACCTCATAGGTCGAGATAAGGATAGGGAGAGATCATTCACCAATTACCATCATGGGCAAAACATACTTAACCAAAAACATAATCTAATTTATTACCCAAAAGCAGCATAGAGCAATGAGAAATAAAACCAAATCTCAAAACACTTCACCCCATTCCTCCCTTCCTCCTGGGCTCAACTTCAAGCCTGACTCCTCTCTCTCCTCTTCTCGGTGGCATGGGTGGACAGGGAATGGGAGGTGTGGTCAGTTCACATGTCTCTGCTGCTCTTTCCTCCTCAGGGGGAGGACTTCTCACACTCCTCCTCTGCTCAAGCATAGGGTTCCTTCATGGGAGACAGTCCTCCACGAACTTCTCCAATGTGAGTCCTTCCTATTCCAACATGCTGCAGTTCTTCACCAACTGCCCCAGCATGGATCCCTTCCATGGGGTGCCAACCTTCAGGACCAGACTGCTCCAGCGTGGGTCCCCCACAAGGTCACGCATTCCCCCCGGCAAACCTCCTCCAGTCTGAGCTCCTCTCCACGGAGTCACAGGTCCTGCCAGGAGCCTGCTCCAGTGCAGGCTTCCCATCAGGTCACAGCCTCCTTCAGGTGTTTCCACTTGCTTCACTTGTCCCACTTGGACCACGGGGTCCTCCACAGGCTTCAGGTGTAATCTCTCCACAGGCTGCAGGGAAGCAGCCTGCTCCACCATGGTCTTCTCCACAGACTGCAGGGGAATCTCTGCTCTGGTGCCTGAAGCACCTCCTCCTCCCTTTCCTTCTTCACTGACTTTGGTGTCTGCAAAGTTTCTCACATCTCACTTCTCTCTAGTGGCAAGAAACTGTTTCTAGGTGTTTTTTCAGTCTTAAATATGTTATCCCAGAGGCACTACCAATGTCACTGATTGGCTCAGCATTGGCTTGTAGTGGGCCCACCTCGAAACATTGGCTCCAGCTCCCCTCCCTTCCCCCTCCCCCCACAACCTTGCCGCACAAAACCAAATCACACACAGTTGTATTCATTGCTACCAGGCAAGTGGAAGGCAGGTCTGCATTCATTCAGATTCAAATAGCAACCAGAAAAATTCATGGAAGAGAATTATTTGAGAGGCTATTAAACAGCAATGTGTAACTTCTGTTTCAGGAAGCCCTCCAAATGGACTGTTTTGGCACTGAACAAACATCCTGGAGGATGGATGACTGGGCTCCATGCAGGTCCTTTTGGGCCAATCTGCGCAGCTGTTCTTGTGAGAAACACCACTGCTGTCCCAGCGGAAATGCAGTTTGCAAAATTACACAAGGGCAGAACCAGCTTTCATGTATGGGCAGGTTCGATCAGTCAAGCCTCCTCATGGTACCACCTCGTGGCAGTAAAGGCACCACTGCCTTAGAGTAACCACAAATAGATACAAAACGTCAAAGTCACAGAATAAATGCCAGCCACAAAAAATAAGGCTGAAATAAATTCTCTTGTTCACTCAGCTGTAACGCCTGAACAGGAAGGATATGGCACACACTTGTCACATTGTGGTGGTTTGACCCTGACTGGTGGCCAGATGCCCACTAAAATCTCTCTATCATTCCCCTTTTCATCTGGACAGGGGAGAAAATATATGTTGAGAGGCTTAGGAGTCGATATAGGGACAGGAAGAGATCATTCCACAATTAGTGTCATGGTCAAAACAGATTCAACACAGAATAAAGGAAAGAAAACTCTCTAATTTATTACACTGCACTGCACACCCAGTGACACCAGAGTTGGATAATGAGAAGTACAACCAGATTTTAAAACACCTCCTCCCCCCATACCCCCACTGCCTTCACTGAATTTGGTGTCTGCACAGCTTCTTACATCTTCTCACTCCCTTCTCTGGGGGAAAAAAGAGGCTGCTAGACTCATGGAGGCACTATGACTGTCGCTGATGGGCTCAGCCTTGGTCAACAATGACTCCAGCCTTGAGCTGGCTGGTGTTTGCTCTGTCAGGCCTGCAGAGAGCTTCTAGCTGCTTCTTGCAGAAGCCACTTCTGAAGTCCCCCCACCTCCACCAGAACCTTGCCATTAAAACCACAACACGCATAAGCTGGAATGTTTCATGAACTGGAGATGAGGAATGGGCCTTCTGGGAGTGGTTATACACAGCCTGTGAAAAAGAGCTCACAGATACAAGTTTGCTTAGACCACAAAACATGGAAAACTGGTGAACATGAGGATCTTTCAGCATCTAAAAAAGTTACTAGAGAAAGGTGGGTGAGCTTTACCTCCCCACACCCAGTGGGAGTAGAACATGATGAAATTGGCTTTTTTTGTGCATTAGTGTAAGGACTGGTTGCAGGAGAGTAATTTCTTTCTCACTTTCAGGAGGATTTCTGCAACTATCAGGGAAATAGATATTTGCTCCTCCTTCAGTGTCTTTCTGCTATACGTCTTGCAAGAAAGTACCCTTGGGAGTCTGTGGGTACAAGGCAACTGCAATCACTATGCAAAACAGTCCATGCCAGCGAATGATCTTTGTTAACTCAGCACAACTGCATATGCATTCGGTCTGGATCCCCAGGTGCAGCCATCATCCTCCTTGCACATTTGAACCAGGAGCGTTCTACTGAAGAGAGTAAATTAGCTGGCACTCTTGGTTTGTAAATCAAGATTGGATTTGATTGTAACCTGCAGAAGGCATCAGACAAATAATTCTTTCACAGGCAGTACCAGGGAAAGCCATATAGTCTGTATTTGGCCACCATCTATATAATTGTGGCATTTCCCATCTATTTTTAAAATCTATGAAAAGGAAGACGATTGTAACCAGAGTTCACAAGACAGACTGTTTTTCTGGCAGTTATTTTGCTTGATTAACAGAATAGTATCCTCTTTAATTTTTGCTTGACACTCTATAAGCTAATAATGAGCTTCTTTTTGAATCACTAGATACCGAGTGACACAGAAAATCATAATAGTCACCATGGAACTAATAATTTTTTCATTTAGGTAAGTTTTCCAGCTCTGATATAACTAATATCTGATTTTCCAGGGGAAAGTCAGTATTCTGCTCAGGAGAGATGAACTCAGACTGGAAGATGTGCAGAAAAGTTTACAGCCATGGACATAGGGAAGAGAATCTGTCTTCAGATAGAGAAAATGCTTTTTGAAAGAACATGACTGCACACTATAATGTATCAAGATGATAAATACAAAGGACAGGAAGAACTGTTTACATAAATAGGATGAACCACATGGCAGTTTTATGATACTTATTTTCAACAGTATGTTAGCAACATTAAGTAAATACATGGAAAGATTTGTTCATTCTAGGGAGTCAGAAAAAGTGAAAGAGAGAGCAACATATCCATTGAAGATGTTTAAACTTGCTTGTAGAAAAAATTGTGAGAGATATATTTATTATGGGTGAATTTTTAGCAATGAGAGAAATATTTCTATGGGCTTCTGTTCTTTAAGAAACTAAGGGGGAGGAAAGGACTTTATGCACAAGCAAAAATATATTCTGATAGAGTAACTTTGATAGCAGTCAGGTATTTGCATCAGCGGTGCCAAGGACTACATCTGAACCTGTTTCCCAGGGAGACAGGATGTTTTCCAAGAAGAATATCATCACACCTTGAAATAGCAATAGAGTCCCCTCGCAGAGCAAGAGAGAACAGCCAAGAACAGCTTGACCTTTATGGGGGCTGCTAGGTAGTGGGGCTGTATTTATTTACTTACTTGCTCTTGGTTGTGTAACTGAAAGTGTGGTCCCTCATTTGCAGAACTTTGCACAGCCCCCAAACCACTGATATGCAACATCGGTTTGCCTTCAGACTTCAGCTGCAAACTCCAGCAGAGATTTCTGGTAGCAAAAGTGATTTCACTTTTGCAGCTGTTCTTTAAGGGGATCAAGCCTCTCTGGCTGACAGCAGGCAGAGAAAGCACCGAGCACTTGTTTGTGTCACTGCTGGGGCAGCACAGACTTTGCATCTCTCCTCAGGCAGGGTGTCTGTGAGGTGAGAGATGTCACAAAAGTAGGTAGCGCTCGGAGTAAGATGAATGGAGCAGGGTGTAATGTGATGCATCCTAACTTCCCCTTGGCAAAATTAATCTCTCAAATTCCAGGAGTTATAACTGGGGCCAGCTAAATAAGTTCTCTTTCTTTTATGTAGTTGCATATCAAATAAAGGCAGAATAATGTGTAGAAATCTAAGAATAACTTCTAGTGAACTGCATCTCCAGGAAAGTGTGTATAAAATGGGGCGAGGCAGAGGCTGTGAATTCTATTAGTGTCTTCAGTCTTACTGAGTGTGCAGACATACGGCTGAGTAGAAAAAAAAAAGAGAGGGCAGGGTTATCCTAAAACACTGTGAACCTAAAAAGAAACAGGGACTCTCGGGCTAAGCGAGTACAGTGAAATGAAGGAGGCTACTTAGTCCCTCTGTTCCAGGACAACATGTGCTCTGTTCCTCCCTGAAAGAAATTTTTCTGACCTGGTTTAAAAATTCCCAGGGCAGGAGGTTTGGCATCTTCTGCAGGGAGCCTGTTTCAAGGTTACACCTCCTTAACAGACAAAAAGCTTTTTCTAGTCTGTAATTCACTTCATGGTCGAAAGAGAGAACCAGACACAGCATGAGAGGATGAGGTGAGTGACGTGATCTGAGCTTTTGTATGGACAGGGTTTGAGATATGAGACATCCAAAACTCGGATGTGAGAGCAAAGTGAACTGATTTATTCTTGTCCTGTTTCTCTTTTAAGTACCCCTGAAGTCCACATTTCCTTCATGAGCTGTGTGACAGTCCCCTTAAGAATGTGGGAGTGACCACATGGGGTCAGAGCAGAGCTCCTTCCAGCCTCCACATCACCTACAGCACATGCCTTATGTACAACATACAACCAAGATAAGCTCATACTCACATTTTCCCCAGGGTATTATTTACCACTAATCTGTGTTATAATGAACACGAGTTTGAAGTTGTGTTTTTATAGCCACTGATATATACGTCTTCCATTAATTTGACTAACTGCTTTCAGACTGCCTGTAGAACATCCTTATAACAATGAGTTTCATAGCTTCACTGCCCAGTGAGTGAATAAACATATCCTTTTTTTGCCCTGCTCCTGCAACGTGCTTCTTTCTTCTTTTCCTCTTTTCTACAGAAGAGCTGCAGCTCCAGGAGGTTAGCAGAGGAGAAAAGCAGAGTCTGAGGTGGGTCTGTCTGTTTTCTTATGCTGAGTAATCCTACATAGAGAAAGTATTTCTGATTTTATGCCACTTGCTCATAGAAAAAAAATTCCACTGGCCACTTCCTTACAAATAAGGCAATTTTAAACATGATAAGATATGATTTGGGGATGTATGATTGGGATATTTGTATTCTTCATATTAAAACCAAAACCAAAACATCTCTGGTATTTTCCTCCTTGATGGCAGTGTAAATAGTGACTGGGTAGTTTAGAAAGGTAAGAGTGTATCTGAGATCCTTAGAGCCTTGGGGTGAGCTTTTTAAGCCTGATTAGTCATGGCATTGCTGCAATCCGTGCCTATAGTTTGGGGAAACCAAGACCATAAGTCATGCTGTTGTGATTAATGAATGGACAAAGTTGTTACTGATCCCTCCAGCTCAGCCCAAAGAGGATCTCAAGAAACACCAGTTTCAAGATGGCATCATGACTCATTGCCTAGGAAGTCAACAAGACATGTCTGAGGATAGAGTAATAAATTCTACCTGTTAGACTGCCTAGCCACAGTGGAAAACTACCTGTACATCCAAGTTCACCATAGACTCCATCACCAAAGAGATTCAGGAAGACACCCAGATACCTTGTTATTCGTTACAGCAGCAGCTGAGTGGTAGGGATCATACATAAGAAGCCAACATTTTTATTTTTTTTTTAAATGGAACTTAGAAGTGCATCTAAAACTATGAATTTTGTTCTTCCTGTTTGCAGAAGAAACTCTGATTTTTGCATTCTCTTTTGACTGCAAGTTCATTGGAAGCCTGAATTTATGAGTAATTTAAAATTAAAATTACACCTCCTTTACTGTAAGTCTTTCTCTTTCTGTACTTTATGACCCCACCCAGGATTAAGCCTGCTATGTGCAAGAAATAAAGCGAAACATAATAATGTAATTATCTCAAAAGCTTTAAAAATCAGAGTAACACAGAGCTGTAGATTGTTCATAATTCCCTTGAAATTTTCTATAAACATTAAAAATTCACAGGAATAAGTTTATGGTTTTGAATTCTTCTTGAAGTACAAGACAATTATAGTACCTAATGTTATCTATCATTAAACAATGCTTTCATGTTAAATAACACTTTCCTGCAGTAATATTTACAGAGCTCATTCCACTACCTCTTGTACTCCAAGGCACAAGCACGTACTTAGCCTTACCTCGTGGAGACACTGTGCTACTTTCAGGCTTTTCAAAATTAAAGTTATACCATAAAACATGTTTAAGTGTATCAGTTGTCTTCTGTTATGTCAGGAAAAACAATCAGTTTCTGGACTATAAAAGACTTTCTGAAAAAGCAAGCACAAAACTCATTAATTTTGAAGGGAATTAAGCACCTTAAAAAAAAAAACAGCCCAGCTATGAGTCAGTGCTTTGTGAAAGTCATTGCTGAATACTTTCTGCAAATTGAAGTTGTTCTCAGATTGTTCACTCAGCCCATTTGCTCCTCATAGCCTCCGAGTGTTCATTTAAATCACAATAAGCCAAGTGAAGAGCACACACCTAGTACAAATTACCAGAGAAATAATTACAAGCTTTTCAAGATCTGCAAATATTTTGGGGACTAGCAAGAAAGTGGCCAATTACTACTGCAGATAATGGGACCCTGCATTTACCAGCAAAACTACTTATTCTGTGACTTGTTTGATTATCTCTCTCTCTCTTTTCTTTTTTTTACTAAATAAGCATGGATACATGAGTGTATATTTACCAAAGATGTATAAGTACTAATCTAAACTCATGTTCACTCTAGAATGTAAATCCACCTTTAGACTAGTGAACCTCTACTTTTCCGTAAGGAAAAATTCCACTGCTGTGAAAGTGATATTCAATATCTGTATTTGCTCTTGGGTTACCAACAGAATACAAAGTCACTGCTTCAAAATAATGGTTGAGGAGTCTTTTCTGAAAATGCCTTTCATTTTTTTCAATGAAAAATGTCTTTCTTCCCACTGCCATTGAAATCAAGCAATCTACCAGAAAGTAATTTTGACCATTACAGACAGAAATGAGTTCAGGACAGTCTTGGGTGAATAAGAATAGCAGAAAGGGCTGAAAATATATCTCCTAGCTAAACGCTGGTTAAGGAATTGTTATTCTGATGGAACGTATATCCTTGGGGGTGCACATTTCCATCACAAATGAGGGATGTTGGTATGCAGTGTTTACAGTGTCAATGGATTATGTTTTCTCCTGATGCTCTGGTCATGTAATATACTGAGCATTTTTGGTCATCATTAAGCCTAGCACTTCTGAGAGAATGCTTCCCTGACAACTCTGTTATTAAAAAATGCAAATTACTCGGCCTCTTAATGTCATGTTCTGAGAAACTTGAGAAACTTAGTTCTGAGAAGCTACCAAACCCAGGGTCATCCCTCATTTTAACTGCAGAAGATAGGACAGACTACCACATTTCCAAAGGGAAGATTTCAAAGAGTAAACCATTGTGTAACGGAGGAGGTAGTAGTACACACTCTGTAACACTTTTCTTATTCTCAATGTGGAGAATATTTCTTGTCCCCAGGACAGGTATTACAGGTGGGAAGCAGGACAGGGTTGTTCCATAGGACAAGCAGAGGAATGAGAGCTGGCCTCATGGAAAGCTGCATTAGGATAACAGCTGTTTCTCTGACACAAGAAAAAGCCTTAAGTGTTGCTCTAAGTGTATGTTACTGTTTGCACTACAGCCCAGGGGAAGAGGGTGGAGAATAATGAAAGTTATTTAAACCAACAGACTTTTTCTTCTTGAATTAAAAAAAAGAGGGGGAGGGGGAGGGATAATTTGAAATAAATATGCATGTATCAGCAGGTCTCATTGCCCCTTTCCCTGTTTTAGGTAAACCTTCAGATCTTGGGATGCTGACATTTCCAGAGGCGAGGCTGGCCTCTGAGCAGGGGAAAGGGGAAAGTGTGGTTCAGTCCCCAGGGGCTCATTGTCATGCAGGGGAATTGCTCCATGCAAGGTAACACCACGGCCCCCCGTTTAATGCAGGTCGTAATTCTGTAATCTCAGCGTGGTGTTTCTTGAGCCTTTAAAGTAATAAGAGCATATTTGATGTAAGGAGTACACCGCCACAGGTGAGGAGGGCAGTTATCTGCGCCAAGGTATTATGCATTCCCCTAAGTACTGTGATTCCCCACAGGCCTTTGAGCACTTATAAATCAGAGGCCTTCCCCTCCCTGACAGGTCCAGAGTAGCGAGGGGAGGATCCACGCAACACTCGGGTGCCCCCGGGTGTGCGCCTGTGTGTGTCTGTGCGTGCATGCGTGTGGAGGGGGTGGTTTCCTTTGCTGTCCCTTGAGAGAGTGCAGTTCTGCCAGCAGTGTGTTATGACATCTGTTTTTACAAACTCAATAATGTTCAGCATGCTGAGAAGCCGGGGCGGTTTTGATGGATGAACCCACTACAACAGCACGATAACATTCTGCGAGCATGCACAAGGGATTAAGCAAGACACCAGCCCACTTTGGCGAGGTCAGGCTGTGCTCAGAATCTGAAAGGATGTAATATTAATGTCTATCTAATTGGTGAATTTGTCAATGCAGTGTTACCATTAAACAGCCAGCCATCTGGACCCCAAGGTTTATGTGATCACAGCTGATTGTCAAAACAATGGCATTTCACTGACCTTAAGAAATTTAATTAAAATGTTGTATTGCTTTCCATGCAGTAAAGGTACATGAACTGTTAGCTAAGAATGAGGTTGCTGCAAGGACTGCTCCTTCTGTTTTCCATGTCTACCATGTAAAATCATCTTTGCATAGACATATTATCCTGGTAAATCTAAAACAACGTGTGCAACTGCACTGGCACTTTGAGCAGGTCACATTTCCTTGCTGTGTGTTCTAATGATTCAGCAACAACCAGAAGAGATTCTTCTAGAAAATAGTACTCTGCAATTCCACTCATCTCTTTTTGACTAACTAGCTTGTTTAGTATGTTCATTGTTAGATATACAGCTCAGAAGCTGTTGGTAGTGGCCTGTTTTGGAGGTAACCATTTCCAAGGGTGAAAGTAATTCTGAATACTAAAAGAGTGATTTGACTTACCCTCGGTTACATAGTGAGAACCCTGACTAGTCAGACTGAACCCTGACTAGTTTCAGAAGAACTCCCCCACCTACAAGACAAACTGGTAATAACGTGGGTGCTTATTGCTTGCTATGCCAGTGTTTCTTCCTATGTTTCTGGCCTCCAGCACAACCCTTATGCCTTTCCCTAAACTGAGGGAAGGCTTATGAAGCGAAAAAGTTGCTAAAGACCTGCCACACTTTCAGCCACTGTGCTCAAGGCAGCCTCACTCCTCTCTATGGTAACACGATCACAATAGGTTAGGTTGTCTCCTGAGTGCAAGGGGCGGCTCCACCACCACCAATATCTATGTGCACAACTGAAACCAATAGCATCTTCTTGCCATCCCTGTGGATGTATGTCTTGGCCTTCTCAACTCCATGCCATATTCTGTTCAGGTCAGTTACCCTACTGTTATTTAAACCAGCATTTCAAAGGCCATGGTAACAGCTGGAAGAAAAAGAGCTCTCCTTTTTCAATTGCAGGCACCTGAGGACATAGAAAAGTGGGACATAAGAGATTTCTTGGGTGACTGAGGTTCCACCTCCATACTGCATAGCTCTTTTCATAAATCTGTCAAATACCATTTTAAAACAAGTTATTATTTCTCCTAGCAAGACTGGGAGGTTGTTTGAGAACTTCAGTGTTCCTGTGGTTATGAACCTTCTTCTAATTTCCATCTTCAATTTATGCACGGTCAGATCATTCCCATTTGTTCTCGTGCCAACATTGCCTTTTAGTTTAAACAGCTCTTCCTCAGTGTTTACCCTCCCCATGAATTTATAGAAAGCAATCACACCCTCTCACAGCTTTCACTTTGCTAGAATGAGACCCAGTTTTTCAACTCTCTCATAAAATACACTCACTGTTCCCCTAGACATGTTTTCTCATCTCTCCCTTTAAAACTGTGAGCTCCCTTTCTTGAATATAGCTAAGCCAGGATGCAAGCAGTATTCCAGGCAATGTCCAGATGCCCTGAAGAATGATGATGATACTGCCTTTCTTTGCAAGAAATCTTCTATGTAAGATGCTGTTTTCCTTTTTCATGGCAGCTTCACACAGCCATTTCCTCATCGTGCTGTGGGCAGCTTGAAGAAAAATAAATCCTCCATGGTCCAGTTTGGTTCTGTGGAGGAGACTGAAGCTCTTAGCAGCTCTTAGCAAATCTCCAGTGCTTCACCTTGCTCTTTTTATAGTTGGATTGCCTTTGTTCCAGTCTTCAAAGCCACTCAGACCTTTTTATATGATATAGTAGTTTTCCCTTTTTTTCTATCGATTTTTGAGCATCGTCCACACAAATTATATGAGCACATTCCTCCGTTTGTGTGAGGGGCAGTGATGGATATAAGAGGAGCTCCTGTAGGTCTGTTACATCCTGTCTCCAAGTTACTTGTTGCCTCTTCCCTTCTAGCTCTACACAACTTATGTCTTCACTAATAGTTTTTCACGCAAGATCACATCATCCTTTTTACTGAAGTTCAGATAAATAAGACAGAATGTTTAGAAAGTTATGTTTAGAAAGTCAGGTTTTTAGAAAATTAAAGATTTAGAATTAATTGATAATTGCAATTTATCTTTGTTAGCCTTTTTATTTCATGTTACCTCCATTTCTTGTGTAATTCTTTATTGCAAAATGTGTCTGAAGGCCTTATATGATGCTGAAGTTAAAGCAGCAGACTCACAGTGCCTCAGATCTTTTTTTTGTGGGGTTTGTTTTGAGTTTTTTTGATAAAAATAATGGTGCAGTTCCCTTACTCTGCTTATGTGATACTTCCTCAAACTTGATTTTAAAAATCCTTTTTACAAATATTGCATTATCTGGTACTTGGTTCCTTCACGTTGTTTTCCAATCTTTCAGAAGTTTTATGAGTAATTTCTTTTAGACTTGCAGTGAGTGCACACCAATGGGAAATGTTTATCCTATACAAGGATAAATATGTTGCACTACTTAATGATTTTCTATTGTGCCAAGATGAGGTTAAAAATAGCTATAAGCAAGAAGTTTCTGAAGCAACTCAACAGTAGGCCACATCATGATTTAATACAATAGCACTTCAGAACACGGAGGTGACACAGGATTTAATAAAAGGTGTCATGAATATAACGTACACCAATGTGTTGCTTTTGCCATAGGGTATAAAATGGGGAGAAGTGCTCTCAAACACTCACTGGGCATAGCCTGCAAGGCACACTTACTGTTCTGTCCCTTGTGAATAAAGCACCGACTTCAACTTCTGGTGACACATTTATGTCACCAAAAGCTCATCTTTTAGAATTAGAAGAAGGTTCTGTAAAATGAAACTCCTATCCTGCAGTTCCTGCTACATTGATATGTGAATCTAAGGCATGTATATATCTTTCTTCAAACTGCACCATAGCAAGTCATATTTACCTTGTTTGATATAAATAGATCCTCCACTGATCCCAAAAGAACAGCATTGTTTCAGTCCAGTAGATCAGTCCTGCTCATTTGTAATGCGTCATTGGTGGAGTGTGACAAAGAAATTTGGAATGAGGCACTGATTAAAATGCCTGATCACATACTGGGAATATCGTTAGTTAGTTAGGGCAAAGCTTTTTCTATTGTGGACTCATCTGCAAAACTGACCATCTTGAAGGTTAGTTGTAGTACATTGCTGGGGTTTTTTTATCCCAGCCCACCAAAAATTAACTGCAGACACATTTCTCATCTGTGAATTAATTATCCTGTGGAGATCAGTCATTGAGTGCTGGTACATGCTATTTAACAACCTCTGGGGAATTGGATCCTTCTTCAAATTCACATCAGCTCCTTATTAAGATGGAGTTTGGGGCTGGTGAAGGGGTTTGAGGTAAAGGTCAGAGTGGCTCATTAGAAACCTTAATGAAATGTGGTAACACAGTTGGTTCTTCTAGGATTACAGTTTAAGACAGTGAAAAAACAAATATCTATCTACATAGTAGTGGAGAAGGAGGGCAGTTGTGCAATGTGGTAACTTCATATTACTCTCAAGTGAATATTTCTCAAAATTCTTTGGAAGAGGCCTTCCAGTAATACCCAATTACTTCACACCACAAGTAGGATCTGTCCCACAGGCTGGTTTATGTTTGTTTTTTTCACCCCCAAGAAAGATGGTTCAGGCTAGGTACTTGAGTCAGCATAATTAAGTGGGAAGATGTACTTTCTGCTCTCAGTGCCAGAAGCAGGAAACCATTTGCTCCAGAATTTGAGTGCAGGGCAAGAACAAGGTTTTAAAGTGTTGACAGTGGGTTATGTCACATAAACACTGAATTTCTCAGCCTCTGGGCTGTTGTAGCCCTCGAGGAAAGGCACATGACAGCTGTCAGTGTCTTTAGCGTTCACAGAAATGAATATTCTTCTGTGCTGTCAGTAGTTCCTGAGGATCCAGACTAAGCTGCCCTGTTTGCTTGCTGTCAATCTAGCTGTGAGTATCAGGTGTCTGATAAGGGCTTGACATGCACAGTGGTGCCTGGTTGGCTAGCACAAGGGGGCTCACAGGCTGCTTAGAAAAATCTAGTGTAGTTTTTCAGATATAATCTTCTGCTTGTAAATACTAAGGTTGCTACTTACACGTTTTTTATGTGTTGTGAAGAGCGTGTTTTGATGCAGGAGCCTTTATAGAGAACCATGTGAATGCTGCTGAGGTGTAGCCACAACCATGTTACTGTCCTGTCCCTCCTCTGTCAGAAGCACAAACACTCTCAGTAAAAATACAAAGAAAGATAGATTACAGACATGGAAGATGGGCACACAGAAAAGTAAAGGATTTTCAACTTCATACTGGGCCCAATTCCTGGAAACCCTCATCCTCATACATGGAGGACTAACAGGGATGACTGCAGCAGAACTGTTCCCCAAGGAAGACATCATCATGTGTGTGTGAGCTGAGTCCATTCTACAGGGATGATTCTAGTGCTACATACCAACTCTTCACTGTCTACCCCCTCTAATTTGTATCAGCATTTGACAGTTTGTTGACAGCTCATTAGGAAAAAAAATCCACATGTGACCAAAGCACTCAGTGCAAGCAGAGAGATCTGCTCTCTAATTGTGAACGATATTGAAATCTGAACCTGATGTAAAACTGTAGGTCAGAAACCAGCCTAATTAGCATGTTTATTAAAATATTGTACATATCTTTAAATTGTTAACTAGTATAAACCATTACAGCAGTAGCTGATAGTTTGGAAGTTGTCATAGTGGGCAAATAGGAGGAAACAGCAAGCTTTTGAATTTACTTTTTTTTTCCTGAATGAAGATTTCATACAATATCTCTGTCATTAAACAGAAGCCATTTGGGGGCAGGTGTGTCTGGTCTCATTCCAGACTGCCAGCAGCACTGCACATGAATGCAAGGGATCCTGCACCTTTACCACAGTAAGGGCAGAGCTTTGGTAAGCACTGTAAAATTAAATGATGTGTGGTTCTTTGGCTCTTTGGTTTTTTTAACACTGGTTCAAATTTAAATTAACAGTTTGGGTTTATATTTCTGGGTTAGGATTGGCAATTTTGTTTTTTAATCTCCATTCTCAAAGAGACCTCTTGAATTAAGGTCATCACAGGTCTTTCTAATATAATTTGAAACTTCCTTGAGGAATTGCTTCATCCTTAATATGAAGGATGTTTTTCTGAATTTCTTTGCAGTATCTGATAACTGGGAAACCAGGTAGCTCTTATGCAAAGAAAACTCTTTTGTTTGTTATTTTACATTATTTTTCTTGACACACTAGTTGAAACATCAAGTACACATTAAGGCTAGGAGTGATTCAGTATATACACACAAATAAAGGGACATAGCTTACAACCATTAGGAAATATTTGTAACTTCTGGTGTGCAAAGATGAGCTGGCTGAATGTTTTATGGACCCTTCCAGGTGATGGGTTTATGTCATCAAAATGTCAGTCACAGCTGCAGGTAGTCTTTTCCAGCCTTGTACTCAACAGAAATGTTTGGACAGAGCTGAACTAAATCATAACCTGTGCAGACCATGGGGTAGATATAACTACCTCCCTACTCCAAGCTTTCCTCAGAGTCCCAGTAATGATTTGATGGGTTGGCTATTTATTTTTTACAGTCTGTCCTTTTATTACTGAGTCAAATACTCGGTGGAAGTCACGAGGATCCAGACTTTTCCAAGCATATTTTACAAAACAAGCGGTGTAGAACAAGACAGGAATAAAAGAATGGCTTTTGCTATTAAGTTCATGAGAATGATAACCTGAATAAGGTCTCTCAGAAGATATATCTCTTTTTAAATAAGTACAACTTTTTTTTTTTTTTTTTTTGCAAAACAGCTAACAGCTCTGTGCATGCAATATTAGCTTACTGAACCCAAAATAATAAGTATGGAATTGATATTCATGTTCTCTGAGCCTCATTCCTTTAATCTTTTTACTAGCTTTTGAGCATTATTTTCTTCTTGCTTATGGAATGACTGTAAATATTCTCATTTTGAGTTCTATAGCTAAGTGTGCTATAAAAGCTTTGTTTTGTTGCCCCTTGGGCAATTTATTTGTATGATCCACCTGTCATAGAAGAGAGATTTTTAAAAAATCCCACAGCCTTTGCATTATGCGACATATCATGCACTTGGCAACATGAAGATTTTTTTCACTTTATTGGTGGCACTTGTTCAGGTTCAACTTTTTCTTCTGTAGATCTGTCCCTGACAGGCTGCCTGGAATGAGATGTGGTGTCTTGTTTCCCAGCAACACACGGTCAGGTGGCATTTGAGTGTCTGGTGCTC
Organism: Hypotaenidia okinawae; assembly: GCA_027925045.1. Taxonomy (NCBI): domain Eukaryota; kingdom Metazoa; phylum Chordata; class Aves; order Gruiformes; family Rallidae; genus Hypotaenidia; species Hypotaenidia okinawae. Next base: position 112,049,656 of record BSDF01000002.1, on the reverse strand, counting down.
TGAAGCTGCTAGATAAATTTGGGGAGGGGGAAAAAAAAAAAAAAAGAAAGAAAGAACACACACACACATACACCCCAAAAGAAAGGCAAAAAAAAAAAAAGCCCAACCCCCTAAACAAAATAAATCTTTGTGCCCCTGGTCACTGAAAGGGAAACAGTCATTATATTTCACTGTCACATAAGTGCTTTCTCCTTGGGGCCCTCTGTAAATAGGCCAAAGCCAACAATTTAGGGATGACTCAGATTCCTGCCATGAAGAAAAATTTTTGGAGTCTTGTCTTCCGTTTTGCAGGTATTTTATTTCAGAACTGTCTCAGCTTTTGCTAGGCTTTGGTAAGCCTTTTGCTACCCTTGCTTTCCTTCAGGTACCAGCAGCCTCGATTTCTTTACATTTTCAGTACCAATACGTCCATAAGGTGGTATTCGAGTACCTCCATTAGCGGTGTGCAAATGCAGAGGTGTAGAGCTCTGTCTCATGCCTGCAGACAATGTGTCATCATTGTAACCACAGAGGAGGCGACAACACAAAAAGTGATGAATTCATCAACACTTAGAAATACTTAAAGGGTGGGTGTCTAGAGGAAGGGGGCAGACTCTTTTCAGTGGTGCCCAGAGACCGAACAAGGGGCGATAGACACAAGCTAGAACACAGGAAGTTCTATCTCCATGTGAGAGAAAACTTCTTCACAGTGAGGGTGACAGAGCACTGGGACAGGCTGCTGAGAGAGGTTGTGGAGTCTCCTTCTCCGGAGATATTCAAGACCTGTCTGGATGCAGTCCTGTGCAATGTGCTCTAGATGGTCCTGCTCTGGTAGGGGGTTGGACTAAATGATCTCCAGAGGTCCCTTTCAATCTCTACAAATCTGTGAATTGCAAAAATCTCTGATTTTTTTTTTTTTTTAAATCTGGTAAAAGACAGTTTTCAGGAGGATAGCTGACATGGGAACATGATGTCTTTCTTGCTCTCAGGGGTTCTCAGGTGCCAGCTGATTGTGGTCATTACCAGCCAGCTTTTTAAGTAACACTTCATTGTTTTATTTCATCAGCTGTAATAACAGCTTCACTGCTGCTACCCAATTATATTCTGTCACTATGAAAATCTTAGTTTTATATAAAATTCTTAATTTAGTGGCACCCTTCAGATGCACTAAAATCATACTTTTATCTACATAGGTCCTGTAGATATTAGCTATCTTCAGCAAGTTGACTTAAACTCCTGAGTTGAGTGCTTTTGAAAATGTGTTAAATGCTGTTCACTGAATTTTATCAACTCCCATCTTTGCAACTCCGTTTCTGCTTTTTAACTGGTTTCTGTCCATCTTACGACAATAAATTAATGATCTTGTTCTGCTGTTTTCAAGCTCAGATTTCTAAACTTTGTTGTATTTCTTATGCACGGTTAAGCCCCAAATCAACAAGGAATAGTTGAAGAGTTTGCTCTCCTGGAATTATAAATGAAGATATAAAGCACTGGAACGTAGTAAAACTTTAGGATTTTCAGGAATCACCCACAGATGTGATGATTTTTCTGCTTGACAGCATAACACTCCTTACACTGTGACTAACACCCACAAGGTGATGTCTTAGCCCTGTGTTGTTGGTCCTTTATATTTTTTTTCACACCTATAGCATTTTCTGAAGGAATTTATAACACTGGTGCACAGAAATTCTATCACAATAATGTTGCAAAATGCACATCAGATTTTTGTATGCATAAGCAATATCTACATATATGCCCATACATTTTATAAATGAGAAATAGAATCAGGAAAGACCTAAATCAACATGCTAGAGGCCACGTATAGTATCTCCAACTGCACTAAGTTAGAGGCCTGAAATCTTCTCCATAAAAAAAATAATTAATAAAACTGCTCAGCTTGGGAGAAGAGATGAATTCCCAAGGACTCCCTCTACATATCCCCAACACAAAGCAGAGCTGCCAGGAATGTGCTTGAATTTACATTGTATGTGTTGTATAGCATCCTCAAAGCACACCTCCTTCTAGCCAGACTGTTGAGGCTGTGTCGAGCTTTCTCCCTTGGAAGCCCTCTGTTTCCACAACTTTTTGGGATTGTTTTTGTTATGTTCAATAACTTTTACCTAAATTGTTGGCTGTTTTGTGGGTGGTTGTAGTGGTGCTGTTTTTTTTTCTTATCAGCAATGTTAAATCAAAGCACTCCATTTGGATTTTACCTCAGAGAAAAAAAATATAAAAGGAATGGTCTCTCCTGAGACTTTAACAAGCATGTCAGAGCAGCGAGCGGAGGTGGAGCCACTCGCAACCAGCATCTCCTTTTTGAAATGTTTCATTCCCAGGAACCACGTTCCAGACCATTTTAGTGACAGCGGGGGTGCTTTCACATTTCAGTGCATTCAAAAGTTCAATCAAGAACAGTTTTGAAATTTTAATTGAAACTGAAAATAGAAAGGAGACCAACTGCCCTCTGTTGATCACAGCAACAGTGAGGATAAAAGAGAAAAATTGATGCTATGAAACAAAAAACAAACCCTGCGGGGATTTTCACTGAGCATCTTACTGTTGTTGCTGCTAAGTAATTTTTCAGTGATCTGCTGATATGTTCTAAAGAGAAGATTTAAACTGAAATTTCCCAGTATTTCTTGGGCTTACCCCTCCCCCAGCCTTCTGATTGCAAGTACATGTTTGGGTTTTTTTATTCTGTAAATAATATCTGGAGGTGAGCTTAAGCCATGTCAATAGGGTACACAGAATATTGGTGGGACAAGAAGGATTGGAAACTTTGAGCATCAAAGCTAAATTCTGGGGAGTCATAAAGGGATAAAACACCACCAAGCTTCAGGGTCTGACAGGAAGGCAAAGGCTGCTTAATAAATGCAGCCTGGCCTTGAGCTTGTGAAGGACATTCTCATCTCTCATCTCATGCTTTAGCTTCCTCCTTGCAAAGCAGTCTTGAAACTGGTGTTAGCAACCATCAAAATTAAAGGCCACTTGGCTGAATTCCACTTCTGCAGAGGGATGCTGTGGCCACAAACAGGTGACCCACCACAAGCACGCACTTTTAAGTAAGTGGGTCCATTAAGAAGTATTAATACAAAAGCCGATCTTATTAGCCACTCCTGCAATCTTCAACACATCTCCGTGCTAGATGTGGTATTTTCGGCTCCTGTAAACATGTTACTAAGAAATGCCAGTAACAAACGGTTCAAAAGGAAGTATCTTGATTATAACAGAATTTCTTAATTGAATGTTGTGATTAAGAACATATTAAGGTTAATAAGAAATGTGTTAGAATATCATGTATCACAGATAAGATAAATGTATACCAAAATGACTGATTGACAACAGGAGGTTATATATTCGGTATGAATGTAAGCACATTGACTAACAAAAATAAACACCCTATTTGATACTAATGCTAATTTTAAATACAACACAGTCATCTCAAAGCTCTCATCCCATCTGTTGCCAACAGCAAAATATAAATTATGAATGGTGCTTCTTTCCCCTTTTATTCACCACATTGCAAACCCAGCAGAAGTTTCATTGAAGACTTTGGTAGTGTTGGTAGGTATGGATCCCAGCACACAACAAACTATTTCACTTGTTTTTCTTCCATGTTGATCAAGCAAAGCAAACTAAGGGCAAGCTCCCTTCCATTCTTATTAAAAAAAAAATATATGGATGTCATGTAGCACTTTTGTCTTTGGGGTAAATTGGAGATCATTTTTCATGCTTCCATTATGAAATGCCACAATTCAAAGTACTCTCAACTCCACAGCTAAGGGGTACAGAGCCATTTTGGAATTTCTTTAGATTTCCTTGTGTTGATGAGGAATCATGCCTGTGGCCCCTTCCATTTCCCCACAGGGATGGAACAGTAACAGCTTAGCTAAACCACGCTCACACAGGAGAAGGCATTAGAGTGAGAGAGGTGCTATCAGCTTGAATTGCTGTTTCCTCTCCTCTCAGAAGAAACAAAAAAGGCAAAAGCTTGACAGAATTTAACGTTCCTCAAATAGCAGCTGGTCAGCAAACATTTTTTTCATGACATCATGGAGAATTATGTAGTATTGTCAAAGATATCAAATAATTCTTTCAAGACACAGGCCAGCATTGTAGCTAAATGAAAAACACAGTGCGGTGAGCTCTTACATGCCCATTACAGCTAGCTGGTTTAGATCTGCCTAAAGAGATCTGATCTGAGCTGTGTGAGCTGAGCTCAGGTAAGTCTGTTTCTGTCTAGCTCACAGACACTGTGAGCTGGAACTAGCTGGGAGTCTGGCTGCCTTCACAGCATAAATATGGGGGATATCGGGCAAAGTGGAGACTTTAGGTTAAATTTTTTTTTAGCATGCTTGCAAACTGTTGGGCTGAAAAAAACAATTAGACTGGATCTATTTTGAGAATACAACTGCTCAGTGGTCACTTAAGTGTTCTGGTAGGTACTGGCCTTTTCTCAATTACCAGGTTAGATTAATTTTCACTAATAGGCTAACACCTGAAATGAAGCAGTTTTCATGCAGCCTAACACATATCAGTAAATCAAGAGGAATTCAGTATATCAACTATCTTGTTCAGTGTTCCATCCTGGTTGTCACTCATTGGGGAAAAAAAAAATTAATATTTTTCCTTCTGACAGGCTCATCTCACCAGTTCAGCCTGTTGCCTTTACTGGAAGAGCAGTCAAAATTTTTCACATTCCCTAATTTTAAGTTACTGCGGCTTTTCTATCTCTTTGATTATTTTCACTGTGTGGGATCAATCTCTGACTCTGCCTTCTGTGCTGATGTGAGGTGTGCTGAAGGTTTTCTGTCCCTTTCATCAGATCTGTTTGGGAAGAGTGACAGCTGTAAACTGGCAGCCTAATTTTATGGCAATTGAAAAACATGTCATTCAATATGTTTCTACAGTCAACTAAATACCACAAGTTTTTCTAGTCATTTATATTTGCTGTTTAATTAACACATGTATAGTGTAATTGAAGAGACATTAATATTTGTCTGTCAGTGCAGCATGCAACTCTGCCTGCTGTACGCCTGCCATATCTCTGAAAAGAAATCAAGATTTATTCCATGCAGGCATCTTATATGATAAAGTTCTTTGACTCTGGGACAAAACTGGAGATGAAAGCTTTGCAGAATGACCCCGGAGGTAACAGGGGAAGCTTCCAAACCCCCATCACGAACGCAGAGCTCTACCCAAACACCTTTAGGATGAACAGGCTTTCCAGCACTTTTCACTTAGAGAGTCAGGCCCACAAGCTGCAAGATGCACCCCAGGGACACGCATACAAACTAAGGGAAGGCAGAGTAAATTCCACAGGTTCATTTTAATATTTGTTGAAAAAATACAGCTTTAGTAATGTGTTTCAGAATTTGAAGTGGAAGGAAAGTACTGAATTCTTTTTTTTTTCCCTTAAAAAACAGCAACAAATGGCCTTCCTGGTTATAAGATTAAATAGTTCAGTCAAGAATGTTTACGCACGCTTCAATGTCTTTATGTTTTACAAAGATAAAAAGCCAACACTGAATTATTTGGCAAAAGGTATTCTCTGCTGTTTTGGTTTACATGTCTAGATTGTGGCAATGCCATGAAGTGTCACTGCTGGTGACTTTGCGAGACAAGGGAACACTGGGGATAGCAGGATGCAGCACGCATCCCCGTATGCTCAATACCTGGGCATGTATACCTCATGAGTACGTATGCACAAGACATACAGTTCAGCCTACCTCTGAAAAAGGAATTTCAGAGTCCAGTTCTGAACATCTAATTAGGTAACAGTCAACATCTCAATTCCTAACTGCTATCCTGTTAAATTAAGAAAATGATTTTATTTCAAGTAAGATGGATCAGAAACACTGCTTCCATAGGATATGTCTTCAATATTCTATATTGAATTTGTCCAAGGGAAAATGTAAATATTGTTTTGAAAATCACAGGGCTAGCTTCTCATGTTTAAATCTTTATTTCTCTTTGACAAATGCTAATGGTAAAGCTCAGGAATAAAAGGCCAAGTTACTGTTTTAATTCACACTGAGGATAGCAAAGGAATCTTGTTTTAGCTGTGGCAGTTTCTGATACAATGATTCATGAGAGACACCAGATCGGAGCAATTTAATTTGGGAGCACATTACGCAGAAACATTATTATTATTAGCTTTTGTCATTTCTTTCTTTTTCTTCCCCCCACCCCCCCATATTCTCTGTGTATATAATCTATGTATCACATTTATCTGCAGAATGTATGTTTTCTCTTCCGCATTGCCTCCCACCCCAAATGATTATTACGTTGCTTTGTGTTCCTGAAAGTGTTAGTCATGTGAAATGGCACTAAAATAATTTTGCTTTTCCCGTCAAAGGAAATGAAACCAAAAAGACAATTACTTTTCCAAGTTGTAAAATTGTATTGTTATTGACAAGAAGCAAGCTAAAGCAATAACTCCTGATGACGTGCTAATAAATTATATATAACTTTTTATATATATATCTTCCTTTTACACCGCTTCAGACCAGGAGTAACTTCACTATAGTCAACATATTTATTTATAAATAAGTGAAGAATCTGCCTCACCATGTGCCTATGAATTATGTAATACTGCCAGAAAAAATTAAAATTTTTGCATATATATATATCTCTCTGCACTGATGGCTGTGAATGAATAATGATGATTTGTCAGAAAGTGGGTAAATCTTTCTCTTAGAATAATGACAGGGCATTTTCTATGCCAGTCTAAACTCTGAAACAGTCAGATCCTCTGCTGTCCTGGGCAGTGCTGAAGCCAGAGAAGTTTTAGCAGGCATGCCAGCCACGGTTTCTCACTCATTTAAGACATTTGTACAGCAAGTTCTCTTTCCTCCAATCCTTTCTTAACCTAAGAAGTTTATGACACAAATATAGTTAAAGAAATATATATAGAGAGAAATATGTATAAAAAAATATAGTTTCATGACCAGCATTAGATCCAGAACCTTTTGATTCCCTAACACAATGAAAATCATCCACAGATGTGTTTCCTAGAGTGCTGCTGGGCTCATGTACAGAGCCAGGCTTCAATTTCCACTTCTGGAGTCATGGTAAACTACCTGAAAAGTGTCACTGTGACCTTCAGGAGGAACACGTATCTGACTCCTCACTTGTGCTGGTTTTGAATGTTCTTCCCTGTCCCTCAGGAGACAGGGACATGCACCTAAGCTCCATCCAGATAGACCTAAGTAATACCAACTGTTCTTGCTACCTAGAGAGAAGTAATACAAGTCAGTCACGGCAGGATGAGTCAGAGATGGTGGCTGCTGGAGGAACATGAAGAATGCTAGGACTGAGGGTTGGCATTCCTGAAAACAGAAGAGGACATGCCAGACTTGGAAGAAGTATTGGCATGGGTACCAAGTACCACCAGGTATTGTACCCATCCCAGAGGGGCAGTCAATCTGTGCTGACCTGATAAAATGTCCAACCACAAATTGAGCTGCTCTTTTCTGGAGATGATTTATGTGGATCTATGAGAGTTTGTGTTTAACTTCAGATAATTAAAAATAGTAAGTATGGAAACCCTATATGAATCATAGTGGATATTAGGTACCTTTCATTCACACCAAATGGATTTGTGAGCTAAGGGTAAGGCAATAAATACAGCAATATTACCTAGTTCTAGTTCTGTACTTCTGAATATTTGTTTGCATGTGAAAGGTAATTTCTATTAACGAGAAGGATGAACTGAAAATACAGCTGCTGTTGGTGAATCTCCCTGAAGAATATCTATACCTGAGCTTATGGATAACTCCAGAGATACAAGTCAGAGGAGAGGGAAAACAAATGGAAGAAAAATTACTTTTTGTTTACTTGCCTTTTAAATTTTGATCTTAAATAAATTAAATGTTATGAAATCAGTTGAAAGTCAGATCTCTGATTAACTTTCTTGCTAGCAGAGCATGACAAAGAATGCATCTAGATGCAGTCCATTATAAGATATATAGATTGCAGGATATTTAAAACTCTTAAATTTACCAGTTGTTCAAAGAGAATTAATATGTGGCCTGATATTGTTTGAAAAGTACCTATCGCTGTCAGCAGTGTGGCCAGGTGGCCAGGAAGGCCAATGGCATCCTGGCTTGTATCAAAAATAACGTGGCCAGTAGGTCTAGGGAGGAGATTGTGCCCCTGTACTCAGCATTGGTGAGGCTGCACCTCGAGTGCTGTGTCCAGTTCTGGGCTCCTCACCATAAGAAGGACATTCAGGTCCTGGAGCGAGTCCAGAGAAGGGCAACCAGGCTGGTGAAGGGGCTGGAGGGTAAATCATATGAGGAGCGGCTGAGGGAGCTGGGGATGTTTAGCTTGGAGAAGAGGAGGCTGAGGGGAGACCTTATCACCGCCTACAACTACCTGAAGGGAGGTTGTAGAGAGGTGGGCGATGGTCTCTTCAGCCAGGTGACAGGAGACAGGACAAGGGGAAATGGCACAAAGCTGTGCCAGGGCAGGTTTAGATATTAGAAAAAAATTTTTTACTGAAAGAGTTGTTGGGACCTGGAACAGGCTGCCCAGGGAGGGGTTGAGTCACCATCCCTGGATATGTTTAAAAAAAGGGTAGATGATGTACTTAGGGATATGGTTTAGCTTAGGACAGGAATGGTTGGAGTTTATGACCTTAAAGGTCTTTTCCAACCTTGTGATTCTGTGATTCTGTTGCAGACTTACTCATTGAACGAGCTTATTTTTGCAAGGAGACAGTTTTACCATGTTCCAACTTGAGTTACATGAACATGAACTTGGGCTTCCTCTGTCATTTCAGAGGTCCTTCTGATTTACATATATTTACATATATTTGGTCTGCTACCTTCCTGATTAGAGATAATATGGGTAATGTGGGAATGAGTGCAGACCTCCCCACCTCTCCATCCCAAGGCCTCCTCCAGAACACAGTGTCATTTTCTTAGGCCAACAAGTTCACCTTGCCTCTGCTGCAGGATCCTTTCAAGACCTGGATTATGGGACTTGCTTTCTTCAACAATTTCTTTCTATGCACATACTCACTCTCCCTGACCCATCAACAACACTGAACAAGTTTTGAGATAACTGTGATAAGAGAAAATGTGCTCTGGGAGTCAGGATGTTCAAATACTCATTCATTCACTTCTATGTAATAAGTAATTATCCATTAGTTCCAGCATAACTAATCTGTTCTGCACATTGCAAAATAGTCTATTTAGGGCTGGTTTTATTACTATGAACTAGTATAAGAGAAAACTTTCCAAAGTGCACAGTGAGTATTTTATCAGATCAGCACTTCAACTTCCTCAAAACTTGTGCAAGATGTTTCTTCTTGAATCCAGTAAGCCAAATAACTATCTTAAAAAAAACCAAACCAAGAGAAGCATTGCTTTTTAACATGAAACAGAAACAGAGAATAGGAATTGAAGGATACAGCATTTCCTCCCTTCACACCTCGCTGAATCTGAACCTTGTTGTGCATATGAGTTTTATATTATTGATGTAAAAAGAGAAAAAAACATGTAACTAAGAATTTGGAGGCTTTCTAAGGGCAAGGTTGGAGAATTACAAGCAAGTTGATAAATCAGCATAAGTGTTTACATACCAGAGAAAGGGTTTTATGTGCTTGCTTAGGATCCAGCTCTCTGATATCGCTTAGTAAGTAATAAGGAAAAGCTGGGTTTAGAGTTTATATCAAATGCTGAATCATGGCATAAACTATGTTTCAAGCAGTACAAAGTAGCTCAGACAGACCAGTTTCTACAAATAAATCTCATATGCCAGGGACCCTTTGGAGAGATATGGTGTTTTACAGAGCTGCAGGTAGGGCTGTAACACAACTGCAGGGTCAGTAATAGTGCCCAGACAGGGATGTAAAACAGGTGAGATCCCACAGTATGTTCATATAATCTTTCAGGCATGTATTTCCCCTGGCATATACTTTAAGAGATCAAAAAACCCTAGCACATGCTGTGACTGTCAGATCTTGTGGTATTATTGCAGCTCACAGAATCTGGTGTTTTTTCTTAAAGCCCGGGGTCCTCAAATTATCTGATTATATGAGAATTTCCACTTATATCTCAGGGAGAAAAAAAAAAAAAACCCACACAAAAAAGCTCCCCAAACAAGCTTTGCCTGGCTGTCTAGATCTTCTGTTGCAATGACAAATTAGCAAATATACTGGAATCAAATGTGTTTTACAGTCTTGGAAGCCAGAAAATGAAGGGAGCGGCAGCAGCAGTAAGGGATGCAAAACTTTAAACTGAGAAATGAGTTCAGAAGAGTTTCTGACTCCTATGCAAATCTCATTGCTTTCCCTTCCCTGAATCATGACACCTGAAAACGAGGAGCTGATGATGAGTCTGAGAGTTTGCATCATTCTTTTCTTTTTAAAATGTGATCCTGAGCTCATGGGGTCTGAAAGCAGCATGACGTCTACATGTGCTGTCAGGAAGCAGGTGGAAAAGCACCCTGAAGTTCCTTGAGCCTTGGCCAGAGCTGCAGCCCTCCTCCCCTGGACAGCTCCTGCTTTGCGTACAGAACAGCCTTTTGTGCGTGTGCATGTTTTGCCTTGGCTTCTGCTTGATTCCTCAGAAGACTGAGGGTAAAAGAGATACTCCCCTTTCAGAATAAGGAAAGAAAATCTCCCTTATGGATTTTGCTAGCCCCTTGCCATTGCAGGGCTGCCCTTGCATGCTCAGAATAATCCCAAGTGAGCAGCTTCGGGGAACTCCACAGAAGCTCCGAAACACAAATTTCATCCCAACTAATTTGACCCGTGAGTCCCAGCTCATTCCCAAACCCTCCCAGCAGCCCAGCACCCACACCCTGGGCCCCAACCGCTGTGCCTAATCATCCCGGGTAAAACCAGATAACCTCATTAACTCTCCTTCAGCTTTTTCTTCAGTCAGAGTTCATTATCCCAGTTTTCATCACTTAAAGTTACAGGCTGCTGGAAGGGAGCTTGCAGGGCAGGAGATCAGAAGCGATAGGCGAGGTGAGAGCACGAATTTGCTGCCAAAGGAGAGGCTTTTCCTTCTCTCCTCCTTCTCGCTTAGTGCATCGGAGTCGTTCCCGTCAGGCTAGTGACCAGTGGGTTTATTAGCAGCCTTTTCCTGGAGGCTAGCAGGAATCCTTCCAGACCTGCGCTTCTCCCTCTGTAATTCCGGATATTCCTCCGGCGCTTTCTCTCAGCCACAGGCTGATGCTGCCACCACCAGATCAAAAGAATCCTCATAACAAATTGGGGGGTTTTAAGGCAAGACAAAACTGCCAGGCTCACCTGATGATTGTTTCTAAATTTTTTTTCCATGCTGATGTTTGCAAACCTTTAACTAGAGCTGATTGGGCTTTATTCCATCAAATTGTTTTGCACACAAAATTACAAATATTCATAGAAAATTGCTAGTCCCTGGTGTTTTTTTTCTCTGAAAAAAATTTGTAAACATTTTTGTCTGGCTGGGATAATTTTTTTTTTTTGTTCTTTTATTAAGAATTGGAATTTTTCTTTTTTTTTTTTTTTGAGTTTTACTGAAATCATTTGAAATTAAGCTTCATATATTGAATACTTTTTCTTTACCTGAGTAAAGCCTCATAGGAATTCAATATCACCTCTGTTTCCCTCCAGTCTCTACTGGGGGGCATATCTCTCCTAACACAACATAGCTACTCCTCTGTTCAGGCTATAATAGTGCAGCACAGAACACACGGTTCAATCATGAGGCCTCACCATCGTGCAGAAAATAAGCATCAGATATCTGAGACATGTGCCGATGCTTTTAACCAGAGTGTTGCTATAACCATGAGTCAATGTTTCATTTATGGAAAAGCAACAGTTCAACATTAAATACTCAACAATACTGAAAATATTTTTTTTCATAATTCCTAAATATTTCTGTATTCCTTTTAAACAGGTTTTTTTGGTGGGTTTTTGGGGAGTGGTGTGGGTGGTTCTGCCCTTGGAAAATTAAAAACCTCCTGAGTTGAAATTTCTTTTGAGAAATCCTCTATCCCACCTAAAGGACCAAGTCTGGAACTACACTAAATATTCAGATTCTGGATGTCAGAAAACTATCCATTTAATATATTTATCATTATTAATTACTGGCTTATTAAGTTAGAGGAAGCAGAAAAGAGAGAGTCTGTTCATTACCTAAGTTCAGGTTTCATGAACATTTCTGCATTTTAGCTGGCTGAAATTGCTTTCTCTGAGAATCATGGCTGCAGATATGCTAAAAAAAAAAAAATCTGTAAAGATATGACATACCCAGAAACAAAAAGGGTCCTTGCACTTTCCTGGATGCAATTAACATGGATCAGTAAAGAAAGCAATAATTGCTCAAAGCTTACTGTCATTTTCCAAGCTACTCATGGTTGAATGTCAGATATATGGCAGAATGAAAGCAGGGCAATTCATTAAAATAATTCTACTCTGGTTGCTAAAAACAAAGTGCTCGAAATGTTTTGTTTATACAGAACTGTGAAAATATGGAAGAAAATTAGATGTAACTGCCTCTGAAGCAGCAAAATTATACCATAGTGTTATCCAAAGTCATTTATATAAAGACTTGTTTATGATAGCAAATTAAATACTATTGTTTTCCAACATTTCCCCATAGCTAAAATGACAGGATAAAAGACTCCTGTATTGCCAAAAGCATACTAGGACTTCTTTCAGCTGAGAAAACAATTAAAGGCTTGTTTGAAATGGGGATTTTTATTTTTTTCAAGCCATACAAGCACCAAAACATTTCTCATAGTTCGTAGTTGCTGTGCAGCTGAAGAGGGAATAATCTGTTGTGGCCCTCATTATTTTCAAGAAAGCAACAAAGATTCGTTAGCAATATTTGAAAGTAAGCTGCAGAGACATTTTTTGAACTTTGAGAACTTATCACCATTCCTTTCTGGCATCAATCATATTAATATGATACACAGTACAATATCTATATAGATATTTGCTTTATTAGATAGCAAGTTCATAAGTTATCATTTTCTTTTGAGGACTTCAGTATTAAAGTTTTCAGTCCCTTTCTTTGTCTACTTCAGAATCACAGGGGATATATCACTTTTTCAACTTCCAAGATGGGAATATTAAGGCACACCCTACACAACCATACTGCCCAGGATGACCCAGCAGAAATCTTTAACCATTTTTCAGCTATGGATATACCCTTTGTATACTAGTAATGGACTAGCTAGATAAAAATTTTAAGTTCTTAAAGGCTGGAAATGATTAAGACAACCACTTTTCAGTGACTGAATGCTACATCTATTTTACAATATGCTAAAAGCCATTTATGACAGAGTTTTAAAATAACAATTCATTTTGTACGGAGTGAGGTGTATGACATAAAGCATTCACTGGTGGATAAACTACAACAAAGAATTGATGACAAATCATTTAGTCATAAATATGACTCTTATCTGAAAGCACACCTTGGTAAAGCAGAAGAAACAGCGATGTCATTCAGTGTGGTGTGCTTTGGTTCTCAGATACCAAAGTTCACATTTCACTTCAGCAAACAAAAATATTTTAGACTGATTCAGACACACTCCAATTAAAAAAAAATTAAAAAAGAGAGAGATCTTTTCAGTGGTTTTTAGGCCTTTCTAAAGAGATGGAATTTGAAGGGGGGAAAAATCTGAATATGGGCTGCATAATATTGCACTTGGTGAATGACAGATTGAGCAGTGACTAAGCAGATAGATATTTAAGAAGTCTGGTAAATGGAATGATTTAATATTTTACTTTCAAGTCCTAGTTTTCTCAGTCTTTAGTTTTCAAAAATCAATGCCCTATCTTCAAAACAGCACTAAAAATAATGTTTTCTGTGTTCATACAAGACAGTTTGACAGGAATGTGCTAGTGCTGAAACCGAAGTTAAAGTTAATTTCAGCTGTCTGTTTTGGGAGTTCTATGTGCTGAGTTACAAATACTGAAGATATATTGAAATGTATGGAATGTGACCATAACAACCACTTTGAACCATAACTGTAGGATAATGTTTCTTAATACTATATTTGAAGCTAAAAGAAGAAAAAAAAATTAGTTTAAAATACCGTATTTTTCATGTGTTGTTACTTCTTCACATACCAACCTGAGGCCCAAGAAGGTGGCTGTCAGAGACAGTAATTCTCTAGAGCAGACAAAGCCCCTACCTGCCCCCAGTTTGCCTATATCAAAGATATGTAAGGCAAGCATCTGATGTTTCTGAATGAGGATGGGGTGAGGCACAGTGTTTTCCAAGACCATTAGACTTGGGTCTATCCCATCCCTATCCTTTTCCCCTCTCCCTTTCCCTCTCCTAGTAGGAGCAGGGTCAGAGTTCAATTTTGCCCGTTCTGCAGAGAAACCTTGAGCTGGCACACTTTGTTTTTATCTTTTCACTCTTTCCTTCAAAGACCCTGTGAGAAGCAGGTTATCATGGGTTATAACCATCTACTTCCACAGAGTGGTATGGATCATGGAATGAACCACCCAGCCTCTTCTGAAGAGTCTGTACTGATGTTTTTACACTAGGAAGACAAGAAGTAGGAGCTCTTTTCTTCTACAAACAAGGCAACCTGGAGTTTCACAAATTCATTCTGGCAGAGCCATTAATACAACTGCCTCTGATGTTAACAGAGCTAGTGCCATAAGCAGAGCCATCGTCTCTCTCTCAGATTGCATACTACTACCAAATGCATTTGATGACATGGTCTATAATCTTCAGGTCTTTTCCCCTCCAGAGCCAGTGAAAATCAGGAATTTGGATTTGTAGCCTTCTGCAGCTAGTAAGGCTGTAAACTGGCAAAAGTGCTTCATGTTCATCTTTGTCAAACTGTTTATAGAGATGGTAGAGATGGTGTCTAACATGCTGGGTATTAGAGTACCCTCAGTCTCCTGTGTTTGGCAGCATCCCAAGACCATGTTACAGAACAACTGGGATCTGGACAGGTACTTTCCCTTATCCTATATCCTAGTTTCTGTAGGAAGGCAAGGAGCATGTCACCAGTCCCCTCACAACCTTGATCTGGGAACCTTCAGGAAGCACTGCAGTGCTAGCCTTCATGTACTGACATGGGACAGTTTCTGCTTTCTACTACAAATATTTACTACCTTACTTGCATAAAACCAGTACAAAACCTGTGCGCCGACCCTAGGTATTATCATTAGCTTCAAAGGCTAAGGTGGTTTTTTTTCATTTAGACTTTTGTATTTAAGTCTCAGGCTTAATCAATGTGTAGAAGAAAGGTAGGGTTTCAAAGACAAGCACTCCAAGTGTTAGGAAATGTCAGATTTAATGCTGTCTGTACAGCATTAATTTACGGCCTTGTGCATGTGCATTCTGATACAGTCTTTAATTACATAATCATTTGCCTCATGCAGTGCTCTAAATGAACAGTGAGAAGAAAGGAAGGACTGCAGGTAGGCTTGTTAAGTTGGAACCCAGGAGGTTTGAGGCGAAGAATCATTATGTGCTACTGTATAAACTCTGTATTAATTCTTTCACCTAAAAGATCAGGTCTGGGTAGCAGGGTGCATCTTCATTTGATATTTCCTAACATTTATATGCTTGGTCTTGCCCAACATCGTTTTTGGAGGGGGTGGGGGTAATAATAGTCTTTATTAGGAGATCCATTGACCTGGGCAGTATATACATCAAGTTTGTAGCAACCAGTCACCTTTATCTATTATACACAATAAGGCAGATCTATAAAGTTAATATTATTCTTTTTAATTTTGTTGTCTTTTCCTTTTTTTTCTTTATGTATCATCCCTTACAGCTTTATCACCTTTTTTTTTTTCTGTATTTTAAGCAGATGTTTGGCTTTGATGGCAGATGACAGTTTCTTTGTAGCTGAAATTACATTTGTCATTGTTGTATGATCACTGCCATGTCTCTTAGGACAGGTGAACACTTGTTTTTAACTGAAACTATCTGTCTTATGTTCCCCTCTGAGTGAAATTTATGACTGCAACTATTGAATTGCTTGTCTGTCTCTGTTTTAATCACTAGACTGACTCCAAAGGATCATGCAACTGGTTTGGTTTGGGTTGTGGTTTTATTTCCTACAAGTCTCAGATCTTTACTTATGTCTATACTTTATTCTGCTCTCCTACAGCTCCCTAAAAGCGATCATGTAATGTCAAGTTTGGAGTTCAGGATTAAACATAGGCCTTCCAAATATATACCAATAGTTTAATTACATAAATCACATGCAACCCCCCAACTAGATTTATTGCTCATTGCCCCTCCATTTTCCTTCTGAAAACGTTTGGTCAATAGTGTTTTCCAGGCAGGGACTGTGGCTCACAAGGCCATGGTAATCTCAGGGCTCCAACAAGAGGTGGGCATTGATTTTATATTTGGGGACAGAGAAGAGGTAGAGAAATGACTGAATCTGTAAAAAGGTCATCTCTAATGTTAAGGTCATTTGGTGTCAGAGGGATAGATATCTTGGCAGGGGGTAGCTGTCCCATGGCACCTTTCACTCATACTTACTGCAGTCACTGCTTGTGGCACCAGGTCTCCAGCACTTGAAAGTGAGGGGTGAGCTGCCAGCACTTAACCTGCTGCCTTTGGGTTAGTTGGCACTTACAGACCTGAACTACCTCCTATATCGTATAGGACAAAGCATGAAAGCAATAAAGCTGTCTTTGCATTTGAACACAACTGGTCCTACTGAACCTTTGATGAACTTGACTGTGTTTTCAAGTTGCAAATTTACAGTTTTCTATTATGCACCATATTCATATTGTGGGATTACCAGTTATTTGCAGACTGGAAAGGCAATATTTAGTATGAACCACTGCACATTGTAAATGGTACAGTAAATCCTTTACAAACAGTCACTAAAATAGATATCATATTACCTCATCCTCCTGGATGCAGCAGCCCCAGCGTTCTGCGGGGCTATTACATGTCTAGTCTGCAGGGACAACAAGAAGGATGAGACATCTTGTGTGTGCAGGCAGTGGCAAATGTCTTGAAAAGAATCTAGCCTCAGGACATCCACTGCTCATGTCAGTGAATTGAGAACATCAGACAAGCCATGGCCTGCTTATGTGGGTCCATGCCCCTAAAACACACCCCCTGGCATCCTCTGATATAACAAAGTTTATTACAGCAGCAAGTTGGTCTCTTTTATATCACACTTAATGTATTGGTCAGGTTGACACTGGGAAGGGAGCAATTGTTTGACTCTAAATGGTGGACTTAAGTTCATCTGTTCTGTGCTTTTCCACTACTGAGACAGGAGACATTCAGGTAAGAGTAGATTCATTATTTTGCAGTAAGAGCCATTTCCCTGAGGGTTTTCAGTGTCAGGCTTTAATCCACTGTTGGCACTCTATGGGATAATAGAAACCTCTTATATGACTGTGTGATATACTTGAACACCGCTGAGAATGGCGTATTCTCCAATCAACGGGGTTTTAGCTTCCCTCTTCTTGTCAGTTATAATGGGGTCCATGCAGTTAAAAATCCCATGCAATGAATGAGAATACTTCCCCACACATTATCCTGTTCATGCTAACTTCCAAGCTTAAGAAATCAGATGGTACTGGTCACTGAGAATGACACAAAGGAAAAAGGAGTGATGGAAAGTCTTTTCTATGCTATTAAATTTATCCAGCTTGGATTCCATGTGAAAAATGTTGCTACGCTAACCTACACAGGGAACATTTCAGCTCCAATATAATCTTAATATCAGCAGAAAGCAATACTCTGCAAGTTCAGTGTTGCTGTTTTTCTTAGTATTTTGAAGTTTTATTAATAGTTCTAAAGAACACAGCAAGATCTGGGGCATCCTTTAAACTTTACTCTGTGCAATTTTCCTTGCACCACCCTTTAAACTGGCATGTGGCAAAATGTAGTGGTGAGCAATTCGACATCATGGAAAGCAGGGAATTTGAGAGGTCAGTGCGACATGGATTTTTCTTGCACAGTGGGAGTTGAGAAGCTTCAAACCATTGGATTGCTCAGTTCCCACTGTGGAAGTCATGGCAAAAGACATTTTTGGACCCAGTGATCCTTATGGGTCCCTTCATACTTGAGATATTCTATGGGTTATGATTTTTTAAATATTAACATTTATCTGCTGTCACTTTGTTATCTTTAGTTGCTTTCACTGGATTGGTTGTTGGTAACAAAATCACCTTGAGAAACCAAGATGTCAGGCACTTTACTGTCTACCCTGTACACTCTCATGTGGTTTTGGTTAATGTTAGGCAATAATAAATGCATCCTCCTCTTAAATCACCCTGCTATATCAATTTTTAAACTGCCCTACACAGCTTAAAGGAGCAGCTCATCATATTTTGAGCTCATGGGCACTTCTAGAATGATCCTATTCCCAGGATTTAAGGATATGTCACATTAGCAGAAATTAAATGCCTTATTGTTTGATAGCAATCTCTAACACCAGGTTAAGGTAGAAGTAGGCAGAAACACATAATCTGGACTGCAGAGAGCCCTAAACCCACAGTATGAATTTGTTCTTGGGAAAGTATACCTGTACATTTACTTCTTTTTCTCGTAACCTTCCCTAGTCTTCTGGGTTTGATCCCTGTTTCTATCTGCCTCTTCAGAAAGGATTAAAAAAAAGACATGTTTTGGAGAAAAAATGTAAATAAAATACAGACTTTCTCCAGGATAGGATATTAAGTTGTGGAAACTTGATCCAAAACAAAGAATGGATGAGGATCAAAAGGATCAAACATTTAAAAACTTACTACTTTAAAGAACAAAAGTAGTAGCTGGTAGACTCTTTGCAGTGGTACTTTGTCCTCAAATGTAAATGTACAAAGGGCTGGAAATTGTTGTCCTTGGAAAGGTTTACTTCTGCAGCAGCTGTGAACAGATAACTTCAGTAGGGCCAGGAACATGAGGAGCAGGAGGTCTCAAGATTTCCGTACAGTCCTGGGTACGGTTAAAAAGACACATAGAGAAGTGCAGTCTGCATGAGATGATCTAGAAAAGTATCATGGAGTCCTTCATACAAACCACTCCTGCTTCAGAAAAGTTGGGCATCGGGTAAAAATACACTGTAACAGTCCATACCCATGTGCCCCTGAGGGTTCTTCATAATTCCATTATAGCAGAATTTTGCCTGGCCCATTGGGGTACCTTGCCCTGATAGGTTGGAAAGAGGTGGTGGGGTAATTTTAGCTAGACAAGAAAAGGGATGCATTGTGCATGTTATCCAGAAAAAGCTGGGGAGCAGAGATTTAGAGGAGCAGTGTCATAAAGTCAGGAAGGGGGTGGGACCATCTTCCTATAGGCACTGCCTACAGGCCACTGTCAGTGCCAGGATCCATGCTAAGTGGGATACTTCATTTCCAGTACAGCTGTTCTTGAGTTCTTATCATAGGAAAATGGTGATAATCACACACACCTTCTAAATATAAATTACAACAGCTTCAGAGACAATTCTGTGCAGAAATAAAATAAAATAATTTGTCATGACCCACACTTATATCAGCTCCAAGAGGATTTTAAATCTTGAAATCAGTCAAACTATCAGTGCTATTCCCCAAGGTGAAGGACAAATTTCTGGTTCAATGTCCTCAGGCTTTCATTCATGGAAGAGAATCTGGATCTGGTGATCTATGCTTTCTTTAACAGCTCAGCCTCCCCAGGCTTCTGTTCATGTTCGCACATCTCCTTGTTCCTCTCTCCAAGGATTTCTTGACAATTAAAGTAATTAGGAGATTAATTTTTAACTCTTCTCAGGGTACTGAATGTGTTTTTTCTTAAGGAATGCCAGCATTTTAGGAGCTGACTGAGTAACATAATTTCCTACTCAAACTGAAAATCAATCCTGTTACTGATTGTGCCACAAGTTGAATCACTGCAAATAAATATAATCATATAACCACATACTTTGTAACTGATTTCTGGAGGTCACCCAGCTCAAGTTACTTCAATTTTGGTAAGATCCAACTTCTGAGTTAGATTAGACCTTTGCCTAATTGAATTTTAAATGCCTCAAGATGGACTTTACATAACCTCTCTGAGCAACTTGTTGCAGTGTTTGACCACCCTTATTGTGACTTTTTTCTTAACAACTAATTAACCATTTCTACCCTAAAATTGGTGTCTGCTGCCACTTGTCCTTTTACTCCATTTCCTTTAGACCCCACCATCAAGTAGATGAAGACAGTCAATGACCCTTAGACATGTCTTTTTCAGATTGCATAACCCATTTCTCTCAGCCTTCCCTCATATATAATTTTTCCAGTCCCGTTACCATCGTAGTGGCCTTCTACTGGATTTGCTTCAATATATCTATGTATTTCCTGCCAAGGTATCTGAAAATTGGTAAGTACTCCAGAGGAGGTCTCACGGGTACCAAACAGAGGAGAATAGTAATTATATTCTATTTGCCAGCTACAGTCCCACTAATTCACCTTGATGTGTGGTTACCTTTATGACTTCAAGGTCTCACATCCAGCCCATTGGGTATTAGGACTCCCAGGCTTTCTAGCCATTCTCTTCTGCACCTGCCCTGTTGCATGAAGACATTCCATCCCTAGTGGAAGACTGCATTTGTCTTTGCTGAACTTCTGTCAGCCCATTTCACCAGCCTATCGAACCCCCTTTGAATGACAGCCCTACCCTCCAGCATATGGCCCTAATGTGGGGAAGCTTGCAAGCTTGCTGAAGATGCTCCTCCAACTTGTTCATGAAGATGTTAATACCATCCTCTGAAGAATCCTGCCAGCTGGAGTTGGTAATGGTCACAAACACCCTTTGAGTCTGGGGTCCAGACAGTTTTGTCTGCATTTTGAAATTCATCCATCCATTCTCTATTTCTCCAATTTTAATGTAAGGATATTTAGTGCTGAAAATTTTATTAAAATCAAAGACAGTAACTACAGATCTCCCTCATCCAACTAAGCCAGCCACCTCAGTGCAATCTGGTTGGCTAGGCATGATCTTCCCAAGGTAAATTAATGTTGGCCATTTCAAATCCCCTACTTGTTCCCAGACTCCTTCATATGCCCTTTAAGCTTTTCCTATTTTATTGATTAAAATGTTACTCGTCAAATTTTTGGGGGACTTGTGGTCTTAAGCCATCCAGGACTCTGGAACAGGTAACACTATCTCTGAAAAGGAAGAAATGAAAAAATCATGCCAACTTCTACCACTCTGTTTTTGGAACAGGTCATTAACATTAAATTTCTAATTCCTATTTCATAACCTCCCAGCAAGCCTTGATCGACAGCACCCTCTCTTCATGTCTTGCTTTGCATTTCCAAATTTTGCTAATCACCTGGCTTCTTACTTTGGAACATAAACAAATAATTTAAAATAGTTTACTTTTGTGCTTGTAAAGTGTGTTCTTACTGAAGTTTATCACTGAGCCTAGCTTGCTTTTTTTCCCTATTTATTCTGTTTGTTAAACATTCTCGGCAAGTTTTGAATTTATTTTTTAGCTGTCAACACTACTTTGAAACATAGTTAAGGAACATAGTTAAGAAATTAAAGATGAAGAACTAACACTGTTGCTATTATTATTCCTTTGTGTCTTGATGGAAATGGATTTTTCTGGTGAAAAATAATGAAATATTCTACTCTACTGTTCAGTGTTCACTTTTGTCATGTAAGCAGCTTCCTTTGATTGCCTCTATATTAGTATGTAATATCCCTTATCAGGATTTCTACCTGAGCATTTGATTTTTTTTTAGATACTGTTCTTAAAAATCTGTATCTTTTTCAGAGATGTTGATTCCTTCAGTGATACCTAGATCATTAGTTGTTAAGAAGCAGCGCCCAGGTCAGCACACCACATTATGCACTCTGCATTGTGGTCTGCAGTCTCTCTCTGCTACCTGAGGCCAGGTCTAGTACAGTAAAAAAGGCATTGCAAAAACCAGAAATAGATAATTGTATTGCTGGCTCATTACTCTTGCAGTAGCTGGGAAGACTAGTTGTGCAAAGGAACACTTCTTCTCTTTTTAATGCAACTTCTAGTGAAAGCATTAGTGCATAGTGTGTTTTCACAAAAGCCAATCCGAGCCAATAGCACCTGGATCATACCTCTTGGGAGAGCCTGTTAAAGTCTGCAGAGGGGATTGTGTCTGAGCATCATAACAAGCTCCAGTGTTCCTTTTACACTGGCTATCACAGGATAAATCCATGCCTTTGCTGCAAAGGAGTGAATTAGCCTTTAGCCCATTAGAAGTCACTGCCCTAGCTCAGAGGTGCTGTTATTATCAGCATCTTTCACCCAAGCGACATGAGAGTACTAGAATGCTAAAGGCCAGAGGCTGACTTGTTTATCTGTCCTAATATTCCACCCAACAGAAGGTCTAGACCTGTCTGACCTGCCTATGGAAACAGGCAGCATCGCTTCTTTTCACCTGTACTGTACACATAGATTTAGTTCTGTCATTTTCTCTGTGAGTTACACATCTCTGCCATACTCATCTCTTCCACAGATTCTATTTGTAAACTCCTCTGTTCTGGCCAGCTGGCCAGTCATTCTTTATTTTCCACTTTTCTTTTTTTCTTTTCCCTTTCCCTTTTCCCTTTTCCCTTTTCTCTTTTCCCTTTTCTCTTTTCCCTTTTCCCTTTTCCCTTTTCCCTTTTCCCTTTTCCCTTTTCCCTTTTCCCTTTTCCCTTCCCTTCCCTTCCCTTCCCTTCCCTTCCCTTCCCTTCCCTTCCCTTCCCTTCCCTTCCTTTTTCTTTTTCTTTTTTCTTTTTTTCTTTTTCCTTTTTTCTTTTTTTTTTTTTCTTTTTTTCTTTCTTTTTCCTTCCTTCCTTCCTTCCTTCCTTCCTTCCTTCCTTCCTTCCTTCCTCCCTTCCCTTCCTTTCCTTTTGAAGATATTTAACTCTCTGCCTTGCTCTGGGAATAAAAAATGCTGGCTCCATGCTCTGATGCACCTCAAACATTCAGTAAGCATTTGATCTGCATTAGATGTAGCCCAGAAGATAAACCTGTATTGAAATCCTGATGTTTCACTGACTCTATTATAATGAAGTAAATATATTAAAGGTGATGCTGCATGCAGAGTAAATGAAAATGGAAGTTGTAGACACAACAAGTAATCCCAAAGATAATAATTTTTAATTTGCTGCTATATGATAATGCTTTTAGAATGCTTGCCTTATTGTGTTAAAAGGTCATCAGACAGCATTTTTCTCTACAGAACTGCTGGGAGAGGGGTAGTATGAGCATAGTGTCTCTGAAATTTAAAATTTAAAATTCAAAACAGAATCCTCAGTAAAAAAAAATTTACAAAGCAAATGCAAAACTGGAAAAGTGAATATTTTGTACATCTGAATGGTTCAATACATTATCATTCTTCAGAGGTCTACCACAAAACACTTGAGATAGAATTAAAAGACAGATCTTTCCATGTCAGACGAGTAGATCACAGGATTTCCTTCAAACTGCTACTCCAGTTATTTTCAGTTAAGCCTACAACTGGAGCATGAGCAAAAATCTTTTACTCCTGACAGGACTGTGTTGTGTTTATTGGCTTCTCTTCAAACAGAAGATGTACATCATCAACACCTTCAGGGGCAGCCCACTGTGTAGTCATTCCCTCAGAGATATGGAGCCCGCCTTTCCTCCCAGATGAATCTTGTGCTGGCATTTACTGAAATGCCGAGATCTATAATACAAATATTGTCCTTCCATAGGCACTCATTTCCTGTTTCTATAGTACTCAGCCCAGTCCTTTCTTCATTTACATTTCATTGATAATCATTTAATTACAAACCTAACCTAACAGTAGATGTTTATAGCCAAGCTTAACCTGCATGTACCTTCATACAAACATTTAACCTGAGAACTAGCTTTTTTACTGATACCAACAAAATCATACCAGAGAGAAATGTAGACACAAATTATTTCTTCGCACTTTTTTCCCTGTGATTGTGAGAAGCAAATTTCAGATAATGAATTTGGAAAGCAGCATGCCATTTATCTTTTAAGTATTTCAGCATGGCTTCTCTAACCTTGATTTGTCACAGGTCAGAAAATGTCAAGTTGTCATGAGTGGGCAAAAGGTAGACAACAAAGAAATATTTTTTGATAAGAAGTAGGTCTTCATCTAGCTGGCAGCTCTGTACCTTGTAATAAATGTCTGTTGTGACAGTAGTCCCTCAACTTTGGTGTTTAAGCATGCCTAAGCGGGGGCGGGGGGAAGCAAACAAGGACATGAAAGTCACTCAGAGAATTCAGTAGCTTAAATTTGACAAGATCTCTGGGAAGTAGAAGATTCATGGTAAGTGTATTTTCAGGTGCCATCATCTGCAATACCAAACTTGCTGTTTTGAAACATGCTAATATACAATCTAACACAGGTTTTTGGAATGGGATTATTTATAATCACCACAGAATATGGTTCTGGACATCAGGATTATACCAACTACACTGCACATATTAATTTGACAGGATAAGAGTGGACATGGAATTTTCTATCCTATAGCTTCTCGATTCTGTTAGGACAGAAAACACTTACTGGTTCACTGTTTCTCACTAAACCTTCCCATATACATGGGAAAACACTGTATATTACCTCAGTAGTTAAACTACAATGGAAAAAAATAGCTATTCTTTTTCCCTTCAAGTTCTCCAAATAAAAAAGGTCAGTATTGACTGCATGCAAAACAACAATTGGTCTAAGTCAATATTTGAATCACCTCTGGATTTCCCTCTCTTTTTGTTTGAATAGATGCCAGGCAGGTCTTAAATTACAGGCATTTGGGGAATACAGTAGAACTAAACAATTAGTTGAATAAATACAACCATTAACCCCTGAAACATTTGTGTTTAACAGCAATGTAAGAAGTGCACAGAAAGAAGTAAAGCCTTTTTGTAAGTCGGCTGGTAGGGTAACACAGGAGATAATAGTATCATAGAATGCTTTGGGTTGGAAGGGACCTCAAGATCATCTAGTTCCAACCCCCTTGCCATGGGCAGGGACACACTCCACTAGACCAGGCTGCCCAAAGCCCCATCCAACCCGGCCTTCAACACTGCCAGGGAGGGGGCAGCCACAGCTTCTCTGGGCAACTTATAACTTTACATTCCTTTCCAGAAAAAAAACCCAAAACAAACCAACCAAAAAAACCAGAGGCCTTTGCAGTCCATGAATGACTGAGAGTCTTAATACTTCTTCAGAATACCCACAATGTATTCAGGGTGCACGATTACAGCACAGAAACACTGAATGTGCTATAATCTGTCTTTACTCTGTCTTTGCACTGGTATTTCACTTCACTAGCCATGCTACATAATCACATCTCTGAAAGTTGTAAACATGCTTTTAATTCCTTAGTTATACCTTGCCCTGTGTTTGCAACATCTCCTGTCCCAGTTACATTTTTGCATCTCTGTCTTTTTTTCTCCTTTATCCTCTGTATCTTCTCTTTTCATTTCTCTTCTTTCTCCTTCTCTTCTTAACCCCTGCTTCCCAAACTACATCTATTTTTCTGTTATCTGATATGACAATAACACTTCATTCAGTAGGGTAGACAATGTAGAAATAATCCTATATGTAACTCTGCAAGGGGGGGGGGGAATCACTTGTTTAATAAAGTATTTTGTCTGATAATTTTGTAATGTAAAGTTTAAGAAAGAAAAAAAAAACAGAATTGGTTCTGTCCTGCTAAATATTTTTTGTTAAAAAATGATGCAGTTCATTCTTTCTAATTGCAAATTTTCAGAAGCTTGGACTGAAGTCATGTCTTGCATTTCCAATTACCTAAATACTTAATCAGCCAAATTTACTTCTATAAAGAGAAATGTACCAACACAAAAATCCTAAAAAAAAACCCAGACCTGAAAAATCTTCATATTTAATGAGTCAGATTGTTTTCTGTTTTAGTATGGCTTGTTGGGTTTTTTTGAAATATGGATTCCATCTCATAAAGGCATGCATAGCAAGTCAGTTTTGAAGAAAGAGCAGCTAATGACTTTCCCATGGCAGTCTGGTTCAAATGAACCTGGAGCAGAAGAAGCTGGAAGGCAACAGTGAATAACATACTTGTACGTGGAGACTTCACACAAGATACTGTGCTTTTCAGTGACATCTGAAATGAGCTACAGTATTGTAGCAAAAAAAGAGAGTAAGATCAGTATCTGAGTATGATTGTAGCCTATGATAAAAATGGAATATCTGCTCACTGCAACAGCATAAGCTTCCTAGAATAATATCGGTGACCAAGACTCTGAGGTAAAGCAACTTTTTGAAAGTCAACAGGCAAACACCTTCCACTGACAGGCAATGATGACTTGTCAAGTCACTTTCCATCACTAATCCAAGGTAATGTAATAGTTAAATATTTTGACACAGAGCTGTTTGAGCCATTCCTTCTTTCAAATGCCAACCTTGGATATACCTCCTGACAATTTCTCTCCCTTTGCTTTCACCTCTGACATGGGTCTGTGTGTAGGGATTGGATTTTCTGGCCTGAGATCTGCTTGGAAATGGGCAGGACAAACAGTACTTTCTCTTCATCTGTGTAGTACTGTATTTGCTGCAGGCACTCACACACACTATACTTTGGCAATAAGAAAAGAGTCCATGGCACACAGGCTTTGATATTATATAACTGGAGTAAAAAGGTTTAAGTGCCATGGCATAGTCACTCTTCTTTGCTCCAACCTGGAGTTACAACACCATGAACAGGTTCAGAGATGGACAAGGGGCAGCAGCCTCTACATGAGAAAGCTGTTGTATTAAAAGATGGTGGAAAGAGTAAAGCCACAGGTGAGGAAGGGGTTAGATGGAGTGGGTGATCTTGCAGAATGCCTTGCCACCAGAACCCACCAGAACAGCCCAAGGAGCAAGACACACTCACAACATCTCTATCACACACCAACTTTTCAAAGCTAGAGAAACAAAGACTAGTAGTAGTGAAAAAACTCTGGTTAGAAAGTTTCTATGCAATGGGATCAAAGACTGAGAAGTAGGATTAAACTGAAAGCAGTATAAAATTAAAACCCCAGGTTGGCATCGTAGGAGGAAAGCAAACAAACAAAATCTTAATTAGGATTCATTAAAGAGATATTGATATAAATTAATTCTGTGAATAATCAAATACAGAGTAAACTTGAGCAAAATGATACAGGCAACATCTTTGTTGGCAATGTTTGTCACCCACAACCACCACTATGTATAGCTCCATAAAGAGAAAGAGAATAAAAGATAAATATGAACCATAAATAATGTATTGCTAACACATACTCTGTTTTGCCAGCTGTAGTTTCACCTGGACATGAAAGTAGCGTTGCCTTGCCATCCTATTGCTTCAATGGTGCCACTGCAGTCTCGGACGGTGTTTTTCCACAGAACATCTTTAAATGAAAATCTGACCTTCCTCCATGTGGAGGAAGGTGCAAAGTTCTCAGTTGGCCATGTGCATTATGAATCAAGCTCAGCAGGCTTTGCCTGAGCTTCTTCCAATAGTACAGAGCTCCTGACAAAGACCAGAGGGATTGTTGTTGATCTCTGTCATGGTTCTTAGAGAATGGCTGAGGTGCAGACGGGTGTGAAACTCCAAAGGAAACACTTCCTAAATCATCCCAAGTAGGCATCCCATTTCTCTGTTGGGATCATTACACTATCTACAGTCTCCATATGGAATATAAAACTGTGACAACATAGCTGAAAAATTTATTCTACTTAACAATAATTTGGATTTATACATCATTGTGAAATAATCGCCCACATGAAGTCAGATTACATGCAACAAGAAGGTTGATGTATAACTTCTTGAAAACCTCCAAGAAGACACTAACATTACCTTGGATTCTCTCTCTACTTTGCTCTATGAGTTCACTTATAATCTTCATATATGGACTTACGGTGAGGCATTCTTCAGAAAAGGCTAGAAGATAGCATACATTGGTCATTTTCGTTTTCTCCTTTTTTTATTTACGGGTACAGCTGAAAACTAATGAATAGGTCTGGAGAAGTAGTGGGATTTTTCCATTTATTTGATCCTTTGGTAGTAAACTAACTCATTGGACACCTTCATCTCCAAAAATTATTGTTGAGCTTACTTTTTAACTAATTTGTGGTCTTGGATTTATTTTCCAGTATTGCGTTTGGAATTTGTGCTATCCATAATGTGCTAGTCACTGATTCAGTGGTATTTTTATGTATTCCAGCCAACAGAATGACAAATCTTACAGCTGAATCTTTCCTTTTGAATATTTTAACATTTGATTTCAATATCCTGCTGAAAGTTGGGAGGAAAATGAATGCAAAAGATTTGTGAAAATAGTTTGTAGTGTATTTACACCATTTGCTTAATTCTATACTTGGAATTCCTATCACTGTTCAAGAGAAGCTGGCAAAATTAGGTCTTAGATTAAGTGAAAATGCATCTGTTAAAGGAAACTTGTTTCAAAGTAGTAAAAGGAGTAAAATTTCTCTTCATGCAAAACAGCAACCCTCTTATCTTCTTTAGGTGCAGACAGATCCTCACTGTGCCTCACCTTTCTTTGGAGGTATACTTGTGAGATGTTTGCTGGGTAACTGCTTCCTAAGAGTACTGTGATAGACACATTACTTTGACCTGCATTGATCCCTTTAGTCAAACACTGCTTAAGCACTTCCGAATACATCATAAAATAAAAATCACTGGTGGTATTTTGGACAATTTCCATTTGACATGTGCTGAGGGTCTCGCACTGGTAGTACTAAAACATTGCCTGTATTTCTTAAAGATTCTAGATGATAGCTTTCAGAAGACGGTGTATTCAACTCTGTGGGCCATGTTACAACAGAGAAAAAGGAATACGTCAGAAATCTGATTAAAGCAGTGGTTACATTTATTATATCACAAACAGAATAAAGTATTAACCAGCTACATACAAGCTTAGTTCTTTAAAAACAAGGTTCACAAAAGCTAAGAACATTTATACACCTAATCAGCTGGTATCAATAAGTAAACAGAAGGAAAAAAAGACAGAAAAAGCTGAAGAATGTCTTATTTAAGTTCAAAACTGTCAATCCATGCTCTACATCAAGATTCCAGAGGTAAAGTTACACTGGTGGAAAACAAAAACAACATGCACCCCTCTCCACACACACGCCATTTTAGAAGAAAAGTGAAAACAACTATGAAAATACACATATGTAGGATGTGGAACCAAAGACAAAAATTTTAATAATATTATCATTCAGAAGCTAGAAAAGTAATAGGAGAAGCAAAGAAATATGTGAAAACCTACCTAACTTTTTTAATTGACTAAGATAAAAGATCTTGGACACTTGGGAGAGTTCTTAGCTGGGTTTTGGTGGGGTATTTTGGGTATTTCATATATATGTGAGAAAGAAAGAAAGAAAGAAAGTTAAAGACTGCAGTTCTTTGGGTCGCTGAGCTCAGTGCCCCTGGGAGACAGTACAGGTCCATTAGTAAAAAAATTATAAACACAATCAATAATTATGCAGAAAAGATGTGAGTGTTCAGCAAACATTTATCTTCCATTTGTATGAAGGGAAAAGTGGGTGAATTTAATGACTCAGACCATGATGATGAAATAAATTCCTTTTCAATAGTAACACATGAAAATATTAAATACATAGTAGAACTATGATAGTCTGAAGAATTTTTTAAGAGATGGGCACAGTTAACTTGAAATCCTCTCTTTAAAATGCTGATCAAGCTCCCTGGGACAATAATGTCTTTTTTCAAGGAATTTTGGAACTCAGCAGATATCCCAGAAAACTGCAAGAAAGAAAATATTATTTATTTTTTTTTAAAGGGCAAATGAGATAATTTTTCCTCATGTATATCATCAATTAAATAATGCAACAACCAACTCAGGAGAATCAATGGATGTTAATATCATTAATATCAATCAACATGGCTTATGAAACATAAATCTTCTCATATTCACTTCTTTTTTATTAATGAAATTAGGCAGTTTATCTAGCATATCCTGACATTTGGTAGGAATAGAACACCTTGAATGGATTAAAATCTGGTTAACACACAGTCACAAAAGGTCTTTATAAACAAGCAATTACCCCCGAATTGCCATGTTGCTATCAAAGTCCAACAAGGATTTATCTAATCTAAATATGATTTACATTCTGGCATAGAAATTTTGTTCCTCCACTACCTAGGTAGCACAGGCAAAGTTCTACAGTCTCTCCTCACAGTATTCCAGTGACACACAGGCAACAATTTGTTACTTCCCCACAAGCTAGACCATACACCATGCACGGTTTACTAGACCATGTCATGCTAGCAGGTGCACCAGACCTTCTAGCGGTCACAGGGAGGGAGACCATGGAGAAATGTTTTTCCAACATTTCCAGAAGTACACTCCAAATTATAAATGGAATAAAACATAATAGTGTTTCACTTGACTAAACAAAAGGACTGGCAAATAAAAAACATAGACTAGATAGTAGTCAAGAAAGGAATAAACATCTGTCTGCTGCTTGGATATATATGATTCATTTTAGAAGACAAAGCAATACAAGCAGAAGCATAAGTAATGTGGAAGAGAGAAATTTGGTTGCATGAACCATGTATGGAGCAGTTCAAGGCCATTTAACAGGGAGTACATTATTCCCATCTATATTTGAGATTTTAGAGTTTGTTGTAGGACTGCTGTTCAAGCTTTCCCTTGAGAATAGAGACTTCAGTCCTGAAAGGCAGGTTAGCCAGTGAGTGCAGCATTTAGGCAGAACTGAAAAATATAATCCAAAGGGGCCTGTCTGCTAATTCTAAAACATTATAGTATAAAACTCTTTTGAAAAAGCGTTTTCTAAATGAATGTTAAACTCCAAGGGGTTATCCAGGGAGCTATATATTACACTGACATTAACACCAAATGGGTTCATCTTAGTTAATGTGCTTACAGTGAATGCCAAAGCAATTCATCATGAGTGGCTACATATGGTAAAGTATTAACACATTTCATCAGGAAAACATCCTTTGAATGTCATGGTTCCGGCATTGGGGACCTGAGAGGAGTTCAAGATGTGTGATACAAACCACTATCACATTTTCAAAAGCTATCTTACAAGTGAGAGATTAATCTGGTGTCTGTTAAGTAGGTACGCAAATATTTGATTACTTCACAGAAGTTCACAGTGCATTGAGAATGATCAGTCACACGAAAATTAAAGGTGAGAAAATTGTAATAATATTTTTTTAATGGAAAAGACAACCTTCTCTCCCCAAAATCACATTTGGGAATAAATTTGTTTACCCCTACAATTCAGATTCTTAAATTTTTCCAGATTTTAGCACTGTTGCCTAAGGTGAGAAGTAAACTCATTTGAGAAGCAATAAACTCAAAACTGAAATGGGCAGCTGCTGCTGTCTAACCCAGAAGCAAGGGGCAGATCACTTCAGGGCTGTTGGGGAGAGGTTCCCATACCTTATGGAGCTTGAGTCCTCTCTTCCACTTCAGGGACTCCATGAAATCTAAGTTTTGAGCTGGAATTGGAGCAAAGTCATAGTATATGCTTTGTGAGGGTTACTTGAAGCCAGTGCCTCAACATCATGTTTTAAACTAACTGGATCTTGTAACACCCCCTTGCACCTACAGCATCTCAGATTTCTGTGGTCGTGAGCACAGATCATGACCACTGTGCTGACAAAAGAGAAGCAGAAATAGGGATAGTTTTCCTTTTTCATCCACATCTCTGAGGGACTGAACCTTCTCCATATACGTAATTTTCTATATGCAGAATGCCTTCCTTTTAACTGTCCTTGGAGAACGAAGCACCGGTGAGGGGTTTGATGTAAGAGGTACATTTTGAATAAAAGACAACAGATATACAGCTTTTCTTGTATTGCAAGGCATGGAAGAACAATGACAAACTCAGAAAATTTCAACATTTTCTTACTACCTTTTAACAGTGACAGGTCTGATTTTGTTAAAAAAAAAAAAAAGGAGCCAACAGTTTAGGGGACTGTTGCTCTCTGTTTTGGTTTAAATCACTGTATGAAAGGGTTATGAGAAAAAAATTCAATGATTTTTTTTTTCTGTTCCTAGAGCATAACAAAGTTCCCATAGCCCTGTTGGAAGCAGTTCTCCCAGGGGTCTTCTTAAGACCTAGCACCTTCATAAGAGAAGCCCAACAGCAATAGAAATTATAAATGGCACAACCAGCACAAATTCAGTATTTCAAAAGAGTCTCAACTAGCTACATCTGTTAACGGTCCCAGTGATTTTTGTGGCAAGGAAACAATAGGCAGAATCAGGTGTTCATTTTTTTTGCATTTAGTTTTAAGCTATAATAGATAAAAAATGGAAGGTTTTGTAACTTTCTTTCCCAAACTTGACCTCTCATCCTGGGGCCTTGTAGCTATACCTGGGAAAAATAGCCACAAGGGAACATCAGTCATCACAGCTATGCTGGGAAAGGATGAACATTTCTGGGAAGAGCTAATACAGCAGTCTCATCTCCTTATTTTGTGGCCAGCTTACTGCATTGGAAATGCTCTATATTTTGGCTAACAGGAACTGAGTGTTTACATCATGCGGAGGTACCAGAACTAGCTCTGTCCAGGTTGGCGTGTCTAGACAACACTGTGTCACGCTGGCAAATGAGCTCAGGACACAGAAGTGTTACAACTGCTTCAGCCTGGCACTGTGCCTGAGGTAATTAATCTTGTTTTGTAGCAGGACTAATTAGTCTGGGGGAAGTACAAGGCTGACCATTAGTGTCAAGACCAGAGCTAGCTTATTCAAGGCTTTTGTAGTTGCCTCTGTATGGTGCTGTGCTGTGCAGCATAAAGACACCCACGCTGAAGTGCATGGCAAGCTCTTAAGGTTATGAGGCCATGGGCCTGAATTTCATCTGCGTTAAGGTCCTTACTGTTGGCATGAATGGAATCAGAATCGTCTTTGGGAGAAGAGGCAAACAGCCAGGGTTGTGAGAAGGAGCCTTGGAGCTGTGCCTGAGGCCCTGGGATTTTGGGTGCAAGACTTACAGAGCTGAGCTAAGATGATGGTTTTGGGCAGTACGGAGGTGATGAATGGCAAAACAAAAAATCGGCTGTGCAGTTCTGATATCAGGCATTTTGCAAAAGCTCATCTGGCGGAAAATTGACACCACATTAAGAAAAAGTGCAAAACCCCAATATTAGTGTATCATCAGCCACATGAAAAATCTGACTCAGCTGGATGTCCAACCACAGGATTGTTTGTACCACAACAGGGGAATGAGCTGGGAAGGGAGCAGGCAAGGGAGGCCGAGTGGCTCTTGGTAGGCTGCCTGCAGTGAGGAGCAACATGGTTTATAGTCACAGTGATCTGCAAGGGATGGAAACAAACAAAAGCAAACAAACTATGGGTAACAACTTTATTTATAAGCCTCCTACACGCTGAAAGGCAAGCAGGTCTTTGATAGAAATCACCATCTCACCATTTAACAGTGACACTGAACTATTCTGCTTTCTCATCTGACTTTTATTTCCCTGTAAGTAAATATTGATGTGTTTATTTCAGACAATGACCCCAAATTCTTTTCCATCAAGACTTCCACAACTTTTAAGTGGAGAAATACAAGTGATTTGGATTTTAAAAGAAAAGAGGAAAAAAAAAAAAAGCAGAGATGTACAAAGGATCAAGGAGGGGCACTGTGTGTTAGCTGAAAATAATGGATTCAGTTAATCCTGCTGAGGTAAATGAAAGCTGACTGCTAAAGAGGGCTGCTGCGTCATAATAAAGTTGAATGAACCTGGGCTTCAAGTCCGGTAGAGATTTTGAGGTAAAACTGTGAGAAGACAAGAGGGTTTTATTTGGCATATAGGAGCTGCAAAGTGAGTCTACATAGAAATAAATGGTATCTCCTCTTTTATGAATCATGCTTTAACTCATTTCTGAAAAAGTAATAGCTTCAAGGTGGCAGAGACACATGAAATTTCCCAAATGCTAAATAAGAGATGATGAAAACTTGTATACAGTTGTCATCACATCATTATATTATTTGCATGCAGATAAGTTTATACCAAAAATCAGTGTTCTAAAAAAGCGAGTGAGGAAAATAAACACACTGTGTGTTCTGCAGATAGTGTTGCCAGTGGATCTCTATCAATGTTTCCATGGTCCTCACAGTGGTGAGTTTAGTTATGGTTCTTCTTGCACTTTATGTAAATTTAAAAAGATTTCGGGGGGAGGGGGGAGTGTTAATTATTATTTTGTTTAGAAACAGTGGAGAAAGATTATAGTCAAAACAGTAAGCCATAGATGTAAACCACAGGCTTCTAATGACATTAGCCTCTGACAGGTGCTTGGGTGGTCCACATAGTCAGGGCTAAGCTGATTTGGGAACTGCAGTATCAGAATAACAGGAACAGCTGGCATTTTCTTATCTTTCCTGGTAGCACAAGGCAAGAGCCATCTTTTGTTGCCACCTGGGAATTCTACTTCATAAATAAATCTATCTCAGTTGTAAGGACCTAAGGCATTGGCAGTGACAGACATTCTCCCACCTTTCTGTGGTGCATCAGAGTTATGCATCTTTTCGGCCTTTTGGGCCTTTCACAAAGCTGTAGTTTGTTACAGTGTGTTTTGTCCTGTTGTTAGTGAAGGTACGGTATTTTGATGGTATTTCTGGATCAAACGTCTTTCACATGATAGCCTGAGGTGCAGGAAGAGCAGTCTCACTCTTCATTTGTCCATTCAGAATCTATGTTCACATGAAATGCAGTCAAAGATAAAAAAATAACTTTTACCTTCTCTCTTCATTTTTCTTTATTCTCTGAGCTCCTGTGTCACCCTGTAGTTTCACAAGGTCTTGAAGAAAAATAACAACCAAGGAGCTTAAAAATTCTGACATCATAATCTGTGCCTCAGCTGCATCTGTCCTGCAGAGGTCTATCAAAATCATCTCTGCTACCTTACCAGTCCTGCTGTTCTGCTGAGATCCCTGTGGACTCCCAGGACTGGTGCTGCAGACAAAATGAACCAAGCTTCCTCATCTCTGACTGTTAAACATTTTAAAATGTCAGTACTAGATACAATAAGATCCAGAACCTCTTCCAAAGAAATACTGTGGATGAGATCACTACTGGGAGGAGGGGTGTTCAAGGCTGGGTTGGATGGGGCTTTGGCCAACCTGGTCTAGTGGAGGGTGTCCCTGCCCCTGGCAGGTGGTTGGAACTAGGTGATCTTTGAGGTCCCTTCCAACCCAAACCATTCTGTGAAACTGTGATTCCATGACATTTGCTTCTGTGCACATGAATTCTCACATGGCACCAAGCAAGATTTATTTACCATCTGAGTAGCTGCAGGATGACTGCTGGAAGATTTAGAAGACTCTCATTGTGCAGCAAGAATAGGCTGGGTGTCAGTAAACCAGTATGAATTGTGTTGTCACTTGCTGTGATTTGATTATTTGTGAAATAAAGAGACATATTACAGTCAAGGAGTTAGAACAGTCCAGAATGATGCTGGTTTTGTAACAGCAGACTTAGCGGTAATTACAGAAAACCACGTTGGTGCTGTGTGATTAAGGCAACCCATTAAGAGCACACTGTGACTGCACCATTGTCAGAGTGTGCTGCTCTGTGTCAGCTCATGAGTAAACTGCACTTGGCTTCAGCATGAGTTTTAAATGAGTTGCTAATGCCCTTTTTGAGTTCTGGGAAAGTGGATGATTTGGGAGGCGCATGACTTTTTTCAAGAAAAAGTAAATAATGAATAATGATTTTTCATGGGATAGAGTGGCACTGAGAAGTCATAAGGAGCAACCAAAATATGGGTTTGCAAGTCCTATCAACTGTTTCCTACTGAAGAGGCATTATATTGTAGTGCATTAATATGTTGCCACAGAACCAGGTAAACAGCCTAGAAATATCCACATAGCAAAAGACTTAGCTCCTGAACTACTTCTAGCATGTTTACCTGTTTTCTGGTAATAAAATATTTGACACTCTTTCCAATGCAGTTCTTGGTACTTCTGCTTCTTTCAATCACTTGTTCCTTCCCCCCACCAGCTCCTCAGCTTTGGGGAGCTGGAAATAGCTGAACACATACTTTTCCTTCTTCACTTATCATCTTCATCAGTTCTTTAACAGCTATGAAGAAAATGCCTGTCAAATGGTCTGGACACCACTAAAATTAGTAAAGAAGCATTATTAGACTTAAAGGAGTAGGAAAACAATGTATTAAAGACCTTAATATATTTAAGGATTCATCATAACTCAAGCATGGGTTCATAAGGTCTGATTTACCTTTCAAATGACACTCAAGGAAATTCATCAGGTCCCAGCACAATGAGGTGGTGAGGGCATTTATCTAAAGTTTGTTCCCATGGTGGCTGTGCCCACAGAGGGAAAGAGAAATGAACCTTTCAGGTAGTACCAAAATAAGCCATTCAGCAAGAACTGCTAAAATCTGTACAGGAACAGGTAATTTTAGCTCACAAAACCCTTTTTAAGGGCCTGGATGCTTAAAGGAAACAATTAATGTGGGGAGGTTCCCATTTGTCTGTGACCCCATTTGTGGATTGCCTTCTCCAGAACAGCAGCAAAGCCGTTAGGGGAAGGTGTCCTCTCACAGCAGGGGAAACAAAGACACCTCTTCTAAAAACGATGGTATCTCCTAAGGTTGCTAAGCAAGTGCTGCATATGAAGATTGTGTCTGGCATTGGAAGAGTCCTTCATGTTAATAACCTTATGGGAAAAAAACGGGAAACAAAATGGGAAAACATGTCATCACTGCAGACTTCTGCAAAAGCAGGTCAGAGAAGATTCCTCTGTCTTCCTAAGGACTTTGCTTAAGACTAGTAAAATATCAATTTTGTTATTTTTTCTTTTGAAATATAAAAATAGTGTATTTGCATGACCATCACTGTAAAGTTCATTATAATTGGTCAGTGTTGATTCCATTTGAACACTGTGTGACCTACTTCAGTGGAGGTCTCTTTCTACTCGCATTGTACTGGTACATTCCTCAGAAAACGTGCTTACTGGCGTGTCAAGAACATGCCCTGGGTATGTTTACATTGTTTAAACTCACTCTTCACTCACTTCATCTGACTTCCAGACAGCACTTTTAACTTAAATAATGCAAGTGTCCACATGAGAGCTGTGCCCATGCAAAATGGGTAACAGCACTCTTTGGCCTTTGAGCAGCAGGCTAATTTGAGTGGTACTCACACAAAGTTGTGTCTATACAGACAAAAGAAAAATGAGTGCAAATGCATGCAAGGATGTGTGACGCTAGGTCAAGCATGCAGGTTGGAGTGTGTAGCCTGGCTGAGATGTAAGCAGTTCTGGAGATAGGTGATTTTAGTAAATTGAAATACCTCTCATGCTTTCCCAGTGACAAATGAAATGTTACTGCAAGTATGCTTCAGCCTTAAAGCAGGTGTTTAAAGCAAAAAAAAAGAACACTGCTGCTCTGCAAACATTATGCTGATGCCCATCTCTATGCTCGGGTAGGTTGTACAGTTGTTATGTGTTCTCCATGGAACCAGCTTGTAACAAATTTGAAAAATTAGGCAAATCAGAAACAAATAATAGAGTAATTTGTCAGTGATTGAAATTGTTGGCATGGAATGAAGGCATTAGCAGGATCCAACCATAATGATTTTATAAGCATATTATCTACACTGGACAGCTGATTTCACATAGTAAGCATGACTTTATGCGTCATTTCCATCTCTTGCTTATGGGGAAGATCTTCCATAAAAAACTATTCTTTAATCAGCATTCTCTTTATTGCATTTTAAATCTCCTAATCAATATACAGCCTTTGCCCTTTTTTTTCCCTGATTTTTTTCCTTCAGGACAAAACCATTTGTTTCAGCCCATTATAAATTTAACATCGTATCACAGTTGCAAATCTGATTCAGATCAATGGCTTGTAAGATATAAACCCTAATGATCTAATCTGTTGTTAAATATTCATGAAGGAAGCTTGGAGAATACTCACTCCCCTCCTTTCTAATGGATGTAAAAGAACCAACTGCATTTCACTGATTGATCATGTGCATTTTCTTATTACAGAAGAGTGTTACAAAAGCCTCTACATCGTGGAACTCTTAATCCAGTCTGCGGCACTTACTCACCATTAAATAAAACCACAACATCATTCCTTTTATATATATAATATATGCATATATGAGTATATTAATGCTAAACATACCTATTCTTTATAGCAGCTTTTCAGGTGGAGTCCTCTATGGGATACAAGACATAGCAGACACAAGTATCCACAGAAATAAATCTCTGCCAGCATGAACTCTGAAGCTCACGGTGATTTCAGGGTAAAAGATCATAAAGGATCAAGGACTGAGCACACATACAGAAATACTGCCCATGCCTATTGTGCCAAAATGCTATGGGAAATATACAAACCTATAAGGAACTTCCAGTATTTGTTGATCTGAAGTAGGATTTTGTAAGGAAAAGGTGTATACACTTTTACCTACATCATGTCCTTCTCTCATGCAAACACAACGTCCTTTTAAATTTTAAGCTGAAAGAAAATATTTATCAATACAAGAATGCTCAGATAATCTTAGCAAGTGACTTTTTTTTTGTGAAATACTATTTGGAATATCAGCACCCTTGCAATGCAAGGAGGCTTCTGATTACTTGAAAACACTGAGAAATGGAAGTAAATGAATAATCATCTTCTGCCTTAAATTCCTATACATTTTTTTACTTTTTTTTTTTAATTTATCAGTCTGGCGGTAGGGTGGGTGGGCTGAAATCAAAAGCCACAAAATTTACAGATATAAAAATACCTTTTCACCCTTTCCAAATTAACTTCTTGATAAAATAACTAAATTTGAGAGGCTTAGGCTGACTCAGCACTCAAAATGGGCCTCATCCGGAAGTTGTTATGCAAGGAATGTTCTCTGCTGAGATCAATGAAAGTTTTGCCTGTGCACATCCTCTAAGATCAGAACTCATCTATGACTCAGAGTCATTCTCACTCCCCACTTTCTTCCCTTACCTCAAAAGATCCTAAATTTATTCCAGCCATAATGTCAATAGATTTAATCTATTTTGGAACAAGTAACCAAAATTTAACAGCTACCCATGTATACTGCTGTGCTGTCCCGACTAAAAAAAGTTTTACTATAGCAGCATCCCTATTTTTGCTCTTTTGTACTGCTTCCATAGGACAGAACAACACAAAAGGCTCACTCCTGAATTCCAGCCAGAGGATAGTTTCTAACAAGGTAATGAAAGACTGTGTCCTTTGCTTTCCTGCAACCTACCAGACAGCTGAATTGTGACTCCTGCAGAAAATGGAGTGGGCATCTGGAGCATTTTGCAGCATGTGCTCTGACCTCTTTGCCCTTCTTGATTTGCAAATGTCAGGCAGTTTAGAATTATGAAGCACAGCCTGGGAGATTTCACAGGAAGGAATTTGTCTCAATATATGCAGGTTGAGTGTTTCCCCTGGATGGGTTGGTGATGAACAAGAAACTGCTGTTTTATAATCTAATAACATTGATACACAATTATTTTCTCAGTAGTGAACACAATCTAGTCATGGAAGTGACAATGCTGCATAAGAAGTTATTGGTCTTTCCTACAAAAGTATGGACTAGCTGCAAAGGGGATAACCAGAAAAAGTAAGCAAAGATAACTCCTTTCACCTTGGCAGTAGCATAAATGCCATTGAAATATACAGGAATGGAAAGAACACTTGCATCAGAACAACCTACTTCCAAGCTGTGACACAGATGTTTTGCCACTGCAAAGAACAGTGATGGTGTCACTGAACAGCTTAGAAGTGACTCGCACTCCTGGAGGGGAGGGAGGGAAGGTTATAAAAGGGTCCTGCACAGCTGACAGACTTTATCCTTGACACCAGGCAAGACGGAAATGGCTGGTGCATATGAGACTGCCACCTGCATCCCAGTTGCTGTGCAAGTGCTTTAGGACACCAAGAACATGCAGGGTCACCATATGGCAGACAGACAATGCTATGCAGCCTAGACGTAATTACAGACAATTTATTGAATCCTTTCTTCTTAAAGGCTTTTACTCTAAATACATTTGGCTTGTAGCAGGTTGTTTGTTCGCATAGAGTTTGTGAACATCCTTGTTACCTCATATCTCCTGCTCATTTAAAAATGCCTAGGCTTGTTTCAAACTCACCCTGTATCAGTAGAGTCCCACAGAGATAAGCGAAGACTAAGAAGCCTACCTGAAAAGCAGGTGGGTTTAGAGGCTGCTAGCTCTCTGTGCGGCCCAGGGTCTTGCCAACTCCTCTGCTCAGACTGAACACTGCTCCAGGCTCTGCACTCACTAAGCCCCTGGGACAGCCCCCAGACCAGTTTGAAAGTGCAAGAATAGCTGGTATTAACAGTGCCCTGGCTTAGTTAGCCCTGATGAGGAAGAAGTTCATTTGATGATGTAGACAGCTGGAGGTGTTACAGACCCTTTTTTGGCTCTTGTTATGGTACCTTTAGCCAGGATATATGCAACTAAAAAATATAAACCTACTATTCATCAGGTAGTTCACAGAAAGGTTATCTAGGACTTACCAAGCCATTGACCTCAGTGTGGTCACCATCCCTGACAAGGCACCAATATTTGCTGGGCAGACATGAGGAGAAAGGGTAGCCACCACAAGTCCCAGGGACCAGTCCTTAACATCAAGCTGCCATCTTCACCAGCTCCATCGATGCAGATGGTACTGATGGCTTGACAGGGCAACCTGATGATTCTCTCTTTGTTTTTTCTCTCTGTTTTTTCATATCAATGCTTTATTTTCCCTTGTGTGTATTTGAGTTGTAATGATCCCATCCTGAAATCCTAATTTTTACCTTCCTTTTCTCTCCAGGCTTTCTCTCAGCTCTTTCTGGATGCTTTTTCTCAGTCCTCTGAGTGAAGGTTACACACTCATACCATGTGTGCTGAATCCTGGACACTTGGTCAGCAGGCAGCTAAAGTCTTTGGGAGAGGTCAACGCTTTTACAACAGGGGTTATGGACAGAGTTTGCCAAGTCTGAAGACCTGAAAGAAGAAACATACCTCTGAAACGAGCAAAGGGTTACTCCAGCAATGGTAGCAGCATGCCCTGCAGCTTTGGCTGGAACATTTACAGATGCACACAGCTCTGCATCCTGTACTGTCTGGGCAGGGATCTCTGTTTCTGCATCGCTATCAATCTATTAATACCTTAACCATTCCTTGCAATGAATTACACAGCTGGTGAGTGGGAGTGCACGTACAAGTTAGCATTCTTGCTAAGGTGTCATTTCCAAGGTGTTCTTGCCTTCAGGCTTCCAGTCTACAGCTGAGTATCAGGGATAATGAGGAAGCGAGTAAAAAAGAAAGTCAGTGGTCACAGCACTCATTGCCTGAATATCCTGTTTTTTTTAAAACATTGCTAGTACTTTACTGGATATATGATTTTATTATAATTGCTATTGCTTTTGTAATAGAAATTTCTGATGTCACTACATTATCATTTCAATAAGAGTCACATCAGCTTTCAATGCTGTCAAATAGATAAAAATAGCATGAGCCTTTCCCACAACATTTAAGACTGGACACTCGTCTCTAAACTTCCAAGAACTGAAGAACATCTAAGAATTTGCTGAAGTCATCTCTGAAAGCAGCAAAATTGAAAAAAAGGGCCTGTTTCATGACTTCTGCTGCTCTATTTTTAGCTAAAAATGAACCATTCAGGAAATAAGCACTAAAGACCTTGATAGTGAGTCATAAATAGGCTAGATAATTTAATAAGGAGTTGTCAAAACTCCTTACTTGAAGAAAAAGATCTATTTCCTGATACTTCAAATATGGGAAACTTTCAAGGGTTTCATATGTGAGTTGAAAATCCCAAATAGCAATGCTGGGTGGTGTAGAGACAGATCTTGTCTATACCTGTGCACAGACAAGAGTATGTCATTATATACTCTATACTGTATTGCTA
The DNA here is from genome assembly GCA_027925045.1 of Hypotaenidia okinawae. Taxonomy (NCBI): domain Eukaryota; kingdom Metazoa; phylum Chordata; class Aves; order Gruiformes; family Rallidae; genus Hypotaenidia; species Hypotaenidia okinawae. The sequence goes on along the minus strand of BSDF01000002.1, from coordinate 112,007,860 downwards.
AATCCTACAGATTTCAAAAATATGTATGAGGTATTTTCTTCAGCATGGACACAGCTGTTTCAGTATAAATCTGACTGCAAAAATGAAAGTTAAGCCCATTTAGACACAAGGAACAATCTACTTCAGAATAGCTAGTTCCGCTTTCTCACTTGAAAAAAATAAAAACCACCTTTTAATAAAAAGGCACAGAAATCTATGTTTGAAATGGGCTCATGATCCTAAATTTCACACATCTGTCTTCTTTCATGTAGAACCAATGCACTCTCAGAAAGTTTATTGACAACACCAATCTGTATGGCACAGTCAACACAATAGAGGGAAGGAATATCATCTAGGGGGATCTTGACAGGCTTGAGAGGTGGGCCCATGCAAACCTCATGAAGTTCAACAAGGCCCAGCACAAGCTCCTGCACATTGGTCAGAGCAGTCCCAAACACAATTACAGGCTGGGTGGAGAGTGGATTAAGAGCAGCCCTGAGGACTTCAGAGAGTTCATTGATGAAAAGCTCAACGTCAGCCAACAATGAGCTCTTGCCGTCTGGAAAGCTAGGCATTCACCAAAAGAAGCATGACGAGCAGATCAAAGGAGGTGATTCTGCCCCTCTGCTCTGCTCTGATGAGACACCACTTGGAGTCTGCATCTAGCTCTGGGGTCCCAAGTACAAGAGAGATACGGAGCTGTTGAAGCAAGTCCAGAGGAGGGCTACAAATATGATCAGAGGGCTGAAGCACCCCTCCCATGAGGACAGGCTGAGTGAGTTCTGCTGGTTCAGCCTGGAGAAGGCTCCAGGGAGACCTTCCAGTACCTGAAGGGGACCTACAGAAAAGCTGGAGAGGGACTGTTTACAAAGGCAGGCAGTGACAGGACAAGGCATAATGGCTTTAAGCTGAAAGAGGGTAGATTTAGATTAGATGTAAGGAAGAAATTTTTTACTGTGAGGGTAGTAAAACACTGGCAGAGGTTTCCCAGAGATGTTGTGGATGTCCCTTGCCTGCCAGTATTCAAGGCCAGGTTGGATGGGGCTTTGGGCAACCTGGTCTAGTGGAGGGTGTTCCTGCCCATGGCAGGGGAGTTGGAACTAGATGGTCTTCGAGGTCCCTTCCAGCCCAAACTGTTCTGTGATTCTATAGACCAAGGCAGTAACACCCTTTGTCCAGCTGATATTAGAAACATTTTTGGTTGTAATTTTATAGTAAACAGGCAACCTAAGTGAAAGAGTATTTCATAGGTCAAAGTCTTAACCAAAGCACTGAAAGGACAGACTAGATACAGTATAAATTTAATTAAAAATCTGTTTACTTTTAAAGCATGACTGTACATTGCAAGCTGTTTTATACGCTAAGGAGTTTTTTTTTAAAAAGGGCCCATGTAGGTAATACAATAGGCATGGTTATACAAATATCATTTAAAATTTAAAAAAAAAAAAGTATTTTTTATTGCTGGACTCCTTGCTTTCAGAGATTTCTCTTATTTGACATGTTAAGACAGCTATTTTAAGAATGTGAAAGACAGTATTGATAGTCAGAACCATAATAAAACTAAAAAGTTCAATGAAGCTTGCTTTGCCTGCCAGACTGGAATTACTGAAGAGTCCCAGTGCTGTAGGCAAAGGTGCGCAAGGAGTCTGCAGGAACACATTTGGCTATGGATGTTTCCAAGCCCAAAGAACTCCTCCACCCCCTTCATATCTGGGTTAATGGAGAGAGGTCTTGGTTTAGTTTTGATTTGAGACTTTCTTTAGACTTGTGAGATTTCTTAGATCTTCCATAGGCCCTTCAGAAGAGTGTATATTTTGACTCAAAAGTGCATTTTAAGGAAAAAAAAATCTTCAACTGGTATAAATATACACCTGTATCAGTATGAGAAATGTGCTTATAATAAGCAAAGGGAATAAGCACAATAGTATCTATATAGCATATTAAAATCTTTCTTTGCATAGCTTTGATCTGTAATTGTTGCATGATTTTGATCAAATGTGATGGAAGCTATGATGACTGGAAAAAGGTATAAGCCATAAGTTAATGGCAAACTTGGCTCAGTATTGGTAATACCATGATCCAACCAGTTTCTGTAAGATATCGTTGGACATCTGGTATGAGTAAAGAGGGTGAAATCACCTGTGTTATTTGTTCCTCCTTTTGTCTCTTTTTCGTAAGTGGGTTAACTAAATTACTGGCTGGGAAACAAATCTAAATCTTTATTTGTGCTAAAATTGTTCAACTGTCTATTTTAAAATTTATCTGTAGGCTTGAAGTCATGCAGTCAGGTGAAGCAAACGACAGAAATGTATTTAAGTGAGCAGCGGTCCACCGCAAGCAGCAAGTGAGGAATAGTGAACAGTCAAAGTGGTAATGACTCTTCAACCTTAACAAATAATTTAAAAGCTGAAAATAACTCAGATAAATAATTTTTGAAATAATTTAAAATAAGAACCCACTTTACAAAGTACTGAAATGTAGGTATGTACAGCGAACAAAACCAGAAGATAATTCTGCATATCTTTACTGCAAAGCCTGAGGGCTAGTCTATTAATATTAACATAATTTTTAGTGACTGCATCATTATTAAAGGAATGGCTGTAAAACTCAAAGATAGTTAAACATTGAAATAATTGGCAGCAAGATGCCCTGCTGGTAACCAAAGCATCTAAAATGGCTGAAGCATCTGGAGTGGAGTTAAAGCAGCCATCAGGCAGACTCATCTTGATGAACAGTCTGAAGTGGGTGAAACTATTAATAACTATACTGACTTTGATATGTTCGTTTCTTTTAATCCCATTGCCTGGGTTTGACATAGGTACAAGTCACATAATTAGAAGCCTTGTTCCAGTAAGAAACCAGTGTCAAGTGACACTGGGCTCATTTATCACGTTGGAGTCAATAGGCCATGCAGGTTTTTAAAATTATCTTTATCCTCATAAGAGTTAAAGCACAGCACAGTAACTGGTGTCTGACATTCGGAGTGCTTGGAGGGTTTCAAAGTCATGTCTACATTCCATATAGGAATATACAGCTTTAAAACCATATATTTAAAAATATTTTTCAAACAGTTGGGGTTTTTGCATCAGAGCTATCATTGATAAAACTTCCAATTTTATTTACATGAGGTTTCTATACATATCTTCCATGGGCAATAAGTATGTGGGAACTCAAAGATCTATTTCTTTGTAAAAAGAGACACAATTTACCTCTCTTCATTATTTTTAGGTGTTTGGGGTCAGGAGCTCAACTGCTTACATTTCTTTTTTCTGCCACCATTTGAGAACAACTGTAGGAGAGAAAAGGAAACCTTTCTGGATGAAGTAACATTGAAATTTCATCTGCGTGGTTTTCTGGTAGACTGTTAAATGAATAATCCATCTTCTGTCTTTCAGTGATATGAAGGATGTAATCCATTTTTTTTGATATTGGAAAGTAGCTGTAGGAAGGTCTTGTGGGGTTTTTTTACCTTGCACATGGTTTCATCCTGTTGTCCAAAGGCAATGTCAAATCTTCTGTTGTGATGTAATAGTGAAGGATCAGAATCTTGTATTTTGACTCTTTGGGATTTATCATACATATGGTTAATCCCAGGAACTAGCTGGTAGGCTTTGTTCTTAGTAAACAATAAACATAGCAAATATTTTGCTGAACTGACTATAAAATGATTCAATTATGTAGCTAAGAGACAAGTAATTAACATTGCTTTAATATAAGGAGAATTTGCCTGGTTTGAGAATAAAAAGTGTTTGTGTGGTTTGGATTTTAAAATATGGCTGTTTTGTTAGAGCAGCTACAAAATTTAACCATAACTGTTGAACAGCCTTGAAGAAAAATAAAGATAGGGGAGTAATAAATAATGAGACTAAAGATCAATTAAGAGACAGAGTATATCTTGTTTTCAGCTAAAAGGAGTTCCTAACTAGTTTGTGCAGGAATGTGTTTTTCAGACTATTGAGAAAACCATGAAAAGCATGTGCTGAGAAAGAGGAAGATGTTCAGCCTTCATCCCTGAAGACCACCAGAAGACTCCCTGAGTGTCACTGAGCATGCTCTATCCGAAAGAAGTTAATGTAAATGACTTCCTGGAAATAATTTGCATAACACTGCATTTTCTTAAAAATTATAACGAATATGTATAGTTAATCTGTATAAATATGAGACATTTTGCCTTAAATGGCACACACATTAGGAAGAGCGATCCTCTGTGTGCCCAGCGCTGCAATAAAGAATACCTGCTTAATAGTCACCAAGGCTACTGAGTTTTGATTCTGGCTTTTCAAGGCTTCAAAAAGAATATAGAAAATAAAAGACAGCTTGCCTTTCATATAAGGTTATGCAGACTATTTACTCTTTTTATGTCAAAAGGTTTCCAAAATGCAATCAAGCATACAGAGTAAAGCGACAGAAAAGCGCTCAGAATATCACAGGAGATTATTTTAGCCAATTTTATTATTAATTTTACTTTACCACATTGTTAAGGACTTGCCTAATTCTTCACGTATTAGTCTGAAAGAATGCCTAACATCATGTTACACCATTATTAGAGACAATAACCAATATCACAATGTAGATGAAAGAAGCAGCTATAAAATTTAACTACTGTGTTCTTTGCCACAGTGATCAATTGCCTTTCTGTTTTCAAATGTCATTTCAACACTTATGCCATTGAGTTTACAATTAAGACACTCCTTATTTTTCCTAGGTATAATGAACAGCGAATTTAATACTTCTTTCATACCACAGCTGTTGATGAATACGCAAGCAATCCAGCTTGCTAGTTTTCATAAAGATTTGGAGATAAAGTCAAGAAAACTTGTAACCAGATAGGCTCAGAAGCAACAAGAAAAGATGTTACAGATACTCTAACTTTGCTGTCAATCAATATAAGAAACACTGATTTCAAAATGTTAAGATTTTGAAACCTAAAGAATTCCCCAAACATGTAAGACTACTAAGAATTGTCATGACTGACAGACTCTGAAAATGTCTCTCTGCATTTTTTTGGTTCTCAAGATTCTATAAAATAAAAATATAAGTTTCATTATGAAGGTAAAACTATTATGTTAATGAAATAGCACACAACAACTGTATTAGAAAATTCCTAACAGGAAGCTATTACAACTTACCATTTTAAGATTGGGGTTTTTTCTTAGAGAAAGGTGAAGTAAACCTGAACAGGAATAGAGGAAGGAAGAGGCCACAAGAAGACCCAATGCACGGCAGAATAAAACAGAAATCTCAAAGCAGATTGAGCCTGACAGGTTCTTTTAAGAACTTGAGTGCACTGAGACTGAGCACAATTGTTGTTCAGCAAAATGAATGATCCCCTCAAAAGTGCATGTCTATTGTCAGAGAAAAAAATACTTAATTTGGGTTCTAGCTCTCACAGCTTTGGAGGAGGGAGAAAATAAAAAGGAAAAATAATCATGTTCAATAAGAATAAATTGCTACTGCTAACAGAGAAAGATTAATTAGAGGTAAAGGCCCTTAACTTGAACTTGAGGATAGAGAGTATTTCAAAAAAATAAAATAAAAAACCCACAAAGGGTCCACATGATCATCATTATCTGAAATAGATCACCTTAGAATGCATTACGTGCATTGTGGGGTATTTTTTTAATGACAGACTAAAGAACTTTCTAGTTTATCCAGAATCTCTCTACAGAAAACTAACTCCAGGAGAGAGAAAGATCTTAGGCCTAAAGACCTGCAATCTTTGATTATTTCAGTTACTGCTATCTCACAATTCTGATATCTGAAGTGTGTTTCTGCCCTAGACTCAGTAGTCTAGGAAGGAAAGTAGTAAGTTAGATATTCACAGATATGCAGTATTCATCTACGTTTCCAATATACCTGCAATTTTACCCTGACTTCTGCACTTAAGTGAGCATATCCTTTTTTTTTAAATTAATCCAGATTTCCTTATCTTATAAATTTGCATAATGATTAAAAACTTTGACATGAGCTTGGCAAATTCTTTTTCATTTTATGTTATGTATACCAAAATAGAAATTTCTGTCTGTTCCTCTAAATTCTGTATTTTAGGGGAACATACGGATTTTTTAATTGGGTATCAAGTTACTGACCTGATACTAACCACATACAATCTTTCTTTTTTTCAAGACAGTATTTAGATTTAATTGACTAAAAATTGACATATTTTATCATACAAATTTTGGAAGCAAAAGTCACAAGGCTATTGATAAACAGTTTTTTCTCAGTAAATCTTAATTAAACATGAGAGATCAACAATCGTGCTACTAGAAACGAATCACATCCAATCCTTATCAGCTAACTGTCATTGGTGCTTTGTTCCTGTTTTGTTTCTGAAACTGCATTGCACTGACAAAATGCTTTGGGCCCAGTATTTTCCCATTCTGTACCATTAAAGTCACAGGAAACTTTTCTGGCTTGGGTCATCCGTCTTCACCTGGCTCAGGCTAATAAAAGGATTTCAACTATTCATACACAGCATTCTCACAGAGAGATATTCCAGCTAGTTATAAAGACTACAAGCCCAGAAATGTTTTAGGAGTCTGAACCTAGTCTCCTCTAGTCCCCTGAGGCAATCAATTCTGATGATCTCCCCACACCCCTGTGTGTCTGCACCCTTAAGACTGAGATTTGTGGTCTACCAAGAAGAGGCTGATTGACATCTATGTAACAATTATTTTACTATTGGAGGCAGATGAAACCAAGATCCTTTCAAATAGGCAACAAGATACAGCTAAGTGACACAAAATGATAGGAGGCCAAAAGTAGAACTTGATAAACCTTTGACTAGATGGTGTCAAAGCTTGCAAATGGTCAGAAACAGGCAGGTGGGATTTAGGGACAACTATGTCATAGAGTCATACAATCATTTTGGTTGGAAAAGACCTTTAAGATCACCAAATGCAATCATTAAGCCAGCACTGCCAATTCCACCAAAGAATGTTTAAAAGAATGCATGATCTAAAGAAAGTTGCTACCCATGAGCAAATTTAAAATTACATGGTTCTATTCAATGTGTGATATTTATACCAAGGATCACTTGGGTTATTAGAAAACAGGTGGGTGGCTGCAAATTGCAGGGTAGATGGACTGGATGTAGCCCGAGCAGCATCATAAAACCAAGCAAGGAGTTGAGGAAAACCCCTAAGACTGGTCAGCCCCTATTTGAAATAGAGAGCTAACAAGGGAGGACCATAGCCTGATGTTTGTCACAAGAAGATGTTAGCCCAAGCTTCCCCTTCAGGGCTAACAGGCACAGTTCACAATGAAAGTAGTATTTGGATGGCGGTTATTCCTCTCACTTAAACCACACCAATGAAGGTCAGCCTACTGAAATTTGATTCAGGACCAGTCATAGAGAAGTTTGCACAGATAATACCAACCAGAAGGAAAATAGCTCTGAAGCTCAGTGTGTGGAAACCATGGGGTTGGGGGGTTAATGTTTTAGGGGGTAAGTAGGTGTGCCTCACTCTGCAAGACTTAAGTCCTGCATTTTGAGAAAACTTTCTGGTCTAGGACAATTCTATGCTGCATGTTTTCCAACAGTGATGCTATGTTGATCAATATGAAGAGAAAAGCGCCCCACAAGCATTAGTCTATGTGTGCACTGCACATAATTTTGAAATTTTTGACACCTTTGCATCCCTAGCCCAGCTAATACAGACTTTTACTTTTTCTCTTCTGTTTGTACTTGGAATACAAGTGTGATTAATAACATTTAACACATACAATTGGTCACAAATTGCCAAAAATGACTTCCTGGATGACAGCTTCCTAAGTGGTGCACTGCTTCTCTGACCCTTCAGAAACTAAAACAAAATTGCAACTTGTGTGTCATCCCTTAGTCTTCTACAACCATATCATTTTCTCACCGCACTCAGTTTTGATGAGAAGAACCTTACTTTCAGAAGCAATGAAGATTCTGTTACAAAAGTAGATATTCAACCTGTGACACAAACATACCTGCTGTTCTTAGCTTTCATGGCACATCTTGCTCAATTATTTAAAGCACTTACAGTCTAATTCAAGATTTCTCCCAAGCCTTTCCTGCAGAAGAGAATTCGCAAATTTCCTCAGCTGACAGGAGCAAGACTTACAGAGAAGCAAGTTCCATGTGGCTTCGGGAATGACAGCTCTTGTCCCCACAGCATCTTGCAACAGGTTGCAAACCATGTGAGTTGGTATAGAAAAGAAACAATACCAGCAAGAAAGCAAACAATCCTACATTCACCAAAGAACAGCAAAACCTAGTGCCAGCTCCACTATTTGCCTTCTCCAGAAGGTACCACTTCCAGCTATGTACAAGACTCCACTTCCACTTGATCCACCCTATGACACCTTCACTGAGAGGTAAGTCTTCCCCATTTAAACATGTCCCTTTTCAAGCAGTCAGGGACAGAGGAATCAAGCTGTAAAGTTGCCATTCTATTTTCTAAGCATCTATTAGTAATATAATAAGATAAAAGTCTGGACCATCAGCAGAATTCTAATTGTAACACATTAAAAAGTAATTTCACTGCAAACACTTTTTAAAAGAAAATCACACAAGTACACTTCTGCATATTGAGATAAACATTTTGAGAAGACAAAATATTCTTTTTAAGTGCATCAGCACTAGTTCAGAGAGACTGACGGAAAGAAATAAAGCATGTCAACCAAAGCACTGTTTCTAGCTGAGATGAGTTAGTCGCACATTTGCCTTAAGTACAGGTAGAAGAAGACAAGCTGACTCTACCTCAGGAGGGTTTTTTCTGACATTTTTTTTTCCAGGTTGTCTTAATTTGATTCACTGGGCAATTGTCACTCGCAGTCACATGGGGTGAGGATATAGGTGAGAGCTGAAATCCTGGAATACTTTTTGGCAGGACTATTTTCTAGTTTACATATGGACTCACACTATATCCTATTAACTAACACCTGAAGAAACTTTTTAAGTGCCACAGTCAGCTGGGATTAAGTATTCTTTCTCTGTATGTGTCAAGCATATGATGCAGTTAGAGCGGCAAAAGATCCAGTTTACAAACACATTTAGACAACACTCCAAGCAAAATAAAATCCAGCCAACTGGGCAATTTCCCATCATGCAGTCAAAAAGTATTCATGAAGGACAAACTTAATTTGCAGATGGTAAATCCATACAGCTCTTAAAAAGTGCATATGATTGTTTCGTAAGTAAAGGATTTTCCCATTGCTACAAACTGTGTGCTTTCTAAATGGAGAAAGCTAGAAAATAGTAAAAATATGATGGTGAGAGATGCTTTCCCACATTTAAAAAATGTCTCATGAGGAAAACCTGTTCTTCCCAATCAAAATATTTGAAAGAATGTCTTCTCATCAACCTCGAGCCAGTCATTTCTGTCTTTAACCTCCAAGTTGTTGGTGCAGCACGTTTGATTAGGAGTAGCAATGTACTTTATGTAAGCAACCAATTGCAAGTTTGTGTGGTGTTCATTTTCTTGCATGTAGTGACCCATGAAGACTGACACCTAGCCGGAAACAACTTCCCACTAGGAAAGCCAATGCCACAGTTTTGCATGGCGGAGGAGGGGGCTGCAGGGGCGGCTTCTGCAAGAAGCAGCCAGAAGCTCTCTGCAGGCCTGACAGAGCAAACACCAGCCGGCTCAAGGCCAGAGTCATTGCTGACAAAGGCAGAGCACCTCTGGGAATCACATTTGGGAGAAAAAGAAGTGCCAGCAGATAATTTTTGCCACCAAAGAAAGGAGTGGGAAGATGTAAGATACTGTGCAGGCACCAAGGTCAATGAAGAAGGCAGAAGAGGAGGCACCCCAGGTGCCGAAGAGAAATATGTCCCTGCATCTTTCCCAAGGAGAAACCCATGGTGGAGTGGGTGCTCCCCCACAGCCCATGGAAAAAGCCAGGACCCCACCTGCAGCCCAAAGATAGGCCCCACACTGGAGCAGATGGAGACATACAGAAGACACTGTGACCCACATTGGAGCAAGGCTCTGCCAGCACTTGCAGCCCATGGAGAGTGACAGAGACACAGAGATGAGTGAGAGAGAGATCCCCACTGAAGCAGGTTTGCTGGGGTGAGGCTTGTGACTCCATGGGGGACCAGGCTGGAGCAGTCTGGGCCTGAGAGACTGAGAGACACTCTACAACTTTATGACTGCCTGCCATAGCAGTGACCCACACCAGGGCAACTGGTGAAGAGCTGAAGCCCCATGGGAAAGGACTCACATTGGAGAAGTTTGTGAAGGACTGTCTCCTGTGGGTGGGACCCCACAGTGCAGCAGGGGAAAGGTGTGAGGAATGTCCCCTCCTTCCTAGCTAAGAAGGAAAACAACTCATGAGGAACTGACCGAAACCCCCATCCCCCCACTCCCTGCCCCTCCCCATGCCACAACGGTGGGGAAGAAGGGAGCAAAATCATGACTAAAGTGAAGTCTGCTAAGTGAGGGATGGGGGAAGGTGCTTTAAGATCTGGTCACACTTCTCATTACCCAACTCTGGTGTCACTGTGTGTGCAGTGCAGTGTAATGAATTAGAGAGTTTTCTTTCCTTTATTCTGTGTTGAGTACATTTTGCCTGTGACGCTCATTGCGGAATGATCTCTCCCTGTCCTTATCTCAACTCCTGAGCTTCTCAATATGTATTTTCTCCCCTGTACAGCTGAAAAGGGGAGTGATAGACCAACTTTGGTGGGCATCTGGCCTCCAACCAGGCCTAAACCACCACAACCATGTCATAAGCTCAGTCCAGCCCTGAGTTCTCCTGTCGGAGAGCACAAAATTTAAGACTTCTGCTCTAGATGCATTCAGGTAAGTCCTAATATATGTAAAAAAATAACCAGACAGAAGATATGTATCTATTGCTTGGTGTTTCTTAAAGAATACTGTGATAGGTTAAATGGAGAAGAAGAAATAAATCTCCGGGAATATGCTATTCTTAGAAAATTACTGCTTGTTTCAGGATGTTGAAAGGCTTCAAAAGGTCCTCAGACTGACACATTATGCTGCTCTTATCCTAAACAACCCTGGAGTTATTCAAGGTTCCTTTGGACTTCATAGTAAACAGACGATAATTCTCTTCTTTACACCCTGTTGAATGGACTTCCTCAGTGATCACAGAGATACACAGGTGCCATTGAAAGCGAAATTGGCCCATGCACCATAGAATGATCAGGCATTTCAGGAGCACAGGAAAGACAAAAGAGCGACTGGCATGGTAGGTATTTTTTTCTGCTCTGTTAGCAAAGCATAAGCAGCAGCTGTTCTGACAATATTCGCTTCTTTGCTCCCAGCGTTTCCCAGCAGTGGGAGTAGCAGTAGTTCTGTGACTCAGGACTTCACAGCCATCAGCCTTAGGAGAAATCTTGCTTAGCTAACTTCAGTGCCAATTGAGCCATAGGCTTGATCTGCATTCTTGCCACAGTGCTTCTCTTTTTAGTAAATATCTCCTAGACAGAAAGGGTATTTTTCAGTAAATAAAGAGGCAGGAGAGAAAGAGTCTACTGTCTTGATTTTGCCAGTTTATCCTTTGCACTGCTAGGATCCTCCACAGCAATTTTTAACTCAGAGGGGAGGTAGTTCAAGGAAATTCCATGGCTGACCAGTAACTAAGGCTGCAATCAAAGACAGCAGAACAGATGCCATCTGCAGAAGTGAGCCTCCCAAGAATTAATTATCCATGCAAGGGGAATCTTTATGAAAGTCTTGACATTTTGAATTTCACTGTCAATGTAAGTGAGATCTTAGCTTGTTGCAGGTGGTGCCCATGGCTTGTTCCATTTCATAGAGCTCCTTTAGGGTCACCCGTGCGTCTTATTTGGTAGTTTTTATCTTTTTTGCTGGAATGATGCCATGGAAAAAAAAGAGAAGGAGAAATATCCTTTTCACTAGCACCACAAGAAACCTAGAGCAGCCTTTAGGTGGCCATCTCTAGCTGGCACAGAGACACTGGAAAATTCTGACCTTTACAACTACAAAGGTAGTTCACAAGGCAGAGTTGTGCCTTGTTTTTTGACATTGCTTTGTATTCTCACCAGCTTCACCCTGAGAGTAAGAAGAGTAGAGAGTAGTATGGCAATGTGATCCTGGATGTCCTTGAGAATCCTGCTCATACTCCTAATTTAGACATTACCGCCTTCTCTCTGTGACAGATTGTTTTGTAAAACAAAACATGTGCTTGTCTAGAGGTTTATAGTAGCATATACCAGCATCTTATATAGGGTATATCAGGGCTTGATCACTCTGTTCCTCATTATGCTATACATCAATTCTCTCATTACAAACAGCTAAACCATAAGGAATAGTTGGGGTATGCATTTATGGCAGCATTAGCTCAAACTCATACTTGGGACTTTCTTTGTCCACTCCCTCTTTTAGCTCATTAGGAAAACTGTGCCCTCAAGATGAGGCCCAAGTCTTGCCTGACCACTGTGGGAGCCTGGAGCTCCCTGTGTGCCAGGAGCTTTGGGGATTCCCTGGGTCCATCAGGCTCTCATTGCCTCAGGCAGGACCCTCAGCTCAGTTTGGAGAATCTTTGCAAGGAAAATCATCCAGAGCAGGAGGTCTGGCTTCTCAGGAGAGATGTGGAGGAAACTGTTGATTTCAGACAGTGTGTGTGATGGAGAGAGATCAGCAAGCTTTTTCTGGACATCCTGCAAAGGACTCTGGCCATTTCTACAGCTATGTGACTTGACCCAGTTGGCTGCCTGAAGGATGGAATGGAGGACTCAGACCATCACAGCCTCAGGCAATACATGGAGTACGTGGAGGCGTGGCAGGGAAGCACTGAGGTCCTCAGCCACCACAACTCCTTGCAGCATGGGCATCTGCCCACAATCCTGTCAAGCAAACTCAACATCCACAAATCCATGGGCCCTGATGCAATGCACCTATAAGTGCTCATGGGGCTAGCAGGTGTTATTGCTAGGCTGCTCTCAATCATCTTTGAGAAGACATGGAAAACAGGAGAGGTGCCTGAGGACTGGAGCCAATGTCACTCCAGTCTTCAAAAAGGGCAAGAGGGAGGGCCCAGGACACTACAGGCCCTGGAAATGTGATGGAACAGCTCATTCTGGCAGACTGATAAGCATGTGGAGGAGAAGGTTTGTGGGAGTGGTCAACATGGATTTATCATGGGGAAATCACACCCCACCAATCTTCAAAAAACAAACTTAGGAAGTGTGGCTAGAATCACTGGACAATGAAGTGTGTTGAGAACTCCTTGAATAGCAGAGGCCAAAGAGTTGTGATAAGCAGCACAGAGTCTTAGCCGGAGGCCTGTAGCTACTGGTGTGCCCCAAGGGCCCATGCTTGGTCTGGTTTTATTAAACATATAATGACCTGGACAAGGGGACAGAGTGTACCCTCATCAAATTTGCCGATGGTACAATTCTGGGAGGAGCAGCCAACACAATAGAAAGCTGCTCTGCCATTCAGTGAGCTCTGGACAGACTAGAGAACTGGGTGAAGAGGAACCAAATGAAGTTCAACAAGGGCAAGTGTAGGGTCCTGCACCTAGGGAGGAATAACCCTAGGCACCAGTACAAGTTAGGGGTTGACCTGCAGGGAAGCAGTACTTCAGGGAAGGACCTCAGAGTCCTGGTGGATAATAAGCTCTCCATAAGATAGCAGTGTGTTCTCGTGGTGAAAAAGGCCAACGGTGTCTTGGGATGCATTAATAAGAGTGTAGCCAGCAGGTTGAGGGAGTTTTGAGGGAGTTTATCATCTTAGTGGCCCTGCACTGGAGTCTTTCAAGTATTATGTCCTTCTTGAGCTGAGGGGCCCAGAACTGGACACAATATTCCAGATGCAGTCTCACCACGGCAGCGTAGAGGGGAAGAAGGACCTCTCTTGATCTACTAACCACACCTCTTCTAATACACCCCAGGATGCCATTGGCCTTCTTGGCCATGAGGACACATTGTTGGCTCATGGTCACCCTGCTTCCCACCAGGACCCCCAGGTCCCTCTCCCCTGTGCTGCTCTCCAACAGATCTGTCTTCAGCCTTGCGGTGGTTGAGCCCTGGCCAAAGGCCAGACGCCCACCAAAATCAGTCTATTACTCCCCTTCTTAGTTGGACAGGGGAGAAATAACATAATTGGGCGGCTCAAGAGACAAACTCGTTAATGACGCGGGCAAAACAGACTCAACACAGAGTGCTGAAGAGAAAGTTATCTAATTTATTACACTACGCTAAAGAGAAACAGTGAAAAAGAACCAGAGTCAGGAGTGCAACCAACAATCTTGAAACAAATGCAAACCAGGCAAACACTTTTCCCCTCACCACTCCCTCCTTAGCAGGCTTTAGTTAGAAGTTTGCTCCTTTCTTCCCTCCCGGTCGCAGCCCAGGAGGGGCAGGGACTGGGGAAAATGGGGGTCTCGGTAACACCTTCCACCCACCCCTCCATTCTAAAGCAGACTTCCCTTTCAGCCATGATTTTGCTCCCTTCTTCCCCTCTCCGGCTCGCAGCACAGGACGGGGGGCAGGGACTAGGAGATGGGGGCTTCGGTCGGTCCCTTGCAAGATGGTTTCCTTCTCGGCCGGGATGGGGGCATCCATTCCACATACCCTCCCCCTGCTGCACCGTAGGATCTCACCCACAAGAGCCAGTCCTCCACGAACTTTCTCCAAGGCAAATCTCTTCCCACCGGGCTTCATCTCTGCTCTGGCAGGCAGCAACAAATCACAATGTCTCTCAGTCCCAGCCCTCCACGGGGCTATGATGCCTCCTCCAGCAAACCTGTTTGGCTCATCTCTGTAGGTCGCTTGTGCTGGCAGGGGCTCATCCCAACGTAAGTCACGGCATCTTCTCTATGTCTCTGTTGGCTCCATCCAGCGTGGAGCCTCTCCACCGGGCAGGTCGGGTCTCTGCCTCCTCCATGGGTCCTTTCCTCCAGCTACTCCACGTGCTTCTGCTCCGGCTGCAAGGGCAAAGTCCCGCTGGGTACCTGGGCGCCTCCTCCCCCCAGCCTTCCCGGCCTTTTGTGTCTGTCAACTGCTTACATTTATATGCAAATTTGTATCCCAATGCCCTTAACGGGCCAAACTTTGCAGCCTTCCTGGCACTCTGTGTTCTGGTGGAGTCTTTGTCTCCTATATGTGATTCTCAGAGGCGCTATAAGCAGGCCTGCAGAAGACTCTTAGCAGCCATTTTCTGTAGCACATGGCCCTCTCAGTAGCCAACTACGCAAAACTGCAATAAACGTGTACTATAGGTACATGGGGTTGTTTTTCCAGATGCAAGACGCTGTGCTTGCCCTTATGTTTCATCAGATTTCTCCCCGCCCAACTCGTCAGCCTGTCCAGAAATCACTGAATGGCAGCACAGCCCTCTGGTGTGTCAGCCACTCCTCCCAGTTTTGTGTCATCAGCAAACTTGCTGACGGTGCATTCCATTCCCTCATCCAGGCCATTGATGAATATATTGAGTAGTACTGGTCCCAGCACAGACCCCTGAGGAACTCTACTAGATACAGGCCCCCAGTTAGACTCTGTCCCATTGACCACAACTCTGACTTCTTTCCTTCAATTAGTTCACAATCGACCTCACTACCCGATCCACCAGACCACATTTCCTCAGTTTAACCACAAGGATGCTGTGTGGGGGACTGGACTAGGTGATATCCAATCCCTACTGTTCTATGAATATGTGAATCTGTGTTTCTTATACACAATATACTTCAAGACTGAGAGAAAAAAATCATCCTCTTGTATACAAACAAAGTGAGCTAACCTTGAAATAGATCATGGTGTGTTTCACCGACAGCATGGTGATACCCAATGCATTCAGACTACCACTCAATTTTTTTACACCAGGTCACTCATTTAGGTAACTTTATTTTTTCTAAGTAGAAAAACTGTAGCAGACTAAAGAATACATGTGGGTTTCTCAACTCTTTGGTAATTCAATCTTTACACATTGAAAAAGACCATTTCCCTGAATCCTCTTTGAAAATATATCAGCACACAGTCATTCACACAACTCCACTGATTTCATTTTCAAGTATCTATCTGGTCCTTTTTACTTTGTTTGTGAAATAAAAACTATCATGAGGCTCCAGGTGTCTGGCAAATTTGCCAAGTACTTGTGAAGCTCACAGAACTCTAAACTCCTCTGGATTTCCTAACTTATTAATGTTTGTTTCAGATGTGAAGAAAAATCATTACTATTTTGTTTGGCTTATGCAACCCTAGTTTTGTTCAATATTAAAAAAAAAAAAATTTGGAAAACATCCAGACAGTGAATTGTTGTTTGAGATTTTAATATAAACTGGATTAGTTGTGGGACTAATAAATATAAGTATTTTGTGGCTGTATTGAATTTTAAGTAGGTGATTCTATGTCCTCTGAGAATTATTCTGAAAATACAGAATTATTTGTAAAGATTTATGTCAAGGTTGGAGAGGTTTGGGGTTAAAATTAATTTAAAGCTTGATTACACCATCCGTTGCTGCTCTGAACCTTTCATCCTGACAGCAGTGCCAGCAAGTCTCATGTAATGGTCCTCCACCGTTTCTGATGCTTCATGCTTCTCTTGAATTCCACTCTTAAACTTCAGCAGGAGCTCACATGGTATTTTAGAAAGGGTATATATTAGAGTCCTAGTGGTACTTCAGAAGTTCATCAGAAATGCATGAACTAAAAAGGAACCAATTCTTCATCTGTAATCAGAATACAGAGTTAAACACAGAACATAATGAGTAATAAAGCTTGATGGTGTGTGAATACATTGATAAGTGTTCATGCTTTGAGGAAAATCTTCACCCTGAACTTGGTCTGGGGAACTAGTCTGGTGTCTGGGAGAGAAGCAAGGCAAAGAAAACTTCAGCTTCTCCTCTTTACTTCAGCAGTGAATTTCTTTCACAGAAGACAATGCTGAAGTATTCTTTCACAACCATGTGTGTTTGTATCTTTCAAGCTGCATTGCTTCTACCTGCACATACTTCCAAGGTGATACTCATATCGTGTGATACCCTGGAGATCCAGTATCTTTCTTTGTGTAACAAATCACCATAACCCTGTCCCATTAAAAACTCCTTCTGCCATGGAGATGGGTTTTGATTGTGTCTTGATATGAATGAGAAAAGTCACCATATAGTAAACGCTGGGGATATGCCTATCTAGAATCTTTCTAGTTGAAACTGCAATTTGCCTTTCTAATATTGATCAGAAATCCTGGGCACATATGAAATTTTTTCAGATGATCTGTGTGTCATTAAAGAAAAAAGGGGCCTGAAATAAAAGCAACACCTCTTGTCATCGTCTGAGAGCAGCTGCTACCACTGTCATGAACCAGCCCCGCTCATCACTTGAATTCCTTGCAAATGCTGAATGCATGCTTCTTTAGGTTCTCTTGGATCTCACGCACCACTTTCCACTCAAGCTTGGAATAAGATTGTTATTTGTGCTGCTGCACAGAGAAAGAGACAGAAATATGGCCACTTTACTTACCCATGGACGCACAAACTTGCAGGGAATAAAAATCCTAAAATCTTACATAGGTAGCCTAGTTTTGCAGCAGCTCTGACTTCTTCATCTCCATCTGCCAGTCTAGTCTCACGTGATCTGCAAAGATAAAAACAATTGCATTTATGGAGCACGGGCAGGGAAGGACAGGTTTCTGGCCAACTTTAATCTGCATGCAGCTCCTGTTCCCAAACCATCATAGAGCTTCTCACTGTGTAATAACTTTTAAACTTTTTGGTGAAGTAAATGCAGCTTTTCCTTAACTGTCCCATGAAGCTTCTTTCTCAGGGGAAACTGACAAGTAGTATTCTGTGTGATTTTCTCTGAAGAGAAGTGTGCACATGCAGAGAAGCTATTTGAAATAAAGGGTCCCACTCTTGTAAGAGCTACTCAACATGAGAAAGAGGGGTGAAATCTGCTGCATTCGGAGTCCAAATGAACAAGCCTGTGTACCCTACATTCAATGAGGAGCCCTGAATGCATATCTTTTTCCATAGGGTTTATCATTTTCCCCAGCTTCACACTTGAAGTGGGTAGAACATTCAAATACTCCAGAGTTTTCATTCTGTATACCCCAGTGTAATGGCATTTGGCTCTTGACCTGCAAGAGTTCACATTTACCAGAAACTCTACAGTATAAGGCAGAAAAAAAAAAAAATTAAGAGGGTCATGTCTCTTCCCTACCAGCAGGAGTCCAGGATAATGTCCTCAATGTCTTCCTTTGGCATATGCACTGGATCCCTGTATTGATGCATTCAGTCCCCTCTGCAATTAACATGCCTACATGTGTAGAGGATGCAAGGTTAATGTAAAGTAAAAATGGAATGTGTAACACAAAATCTTGTTGTAACAATACAAAAAGAAAGGCCAGGATTGTTTTGGTGGCATTTTACAGTGATAAAAGCAGCACAGTGCTCAGACCATGAGGAACACAGAGAGTTCAGAGTGCTCACAAGCACAGTTAAGCTCCCAGTGTTTTCCCATGGTTCAGATACCAGCATTATCAGTTATAAATTAGTCATGAGTTGAAAGAGCATCAGCATTCAGAGGCCTCCAGTAAGAGTGCTCATTGAAATACCATATGCAGTTTATTTCATTAAGCCAAGCAGCAGTGTGAAGTGAATTAAAGTAACTACCTTTTAAATCTTTAATTATGACAACAACAGTGAAAGTGCTAAAACAATATTAAGGCTCAAGACAAGCTTGAGCCCCCAATGAAGAATGATTGAAGCTAATTTAAACCTGATAAGGAAAGCCAAAGTCCATGTGGAGCAAAATCCAGTGAGGAATGTGATGGGCAACAAGAAAGGCTTCTACAGGTATATCACGAGCAAAAGAAAGACTACAGAAAATGCAAGTTTGTTGCTACATGGGGAAGGGACCTGGAAAAAATGGAACAAGGCCAAGGTACTCAATGCCTTTTCACCTTGGTCTTCATTAGCAGGACCAGCCTTCAGGAATCTCAGGCTCCTGAATTAGTGGAAAAGTCCAAAGCAGGGTAGACCTACCCTCAGGGTAAGAGGATCTAGCTTAGGGAATGTTTAAGCAAACCGGACATATGCAAGTACATTGGATCTACGAGGTTCAGCATGAGTGCTGAGGGAGCTGACTGATGCCACTGTGAGTCTGTTCTCTACTATATTTGAAAATAGAATGTCAGTGGCATCTTGGGCTGTATCAAGACAAGCGTGGCCAGCAGGTCGAGGGAGGTTATTCTTCCCCTCCACTCTCCACTGGTGAGGCCTTAACTGGAATAGTGTGTGCAGTTTTGGGCTCCCTAGTTCAGGAAGGACAGGGAGCTACTGGAGAGGGTATAAAAAAGGGCTACAAAGATAATTAGAGAACTAGAACATCTCTTACAAAGAGAGGCTGAGACACTTGGGACTTTCTAGCCTGGAGAAGAGAAGACTGAGGAGGGATCTTATCAATGCTTATAAATATTTGAGGGGTGGGTGTCAGGAGGATGGGGTCACTCTTTTTTTCATTGGTGCCCACTGACAGGACAAGATGCAATAGGCATAAACAGAGAATGGGGACAGGTTGCCCAGAGAGGTTGTGGAGTCTCCATCTCCGGAGATGTTCAAAACCCACCTGAATGCTGTCCTGTGCAGCGTGCTCTAGGTGATCCTGCTCTGGCAGGGAGGTTGGACTAGATGATTTTTCTAGGTCCCTTCCAACCTTGACTGTTCTGTGATTATTCAGCTTGCAACTGCCTAATTTTCTGCTGGTGAATACTCATACTCGCGTCTTACCTGTTTGAAATTCCATTGGTACTTCAGCACAGCATTATTCTTACTTTATTTACATTATTGCTATCCTGCTAATTTTCACATAGTCATTTTGTTTTCTGCTTCCCTCAACAGAGATTATGTCTATCTACTGCCAGTTGAGATGCCTCAGGGAAGTAAACTCACCACAGATTTAATGTTCTGTGGCAGACTACTTCATGATTTAAGATACTGACTTCTGGTAGAATAAGGATTTTCAGTTTCTAAAAGTTCTGTAACCCTAAAGGAATTCAGGTACAACAAAACACCTAAACATGAAGCATCTTTGCCATATTCATTGTATTTATTTCTATCTATCATTCTTCTACCAAAATAAGCCAGCCATAAAAAAATCTGTGCCCTTGGCAACTGATTAGATGAGCACTGATAAATAACCAGCCTCATTATCCCTCCAAGTAACCACATACATAAATACATATAAACACATACTCATAGCAGTGTAAGAAATCCTCATGTGGATTGAACTGCTTAACCGTGCTCAGGGTCTCCCAGGGAAAGGAGCCACCCTGAATGCTGGCAGACTCCAGCCAAAGAAGGAAACTAGTCCCCAGACAGTGTTAGTATGAATTTGCTGTAGTGCTAAGCCATTGACTGATCGGCTAGAATGCAAATTAAGATGAAGCAGAATAATTATTTCTGCTAAAGTTGATGCATTATTTAAATTACTTATCAGCATCTTAAGACTGAAATCACTAAGTGCTTAAAATTAAAAAAGGATCCTTCTGAATTCATAACCTGTTTTGAGGGAAAACAATACTTGAATTCTGCCAAGTCGCTGACCCAAGTTTTTGGTTAAGAAAATATCGATTGACTTGTGTACCTAACAGCCTCTGATATATACAAAATTTCAAAGCCAAGAACATTTCAAAAGATGGCTGGAGGGAACAAATCCTACATCTCCTTGTAGAGCAAAATGTTTCTGCGCATCCTACCCACCCCCACCTTGCAAATGTGTAATTTCCTTTATTGTTAATGAAAGCAGCTGCGCACACCAGAGAATACAGCCATGAAAGCCTACCAAAGCCTCGTGGAAATATTTCTCTTGTGCCAAAGTCATAATTGCTGAGAGGAAGAAATGCTTTCCATCTTTTTTTAAATCTGTTATCATCAGCGATATTTGCATGTAAACAGGATCTTAAGTTTCTTGAGAGATTATCTGCTCCTACTGGCACTTGATACTCGTGTTCTTTTCTGTGACCTCAGAGCTCATAGCTACAGCTAAGTTATTTTATTGTCAACAGCAAACACTTTACTCCACTGAAGGAAGAAGCATCAAGAGGGAGACTACCTTTAGAAACAAGATGCATTTTCTTATTGATGGCCTTCAACTCTTTAGAATGTAGATGACCTCTTTGAAGAGTAGACTCATTTAGTCCTGAAACACCCAACGTGTAAGATTCATCAGTGCTTAATACAATCACATTTGAAAATCTACATGTGTTGACATTTCAACCCCCAGCATCCTGTCAAATCCTGTGAGTCCTATCCCACCACTATCATCCCACCTGGACATTCCCATCTTTGACCCAGAGATGAGAATGTGGAGCTGCCCGACCTGGGGCTATACCAATGTCCGAAATGGGTTGTTTCGATTTGGAAGAACCAGACTATATGGAACAACAGTGGAGCCACAAGGCTGTTTTAGAGGGGCTTTTCAAGAAGCACAAGTTGTGGTCACATCTAGTGAACAGAATATTTACTGTTTTAACATTTTTGGTGCAGCTTGATTATTTTGATTAATTTTTATGTTATGGGTTTGCTGATGGCTAATTTTACACTATTATGACTCTTTTTTAAGTATCAGTGTATTTAGAAAGGTGCTTCTTGCTTCACGCTTCTAGAGAAATAAGTACATGCAAGATTGATGTCACACATCATCTTATATTATAAAACCACAAATTCTTCAAGAAACTGATCCTGTCACCAAGATCCCTTTCACCATTACATTTTTGTCAACGCATTTGCATCATCTTCCTCCTCCTTATATTCCACTTTAATGATGCTCCACACTATTTTGCCATGTGAACTGCAGCAATAACCACTTTCCTTTGCATCTTAATAGAGAAATAAATCCAAAGCATAAAAAGGCAGTTTTGAGGTCTGGCCTAGCCCAGACAATTTAATCAAAGTCATGAATTAGCAGTTTCTAGTTGCTAGGAAATGGCACCTCGGAACATCTGACAGGCAGATGCACTTTGGCTTGTTCTCCACAACAGGAGAGGTTAATTTGATTCCAACCACTTTCCAATAAAAGGTGAATCTATTTGTACTCCTATGGCCAGCAACAGCAACACAGACTTTACTCATGGCATTTCTTCTCAGGTGCAGGGCTTTATTTTAATGAATTAAATGTATGCATTACTTAGTATCCAAAATGCACAGCCACCATATTTAAAAGAGAGAGGCACCCTCAAATTGGATCACCATTAATCTGTTTGTCAAAGGGAATAACCATTCTACACTTACAAGCACTGATCTGATTTCCTTGGTATTTACTTAAAATAAATTTTTTTAGAAAGCCTCTAAAACTATTTACTAGACCGACCAGGGTGCATTTCTCCTGCTAAATTGTATTTAATAATTAGTCTGTTATGAAACTGCTTTGGAATATATCTTTCCTTTTATTGGAGTATTAAAGAAAATAAAGTTTGAGGCTTTTGAGAAATGAAAGCCTGCCCAGGACCATCTAATGAATTTACCTGAGGCAGTACAACTTCCCAAGGAATTATTAGTCCTATTTTTTTCAAAAATGAGTCTAGGTGTTATTAAATAAATGATTGATGTAATAAAGTCACCTGCTATATTTCCTCTAGGAGAAAACCGCAGATAACCTGTGTGGAAAATATTCTAAGAGCTGGCTAGAAGTGTGTTGATCGTGTTTGCTGAAATTCCATAAATTCCAATACTTTCCTATACAAAATGATCTAGTCATTGAGATCCAGCACTGAAAACATCTTGGAAAAAATAATTAAAATTCATTAAGTAAATTGTTCAGAACTCTAGCTAACAGGCTGACTGGGGAAAAACAGTGTATTTCAGACTGTAAAGGATGAAATGCAGATTTTCAGGTATCAGATGGAAAGGTTTTAAGGCAAAGATTTATTGGTAGTATGATTGGATTTTGTCTTTCTACACCTTTGCTTGAAAAAAGCCCTTTTTTACAAATGAGGGGTGACCTATAAATGATGTCCTTTGGCTGTGTTTTAATGTCCTTTTCATGGTTTAATTATACTGGCTGTCCTTTACCAGTTACACATCAGTGCCAAAATCCTTTCTCAAAATCATGAAGTACAATGTCACAAGTGTGACTTCAGATGCAAAAAACAACTCAAACCTCAGCTATCTTTTGACAGTGAATTAGTTTATTATTTAAAACTCAGAGGCAGGCGGGGTCCAGTCCTGCTGTAGTTAGCCAGCACCTTTGACTGTTGACTTTAATAAATGCTCATATTGACGAATAGTTTTTCAGTGTCTACAGGAAAAACTGCAGGAACTGCCTTGAGAAAGGGTTATGGAGGAGTTTAGAGGTAACAAAAATGCAGAATGGAATAAAGAACCTTACATTTAAGGTGGAAATAAGAACCTGTCCAGGGGAAAACAATGTGTTAGGGTTTATGCCAGTACCTAAGAAGTAGAGCACAGCCTCATCCAGCACCAGCAGAGGAAAAGGGAGCTCATTTGGCTGCAACAGTCACATCATCCCAGGTCCTGGGTTCTCTTTTAACTTGGAGCTTAATTTTAAAGTATCAGTTGGCCAGGATTCATAACCAAAATCCTGTCAGCCACAAGCCTGTGATCTTTACCAATATAACCTGGCATATTTCCACTGAGAGAACAGACGAGGAACAAAAATCATGGTTAAGAATGACCTGATGGAGATAATCCAAACCTAGTGTAAACAAGTCTTTTCATATTTCGGTAACCAAAATGACAAGATACAAAAAGGCTCTGGAAGAAAACACTTTGAACCTGTGGGTTTGCCCCATTCAGACAAACATACAGGAGCCTGCAAAGAGATTTATTAGTTTTAAATGGCCATTTTATATGTCCAGGATGGTTGCTCAATAGGGACAAAGAGTATCTGTTATGAATTGGTTTTGCCATCTAGGAAAAAATTACATTTTACCTTTTAGTAAGACAATCTGATTATACCCAAGAGGCTTGGTAGAAATATATCATTTTTGCATATTTTCCCAAGGAATGGCTGGTTTATGGTCCTATGAAGTAGTTCGCTGATGTCTGTCAACCTAGTGAAGTCTTTCTGACCCTATCAAGGCAGGTGGTGAATGGGCATCATGAATGCCTATTACAAATCATTAAAGCAAATTTTTTAATACCTGCAGGTTCTCTAGCATTAATCATTTGCAGTGTAAATCCATTTATCTGAAAAATTATTCCTAAAGTAATTGTCTGCTGTAAATCAACACTCTCTTCAGCAGATGTTGTGAAAGCCTAGTGGTCACATTACAAATGCAGAGAGATGGTAACACAAGAGAGAGCAAGCCAAATAAGAAACAGAGAAAGTAATGCCGTGCTTTCCTGCAAGTCCTATAGACTCTTGGAAAATCCAGATCTAATATTAAAAACAATGGACCTTTGCTAATCTGCAAAGCATAACTGGACCAGACTTACAATTTTTTATGGGAAAATGAACCAAACATATCATCTAATGTTACAAAAAACAGAGGTAGTGAAACAGAGACATAATGTAAAACAAAAGTGTTATTTCCAATGTAAAGTCTACAGAAGGCAAATGGTGTGCTGTTTGCCCCATGCATACAACCTGGAAATAAACTGAGAAGTGAGCAGTAAGGGTAAACCCCTTGTTTCCTGCTGTACTTTCAGGAAACAGAACGTTACTATGAAAATAAAGGCAGATGAAAAGTTAATAAATCTGTAAAAGAGCAAAGCTTTTATGTCCTTAGATAACACTGCAACAGCAAGGAAGAGAATTTTTGCAACTTGCCTATCAGGAAAAGAAAATCAAGTCATATCCAGAGACTGGAACAGCAGGCTGAATACCGAGGCACTTACTAATTGTGAACTGGACATGGACTCGATCTAAACTGTGCTACCCAAAGTTACAGTGAGAAAGAGAAAAACTGGAATGAGAAACACTCAAAGAGAAAAGCTGGAATTCAATGACCTGAACTTTAAATGAGGCACTGAAAAACATGTATTCTGGGTATGTGTGGATGAGAGGCAGAGGTCAAGCAAAATCTGAAATGCAGTTTGCCATTGTTCCAAGGAGCAGCGTATCTATCAAAGGAACGAAAACATGCCTTACAAAGAGTGAGCAAAAGTAAGTTACAGAAAGAGCAAGGAGGAGAAAAAAAAACCAACACAAATTACAGCAATTAAAAATTAGCAGTAATGTTTAAACTTCTTTGTAAAGACAAACAACATGATAAAATGATGTTTACTAAAAAAAGAACCAAGACCAGAACCTGAGATTTTTGATGTAAATATTCTTGAGAATACTTTAAATACCTAATAAAAATTCACCAGTTGTTTATCCTCAGAAAGTACATTGGTTCTGGACTGGTACAGAAACAACACTTTTAGAGAGTATAACTGCCTTTATATTTATTATTTATGTGTATATAGCCATAATGCCCAGCACAGAACTGAGAAATAAGCACTTAAAAGTAGCACAATAATCTTTGTGACATTCTGCATGTGTAGAACAGAACAATACGCCAACCCTAAACTTCCCTTTTTATTGAACAGGCACATTTTCTGCTATTGCCAGTTGATGAGAACAATAAAAAATGTAAAGAAGTAATGAGAAAAAACATTTTTATATATTCCTGGGGAAGGGGTATCCATATCTGATATATCTGTCTTTCCATGAGGCACTGGTAGTTCAGCTCACGCAGTCACCACTCAAACTATTGGTAGATTTTGTTCTCTATTTGCTGGTGTGTGAGTGGTGTGCCTGCAGTCCCTGGGGCCCCTGCTGCTAAGGGCCATGCTGCTACTGTTTACAACACCCTCTTTCTTTATCAATTAGATCAAGTCGTTCATAACAAGCAGAAATCTTTACAACACCCTCAGGATGTTTAAGGAATGGTTGGATGAAGTACCTAGGGATGTGGTTTAGTAAGCATTGTGGGTGGTAAGGGGATAGTTGGACTGCATGATAGTGGAGGCCTTTTCCAACCTTAATGATTCTGTGATTCTGATTCTAGAACTTTGGTACCGTCAAATTAAATGGTTCAAATTAGGTATTGTGGTCAGGTGGGTTTTGTTCTAATATGCAAATTACTTTCTGGTTTGTTGCTAGTAAAGGGCTGTAATTCAAAATTGTAACTGCTTTTAGGATGTTCCTCCATCATGAAAGAGAAGATTCCTCTCCATTTTAGTCACTGCCACAAGCCGAACAACACAGTCACTTCTGTGAGGCAAGGCACTGCCCTTCGCAGAGGGTAAGGTTGTATGCCCAATCTGTCACCCATGAGCATGGGACTTCTTCTCATATAAATAACACGGGATTCCTCCAAACTCCATGACCTTCCCCCCACTCCTCTCTGCCATCTCTCTGGCATTCCTCCAATGCCTCTGATACGACAATGACACTGCTAGGATTTCACAGCAGCTGTCACCCACAGTGGCATCCCTCACAAATAAAGCCAATAGAAAATGTGCGTCACAGAGATGTACCAGTAATTGAGAGGTTAACGTGTATGTGCAAACAGAACTGTGAGCATCCCTGTGACCACCTGTCATGAAGGAGGCATCAGCTTAGGAAACATGTTTTGGTTTTTAGTCTGTTTTAGTGGTTTTTTGCTTATCTGAGCATTGACATTCAGGAAACCCAAATGCCAATGTCATCACCTCAGCTTACAATGCGTTCCTCATTTCCCGTGCAGTCTCCTTCCAAGGTCATCAGTATAGCCTGAAACAGCGAAGAACTGTAGTTGAGGCCAATGCAAACCTAATTTAATTAGCCACACTAAAGCCACCTCAAATGTCCTGCCTTGCAGCCTTTGGCCTGAGCTCTGGAAAGCAGATAACCAAAGAAAACAGGAAAGGAAGGGACAACAGTTTTCCTTGAAAATATAACCCAGGAGGTTTGCCCCTGCAAGAGTGTCTTCCTCTAAGCTGTGCTCCCTCTTCTGCCATTCCTCATTAGCACAGTTTCTAGGGGACAGGGTCCTGCTGGTAAAAGCAAGGGCTTCTGCTCAGTGGCCTAGAGGAGCCCACCAGGAGGTAAGGCATCAAAATCAATGTCCACTCAGACATATATGGCAGCGGAAAGTCCTGTTCTGTCGATACATCCTGGGGGCAGCAAGGCTCCCAATGTTTAACTCCTAGTTTTTCTTATTTGTGTTTGCTCCTGAACATCTGGGATTTAAGAGATATATGTGGAAGCACAGCGCTGACATATAGAAGAAGAAAACGATCAATACCGTGCTTAACCCAATCTGAAGAATATATGGCTTGTTCACTTTAATCTTTTGGTTTAGCTCACACTATAAGAAAAAGTAGTATTTTATACTAACCTAACACCAGGTCAACAGTGTTGAAAATCAAAACCGTTTCAATCAGAGCTTGTGGAGGTACAGTAGACGGGGTATTACCTGTGTTACAAATGAAAAACATGTTTTCCCCTGTTCTAATAGCAAGCACAAAGCCAGAAAGCTAGCAGAGTGTTTGATACATCTTACTAAGTTAATACAAACCAAGACTTAAATCTATGGTTTGGAGAGAAAATTAATTAATGGGACCATGGGGGAATTGGGCCCCTTTGTGTGTATCTGTGTTCTTTACAGTCTAACAACAAGAAAGTCTACAGCATTAACAACACTTCCAAAAATGGAAACATCTCTGTTACATCTGAAGTACTGTTCACTCCCAGCAAGAAACAGGGAGGCTTAGAGGAAGCATCCGGGGTCAGTAACAATCCAGCTACCTTGAATAGCACACCTCTCCTGATTTAAGCAAATTCTGAAAGTTTCTATTGCATATGATTACAGTGCAACAGCCATACCTTTTAGAGTATAAAATAACCTGGATTTATTCAACAGAAAAGCAGCATTTAAAGTCACCAATAGAAAGCCCGGGGCAAAGGTTAAAACCCAACTGTGGTACCAATCAATAGAATGCTCCAAAATTATGGAGCAAAATGTTTTTCCTCATAAAGTGAAATTGAATTTTTAAATTAGGAGGAAAATGTGGGTTATTCCATCCTTTTGGCCATTGATGTGGAATAGGATAAAGAAATAGTAAACTGAAAATAAGGCATTATTATAACTGGATTGGAACTAAAATTTTCAAATAGTAGCAAGTTTTAATTTATTCAAAACATTAAAAAAATAGGGAAATTCAGGTTGACAATACATGTAACATTTTTCCTCTCAGTTCCCTGAGAGAGAAAACTGTATTTGGAAAATTTGCATAAGAAGATTGTTTTATATAATAAAAAAGTCAGCATTACTGAATACCCAGATTTTCAATAAAACAGTGGTGTTACAGGTAATTTTCACTCGGCCCCATTTATTGCACGTTCTATACACATTCCTTTAATTTTAAAGTCATCAGAGCTGACCTGGAGTATTTTAACTACATGTTTACTGGTGCAAATTATGTGTTAAACTCCTGTAGGAACATAAGGACTGGCTGGCTGACTGACTGATGAAAGATTCCATCTTAATAATGGCTCCAGTCCCATGAGTGTGTCAAATCAATTTTCTAAGAATTTCAAAGCTAGATATTTTGTTGGATCCTTCATTGCTTTTCAAGGTTCCTGACTGCTATTGATCAGTCCAGGTACTTCCTAAGATTTCAGCTGGGCATTTTCCACAAAGCCAAAGGAGTGAAAAGTCAGCAATGACAGAGATTTTTAAAATTACTTAAATCCTTCCCCACTCCATCATGTCAGAAGGTAATTCTTATTTACATAGCATCCTTTGAAGAAATGCAATTATGTCATTAATCAAAAGGAAACCTTGAAGGCAAAACAGCTCAGTAAAATACCCTTTTTTTTATCCTTCATATTTATAGCTATCAAGAGAGAGCATGTTGCCTAGGAATATAGTGGACTGATTAAAAAAAAAAAAAAGCCAAGGAGCAAGTTATCATATTGCCATGGGACTGTGGTTCATTTTACCATGTAGGACATTCCTTTTACAATGCATGCCCTTGCAATGAATCTATTTTCTAGGATACTCTGTTCCCCTCCTTTTCTTTGTGCAGGAACTGCACCTCACCCACAGTGAGTAATTTGAGGTCTGTACTGCTGCTGGGTTGTAGGGTATGCTTCTGTTATTGATGTCGCAATTAAAGAGGCCATACGATAATTTAGTGACTGTGATAGAATTCTGCTTCTGTCATTTCATTTTTGTGTTTAACTGATGCTAGAAAAGAAAATGCCCTGGTCGTTGTCTTATTCGTAACAATCACCTGATAAAAGCTCCTCAAATCTTCATGTACCTCCATCTGTTGATTATTTAGAAACAATTCTGTAACAAAGGGTCCAGGTGTATAAACTCCATTCCTGAAGAAAGACAACAAGCAAAGACTAACAAAAGATTTCTCATTGGTGCTGTACAGTAAATAAAAGCATTTGGATTGTTTTTTATGAAGCAAAGGACATGAAAAGATACAGTCATGTTCATTGCTATGGTAACTAATTTTGGTAAAGCTGCTTTACTTTTGCTTTCTTCGTGAAACCAGCAAAGGTAAAATATTGCGCTAAAGTTAACACAGTCTTCAGCAACATTATTTTTAGTGAATACTACAGGAGCAGGAAGAACAGTTTTAGGGAATTTTGGCTAGAATGCATGAATATAGTCCACAGAAATCCCAGGTCTCTTCATAGATGTCTCCCACAGTCCTCCACTTTTACTACAATCTGAGAATCATTATTTCAACTAACTTTCCTTCTCATTCCAACAGGGGTTTTTTGTGGGGTTTTGGGGTGGGTTTTTTTTTTAAGTTCTACAGCCAGAAGGTAGTCTGTCTGAAAGCAGACATGCGGAAAGCATTTACTAAATTGGACATTTGACTCTTCCACTGCAAGGTAATTTGTTTTCAGCAAACCTTTGGAAAAAGTGTAAGGCTGGAGATGCATTGGTTTTGCCTGAGCTTTGCACTGTGCATGTAACAAGTTTCAGTACTTTGGAATCTGCTTTTGTCTAGTGCTTATGGTAACAAACAGCACAACATGATACTGCTCTACAAAATGAGGCTCATAAACAGTATAATAATAGTAATGTGCCCCCTCTGCAGAGGTCCAGCACAAGGCTGACACAACACTTCTGAATTCCATTGCCTGGCAGTGCTTTCTGGGAAAAGGGAGTATGGAGGTTGCCCTAGACTAATTCTTTGTGATCCTAATGTTTGCTGGATGCCATTTCTTAGAGATTTAAAGAAGCAGCTGCAAGCAAAAGCAATTCTCTACTCTTCTTCTTGAGACCCTGAGGGTAGCACACAGGTACTAAGCTGATATGAGCAGATCGTTATATAAATTTTCCAGGGTTTGGACATCAAGAAAGGTTGATAAAGTTCTCCATACCTGCCTGTGAAAGTTATTTTGGCTGAGCACACAGCTCCTCCTCCCTCCACAGGTGCAAATGCAGGGGAAAGTGTGAGTGTGTGATGATGATTAAGAAGAAGAAGACCATAGCTCCCCAACAGAGTGCCCCCATGGAAAAGCTGACTTGGGTTGAGGCTCCCTGTTGGGCACACAGCAATAATTTGCAGAGTGCTTCGGGACCTTTGCATTGTGGGTAATTCAATTTCTCATATTATAACTCTGCCAGCTCAATGTGTCCCCCATAGAGTGATAATGAGACCTGACAGTGTCCGAGAGGGCACGAGACTTTCTGCTGTATCATCAGAGCCCAATGCAGGCATTTCGACCAGAACAGCTAGTCCTGGCCTCTCCCTCAGTGGCCGCTCCCTGCTGTGCTGGCTTTCAGCAGGGCACAACAAAAAGAGGCAACTGAGGGCTATTAGCCTTCTCAATCTCTTTTTTAATATCAGGCTACATTTACAGATAGCTGCTGGGTCTTTCTGAGTAGATATTATGTTTTCCACTGACATGCCCAGTATTTGACAGAGCTGTTGAAAGTGAAACCACACCACCGGCCTTTTGTTGGTTTTTTTCAGGTCAGAAGCACGTTTGTAATACATGGTCCACCTCTGTTACGGGAACAGCCTGGAAAGGCAATAAAAATGCATGATTCTTCCAGACCGTGTTTCTGTGGATTCCTGCTTCTCACAGATGGCTGCAGGTAGCATTTCAATAGACTGTGGGGGACAAGAGTGCAGCATCTTTCACAAAATCGAAATGACAAGTACGCACTTTGAACTCAGACACCCTGAGATAGCTGTTGCTAACGAAAAACACTGTGCCTTGGCTTGACTGTTGTGAGAGCGTTTTCAACCACCGAGTCTCTTCTTGCAGTGATATGTTGTTACCTCATTTTCATACCATTCAAAGTTGTGCAGAGTTGCACAGCACTACCATTTCCTTCAGCCATCACCCCCACCTCACTTTGTATGCCAGGAAGTCAAATCACTGTGAGAAACCAAATGGGAAATCAGAAGTCCAGATTTACAATGTGCTGAGGTTACTTTGATGCTGAACTATGTTCAGATGCTCTTCTGGCAATACTGAACCCTAGCAGCAATGCTTGGCTCTGAGCTGGGTTTGAACTGACATAAAACTGTGCACTCTGTTTCTCAGACAGTGTCATCAACCAAGGTACCCACAATTCACATCCTACATTAACACTGGAAGTTTGTGTAAGATAGCCTTCAGGTTTAGGGGCAACTTTAGCTCTGGTTTTACCAGACCCTCACCCCCTTGTAAAACCTATACATCACCTGTAGATGTGGAACAGAAAACTGCTGGTTTTATCATCAAACCCACATTTTGGTTTTGTCTTTTTCCTCTTACAATTTCTTTTACTTCTCGCTCTCTCAGGTGCAGCAAATCTTCTGTAAGGAAGCTTTGCACCTTAGATAAGGCTGCCTGTATGCCACGTGCATACCATTCCTTGGTGAAATTCAGACAAAGTTCTTTTAATATTAATCTCTTAGCACTTTGTTTTACTTCCTTTTGATATTTGAGGTACCCAAAGCTACGTTCTCTGTTCCTCAGACCTTTCATTTTTCATTTGTTCAGTATCTGTGATGCTCGAGCCCAGCGGAGGCCACCAGGCAGAACAGACCAATACCTCCAGCTTGTTCCTTCTTTTGTCTCACACAAGGAAAGAAAACAAAGTGGGAGAGCCCTGATAAGTACATTCACTGCATCTTCAAAGGACTCTTCCTGGCAAGCAGTGCTGTATCTAAGAGAAGAGAAGTGGGATGTGGGAAGACACTGATAGTCTTCATTAAAATGTAGTGGGAGAAAGTAGTTGTTAGCAGATTGCCAATATTTGCATGGCTGAGCTACACGGAAGATATTTCACCTACAGGTCTTGTTCATCGAGAAATACAGATAGCATATGTTGTGCAAGACAGTTGCATTCAGCTTTAGTGCTTTGGAACCACATTTATTGGGAATGCTTGTCTGTTTGACAAGAGAAACACTCTAGTGAGTAAAGCAGCAGCCAAAACAAAACACACAAAAAACCCAGATTAAAAACCTCAAGAAAAAATATCATTGGTGAGGTGCTTAAGTAATGAACAATGACTGTGTTTGAAACTGGAGTAACAGCTGATGCCCCTCTGGTCCAATGGTGAGTATACACACAATTGCTAGAGTATTTTTGTATGAGTTAGTACTACTGAATTAGAAAGTTTCTTCTAAAGGACAAAGTACTGTGTGAACAAGCACATAATTATATCACTGAGTGAGGGTAAGACTAAATAGCTCTATGCAAAAAGAGAAACAAAGTGCAGTAAAATCAGCACCATTGCCCTAAGTCTTACTGTTACACATTCATCTGCTATCTTCTTACCTCACCTTCCAAAAATAATTTTGACTGATATTGCACCCCTTGCAAGAATCTGTTAGGAAAACACACTTATTTTGAGAGCTGAACTTGCAATTTTCTCCAAAAAATAACTGCAGCAGGAGGTTTCTTAAAGAAGGCTGTTGTCCTGCAAAGCACATTGACCTGCTTTCATCAAACTGCTGACCTTAAGGTATCTACCACCAGTTTGGTCACATCTGTATCCCCTCCTTTATGCTTTCACATAAAAGCCATGTGAGCCTACCTTGTATATCATACCTACCAGGTTTGACTCCACTGGCTGGGGGAGGCTTTAAAACTCATCCTGCAAAATGTGTGGGCCTGAGTGGAGAGAGGAGCTGAGGCGGTTGCTGTAGGTTTGGACACTAGGCACAGAACAGGAGTCAGGTGCTTACTCCCAGGACTCTCTCTGCAATAGAAAAAGGAATGATTAGTGCAAAATGCATAAGGAGTGATGGGAAAAAATTATCAGTGAAAGTCGTCTTGCCCAAGTGCATTACGGAATTGCTTGGTGTCCTACAACTCTGTTTGAACTTAGGGGTGCACCTGAATTTGTTCTTTCCAAGGGAGCAGCATTTCCTACAGAAGCGAATCCATGTGGCAGGAGGTACAAAGAACCTCATTTATCAGCAAGTCACTAGGATGTTTCTTCATATGCTTTAGAAACAGCCCACCCAAGAAAGTAGGGGCTGATCATACCACACAGTTTCAGCTGTGATTTCTGCTATGAAAGGGCTTCTTTTCAGAATAAGCAGTGCTTGGGTAAAAGGTATGAAATTTGCAACAGCAGACAGCACTAAATATTATTGATAAAATTCTGAATTCACTTCAGGCCAGTAAAAAAAGAAAAAAAAATGCTCTTGACTTTAATGAATCAGGATTTCTGCACCAATTTCAGAAAACTGGGGGGAGGGGGGAAAGATGTTCCACTGAACAGTATTGGTCTACCTTGAAAATGTGTGTTTAATTAAGATGTCCCACCGAGCACTGTGAAATGTGGAATGCAATCAGCTGCTTTAAAAGAGGAAAAAATGTGGAGGGTGAAACAACCAGGTAGAGTTAGCTGTGATTGGAAGAAAATGACAGGGGTGGTAATTTGTGTGAAGAAAGCTGCTGCTACAGCTGGAATTTAGCAGTCAGGAGCCACAGGTGAAAGCAGCCCAAGGCCATGGAGATTCAGGGAACACACTCCTTGGAGCTAAAATTATCTCTGGGTCTCTACTCTCAGATACCATGTTCTCAGATTTGTAGTAAATAAGTAATATTCACATCCATGCTTGTCTTTATATCTGTTTATAGGTTCATGTGGGCTTCAGCAGCTAAAACTCCTTTCTGAATATTATATTAATCTTTTGCCTGAGAATATAAAGTGTCTTGTTTTCCTTAAATTCAACCTGCCTTTCATTGAATTTGTGTATTACATTTAAAGTTGGTTTTATGGTGTTGTGTAATTTATTGTGGTACCAAGTACAATGAAATAACAAAGATATGTGACAGTGTATTTATTGATCTGTCTACTGTTCGGATCTCAAATAGGATTAGGTCCCTTGGCATTTCTAAATATTAGGCAAACTATCAAATTTAGACTTTCAGAACATTCTTAAAATACTGTAATATGTTTACCAGCTCAAAGATCTCAATTCTTTGGGTAAGGCCACATCAACATAATAGCAAAAAAAAAAGTAAGAATATATTTCTTACAGTGATAAAATATGAAAGTGATAAATGTGACCCTTTTTATGCAAAAGATTTCCCTGAAAATTTATTAGTGAAAAAAAAATCTGTATATTTTAAGCATCGATATTTTGGAATTACGTATTTTCCTACAAAAATACTTCTTATACTGTAATAGGAAGAGGCCATCATTAATCAACATTATCATAAGCTGTTACGTTAACGTTATCACTGAGTACTGGCATCACTAATTCATCTTCACACTTATTAGTCTCGCCAATGGTTAATTTTTTATAAATAAGAATGTAGAGGAATACAATGTTGCATGAAAACAACTAGAAATAACCAAGCAAACCAAAGGAAGGTCAAAATCAATGCCCAGGAGGAAAATTAATTAAATCCATTTACTTTTTTGGAAATCTGGAACAGATCTGTAACAGAGCAATATATTAATTTTCTTTAAGGTGGGGAAAGGGAAAGAGATGCAAAGAAAGTATTCATGAGCTCAATCACCCAGAGACACATCCAGATTAAAAAGGGTAGACTTCTCCTGGGAGTTTTAATTAACAAGGCACTGACATTTTACCTTCAAATCAACAAGCTTCGGTTTTCATACTGGAGCCTGACAACCCTTTTATGCTTTCCCCTTGCTACACTCATTTGACGGATCTACCCTTTCTTCAAAAAGTTCATGGAGGGGGGTAAAAAGGATTATCATGTGAAGGGAGGAGGGGGGAATTACCTTATAAAACCTCCTACTTAGCAAGCTAAACTAATAAATATCCAGTGAAATGAGAATTCTGTTCTGGATTTTGGATTAGACATTTCTACAGTGTGAGATTTTTGAAATGGAGTCTGCCAATGTAGGGGCCACACCAGGTCACTGCACTAGCACATTCACAGCTAGAAGGATGCTTCAATCAAGCACAAGCCCAAATAACTAAAGGGAAAAATCTAAATTGATAGTTCTAAAGGTCATGAGAAATAAATTCAGGTTGGGAAGGAAAGTAATCAAAAAGGCTCAGTACAGAAATGTTGTCATTCCTCAGCTTAATGAGTCCTTTACAAGAGTAAATAAGGGGAGAAGGATGAAAGTAATTGCTGGCTATGTGTTGAGTTAGCTGTGTTTTTGGTGCCTCCTAGAATGGCAGAATGGCTAGCTGTGATTTGGAGGAAGTTGTTACTGGTGATTTTCATTTTGAGTAATCCTTCCTTGGCTTCAGCTACAGAACATGGATTCTTTGGGGAGGTATAACATCAGTATACATAATTTTGCTTAAGTCAAAAAAAGGAACAGTACCCTTTTCTCTTCCCTGCCCCCCAAGCCATATCCAATATGGCTTGGATATTCACATCCTTTTTTAGGGTAGAAAATACAAAAGAGATTGGAAATAACCCCATGTGAACCTCATCCAGACAAGTAACAGTGACTTGCTACATTTCTTGGGTTTAACTTTGTTCTCTTTGGACAAAAAGAGATTGCTTGTCTTTACATGTAAACAAATATGCTCTGGCTCTTCTCATTTGGTTTGATGTTACGCTGTTCTTACTCTGTCAGACAGTCTGTTCAAGACTAGGAATAAAATGAGCCAAGAAAACCATGAACTATTTTAGTTTCCTGAGAAAATTGGAGGTATCAAACACTGAGGTGCATAAGTATTTCTTTTTCTCATACTTCCATTGACAGATAAAATTTATTTGCTTTAGCCATTTTGCATTCCTAATTGAATTCTTAATGTGGAAAGTGACTGCTTTGAAATGCTTGATAGCATTGGAGTGCTTGGTTAGGGGTAAATGTTCAGCTGGTTTAAGCTGGCAAAGCATTAGCAAGATCATGGAGCAAAACCAGCTTTTTCCAGAGCAAAGGCCATAATTTCTATAGAGTGGAAAGCTTTAAAGTCAGTTGACTCAGGTTTTCCTGCCTGAAGCTGGTACCACCTCTCTATCCTCTGTAGTACTTTGCTTTGAGTGGACACTATATTAGCTTTCCAATCTAAGGGACAAAAATGACAATTTAAATAACAGGAAGTGCTTACAATGAGGGTCTTCATTAAGATGTTTCTGTATTAAATTCTGGTGGAGAGCGGTATAGTATCTCTTCTGCATTAATTACAAGTTGCACCATCTTCTTTCTAAGCAGGTAAACACAGATGAACACTTTCCAATGCATAATAAATTTTTTGACATGTAACAGTGACCTTTAGAAGTGAAAAAAAGAGAAACCTGACAAGCCCTACAAGCTGCACACCATTTACACAAGAACTCTGTAGAATTTACTCTACCTGTGCCATCTGCTTATGCTAGTATCTAGAGGCCTATGTTCATTGGAGAAAGGGCAGAGTTGACAGAAAATTGTTTTCTTCATTTCAGAAGAAGAAGATTCATAGAAAATATCTGGGACTTTTTCAATCTAGTGTCACACACCTTCTCTTCTTGGATAAGGTCAGAATGAAACCTAATGGAGAAAAAGAGGTGACATTTCGCGAGATTCCAATACTTGAAAAGTCCATCTCCATGTCAATTTAGAACAAAAAAAAAATCAGAAAGTTCTGTGAGGACTGATTTCTGAAATATTTCAGTGCAAGCTCAGCAAAGGAAATTTAGTTGACAATGCTGTTACTTATTGTCCTGAATTTCACAAAATGTACTCAGAGATGCTTGATTACCACAGCATAAACATTGCCATAATAAAGTCCAAATGGAAAAGGGGCAAAACAGTGGTTTTGGGCATTACCAGTTCAGAAATTTTGAAGGTGCTGAAATTAAATGCCAGGAGGGTTTGATAGTTCCCTGTCACTAATGGACAAAATCGCTATGTTCTTCCCAAATGGATCTGTTTCCTGGAACACACTCTCCAGCAGAAACCTGCACCCTCAGAACTGTTTCTAATACAAACCTCCCATGGGATATCTGCAGCATACAGTACAACAGTAGGTAGACAACACTTCTGATGCTTCAGAAGCAGGTAAAAACTATGGCCATGAGAGCAGAGTACTGTGTCTGGGTTGGTTAGCTCGAAGACAGGGTTAGTTAACTTAGGTAAAGCACCCATTTGCTTGTTGGCCATGTATCAGGCAGCTAAACCAGCTTACCCAACACAGGTGTGCATCTGTGGAAGGTCATTCCCCTGCACTACTCAGACCTGCACAACTTGCTCTTTTTCCTGTAGCTTGTTTATTCAGGCACCCAAAAAGCCATCTGATCACCCTGAAGATAAGAGCTTCCTTACCTCAGCTGTATTAATATCCCTAGTGCATTAACTTCCTTCCTTCGCTTCCTTGCCCACATTTTTTGTCTGTTACCTGTCTTGCTTTCTTTTGCACAGAGGTAGCACAATCTTTGTATTCAGACCTCTCCTAAAACTCATTGTTTTGCATCACTGCAATCATTACAAACCACGCCTGAGTATCAACATGCTTTCTTTCCATGCCAGTTCTGAGAGTGGGGTTGAGAAAATGGAAAACAGAAAAGGAAAAATAAAGCTACAGAAACCTCTGTATTAATTCCTTCCTCAAGCTTTCCCAGGGCATCTTATTTTATCTGTGTGGTGTTTTATGACTAATACTCCCTGCAGCAAGAAATGTCTTTACTCGTGTTGAATGCAATTCTGAATAACTCACCCAAGCTTAACAATATATAATAGTAAGTCTGTAAACAGAGACAGCAGGAATTTTGAAATATCAGCAAGCCCACTGACTCCCAGGATTTTGTTGCTGTCTTTATCTATGCCAAGACCAAAATGACTTCTTCAAAGCTTCTTTAAAAAAAAAAAAAAAACCAAAACAAAACAAAACCACAAATGAACAAACAAAAAAAACCCAGAGTTTGCTGCTTTAGTTATTTGTCACTCCAATACATCACAAGTGTTATTATCATTATAAAAAAAAAAAAATTAAACATGATAAGGAACTATGAAAGAGATGACTCTAGAAGGCCAATCCCAACTAAATTTAAGGAGTAAAGTTTTGAATTTTTTTTTTGTCTGAGAAGTTCCCAGAGAACATCAGTAACAATTTCCTAATGCAAATGCCAGCAGGGCCATCAGTAGTACAGCTATACTTGACCTGCTGCTCACAAACAAGAAAGAATTGATGACAGATGGGGCTATCGACAACAGTTTTGGTTGCAGTGACCATGAAGTTATTGACTTTGGGATCCAGAATGTGCCTGGAAAGGGGAGCTGCAGAGTTAGGAGTCTGAACTTGAGGACTTTGAATTCTTAGAGAATATCTAAGCAGAATTCCCTGAAAGTAGCCATAGAGGAGATAGGTACCTTGGACAGGTTGGTTGATTTTATAAAGAAAATCCTACTGAGAGCTCAGAAGCTTCATAAACAAAATTTTCTGACAGCTTGGGAAAATACATTCCTGCTGGACGGAAATTCACTGGGAATTTCAGTAAAAGGTCCACTTGCCTAAGTACAGAGCCCCTCAGTGAGTTAAGATGCAAATAAAAAGAGCATACAAAAAGTGGAAATGAGGACAAGCAACAGAGGAGGATGTAAAAGCATTGTTCCAGCACTTAAAGACAACATCAGAAAGGCCAGTGCTCAGGTGAAGCTAAAAATAGTTAGGGACAGATTGGGTAACAGGAAGAGATTCCACAGGAGTGCTCAGAACAAAAGTTTGGCAGTCTGTTGATGAACAAGAAGAAACAACCTCAAGATGGCTGATACAGAAATAACTAAAACATTTGATGTCTTTTTTAACCTTAGTGTTCACAGCCACAGCCTACTCCCAAATATCCCATATACTAGTCCAGTCTGGCAAACAGGCTCAGCGAGTAGTGGAAGGCAACACAGAGAGTGATGGCATAAGGAAGTTGGAGGTATTCAAACCCATGGGGCCAAATGAGATCCAACCAAGGGTCCTGAAAGAAAAACCTGGTATACTGTCTGCCGTCTCTGAAAAAGATTTAGGGTGAGATCTTAGGTGATTAAAAATAAAAAAAAAAAAAAGCTAATAATATGCCCATCTTTAAGAAACATGAGAGTCCAAACAACTGTAGACCTATCAGCCTTATCCCCAGCCCCCACAAACACACAGAGGACAAGAAGGTAATCAGAAATGGTCAGGGTGAGTTTACCAAAGGCAGATTATTGTTGGTCTGTCTTTCTACAATTAAATGACTGGCTCTGTGGGCACTGGGAGAGTGGTGCATGTAATACGGCTCAACTTTCTTAATGCTTTTGACATTGCCTCCGACATCGTCCTGAGCAGGGATTCAAGTAATCTTGGACTTCTAGATTTGGCAGGATCATCAGGTACAAGGAGAGCAATGTGCATTTGGCGGCTGGTGAAATCTATTTCAGACACCAAAACTGGGGCCAGTGTTGTTCAATACATTCTTTGATGATGTATGTGATGAGACAGAAAGGAGGTCCCAGGAAGTGGCTGATACCCCAAAGCACAGGCCTTAAGTCCAGAGGGACCTTGCAAGGAAACAGAACCTCACAATATTGTATTGTCATTTTGTAATTGGACACGTGCATTTATTTTTGTAAAGTTAGGAATCTGATTTACTGCTGGTATAATTTTAACTCTGATAGAATATGTTACCAGCTTTAATATAAATGATCATTTTTTTATTGTTCTCTTTCCATTTTAGTTAGCAATTTGTCTTTATCAAGTTTGTCACCCTTTAACCACTTTCTACCAAAATTAGACAGTCCTTTATGAGTTTTCATGTGTTTGCTTTTGAACCAAAATGTGTTTTGTATGTTTTCCTTGGTTGTAGTACCATTGTGAAGGATAGTGGTTTTAGATTCTATGCATCAAGCTTGCTCTTTTCAGAAACACCCACCTTAGTCTGTCTCTTCATGTATCTTTCTATTGCCACACATCTAATTGGCTCCCAGTTTGTCAAGGTGAACTTTTACAATGTCAAGCTAATTTCTGGAAAATGTGTATTGTTTTCTTTAAGAGTCTCTGCAGCCTGTAGAGACTGAAGTGAATTCTGTATCAGCTGTCAACATTTTTCTGCATAAAAGAATAATCGACAAGTCCAATAGTTTGAAAGGGTTGGTTTCCTGACCACATGAACTTGCCCTGTGCAGTGAAGCCACAAATCGTCTAAGCATGTGTATAAATTTAAATGTATAAGAAGACTCATTCAGTAAGGGCTCTAATCACATACTTGCATGTTTTGCCTTTATGCCTTTAATGCCTTTAAGTATGCTCCGTGAGCAAAGAAACAAGCCTAGGATTAAAACTAACCAAATATATGGGAGATAAAAACATTATCAAACAGAAAATGGTCAGAGTTTCAAGTGTTTTATTATCAGCAGCGGACATAGTCCTCTAATTTTCTTTCAGTGCATCTCTATCTAAGATGATTGAAATTTTCTGTTTCAGTAGCATACCATGTCTGAAGCATTTAATTTCAGTGTCAACATCAATTACAGAATGTTACCCAAAGTATAGTGCTATCACTATTATGCCCTAATTAGGTGTCTCAATCCTCCTTCTTGTTTTTATGTTATAACAACTGACTCTTAATGGATTTTCAATGGTTTTATCACATGTTTCTTGGAAAACGTTAAATCCCAATCAAACCATTACAGAATTTCTTTCATGTCAGTTTCAATCAGTTCCTTTTCACCCTTGTTACAAGATCAAACCCACCTTGCCTGTGCCTTATTTTACAACAGCTGTAACTGATGACATTTTTAGACTTCTGAGAGGAGTGGTCATTATTCCTCAGAGCTTTGTTTGTACTCTCAAAGAGCTTTCTCAGCTATGTTTTTTTGCTATGAATACCATTTCTACTTCGTACTGGCGCTGGTTCAAATATTGCAAAATAAAGTTGCTCAAGAGGAGCCCAACCTACTGTGTGCAGTCAAGGGGAAGTCATCAGGCCATAAAATAAATCAGTAAAAAAAAATGACATTATGCTTCTGTAATAGTATTCTGTATTCTGGTGGAGGGACTAGCCTTTCTTTTTCATGTTTGAAATGTCTGAGTCGTGTGTGTGTGTACACAAACACTGAGAAATACTGTGAGATTTAAAAATGTAACTTAGTCTTCTCATGACATAAGCAATTATGGCATCAATTAAGGTTTTGCTATTTCAAAATTTTAAGAAGGGGAAATCTTCACAGAAATCAATTTTTTTTTCTGGAAATCTAAATAGCACCAGAATTTTACCTTAAGCATACAGTCATATTCTGCATAAAATAAACAGGCAGCATATCAACAGTAGCGTTGACTAACTGGAATTACGTACAATCTAAAGACATCAGAGAGGTCAAAGAAGATAAGGAGAGAACATAGGCACCCTTGTAGACTAAGCACTTTTATCCCCTTTTGAATAGAAAAAAAAACTAGCAAGTTTCCCCAAAATAATCTCTGCATCAACCTTGGTAGAATGTCTCAAAAAATTATGTACTGCTATCAAAACGTTAACACTGCCTCTTTAGAAGTATGTAGTTATAATGTAAAAAATCCTTATAGAACAAGAAGCAATATATTAAATATTCAGGAAGATTGAGTAACCGTGACAATGAATGTGGTTACCACCAGGAGGACCTAGGCTATTTGATACAATAAGGTTTCTTCAGTGGGAGTTCAGTCATACCTAGCAATAGGGCTAGATCTTTGAAAGGCCTCCTTTCCACTACTCTGCCACAGCATAAGCAGTGTAATGAACATGAAGCATGTCTTTCTAGAAGCTGAAAGACAAAGCTTTTGCGGGTGCAAAGTATGACACTGGGATACAGTAAGTGAACTCAGGGGAGGTGTCTCAAAAATACCTACCTGAGAATTTTATTTCTTAGACACTACTAGGATTGTAATGGGCATTATTATGTGCTCGAAGCAGTATAAAAGTCAAGGGAGGCACATCTCCTGCCTCACCTACTGAATAATCCCAGAACAG
The DNA here is from genome assembly GCA_027925045.1 of Hypotaenidia okinawae. Taxonomy (NCBI): domain Eukaryota; kingdom Metazoa; phylum Chordata; class Aves; order Gruiformes; family Rallidae; genus Hypotaenidia; species Hypotaenidia okinawae. The sequence goes on along the minus strand of BSDF01000002.1, from coordinate 111,965,678 downwards.
CCCAGGGCTCTACACATACCAATATGCTGTCACAACAGGATGCCCTTCTTTACCTCTAGCTGTAGAGTAAAGCATGCTAAGAAGACAGAGGGCGCCCTCCTGAGCCTGCTGCTCCAGGGGTTGCTTGGGATTATAGAGCAGATACTCAGGTGCAACAAGCTCCCAGGGCTTTCTCTAGTCGAAAGAGATAGCATGATAAAGTTTGGAATATAAAACGTATTTGGAGATTATACCAACTCTGATGTAATTCTTGCAGCTCCTACTGGAAAACTGAGTTGTTTCCACACTTAAGAAGCATGATGAAAAAAACAGATGCTGCTCAGTAATAGAGGAGTTCAAAATCCCCCTTTATTCATCTTTTGAAGGGAACAATAAGATTATGCCTCAGACTCACCAAAAATGGCACATTCAAAAGCAGCAGTTTCAAGATAAAAGGCCCAAGGCAGGATGTGTCTTATTATTGCCAGAGGTCTTGCTGCTGGGTATCAGAAAACATGGTAGATCACTGCTCAGAGGGGTAGGTGACTCACCTTCTATAGATAAGCCAACCAGTAGAATTAAATGCCATGTTAAGATGGATCCTTTTACATCAAGGCAGTTTTCAGAGTAGTACTGTGCTGGATATCATGTTCGTCAGCAATTACAGTATGTGTGCACTTCAGCTGTCAGTTCTATGAACAGGCTGTGAATACATGAGCACACACCTTGTGTGCTCACCCTGCATATGGCATAATAATAGCAGGACCAGAAAACCACTGGAAGGTTGTAAGTCTCGTGTTGCCAGAGCACACCTTGCAAGTGCTTGCAGCAGTATGTATATCTCATCTTCTGGAAGTCCCAACATCTATTTTTACCACTCAGCGGTGCAGCCCTACTTCTGTAACTGCTGAACAGCCTGTGTTTGTCAACTGCCCACTAGCTCTGCAGGCAATTAAAACTAGGACCTGAAAAATATTTCTAATATGATCATAAACAGCTACAGAGAAGCTAGGGATTCATGATAGCAGACTGTGGCAGAAGAAAATCTGTTTAAGTTTTGCAGACACCTCAGCTGAAAAGATGTACACATGGGTGTTCACTTCAAGGCATGGATTGATCTGTTTTGTGGCAGCATAACAAACCAGCACCTCTCTCAAGCTGTTAGCTTGTTCTCTGATTTCTCAGCTTTTGATATTTTTTTCTTTATTTTTTTTTTTTTTTTTTAAATACGTAGCCATGGTAGTTATGGTTATTAAAGAGAATGTTGAAAATTTTGCCCACACAAGGATTTCTGTGTGTTTTCAGGTATCTCAGAGGAACACTGACAAGCAAAGCTTAGAGAGCACAGCGCAACCAGAGGAGCCTATATGACCATTTCTTCACAGTTAGTCACAACTGTTTTGAGGAATGCCTTACTGGGATAAAACCGGAGTGTATTCTGATTTAAAGTTGAGACCACGCCTCTGCCTTTCCTTGACTCAGTTTCTGGTTCATTGTGGATCACATTCAACCCTGATGTAAGCCAGAGACAAAATTCTGTTCACTACTAAGCTGGGGTCGTTTTACCTGGAAAAAGGAAAAATCTTTTGCAGTCTAATGGTTACTTCTTTCATTTCTCTGTGCTCTCTTCACAGACTTTTTCTAGCAGCATACCAGAGCAGATGCAGACATATTCATAAATTTGACTTGTAAAGATGCTGCAGCATTAGATATGCAAGCACTCTCCAGGCTCTCAGATACAGGGCAAAGCACTGAGGGGCAGCTGAATCTGGATTTCAGAGACATTCGAGACCCCCCAGAAACTGCAGACTTGGGACCACTGGGCTGACAAAGCAACCTCAGAGGCACAGAAATGAGAAACCTGGAGACATTCTTGAGACAAAACTAACTGGAATGCTCTCCAGGTTTGTAAAATAGAACTACTTCCTTGAAACACTCCCTTCTTGATGAATCAGCATTTCCTAGGGAAAATTCCTGACCAGCTCTTACTGTCCCTTTTAGTGCTTTCAGGATCAGTTTTAACACCCGGCCTTTTTGCCCTGAATGTGAGCTGTTAGAGAAATCAAGTGTACTCTAATTTTACTCCAGCTGTAAATCGTATTAGCCTATTTCCAAGCATTTGCTTGTCTGAAGCACAGACGATCCACAGAAACGCATCTTTCCTTTTATAAGACACATTGTGCTGAAACACTGCTGTGTAGTACATTAATTAATGGGCTTCATTCTCTTTTTTTTTAACCCTTCATGACATGCTTACTTCCAGCAATTGAGAAAACCAATTAAACTGAAGCCGAATTAATTTCCCCTTACTGAAGGTCGTCATATTAGGCTGTAGGCATGAAGTTGTTGAGTAGGCACCTGAATTTTGACATTGCAAGTGAAAGATGAATTATTCTGTTTAGCAAATCATGTGAATTTGGTGCACTGGTAACCAAGGTCAACAGTTTGTTCTCAGGATGATAAAGTCATCAGACATAAACACTAAAATTTCAGTATTGTCATGCAAAGGGAAATTTAAGAGAATATTTATTTTGCTATGCTTGTTGCATTTTTTCTTGAATATTTAGAAAAATGTGGAAATAAAATGAAAGTGGACTTCTGATATGAATGGAAATTGGAAGATCTGAGTCCTTGCTAAATCTCTTCTCAGTCAGACTTCTGCTGTCCCTGACCTGCAGGTGAAAGATGGAAAGTATTTAATGTAGCATTTCAAAATATGCCATATATATACAAGCTGACATCCAGTGCAAACCAAAATTGAGTGTCCACTGAGATTTTTTTCCTTTCTCACAACATAACACTGTGAAGCCATTCCCTAAAGTGAAAGGTAATAAATATATAGATATATAACAAAGAAACACTCCCGTTAAAACACGTGACTGGACTGTCAAACTCATTTACCACAAAATTTTACTTAGGTCAGGCGCAGCAGCCTTCTAAAAGATTTAGAAAGCACAGGCTATTTTGGTGATGTATAACACATGTTGTTACAGCGAAAGAATAACAAATAATATAATGGAAAGAAACATTTTTATTTTCAGTGCGTAAAATAAGGAGTTTCAGGAAAGCTCCCCTGAATAACATTCATTTTAAATTGGCTTTTGTCCAAAAACCTTGGCACTTGCCACAGGTAGGAAGAAACCACTGGACCAAAGACCACTCCCACAGAAAAGCTGGAGGTTCCTGATATCTGTCTTTTTATGTCTTTCTTGTCAATTCATTCATCACTGTTAACGCTATTTCTGTCTTACTCCGTGGTTTTCAGCTTGTGGTAGACGGACCCCTGGGGTCCACAGGCTGCTTCTAAGGGACCACAGAAGTTACCCACCACAATAGGCTTACCCTTGCACCTCCCACAGCAAGTTCTCAAGAGGTCTCAAGTAACCACAAAGCTTAAAATTACTACCTTAAATTAATAGATATCTATAATATGCTTTAAAATTCCCACATCTGTATGTAACAGCCAAGGGAGCAGCAGCTCTGTTTTATCATCTGTGAAACAGTATTGCTTACATAGTGACTAGGACATTAAATATCTTATAATATAATTATGTTAAATACATTACAGTGAAGGTAAATTTTGTAGGTCTTTTTCCTGTAAAATTACTATGCCTGAAGAAGTTTTATCTACACATTTCTAGCAACACAGGTATTCACTGCACATTAGCCAATTTAATTTACTCGCTTTTAAAATTACCTAAGAGAAATGTTTAAGGATGTTCTATGAGCAAAAAAAAACCCCAAGAATTAGTATTTCCTTTTTCTTTCTGGGGTTTTTTTTTGGTTTGGGTTTTTTTGGGGTTTTTTTGCTTGCTTGCTTGTTGTATTTTTATTTACTTATATTACTGCTGAAAATGTACACATTTGACTCCTTGACAGGTGGGAATGGATTCCAGAGCTCAGGAAGCCAGGAAGGAGAAAGGGCTCTGTATGTCAGGAAATAGTACGGTGGGAAGAAGCCTGGCAGCCTTGGAATGGCACGACATGGAGAGGAGTGACCTGGAAATGTAAAATTGGGCTAAGTTATTGTATGAAGCAATGGAGAGGGGATTTGGAGGAAAGTCTTGAGCATTTGGTTTGTGGCATTTGCAGTGTCTGGGAAAAACTGCTGGACTCTATAGCCTTTGGATGGAAGAGCATAATTCATGTGGGGAAAACAGCTGTGGTAAATGAAAAAGGTGTGCAAGTGGACTAGGAAGATACTCAGTCTGGATAATGACAGAATTGTAATTTTTAACCTGGTCACATCAAAGGCAGAGTGAATATTTACATTGTCTTTGTGTAGGAGACAGCCTTAGACTGAAGGGAAGCTGCTTTACCAGAGATGCAGAGCTTGAGCTCCCTTCAACACGGGTATTTTAATGTAGGCACTTTTGGCAGAGTTTAGGACTCGGAAAGAGATACACAGACAGAAGAGAAAGGAAACTAAAGACCAGGCTGGAATTCAGCTGACCAGCTGAGGGGTTCAGAAACTGCATCTTAACCTTCTTTTAGTGTTCAGATTTAATTTTTTCCTTTTCTCTATTCTTCTACTGATTTCCCTATGGAAAAAAAAAAAGGTCATCCATCTGCAAGTAGTCGCCATTATTGAAAAGGAAAAATATTTTTGCTTTTTCTTGAAAACATACAGGGCTATCAGTAAGCATATCAAACTGATTTTCACCCCTTTTGTCATTACTCCTGTTATAACAGACTGATATTTCTCATTTGTACGTGTGACTGAAAGCACTGTCAAGCCTAAACTATTTCAGTGGATCTGATGGTCTTAAGAAAATTATTCTCCATGTAACTCAGCAAGGCTCAAATTAAATCATTGCAGCCATATGTATTTACTCCTGGGGATTTGGTGCAAGATTATGGTTCTAACGTGTTAATGCAATGTTTTTAGAGCTTTGTCTCTAATCTGATCTTTATTTTAAACTGAATAAGGAAATTGTACACAGATTAAGTGGCACTGTGCACTGTGCCTTCTCTAAAGATTCTCAGTACTACCCACAGCTGCAGAGAGTCAGTTCCTTCACAATCAAGGAGACAACAGAGTGAAGCTCCAAGCTTCACTGAAAATGAATGGCAATTAGATATATCTGTCTCTCCAGACACAGGATGTTAGGAAGAGGAAAATGAGACTTTACACAGAATTTTGTGGGTAAAAAAGTTTTCAATTTAGATGGAAAATAATATGGCAGTGTTGCCCAAGACATCTGGATTTCGTGAAAAAACCAGACAGTTTAGGTTTTCCAGTGTCCTTTTTTTTCTAGTTAATGAGTGTCTATACATCCTTTGCAGTCATGTCCATTAGCTTCAGAAATGTTTGAAATCTGTATTTGTTTTTGCCATAGATGGATCTTCGTTACCTATAATAAGAAGGTATCGATGAATAGTTATCTCATATATATAAACATAGATTGAAAAAAGATAATCTTACTACACTCTCAGAAATGTTCATTGTATTCACTCTGCTGTCAGAAAGGAAAGAATTAGACACAAATATAAATATTCTATTCTTTTTGTGTACCTGTCATTAAAAAAAAATACAGAATAATTACCATCATTATGAAAACATGAGCTGGGGTTTTGTTGAGGTTTTTGTTTGTTTTTCATTACTTTCTTGGGTAAGTTTTTTTTCATGAAGGTTTTCAATTTGTTGGACCAAAAAGGCAGAAATTAGATTGTTAAGTAAATGAGATGTTTTCCTACCAGGCTGTGACTTCAGGTGCAAAGTATCATGAACTGACAGAGGCAGCTCTAAACACAAAAAACAATCTTTTTTTTTTTTTGGGGGGGGTGAAGGGTACAGCATAAGCTTGTTAGCTTATGGAACTCATTAGCAAGATCCTCATATGAAGCTGGTAATGAGAACCCCTGGTCCAGGTGACTGGTCTGAATCAGGTCTGCCTTCACCTGAAAGGTTTTTTCCCCAAAATAAAAATGTGCTGAGATGATCTGATGACCTTTACATAGGATGATATTAGCAGACTCACTAATGGTGAGGTCTTCCCAGTTGATACAAGTGTCTGAAGAGTGTTGGGGGGTAAGGAGGGGTTTGTGCAGTGTCCTGGGATCATTATAAGGGCATCTGCAGCAGAGATTCGAGGGCTACATGCCACATGTTATGAGGATGTGACAATATTGTGCCCATAATATATTAACTGTGCTTATGCTGTATAGTGAGGAGGTCATATTTTCCCTTGAAAGGATCTTTAGCTTGCTTTCCAAACAGTTCCTCATAGATACTCAGAGACCTTCTGTGTAAGAAATGACTCTGAGATTCTGTTCCTAAACTGCTTCAAAGAAAGGTTTCTGAGTTTACCACATACCTCAGCATGACACCCTGAGAAGCTGGGGCTAATAGAGTCAAACCAACCAGCTGGCAAGTAGACAATCCTCCATGAAACTTGTTGTGAGGAGCAGCCTCAGTACCAGCATCTTGGGCAATGACAGTGATCCTGCTGTGCTCGTGCCTGCACAAGCCTCTCTCTCTTCCTGGCCCACAGAAGTAAATACTCTCATGGCAGTCACAGTATGAGCCAAGGGAGACCTCTGCAAGCCAGAGAAAAGCCATGACAGTCCCAGTGTGGGAGCAGGGGCTGGATGGTCTGCTCACCCTCACACTCTCCATACAAGATCCTCCTCCCTGACACCCAGCATGGAGGACTGGTATTGTGATTGTCCACCACACCTGCCCCAGTTAGAATAAAACTGGTGGCATGCCTTCCAGAGAGTCACCTTGGATAAAGTTTGATGTGCTTTCCCTGCTGGCAACCAGATTCAGCAGAAAGCTTGGTTACATATGTGTCTTCTGCTCATCCATCCTGTGTAGGTGAACAGTTTCTTCAGCCCACTCCTATTTAGAAATTTCTGCTTTTTAAGCCTCCAGGAAGGATCAGATGGCAGGAGGTTGTGCCAAAGTAACAAAAGCAGTGGTATAATACCAGTCTTGAGGAACTGCTGTACCACAGCTGTAAGGCATTCACATTTCCTTCCTCTGCAAAAGAAAAGCCATTGAACTCCATCCCTTTTGGCAAGACCAATGTGCAGAAAATGTTCAGAAATGCCACTTAGGTAGTAGTCACTGAAGTCACAGCCTGGAACAAGCCTAGGACTCCGTGTGAGCTCTTGGCACTCACATATTCATCATCTTCTTGTCTTACGTAAGTGCCCAGACTGGCCTCTCCAAATGCCCCAAGACTGACCCTTCAAAAGTTCCTTATTTAGCCCTGCTGAAGTCTTCGTCTGCCTGTAAAATGTTATAGTCTGATTCACTAATGCCCATGAGATGCATTTTGATGGAAGGGATAATGGAAATATATAAAAGTTCTTGTCCTCTATTAGCTGCTTTTACTCTGAGTCTTCAGCGAAGCTGGTTGTACCTTAATATGACTGAGCAGCCCCATCAGCTCAGGCTGCAGGAGAGCCTGCTGCTGAGTGAAGACTCAGATGCAGCAAGGACATGCATTTCAGATTCAGCCAAGACCAGACAGATTTTATCAGCTTGTGCAACAATATTTTATGGTGATTGTTGTTCCCCCACCTTGTCTAGAGGTGTTTTCTCCTGGATGTGCTCAAGACAAGGCTGGAGCAGCCATCAATTCCTGCCTGGCCTCGGCCTCACTTTGACGTCAGCCATGCTGAGGTAGTGGCTGTCATGCCTTGTAACTTAAATTCAGATTTCCCACCACATCACTCTTCTGGACAAAGAGGATGACCCTCATCCCCACAAAGCAATTATAAAAATTCACTGCAGCCTCATAGTGTGTTTGAATTCAGACCTAATGTAGCAGAGCAAAAGCACGGGCAAGAGGCAAGACCACAGTGATAATTTCTCCAAAATATAAACCAAAGTCATCTGGCAATGGACACTGCTGACCCAACTGCAACAGCCATGGTAAAAGTCCTGAATTACATAAAGTCTCCTGTGCCTTATCCCTTACCCTTGAAGTAGAGTGATTCCTAAACAGGTAGGAATTGCTTCCAAACAGCTCATTTGGACCTCAGAGCTCTCTGCCACAGCAGACAGTCCAAGGTGGAAAAGGCTTGATACCTATCAAGGCTCTAGAGATAATACATGTCAGATATGGGAGAGCAGGCACAATATAGAACAAGATATATCTCTGCATTTCCATGGTGTCTACAGTGTTTCAAGAAGGGGTAATAATCCCAGACTAGATCTCATTGGAAATTCCCAGAAAGGAGTACATGTTCTTCCCACCACAAAGCCTCCCCAGTGAGTATCTGTACTGCCCACGTATTGGGACAGTGGGATTGGTCAATCAGCACAAGCCTATAGTGTAGTCTGAACACTTGTCACCCAAAACCTTGATTAAGACCATCAAATTAATTCCAGATGAATCAACAAACTGCTCTTCTGACTTGTCAGAGCTCAGACCCTGCCTTGCCGTGGATTTCAGTGGGCTTTGGAACTGGACAAAAAAACCAACTATAGGTTGGACTAGCTTTGATTTAACAGACTAATGGCAAAATAAATCTGCAGAGTCATTACTTTTTTCTCCATTTTTGTATATCAAGATACCAAGAGATGTATTTTTCTTTGTTTTCTTTCTTTATACTAAAATTTTAGATTTACACCACCAAAGAAAAACTGTTAAGGAGCACATGAAAGTAATTTGAATGAAAGCCGCTTAAGGAGGAAACAACTTCCAGAGAATAACAAAAGGCTGCTTTCTTCCTTTTTCTTCAGAGTTTTTATGAATCTATAATTTCCTGATCTACTTCATATTATAGAGTGACATTCTATGCTAGCATATTGTGTCCTTGTAATGGCCTCATTATGACTCGCTGTGACTTCTGTACAGAGCTTTTGCCATTAGGAATTTCCTATTTGCACCTCAGCAACAGTGACTTTAGTTATCTGCTGTAGTGCTCTGATCCACAGCTAAATGCTTCTAAAAGGAGTGCTGAGACAGATGCATCCACACTGTGCAGTATCACTTGAGACAGAAAGGTGAAAGACCACAGCAGCCCAGCTGACCTTGCTGCAGGCATGCAGCACCATGCCCCAGGCAGAAGCCCTGCTCAGAAAAGCCCCTTGGTGTGACTGCATTGTGCTCGGCTACAAGCCAGAATTTCTGTGGGGTCCTGTACTGTGCTGTTGGGCACTGCAACCTTAATGAACAAGGGTAACGCTGTTCAGGATGGCAGCTTTCATTGCATGGCAAAGCCATGCCCAGTGGCTGCTGGAACCTGCTTCTCTGGCTTGCAGAGGTCTCCCTCGGCTCATACTGTGACTGCCATGAGAGCATTTACTTCTTCTGTGGGGCAGGAAGAGAGAGAGGCTTGTGCAGGCATGAGCACAGCAGGATCACTGTCATTGCCCAAGATGCTGGTGCTGAGGCTGCTCTTCACAACAAGCTTCATGGAGGATTGTCTACTTGCCAGCTGGTTGGTTTGACTCTATTAGCCCCAGCTCCTCAGGGTGTCACACTGAGGTATGTGGTAAACTCAGAAACCTTTCTTTGAAGCAGTTTAGGAACAGAATCTCTTGTACAAGCCCTTCTGAGAGCTGTCTTCCTGAAACTGCCTTAACCAGCATGTGCATGTTTTGTGGGACTATTATTTTTAATAAAGGGTTCTACAACATTAACATTGACTTTGGCACTGTCAAAACATACTGAATCCTTACTCCAACAAACATGCTGGAGCACTCAAGAGTAACGGTGCAGAAAGCTGTGCAGAAAGGTGGCAGTCAACCTTTCTCATAGTGTAAATCCACGTTTCATCCGAAAGCTGTTGAGTAGATTACTTTTAGCCGTAAGGACAGTGTGGTGGTTGAGCCCTGGCCAAAGGCCAGACGTCCACCAAAATCAGTCTGTTACTCCCCTTCTTAGTTGCAAACTCGTTAATGACACGGGCAAAACTGACTCAACACAGAGTGCTGAAAAGTTATCTAATTTATTACACCACGCTAAAGAGAAAACAGTGAGAAAGAACCAGAGTCAGGAGTGCAACCAACAATCTTGAAACAAATGCAACCAGGCAAACGCTTTTCCCCCCACCACTCCCTTCTTAGCAGGCTTTAGTTAGAAGTTTGCTCCCTTCTTCACTCCCATGATCCCTTCCTTCCCTCGCCCTGCTGCACCATAGGATCTCACCCACAAGAGGCAGTCCTCCACGAACTTTCTCCAAGGCAAATCTCTTCCCACCGGGCTTCATCTCTGCTATGGCAGGCAGCAACAAATCACAGTGTCTCTCAGTCCCAGTCCTCCACGGGGCTACGATGCCTCCTCCAGCAAACCTGTTTGGCTCATCTCTGTAGGTCGCTTGTGCTGACAGGGGCTCATCCCAACGTAAGTCACGGCATCTTCTCTATGTCTCCACCGGCTCCATCCAGCGTGGAGCCTCTCCACCAGGCAGGTGGAGACCCATGCCTCCTCCATGGGTCCTTTCCTCCGGCTATTCCACGTGCTTCAGCTCAGGCTGCAGGGGCAATCTCTCACCTGGGTACCTGGGCGCCTCCTCCCCCAGCCTCCCCGGCCTTTTGTGTCTGTCAACTGCTTACATTTATATGCTAATTTGTATCCCAATGCCCTTAACGGGCCAAACTTTGCAGCCTTCCTGGCACTCTGTGTTCTGGTGGAGTCTTTGTCTCCTATATGTGATTCTCAGAGGCGCTATCAGCAGGCCTGCAGAGGATTCCAGCAGCCATTTTCTGCCAGACCTGGCCCTCTCTCAGTAGCCAACTATGCAAAACTGCAACAGACAGGTAGTTACCGTTTTCTTAGACAACAGTTGCAAGCCTATCACCTTGTCATACCTGTGTCCCTGAATAACATGAAACGTGCACAATGACCACAGCAGTCACCACCCATATCAGTTCTGCTGCACAGACTCACAGGCAAGATGAGGATCCATGTTATCCACAGCTAAAAAAGACATGTAAGCACACTACACGTGTTTTCATATTAAAAGGAAATAAATACTAATAGTGTCAAAACCAACCCAAAGGGTCTTGGAGAGGAAGACCTGAGTCTTTTCAGCCCAATTCTCCCAGAGGAAATTGTATTTTAATGTGGTAGTACAGGCTACCCTTAGGGAGATGAAACATGGCATCCCTTTCTCCAGGCCTTCATATATGTATTAGCTAAAGGCAAAATTTTCCTTTCTTACCTTTCTTGCCTGTAGCTGGCTGAATGTGATATTATTTCATTGTTAGCAAGTTATTTGGGCAGAAAGGCAAAAATGATGGCAAACCTTGGGATTTAAAGTATTTGCAGTCTGATAGCGCGCAAGCATCCAAACATGGGTCATAAAACAGAGTTGCCCAAGGCAAGCTCCTGTACCACTTAAGCTCTTCTAATTTCCATTTCTCTTTTTCAAACAGGTATTCCTGCACCTTTTCCCAGGGCACTCACCATGTTACTGTCATTATTTAGTAAGAACTATAAAGACACTTGAAGGAGACCTGTGGTCAAAAATGAGCTCTTTTTTTCCCAGTCTGGTTCTTTGTTCCATATGACATACAGAGAAAGGAAACCGTAAGTTAACTCCATTTGTCCTCAGTCCCAGAGAGGCCCTCTCACACATCCACAATTCTTGAGTCTACTGCACAACATGGTATTAATGAAAAAACATGATTTTATGTCAATAGGATAAATACCAGCCTTAAAACGTTTACATCAGAGGGATTTTGCATCCTGTTTGATTCAAAGAGCACAGATGTATGGAACATTCAGGCACAAGTTTGGCGTCCCTCATGGGAAGGGGTAAAATTGAACCAAAGCTGAGTTTAAACAGTGTTGGTGATTGAGTCACATGCACCATACAAACCTGCTCTTAATCAGAGGCTTCCTGCCCTTATGTTTGTCCCTTTGTACTTAACAGCGTAGCAGTAGGAATATTTTAAACAGCTGCAGCTCTCTCTTTATTTGCATTTTGGGGATCGTTAAGTGCTACCAAAAGCAGGAACATGGTTGTCTCCCTAATTAACTCTTCAGGTGAGCACTGGGAATGGAAAAGGCTTTTATAGAAACCTGCAGTAATGCACAGAGGGAACCTGCCTGCCCCCGCTTCGAGGGGAGCAGCCTGTCCTCCCAGCTGACTCACTAATGGCTCGCCCTGATTAGAGGCAGCCAGCAGGAAAAAATCCACCTGTCCTGGTTTCGATTCATCCTCCTGGTGAGTGAACGCACACCCCACTTCCAGGACCATGGCTTTTTGGGGTGACATGAAAGAGCCCTGGTTCATGTCAGACTGCCCAAAGTAGATGTGCTGCCCTCCTCTCTCCATCCCACCCTCTGTGTGCGGTAACAAATAATTTGGTTTATAGCCACCTTCAGTGTAGGTACCGCTACCTTGGGAGTTGGCCCTCGATGTAGAGCTCAGGCACCACCTGCGATCCACATGTGTGTCACTGAAATAGGTTCTGGGAGGTCTTGGCTTTTCATGCACCACTCTGCATTTTCATATTATGATGGCTTGAAAAAAGGCTAGCAGAAAAATACATAAAAGAGAAAAGCAAAAAAAAAAATAAATAAAAGGAAACCCTTTAAGTTGTCAGAGTTGCTTTCAAGTTTGTGTAACACAACATCCATAAGGGCATTAACCCACAATGATGACAACCCAAAATCTCTGGACTTGTAAACCACAAATTAATTACTTATAGATTACTTCAATGTTACAGTTGGTCAGAATTTTGGGTTGGGTTTTTTTGTGAGAATTATGTTTTAGTCTTTATATTAGGATAGAATCAACCCTTAGTCTTACCTTCCTACCACTTTGCGCTTTTTTTCTTCACCTGTAACTGCAACATCTGCTGTTACAACAGGAAAATTTTGCTCTCACTTTAGAGCTGAGGTCAAATTTTTTGGGGTTGTTTAGTTTCGTGTCTGTGTGTGGCTATTTTTTGTTTGTTTCTTAAGTAGGCTACCATCCTATCTTGGTATCCACGGCAACAAATCTCTCATTAAGGATTCTCTAGAAATCCAGTGCAGAAGGTTTCTTAGCTTTATTAGTTTTTAAAAAAAACTTGTGAAAGAAGCTTCCTTAAAATAAAAAGGATCCACCCCACCAAGTTGAGTGGGAGCATTGATCTCTTGGAGGGTAGGAAAGTCACCTACTCCTCTCTGCAAAAGGACTTGGACAGACTGGATCCATGGCCCGAGGCCAGCTGTATGAGGTTCAACAAGGCTCAGTGCTCAGAACTTATGTCACAATAACCCCAAGCAGTGCTACAGGCTTGGGAAAACATAGCTGGAAAGATGCCCAGAGGAAAAAGACCTGAGGTTTTTGGTTGACAGCCAGCTGAATATGAGCCAGCAGTGTGCCCAGGTGGCCAAGGCAGCCAACAGCATCCTGGCTTGTGTCACAAATAGTGTGGCCAGAAGGGCTAGGGAAGTGATTGTCCCTCCATACTCTGAACTGATGAGTCCACACCTCAAATACTGTGTTCAGTTTTGGGGCCCTCACTAGAAGAAAGATGTTGAGGTGCTGGAACACATCCAAAGAAGGGTAATGAAGCTGGTGAAGGGTCTAGAGATTAAGTCTTATGAGGAACAGCTGAGGGAACTGGGGTTGTTTAGCCTGGAGAAAAGGAGGTTCAGGGGAAACTGCCCTAGCCTCTACAACTCCATGAAAGGAAGTTGTAGTGAGATGGGTGTTGGTCTCTTCTCCCAAGTAACAAACAATGGGGAAAGAGAAAATGGCCTCAAGTTGCATCAAAGAAGGTTTAGGTTAGATGTTAAGAAAAGTTTCTTCACCAAAAGGGTTTTCAATCATTGGAACAGGCTGCTTAGGCAAGTGGCTGAGTTACCATCCTTGGAGGTATTTAACAGATGTCTAAATGTGGTGCTAAGGGACATGATTTAGTGGTCAACATGGCAGTGCTAGGTGAATGGTTGGACTTGATGATCTTCAAGGTCTTTTCCAACCTAAATATTTCTATGATTCTAAAGTCACGAGACAAGCAACTCAAGGAAAGTCAACAACCGAAGTTTTTGAAGTGTGGGTTCAGTGAAATTTGGTTTGGGCTTTGTTTTTGTTTTTTAAGGAAGGAATACCCAGAATTGAATATAAGAAAAAGAAATAGCAATACTTACTGGAACTGGTTTAGGATTTGACCAGCTAGCAGAAAATAAAGATTAAGGGAAAAGACAACTCTTCATAAGAAAAGACTGTATCTCAAGATTTTGTATTAATATTGTTTTTATTTATTTACAGTGCTCCATAAATAAATAATAGTAGAGTTCTCACCACAATCTTACAAGATTATTTAGGTCGACCATGCCAAAAGACCTCCATCTATGTTTTTCCCCAGCACAGGCAGCTCCCCTCCACAGGGACCAAAGAAGCAGGAGGCCCAGATCGTGAGAACACCAGGCAGTCTGGTCTCTGTGATAATTATTATTCACATCTTTTCCGTCAGAGACCTATAATTTTTCCAAAATTGAGCAATGACGGACCATCAGGAAGCCTCCACCAAGACAAGTTGCAATTAGTGGTGCCAAAGCACAAGGCCTCTATAACTTCGCAGAAAAGAGTATCCTAATAATTAGAGAAAGGATTCTCAGAAAAGCTTTGTTTCCTAAGTTTTCCAAAACATTTTTGCTGAAGTACGTAGTCAGCATGAAAAAAATCAGTTCAGACAGGTAGAGATAAGATAAAAACAGCTGTACATATAGTTTGATAATTGAAAGCATGATAATTTCAAGTATCACAAGTAATTGCAGGGCAGGTATAATAAATCTCCCTGATGTAACAGGGATGCAATACAATTATACCAAGGGAAGGGAGAAAGTTCCTTTAGCTGATACAAGTTGCTTCTCTTCTGGTTAGCACTGACTGTATAACTATCACTTAATTTTTTTCCCTAAAAATTCCCTTAAATCTCAACAACTCAGTAGAAATACTTAATCCAGCAGGAAAGCTGTGCATCTCACTTTATGCATATTTACTGTCCTTGATGACTTATTATGAAAGCCTTTGCCCAAGGATTTTTGACAGCTTAATTCTCCATTCTTCATTATTTTGCTGAGCAGTCCAAAGAATTAAAAAAGGTTAAGGATGCATAAATTTCTACCATGGAAATTATTCTACTGATATCCTTCAAGATGTCATGTTCTTTAGTTGTTTTATTCTTAATTATCATTTCTCCTTATTTACTTGGTTCTACATAAGACTCACCAACACGTTATTCCTAGGGTATTTTGAAAGGACATACGACATTTGATTCCGTTGCCCTTTCTGAAAGTATTAGCTCATTTAATGACCATTTCCTTGGTCACTAAGACAGCTGCATGGTCTGACATAGCTCAACCTTCACAAAATAAATAATCCTTTGCATTTAAGTCAGAATTTCAACTGTGGCTAATTCCAGATTTAATTACACCTTCAGTTCCAGAAGCTAGAGAGATATTGTTCTATGTTTATTGTAATTCATTAGAACTAATTACAGAAGCCTGTTTTTCCCCATCACCGAACTAACCCTCAGTCTGGACTTCCCTCTGCTCACTTTCAAAGCCATTTTCTTTTAGAGGCCCTCTCAGCTCAATCACTGCAAAACTCGTAGTCCCTTTTATCATCACTGGAGTTTATTCCACTTGTGTCCACACTAACATGATATACACTGATCTATCACTAACGACATCAAACAAACTAGTGCTCAGACAACTTAAATCTGGTACAGAATTGCCAAGACACAGGATGGGTGAAAAGAAAGATCTGGCCAGAGTGAATGAGCACTGCCTGCTGCCAGCACACACGGGTACTGTGGCATCTCCAAGGCAACCTGCTCTTGTAGATCAGGTTCAAGCACTTACCACCTCTTGCGGCTGGTTGCAGCTCTTTGTGGAAGCTGTTCCTCCATGCTGACATGTGAGTACTTGTGGGTACTCAGTGCAGGGAAGTTTAAACCACTGCTGAATAATACTGTTTTCATTATTCACGGAAGTACCTTGGTAGTTCAGACCTCTGTCTGGTTTTGTTTTTTTTTAAAATCTTGTTTACTATGAATTGAAGTGAGATCTTAGAGCTTTGGTTTCATGCTTACATGACATTGTCCTTGTTGGAGCTCTTTAGTTGTGCACACACTTTGATTTTTTTTTCTCTTGATGGTAACAAGCCTTGTACAGTTGCCTACAAATTAAAAATTAGCTTGAATATTTTTTCTGTTACAGCAACACGCATATTCGGGACACTGTGTTTCTCCCTGACTCTGGCTCTAGTACTACATCTTTCAGCTCTACTGAGAATATTGCTATGTTCTGTAAAGATGCTGAAAGCGGTAAACAAGCCGTTTCTCTGAGATTTTGTCTGTGGAATGAATGTTACCTAGCTCGTGATTGCCTTACTTCATGTGATCAGCTGACTGAAGAAGCAGTTTAAAAAAATTCAATCAGTGTCTGAAGGGATAATAAAGGCTTTCATAATCAATTGACACTTTTAATATTCATTGCTTTCTCTTAGTTTAATGCCATGTTTCTATAGCTGCATAATGCAGTGAAAAACCTTTCTGCTATTAAGCAAGGATCCCTGTAGCAGCCATTGTTCAATTACAGGCAAAGCCAGACATATATTGTGTGGTAAAGGGAATAAAGCAGCCCAAAAACGTCTGGTCAGATAACCAAGCCCTGGCAGACCATCCCATTCTGAGGCTGTCAAAGAAACCAAACTCATGAGGGTTTTATGGAGTGTATGTTAGTATGATATATTAAAATAACACCTATTTCTTTAGATTTTTTCAGCAGCAGAACACAGGCATTCACTTCCCTACCTGTAAAACAGGTTTTCTTTGAGAGAAATCATTCTATACAACACAGAGCAGTTACATCACATGCAGCCATGTCCATAGCTGATTTTAGATCACTTGGGCCACTTTAACAGAGCTAATAAAATTTCTCTGGACTTTGATGTAAATCACTAGCAGCCCAAACAGCACTAGCAGCCCAAACATCACCCAAATTCGCGGCTTCCCAAGGCAAAATACAGCAGGGATCCACAAGCTGTTCCCCCTGCCTACATCATGACCCAATCCCACCAGCTGAAAGTCAATATTGTCAAAGAAATACTAGCCAATGTACTTTTCTGCTTGCCTTTCACAACACTGCTGACTGAGCAGTGCTATTGCCTTAGAAAGCAGTAGTAACTGTTATGCGAGTAACACAACTCACAGTAAGCACAGATAGCTGAGCTTCATTTGAAATTACCTCATTTCTAGATAATCAGGGGTTTGATATAGTTATGCCTACAGCTGTCTATTCTCTTTTCTTCAGATGCTTGGCTACCCAAAACAATCGTTTACTCTTGATCATGTTTCAGTTGCTAAACGAACCCTAGTCTGGTGCTTAATTTATGAGCAAAAAATGCTGCAGGACGTGAAAATCCTTGAAATACAAACATGAATATCAACAGGGTATAATTTCCCAGATAATTTGCAGTGCTGCAGGTAAAAACTCACAACAATTAGGCCCAAAATTAATCTGCACCGACTTGTCTCTCAGAACCATTTCATAATTCTGCATTGCAAAAAATGATGGGAAACATGTTTTTGCTGGTGTCTCCCATTCCATAATTAAATCATAGTTTTCCATTCTCTGTGTTCCAGAACATTAACAGTCATTCAGTAGGTTATACAAAAAAAATGTTTATGTCCTTGGGGGAAAAAAAAGTTCTTGTATAAAGTCATGAAATTGTAACTTCTCCACTCTTCCTATAAACCTTCTACACACCCTCTAGTCAAGCCCTTTAGTAAAACATGCAATAGTTATTGAACACACATGAGGAGAAGTGGTCAAAATCTTTAAAAAATAGCAAAAGGAAAACTCTTTGGGAATTCACGAGAATGAAGGGGACACCTCAAGTGTAACAAAATTTGAGGGGAATATCGAATTTTCATCCTAAAGTTTGCATCTGTGTCTTGAAAGTGGAAGTAATGGATAACAAAGAAAGTTAAAATCAGCTAAAGGCCCCAGGGTATATGTTGTTCCATTTGCAGCTCTAGGAGTTCCTCTACACAATAACCTTTCTTCTGCAGAAGGAAAGGTTAAAATAAAAGGCAGAGACTTTGTCTCTTCATTTCCCAAATGCCAATTCCTGACTTTAAACAAGCAATGCCAGTCAGAGGGGAGTTACACCATTAAGTGCTTTTCCTCCTTGTGCAACTTTCCAACATTAGGCATAGTGGCTCTGGTTTCTCCATACTATTGCTGCAAATACTGGCTTGACAAGAGCACTTATCCCAGACCCTCCTTAGAAATATTGTGCAATAAAGACCAAAATTTCAGAAAGAAAATAAGGTTTCAGACACAAGTTTCCCAGACCAAACCTGAGCATGGTGGGAGCTGGAAAAGAAGTACCTGTAGGGAATGGAAACGTATTTGGTAAGACTGGTCCATCCGACATGCTGAGAAGCAAGGGTTAAACAAAGAACATGGGAGTGTGTGTTGAGCAAGAATCTGGAACAGCAAGATATGCATGAATCTGGGAGTGAACAGGAACTTGGAAGAGACTGTTGAACACAAACCTGGGAAAAGAGAAGTGTTTGGCTTTCTGCTATTTGGAGAACCGAGTCAAGTAATCATTGGGGGAATGAGTGGAGCCTCCCTTTAGAGGAAGGTATTTAAGCAGTAACTTGTGTAATAAAGCTGATTCTATGCTTGCACCTGCTGGAGTCCATGTCTTCCGTATGCCACAAGTACCCATTTTTACTTTTATGTTTTAAAAATAAGAAGGAAATGCTAGTAAGGCAGGTCATTATATGGCTGAAATTCTCTGTCAGTTATGGTTCCCTCTGAAACATACATCCTTCCCTAGTCAACATACATGTTTTCTTTGTGTCCTACCATTATTTAAAATAATATACTGTAAGATTCTGTTTCTTGTGCTTTAATCTCTCTGGTATTAAATGACCTGGCATAAGCAGTTCTTTTAAAACCTTTGCCTCCTGCACTGAGATTTCCTTCTTTTTCTTTCCTTTAATATATTATCCTACATACCGTTTCAATTTGTATTCAAGCCTCCTTCTAAGTATATTTCATCAGATTGGTCAAACAGATTTACCTCTTAAACCAAATAGTAAAATATATTTATATATAATAAATATTTTTGTCATTGCAAGACCTCTCTCAATTATTTTTCAATGATCTTGGGAATCTGGAGAGGTCCCAGTTGACTGGAAGCCGGCAAATGTTGCCCCAGTTTTCAAGAAGGGTAAGAAAGAAGACCCTGGTAATTACAGGCCTGTCAGTCTCACCTGTCAATGCCTGGTAAAATTATGGAGAAAATCATACTGGGAAAAACACCTAAAGGACAATGCAGTCATTGGTCACAGCTAACACGGGTTCAGAAGAGGAAGGACCTGTCTATCCAATTGGCCTTGAGTCAGTCAATGTTTATTCTCTGGGGCCTGCAGATTGCTTCTAGCTGCTTCTTCCAGGAGCCATCTCTACAGCAGCCCCTTCACCATTAAAACCCAGCTATGCAAAACTGTGACAGTGTTTAATTAGGTTTAATTAGGATTATAAATCAAAACACATTTAAATATATTTGAGGAAGCTTTGGTGCAAACAAAATAGTACCTGAAGCTGCTCTAATGCTAACCGCTTATTCTGGCAGCACTGTGACCTACAGGAACACAGTAATCAAAGCCCTGGACTCTCACATACTGTGGCTACATGTGAACTGTTAGACAGACAGATGAAGGACTCCTGGGGGCCATCCCAAAAGGCACACCAATGACAGCCATTGGGATGCCCAGCCATTGGGATAGCCAGCCATTCTGGATACTGAGATTTTGTGAGTATAGATCTACGCTTTTTCCTGATGGCTTGACTTCAGATCAGAGAGCTATTCTCAGCAAATTTAAGTTACTTACATGAGCTTAGCCAAAGAGAAATTCCCTGCTAATAGCTCAACATCTAAAGAGCTGGGTCTCACAGACTACAATGGGGGTCATTATGTTACACAGAAAACTTAAACAGTGTCATAATGTGGCCATATCATGTCGGCTTCAAATCTATCTTGGTTTGAATCTATTTACTTTAGCAGTCCCCAGTCTGTGGTTCACAAGGTAATATGTCCACTCCCAGACCACCCATCATGGCTCAGACAAAAGACCACACACAGCTGCAACCCGAGTGGACAGGAGGACAAAAGTATGGCACCACCACAGAGTCCTCCAGAGGACAGCAAAACTTGGAAACCACGTAACAAGGTATGTAGATGGCTGGAATTGCTCTAATAGCTAAATGACTAGGGGCAATGAGGTTGCATGAATAACACCAACAGTTTAAAACTGATTCCATTGAATAAAAATACTTTAAAATATGTATCTCTCAGTTTCAAACCACTTATCCTGCAGAAATGTGAGCAAAGAACTCTAGAGGACACTGTACTTGGTTTATGGATTGCTTCCTATATCCTTAAATATCCATTTCTGATTAAAGGACAAGACATGCTTTTTTGTTGTTTTCAACAGGAACTTTAATTTTCTGCCTCTATCTCTTTTTGTTGTGTGTATTTTATTTTCTTTAAAACTGCAGGGCAGGTACTGCGGCCTTTTCTTACTTCAATGCATGTTGCTACCAGCTTTTTTCCACAAGATGCCTTTTTTCTATTTTTTGGCTGAATTTCATGATAAAGTGATAAAGTTTCTGAAAATCTGACAGTAAGAACCATCTTATTTTAAAAGCCTGTTTCCAATTTCTGCATTTAAATTGATTTCCTTTCCATTGAACATTTCAGGAGTGAGTTTCTGCTTTTGTGGGGTTTTAAGAACACAAGAGGATTTTTCTTTCAGTGGAAGATAAGGAAATATAGTTTGGTATCCATTTTCACACCATTTTCTCATACAGTTTGTAGACTTTGCAAGGGAAGTAAATGAGAAACAATATTGCTTTTACTCTGACTTTTGGCAATACATTCTTTTCTCTTATGGATGGGAAATATGCTGTGTTGAGAAATAAGTGAGGGTGATATTGGAAGAAGAAAATAGCATGGAACCACTGGGGGGGGGGGTGGTGGGGAAGAGGGGGAAGGGGGAGGGGGCAAAGGGGGAGAAAATGAGGAAAAACTATATTCCTCTGTTTTCTTATTTTGCTGCCCCCTCTCTGAACAGCTACAGAGCTGATGCCTCTTCATCCCCAGCTCATCCTTTCTGTTACATTTCTGTCTGAGTTTGTACCATTATTAATTCCACCTCTGGAGCCAGCATTGGGCTGACCTGCTGAGGAGCTTCTAGACAATTCCCTCTTGTCATGACACCGCATATGTCTGATTGAAAGCTCATTGAGATCAATGAGACTCCTTGAAATAAAGTCAATAGACTTTGCATCAGGCCCAAAATGTTCCAGTCTGAAAAATGACTGAAAATAGCCCCAAGAGCTTCTATGTTTATTGTCTCTCAATGATTTCCACATGAAATATGTTCAAATTGTGAGTAAAACAATATACCTCTTCCTTCCTTCCTGATTTTAAATCTCTGCCTGGTGTCTTAAGTCATCTTACATATTTTCTACAACCATTCTGAAAGTTCAGGAGGTTAAATTGGGTCAAGCTGGTAAAAATGTGAAGTTTCATCATCAGTGTGGTATTTCTGCAATATTTGGCTCTTGAAGGAAAGGAAAAAGTATTCATTGCAGTCCTCTTTGCCATCTGTTGTCATGAGGTCTTCATGCAAATCACCGAACAGACAATTCCAAGTGTCTCATGTGCTATGAAGAAACCCAAAAAGTGTGCTATGAACAGAGATGAGCAGGTCTCCAGTGGGTACAGCAAAGAATGCCCATCAAAACACGCCCTGTCTCCTGGCCTAGGAGCAATGGGATATGATATACAGTGGCCTATTCCACCACCATTTTTCTGCTTGCAAAATGAGGCACTGCAAACTGCAGCAGGAATCTGTAGAGCACTGTGAGTAAACTCCTTTCAGCAAAATTTATTGAAATGCCATAAATCAAGTGGCTTGGGAAAATTAGGAGCTGTGATGGTAAAGGAAAATTAAGGAAGGGTGATGGAAAGAAATATGATAAAAGAGAAGCAGAGTTGAAAGAAGAAACTAATCCATGAGTGATAAGTACCACTGGTATTATTTGCCCGGACATAGTGCACAAAAATCTCTCTTTAGCAAAGAATTATGAGTGAATTTCAAAGAAGTAATATTGTCTTTGACAGGCTGAAGGCCTTGGTGCAGCACTCCCCTAGGCAATAGCATATATTAGCAAGGAATAAAAAGTCAAGAGTGACTTTTTTTTCCCCTCCTATGGTTTAGCTTGGCACCTGAAAAGATTTTCATAGGACTGTAAATTTTATTCTAACAGAGCTATATAAAGAACTTGTACCAGCCCATTCTCATGCATGAGCCTTTGTTGTCTAGGGGCTACACAGAAAAGGCCAGTGAAAGATCTGTCTAAAGATAGCGTCAATCAATTATGTTTCAATGATTGATTTCCACTTGCCTTTGATCCCATCTATAAGGAGCGTACACTTATTCACATGGGTGTCTGTGAAAGAACAGCCAAGTGATACTACCTGTTCCTCTGTATTAATATTCCTATATTTGAGAGTACTGGGTTTGCGTGGCAAGGTTTTGGTAGCACAGAGGCTAGAGATATAGGACATAGAGATTTCACATTGCAAGTAGTCAGTGTTCATAACATTCTTTGTTTTGCCAAGCAGAGACCTGGTGAGTTCACCTCTTTCAGGGATGAGCTGCAGGTTTCTAACCTGGTGGTGCTGAAGGATATACTGAAACAAAAGACTTACCTGTCTTTACTGACTTTACTGTATTGCAGATAACTCACTAGAGGAAAGAAAGAAGTGATGTGGAATTAAGTGTATAGGCTGAATTGACAATGTTTTTGGTATCTGATAAATCTTGATCTTTGATAAATGCAGGTATTTTTAATCCTCAAGCTCAAATCAGACCTAGAACTCCCATAGATTAAAGCATTCAATTGAAATGAATGTGCAGTATGTAATGTATTTCCCTGTGCCTCAGATGAAAGGTCTTGGTCTTTCCTTTGTACTATGCTCAGGGTAGTTCAGGGTCTTTGAAAGTTTTCCATCAATCTTCTCTGGCAGGTCCCATGGCTGCTGGTGAATCATCCCTGTTAGATAAGACCAGAATCTTTACATGAATTTTAATTACTGCTTTTGGCATTTAGGCACTGCACAAGTACCTGAAACAGGAATACAGCCAGGCTACCTACATGATGTAGCACCAAACTCATTCCGTTACGTCACATACATTTTCATTTAACATTCAAGGAATCTGGGGGATTTCATTTAAATTATATTCCTATACCATCTCTCCAGGCACTTCCTGATCATCCCTCCCCTCTACTCCCTGCGTCACTGTCAAAGCGTCACTGAAGTCCTCCCAAGAAGGAGTGGCAAGTGCTACACTAGTAGAAGTAGTTTCCTCAGTAGTTTACACTGTGATCACACACACTGCAAAGGTATAATTAATGGCAAATCAAAAGCAACGCATCAGCTTCATTGTAAACTAATGCACTACTCTAGATTGAAAATCTGTTTCTTTCTTTTGTTATTTTTCTGTCTTCAGAAAAATACTGTAGAAATAGGGAGAGGTTTTCATAGTTGTTCATTTTGATTAATATCTCTAGGAATAAAAAGGAATCATTTGCCTCACGTTATAGTATTTTCAGACCATCTTCCTACAAGGGAAGTCACACTTAGTGTCCATCTGCCTGTTCATCTGTTGAGCTGTCTGTCAGTCCCTCCTCCACAGTAGTTTTTTGAGCCCACTAGCCACTTCCAGTCAAATTTGACAAATGGCATCATAAAATCAGTAGTGGGTACAAAATTGTAACACTCACTGAGGGGATGGCAGCAGCCAGCTGGTCAAACAGCATGTAAATGGTGCCTGGCCAGTCAGTGTGCTCCAAACTAGCCAGAGAGCAGGCAGAAGAGCTGAGAACGTTGCACAGGTGATGTGTAAGACATCTGTGCCACTTCAACCAATAACGGAATAGTTGTTAGTGTGACATGTCATCACTGTAACCGATGGTTTATTCAGTACTTAGCTGTACACCAGCATCTGCCTTGCTATGAGCACAAGACACTTGCTGATGGATAGGATGGACAGTATCTGTTCTATGTCCTCCACTCTGTCAGGCTTAGGGGAGCATTTGCTCTGCGTCTGTTCTGTCAAAATGCTGTGCACAGGCAGCAGGGAGGAAAGCTTCCTTTGCCTTGCCAGAGAGGAGGGATTCATCTTTTCCTGGAACCAACTGAGCTCCTTTTGGTGGAGAAACCCTCTACTCTCAAGCAAGGATAAGTCAGGCAGGAAGAGTGAGCAGGAGAGGCAGAGACAGGGACTGGAAGACTCCTAGGCAGAGCAGGGAGATTGTTCTTGGAGACATTCAGGTCCTGGGTATGGGAGGAAGGCTTGTCCTTGTGACCCAGAGCAAGAGCTCTATCGGATTTGTATCAACTAACAGTTGCTGTGTTGACCAGCATGGGAGCAACTGGAGGTGAGGATCTATCTCACAATGGCATAGTGATACTTTCCTGTGCAACCCCCTCCTATTCCCAGTCTGATTCAGCCCAAGCTTTCTCTGGTTTAAAATGTTCAGTGTTGCAGTGTGTGTTCCAGTCAAGCCATTTTCCTGTTGGTTGAAAGCCTCCTGGTGATGCTTACATCCTTGCTTTAAATAAATTGCTTGGGCAGAGTTACCTCAAGGTTCTGGCTGGCTCTAACATTGCCCAACTAATTATGATGTTAGTTTCCACCTTCCATATGCATCGCCTTACCTGGTGGTTAGGGACTGAAAAATCAGGTAAATTACTTGCTTGTAGTGAATGTAGTGGAAGAGACAGGGAGGAATAAGTGGTAGAACTAGTCTTCAAGAACTGCTGGCACTGATTATCTCATTATTTTACATCTCCTCCTTTGCCTATCTCTTGAGTCCAGCTGCCTTCCAAGTACAAAACTCCAAATCAAAACGCCAGTCTGCACAACAACTCCAGCTATTCCAACCTGGTCATCAAAACTCCCAGAAATGTCTGGAAACATCTACAAAATACAATTATATTGTCATCAGAAACCCTTTTATCGTACAGAATTTGGAAGATGAAAGAAAAGAAAGTAAAATTTTAAGGCAGAAACAAACAGGGGCAAAACCACACATAGGTTTACAGGCGTGGGGTTTCTTAATAGGCTAGTATTGTTCTTCAAGAAATAAGAACTTGTTTTTGTTGCTGCTACTCTTTTGACACTCTAATTATTAACAAGCTGTTGCAAGCAGCTGGCGCCGGGGGGAGGTTGCTTTCTATTAAAAGTCTAAATATGGGAAGAAACCAGAATAGGCAACTAAAAGGATGGTCTCACAAAAAGCGGGAGCAGGCAGAGATGGAACAATAACTTGGGAGATATGACACATCAGGAAAACCGTCAAACTGAAATTAAAAAAAAAAAAGTAAGACCGACTAAGATCTGAGTTGGGAAGGGATGCCATCCAAAGGAACCTGGACAAGCTTACGTAGTGGAACTACATGAAAGTCATGAGGTTCAGCAAGATCAAGTGCAAGGTCCTGCACAAAGATCAGGGATTGAGAGTATCCCGGAGGAGAAGGACTTGTCAGTACTGGTGGATGAAATGCTTGACATGAGCCCACAGTTTGTGCTCACAACCTGGAAAGTCAACTGTATGCTGGGCTGCATCAAAAGAAAGCATGTCCAGCAGGTCAAGGGAGGTGATTCTGTCCCTTTACTCCACTCTCATGAGACACCACCTGGAGGACTGAGCCTAGCTCTGGGGACCCAAACATAAGAAGGACATAGAGCTGCTGGACTGAGTCCAGAGGATGGCCATTAAAAAGACCAGAGGGATGGAGTACCTCTCCTGGAAGGAAAGTCTGAGAGAGTTGGGCTGCTTCAGCCTGGAGAAGAGAAGGCTCCAGAAAGACCTTATTGTTGTGTTTCAATACTTAAAGGGGTCTTACAAGAAAGACAGGGATGGACTTTTTAGTAGACCCTGTTGCAATAGGACATGGGCTAATGACTGAAACTGAAAGAAGGCTGGTTTAGACTAGATAGAAGGAAGAATTTTACAATGAGAGTAGTGAAACACTGAAACAGGTTTTCCAGAGTAGATGCCCAATCCCTGTAAACATCCATGGTCAGGATGGACAGAGCTCTGGCTGATTTTTGTTTGGGACATTGTCTGTATTCTTAATCATCTTTTTACAGGGACATCGACCAAGTGACCTCTCAAAGCCTTTCAGCCCCATCCATGCAACGATTAGGCTCATAACGTTTCTTGTTAATCAAACTGGGGTTTTCACTGACTTTCTGTAAACTGTGATTGGTTTATCTGCTGTATTGCAACCACGCTTCAAGGGCTCTCTCAGTAGGTGAAATTAAGCAGGTTATGCTAACAGTGTCCCATTTGAACCACTGAGATTTTTTTCTTTTAACAATCAGGCTACAGGGTGTTGACATCTGGCAATACTCAGCAGAAAAAAAAAGTTATGAAGAAGACTGGCTTTAAGGTGAGGTACTGAGAAGTACTCTGTTCCTTGATTTAGGCAGACATCCCCTTGGAAATGAGTCTTTGGACTCAATTCACAAATTGCAAATTTTATAGTAAGAGAAGACCCACAGAACAGTTTTATATTGCTGTGACTATTACTTCTCTGAGGGAGTTCATTTATTCATTATTCTTGATATGGTTCTTCAGCCCAGTTAAACATAATTTAAAGATCATTGTTCCTGAGGCAAAAAACCCAAACAAACAACAAAAAAAATCCCTTGGATACAGAGAGTTAGCTCTAGTGCCTTCTCTACTAACAGTTAAATAGGGTAAGTGGTTCTTCAGAGTCAGGGCTCTTAATTTCCCAGGCTGCCACACACCATGTCTAATTGTATTAGTCACAAGGTACGAGATTACCTGGTAGAACGTACCTCAGTGTGACTGATGTAAGCAGCTTTGATGCAGGCATGCAAACGTGCCTGGCTACTAGGCACATCAACCCTTTCAGACCAAAGCTTCCTTCCTTACAACGCAGTCCTGGTATCATCTTCTGTTCAGCATTAGGAATTGGATTAGCAACTGCTTGAGGCTCAGGTTACAGCAGTGCTTATACTCACAAAAGGAACAAACCTCACTGCACTAGGATTTCCCTTCTGCTATTTTTGGTTGCAACTTCTCTTTCATGTTCCCTACCAAGTTTTTGGGCTTCTTGACGGTTACAGATTATACTAGTGTTAGAAACAAACCTGGAGTGCAATGATTATCTTTCTTCTTCATAGAAGCAATCTAGTTGGGAAAGGGAGGAAATGGGGGATTCCTTAAAAAAAAAAGCAAAACAAAACAAAACAAAAAAATTGAACAGTAAAGTTGGGGTCTGGGCTTCCCAAATGTTGAAATAGTTCTTGCACAGGCAAAATCTCCAAATGCCATAAAACTGTAAAACTGCAAAGAACTTGGAGACAGATTAAATTAAAGATATTACATTCTCAGAAAACTACAGCTTATTTGTTTCAGTGTGCCAGGACAAACTGAGTGACAGACAAAGCACATTTCTCAACTGAAGGATGTGTTCCATTTTTCCTTAATCTCTTGTATATTTACCTTTGTGTTAAATTACTTAAGTTATTGGCTCATCACATTTTGCTTTCTTATAGAACTGTAAATTAGAGTAGAACATACATTTCCTTCAACATCAGTTTTGCTACTTCAAACAGTGGAACTCTTTCAGTGTTTTCTAATCTTCACAGTTAAATACAGTAAAGCCACGCACAGCAGTCCATAAAATATTGGATTGCATTCTCAACACAGTGAAGCATAAACCACAGTCCCCAGGAGGATAGAATGAGTAATACAAGCAAGGGAAGAACAGTCCCTTTAAAACACAAATTGCATGTTGCAGTAGTGCAAACTGTACAACATGCTTTCATCATCAGCGGCACTGCATCTTCAGTCAGCCATGTCTTTTGTGGGCTCAGTGTTCACTGAATATTTAAAAGTTATGCTAAAACATTTAATAAATAATACACTAAATATCTGATGATCTGTCAACTCCAACTACATGGAAAAACGTTAAAAAACAGGCAGGTGCTTTTATCACAGATTGTGCTCTCCCCCAGTTTGTTATTTGCACTGCATGAATAATTTGTAATTCTAAAAGTAATATTAAAATCCATTTCCCAATGGTATCTACATATATTGCGATGTACTGCTAGGTCCTACAACATAAAATATTTAAATAATTTTAATATTTTTTGTAAGGCAGTAGAAGAGGCATTAGCGATGGGGAAAGTAGAGGATGTGTAGAATATTTCATAGTACAAGCTTTTTCAGACTGTACAAAGTACAGCAAATAAAACCATGTAATATTAATAGAGAGAGAGAAAGGAAACTTACTGAAAGGCCATTTTATTGTGCTCTCAGCGGATTTGGTTCGGTTTTTTTCTTTCTCAAGTTTAGTTCTGATTTTATTCTTCTAGATTCTTTCTATCTACAGATTAAATAGGCTGTACTCTTCAGAACAAAAATGCACATGGTCAAGAGACAAGTCACCACTGTTTTCAGTGGTGATGCCATGTTTCACCTACTCTGCACAAACATTTACAAGCCTAATTATCTTCCAACAGCACTGATTTTCCCTAAAGGAAAAGCAATGCTGCATGGAACAGGGATCCAGTAAAATAACAATGCCATTTCCTAACCTTCTGCTTGGAGATCAAATGGCTTTTTGTATCCTTCTGTATGAAAATTCCCACAAATTTCAAAATTTCTTAAACATCTTCAAAGACCCTTGACCTGGTTAATCTAAAGTCTGCAATGTCACAAGGTGCCTTTGTTTCTTTTATACTGAAAAGCTCCCTGTGGAGTGATGAAATATTTAGGGGAACCCATAGCCCCTACAGAGCCTCTCCATTAGACTTCCAAGAGATTACAAATTTTGCAGGACCAAAATATGTGCATGGTCTAGGTACATTTTTCCAGGTGCTTTTTGGTCATCAAGATATATTGCAGTCTAGTGACGACTCCTGTTTTCCAATGAGCAGAAGCCAACTTGCCCAGGTGCTTCTCAGCCACCAAGTTCTGATCCAGTCTAGTGAAGGACTTCTGTCTTCCTGTGACCAGAAGCCAAATTATTGACTGGTCTTTCCAAGTGTTACATGTCAGAAGTTCACCACATTATAACAGGCCATTTGCTCATACTTGCAAAAGAACAATGACCAAAAGAATTCATGTGGGAAACCAGAAAGACTGAGAAATTCATTAGCAACTGAAATAAAAGGCTTAGATCAGAGAAATTTTGAAATATGGCTGTTATGAAAGTCCTGTAGTGGGATTAGGATTCTAAGATTTCTCCCTTTGCCTCAGTTTATATTTCTGCTTTTCTTCTAGAACACTGCATTTCCCTTCTGCAAGCCTTTGTTTGGCTCTGTAGGCAATAAAGTCCTCAGGGCAGAGCAGCAATTGCCTTTTATGATACTTGTTTACAATGCTTCACACAATGGGACCTTAATCTCCTAATAAATGACACTCCAATAGTAAATCCATCACCTTTCTAAAAATACTTTGTTCATTAAAATAATAGAGAAAAAAATATCACTGCACATGCTGTACATGCGTGACAGCTGAATTGAACTTGTGCTTGGGTCTATTCCTAACATTTGCAAGAGATGAGGATTCTTCTATTTCTCCCTTCTGCTCCCTCCCTTATGAAAGCCAACATATATTCTAATTATGGGCATTGTCTCCCTGCTGGGCTCTGTGTTCAGTGCTTTATCATATATTATTTTGTGTTTTTATTAATAAGGTGTTGGGGGATACTTAAAAAAACTGTAAGAGAGTGTTTGTGTGTATATGCACACATATACACATTAAAAAAGGTGGCTCTGCTGAATGATTTGTTCTGACAGCTGTGTTGTCAGGATGCTGCAGAAATGAGAAAGAAAGATGTAAGCTGCACTGAATGAACGGGATCCTGCTGTAAAACATCTCCAGCAGCTTTTAAAGAGCACAGCTGGCAAAACACATCAAAAGGTCTAATGAGCTACAAAAAGAGGGAGAGCGAGGCTGCACGAAGCAGCAGCAGCAATCCCCAAGGATGAAGGCCCTTCGCAGGGCCACTTGTCACCCAGTTTAGACAGGGAAAACCCCAGAAATGCTGCTCTTCCCATGGGGCTGTATGTTCAAGGCCAGGTCTTAGACCTCTCCCTTCTGCCCAGTGAGCTTTCCCATTGAAATTGCATTGATCCAGTGATCACCTTTACACATGATCTAAGCTCATGTAAAGGGTCTTGTACTCCTTATGTTTTTCAGCCTGAGTTTTTCTCCTTGAGTGACATTATTAGTGATAGAGGTAATAAGATAAAAGATACGCAAGCTCAAGCTGTGGAGAACAGAAGCAAAGGAGGAGATTAACTCTTTCTATAATATCCAAACATTTCTGGAGAAAAATCTGGGGCCATTTTAAGACAAAGAAAAGTTCGAGTCTACATACTTTAGCATTTCCAAATGAACAAATATAGAGCACCTCTTGGGGAACAGAGAGGTTAAAAGTCTGGCAGTTGACATGGCACCCCAGGAAGTCCATGGGCATTTTAAAGAGCCAACAGGACTCAGAGAGGTGCCTCTGCCCCAGGAGAGAGCAAGTGAGACGGATGTGACAGGAGAGGCAGCTGAAGCACTGGGCTCATCAGTCCCTGTGACAGATGACCCCTGAGGCTACTGCTACGGCCATGAGTTTCCAATGCAGATCAGTTTTTCTCTGGTCCTTAGCCCAGCCATTTTCTTTTCTGGAAGAGAGGGAGGGAAGCGAGAGCTTTTCAGACAAAACTGCAGCAAACAATCTTTGGGGAGGCAGGACCCCCAGTGCATCTCAGGGAGCAAAGGCATTTTTGGAGCAGTGACATTTAAGTGTAGCTGAGAGCCGATGGCAGCAACAGCAAGTATAGGTAGATTATTGAAGGAACATTGTCAAGTTAAATATCCTATTTTCTAACAAATTGGTTTGCTTGAGTTATAAAGAGATTATTAAAATCAAAAGAGTTTAAAGAATCTAATTTACTCTCCCTTGTCTAAGGTGTTTACTTCCTGCATTACTCCCAGCTTGCACTATTAACCGAGACTAGTCCATTCCACTTTTACGGATAGTTTCTGGTTGATTTTATTTTTGGACTCTAATTCTATCTTATTACAGATTGCAATAAAGCCTTGAGGCTTCCTAACAGGTCATGGCACTCGTGTAGAGCACTATACAGACGTAATAAACAGCAACCCACAAGCATAGACAAAAACAGGCTTTTACAGATGAAAGAAAGGGGTAAGAACGCATCAAGACAATGGTGGGAGCAGCATTTGTATTATATTATGCTATACTATATTATGTTACACATAACTATATGTATTTACTTTATATTATGAACATTTTATATTTATTAACAATTAAAATTATGTGCATTGCAGCTGCCTATCATTAGTTATAATCATGATCTGCCATTCCTTTCTTTCAGCTGTCATTTACAAGGCTCTACCACCACCTAATTTATACTTGGTCTTAGCATCTAGGAAGACCTAGGAGAAGATTGCTTTGCTCTAGGGGTAACACCCTTATAGCAAGTGCTACTCCAGGGTAAACATCATGTTATAAAAATGCTTTACAACATGCACTGAATAAACCTATTTCTTTTTAGCTTGTCAAAACAATTTATGGTTTATTTTTTTAAGACCTAGCGCTGGAGACTTAAAGAACAAAAACTCTTCTCTAGCATTAAATCTGGTCCTCTCAATCATACCTTATTGCTGTATATACAAATATGACATTCTTTCTTTGACCACTGAGATTCAAGCAGGTGCATCCTATCACATTTCTGAAAGCCTTTAATGCTCAAAAATTGGTGTAAAAGGACTCTGATTTAACAGACCGGTGTGTACTGTCAGCTGCCCTCCAGTGGGGACCTACTCTGCTGCCCCTTGGCTTCAGCAGTGGGTATGTCTAAGAGCCAGGTGTCTCAGGGACCCAGTTACAGTCTCAACACTGCACCAGGTGAAGAAAGTTTTGCTTTTATACCTCAAATCACATTCAACTCCATCCAAGTTAAGATAAAGGAAAAGAAAACAATCATTTACAGGATTCCAGTAATTTAAAGAGTAACACTAATGAACGTTTATAAAAGACACAGACAAGGAAATAAATGCAATGCACTGAATCTTCCTACCCTGACTTGGTAAAAAAAGGATTTCTTTTCCTTGTCCAAAGGTTTCTTTTCCTTGGCCAGCTGACTTAGTGTTTCTCTTCTGACAAGGTGGTATCTAGGTATCCACTGACACACTGCCTCTGTTATCAGTTTCTCCACTTGAGACTTATGGTAAGGGCTGGACAAGTTCTTTTTTTATCCTTTAGGACAAAAAAAAAAACCCACAAAACAAAACACAAATTTAGCCATCATCTTAACTGAAAGGTTTTCTTTTACTTATAAATGTGAAAGTCTCAGTTGTACTTGGAGCCATTTTCCATACATAACTTGTTCATAGATTATTGCTGTGCTTCAGTAAGATGTAAAAGTTGCCTGTCAGCTTTTGATGACTACCTGGCATTCTTCAGTGTGGGAAGCATCTTTATTGGAGTTTATATCAGCTTATAGATCAAAATAGGATAAAATCCACTAAGACATACTTATATGTCTCTTATTGCTGGGTGTTGATTGAAGCCAGACATAACAGAGATAACATTCTGGGACTACTGATCATCAACATCTACCTCCAAGGCATATTCCAAAATCATGTTTTAATAATATCAAGAATATTAATGAATCCGTTTAGAAAGATTAAGGCAGAGACATGAGTGGCAGGTAAGGTAAGGAAGGATGAATAGCAGATATGAATAAAAGGAAAACGAGAACAATCCTTGAACAACTTAGGCATCATAAATAGTAGTACTGCTTTTACAGCAATATATGTACAAAGCAACACAACAATTATTTTAGTAACTATATTGGAAGGATTTAAGGTTTTATGAAAAGCTGCACAAACTTGAACTCATTGGATTCCCAAACTTTGGCAGCACCAGCATTTCATATGTGTAACCAGAAGCAGCACCAGGTTTTCACAGAGCCCACCACAGCAGTGGTGAGCCATCTCTGAGGTTATCGTATTGATGGGGTTCACAATTTTTACATTTTTACTATCAGTAGACTATGCCTTAGTAGCCTGGATATATTGACCAGGGTTCAAATATTCTCTCCTTCTCCTCCATACAGTTAAGGACAAGTTTGGAAACACAAATTTAATTATTCTGTTGCATGGAAGAATAAGCCAAGAAACATTTAACTGAAAATAAGAGCTGCAGACATAGCTTCAAAGAGGAATAAAAAACAATGAATATTATCACAAATTGCCTATTTTCCCAAGGCATCAGCTAATTTCTCTCTCTCCAGTTTTCAACCATCAGTATTAACTAAATGAGCTTCTCACCAATACTTCTTTGTTTCTGCATCTTCATGAATAGTTGATCTTTACAGAGAAAGGAGGAAGACTTGACTAATTTCCATTCACCAAAGTTTAGAAAAAAGACAGGTGTTTCAGAAAACATACTTCAGATGAGTGCTTATGCTAATACTGGAAAAGCTAGTCACAGTTCTAACCTAATGCCTGAAGTAGTAAAAAATGCTGAGGGGTCTATTTATGTAAGGAGCAAAGAAATGTGAAGTCCTTCAGCAGAACTCTGTCGAAAAACTAAGGTAAAAGAAAACAGAGTGACAAGGGAGGCTTAGAAGAATTCACAACTGTATTTTCTGCTTGCCAACTGCTAAATAAAAGACTGAACAATGTTGCTATGAGGAGGAGAGGATAGCTCATAATATGCTTTGGTGCATGCAGGAACAGCATGTAGGACTTTGGCATGTTGTATTACCAGGTTTAGCACCTTTAGCTAAAACTACAATGAGAAGAAATCATTTGGTTATGCATGAACTCCTTCAAGTGATGGAAAACACTGGAAAATGCAAGTTACTAATAAAATGTTTAGTTAGGAGCAAATATATTGCTGGCAGTAGAAAGGTGAGATTACTCACTTAGGCCAATAGCAGTAAGTATGATTAGAGCCACTTTGCTTGGCTGGGTCCACAAAGTCTGCCATAAAGTAAAAGTAACGATGTTACAGTTCTTCTCACAAGTAGATGTTTAATAAATTATGCCATGTAGGTAGTTTCAATCTACACACAAGAGAAAGATTCAAATAAAAAACAGCTATTGTCAGCTACCAGTGTTTCAACTGTTATTAAAATTCACAGCATCTACTCTGACTGCAGGTGTAACAACCACCTATCATAATTTGTCCAAGCATTTGCCTGGAAGCAAAAAAAAAAAATCCTGGAAGATACAGACCTGAAGTATCTAATGTTGAAAACACTTCATACTGAAGAGTTTTAAATTTTTTTCCACCTTCACCTCCATGTGTTAGAGGAATGAATAAACCTCGGCAGTTGACCTTATGTGGTGGATTAACCTTGGCTAAGGGCTAAATGCCCACCCAGCCTCCCATTCACTCCCTCATCTCAACTGGATGGTGTTGTGGTTTTGTGTGGCCAGGTTCTGGTGGAGAAGGGAGCGCTGTAGGGATGGCTTCTGCAAGAAGCAGCTAGAACCTCTCTGCTGGTTCAACAGAGCAGACACCAGCCAGCTCAAGTCCGGAGTCCTTGTTGACCAAGCCAATCAGTGATGGGCACAGCGCCTCTGGGAATCACATTTAGGAGAAAATTATGGAAGATGACAGGAAGCAGAGACCTCACCTGCAGTCCATGGAAATACCTCACACTGGAGCAGGTGGAGACATATGGAAGACACTGACCTGTAATGGAGGAAGCCTCTAGCAGCACTTGCAGCCTGTGGAGAGAGACAGAGACAGAAAAATGAGAGAAAGAGAGAGACACACCCACGCTGGAGCAGGTTTGCCGGGGTGAGGCTTGTGACTCCATGGAGGACCAGGCTGGAGCAGTCTGGGCCTGAGAGACTGAGAGACATTCTATGATTTAGCACTGCACCCCATAGAAGTGACCCATGATGGGGCAGCTGGTGAAGAGCCAAATCCCCAACAGAAAGGACTCACACTGAAGAAGTTTGTGGAGGACTGTCTCCCACGGGTGGGACCCCACACTGGAACAGGGGAAGGGTGTGAGGAAAACCCTGTCTTTCTTGAACTGGGGAGACAAGAAGTGTACACAGGACTCCACATGTGCCCTCACCAGGGTAGGGCAGGGTAGAGGGGGAGGATAATCTCCCTTGACCTCCTAGCAACAGTCTTCTTAATATACCCCAGGGCACCATTGACCTTTTTGGCCATGAGGACACACTACTGGCTCATGGACAGCTTGTTGTCTACCAGAACTCCCAGATCCTTCTCTGCAGCGCTGCTTACTGGTAGGTCAACCCCTAACCTCTATTGGTTCCTGGTGTTATTCCTCACTAGATGCGGGACCTAGCACTTGCCCTTCTAACAAGTTCACCTTCATCATAACAAGTATTTGCCTTTACACAGCTCTCACCTCTGCACCCCAGCCTGGTTCATCCCCCTCTTTCTCAGTATTCTAAGGAAAAAATTTAAACCCCTCTAGCCCAAGTTATTTAGAGGGAACAACATCATTTCTGCGGCTGCCTCTCTCCAAATCTGCAAGAGATGAGGCAGTAATTATTTGAATAACAATGGAAATAAAAAACATCCTCAGAAGTCCAGTCCTTGAAGGTGTCATTTAAAGTGGATACCCTGTGTTGATCTATAACATGACACAAGGCAGTGTCCTACTGCTCTTAACATCTTTTTTATTCTTTATGCTGTATCACCACTCAGTCCCATGCTCTGACTTGGCTGGCTCTGTGTGGAGCAAGGAGTTGGACTTGATGATCCTTATGGGCCCCTTCCAACTCAGGATATTCTATGATCAGGAGTCATCTCTCCAAACACTGATCATGGGATTTGGCACAGCTATCAGGAAGTCAATGGAAGAGCTGCACTTTTATCAAGCCCATTCTAGACACCATTCTTGCACCCATACAACCAAGTCATTGAAGGGCTTGATTTCATTAATACTGGTATATCGTTGCTATTACTGCCATACATTGCAAGAAATGTGGCAATAATGGGTAGCTTGCATCCTGTAACTCTGATAAAATTAAAGTTGAACAATGTTCATGTGTCACAGATATGCCCCTAGTGTATAATACATAGATATCAGCCAATCTCACTTTGGAAACTTTATTGCACCAGGAAGACAACTGATCATATGATATTTCTCTCAATAAAAAGATGATTGGTGGATTATTCTGGTAACGAAGTAGATAGGAAACAAAGCCAAGGAGACTGCAGAAAAACAAGTTCTCTCTCTCCCACTGGTACTACTACTTGTTCTCTTGTTGTCACTCCTTACAATGTCTTTCCCAACTCCTGTGTATTCAGAAGAGCAGGAAGAGGGGATGGTGCTTTTGCAGCATAGCTGGCAGTAACTTGAGCTAGATTCAGTGGCCAAGGGGTTTCCTCTTAAACTCGTAAAATCATCTCATACCCCAACTCAGAAATCTAGGTAAATTAACTATGTCCCTGAAGAGCAAAGAGCCCAACCTCACTTTCAGATACTGAATTTATTCTGGAAATGGAGCAAGATTACAGTATTAACAAGAGATATGAATTTGGAAAGCAATAGCAATTCTTTTCTGTTCTCCATATTCAGTCATACACACAAATATTATCCTTCAAAATAGCCGTGGACCTTGGTTTCATTGGTCAAAAAAAGCTGAAATTGTAAATGCTGACAGGCAGAGATTGATTTGCTGTATATGTGTGGGTGAGTGAATGTCCATAGCTGACCTTCTGCATCCTCAAGACTGCTACTTCCTACTGAAACTGTTATGCACTAGTTGTGAATTTTGATAACACCTGGACCAAAAATTGGCAGATCTCAAATCCTCCAATCAATAGAGAGACATGAAACAGAACTACTAATCAGGAGTCTTACACACACACAGTGTTAAGATTGGGAGAGCCAGGGCCCAAGATGAGGAGTGTGAGGATGTGGTCTCAGAAAGAAAAAGTGGTCTTGGGAGAAAAAAGGAAGCTCCTGCCTAGAAGAGACATCCTGGAAGTGTGGAAGGTTCTAGAGATGAGGGAGATGCATGAAGACAAGTGTCACAACCTGCCCAAAGCCATTGGTCAGTGATGCCCAAGACTGGTACCTGTGAGTGGTGGTATAACATGACCCAACACAACTCTGGACCAGCAGCAACCTCCCTGTAGGAAAAGAAAAAGCATGCCATGGGAGTACTATGTTGGGCAGGAGCAGTGAGTGAGTTTGGGAGATAATCAAGAGCAAAGCTCTAATCTTATTAGTATTTAAATACACCCCAGTACCCAGATCCATTACAGGTCGTCCTTTTGCTTTGACGCTCCCATGATGCTCACCTGCTGATGTGAACACCTAGTAGCTGCAAGCCCCTTCAGCCTGCTGCCCTCTTCTTCCTGAATCCCAGCCATAGGGTGAGCAGAAGAGCAGAGCCAAGGCTGCTGCCCAGTTTCCATGCAGAAATATTTTCAATTTATTTTTCTGCATGCTCTCCTGGGACATCAGAACCCACAGGTCTGCCTGGACCCTATCATGCTCTGGTTTCATGTCAGTCTTATCATGGGGTGGAAGGAAAACTCCTGTTGTTGTCTTCCCAGAACCAGATAATCCCTAGAGCTCTGCCACCTGCACTGGACCCTCCAGGTTTCCGCTCTTCAGAGTCCCTAAGACCTATCTTTAAGCTCTGCAATTTAGCAGAAAACCCCTCTATAGAGAGGTTTTTAAATTATCACAAGACCCTTGAGCGTTAATGCCAACTATTCAACAAAAGTACCAACCCAATTCACACTCCTTCCGTTCACTGGTACAGGCAACTCACTCTCCAGTAATGACTTCAATCAGCTTTAGATCACATACCCACAAGGATGTAGGAGACACAGGTGTTTGAGCTCACCCTTCATATTTTCTTCATCAGCACAAAGAGCGTTTGCATTGGGGGTTTTTCCACACCCAACTTGTTAAATATCACAGGTCATAAGGCGAGGATGGAGAGGTTATTAACGTGGTGTAGAGGGAAACAAGAAAAGGGAGGAAGGAGACAAGCATATCTGGTACTATCTTTTTAAACGTGCATAAAGATGCAAAGCTGCACGTCGCTGATCTTAATCCTAGGATCCCAAGTGCATAGACACAAACTAAAGCATCGTCATTGAATAGTTGGCAATTACCAGGCCACAGATAGCAAATGCATCAGAAGATTTAATTCCAGCAGGTTGCTGCTGCTGGTGCAGTGATGCATATGGGAAAGGGAAAAAGGATTAGCTAATTGCTGACCTCAGTACTCACTCAGTTACAGAGTGGATTGGAGACTTACCCATCAAATGGTTTTTCTCCTGAAAATGCAGAACTCTCAACCCCAAATTGCTGGGTGGAATTGACATCTCTGGATTCAAGAAAACTTAGAAATAATGCTACTTTAAAATTATTTTCCTTTCAGATTTTTAATTAACATAATAAAATGTTCAGGTTTTAAATTCAAATTTAAGTCATTCATCAAATGAAAGGCTTTAATTGACTGATTTGCAAAACATAATGTTCCACTTCAGAAAGAAGTCAGTGATTTTCCACACAGGATGCATATTTAGTAAACAAAAATATTCTTTATTCAAGAAAAAGTAGGAATTATATTTTAAGAATTTTTCCCAAGCAATCTCCTGTGTTTCACTTTTCTAACTCTCAGTGCTCTTAGTAGAATAAATCTTCACTGTTTTTGCTTTTCTTTATCTGGATTGTTCTCAGAGCCTACTTGCTTATTTCTAAGCTGGTATGCTAGTTTCATGGTGGAGGAAGGCAAGGCAGGACAAAATTTATAACAGCCTTCTCTTTGGGATGCTGTTCTCATAATGAACACAAATTGCTCTCATTTATCATCTTGTGATGTAATCATATAAATGCCTTTCCCATCCTCATCCCTATAAGGTAACTGTTTTGCTCTATTGGATTATAATGACAAATGACAAAATCTTTTGCATGACTTGAACTGTTACAAAATTCTGAAGGGATTGTTACTCTACGATGCCACTAAGGCTTTCTGATAGAGGTAGCCCATGCTGAAAGCGACAGTTAGAAGTGTCCAGTCTACCAATAACTTAATTATGCAATGCTGGCTCCCAGGGGAAAAAAAGCTCAACAAAAATACCAAAAAAAAAAAAACAAAAAAAAAAAACCCAAAAACCACCCAAAAAATCAAAACCCACACTGAAAGAAACTGGAAAAAAACCCAAAAATAGTTGTCTTTAAGACAACCCAAAACACCACAGGGAGTAAATTGCGGTTACATGTTACATCCAAATGGGAAATAAATCCACAGCTTCCACTTTGGGGATGTTTGATTCAATAAACAAAACACAGTTGGGTTTTTCAATATATCAATGCTCACAGGCTACAAGAAACATGGAGTTATCTGCAGGATTCATTTGCTTTCTGTCTCTTGGAAGCTGATAAATCCATTCCACTCACTTAGGGCTGCCGAAACATGCAGAGCTCCAGCAAGAGCTGATGGAAGAAAAGGGTGCTGAGCAATGCAGAGACATGTTTACCATTTCTCAGGAGCAGACTGTGTTGCTATTTTGAGTAGAAGAGACAGAAATCCTCCCCAGGGTTCCAGGAGCAAACTTCACCATTTCACATTTCCCTGGAGTACCTTACCAACATAAAATTTGTCATGGGCTATCTGCAAACAGGTAAATACGTAATTAATACACACAGTGAACTCACAACATTCAGTCTGTTGAGCATAGGATTTGCCACATAAATGAACTGCCCTTTTGGAAAATCAAGTACAGACATTTGCATACATTGACAAGGATCTACACGAGTCCTCAGTTCAACAAGCACCCCCAGAGAAGTTCAGATCTGATTTTCTTCTGTTTTCCACAATTTTTTTTTCTGGAGATTTCTATCAAGTTTTATGGATCCTTGCCTCCTAATGTATCAGTGTAAAAGAGATGATTCAGCTTTCTGATATCATTGTTTTCTTCATTTATATCCTTTTTCTATAAACAATGAGCTACTCAAATGACTAAGAGACTGTACTGTTTTCTTTATTAAAATGAATAGTTATACACTTAAAGAATACTTAATCTAAAACACATTGGAACACATAGCTCCCATTGAAATATATGGCAAAAAATATACATTTCTACTCTACATTTAATTAAAGAATTTTCAGGCATAATCAGCCTAGAACATAGATTTGCTTCAGCTCTTCACGAGACAAAAATAAAATGGTAACATAATGCTGTTCTCTAATTATGACATTGGCCTGAAATTAGCCACTGGCTCTAATGAGTTCAGTGAATCTAATCATGAGAGTATTGTGATTTTTTTTTTATTGTTGGATGGAGAGAGAAGTAGTTGACACAAAGCAAGCTGCTCCCTCATCACCCAAAAAGGAAAACCTGTGTTTCATATATTCTCTCCCTGAGTGCAAATCCAAAACACAGCCCCATATGAGCTACTGTGAAGAAAATTAACTCCATCTCAGCCAAAACTGCTCAGTGGACATCACAGAGGAAAATCACAGGCACATAAACTTGGAACTCAAAGCAACTATGACACCATCCATCCATCCCCTGCCCCAGTACAAATCATCTACAGAAGTCTTCACAGTGTGTTGGACAAACTGATCCTTAAAGCCCCCACAATGCAGATTTTTTTCCAGTTACGTTAAGCATTTTGTTACTGACCTTATATGTACTTTGGAAAAGTAAGTCTTATCAACACCTAAACTGAATCACCACAGCTAGAGTTTAAATAAATTATCAGAAAGTGCTCATTCTCTTTGCAGACACTCTATAAAGACCATTACAATCTCCATCCAAGTCTTCTCTGTAAATTAACCAAGTTTATTCTATCTTTCCACAGAAGTCACATTTTCAATGTCACTGCCTGTGACAGGGAGGTTGGAAATAGGTGACCTTTAAAGGTCCCTTCCAACACAAACCATTCTATATAGAATCAGAATAGTTTGGGTTGGGGGGAATCTTGAAGATCATCTAGATCTTATGTTTCTAGATAACCAGTTTCTGCGCTGGGGTTGTCTCCTGAAGCTCCATGGGAGAAGTCCATGGGACCACAATTGTAACCTGTTACAAACTCTAAACAAATACTTGTCATATCACAAAAATGCACCAAAAATCACTGTGGAAATAATATCTGGTCCAGCTGATTCTTGCCTATAAAGGACAGATACAAAAGTCAGTATAGAGGATTATGTGAAGCACATCATCAACATTAATTCTGAACTTATTTTCACAAGTTCCCTTTGATGGCAAATATTTAATTAGCTACTGGGAAGTAAAGGAGAGTCAGGATTCAGGAAGCATGTTTTTGGATGACTTTTCATTTCAGAGAGTTCACGTTCTGCTTACTCCAGCTGCTGGCACTGTCAGGTGTTTGTCAGGGATCCCAGGCTCTTCTAGGTAATGTACAGGACACACAGTGGGTATGAAGTGGGGGAAGCAACTTAGACATAAAAAAAACCCACAAATGTGAGTTACCTGATGGCTGGCAATTATATCCCTCCAGATTTTCAGAGCACCAGAGTACCTGTGGTGACAAAGTCACGCTATTCTTTTGAAACAGTACATTTCTGCAGGAAATAAAAATGTATTTTGGCTGTTACTCAGGGTCCTAATATTTGGAATCCAAGGCATTTGGAATTCATGTGCACATTCATCACTTTGATTTTACTACTTGATTTATGAAGGTACACTTATCTATGGATAAATTACTCCTTATCTTTGGCTGAAAGCTCTGTATAACAAACTATGGGAAAAATAATATTTTTTCTTTAAATGTATCTATTTTTTCAATATCTGACTTTATGACACATTTTTCTAGTAAGTGATTGACCTTTTAGTAGAATTTTTCTTTTATCATAAGTAGTTCTTCTGGTCAGTTTTATGATTACAACGTATTCTTATCATGACATTCAGTAAATCATTGTCATTTCGTAGCTCAAGTACCCAATACTGAAATTAACTGGAGGCTGACAAAATACGTCTTTTTAAGCATATCTCTAGGGCCTGTGCAAAGCGACCCGCTCATTTCACAGGTTCTCACCATCTTCCTTCTTCATGCTTGGGGAAGGTGGAAGGATGGAGCCTTGTGATCCTTTTTTGCCAGTTCACAGACTTTTTGAGTCAGAACCAGCCTGGGATTTGCAACGATGATCATCGCAAGAGATCTGACACCACCTCAGCCCCACTCAGTTCTCTCAGAGTTGGTTGCTATTCAGTCACCAGCCAGACCTGATGCAGAGCATAGTACTAGTATTTCACAGAAAAGACTTTCTTAAAACCAGCTGCTGACAGTTTGTTCTCCCCTGGGAGATACTGGCAAGCAAATCCTCATGGATTGCTCAGGTCAGGTGCTCTCATTCCTTAAAGCTCTTAATCCCTTTTGTCTTCTTAGTTCTCTGCAGAAGGTCAAACAACCTGTATTGACCCAGGCATACAAAGTTTCAAAATCTTATTAGCTGCATTGTTTCGGTACTTTGAGATTTTCATTAATTACCCTTCTGTGCCTCTAGTGTCAGCAAGAAGTGTCCTTTGGGTTGCCCACAGCTTCAGTAGCTGACATATCATTAAAGATATGCTTATAAAGCTAATGCTGTAGCATAATCCCAGCTTCCATACCACAAGTCATGTCTCAGTACAGCAGTTTTCAAATGTTCTGTTATTCCAGTGCAATGGGACTACCACAACAGCATTTTCAGCTTTAGGGAAAAGTACTTCCCAAAACAATTGTTTTAAGTTTACATTTTACATTTTCAAGATTCTTCATCAGTGCCTGATTTCTACTACTCTTCCCAGCACCTATGAAAGTCACAGAATCACAGAATCATAGGGGTTGGAAGTGACCTCAAGAGATCACCGAGTCCAACCCCCAACAATTCCTGTTTCTTTAACTACATCTTTACTTTATACCTAGATCTATTTTCACAGTTGCATCCGTTGTGTGAGGTGGAAGGTCTGTTCAAGAAAGTCAGAATACCCTCACAGAGCACTGGGAAGAGTAGGTGCCATATGGCTACCCACAATCCTGCATCAACCAAACTTACTGGCCAGAGTTTTTGATGGCCACTGTCTTTAAATATAGTTTATCTGATGTTGCCTGTGTTATCACCTCGAACCAGTCACCTGAAATCTTCATGCATTGTGCATCTCTACACAGTGATATATTTGATCGAGATGAAAAGAAACTCTGAATCTTCCAAGGGTTATGACCTGTTTCATACTCAAGCCAACAATTTTTATTATTTTGAAGAAGTTTTAAAACATCAGCTCCATAAGCATGACTGGGAAAAAAAATAGATACATATGGGGCTTAAACTCCTGTGCAGGGCAAAACAAGGATTTATGCAAAAAGCAGTGGGCAAACACAGGTAAATGCTGTTATGTTAACAGAGGTGTTTGGGAGGACCTGTTTATTGCTGGTGAGGTTTGCTTTGGTTTTTTGGGAGAAGCTTAAGTCATAAGAGGGAACACAGCTGTGCAAAGTAGAAGTTGTTAGTCTCATGTTAAGGAGGGCTTAGCACAATCCGTTTCCAGACTTAAAATGATGCTATGGTAGCTGCACCAAAAAAGTGAGATAAATGGAAGTCAAGATAATAATTTTCTAAACCACATAGATCATGTTATAAGAGCACATCTGACTACATCTTAACTGAAGATGGTAGTTGTCACCAGCTGGGAAGAAAGATTATCCACTAACCCAAGAAGGGGCTTGCAGGTCAGGATTTATAGACATTCTCTTTCACTTTGCTACAAACTCATTTTGCAGCACTTCAGGCTTTCCTAGTGCAATCACCAAACTAGATCTGATGCTTCAAAGAGGAGCATCCACACTTCCTTCAACAAGGTTTATAGAACATTTGACCATCTTTCACAGATAAATTATATATGAGCCAGATTTCCATACCTGTGGTAGGTTTTATTCATGCAAGAGAAAAAACAGAAACTGGGCCTACATACTTTAAAAACATAAATCTGTTTTGTTACAAAACATGAGGTTATTTTAGTTCTTAAATACTTAAGTTATGAAAATCATCTTTTCTTAAAATGATGGAATGCACGACTATGACTTATGAGGCCTAGATCTGTCAAAGGAATCCAAGGTGTTTCTTAGGTGAATAAATACCATGAAAGTGCAAAATTACCGTCTACTCCAAAGCAACTGCAGAAAAACAGCTATTTGTTGAACTAATTAAGGAAATGGGAAATGAGAAAATACTTTTTCTTA
Source organism: Hypotaenidia okinawae (assembly GCA_027925045.1). Lineage (NCBI taxonomy): Eukaryota > Metazoa > Chordata > Aves > Gruiformes > Rallidae > Hypotaenidia > Hypotaenidia okinawae. The sequence continues at coordinate 111,921,412 of BSDF01000002.1, read as the reverse complement.
CTTCGCCTCAGCAAGCTCCTGAGTTTTCCTGAGCGATTCAAGCAGCCATGCCATTATCTCAAGAAATCAACACTGTTGTCTTTTGCTTCAAGGCATGTAATGTGCTCACTCTTTTCACTCGGTGATGTGTTTCTAGGAAGCGAGCAGCCAAACCAAACCAAACCACTGAGAACTAAGGAAGGACTGCTGCCTTGTCATGTCAATCCCAGGAACTTCAGTAAATCTGTATGGCAATCGGAGATTATTTCAGGTCATGCAGACAGAACTGAACTGGACTGGCTGGTAGGTATAAAGAACTCTCAGTAGAGTAGTTATCTTAGGCTGAGGCTGCTGCATCCAGTGCTTCACCTTGGTGCAGTCCAGACATGTCCACTAGAAAAACCTGAACTTGTGTAAAAACTAGTGTCTAGCTGAAGGTTACTGAAAAATGGGCCACTCTGTAATCCATCAAAAAGAAAGGGGGAAAAAGAATACAGAATGGCTACAATAATAGAAACACAAAAGCAGCCATCCTCAAGACAAGTGTTTCAAATGTAGGCAGTAATGACTGGAGGACAAAATTTAATTTGAGTGGACGCAGCAGCAGCCAGAGGTGTAGCAACACATAGATAATTTGCATAACCACCTATCTTCAGGCCTGTAGACACCGCAGTCTAGTGTCTACATGTGTTAAGACCCAAAATTCTTCACAAAAAAGACCCATCTGATTTGAGTTTTGAAAAGAGGTTGGAGGTGTGTGCCAAAATTTATGGATAGTTGCAAAAATTACGTTTGCACATGGCAATAGGTGGCTGAATGCACACCTATGAACCAAAATAAGTGTTTGGGTACTCACATTGTACCAACGGTCCCCAACAGGCTACAATTTGCCATTTTAATACCTATGTAACACCAGGAGGTGGCATCCTTTGTAAGTGGCAGCAGTTTCTTAGTGTTATTCTTCATTCTTCCTATTGTGTCATATTATGTAGGGTTAAGACATATGAAGGCAACTTCCACCTTGAAAAATCAAAGGCAGCACTAAAAACCAAAACTGGAATATCCTTACAAGTCATGTAAAGAAACACTGTTGCAAGCTTTCTCCTAGGAATTGGTTGTGTCTGGAGATAGATTATCAAAACATTTGATCTTGATTAGTGGTTAATTGTGGTTGTTTAGGAAAACTATATGAAAACTAAAGCAAATACTGAATGTTTTGTCCTCCAATATTCTCCTACCCTTTGGTCATTGGAGCTTTAGGGTCTTGATGAAAATCTGTTTGCACCAAAGCTGTCTCACTTAATAGACATCTTCAGAAAATTATTCACAGCAATTCAAAAGCCTTTTTTCTGAGTGGTAGGTAACTGGTGCAATTGCCACGGCCTATGATAGTTCAGATTATTTTCCCCAAAGGCATTACTTCTTGACTATCAGATTAGATTTCAGTCTTCCTCAGCCAGTCATTTGCTACTATAATACCCTCATGGCTTTACAGGTGAAAATATCCCTTTTGCTCATAGCTCTGGAAATACTAGGAGACCAGGAGTATACAAGCACAAAGGTCTTTCAAGGAGAAAGAGCTTTCGAAATGAGATGTGTCTGCAAAACATGGTAGCTGTGCAGGTAAAACAGGTGTTAGAAACAGAGTTAATAGCAAGTTGCATTTCCAAGTAGTAATACACAAAATCTGAATTTTTCATCATTTGCCTGAAGGCAAAAAAAATTAGAAAAAAAAGAGACTGATAGGATATACAATTTGAAAAAGCTATTGTGCTTTTGCTGTTTTTCAGGACCAGGGATCTTTTGTTGAGATTTTAATTTCAGTGTATGTGAGATGTCCCTAAGAATGGGACATTATTGACTATTAAATACTGTGAATAGTGAGCAAGTCAACTTTTATCCCTTTCAACACATAACTTAAGTAAGAAGAAACCTCTGTATGCACTCTTTTTATCAGGTGGCAGTATGAGATGTTCACTGTAGAAGAGCAGATCTGTATCACCACATGTAAACGGTTCCTTACTAACATTTTCATAGAGGGAAACATTCATTTTAATCTTTTCCACATCAAGGTTAGCCAATATTTCCATAGAACCATGTGTTTATATCACTACCATTGGCAAAAATATTGAAAACCACTTATATTAAGCTAGGAAAAAAATGGTTTGCCATACAAAATTAAAGTTATGGTCTGAATTTCCCAGGACCTTGTTAAATACTAGGAGGTAATCAGAAAAAAGAACAGAAAAGTGAAAAGATTAAAAATATAAATGATAACTAGTATAAAGATACAAATCAAAGCAGAAAGATTTTTTGGCAGGAAAATAGAAACACCAATGTGAACTTTAGTGAAGTACCTCTGGACATAACCAGAAATATGGAGAGGAAGAACAGATAACAGATAAACAGAGATAAACAGAAAACAGAAACATCTTTGGCCAGGCACAGGCACAGTAATGCCCATGCTGCCCTCCAAGAAAGGGCCAAGCCCTCTGGGACAGTCCTCATCACACTCTCACCACATATGAGCAAACATTTTCACAGGAAGGGAATCTGTGAAAACTCTCACTTGATGCTTATCCCCACCTAAAATCCTAAAGGATTTTCACTTACAGCCCAGAAAATCAGCAACCAGCTGCTCCTGTGTGGTTTCTCACCATCCTCTACAGTCATCTCTACAGTGTGCAAACATGTCACTGATGTCAAGCAGGAAAACCAACACCTTAGTCTTACCCAGAGAGACCTTGGTGTTGTGTGCCGGGCATGGACACTACCTACACCTGCCAGGGTGGACACGGCATTATCTCAGGGCATTAGCCTTTTCCCTGGCTCCAAAATGTGGAGATTGACTCACTGCTTTTGCAGCACACTTTGCTTCATAGATTCCAAGGATGGTAATGGTGAAGGGAAGTGTTTGTTCTGCTGCAAAAGGGTCTCAGCCTGTGGCTTTCCAGGTGCTGCAAGAGCCCCGTTTGTAAGGATCAGCTGTTGCTGCTGACAGATGTCACTCCAACCTGTTCTGAAAGGCAGTCTGACAGACTCCAGTGTTTCTCCGGATGATTTACTTGGGCCCTTCACTGCTTTGTTAAAAGACTGTTCCTCATCCTGAAGACAATTCCTCAACTTAGTATTCACTATCTTACAAAAACAGCAGGTCTAGAAAAGGATCATATCTCCCTTCTTGTAGCTACTTTGTGCAGTTTTGAATTCGCGACCTGTGAGAAGATGAGGAAAATCGGAGATGAGGAGATTGGAAGAAAGGAGACATATTCAGTAACATCCATGTTTTTATCTGGGCAATCTTATATCTGCATGTTTACAGTTTATGTATATCCTTGTTAAATTTGTTTGTCATTCATATTATTGAACTCAACAAGCCTCAGCTCTGCAGTCCGTGCACTGCAGGAAAGTATGAAGTCATACATCTTATGGGTAGTGCATTAGTTTATATACATCATAATGTGCAAGACCATGACTCCTGTTCAGCTTGTGAGCTACTATAAGCAATAGCCTTTCCCACAGTATTTCTACATAGCCATCACTCTTCATTTTGCATCTGTACATGACTATCCTTAGCAATGCTTGCTTCTCCCTTTGTTAAATTGTGTTCTGTTTTCCTCTAAATCATTCCTCTCATTTGGACAAAAAGTTTTTAAAAAATCTAATACTACCCTTCAGTAAGTTTTCAATCCTTAGGAGCTCCAGATTTAGTAAGCTCCTAAATTTATGGACTACTCCTCCAAAGATAAACCTTTACAGTCCTTCCAGATCTTAGTCTCATTCTCTGTGCAGTCCTTGTCAATTAAAAAAAGTCTGAGAAGCAGAAAAACAATCTCAAACTGATAATACTGCATGTGTGTACATTGTGATATTTATAAAACTACGAAATTAAATATTCAGGCTAGAATATTTATGCTAGAACAATACTTATCAATTTTGTTCTGGAAACCAATCTAAAACCAGAGCTATCTAGGCAAAGATGTATTTTGTTCCATCCCCCTCCCCAACTACACATAAAGAAGAGTCTTTCCTGTTGTATTTCAGTCAGACAGACAGTCCCTTGAAACCAATGAGAAAATGGTTATTTTCAAGCACTGAATGTGCTGATGCAGTAGTTGTTTGAAAGTACAAGGAAAGAAAAAGCTCCTATAATAAAAACATGTCATGGGCATTTTTTTCATTCACAAGATGATTGATCTCTGGTTGTAAAAGTAATCTTTTTTCAGACACCTCTCATTCAGTTGAGGAGTAATGCTGTCCTTTAGATGCCAGGAGGAGTGTGAGTGCTGAGGATGACCTCACGTTTAAATGGGGAGAAAAAAAAGCTAATTATCAATGCTGAATAAAGCACATGAAAATGGCTTTTCTTTTTCATTGAAAGGTATTCAAAGAACAGATGGGCAAGGGATTTTTAACATTTAAAATAGTCTCTTAGGTGTTTAGAAGCAATGATATATTGGACATTTGTCAGCAAATGGCCTGAGGCAGATCGCAGCAAGAAGGTAAAGAAGCTTGACAGTTGTTATAGAGGACCAAATATTATTTCAAACGTTTTCAGGAATAAGCAAAATATTTCCTGAGACACACAAGACATGTACAGAAAGCAAATCATGCACTGTGTTTTTTTATAATTTAAGTGTGTGGGTCCCTTAACAGTGATGGATGGATGGATGAATACATTCTTCTCGGATGCTGCTTCTGTATTTTTATACACAGTTCTACAGATAACTCACATTCATGTTATTCCTCTCCAGCCCCTTTTTCTGGTATTGATTACATCAATAGAAAGGAGGAGTACTGAGCTGAAACATTTGTTCTCTAGGCTGCAAGGAGAGGAGACCCACATTCAGGGCAAAGAAAACACGTATGCTCCTGTGCGTGAGTGGTGTACGCTCTGTAATAGACAATAAAGTCTCAAAAACTGGCTACATTAGTAACCTAACCAAGGTTAGTTTGTTTGAAACAACTCCTCATGATTTCTCTTTTGGATGGTCTAGCATTGTATGCATTGATGGCAGCTAGGCCTAAAAGAAACCTAAAACCTGAAACATTTGGATATTTCTACTTAATAAATGAGTAGTGACAAATGTGAGTTATGTGTGAATGTGATTACTGTTCTGTTCCTGATGAAGAGGACAAAAATCCTTATTCTTTTGGAAAAAAGTCTGTCTGTGCACTCCTGCAATATCATCATGACTTCTGGTGAGAACAGTGGTCATTGTCAGAGCAGGTACACGTGCACCACATCCTGGGAGACTGCAGTGAGAAATACACCTTAGAGAGTCATGAGGGTCACTGAAGTGCATTCCTTTCTGAACTCGATGGAAACATCCAAAAAACCTACTACTTTCAAGTTTAACTGAAGGTTACTGTAGCAGCAATATTAATTTGGGGAATACCTAGCAATCCTTTCAGCACTTTGGCTAAACTTATGACTATCACATTGCAAGTGTGAAATGTATCATCTGATTAAAAAATTAGTAAAATGTAATCATGGAAGGGGTGGAAAACAGAATATTTGTGAGGCACAATGAAAGTTGTTATTGGCTTAATGTACACCCCCTTCTTAAAGGTCTGGGGTTTTTTTACAAACTCAAGAAAAGTGTACAAATGGTACCACATGTTCATGAAAATATTTCAGTATTTTCAAGGTGCGTATGGAAGATACAACAAAGCAGCTGTAACTTTAAATCCTGATAATTTAAAAGATGTTGCTCTGTCATTATTATAACTCATTAAAAAAATGTATTGTTGCCATAACAACTGCCTCATCACATGTGAGACTGCCTGAAACACTCAAGCTTTCTTTAATCAGTCAGATACATGGGCCCAAATCTGAAAATAATCCGCCAATACATTTGTGATACTTTCTCTCTTTCTTGTAAAATGATCTTTAATGCTCACAATACCTTTTTAAGAATCATTATTTTCTTTAAATCTATAATCAAGGGTCTAATGGATTCTCCTTTACCTCCTAGGCAATAGAAAATTTGTGTCTGGGAATGACTGCATTTTTTCAGATAGAATAGGGTCGATGAATGCATTCGATGTACATTCTCTTCATTGCCATTATTTTCCCGAGGCTGCACCATGTATCATTTGAATAGCACTCAACATAAATCCCAGATGGTGGCAGGACTTGCAAATGATCTAGTGTGGCAGCTCCTGCATGCATGCGAGGATTCATTGAAGACAATGGCATTTTAATGGCAGTAGATGGAATGCCACCTGGCTCCATGTGATTAAAAGCCTACAGTAATGCAACCACATTTGCGAGGCCTGAGGGCCTGAGACAGATGGCTGAGTACAGGACCTGCTCCTCAAGTTGTACAGACCAACTAGAAAGATGTAAGTACAGCTGGTCACGCAGAAGGATGGACAGCATGTCCCCATACCCTGTGGTAAAACACCCCACATGCTGCTGCAGGACACATGTATCTGGTGAGAGTGGGCAATCACACTGCTTTTGACTGTGCAGGAGTCATCTCTGTTGCAGTGGACACTTCATTTCTGACCCAGCCTTCCACAGAAAATGGTTTCCCCAGACTGTGACACAGTTGGGCTGAAGCCCCAAGAGCAAAGCAGATGGCAGAGGGATTTGCACCTGAACTCCCATTTCCGTGTAGCCTAATCACTAACTTAGTAAGTATCTGGGGACATCAGTTCTATTTACAACAAAACTTTCATCTCTCATGAAGCAGGAATTTAAATTACCCCCTCCAAATTTTAGTTCTCACAAACTGGCATTTTCCAGCAAACCTGTTATTTGCTTGGATTTCGGTCTACCAGCTCTCCTCTGCAACACAAATGATGCTTAATGTACTCTAATTGTTAATAAATGTAATAAATCCCTTCTTTTCCTACACATATTTTCAGTCTAAAGTCCTCTTAAGTGACATTCAACAAGTAACTAGTTTTTTTCTCTACCATATTTTCTTCATTTAAATATGGTTAAATCTGATTTCCAACTTTGGAAGCACACTCTGAGTTTCACAGGCCGAAGTGTTTGCCTCAAATCCCATCAGTTTCTACGCTTCTTTCGCTTTGTGCTTCCTGAATGACCTTGTGCTCATACACTCACAGGTGGTGAGCACCCAAACCAGCTTTATGAGTGGAAGGAGTGTTGTGCACTATTCATTATACAGCTCAGGCTTCAGCAGATATCCCTTTTCATGCATTTATTTATGAAGACGGAACAGCCCAGAAATATGTTCCTCCTTCACCTGAAATCCTGTTGTATTCTGCTGCTACATCTTTGTTTCTATCCTTCCGCAGACTATGCAAAATCGACCTCTAAAAATGAGGAGAAAACAGGAAGCTAGCACAGAGAATCGATATGGTTCAGAGGAATATATATATATGATGTCAGAGGGTGGTGGATTAGAGAAATCGTGGGTCTGATTCATTCTGGCAATTCCTGTATTTCCTCTCTTATTCTACAGAAATGCACAAGCAATTGGTAAAATACCAGTCCTTGACATACAGCTGCCTCACTGATGGCTTCCACCCACAGGGGAGGAGGGGATTAGAAATGACTTTGGGAAAGTTTTATGGAAAATAGGAAGAGAGAAAAAAAGAAGAAACGACAAAACCATGAGTGAATTCATCCCACGGGTTCAGGGAATGGATAAGGACAAAGAAGGATGCTAGTCTAAGTCACCAATAGATCATTTCTCTCACGAGTCACTGCTAGAAAACACATGCTGAGTCATGGGGACTATAAGCAGTAATTTTAGGAATGATGATTGTTTGATAGTTGGACTGCTATGTGAAAGGTCCCTCAAAACAGTAATTTGCTTTTGGAAGTGTTTTAGAACATTCAAGAAATACACCAAAAAGCCTGCCCTAAAATCCAGCTCTCTGTTCAGCCAGTTCTGGATCACAAAGAATTAACTGTTGATTTTCCTCATATTCCTATTAAAAGGCTATACGTTAACCTCAGTACTAATGAGAGGAAAAATAATGGTGTTCAACCCCCACCCCCAAACAAATCCCTCATGGAAATTTATCATGTTAAATGTCAAGATCCTACTGTGCTTGCATATTTAACTGTGTTTTCCTATATGAAACCTGCTCTCTGTCTTACAGACTGAATCACTGGCTGAAATGTCCCTTCTGGCCACATTTAAAATCTTGATTATAATCCTTGATGAAACTGGGAAGTGAACATTCCTTGTATTTAATCAGAATAAATTAAACTAATGAGCTTTCCTGGCAGATTTATTACTTTTCTGATGGATGAAGTTCCATGGCTGATCATATGCAAGGAAAAAAAAAAAAAGTCTCACATAGTAGATGGGGACCATAATGTTTTCATTGAAAAGAGTATGTTCCTGATACGGTCCTAAGAGAAACTGGGTGTGTACTTTTGAGGATCAGATAGGAAAGGTCAAAGGCAAAAAAGTTGAAAACTGAGATTCAGCAACAAGGTAGAGAGATGTAGGTTAGTGCCAGGGGTGGTTTTAGCTCATAGCAGTCCTGCCCAACACTAGGAAACAGGCTTTAGTCCATTGACATTGCACACACACGGTGTCAGAAGCTGACACCTTTTGGCGACACTGTAAAATATATGCTCCCCAAAAAGTTTAATTGCACATACATATTTAGGACTATACATAAAAAAAGGTAGTATTTCACACTTCAGTCCAAACAGCTGTTGAACAACCTTCCCTTTTTTGCCAGGAGAAGCTTAGGATGCAGGCCGGTCTTGCCAACACAGAGATGCTTCTCTGTGATAGGAGGACAGCCCGGATCCTGAGCAGCAAGAAAAATCAGATAGGAGAGCTTTTCTTCTCAAGCTCCCAGCCTCTTTCAACTGTGAAAGTGGGCCCTCTCTTCAGGGCGGTACCAATATTTGCAAAGGATCTGACTAGGGCTGTTTCTTGGGTTTTTTCCTACCTATACAACTCCGTGAGTATCACCTTCACATGTAATGCTAATGTCCAGATTCACAAATGTCTGCAGTTTGGGCAATGTTTTCAGTTTATTTTAATCTTCTCTGTAATAATACCAGGAGGATCTTTGTGGCTGGGGAAAGACTCTTTTCCACTGCACACTTACCACACTACCTGAGACACTTTTCAGTAGCTGTCTATGTCCTTGATTCCTGGGCTGCAGGTACAAAGACTGAAAACTGTTTTTTCAGTGCAAATTGAAAAGTGTACAGAAAGACTCTGATATTTTTCTTCTGGACTTCTGGAAAAACCACAAGGATACTGAAGAGTGATTTTCAATAACAGTTCAGAATAGGAGAAGACATTTCCCAGTGTGAGGTGACAGAGAGTCCGAGAGAACTGTGACCATGAATGAACTTTGATGGGCAGTAGTCAGCAACAGGACTACAGATGATATAGCAATAAAGATAAACAAAGTTCAGGGCATGAAAGGACACAGAAATCTCTATATCTGAGAAGTATTAGTTTCTTCTTGCAATTCTTTCTCAAATCTTTTTCTCCTAACAATCAGATAAAGTGTGGGAGGCCAGCTGTCTGTAGGGAAAAGGCAAACACTGCCCTGCTGTCCCCAAAAGGGGGAATCAGTCACTGCTTAAGGAGAAGCACAGGTCTGAGCCAATTACTGCAGACTTGGTACGCACCACACACTTGCTTCTTTATCCTGCTTAGGTAGGAAAGTATTTTGAAGTTAGATTCTTCAACTTTGTTTTAAGACCTCTTTCTGGTGTGCTTGTAACAAAACAGAAGGGAAGTGCTTAATCTTTCTGCTTCTGAAATTTTGGTCATTCATACTCTGTCACTTTAGATATAATAATGCTGGTCCAAGGACATAGGTAAACTTTGTAGACATGCCTTTCATAGACCTATTGAGTTGCAGGCACCTTGCTAAAGGAAGTGAGTAATATTGTCTTCTATTGCAGTCGTTCTAGACACTGTCCTCCAGCAGCAAACTTGGGCATCAAAGGACTTTTGGTCCAGTGGAGCCCTCACTAGCCTGATCAATAAATCAACTGGATATTGCCCAGTAGGGCAGTATCTCTGTGATTATTTTCTTCTCTTACCTCATGAAATAATAGATGAGAAAAATCTTTTATCCAAAAGCACACACTGACACAGAGATATTTAGCAAAAGCATGGTAAGAAAGCTGGGCAACTGCTTCACTACAGACTAACAGGCTACCAACATTTAATTGACATTCCCTCTGCCCAAACCAAATAAACTCTGGCTACTAACATTCATTTTTCTTCCTTCTGCTCACCTCTTTCTTAAGTGATAATCCTCTGATAATTGCTGTTGGATTCTCCTTAAGAAATAGGTACAATGGGATTCCAAGCATGCTGTGCAAAGGCAAGCCCAACAGAAACAGGAGGGCTGCTACTAAATTCCACAGCGTTGTCCCTTTCCTTCTGCCTGGCTTTGCTCCATGACTACAGTTTCAGTGTAGCATACACAGAGAATTTAACTAGGGAGAACCAATGGAAGCAAACCAGCAGATCTACTCCAATTTCAGTTTTAGAAGCCCACGTGACTACTGCAGGAAACAGTTATACAGAAAAGCAAATCTTGGTTGTTCTTCATTCTCAGGCTCTGTTTGATTACATCTGGTATTGTGCCCTTAAATCATTTCATAAAACAGCTTTTCCACTTTGAAATAATATCACTACTGTATGAAAGGTTACCTGGAGGGCCAACTCTAATTACCGAATACATCCTGCGTAAAAATATTCAAAATTATTTCCAAATGTTTACCAACCTCAGCTTCTATAATATTCTTTTACAAGAATAATTTAATTATGACTCCATTGACTTCTCTGATTTAAATGCCAGGCTACTCCAGTTCTGGATTTCTGGATTCTTTTGCAAACAGGTGGTTCTTAAGCTATGTTCTGGTTGAGAGGATAGTATTGATCAATCTATTGCAATTTGAAAGACACTTAAGTCTGAATCTCCCATCAAATCCAAATCTATCCTCACAAGACACTAATTATGGAAATGCATTCATGTATTTCGGTGATATTAGTTACACATCCACATCTGCCTCAGACAAAAAAGCAAGAACACAGCTGCAAGTTAAACAAAGGAGTTCTTAGGCCCATGACAAGGTAGGTGCAGCACTGCAAGCTACCACCTATTACAACTGATTTTCATGACTATGTAGTTGTAATTGCTCCAACTATATGGTTATAGTTGCTCCACAGCCGATGGATCATTTTCAAATTCAATGACAGAATAGAAACAGATAAAAATCAGAAGTTAGTTTTAACTTTTCAGACTTTTGCATTGATTAGAGTCCCTGACTGAGCAAACATTCATTTGGAGTCACTAGATTATACCCTCCGTCGTTTTACATGCTGTTCATTTGTGCAGTGAAATGTGTAGCAAGCACAGCAGTACCTGTCAAGAGTACTTGCAAAACTAAGGCACTAATTTCAACAATTGTTAAGTTATATTATTTTAAAAAATCATCCTATTACCATACCTATAATAAATAATAACCTTCACAGGGAACTGAAAAAAAGAATACATGACAGTCACATAGATTAATAACTCTGGGGTATCTAACAGGGGAACAGTATCAAAGGTAAGCAAAGCCTTCTGAAGCCTTCCCTTACAAGCTACAGTCATGCTCTGAAGACAGTGCAAAGTTCAGCAAAGCCAGCTGGAAGGCTTCTGTGAGCTTCAGGAAGGATTGATCAGACCATGACAAAAGCACTTCAGTCAAACATAAATACAGCTCACATTTGTTCAGTATTGGCACATCAGTAGTTTAAAAGATAAAGAGGTTTTCTGTCTTCTAAAAAAGAACATCTGCGTTGAAAGTGTGATGTAAAAACCCTTACAAGTAGACAAATCAAAATGGATTTTCACCAGGCTACCAGGTCACACACACCTGTAACCCAAGCCCCTTGGTTCCCATCAGATTTACAGTGTCTGCTCCACATCATGAGGCACTTTGCTGTTGAAATTGCTTTACTTTTAGTACTGCAGTAACACAGGAGGTTTGGGGGGAGGAAATTTTCCTCACAGAAAAGATCTGCTGCAGCTTGAACCTTCTGACAAAAGAAAAGCGACCTTGACTGGCAACAGCTATGCACTCTCAAAGTGGAAGGTAAATATTTGACAGGGTTATAATAGACTTAAATAGACCTCTCCAATTTAATACCATGTGCAGTCTTAACAGCAGCAGGACTCTGCTGTAATGAATGTATCTATACATTTCTTTAAGCCTCAGGAGCACGGAGGGCCTGGGGTAGGGGTGCTGGTCTCAAGTTGAGGTCTCACCCAGGGCTGAGGTCTGGTTTACAACCAATCATGAGCACAGACACACCCAACAGGGGTCTATGGCAAAGATAAGGGGGACTCTAGCGCAGACAGAAGCACAGAACCTGACACTCTTGCTACTATCTCTTAACAAAAGATATCCTACATGAAGACAGTGTGCTGCTTTCTGCTAACTTCAATTCTACTGTTAACATGTTAGGACTGCATGGTGCTTTGGTTGCTGGTCTGGAAATCTGCTATTAGAAATTACGTCATTTGTGTCCCATGGTTCCCTCTATGATGATATCACCACTTAAGTGAGATTTAAGCTTTCATTTAAAAGAAATAAAGAGAAACAAAACCAAACAAAATAGAACAAAAAAGGGAAATATCTACATTTCATGTCTCTGAGGTGAAATTCTCTCAAGTGATTTGATGATGATCTTCCTGGTCAAGGAATGGACTTGCCCTGAGTGCTCATTCTGAGGACAAAAAGAGATGCTATGGAGGAGAAGGAAGTTTTCTAAATAAATCTTTGCAGAAGCACCACGTGAGCAGAATGCAACTTGAAATGGCCATAGCGTTCTCAAAGAAAGGGGTAGAGCAGGAGCACAATCCTCTGCCACTACAAACTTCTTTGGGGAAAGCCCTTCTGGTTTTCAGGCATGAGAGAAGACAAAACCTGGGCTTCCTGAGGCCAATCATCATTTGAGAACTGCACCACAAAGACTTCACCTAAGGAAATCACAAGTAACTGGGGAATGAGGGTGATTGGTACAGTGCACTGGCTGGGCAGTTTGGGAAGAGATTCCAAGCACTCCTGCATATACTTGAGTGTGCTTCTGGTACCAGAATCTTCTTGGTTTATTCTGGTGTTGCTTTGCACCTAGAAGAGTGAAACATTCAGCTTTGGGACCAACAGCATCTGATTTGTGAGGTTCCTTGTCTTCCAAACAAAAGTGTTTTTTTTTCTCATGAAGAATTTCAGCCTGAAGGATACTGACAGCACAAGGCATGTTAAATAATGCATGAAGAGGGGGATGGACATAAGAAGTGTCAGTTTTCCTTTTTATGCCCTTTTCCCCTGCAACCTTTGAGACATATTTTATGCATTTGCTTTATAATTCATACAAATACATAAAGGCTAACCCTGAACATTAGACTCTGATGAATATATTGTGCAAATTCATATGCAAAGCAGATGTAACCCTCAGGCCACTGGCACATGCCCAGCTGCAAAAGAGGTACCACCATGTCATGAAGCATTTTGTTGTTTCTGGCAATCTCTCTGAATTTAAGTCAGGAATGAAACTAAACAGAACAAACAAAGGCTATCTACTTTACACTCCTTTACACCAAAAGTACAAGCACAGATCAGCATCCTTGCTTGAACCTTGTGGGATTTTTGGCTTTCTCCAGAGGAAATAAAGCTGCTGTTGCTATTGTTCCTTCTCTTCAAAAAATATCCACAGTCGTTCATGATCTGAAAGCAGTGGTATGATAAGATGGTATCTGAAGATCCTAATTCCGTACGTACAGCAGACACTTTATAATTTCAAAAACACATACATTTGCTCAGAACTACGCTATGACTAAAACAAATAGATGACCACATTCAGGACACCTTTATATGCATACATTGCGGTATCACATGCTTTGAAAAAGAAAATACCTTAGTTTACTAAGAACTTGCCATAACACTGGTGCAAATAAGGAACTGAAGAGTATTATCATAAAATATCTGTTCTGACATCATCCAAAGCCAACTGAAATCACCGGACTGGAATCCACAGTCTTTTCTGAACTTAGTCGCTTACACCCACTCAAATAAAGTTGAAATATCTGTGCATCAGAGAACAATTAATCTGAGAAAAATGAGAACAAAACAATGCATTCAAAGAGCAGTTTCTACTAAAAATTTAATATTAATATTTTACCACTAGGCTAAAACACCAGAGAAAACAGCATGATATAACCCTGAATGGTGACATAAGAAATCCATTAAAATCCCAATTAAAGTGCATTCTGCATAACAAGAAGTCTTGGCAGTGCAAGTCATCTACTGAACTCTATGAAATATGTTTGAGATTTGGAAAGATCACATGCAATTTTTTTTTAAAAAGAGATAATTTAGCTCGAGAGACAAGGAAGTTTAATAGCACTTGACTTGCCCAATGTTTCAAGTTCGCCTGAAATTACACATTCATCATATAAGCTGATCCTTATAAATGTTATTATTTATCCTACCCAAAGCTATCAGGCTATCAAGCTTGTGGCCCCAGTGAACTGTTACCATACAGACATAGACAAGCCGCAGCTTTTTCCAGAAGGGCTTAACACTTGGAGCTCTGAACCAACAAATGCTCTCCCCCATAATCTCTTTGACATTAATAATTTATTATCCTTAATTAGACTTCTAACATGCAAAAAATTAGACAAGTTATTATGTCTTCAAAGGATCATTTCCTGCCAAGCGAAAGTAAGGAAGAAGTAGAGACAAAGTAGAAGAATGATCATTCTGGCTTAGAGAAACAGCTCTCTCATTACTTTTTTTTAAGGGTATGAATTAATCACCTCCAGTTACCTCTTACAAAGCCATCGTTACTTAGTTTCTATAGATAACTGTATGTCTCAAATATTTTTTCAAGTGTTGCACATCTGTCAATTAGCATTAATGTGATTCATGGCTCTGTTAAGTTCTGCTTGATAGGTGTTTTAAAATCTCATAGTTAATTTCCTTTCAGGTTGCTCCTCAGCACCAATACTAACTTAAGTCAACAGAATCGCTCTTGTCTGTCTTGAACATCCTTCATTCATCCATTTGCCAGCAGTAATTCTATTTGCTTTACACAAATATTGGTATTTCTTGATACAATGGCAGCCCGTTCTCACTTCAGTAAAAATACGGTCCTTTCCCTCTTCCACTGCTTTTTCCATTACTTCTGATCCCATGTGCACCAGAATGGACCTACAATTCAAGTATCTTCACCAAAAAGAGGCTACCCCAGTCATCTTTCCTGGCTGCCAAAACCTCAGATTCAGACATGCTTGAGCCAGTTCATCTTAATCGCACATTATCAGAGGAGGAAGTTGCTCTTGCTATGTAAGAAGAGTTATGTCACCCTTGTGAAACGAATTTAAGAACAAGGAAATATCCTACCAGAGTCAACACCTGTTCCTAAACCGTGAGCCTCTGCAGTTACGATCACGAACATAAATTTTCTTCTGGCTCCAAAAGCAGATGCTACTAAAGGCTGGCAAGGCAGCAAGCACAGGCACTGCAGAAAGCTCTCCTGACTTCAAGTCTCTCTTTCACCAAAAGTAACCCCCAGCAAACTGGAGATATTCAAGCTATCAACAAAGCTGAGACACAAAATCCTCCAGAACATCTCTTAAAACAGAAAATTATCCTTGAAGGAGAGATCTGAAAAAGATGTCCACAGGTGCTTTTGTAAATATATTTCTATATTCATGTGCACAAAGGCTAAATCAGCCAGTGCACTTGTGTTGCCTGGGTTTGGTTCTAGTTTTATTTTAGAGTGAAGCAACCTCTATAAACTGGATAAAGGAATCCATGAGAATAATGGGAATACGCTAAACTAGGGTTGGTCAGCAAAGTCAAGATACCAATGTAAGAAGGTAGGCCAGTTTTAGAAATAATAGGAGAAAGTGCCCACTTCTTTAGTCTGTGGGACTAGTCTGTGTGGAAGGAGAAAAGTGGGAATTCAGTCTTTACCCACTGTAATTAAATAATTAAATTTCCCCATTAAATATTGGCTCAGAATTGGCCAATATTTCCTTAAGGAAAGGACTTTGGAAGAAGAGACTGCAACCAAGATAACAAGATTCCCATGGTTTGCTTCAGCATCTTATACTGCTCCAAGATGGCAGAATTAGGGAAGAACTAGAGAGTCTCCAACTTTTGTGACCAGCATGGAATCAGCGTGACTTACTTTTCTTTTTTCTTTTTTTTTTTCCTTTGGGCCTGGAGGGAGATTTACCATCTGGGATGTTTTTCTTCTATTACTGCTTTTTTTAAACCAGTGTATTTACAATGTACCAGAACGAATGCAAGTGTCAGTGCTTCTTGAGGTTTCTCCTGCATTTACCTTTCCTCATTAGAATTTATCTCAATAATCATGCATTACTCTGGAGCAGCAAAAACATGTCCTTATTTCTGTCAGAAATATTGCATTTTGTATGCAAAGGTGTTTTTAATCTTCAGATTGGTCAGCATACATATAGATAGCGCCTTACAGCATTGTTTTTGCAGCCTTAATGGGGAAAATGTACGCACTGGGGCAAAGTAATTGGATTTCAGCTGAGAAGCAGCATTTGAATGAAATCAATAAAGATTCTGTCATCTAATATTTTAAGTTCGGTACAATGTGTATACTGCAGGTCAGTGTAAATTCATTAAAAAGATCAATGCGATGGAATTTGTCTTGGGTGCCTTGAAATATCCTAGGGTGACTTGAGAGGAAGTTACCAAGGAAACAAGAGATGCAACTCAGGAAAAAACATTTAGGTGTTTTAAGTTGATGGCTGGATTCTACTGAGTTTATAAGATATTATAATATGGGAAGTTGTCATGGAAACAAAATTCAACAAACAGTTAATGAATAGCCAAGCTGGGCAATTATTGCAGGTGGCTGTGTCAAAACAGTTCGGGCGAGAAGACCCTTAAAGGAATGTGATCTCTCCATAGGTTCTTGGCTGTCATTTTTTACCCCAGATGAAAAGAGTAAATGGTGCTTAGGCACGGAAATGGCAGATGCCTTAGCAAAACCATTAACAGAGAGAGACTTCTTTACAGCTGGGTTGATTTTGGATATTATAAATCATAACTCCTTAACTAGCATGTAGAAGCTCTGCTATAGGTAATAAACCTGCTTTGAATTTCAAATATACTTTTTTCATATTATTTCTCATATTAAATGAAACATTTTAATTAGATATACTTTTAAAACTGCAGTTTGCATCTTGACTGGTGTATTTTCTCTGCCAAAGGTTTTTTGTTTGCTATGATGTTCTGGGATTGCTTTATTTTCTGGATATTGGTCTCACATCTACTTTTCTTCAGTAATAAATCCTTGCTGGAGTTACTTTAATTTCTGTAACATAACATAACAGTCATTTTCCAGGATCATGCAGGCATCGATGTTTTTCTTCCTTTATTATTCCATTTCAACTTCTCAATTTCCTTTCTCATTAGCTATGATGCATTTCTTAACTTGTCTACAGTGCTTTAGGGTCTCAACACCAATGTGAAAACTCTGATAACCCTCTATCAAATTCACAGAAGAAATCCAAGAACACATACAGCAACATTCAATCCATATCCTTTTTTAATGCATCAGAGGGAACTGTAACATTGGCACTCTCAGTGAAGATGTAGAGGGCGTGCTTTCATTCGCTTACAGACAGACTACATCTAATGTACAGGCAAGACTGGCAAGCTAACCCTTCCGCATGTAAACACCTTTCCCAAAGACACTCATCGTTTACAATACTTTTACTCCTCCAGTTAAATCCCCTTTTCTAGCCCTCAAATACTTGTTCCTTGGAAGGTTTTCCTATCTAGCACTCACCCTAAGAACATCACGCTGTTTAATTTGCTTAAAAGCTCCTAGCCATTGTGTTCTAAGACCAGCCTGTCACTTGTAGCTAATAGCATCTTTTTGAGATGTTTCACAAACACTTTTGTCTGCCTCAAGTAGGGAGGTATTGAGGTGCCAAGCACTGTGCCACAGCATTTGTAGCTACCTCATCTTTTTAAGTTACAGCTAGGGATATAAATTCTACATTCTGTCCTTTCCCCCAGCTACAGATACACACAGTGCCAAGCATAATGCGCTTCCACAGAAATGGGGGTGAAGAAATCTCATGCCATTTGCTTGGCCACTGGAAATGCTGTACGCCTTTAACAAGGTTTAGGTTTTTCCTGAACATACAAAAAAAACCTTCCCTTTGACCCTTTCACCCCATCCTCACCACTGTACCCCAAACGTTTCTAGCTCAACAAGAGCTCTGCGGTTTCATGTATTTGGATCTTGAAAAGGGAACGTAAGATGGGGTGTTACTTTTACATTCGTGTCCACATCAGCATCACAGAGTTTTGATGGATGCTTGGGTAGAAGAAAAACGAGAATCTAGCTCTCAAGATTATGCTAAAAGTCTTGACATTTCAGCACTTCCCCGGACCTTTGAGTAATGTTTTTCAGGAGAATCGCAGCTTTTATGAGTTTCTAGACTTCATGGTCATGGAGAACAGGTGTTCAAAAGGTTTAGAAAGAGAGGACAAAGAAACTAACCCCTGTATAGGATATTTTCTGATGTTTTTTTAAACATCTCTGGCTTTTTTTGAGAGGCTTAAATCATAATACACGAAAGGTTGGGACTGGTCAAGAATCAAGCCACTAAACATGTGAACCATGTTTAGCATGAATGCATGCCCTTGTAAACCACACACAATTTCTTTACCATCATTCCTCCTAGCAGAAAAACTAAATAGAAAGAGGATTTCTCTGAGCTCCAGGTGCTGTCCCTGAGCTATAAAGGGTACTGTAAGCCAGAATCAAGCAAAAAAATTCATTGTCGCTTGCAACGTTGTAGTTAAGCCTACCTTGCCCTTAAGTGTATTTTGCAACCTGTATGATTTTGCAATTGTACAGCTTTGCGCTAAAGATAATAAAATAACCTTGGATTGTGCTTCACAGCAACACAGTCAATTAACTACTTACATATGGACAAATACTTGAATATATTGTATTGCGCCTGGATGCTATGTTACACTTCTGTGCTGCATTCAATTAACTCAAGGCTGCTGCTAGTTCCTGAGCACGCTGCAGACTGAAGTCCTTTAGAGAAAGGGCATTTGCCTCTTGTGCGTCAACATGTTCAAACTTTCAACTTGAATGAATCCTCTGAAAGTTTAATTTCCACACTATTGGTGCTAGAAAGTCTCTTTTTAAGGCCTGTTGCAGTTTAAGGCAGCTGAGGAAGCAGATCAGGCCCTGGTTCGTTGCTCATTGCCCAAGGATGGTGCAGTCAGCTGGATAAAGGGAAAAAATGCTTCTTTTTGTTTTCCATGTTTGCTGTGAAGTCAAACACCAGATGTTCTCTGCTTTTTTTATAGAATTTATTAGAAGTCATTAACTTCTTGAGATCTTAATTAAAGGGGCATGGGAATAAAAACCGTTAAAGTTATTTATTTTTTTTGTTTTCTCAACTATTTGCATTAAGTAGCAAGAAAAAAAAAGGAAAAAAAGGAGAAATTAAAATAAAAGCTCAGTTCTGACAGCAGTATTTGCCCAGCAACTGATTCCACTCAGTGCTGTACAAATACAAACTGAAGAGATATTGAAGCCCTGGGAGCCCTAGGATGCACAATGTTACGCTACTTTAATAATTGTCTGTCTTTCTGAAATGCTCATACAGGTTAGCACTTACTCACGCAAAAGTTAATGGCCCCACTGGGGCTTCTTGCATACTTTGCAAATACCCATGCTACTAGATTCACTCAGGGATAACAAATTGTGCTCTACCTAGCTAATACTACAAGCATTTCAGATTTTGACTACTCACAAAAGGCTACTTGCATCCCTCAAGAAATATTCATTTAGCTCAGAAATTTAATGCACATACGTGCAACATTTGCTGCAGGTCTATAAAGGAAAAGGTAAAACTCTTCAAATTATTCCTTATGAACAATCTTTCCAACTGTAAATATGAAAACCGAACCTTTAAAAATCAACAGTCCTTTTTTCTATTGGTGTAACTTTCAAAATTAACATGTTTGTGAGCTATTTATTCTTGAAAAACGTAGCTGAACCAACTAAAGAGGCCAGAGCTGTCTTCCCAGGAGAAGGTCTGTTAAATAATAAATACAAAACCCAATAACTTTCAGGCACTTCAAACCAGGCACAAAATACAGACAACTCACAGTAGTTAGTATGAGGGATTCAGGCCATTTTTATTCACTTGAGCAACTTGGAGCAGTTTGTTTCTCACTGAAGTGCTGTTCACACAAAGCATCCGCAACATTCTAAACATCTTGTGTATGAAACTTCCCAGTAGGAAACTCACCTTGTGATATGCCAGTTAAACAGAAAAGAAATTAAATTTATATATGACCCTCTCAAAGGAAGAACAAAGGAAGGTTTTGTCTTCCAGTGCTTTGGGCAAAAATTCCCCCATTGCTTACATGCCTGTTCAGAAGCTTTCAACTCTCTTCTAATCTCCTTGCAGTTTCCCAGTATGCACTCATGGACAAATGGAAGCCTATGGCCACAAGACCTAGCAGCAACCAAGCAAGAAAAGGCCCATAAAAGGGTGACAGCTGAGTCAGGAAATACAGTCCTCTGGTTAGCAAAAATCACAACCGTGAGTTAAGTATACTGCAAAATCCTTATGGTCTGACCTCAGTGAACTGTGGTGAGGAGGGCACATAGAAATAAGGCTGTTAAATACCAGCTGTCACTTGCTGAGGGCTGCAGCCACTGGAGTGGACACCCCCAGCAGTGACACCAGCTTCTCCTCTGGTTGAGACCCCTCTGGTGCAGGACCTGCTGACCTCTCCAGTGGCATCTTTCATCCCTGGGGAAGAAATTCTGGTGGTTTCCACTCTCTCCCAACACTTTGCAGCCATCCCCTGAGCCAGACTGGGCATGGCACAGCTGCGTTGCCACGTTGGGTGCTCAGAGAAGGCTGCTCAGCAGTGTCTTGGCTTTAGCCTTTGTCCCTCACTGGGCCAGCAGACATCTGTTCAGAGCTCATATAAACCCAGGTGAAAACTTCAAATGTTCTTCTGGCAGAGATTTGTACTAAAATGTGGGCGGGAGCCTGAGTTAAGCCTGCGGGGAAGACATGCTCTCAGTCTAGATATCTGTCACAAGAGTGGCAGATCCAACGTGCACCAGTGTGCGTTTACTGTCCTAAATCACTCTGTTGCTACTGTCAGGAAAGAAAAACACATAAAGCAGAGAGAAAATACCGGGTAAGGACAAAATGCGATGAGTGAAAATACTTACGTACATCCATAAGCACATAGGCACACCCCACATGTACGCTGCACAACATAATTGCACGTTCCTTGACAATGCCTTCAGGGAGATGGTTCTGTTTCAGCCATAAAAGACAGCTCCTGTTTCTTAGATGTGACATAGATTTTGGGGGCTGTAGTTTCTAACTACCAGTTGATAGTTTGGAGTTGAAAGAATCACCTTAATTCATTTCACTGAGAGTAATCACAGTGTGCAAAGCCACTGATTAAAATGATAACCTAAAGCAGGGCCAGAAGTGAGAGAGAACCTCTCTGTTCCCTCCTGCCTCTACTCGCTTCCCACTCCTCGGCACTGGATTCCTTAACCTTTGCCACAACTTGCTGGTAAATAGTCTGGGCTAAAATTAGATATGTAGCAAAGGGTAGGTGTTACCATCTGCTGCGTGTTGTTAATTCTTGATGGCCTGATAACATCTATTTTTGATGTTCTTTATTAGCTTTCTGGGGAGAAGAACAGAGGGATAGGGCTCTAGTGCCACCATCAGTGGTTTTCGGTATCTGCTGCTTTTCTTCAGTTGACAGCCAGCTTTGTCACCGCAGACGGCTTTTAGAAGAACATGCTAGGTAAGACAACAGATCATGGATGCTCATCTTGAGGATGCAGTGAAAGAGCTGGCAGTGACATCTGGATAAGCTTTCAGTTCCTTTGGTAACCAGCACACCTTCTTTCGTGCAACTGTGGACCGTTTCCTCTGCTGTGATCTTTTTGTTGCTGCTGTAAGCAATAGTCAGATTAGAACTAAGCAAGAACACAATGTCCATCCGCCTTGGTTGTCTGGCAAGACAAAGCCTCTCCTGGATACAGAGCACATCTAAAAACCTACACATGCTGCAAATATAAGCTTAGACTGGCAATGACTGACTGATGGCTATATTACTTGTTAAGCAAAATACAGTTCTCACACAAAATAAATACTATTCAGTTCTATTGACTGGCTGAGGGAATACCAACTGCACCTGCTAAGCATTTTTATTGTTTAAAGACATACAGGCTCTGGTCCCAGCCGGATTTTTAAGAGTCAAATGCATATATTTTCCGACATTCAAAATCACATGAAATCATAGATCAAGGAAATCTAGTTTTAGCATGACATGAGACCAGTTGCTGTGACCACCACAATGAACCACAACATTGGCTAATAGAATGCCATCCCTTTAAATTACATTTCTTTTTAGCTGCTATCCTCCATTGCAGTGTTTTGAAACCATCACATCTGCTTTTTCTCATCTCGTACTGGACCCTCTGTTTCCATTCTTCACCTGCTCCCAAAGATGGAGTAAGTAAAGCAGAGAAGTGACCTAGCATACATGACTCTGAGAGTCTTACTCAGCAATGGGCATGTGATAAGTGGTTCTTTAAAAAGCAATAGCCAAAGGCCGGAGTTGCCTGTCTGATCTTTTCCATTATACGTGGCTAAGCATTTTGCATTGTGCACACCTGAGCATGCTGCCAACATAAACTGGGAGGAGAAAATAACTCAGAAATGAGCTCAGACCGCACAAGCTGAACAAAATCTTCATCATGCGTAAAACTTCCAAGAAAGAAGCGAAAGGTTCATTAAATAGGTTAGCAGTGGAGGTTTTCTTTTCAATATGAACTTGGCATGCATTACAAGTTTTCACCAGGAATCCTAACCTTTATACTGGCCCTTTGTTTTGGAAATCAGACTATATGTAGTCTTCTTACTTTTTCTCTTGAAGATCGTCATAAAAGCTCCCTCCATAGAGTCCCTGTTGGTCATACTCAGCAATTCTCTTTCTTCTCCTAGGTGCTAGAAATTCAGTCTGATACCACCCATGAGTGCTGCCTCCTCTAATGAACTGGATGATGCAGCAGCCCAGCTCTTGCTCCCATTGAACTGCTGCCTGGCTGGGTTCCTCTGCCATCCTGCCACATCCGTCCAAAGCCCTTCCTGGGGAGGCTTGTTTTTGTCCTTCCAACTGCAAGAAATAGCCAACCAAACAAGCACTGTTATCAGGAACAGCAAGTATATTTGTTTTCAGCATCTCTGTGGTGATTCAGTGAGACAGATGTACTCTTCAGGGCTAGTGAAGTCGCATTGCCTTTTTATGAATAGCTGAGGTATTTGAAACTGCAAAACAGCTTCCCAGAGGAGAGGAGGGAGCCTCAGCCCAAGATGGCCCAGGCCCTGGAAGACTCACTGCCTGAAAACATTAGAAGGTAAGAAATGGCAACAGCAGCTGTAAATGTCAAAGAAGAGACTTACTACTCACAAATGATACACCGAAGATCCGCATCCAGTGGGAGAGCTGTATATGATATTAAGCTCTCCCCAGACATAGAGCTCTGTTAGGCAGAGCTAACGGAATATTTGCAACCAAAGTAGATAAATGCTTTGGCTGCTTTTAGAAAGCCTCCTGAAATATTTGGTCTTTTTCAATCTAAATAGATTTATATCTCAACACGAACAAGCCAGGACAAGGACATAAAAGGGAATGTCTGCAGGTGAAAGTGTACCATAAAAGAGAGAGCATAGCTCCAACATACCGTGTGACCTAGAAGGGTATTGCTAGATACTTAGCTCAGTATTTCCAAAACTGTGGTCTGTGAGTTTTCTAAGGGCCAATAGAAGATATTAAAGATGTTAAAAATGTTAGATAGCAAGAGCAGCTGTAGTTCGTGTCTACAGGAGGTGGGATACCAATGCAGATCGTAACGTGAGGCTGCAACGTTCGCAAGATGGTGAACTGCGAATACCCTTAACTGCTAGAAGTAGCTCCGCTCCTTCGAGGCAAAGGATTAAGCACAAACACACGCAGCCTGTAATTATGGCTTGCTTTGAATAGCCTGCAAGACATGGAAGGAGCTACTTCTGATGCAGTGAGTAAAAAGGCTGGGGTCAGATGGAAAAAGATGAGTTAAAAAATAGTCACAGATGGTTTAGAAAATACTACGCCTGCCTTATAGGGAGCTGTCTGTTGTTGTCTACAGTCCAAATAAGCGAGAAATTCACAGAAGAGACCATCAGTGATGGGGAAAGTGGACACCGGGAATTGTCAGGCAAAAGGCTATGGCTTTGCTTGTGTAAACTAGCACGGTTTCACCAAGTTGAGTGAAACTTCCCAAGTTCATACCAGCTGAGGACCATCATATGCACTTTCAAGAACTGGCAAGCAGAAAGGTGAGAGAGAATAAACGTCCTGCAAAAATGGAGTCATCATCTACAACACCCACTGGGAGAAAGAAAACTCAATACTTACTCGCATACACCCTGCTCACACAAATACACGGTGTATGCAAAAGGATAAGGACTGTTTGCTAATCCCTGGCTATTGCAAAGGAAGATAAATAATCCTCTGTAATCAGATCTGTGCGAAGCTTCCATTTTTTCATACTAAAACATTCATGTTACAGATGCCCTGACAGATTTTACCATCTTGCCATTTTATTGATTCTTAAATAGGAAAGCTATCATACTTCTGACTGCTTCTCATGAGGAGACTAATTAGATTATTTCATCATCTGGTTCATCAAAGCAGGAAATACTTAAGTGTCACAGCTGGTCTCAGACTAAATATCTACTACCAAGATTTTAAATGAAAACTATTACATCTTCACTGGGTAAGCATTTCATAAATGGTTAGACAGTAAAAAATGATGAAGACAACACATCTCACATCTCCAGGCTGCAAAGGGAGTCTTAACTCTACCAGTGCATTTGGATTTATTTTCACTTGCTTTTGCTACTACTGTCATGCAAAGAGGTTTTGCATAATGATCAGATCTGGAAAACTTGGAGAGCTATTTAGATTGCCAGCAAAGATTTATGACTGAGAATTAAACTCTTCATTTTAAGTGAATCCCCTGATACTGATGCAACCTTTCCAAGCAGAGTACTCGCTACTACAAGAGGGAGCAACTGCAAGGAAGTGCATCCCCCATGGAGAGGATCAATCCTGCTGTCTGATCACTATTCTCTGCATGTTACTACTCTCCAAATTTGAGGGGTAACTTCTTTTGTACACACCGCTTTGTATAAAAACCAAATCCTCCTGAAAATATGTGTGACAGGCAGATACTCCATTTTATTGGGTTTCACCTTCTCACATGCGTATTCAGGGGATAAGAATGGGCAAGCTACTCATGTAAAAGAAGAGTTTGTTCAGAGTAGTGATTTGCAGTGAAATTGTCAACTCTCACCAGCAGTTAGCAAAAGGCCTAAGCTTTGGAGGTCTACTGAAGACCTCAAAAAGAGCAGTGTGATAACGGGTAAAGCATTTCCTTTAAATAACCTTCTCATGAAAATCATATGTAAAAGCAGTCTTAGTTATTAGTATAATACCAAAAGCCCAGTAACTTTGTTACAGAATAATATAATCCTATTTCTCTTACAGACCTGTAATGTTATTATGTAAATGGCTATACAAAGCCATGATTATATCAACAAAATGAAATTGTTGTGTAAGACAGTTCCCAGTCTCTGTAAATGAGGTTTTTCAGCACTATGAAACCAGAAAGTTTCCTCCTAAAATGTTAGGAGAAATGTTAATATTGTTGATTGCTGTAGCATTTTTTGACTTTGAGGGATATCACAATTAACCTTGAAGATCACAGGACCAAAAAAAAAAACCCAAAAAAACCCCAACCCCTCCCCCAAACCCCCCCAAATCCCCACATATGTGTATGTTGCATCACACAGTGAGCATTGTAATAATATTTAGATTTCTCTTATGTTCTGCACTTTCCTGACCTTATTAGAAATTTAGAAATCCTTGTAACTTTGCCTGCCCATTAGCTGGTCAGAAATAGCTCTTTGTAATCTAAACCTTCTTGGATGTTTTTTAATGAGTTAGGCTGTAGGCCTCATAAAATTTTAGATGGAAGTTTTGACTGGGTCACTTTGATGTGGGAAAACATAATTTTTATGTCAAAACTGACTCTTTGAAGTTACATGAACCAACAGATGAACCATGAACCTCAGAAAAGGATACATCCTTCCTCTCTGAACTCGGCCTAACTTTTGGAGTGCAAAAAGTAGTGAAAGATACAAAGGTCACATAGTTAAAACCCCACATTGAACAGTTTGAGGGCAGTAACAGTGTCACAAAAATATTTTCAATAAGCTGTCTCCTGAATTAATAGCATATAACTGTTACGAGACAGTATTATTACATAAAACAGTATAATTTAGCTTCAAACTTCAGCTAATGATCCTGTAAAATCATGACCCATGTTGCTGATATTTTTTGCCTATTACATTATTAGCAATTCTTTCCATTTCTAACCAATACATAATATTTTTTGCCTCCTTTAGGTGGATGAGAAAACTATGACTTTTGCTATTTTTGACCCTTATCTTGCAATCTGTGTGAATAATGCAACTGTCTACCTAGATCCTTCTTTAAGCAAAATATATTTTACTAAAGGAAACTATGACAGGGAGAGAAAAAAGGTCAGAAATTAAGTTCAGATTTTTCTACAATTGGCCTGTGCCCAGCAGTATGCAGTGTCCTAACTGTGATAATGATGCTGGCCAGGGGGACTGCCTTCACCCTTTCCTGCTGAAAAATGCTACCTTTCCCAAAAAGGCTGTGAGATGAATCTTTACAGGTTGTAAAGACTTGAGACATCGTTATGAGCTAGTCCACACCAGTGGCTAAGAGGGCCATGGGCATAGCACTGGCTGTGGACTAGCCTATGAAAGCGTGTAATTCTCTCTTGACTATTCCAATGCATTTTGGGTGTCAGTTTCCACTTTGCCTGTAATTTCGTCTTTACAGTTCCTCATTTTCTTACACATTAACCATTAAAAAGCAGTAATCAGGGAAGGGGAATGGAAAAAAGATCGTGCCTAAGACAGGCCAGGGTGAGGCATATCCCACCAGTTCCGGGTACTTACAGGACTATCAGCACCACAGACTTTAATCTGAGGCAAATAGGGACAAAGTTCCAAACCAGAGGAGGATGTCTCACCTACCTCTCCTGCAGCAAAAGGTGTTTGCTTTTATGTAAGAAAAGGAAAACTGGCAAAGGGTGTCCAATATTCCAACTAGCAATAAGCAAGGCTGCTATTTTACTTTAAGACAATTTACTTACCGATAGGGAGAAAAAAGAAGACATGCCACTGCATATAGAATGTTGGGAGGGAAATCTTACTCAAATATTTGCCTTCCTAGCATTTTATTAGTAGCACGTTAACCATGAATACTATCTTCCTAGCTGATATGAAAAAAAGTCACCTATATTCAGAGGCAGGGCTACCATCTTCCATTAGGGTCACCAAAGGAGGCCTCACTTTGATCTTTTGATATCAAACATATAGCACCAGAAAAACAGTAAACAAAAATTCCAGTTGTGGAAAACAATCCTGCTATGGCAGTGTTTATCTTATTTTCTGCTGGTTTTTTTCTATCCTCATTCCTACTGTCTCTCACATGGGTTTCACATTTTTATGTCCTTGTGACAGCCTCCAATTCCACTGTTGCCAGTTTCAAATCCTCAGCTCCAAGAGTTTGGCCCCATGGTACTTCAGATGCCTTGGGATGGCTGCAGTTGCAGATTCAGCGATGCTGTTGCTTGTGTCCTCTAAGCAGCTCCACTTTCTTCCCTCATCTCCAACTACTTGTTTCCAACCTCATGCTACACTCTGTTATGTACAGTTATTTATGTGAAAAGGTGACAAATCAAGTCAAATTGGGTTTTCCTAAACTGTACCTTTTATGGCCAAGACTTCTCAACAGTTACATGAAATCCAAGGCAATTCCAATAACACCAATGGGACCCTGATGTCACAACATAAAGTTACTGATGTGTAAATGGCTGCTTGGTTGAAGCAAATCAGTAGAGGAACAGAAGATGGAAAAGGAGAAAGGAAGAACAGCAATAACCACAGCTTATGGAAAGTCAGAATTACTTTGACTTAAGTAAATGGCAAACTACTAACTAAATCATGTAAATGTTCTGAAATGAGTATTAAGAATTTCAGATTTTCTTATCACAGGGAGAAGATTGATAATGGAAGCACCAGTGGCATTCCAGTGCCAAGACTCCAGTGTCGATGGTGCATCCCAGCCCTTCTCATAGGACTGAGAGAGATGTAAAAGGCAGAAGGGAGAACCACTGAGGAGGACAGCCTGCAGTTTGACAGCCAGAGTCATTCCAAGAGAAGATGCCTGGAAACCCTAAGCATCCAAAGTTGAACACTCAGGCTCTGCAGCACACCATCGGAGTTCAACAATTTTAATAAAAAATGTTTGCAACTCAAAACTAGAAATTTTTTTTTTAATTTTCCATCCACCCAAAGAACAGCCCTAATGAAGTCATAGCCTCACCTCCTTTATGCCAGCAATGAAAATCCTCATAGCTAAGGCCCGGCAAGGTGACCCAGCCTAGTTAGAGCTGCCTTGATGGCATTTTAGTGGTGCTAAGGCTGCCACAGGACCAGTGAAACCACCCATCTGCCCAGCGCTCTGTGCTCTTCCTGCACTGTTGGGAAGTGGCCAGGGCCATGGGAACCCACCTTGCCAGCTACTGTGCTGTTCATTTATAAGTGTCAATGTTAGGCCTTCAAAAAAAAAACACCAAGCAAAAATGTATCTAACATGTAGTTCACTGGCAAGCTTTTATACCACGCGTGTTATGGGGGTATCTCTAACCAAAATACAAGGTGCTTTTTCCCCACCATCAATCAGTGACACCAGCGCACTGACAAGTAAAAATGCAAAGGTATTGCATTTCTAGCAGAGCACAACACTGGCTGTTATTCAAAGGACAGTATACCCATTTCACACTACCCCAACAGGCCGATTTTGCATGCACACATGCATGCACATGCAGTGCTCCTAGTGCTGCCTGCACACAGCCTCACAAATGCTCTTCTCTCAAACCAGGCCTTAGACTTGGCCTCTGTTGCCACGCTGCCCCATGTCTGGCCACCAGGCCACAAACGGGATTGCACCTGTTCTCAGATGACCACCATTTAGCTTGGAGTAGCCAAGATGCCTTCTCCAGCAGCAAGCAGCACTTGTGGTTGAGCCATAGAAACAGCGTTCTGAGAGAGGTGGTTTCCATTGTACGGTTCTGTATGGAGCTCCCTTCTCTCCTTAGGAGCAACCTGTAAGACCCAATTTAAAAGCTGTCTTGCAGGAGCATCTTCTCCCAAAGTCTCTAGTTAGACTGGTCCACGCAAGTTTGTTTCCGACAACCAAACTCCCCACTCGCACCCCTGTTTCTGACAACCAAATGCCTCACTCACACCCCCCACCCTGCACGGTGATTTTAAATTGTTTAACAACTGCAGGCCCAAGCTTTGCCAGTACAACCAAGCAGATTTTGTCCATAAGCAAATACTCGTTAAGGCTAGTGGCTTAGCCGTGCCTCTGCTCTATGGGTAGATGTTTACTGACACCCACTAGTTGCTCTTTAAGGTTTTTTTTCTAATTTCCCTCTATTCCTAAAATAACACCAGCTTTCAATTCCCTCGTCCTTCTAAGGAAGGGATAATATGGTGGTGTTTCCTGTAACAGCAGCACCCTTGATTCACACCAAGGTCACAGCGTACAGCTCTGCCACCAACACGAACCCTGACCAAAACACGGTGCAGCTCCTCCTGATCCTGGGAGCCCACCCTATGGAGTCACAATGTAACCAGGGCACACATCTACATGAGAAGCATTTTTCAGGTTTTGCAGTTTAGACATTGGCTTTGTGAAAAAGCAGCTCCTTAATCCCCACCCAGGTAAGGGCCGCCATGTGCAGGACGGGTAGCTACGTGGGGTAGCAATGTGCTCCCGCACAAGTACGTTCCTACTCACTACAACCTAAACGTTGTTACTGCGGCAAAAGTCATTAAATCAAGCAAGGTCCACTGGACCCTCAAGACCATTTAGAAAATACCTGCCAGCTGGGACACCACAAGTCTCCTTTCAGTAACTTGAACAAATCTCACCCCTTGGCTATTCTCTGGCTGTCTTCCATTCCCTTACTGCTGTGTTCAACCCAAAATAAACAGTAGATAAGTCTGAAATGGTATGTTGAGGTTAACGAACACAATTCTCAAGGCATAGTAGCATTTTCCTCTGTTATTTTGTCTTTGTCCATGTAGTTTAGAAATCAATAACTCTTTACAGCTGCTGACACCCACCTGAGCTGAATCCTATAAAGTGGTAAGAGGTGCTCGCTTACTTAACTCTTTAAATAATGTTTAATCTTACAAAAGAAACTTTCCTGTTTCCACAGGAGTTAAGGCCTAGCAATCACTATTCCAAAAACATATCTTACTGGTGTAATTCTTTTTACTTTATAAAAGTTTAAAAATACAAGTAAAGGTCATATGCTAATTCGACATTTCAAAATCATACTCAAACTGAAGCTTCATAAAAGTAAGTTTGATTATGACACTTGATGTACTCTACATATAGGAGCAGCTTAAAATTACTTCTTACTGCTTTATGAACTGAGTTTTTTTTGCAGTAAGACATAATTTTAAAAGGCCTTAAGTAGCAAACACTTAGCCAAAGAATTTCTTGTTTTATCATTGTCCTGCTGAAGTAACAGCAGATGTACCAAATTAATTATTTTCTCAAAACTACTGAGAAATCCAGTTCTCACTTCACCAACCTGCCACAAAAAGAATTTATAACTGGAAAAAAACTTTCTTTTGTCAATGTTGTTAGTAAAATACATACTTTACCTATTTTTCCTTGCAATGTGTGAATTTTAATGTATCAAAATAGAAAACTAGAAAAATCTCTTTAAAATGGGCAGGGGGGTGTATGCTAATTTATTAGGAACACTGAAGATGTGCTTAATACATAAGCTGCTACTTGCTATATTCACTGAAGCATTTCATTACTGTCCTGTATTCCTCTATCCTTATTTTCTTCCCTGTTCCTTCATTTGTTCCAAAGTTTGTAAACTCTTCTGAGCAGGTTTCCTTTTTTTTATACAAGGCTTGACACAACAGAGGGCACCTTTCCACCTCAACACTTGAAATAGGCAATATTATTCGTTTATAAAAGGAAATGGGATCTTAAATGGTCCTTTGATACTAGCTGCCTTCACTCATCGTTGATTTTTTTAGTGTGCTTCACATTCTGCCTCAGAGGAATCATCTGACTGACACTGAAAGATCTGATGGCTGGTTGGGGACAGTTGGGACAGCTATGAAAGTGTAAAAGGTTATTTAAATTCTGAATTAAGCACAATAGGGCAATAATTATGGTTTTAAAATGATCCTGAAATTACTGACTGCCAATACCACCATGAGATCTCTGAGTTAGCAAGAAGCTGAGATACGCTGAACCTCCTCCTGTGAAAACCCAATTGTTTGGGGTTGGCTGCAGATGTAGACCACTACATCTGTCGCATCCACGAGGCTTTCTTCATAGCCAGAGTGCTGGAAAAGTAGCAAAGAGGTGTACCAGGCACAACTTTGTGATCATTTATGACAGGATCAGGTATTATTTAGACTCCAATCTTCAACTTTTGACCTCCAGTCTGAGAAGCTTATAGCCTGCCTGTGTTTACAAACCATACTGAGACAGCTGGATTCCCAGCCCCTGGAATTAGCTGTTCAGCTTTGGAGCACAGCAGCTCAGGGGATGGAAGGCTAGACAGCTGTGACTGGCAAAGGGACTCCACAGAAAATACAGATTAAATAGGTCATCAATTCTTAGAATAGCTTGAAGAAGGCCATTCCCTTGGAAGGGTTCTGCTGCTTAGCTTGGAAGAGAAAGGTAGTTTCTTGTTCTCTTGGATTGTTCATCCCTTTATTTAGAATTAAAAGATAACCTAGAGCTGTTCAGAGCAGCAGACACGGAACAGACAATACCATAATTTCTTGTGCTGCTGATAGAGTACAAAGGAAAGGAAGCCACATAAAGCATTTACTTACTTCATGCCTGTGTCTCATACACTCCTTTGCTACTGGATGACACCATCCTGGGAAGGGAATTCTGCCTGAGAACTCAAAAGCCACAGGTAGGGAACATCTTGTAAAACTGAAATCACATACAGAATCTTCTTATCCCTTATAGCTGTAAGGTTGCTTACGTACCAACCCTTTAAAATGTTGGATGCCCAGGGCGGTGGTTGAGTCACCATCCCTGGATGTGTTTAAAAAAAGGGTTGATGAGGTACTTAGGGATATGGTTTAGCATAGGATGGGAATGGTTGGACTCAATGATCTTAAAAGGTCTTTTCCAACCTTGTAATTCTGTGATCATGCAGCAAGAAGTGCTTTCCCTGGTAACTACCTGCACTGTTACATTATGTACTGGACTGTATGTTTTACGGTTTGGGGGGAGAGAAAAAAGCAAAAAGCACTTTCCTTTTTTGGTAACTACAGCTCCAACAGGCAAAACACTAAATGGAATGGTACTATAGAAACTGGGTCTGCAAATAAGAGACTGACAAGTTTTTGTTTTACTTTTTATTACAAAATTATTTAAAAACCCCAACCTACTAACGTTAAAGTTTAATTTAAAAAACCTTCACACCTCATAAGACTACCAAAAGGGAAATGAATGTCAAGAAGGTATACAATGCATTTTGTTCTCCATTATAACCAGAACTCTGAAGCTTGCCATCAGGAAAGTCAGCTTGTCCAGCTTGCCCCTACTGCTGCAAGTAAGTAACAGAGGGTTCTGAGTCTCCTTTTTTTGTTTTTCAAAGCAAATCTGAGGGCAGCAGAGTACATACAAACTGTACCATTCTTGTAAATAAATTTTAAAAAAGAGCATTTTCGTGCTAGTTGAAAAATGTGGCTCGACTTTTTAATATTCCAACAACATAAGGAAAAAGAATTGTTAAAATACTTGTATTCTGATAAAATTAAAATCTAACAGCTTCATACACAGAATCTGGAAAACAGATCTGAGACTGATCATTTGCAGTATATTAATATATTCAAAGAATAAACACAGAAAGATGGAATTACTGGCAGTTTTAAAAGTGCAGTTTTACACAGAATGTGGCCACTTAACAATTTGTTCGACAATTAATACAAACACTGCTCCTTTTATTTCCTCTGAGGTACACCGACAGACACAGACATGTAGGAGGGCAGACTGTCTTCATAATAATTTTAGTTCAAAATGCACTGCTTTGCAAAAAACAATCTTCTCTAAGGAAACATCTTGTTAAGAACTGTTTACTTCCATTGCTACTCTTTAAAAATAATATATTATCATTCATTAAAAATAATACAAGTGCAACACCGTAGCACTTAATGATGTCCAGATTTGAGAGCTGCAGTGAGAATACTTTAAAATATCTTTCTTGAGGTTTGGAAAAAAAACAGGGATGGACTTACACTTTAACATCAGTATTTAAATATCTCAGGATCATCAAAAATAAACGACAAGCTTGTACCCTGCACCTTCAAGAATTTTAACTGAAGTAC
Organism: Hypotaenidia okinawae; assembly: GCA_027925045.1. Lineage (NCBI taxonomy): Eukaryota > Metazoa > Chordata > Aves > Gruiformes > Rallidae > Hypotaenidia > Hypotaenidia okinawae. Next base: position 111,887,788 of record BSDF01000002.1, on the reverse strand, counting down.
AACTGCTTTTCCCTTCTGATACCTTCTGAGTGCACCACCAGTAATAAAGGCAAGTTGGAGAGCCTGCAGGGAGGGTGCAGAATTTCAGAATTAAGCAACAAACCCCAACTCAGTTTTCATTCTGCAGAAGAGTGAAATATTCAATGTGCTGAAACTTCAACACCTCGTTTCCCCAGCTGGTCCAGCCAGGCTGTAGGTTGCGAGCAAACAACTCCAAGCATTCCACATCTGGCTTGATAAACTCTGCCAGAACCGCTGTGCAGGAGAAAGAAAGGGGAAAAGGAGGAAAAAAAAGAAAAAAAAAGAAAAGAAAGAGAAAACAACAGTGACAAAGGTACCAATAACAATAGTAAACAAATAAAATCTCCCCTGTGCTGCTAGTGGATGAAAAATTGAACGTTTCATTTAAAAAGGGAGAGACAGCAAATTAATTTCAGGGGTTTCATCAAACAGCTGAACTATTTATAGTGAGAAAGTCATTTTAAATAAGTGCCCTTGAGATTCTGAACAATACTGTCAAGGCCTTCAATAGCCTTGATTTATTGGTTTTCATTTAGAGAAAGGGAATGAGGATTTATTTCAGCCTCTACACAGATGAGTTCTGAATTTTTCACTAATATCAGCCGAACACCTCCTAAAAACTCAACTTAGCTCCTTACAGCGCAACTGCGACGTTACTATAAATAAATACATAAAGAAGCGAACCTTTCCTTCATTAAAATCAGTCTCCCTTCTTCCACATCTTAAAGAAGATAAAAACATTTTTTCAATGAAAACTTTTTAAAGGAAAACTAAGAGGCACCAGTTAAACAAGCTTAGCACTAAGGCCTTTAAAAATGCAAGGACTTCTATTTTTTCCCCAATGCTGACTTGACAACTAAAGAAACACTTACGTAACTGTGTCCTTCCATTCTGCAACATGAATCTAAAACATTTACATTTGGGCATTTGCACTGCTTACATCCAAACAAATAGTGTCTGTCGTTAACATCAATTAGTCACTGATTATGACTGGTATTCTTGGAGTGACAGAAAAAGATCTTGCATTTTTTCCTGAAAAGTATTACTGCTGACAATTTATTCCTGCTACATTTGTTGCCTGACATGCAGAGCCACTTACTTTGTGGCTGGGTCAAACAAATTCTTAATTGGGTTTCAAAGTATGCATGAGAAAAGCAAAGATTTAAGAAGTACCCAACACAAAGGAGGAAGAAGGCGTGAAAAACATATTTTATACTACAAAACATGTCTATGAAACAGTTCCCTTTTCCTTAGTCACTTTTGTTCAGATATCCCAGTGATTTCTTAAACATAGAGGATATATCAAAGTATGAGAGGGAATACTTTTTTTGGTTTGGTTTCTCTGAGCAACCCAAGCTCTTACTTTTTGCATCAAGCCTGCCAGTCACAAACTCCCTGGGATCTTGCCATGGATCACTCCTGTTGCAGAAAGATAAGCATCAACTTCCTAGTGAGCATTAACCAACCCCAGATGTATATATCCCACCCCCACGATCACACCTTCCAATGCTTCAATCCACCCAAAACTTTTTGTAAGTATTTTGTAATGGATGTTTCCAGACTTCCTTCTATTTCCTTCATATTTTTATCAATCTATTCTTCTTCCCCCAGTCTTTAACAAATATCAAATGAATGTCTTTGGTTACCAACAAGGCAGCTTTTACTCTAAAAAATACTGCTACCAGCAGGAATTTTATTCTAATAACTTGCTTCTTTTAGAGGCAAGCTAAAACGTTTAAACAAATCTAACATTTGCAGAGAAGAGTCTGGGAGGTTTAGAGGAAATTGTACATTCTGACAGAAAACTTGCTGCACTGAACATCGCTGTTTGGTGTCATGGGAGTTCATCTAATTAGATATCACTTATGAGAAGCTGCTTTTATACCATTTTGCAAGCCCACTGCATTAATAAGAATGTGGTAAAATATATTTTTTTCCCATTCTCTATTTAGTTTAGCAACTTTTGTGCACAATTTACTGTCAACATGATCAGAATGCTGGAGCACCTCTCCTATGAAGAAGCTGATACAGCTAGGGTTGTTCAGCCTGGAGAAGAGAAAGCTCAGGGGAGACCTTACTGCAGACTTCCAGTACCTGAATGGTGAAGGGCTTATCAGAAGGATAGGGAGAGAGTTTTTAGTAGGGCCTGTAGCGATATGACATGGAGCAATGGCTTTAAACTGAATGGGAAGTAGATTTAGACTAGATAGGAGACATTTTTTATGATGAGGGTAGTGAAACAGTGGCACAGGTTTCCCAGAGAGGTGATAAACACCCAATCCCTGGAAACATTCAAGGTCAGGCTGGACAGGGCTCTGAGCAGCCTGATCTAGTTGAAGACACCACTGCTTACTGCGAGGGGGGTGGACTAAATGACTTTTTTAAGTCCCTTCCAACCCAAACCTTTCTATGACTCTATGATTTTAACAAAGGTCTTCCAAAAATCCATTCTCTTGATTATCTGAGAAAGCCCAATGTGCTGGAGGTTGCACTTTTTCCATAGAAAGAGAAGGAAGAGACTGTGGAAAGCAAAGCCCCAAAGCTTTCAACAAGCTTGCTGTGAGCAGATCCCAACATCCACAGGGTATCTTTCTGACTCTAATAGGCATAAACTCATGTGGAGCTTACTGCAGTCAGGCTTTATATGACTTTTTTTTTCCCCTGTCCAAAATAGAACCATTTTATGCTTTATATAGGCTTCTAAGAAGAGGAAGCAATTACTTAGGTGACAAAATTTCATTAAGAGCACATTAGTGTTGTTGACATCTGTTCTTAAAACGTCCAGATGAAAAATATCATCACAGCACTAAGTCCAACATCCAAAAGCAGCTTCATTAAGCACCAAAAACTTCCACACCTAAGAGGACAAATTTTAAAAGCACACTTAGGCAAATCAACCAACCTCAAAGGTTGGTTTGCCAGAAAGCATAAAAGAGGTAGCCAACAAACTGGTCAGTTCAGCAGAAGCAGGAAGCCTGTGCAACCCTTCGATCGATTTGGTTATAGTATTTTAAAAAGGAATCTCCCCCTCTCCTGCTGCTAGGGAGACAGAGACTTTTTTCAAAGCTGGGGGAGGGGGAGGAAGGAGGAGGGAGGTTAGGAGGTGGTTTATAAACCAGAGACAGATTACATATCATTCAAGATCACATTATAGTATGATTTTTCATTGCTAGGTTGTAGGTATTTGCATAATCACATCAGGCAGTAACTTGCACTGCAATGGAAATTACCGCATCAAGAGGGCAATACTGTGGCTGTATTTTGTTGGCATAAAATCTCATTACACTGGTTCCCTTAAAGTGGGAAAAGACAGTGCTCACATTACAAATTACAGCTTCTTTGTTAGGCTTTTACATCATCAGAAGGCTATCTTAACACACGTGGAACAGACTTCACAGCCCTTAAGCAAACCCCTTGAGTTTTTCTTCCTCTGAGAGCAGGTTAGAGAATCTACTTCAGTAGAAAGATTAAGTTTTACTAGCATAAGAATAGATTTTAAAAAAAAAAAACCCACCACACAGTTACTTCTCTCCACTTACAGATATCACCAATGATAAACAGCTTAGATTATTCTTTATCACTTGCAGGGTCATAAACACTATGAGAGCAACTCAGGTGCCTATATTTGGGCATCTAATGCCCTAGGACACACGAAGCTAGCACAAAGCCAGCTGGTAGATAGAACGCTGGTCTTCCAGAACACCTACCACCTTCTGAAGGCAATCCAGTGCTCAGGCAGGACACATGCCATACCTGCCTACTCTTAATCCCAAACATGCATTGAAGATGCATGCTGATAAAAATCTCTAACTAAGCAAAAGGAAGAATCTTTTCTGAAACAACCAGTAGTTTCCCCTTATCTCTTCAACTTCCATTACCTAAATAGCTTGGCAAATTGGATAAAGTGAAAATGACTGTCTGCTCTCCACCAGTTCATGAGCCACAAAAAGCACACAACTGAACTCATTTCATAGTAACCCTTCAAAATAGTTTGCAACGTTGGGGGTCCTTATTGCTCACTTTGTCAAATCCCTGAACCAGAAAAAGATCTGAAACTCAGCACAAAGATGGCTTTGCATCTCTGCACCTTTCCTGAGCTTCGAGTTAAACCTAGGTGTTGATGCACCCAGCATTTAGTCTAACAGTAAGTGCTCACAAGGTGCTTAAGGAAACAACTTATTTTTTACTTCCAAGAACACTTTTGTAACACGGCCTAACAAGGCAGGATTGCTACAGGAGGAAGGAGTTCCCAAGATTTCCCACTGCATTCTTCTGCTGGGGATATGCAAAGTGGATAGAATATAGCTAGGAATTATTTCCAGTGGTTTTAGGCATACTATATATGAAAATTTTCTTTTCTAACAATAAACGTACATACTTAAGAACTGGAAGAGAAGTGGCTGTAAGAGGAATCCACAAAACAGGAAAAGGGGAAAAAATGTGTTTGAAGCTCTATGTTATTTCACATTGTCTGTGTAACAGAATACCTTCTATGTCTTCCAAGAGCAACACTGAATTGAATTAGGAAGAAAACCTGCTGCTATTTGAATCAAACCCAAGGAAAATAAAATTTCATTTTAAAGCATTTGCATAAAAAAGCTTAAGTACATTTACAATGACATATTAAAGCTCTAAGCACTGAACACAGCACATGCATCACCAAAAAACCCTAGCCGCAATTTCATGGTTAAATGCACTGTAGGAACCCAAACATCTCTTTTTGATGGCTTACTTTAATTTACATCTTTCACCTCCCCCAGAGAGATGAACTGCTATCATCAATTATGTGACTACATATGTACCAACATACAGACTTTACAGCAGTAGCAAGAAATAACGTGCCAGACAGCATCAGTAAATACTAATATTTTTTGGCTTTGTTACTACTCAAACAAAACATAAAGAATGCATGTGACTCATCAAGTGTCCTTCTCCTCCATTGTCAAATCCCTGCTTCCATTCAAATTCCTTCCTGAAGCACTCCAGGATGCAGCTCAGCTGCCCTCTACTGGCCACTCGAGGACATTGCCAGACCACAAAAGCGATTCTCTTTTACAACACTGAAGTCAAAGCATCAGCTATTAGCTTTTGCCTTGCGGTCTACATTTCATTCCATAGTCTGAATGGAGCTGACGAAATGGTGGGACACGTGTGGATTTGTATAAACACCCTGTAAATCGCTGATAATTCTCACAAATTTATTTTCAAAAAGAAACATAAATGCTGCACAATGGTCTCAAATCCCAGCATTCAAGTAAAGACTCAAGAAATACACAAATTATCAGTTTCCTTCAAACTCCTTTTAGGATCATCATTTATAAAGGATTCCCCAATACAGTTTCTAGATTCTCCCCCATACAAAAAATTGTTCAAGGGGGTGATTCTGGCACTAAAATTCTCAATAATACATGCTGTTTTGCACCCTTGGATACATCACAAGTTTCCTGTTTGTGTCAGAGTGTGCTGCTAAGTATTGATTTTCTGAAGAAGCCCTAGGTGGCTGCCACACAAGTCACTACCCTGCCATTCATTAACTTAAATGAACACACATACTTCCTGCTGTAGCCCTAATTCTTAAAGATGTGGCTTCACAACTGCAAAAAGATGCTCCTATAATTGCCCTTTCTTCTTAGCTTACCAAAGTATGCGTCATCTACCAGTTTCTGAACAGGTATAGAAGTGTATGTTAATTTCATAAGCCCCAAACAAATTTTAGAGCCTGCCTCAATGTATAACAATAGTCCAGATCAGCTTCCTAACTGAAGTTGTTCTGTTCCTTTGGAACAGAAAAAGGAAAGCATTTCAGTGAAGCAAACTCTGATGTCTCTCCTCTCCAACAGCACTATGCATTTCTTCTACCTGCCTTTTCTGACGTGATTACACAGCACCCACACGCACCTGGAACACCTGGCATATTCATCATGAGTTTCTCTCCTTGGTGAGTAGGATGAAACCACTTGTGGGAGGCATTAAACATGTTTCTTACCACAGCACTGTACAGCACTCAGGTACTTGCTATAGTCGGTCAAAGTAAGCTCACTCCGAAATGATGTGCAAAAGGTCACTTATCACACAGAAATCTTCAAATCCTTTGGACTAAACTCTGGAAAGTTGAATTCATTTCCACACTAACTGGCTGGTGGAAGTTACTGCATCAGTTTCAGTAGGTTAAGTATAGCTCCTCAGAAATAAGCAGGGCATGCCCTATTTGTTGCCTATTAACAATTTTAAAATAATTAGGTTTGGGATGTAAAGGCACAATTGTACTGCAGATGTGTATACACAGCTTACACACAAATAAACACGTTTATTTCACCATGGCATAATTAAAAAAAGAAGTTTCTGTTACTATTAACTAAGTAGAAGGTATCCTCTTTTATATATTCCCAAAGTTCCTTTCCCTGAAGGCACTTTAGGTCATCTGGCATAACCTCAGACAGAGACCTGTAAACTGTTCCTGCATTTAAAAAACAAATTTAAAAAAATATAACTTTTTTTAACATGTCTACCCAAAATATTCCCACAACAATACTTGAAGTTCTACTCTTTGTATTGATTTCCAGAGACCACAAGTCCTGTAGAGAAAAAACTACTTGGCATATGGGAAATTAAGGCACTTCACACAAAGTTATCTCATTTTAGGTACATCATTTCAGACACCCACTTCCAAAGCCCTACCAAAACATAACACAACAAAACAAAACGTACCAGTAAGAGGGGGTTTATGTGAGTGCAGACTGCAGGGTATGCTGACAATTAATTTATGTTCTGGAATTGGCAGTACATCTTCACATTTCCTGTTGTATAAATCAGAACAAGAAAAGAAGCATGAGAATGAATGCCATCAGATGTGATGCTGCAGGTCTCACAGAGCTACCTCAGATGGAAGGTAACACAGAGAATGTTCATTCACAGTCAAACTTGAAATAAGTCCATGAGAAGTTAAATGTTTCTTAGGCGTAACATATAAACGGTGAGTTTATTAAATCACTGAGGCTTTAAGCCAAATGTGGTTAACAACAGCTATAAAAATCACTGAGAACAGACAATGTAATTCTGTATATTTTCATGAGTACAAAAACACCAGCATCCCCACAATGGTGCCAGCCTATGCCAAGGACTCGTGGTCCAAGAGAACCTGTCACAAACGGAAGGCCTGTCCTCCAGGCTTTTACCTAAGCCAGTTTCACAGCAGAGAAAGACTGAAGGAACAAAGGTTTCCACCCTTTACTCTCACTACAGCACTCCAAAGCCAGTAGGGCTATTTTTAGGTCTAAAGATCAGCCAAAAGATGACACCAAGAGAAGATTTTGAGACATTATATTGTATAATGAACAAATGATATATACAAAGAAAATCCTAGCAGCGTCAAAGACATTTACCATAAATAGTCTGGCATACCTTAAGGCTTCCTTTTCACCTCTCTGAACTCTCCCCAATACAAGGACTTCATAGGGCTTTTTGTGTAAGGAATCCAAAGGAAAAACAAATTCTCCAGTTCTAGTAATCTAGGGGGAAAAAAAAAGGAGTTAATCTTTTCACTGTACATTTTTGAGACATTTTCTTGGATAGAATGGAACATACTGATGATATCATACCTTTCAGATACAAAAGCATATCATAATAAGTAAACAAACGGTAAGAACATTAGGTGTAACAGTGTAAGCCCTCTCAGTCTCCAAGAAAGCAGCAAAACAAATTGAGAACTTACTTTTACCCAGTGCCACTCAGCAAGTGTTTTCACAGACCAATGAGGGTAAAGTTCATCCTTCACGAAACGTAAATGCTTCTGTCTATTAGTCACCCACGTGACAACAAGACAATTTGGAGCAGCTAATGCAGGTACAGGAATCTGCTTGAGTTGCCATGAAGACAAGTAGCTGTATCTGTATGCCAATACAGTGAGAAAGGAGTTAGCATATACTAAATTCAAAAACTGCAAAGCAACACAAATGGATAAAGAAATCACACACCCAAGATGTATCAAGAAATACCTTCTGACAATACAAATTGTAAAAATGGATGGAGACTGACACCCAGTGGCCAAATCTCAGGGACTCAAATCATTTGTGTAGGTACTGAAGTTTTACTAAGCAGAACCTTTAACTGCATATTCCTATTATTCCCCAAAAAAAGGTATTATGAGTTTTGATTCTGAAGAAGTCTAAACGATCACATTTAATTTAAGAACTACCATGTATAATTCAATACTCTCACCTTTATGCCAGAACAAAGCCACTTAGTGAGAAGTAGCTTTTAAGTCAATGCAATGTTACTCACTTTTCATAGTAAGCAATCTCTCTTCTGAATGACAATGACAAGTGAGTCATTTACAAATGCAAGCACAACACTAATTTGACTGGCAAGTTACAAGGTCATAAAGGAGAGTAAGTCGCTTCCCTGATTATTTGCAGAAGTTATTCATTAAATTGCCATTTGTGATAAAAGTTCTCTAGGTTATTCAGAAGAGTTTTGCACATTTTTGGCCTAACTGTATGCTGTACCAGTGACTACAGTATGCTTTCCAGATTCTTCCCTCTTCTGCCACTTTTCTCAGGATGCCATTCTAGGCTGCCAGTGAGCTGCCGCTCGTGGAACCTACACATCGCACCACCAAAACCACTGGCACACTGCCTACTGGAATTGACTGTCACCACCTTGGAACCCAGAATCCCCACACAAAGCAACAGTGAGAAACAGGAAACAAGGATAAAAACCAAAATACTTCCCGCAATAGACTGCCTAGAGAGAACAAGAGTCACAATCCAGATGTGAAAGGCTTAAAGATTAGCCATCAGCAAGTGATATCCCAACAGCAGTGATATCTCTTCCTGCTTTTCCTTTTATTTTGTAAGGGAGAGAGGGTCTTGCTGGTTAATTCACTGAATCACAGAATCACGGAGGTTGGAAAAGACCTCCAAAATCATCAAATCCAATTGACACCACCATAACCACTAAACCATTTCCCAAAGCATCTCATCTACACCTTTTTTTTTTTTTTTTTTTAAACACCCTGAGAGACAGTGACTCCACCACCTCCCTAAGCAGCCCATTCCAATGCTTCACCATGCTTCTGGTGAAGAAATTTTTCCTATTAATTCCACCTGAACCTTCCCCAGTGCAGCTTGAGACCATTTCCCTCTTGTTACTAGTTATTAGAGAGAAGACATCAACACTTGCCTCATCACAACCTCCTTTCAGGTAGTCTGTGAATTCATACTTGTGAATAACTACAACTTTCCTATGAGTAACTCACATAGTTAGGAAACACACGTGAACAAGTTTAATTCTGGGTTTCTAGAGGCTTATGTAGGACTTTCAAACTAAAACCTACTGATCAGCCTGCATCTTCAAATTCTGTCTCCATAAAAAGCTTCAAAAGCTACAGTAGACATTATTCTAAGAAGTTGTAAGGCCATATTCTCCTGTCTGCCCTTCTTTCATGTGGATACAATTCTATGGTAGCCAAGGGAGCTCCACTGGCATAAGCCTGATGGCACTCAGTGGAGAAGGAAGCCCATAAAATTTTAAGTTAATGACTTCACAAGCTACAATACTCAGAAAGTTCTTATTACACGTGAGGATTTCACTGCTGTATTATCACTTTCTCTCTTCTACCCATCAGACTGAAGCTCAAGCTACAGCTCAAATTAAAAAATAAAATTAAAAACCTAAAACTGCTAAATTGGTCCTCAGTCCTGGAAATACATACATAGCTAGTTTTACGCCCACTAAAGTAGCCCTATTAATTATGAATTATCTGGGCCAAAAGAGTTGACTCCAGGTTTTCCTTATAAGTCTCAAGGATTAATGTTAGTTAATTCTCTCACCAGTTAGGTAATCTAAGTTCTACTCTTGCAAATATTTTCCATGTGAAGTATCCAAGCCATTTCAGTGAAATCCCAGAGACATTCCATAGACATGAAGGTAGCCATGTGCCCAAATATTTGCTAATTTAAACTACAGTCTCCCAGTTATATTGCTCTTGCATGGCATCTGTATATTACAACGTTTATTGCCTTTTGTAAGATAAGATGACAGAGTTTGCTTGATCTAACTCTAAAATTTACCTGTTACTCCTTTTAACAGACTTGTTCTCCCAGGGTGGATCAATCACAATTACATCGTATTTCTTCTTGTCTGGGAGGTGAAGTCAAAAAAAAAAAAAAAAAAAAGAGAAACCCACAGTAATTCAGTTTTAAAATAAATCTAGCTAAAACTGACAAAGGCTTAGCTACTCACATACAGACAATTCTTAAATAGCCAACTATGCAGCAAAACTGCAATTTTGTTACTGGCAAATAAGCAGGCTTCTAGCATGCTTTTGTTTGAATTCAGACAATCTGGTACTTCAGAGATTTTTAGCCTGATTACTGAAGGAAAGGATGTTTATGTGATCTGTGTCAGATCCCTCCAAGATATTTTTAACATCTTGGGGACTTTCAGAAAAACTGACAGCAGAGCACAAGTCTCAGATGAAAACTTCTCCTATTTGCTAGGTAATAAGGCACCCAGCTGAGTGAAAGGCTGCAGCCCTGCACACAAGATTTCTGTTCCATTTGATCTTTCAGCAGGCCAACAAGGACAGGCAGAGCTCCAAACCAGCCCTGGAAAACTGCATTTTGCATTACTCAAGGTGAAGAGAGACAACAAACTTGACCTGATGCATGAAATAGAAATTAAGGTACAGAAGGGAGAGAACTGAGAGTTTTCATGGGAGAAGCTGGGTTTACTTTAGTTGGGAGGACAGAAGATACAGGACACATCCACAAAAAAAAAAAAAAAAAAAAGGACTCTCCAATTTTATTTTTTCTACAGAACATACCTGTTCCTTCATGGAGTCTGATGTTAATTATTTGAATAGCTAGTAAGAATATAGCTTAACATTTAATGTCCATTAAATGTGCTTTCTACATTTTATTCCTGTATTAACATTGGAGGTGTTACCCTGAGTGGGCTGACCAGCAAGAAATACTTCTTTTGGCAGGTGAAAAGGAAGAAGGAAAATAATAAATAAAATGGACAGTAGATTTAAAAAAAATAAATAAAATACCTGAAGTAATGGCCTAACAATAATATGCACTGTTGGTTACTTTAAAGGCATTTTCTCAAATTTCTTGGACTGCTCTCTGACCTCTGGGAGAATTCAAACTTGCCATATGCACATCTGTGCACAGGGATAGGACAGCAATAGTGATCTTTCTTTCATACAGTTGAAAAAGCTGTCTAAATTCTAGGTTTCAAATATTAAATTATTATTTGGATAATAAAATGCCACCTCCTGTATCTGTTTTTAATAACAATTAAAAAAATATATCAGTGAACATCTAAGTTGCAATCAGAAGGGAAGTAGAATTACTGAGTAAGGGGTGGAGGAGTAATCCCCAGCTCTTGCTCACAGGCAATTTCTTTCCTGTAAGACTGTCTGATGAAGATAATAATATTAATAAAGGTCAAATTAAAAGTTAATGAATGGTGAAGTTCAGTGAAGACTGTCATGTTGTCAGCTTAAAGCTTTCTGCATGGCTCATTGAGGCTGGGGATCAGCCTTGGATAGCTATTGATTTACAGGAGTTATTAATTCTAAAATCACACTATTTCCCTGTCCCTGACCTTGGCTTAAGTCAATACTCTCAGCTGTGAAATGTAGCAGCTGAAAAGACAACTCACATTTGCTACTGGGAGTCTTGCTAAAGTGGTGTTCACCTCCTGCTGGGAGCAGCAGCCTCTCAAGCAGTTATCTTCACCGGGGGACACAGGGGTTGGTTTCACCATCAGTTTGTGTCAATCTAAACAGCCGGTGCTGCTGAACAGGATGAATCTGTGCAGGAAGCCTTGCTCTAAGGTACGCAATCTCATCCCTCCCCCATGGCCTACTTCACCTAAAAACCGAGACAGCAGGAACACCCCAGCCACAGAATGGGCTTATCTACGTTAAAGCCACATCCTGTGGGACAGGGACCTAGAGCATAGCTAGTCCCAGTTTCATACGTGACTTCTACACTGACAGTGGTTCAGAACATGCTCAAAAACTGTTGTATTTTGGGCTTCAAGTAAAATGCTGTGGCTGAGATTTTTAAAGGAGCCTGACAGAGATAGATAATCCCCCACCCAAGAACCACAAGAGGCCCTAACCACTCAAGATTCCTTTGAAAATCCTCACATACAAAGTTATCACTTATGAAACCTTGCACAGCATTTCCATCAGCGTGACACTGGATATTAAAATCCATGCATTGAGTCCTTAGTCATCTTGAACATTAAGTGCCCTTCCCAGGCAGGAGAGAGCTGGTAAATTGTAACACTTAGAGATACTTACAGTCCAGCAGGGGCTGTAAACATGAAACATCAGATAAAAGGAAGCTGCTCTTCGGCGGCACCAAGTACTTCTGCCCCATTAGCATCACCATCTTCGCACAGCTTGAGCTGTTTTCTATAACACGGGAAAGCAGGTCCTGCTCCAGAATGGAAGTGTTCTCATGTAACACACGTACAGCTTGCTGGCTGCCTTCATTCACAGCTGGAAACTGCTTGGACATTTCACACAGTTCAGCCAACCCACAGCCAAGGTGCCCAGGAACCACATTCTTCTGGCAACTCAGCTTGGCAGTAGAGCGGTGAAGAAAGCCGCTTTTGAGCCCTTCCTGGACTAAATGCGAAGCGCCTTCCCAAATCCGCTCCCTGATCTGTGGGGTCACAAAGAAACAAAGGAAAAAGAAACGGATCTCTCATGTACCTAACTGATCAGGGAACGCAACAGAAATCAAAACATTTTCCATCTGCAGAGTGGGAAAAGGATTCTTTCCAAATACTGACTCAAAAGCTACAAGGGCATGATAACAAGGCCATGCTGTTGGTTTCTTGGGTTGGTTTTTTTTCAGTAAAGTGACAATAATTAGAAGCCTGGAGAAAGAAAGAGACTACCAAAAATATATATTTCACAGACAATATATTATGGTGGTATATTACTGTTCCAAACAAATATAAATTTCAAAGCAATAACTAGGGCTGGTCTAGATGACCCTTCAAGGACCTTTCCAACCTAACACATTCTATGATAATTTGAAGTATAAGTTAAGAGTCTAATTTAATTTCAAGTTACTGTGTCCATAAACATATTTTTTAATCAAGATGTATACTGTGATCTAGAAATCAGTATTCAATTCACTTCAAAACCCAACAGTTCATGCATTTTATAAGTAATACAGAAGTACAATAAGTAAATCTTACTAAATTATTAGGATTTGGTTTTGCAGCTTTAGTGACACACCTCTCAATCTGCAAGTCCAGGAAGACATCCGGTTCTTAGATCTGTATACACTCTCATTCACTTCAGCACCCTCCTTTAGCAAAATTTAGAGACCTAGTCTATTCCCAGCCATCTTTGAGTGGTGATTATCAATGAAGCATTTGTGTCCATTTAGAATAGCAATATTGCCAGTTACAGTGGCTTTATCAAAGGTTTCAGATATTTACTGCGGTTTCTAAAGCTCGTTATGGAATCCTCAACTTTACAAGACATTTTTACAAAATACCCTTTATTACAGTCCAGAAATTAACAGGAAGAGTTTTGGTGGTGATTTTTTTTTTCCATAATTTCTCAATAGCACCACCATTGAGACAACCAAGGGTAGTCATAACTTTTTTAGCACTTGGTTTGTGATAGCAAAATTCATATTTTTACTTCATATCTTTAGAAATGCAAAAGGTCGAACAGCTGAATTAATTCAGATGCCTTTTCTTCTTACACCCATGTGTTAATTTACAGGAAGACAAAACATCTTGACTATCAAAACAATTTAAACATTAATTTTAACAAACGGCAGCTGATGGAATTTAGCATTTTTTGTGCTGTTCCCTATGTTGACTCTGACTGAAATTCATAAATGGATTCAACACCTACTTTCACTGGCAGACACAAATCTGTTATCTTTTTAGTTGTTTCCAAGGACTTTCCAGTGTTTCATACTGCCCTGCCAACAAGAAGGTGGGGGGCACCCAGGGAGCTGGGAGGAGACACAGCCAGGACAGCTGATCCAAACTGGCCAAAGGGATATTCCATACCATATGACATCATGGTCTGTACATAACTGGGAGGTGGGGCCAGAAAGCAGTTGTCTCAAGAACTAGCTTTATGTCAGCTTTGACTGGTGAGCAACTGTGCTATGCTTCACTTGGTTTGTATATTCTTTTATGATTACTATTCTCTGCATTTTCTGTCTTATTAAACTGTCTTCATGTCCATCCACAAAAGCTTTATCTTCCTTTTTTTTCATTTTTGATGCTCTTCCCCATCCTGGGGTAGGTGGGAAAGGGAGAAGTGAGTGAACAGCTGTGTCATTGTTTAGCTGCCTGCTGGGTTAAACCACAACAAATCACAGAATGTTAGGAGTGGGAAGGGACCTCTGAACTGATTTGTAGAGTTACAACCTTTAACACTTTAAATACAGTAAAAATCAACGCATTCTAATTTGTGAATGGTATCAGAGGATAACTGGCCAAAGACATCAAACTTCTTTTCATTTCTTCCCTTATTCCTAATGTTAAATGACTTCAAAGAATTTAATATTCATAAAGCTCTGTTGGCTCTGTTGGATGTTGAAGTTCTCTCCTTTAAATGCCCCTGCACATGCACAGCTTACTCAGAACCGTAATTACAAGACCTCTACACTGTATCATAGCAAACCATACACGTTTGACATGGCAACAATTTTGTAGTAAAGAAGAAAAAAACTAGTCATTTAAATACAGTTCAAAAGCAATAGAATTAAATAAAAAGCCCAATATGACTAACACCTCTGTCAGAGGGGAAAAAAAAGCAAGTGTAGGTCCCAGTTCAGGTTCCAATCACTATGTAGGAAAGCAGTAAGAATACATCAAACATTATCCATAAATTACTTTCCTAGGATTTATTAACACACTTCTGTGTAATTCAGCTGTAACTTTACCAGTAAATCAATGACACAAATCTAAATAGACTTGAATGCTAACTGATGCTTTAGTGTGACAATGAAAATGTTAGAAGGAGTAATTTTCTCTCATTAGCAGAGGTGAGACATCTTGGAGCATATTTGGCCAGAAAAGTTTTGAATAAGTTCAGCACAGTGTCCTAATCTGCTAAAAATTAGTCTATCATCAAGCCAGGTTACACTGTTTATTCCAAATCAGTCACTTCCTGTTCAACTAATATTTAACTCATCACTACACAATGCTCAGTTATCTATAACAATAGAAGATTTTGTCAATGCAGCTTCCAGCTCTTTGAAATGTCTCAGATGGTTTCATCTCTAGCTTGTTTCACATGTGTCTGCACAAAAGATATTCTCTGTATGCACTTACTCATTCACAAGGACTTGGAGAGATGACGTTCCCATTAGTGGAACAAGCTGCAAGAAGAGAACTTGACTGCAACCATGTCTTGCACTTCATACATATCCAAAGTCGGGTACCATGTGCTTGCTAAATATAACTTTTGTTCAGGCTTACCTTTGAGTGGTATTCTAAAGCATCACGTTCACCTTGGTTCAATGCATATTTCCTTTTACGTTTCTGCAGAATGAGAAAGAAAAACCCAAACCAATCTGTATCACTCCATGATGAAAAGAAAAAAAAAAATACTCAAACATGCCTAAATGACAAATTAACTACTTTAAAAGCAAAAAAAAACCTTTCCATCTCTTTCTTTTTCAACCACAAGTCCAAGAAGCAAAGAGATGATCTCAAAATACCTAGGCTGCTGTAGGCATTCTCAGGGTACCTAGGCTTAACGCTGTTATGTTACTCCTGGGACTGGATCTGAAGGTACCTAGCACATGCCACAGTTCATGTTCATGCCTCCTTTGGGCCCATATTAGAAGGTATTTGTTCAGCTGTCGAGTGCGTTTACCAAAATGGAAGAAAATTAGCTAGGTCTTCACAATTACATTTGTTAGTTTAGACCTGCAACTATTACTTGTTTTCTTGGTCCATAAAGGAACAGCACTGATCATTCTACATAATGAAAGTGAATTCATAGTGCCCTTCCTTCCTTGTCAATCTGCACAATTTCGACACCTACCACAGTTTCAGCCCAAGTGCCTGAACACAATGAACTTCAGAAGAATCTGTGAGCATCCCCACTGATTTTGAGCCACAGGACATGCATTACTAATATAAGAATAGCCTCATGAGTGCTTACTTTTTCTGTACATCCTGAAATCTATTCTTGAAAAGTTCCTGCTCTCCTACATAACCTCAGGAGTCTGAAACATGCAAGTCAATGGTAGCAGTATATTACTTACTGACGGATTACTACAGTTTACTATGTTACAGACAACATACCTTCCTAGCACTGGCAACAGAATCTCCAACATCACCCTTGGTTCCTTCACGGTGTTCCTCTCTGTTGCTGTTGGCCTTTACTTCGGTGAGACTCATCCCAGGGCATTCCTGACACAGCTGCTCTTGAGGAGCTCCAGCTATATGGGGCTTCAAAACATCAAAGAACTCCTGCCGAAACACGTACCTTGACTTTGCCGTTTTACCTTCTGTTTCTGTTGCATCTCCAGGCCCAGAAATCGGGCTGTCTCTTGACGAGGAGGGGGCAGCAGAAGTTGAAGCAGCATGACAACCTCCAGTAGAAGTGACAGAACTACAAAGAGCGACAGCACCAGGGGACGCAAAGGAGTCACAGATCTCATAGCCACACTGGTTGATGAAGGACAGGTGATCCACAAGCCACCCCGCTGCCAGCCGTTGTACCACAGACATCACAGCTCCCCTCTTCAGGAAAGAAAAATCAACTCCCCGCATCCATAGCTGCCAGTCCTACACCTTTTCCTGCGGGAAAGTTTTTCAGAGCTCACAGTTCAGCATTGCTACTGTGATGAACACAGCAGCGTTCACCTCCTGACGGCCGTTTCCACGCACACACACGGCGCGCTGCGGGAGCTTCTGGCTTCAGCGGGTTTCCCCACTGTGACTCCCGCGCCGCCCCCACTTCGCTGCTTTATCGCAAGCAAGTTTGAAATAAGCGCCTATACCGCCACGCAGCAGGGATTTACTTCAGGGTGAGTCCCAACGGGTCCCGACAGAAGAGCGCCCCAGCGCGGGATCGCACGAAGCAAGACTTCGCGTGAGCGCACTCGGGAGCAGGCCCATCGGGAGCGCATGCACCCGGGCGGCCGCGGCAGTCTCAGCAGAGGTGCCTGGGAGCCGGGCGCCTCCCCCCAGAACCACCCTGCCGCGTCCCGCCGCCTCTCAGCCGGGAGAGCGGCCCGACGGCGAAGCGCGTTCCTCGCTGCCGCCCGGCGGGCACCCGCCCTGCAGAGACGGGGCTGCTCCAGCCTGCGCGCGGGGCTCGGCACGGCAGCTCCAAGCCGCTACGGCGGCAGATAGGGAATGGGACCACGCTTCAGCCGTGCCCCCTGCTACGAGCGAGGAATAGTCCCGAGGGTCGGTGTAGTACAGCAGCGCCTCGCCCACTTACCGCCACCGCCCCGCCCCCCGCGAGTGCCGCCATCTTGTTGTACGGACAAATCCTCGTCTCCTAAGCACTTCCGGGGGACTCAGGCTGCTTGCGGGCGAGCAGCCAGGGAAACGGAAGTGACAGCATTCCCCCGCGTCCCCTCGCTCCTGATTCTGCTTCTTCGCCGCTCGGTTGTGACGTAGAACGTCGCGCGCGCTGCGTGACGTATTCGGCGGGTGGATTTGAAATTGATGGGAGGGGAGCGGCGCCGTAACGGTAACGGCCGGGCTGTGGGGATGGGTCTTTCTGTGCCGTGGGCTTTCCCTGTTGGGGGTGGCTGCTGCTGCGGGAAGGAGGGCTGGGGGCGGCGGCGGTGGCTGCTGCTGCGGGAAGGACGGAGGGCCGGCCGGGGGCGGCTGCTGTTGCTGCCGCCGCTATTGCTGCGGGAGGGAGGGCTGGGGGCTGCTGCTGTTCTGCAAACGCCGCCGGCTTCCTCACTTACCTCCGGTACCGGTCCAACGCGCGAGTAGTTGTAGCTGTTCCTGCCGGCGCGTCGGCTCTTAAGCCCGTCGTAAAAGGGTAGATGAGGTACTTAGGAGTGTGGTTTTGCAAAGGACGGGAACGGTTGGACTCGATGATCTTAAAGGTCTTTTCCAACCTTGTGATTCTGTTTGGTACGTTCGTGAAAGCGATTTGTTCTTGTACGCTGTGGGTTCCTGGTAAAGCAATGGGGGGAGGGTGCAGAGGCTTCCCCAGAGAAGATGAGGTCACGCATAAACTGCTCTACGGGGGGTTTAAGCTAAACTTGTGCTGTGGACTACAAGAAGGGGAACTAGAGGCGTGATTGCAAAACACAGTTTGTACTGGTAAAGCATTTCAATAATGTTTGTAATTAAGGTTTTTCAATTGGCCACCTGAGCCCACCCCACAAATAACATAGATCCTCTGTGGAGGGCAGAACTTGGCAGTTTTTGCAGCGTTAATTCTATTTATCTCAAAATACCGCTGTGGGGGCGGTTCATTTTTCCAAGTTTGATTTGTATTTTCTGCTTGTCATTTGAAGCTAGCCATAATACTGCCTTAGAATAGGCTTTCCAGTTGTGGTGCTGTGATTTTCCTCTGATATCATTTGCAAAATCAATAAGGCAGCTCAGAAATACTGGCTAAGGAGCCGATGGATACCTAAAGTGCTAGAAACATTCGTCATGTTAGCGTGGCCTTCCAGCTGACTGGACTGGTAAACTTCTTAAGCTGTCCTGCTTTTGGAAGCTGTGGGTTAGAAATGACTGGATATAAATAAAGGCAAAATAGTAGGCTTGGAGTAAGCAATGGCGCTTTCATCAATAAAATAGTTGATTTTATTAACTAAATGTGGCTGCTGTTGTGTAGTTCTGGAGTCTGACATACACTTTTTTCTTTTTTTTTTCTTTTTAAAGAGAACTCAGTATTTCTGGAAACTGTCTGTCACCCTGGTTGGCCAAAAATACAGTTCTACTTGCTTATTTTGACCCCGTAGACAGTTGTCGTGGTGTTTAAGAAAGTAAATACTCTTAGATCCTGTATTTTCCAGAAGTGGCAGACAGTGATTTACAGTCTAGTCACAATGAGACGAAGCTCAAGTATCGCTGGAAGCAGCGGTCGGCAGTCTATGATGGCACTGAGAGTACAGGACAGCAACAAGATGGGTCTTCAGACACCTCAGACGTAAGTGTTCCTGATCACCTTGCTGAGAATAGCTACACAAAACTAACTCTAAAGAGATTTACTGTAGTGTGTTTGAGTGTATGAGTCATAACTGGAGGAAAAAAAATGGGAGCAGTGAGAAGAAAGCCCTGTGGAGCCAAGGACAAGTGCTTTAGTTCTGAAAAAAAAAAACAACCCCTTTCTTTAATTGTATATCTGTAATATGTTTCATATTGTAACACATTTTATTACTTGTACCTTAA
This sequence comes from Hypotaenidia okinawae, assembly GCA_027925045.1. Taxonomy (NCBI): domain Eukaryota; kingdom Metazoa; phylum Chordata; class Aves; order Gruiformes; family Rallidae; genus Hypotaenidia; species Hypotaenidia okinawae. Next base: position 111,868,375 of record BSDF01000002.1, on the reverse strand, counting down.
GGGATTGCTGGGTGTGTGCATGTATAAAATTATACTTATCAAAGCTACTTCTGCAAGAAGATTTATAACAGACAAGCAGTGCTTTAAAATTCATTGACTTGTCTAAGATCTTCCTATGTTGAAGCTGCCTAGGCTAACGTGTATTTGTCTGTGGTTTTCTTACATGAGCAAAAGATGACATGGTAGAAATAGTCACTTGAATCCTTCTCCCTATCCTCCAGGAAGGACAGAGGTGCATTTGGGAAGCTGAGCATGAGCAAGCCTACACCTGGAACTTCGGAAAGGAAAGTCAGCTTTTTTGGGAAGAGGTACTGATAGCTTTAGATCACTGTACTATGCATTAAAACAATAACAATCCCACATAGTTTTGTTATTTTTATCTCTTGACAGATTTTCATTATAGGGAATAATGGAACTGAGGCCAACAGACCTTCAGGGCTAACTTCCTCTACTCTCTGATCACTAAACAATAATGCAGTGGAGGAGGAATTGCCTTGAGAGCTGTTTCTTCCCCTTGGAATGATTTGCACTGCAGACCTTAAGAGCTCCTCAGTATATTTGCCTATTTAAGGAAGAAAAATATTTCCAGTATATTCTGCCTTAGTTTCTTTTTCTCTCTCAGATAGAAACTTTCCAAAACTCTATAATCTTTCATCTTAGTTCATAGTTTTCTGAGTTCTGATGCCTTGTAAATATTTTCTTTCACAGGACCCCACTGCTGGAGGGATCTATTTCTTTTAAGTGCTTTAGCCCTTATTTTCAGTCACCTCCATCATTTTGTTTCTTCATCATTAGGATATTTTTCTGCTCTATAAAACTTTATTTCTTTCATTAAACCAAGGAAAATATTCATGCATCTGTTGTACATGTGCATCATGGCTTCCCCATTGTTGGTGGTTTTCCAGTTATGCCAGATAAAGAGAAACCTTTGGGCATTCCTTTGCATGACAAATGTAAAAGAAACATGGAAGTAGCAGTTGGAGTGAGTTAAACATTAAGAGATTTTTGGTGTCTTTCTTTAGAAGTATTTTTACTAGAACAGTATTTCTTTTTTGTTCTTAGAACTAGTGGGGTTGGAGGTTCACGCAACAGTCAGTATGGCGTGTTCGGTACAGAAAAGATCAAGGATCCCAGGCCTCTTCATGACAAGGCATTCATCCAACAATGTATCAAGCAGCTTTGTGAGGTAACCAATCAACATATACCTAATATACTTTATTAGGAGATAAAGGATGCTAATGAAAATATTTATTTTTCATAGTTTCACCTTTAGATTTTATTTAGTGATTGATATGCCTCTTCTTTTTTTTTACTTCCTCAGTTTCTTGTTGGGAATGGTTATGCCCATAATGTTTCCATGAAATCACTACAGTCTCCATCAGTTAAAGATTTCTTAAAAATCTTCACTTTTATCTATGGGTTTTTCTGCCCTTCGTATGAACTGCCTGACTCAAAATTTGAAGAGGAAATTCCCAGAATTTTTAAGGAGCTTGGGTAAGATCATTATTGCTAGTATGTTATGCTAAATCAATATGATACAGATAGAAATTTAAAAGCTGTGAATTCTGCATGATAGCTGGGGAGAGCAGGTAAATTTGATTCTGATGAGACTCTGAAACCACAGTGGTTGTGGTGTTTTGGTTCACTTTTGTTTATCTCTAAGGCTACTCTCTGATTCTCAGACTCTGCATTTTATATTTGAGCTTACAGAACTATAGACACTTGGAAGCTTGCTTTGTAATGTAAAATCTAGCTATCTTTATTTGTATTAAACTTTGAAAGACAGACTTCTTTTGTAGGATCTTCTGGTTCGTTCTGTTAAATCCAGGAACTAAAAACCAATTTCAGAATGTTGGATCTGGTTTATTTAGTTAAAACATTTTTTCCTGTAGCTTCTGTCATTCTGCTTTTAAAGCAGAAGTGGAAATAACGAAAATTATGTTTGAGGTGGAAAAAAACACACTAAGTAGCTGGGTGTTTTATTTCTAACTTAATGATTCCGAACACTTAATGAACTAATGCACCAACGCTTTCCAAGGAAGTCAGTTGTCTGCATGTCAGTAATGCTGAAGTTCCAGTTCCATTTAAAAAAAAAAAAAAGCAAAGTGTATTTTACTTCTGTAGATTTGAGCCAATCATGGTGTCAGAGGACCAGGGCCGCTTAGATGTAGACCTAAGTCTGTTCTATTCACTTATCAGTATTTTAATAAGATCTTGGTTTAACTTACAACACTTGAAACAGCTGACCCAGCTGAGATGTTGAACAGGCAGTTGCTTTCAAGAGGCTGTATTGTGCAGCACCAAGAGTGTAATCCTGGATAAAAAGACTTATTTTGACAACTCTTAAGTTGTCTTTCGAGAGACAGGAAAGGAACCTAAGTAAGTAATCTAGGGAAATTCTCAGCCTGAATGGCTCATCAGCACTTATTCAGAACTGTCAGTTTATCAGTAGCTTCTTGTCCTATATATTTAAAATAACTTTGGGCAGGCGTTGATCTAAAGATGGAATAAAATCTGGACTTTGGTGTTCCTTAATTTGTAGAAGACTTTGAGAGGATGCTTGCAACCAGGACTATAGCCTTTGTGTGTTTTGTATTTGTAGGCAATATTAATACTTGGATATACAGAAGTTCTGTAATTCTTTTCTGTAATTGCATGGCTTTAAGCTGATTGCTAGCTGCTCTTCTGTTTTCAAAGTGCATTTGAACCAGGAAGCAAGAATCCTGCCTTGAAGGACTCCTGCATATCAGGAGTTCGGTTTCCCATGTTAGGAAATTCTTCAGGCTTGCACACCCAGTTTGGAAGTCCAGGCATCATCCATGGGACTATTACTGCCTCTCTTTCATTTTTTTGCCTTTCCTTTGAGGTCTTTGCCTACTCACAAATCATGTCATGCTCACAGGGCACCCATTCCTTTTTCCTTTAACTGCAGTGCACGTTTCTCCTCCCATAGTAGCTTCCGGAGGAGAAAGATAGATCTGGCTCCTACCAAGACCTAGGCAACATACTAAGCTGAGTAGGAAGGGGCTAAGGAGTGTAAGAAGGAGTAGTTTACACTGTCTTTGTATGAGCCCTTAATCATTCCTAATCTTTGGATATATATTAAAAGAAAAGGTGCTACTTCAATAGCTAGCCAGTCCAGGGAGGTGATTGTCCCACTCCACCCCATTCTGGTGCAGCTCTACCTTGAGTACTGTCTGTAGTATTGGGTGCCTCAATATAAAAGAGACATGAAACTATTAGAGTGTGTCCAGAGGAGGGAGACCAAGATAGTGAGACTTACAAGGAGCACCAGTGGTCACTTGGTTTGCTCAGCCTGGAGAAGAACAGGACGATGAATGACCTCATCGTAGTCTACAACTTCCTTGGGAGGGGAGGGGGCAGCAGAGGGTGAGGTACTGATCTTTCTGGTGACTGGCAATAGGATGTGAGGAGACAGAAAGAAACTGCATCAGGGAAAGTTCAGGTTGGATGTTAGAAAAGGCTCTTTGCTGAGAGTGTGGTTGGGCACTGGAACAGGTTTCCCAGGGAAGTGGTCACAGGACTAAACTTGTCAGATTTCAAGGATCATCTGGAAGATGCTTTTAGTCATATGATTTAGTCTTAGGTAGTCCTGCAAGAAGTTGGACTCCAAGATCCTTATGGTTCCCTTCCAACTGGAGATAGTCTATGAATCACAAAATGAGAAGCCCATGAGAAATGAATAAAACAGTGCTGTAAGAACTGAGTCTCTCTCCTTTTGATGAACAGTATAAAGTGTGGTTGAGTTGTTTCTTCATTCTGTGACTTGATATGCATGCAAAAATGTGCTGCTTAGTTTTCATCACTGCTTGCCACAGCTATTAAAAATGTATTTTCTTTTGTCTTGTAGGTACCCTTTTCCTCTGTCAAAAAGCTCCATGTACACAGTGGGAGCACCACACACCTGGCCTCAGATTGTGACAGCTTTGGTTTGGTTAATTGACTGTGTCAAGGTAGCATTTGTTGTCTTTAAGCTGAATATTTTCACTTTTCAGGCTAGAATGTTAGTTTCAATACAGGTCTCTCAAATGCCTTCTAAAAATAACTTTGGCATTTATGTAAAAAGATAGGTGTTCTTGCCTGCTATCTGGGATCTAGCCCTTAGCCTTACTTTTAGTAACTTTTAAACTGAGGTTTTACTGTTATTTTTTTTAACTGTGTGCACTGGATAATTCTGTGTATGAGAAGGGGCAGGGAATGATGACATATACATATAAACGTGAAACGTTCATGGGTGTAATCATGTATACTCACTGCAGATCTTCTTGTGACACCTGCCATCTCCTAAATTTGAAGTCTAAGGATGGAATTGTCAATTGCAATTATTCAAGTGTCCTGTGGTTGTTCTGTAGAGTGAAGGGTGTTTGTTTGGTGGGTCTTTTAATAGTGGTAACTGTTGCTGACAGCTCAGGTCTGAGCAAAATTTGGAATCCATGACACTAATGAATTGTGCACACAAAAATCCCATCCTTTATGCTGGAAAGACACCTTTGGCTTAGCAAGGCAGTTTGACAGTGTTGAATGTCCATTTAATGCCTCAAGAAATCACCTAAGGTGTTAGTCAACCTTACCCCAAGGTGACTGCTTACGTTCTGAAGCAGCACCATTGCACCCTGCTTGATGAAGTCCCAATCCAGTGCCACTCTGCTTCTTATCATGAACACAATGCTAATATGAAAACTAAGGGGGGTCCTCACACTTGCCCTTTGTGTGTACACCTGTGCCCCTCAGCTGTACGCTGCCATGAAGGAAAGCGCACCGTCCTTTGATGAGGGGCAGAGCTGCGGAGGAGAGACGGACGATGGGATTGTACACAACAAGGTACCATAAACAGTAAATCTTCTCCTGAATTTTGCCATGTGCCTTATTGTAACAGCAGAGTTTAAACATGGCACAACAATTTTAACTTTATTTCTACAGTCTGTTCAGTCTAACATTCAGCGTTCTTTAGGAAGTATCATAGTGTTATAGAAAAAGCCTGACCAACTGGTTTCATGAGCAGGTATCATGGCCAGTCCGTTGGTGAAGACTGGGTACTACATTGAAATGCCACCTTTTGCTACTGTTTCTCTTCCCCTTGTGGATAAAGGGAGTAATTATGCTGTTTGTTTAGTGTCTTATTAGGGTCTCAGGTGTATTTCTCTTTAGCAGTAAGTCTTCCAAGGCTAACGGCTGTACAGTGTAAAGACAGTGGCTTAATTATTTATATGGTGGCTCCTGCTGATATCTACTCAGTTTACCATACAAAAATTGGTTGTAATGGTTAATTTCCTAGACACAAAATAAGATAACAATGTAATTCAGATACTTAAATTAGGGGAAAAAAAAAAAGCAAGAAGCTGAATTTTTATCTTAGATTATTAGTACCATTCAAATTTAACTCCGTGTTAACTCACAGCAGATGTTTGAAAGGGGTTGTATGATGTGCCAGAACATTTAATTAGAAAATTGCAAAAATAAGTTAAAACAGAATTTTGGACTCAGGCTACAAGCCTGACAGTTGACAAGTAGAAAAGTTTTTAAACTAAATGTGTGCTTTTACATTGATGTGTATGTCTAGACATTGAAATAAAATTTGCAGTACTGATGTAGTTGCTTCTGGAACATCTGTAACTTAAAGTCTCCAGTAAATTCTTTTTGGGTACTTTTCTTTAATTCTAGATCAGTTCTGACATCTGCACATCTGAAGCTTAGTTGTCATATTTACTGAAGAGGTCTGCTAAACAGACCTGTGGTTTCTGTAAACTAACCTGAGAGGATAATCTGCTTCAAGATAATAAATTTTTAAATATTGTATCTACTGTCCTTACATGGGTATCCCAGAAAAATGCATCAATCTAGATGCCTCCTTCTGTCTGGATTTAATCTGTTGACTTGCTATCTTTAAAGGAAGGGAAAAAATTTTTTACAGAAGTGCAATCAAACCAGTGGAAGATATTTTTGGTCTCTCTTTAATTCCATTTGTTGAGTAGATTCAGACTGCAGATATTTTATAACCCTTTGAATCATTGACATAAAAACTTTGAAAATTGTTTTCAGCTTTTCATGGACTACTGTGTGAAGTGCTACGAGCACTTCATGAAAGGGAGAGATACTTTTGAAGAATTGGATGCAGAAGTGCAGTCAAAATTAAGTAAGTCTTCATGTTTTAATGAAGTATTTAATTGTGTTCCTGGTTTGTTTTCTCCTAGCATCAGTTTTGCTCAGTTTGCAAGTTGAAGTATTTTGAGGTAAGGGACCCCAAAATTCCCAAGTACCTCTCAGTTGCTTTCTCTCAATTGTCTGGTTTTGCATTGCTACTAGTACAGACAAATCATGCTCTGCTGTCAGCTGTACTCCTGTAACCCTATTGTTTTTAATGGCTTTGTGACAGAAGAGCAGTGTACAGTTCTTCAGATGCAAATTCCATCTATGCAAATTAATCTTCTTTCTGTCTGACAAAGTTAGCAAGTATAAAAAGAATAACATTACCAGAGGATGCACATCTGATGAGTGAGAAAGTTCATCTTCTAAAAGTTCTGAAAGCAAGTTCAGATGAGTTCCAAACTCCCTGGTGAATGTTCCAATATATGATTCAGGATGCACGTCTCTTTGTCTTCAGGGAGATGAAAAATCACTGTATTTTATTTACTCAATCCCTTAATCACCCTCAGAAATTCAAAGGAAATATGAGAACAAGGATTAAGAATAGTTCTTGCTCCCTGTACCCTCCCATGAAAAGCCAGACTAAGGACACTTCATTTGCAATCTGAAACCATCAGCTGGAGAGGAAACAAGCTACCAGACAATTACTAGATAATAGTAGGCAAAAGTAATCATGGCATTGTTTGGCAAAGACTGAGGGAAGTAAGGGACAATATGTCTCAAGGCAAGGAAGTATGTGGATGAGAAAAGACTGTACAAATCAGATTAACTTGAGGAACTGGAACAGCTGAAGCTTATCTAATAACCACTACCTTGTAGCATGGGCTGTATGAGAGCTTGGAAAGTGAGCTCACAGAAGGGATTTCGAGGTCTTATATGACATGAGGACCAAAAAACTCATTTCTTTTTGTTTTGTGATTTTTTCTTTTGCCTATTTGCTTCATAAAATGGTGGTTTTGATGGGTTGTTTTGGGGCTTTTTGGGTTTAAAATAATTATCCAGATAATCGGTACTTACTGTGCTGAAGCTAAAGCACAAGTACTCAGATTAGGTAATGATATCCAGTGAGATTAATTTTTAACCACACATAACCTTTCCCTCTCCCCAGAGGATTTATTTAATATAGATGAATTCCAGATAGAAGGTTTAGCAGCTGACAACAAAAGACTTCATGAAGAGATTGCAAGACTGGAAAAAGAAAAGGAAAGCGAGCCGGTTAGTAAATTGTGTCTATGCTTCTTTATATGGTGGAATTGAATTTCCTATTATTGACCATTATTGTCATTATTAAAGGAGATACTGATGGTACATTATAACAAATGGAGAACTATTTTCAGGGCTGTAGGAGATTTTAATCAGGCCAGGTTATTACAGGCTCTATACCATTATAGTACAAGGCATTTACTGTGGTGGCTTTACATTATCTGTTCAAAAGCTTTTGTATGAGAATTTCTTAGGGAATGAGAGCATGGAATTCAGTGGTAACAATATGTTTTATGAAAAATATTTTGTTTTGAAAGATGAATTCTGCTTTTAATACATCATGAGTTTATAAATGGTTCGGTAGCTGTGCAGCTGGCAAATTGAGACTCCTGCCTACTGTGCAAAATGTGCTGCTTGTATTCCCACCTTTCCTTGCTCTTATATGCCCTTTGTGTATTATTATACTTAAGTTGTAAATAACCTGTAGTAAGAACTTTCTTAATGCAAATCAGAAACTAACAACTGAAATGCAAAAAACTAAGATACAAACCATCTTTTCAGCCTTTTATGTCGTTATTTTAAAGATGCTTAACTCGATTCAGCTGTCACAAACATAAATAGTATAACTATAACATTAAAGAACTTTAAGTTGACCAATTACTTGCCAGACAAGGCCAAAAAATCATTATTTTAGATTAATATAGTGGTGGCTGTTTTTTCTATCCTTTTACTAGGATCGTAGAGTAACACTACGAAACCTGAAATCATCTCTTCAAGCAGATGTGCAGAAATACCAGGCTTATTTGGCTAATCTGGACTCTCATATATCCATCCTTGATCAAAAAATGCAAAGTGTAACTGAGGAAGTTGAGACAGCAGGTAAGAAGAGCTGGGTCACAAAAGCTGGGTCACAAATGCAACAGTGAAGCGAGAAATAGGTTTAAAATAACTGTAATTTTCAGCTTCAGGACAGAGCAGGATACTTTGTATTTTGATGCTACAAATAAACTTTCTAAAGTGGCTTGCTAAAGAAGACTTCTTTTGGCTGATACTCTGAGAGTAATGAAAAATGGATATTATTTGCTCATAAAAACCTGGTATTTTACTGCCATTTCACAAATGTTTTGTGAACTTAGAACTGGAAGTAGAAGCGATGAAGAAGGAGAATGCCCGGCTCCAGCACATCTTTGATAACCAGAAGTACTCGGTTGCCGACATTGAGAGGATAAATCATGAAAGAGATGAGTTGCAACAAACCATTAACAAGCTGACTAAGGAAGTGGAAGCAGAAGAACACCAGCTGTGGAATGAAGAGCTGAAATATGCTAGGAATAAAGAGGCGGTATGTGAAAACCCTACTACACTGAGAGGTGGCTATCAGTTTTTATCATGCAAGCTTAAGCTTGGTGCTTGGGCTATTGCAAACTTCCTTCCTAAGTAATTTAACAACTGCACAGATATGTCTTATTAGACTAAAGTGACAAAAATGGCTTCTGTTTATGATCTCTCTGAAAAATGGAGGGGTCTGTTTTGAGCATAATGGAAATGTATTCTTTTCATTTTCTTCTGCATCACAGGGAACGTAACTAGATCATGCACCACTGTCAGCTCTCGCTGTTATAGTGTCAAGAGCTTTGATAGTGTTAGCTTAGAATCGCTTTGATAACACAAGCAATTTCAGGCTAATGTTAAGATTTCATAGCTGGGAAGTAATGCAAAACTAATGCTTTGAATCAATATCTCTGCATGCATTTAGGGCTAGATTGGTCCCTTATGTGGAAGTTCTACTACGTTCTAAGGGCTGAATTCAATTCCCTCAAACAGAATGAAAACTTGTGATCCAGTAAGAGGTGGCATTTAAGAGCTGCTGCTTTGCTAAATGGAGAAGTAAAAAAAAAAAGTTTCAAATCTGTTTTGCATTTGGTAGGGTAATGCTTTATCAAGCACTTGGTATTGACTTAAATTCCTCATCCTGTACAAGTGTGAAGCACATAAAACTGGAAAAAATACTTCTGCTTGGCGTTTGCATATAGGTGGCATTCATTAATCAGAACATGCAGTGCATTTAATAAGTTTTGTCTAGAGGTATGCTCAAGTTACACTTTGTTACTGGGATTTGGCTATGTGGCATTTCCTGTCAAAAGCAATGAGAGAAGGCATATCAACACTGATTGTTTTAGTTATTTGTAATCTTTCCTAGCTTGTTTTTCCTTCCCTGTCAACTAATGCTTAAAAAGTTGAGTTGAGGGGAAAGAAATATGGCCAGTGACTAGGGGTAACCACAGGTGAAAGAGTTCAGTCTTACCCAGACACACAGAGAAACCTGGCAGAACAAACTCAGAGAATCAGAAAACAGCACCTAATCCAAACAGTGTAAGCTGCTGGACTGTCAGTACATACAGCGCTTGCACACCGTGGCGTGACTTGGAATCATGTTTCTAAAGAGCAAATCTGAGACCTGCTTAAAGTATTACATGAATACATTTTTCCAAAGCTTTTCAATGGTATTTCTTACATGACTTTTGCCCTTCTGAACAGATCGAAATGCAGCTGTCAGAGTATCACAAACTGGCTCGAAAGCTGAAACTGATTCCAGTGAGCGCTGAGAATTCCAAAGGCCGCGACTTTGAGATTCGGTTTAATCCTGAGGAAGGACCAAATTGCCTAGCAAATTACAGAAAAGAGATCAAGGTAAGTAGTCTCAATGCTGAATATTTCTGTTACAACTCATGAAAAATGCATTTGTTTGGAGATGTTGGAAAGGTCTCTTAACCTCTCCATGAGACTACATTGGAAAGCTTGTGTCATGCAGTGCCATAACTGCATTATAGTATAGGAATGAAACTTGGTGTTGGAGGGTACAGCAGCCTAAATGAAAATGGGAGAGGGAAAGGATCTATGAGTGTACATCTTAGTTTGGAATAAGAGTGCATTAGCCAGATCTTGTATGTGCGTTACAGGGTCCCCTTATGGATATCATAAACCAGACTGAGGAAGAAATTAGGAAAGCTACTCATCAGAAAATTACTTTGGACGAAACTTTGGAACAGGTGAGTTGTTTAGTGAAGACTAAGATACTGTGTTATCTGCTGGCCTTATTTGACCTTTTCTGTGGGTAAAATGTAGTGTGGTAGGTTGTTTCTTGTTTGAGTTGGTTTTGTTGGAGTTTTTCTTTGCAAGGAGGTGGGAAAGCTGTGAGAAGATAACTTTAATTATGATGGAACCTAAGAGTTTTTGTGAGAATTAGGGTCTCCTGTTTTAAATAATGTGCATTCCCTTCACTGAAGATGCAGCTTACATGTACTTGACCATAAACATCGGAAAGATTTGTTTTCAAGAAGTTGCCCTTTCCAGTCTGCTGTGTGGCTTAACTTCTCAGGGATGTTATTGGGAAGATTTTTAGCAATTTTGGGTTTGGGAGTGGAAAAGTAATTTTTTTTTTCCATTCTTCTTCCCCTACCTCAGCTTTCATTGCTGAGCATTACAGTATATGGTATGGAACATCCCTTTGGTCAATTCTGGTCAGTTGTCCCGGCTATGCCCCTTCCCAACCTTTTGCCTACCCCCAGCCTACTCACTGAGGGGCTGCAGGTGGGTGATAAAGCCTTGATGCTGGGCAAGTACTATTCAGCTATAACCAAAGCATCAATGTGTCACCAACACTGTTTTAGCCACTTACCCAAAGCAAAGCACCATGCAGACTGCTATGAAGAAAGTTAATGCCATCCCAGCCTGGCCCAGTTAAGAATTTCTGAGATACTGTGCATTGTTTGTGATGGCACAGATTTATATGTTGGAATTCTTCTCAAATTCTATTTTCTTGGTCATGTTTTTATTCTAGCTGAATGCAATGGTAGTGGAAAATAGAAGAACTGTGAAAATGCTGAAAGAAGAAGCTGAAAAGCTGGATGATCTTTACCATCAGAAGCTTCAGGTTAGAACTTCTTACAGGTTGATAATAGTTTATCCTTAATGAAAATGTTACCTTTAATACTTGTGTTTATACATGAGCTTTTGGGTTTGCGTTTTTGTTTGTTTGGACCTCTGTCCTTGCCTTCTTCCTTTCCTCTTGCAGGATTCTCTTCAGAAATATGAGTGCTACCTTAAGTGAGTCAGTTTTCACTTTCTCGTAAGCAAATCTTGCATAATTTAACAGATCCCATAAATCATGAGTTACTACATCCAGTAATATAAGCAGCAGCAGCCGCAATCATCTCCTGACCGCAGGGTGTCTCAAAGCATGTTCTTGAAGGAGACTTTAGAGGTTAATACCTGCCTCTATCCAGTTTGTATATAATAAACACTTTTAGTAAACATGTTTAATCACATAAAAAACTAAGGAAAACATTATTTGGCCAAAAGCATGGCTGGAGGCCAGACACCCACCAAAGTCTCTCTATCACTCCCCTTTTCAGCTGGACAGGGGAGAAAATGTATGTTGAGAGGCTCATGAGTCAAGATAAGGACAGGGAGAGATCATTCCGCAATCAGTGTCACTGGCCAAACAGACTCAGCACAGAATAAAGGGAAGAAAACTAATTTATTACACTGCACTGCACACACAGTGACACCAGAGTCAGGTAATAAGAAGTGCAACCAGATCTTAAAGTGCCTCTCCCTTCTTAGCAGACTTCACTTTAGTCACGACTTTGCTCCCTTCTTCCCCTACATTATGGTACAGGGAGGGGCAGGGACTGGGGAAATGGGGGTTTCAGTCAGTTCCTCGTGAGCTGTTTTGCTTCTTAGCTGGTGGGGGTAAGGGGAGCGTTCCTCACACCCTTCCCCTGCTGCACTGTGAGGTCCCACCCATGGCAGACAGTCCTCCACGAACTTCTCCAGCGTGAGTCTTTTTTCCCATGGGGCTTTAGCTCTTCACCAGCTGCCCTGGTGTGGGTCACTGCTATGGGACACAGTCATAAATCATAGAACTCTGTCTCTCAAGACCCGACTGCTCCAGCCTGGACCTCCATGAGGTCACAAGCTCCCCCAGCAAACCTGCTCTGGTGTGGGTCTCTTGCACTCGCTGGTGTTTGCCAGCAGAGAGCTTCTACCTGCTTCTTGCAGAAGCCACCCCTGCAGCCCCTCCTTCTCCACCAGATCCCAGCCATGCAAAACTTCAACAGCAGGTTAAATGTGTTAATGACACAAAATTGTTGCTTGTTTTATCTTTCTTGTCCAGCAGGGAAGCAGTCCTCACCCTTTTTCTCACTTCTAGTTTAGCAACTAAACATATCCTCAGTTGACAACTAAATGGCTGCTTTACCACCTCCCAACTTCTCTAATGCAATAGGTGGGGATGTGTCCAGGAGAAGAATGCTTTTCGAACTAAGTTAGTGTTTATCATACCTTCTCTTTCAAACCCAAACATCTGTGCTATAGCCACAAAATGGTTATTTCATTGCTGATACCTGCTTAGGTGGCTGAAGACAATTCATTTAGTGTGTTGCTTTCAAAAACACCTGAAACTTAACTTTTCATCTGTGCTGTTGTGTATGCTTTTCTCATAATGTCAGTTCATAAAATAGTTGTAATTGGATGGTTTTAGCAAGACATAGTCATTTAATTCACAGAATCATAGAATACCGGGTTGGAAGGGACCTCAAGGATCATCTGGTCCAACCTCTCTTGGCAAAAGCACCATCTAGACAAGATGGCCCAATAGCCCATTGAGCCAAAACTTCAGTGACCAATACTGGGAAATCTGCCGCTTCCCTGGGGAGATTATTCCAATGGCTGATTGTTCTCATTGTGAAAAAATGTCCTGTGTCCGATCAGAATCTCCCCAGGAGTAATTTGCAGCTATTACCCCTCATCTTTTCCATGTGGCTCCTTTAAAAGGGAGTCTCCATCTTTGTTTTAGCCACACTTTAAGTACTGGAACAAGGTGATGAGGTCACCCTTCAGCCTTCTTTACTTAAGGCCGAACACAACCAGTTCTTCCAGCTTTCCTTCATTCAGGAGGCTTCCCACTCCTTTGACCCTCCTGGTGGCCTTCCTCTGGACCCTCTCTAGATGGCCACTTTTTTTTGGTATATTGAGGACCAAAACTTAACAGTGTTCCAGGTGTGACCTGATCAGCACTGAGTAGAGTGGGATAGTGACTTCTTTATCTCTGCTAGTGATGCCCTTGTTAAAGCCAACATGCTGTTGGCTTTCTTTGCCACTGCAGCACACTGTTCACTCATACTAAGCTTGCTGTCCTTTGGGAACTCCAGGTGCCCCTACACAAATCTGCCCTCCAGCCAGGTGGATCCCATCACTTTGTAAGGGTCAAGCTCCTTTAATAGTTCATATGCCAATTCTTCCTTCACTGACGGTGGGTCTGTGTTTGCATCAACCTGGCTTTTTGTTCACAAGCCCTGGGGCCCAACAGCTCTGGTAAAGACAGAGGTGAAGAAATCGTTGACCTCTGCCACTTCAGTAGAGGGTATTCGGGGGTATTCATCTACTTTTCCATCTCTGGAATGCTTCCCTTTCAGTTTTGAGCAGACTCAGAAGCTCACAGTGAAGCAAGGGCGTCACTTGCTCTGCCTTACCTCCCTTGCATTTATGGAGGGTGAACTGGTTTTATGCTTCCATGAGAGTTTTCCTTGTGTAGTCTTTAAAATACTGTCCATAAGATGTTGGTATTCAAATTAATCTTTCAGACACAAAAGGGAAAAGCTATTTTCTTACTCAAATGTGATTTTATTTTTTAAAATTGAGAGGCAGTTGTTCATGATGATCCGTTTCTAAGATATTTGAAGTATGTAAATAACACATTTTGAGGTGAACCTTGAACAGAAAATAGGTGCAACACAGACCTTGAAATACAGGTAGAGAAATAAAATGTTAGGTTGGTTTTGGGTTGAAAGCTATACATAAAATACTTGAAAGTTTAGGCTTGGGGGCATTGTCCTTGGGTTTTAGTTCTGAGTTTGGAGTTACTTGTTTGAATTCTGAATTCAAGTATCTATGTAAGCAGGTAATATAAAGGAGAAGAAAAAATCTGAAGTATTCCTGAGTTATGCAATTTTTTTTTCCATTTATGTTTATAGGAGGCAGAAGAGGAAGACCAAAAATGTGCAAGTGAACTGGAATTGTTAGAGAAGCATAAACAACTACTGGAGAGTGGTGTCAACGAAGGTCTTAGTGAAGCCACAAATGAACTGCATGATCTTCAACGACAGTAAGGCTTCAAGCTTTTTGTGTAGTTTATTTTGGGGTTGATGTGTTTTAAGGATAAAGACATTTTCTTGAATTGTAACATAAAACTATTTGGTGAGCCAGGTATCCATTTCCTTAGATTAATTTCACAAACTCATACTTGAAAGAGGTTTTTCCTCAACACTTAACATTTGGTAGAATATTTGTCTGCTGTAAGAGAATGATAGTTTTTCATAATTTTTTTTTTCATACATACAGCTGTAGTAAGGAAGTTAGTTCGCTTCCAAACTTACGACAACCACATTTTACAGCCTAAAGCCTGAAAAGACTATTCTGACTCCAGTCTGAATCTAAGGTACTTTGTTCCTTAGAGCACAACATGGTCCTCTTTCTTCTAAACTGGTTATTAATATACAAGCCTAACTTGGTTTAACTTAATGCTAAGAGAAAAAATTGTGGCTAAACATGATTTAACAAATGTGGTGACGTGATTCTTTTAGGTGTCAGGAATTTTATTACAGATGTGATTTTGTCTTTACTTTTTAGATATCAAGTTGTTCTGCAAACAACAACAGAAGAGAGCAGGAAAGCTGGTGATAACTTGAACCGCCTTTTAGAAGTGATTGCTACTCATGTAGTATCTATAGAGGTAAACTGAAATTTGCTATTCAGACTAAAATATTTCTAGACACTTGCAACTGCAATTAAACATGGGGAAATCAGAATTTACTCTTTCCAATAAAGTATTAGTTACCTGGGCCTGCTGCAGCGAGTCTGTGGACTCCAGTTAAATTTGTTGAAAAACCTTTGGCATCAATAATGAAAATTTATCATTAAATTCCAGCAGTAACATCCTGTCAGGCTTAGTCTGCTTCTAGTAGATGTCCTTCAGTGACACGTTTAAGTGAAGTCACTTAAACTGTGCAATGACTGCTTAAAATGCTTTAGCAGAAGTGGGGTGTAGTAGAAACCATGATAGTTCTAAGAAACTTTCTGTAACTCTTTTCTAGAAATATCTTGATGAACAGAATGTGCAAATTGACAGAGAATATGAAGAATTCATGTCTGAAGATCTGTTGTCAGCCTTCTCCGGAATTCTAGACAGTTATAAAAAGAAGGCTGAAAGTCTGTAATTAGCAAAATGGTGAAGATACAAACTTTGTAATAAAGCTCTGGCATGGCGCCTTCTAAAAGGATGGGTACTTCAGGTGTTCAGCAGTGAAACTGGTTTTAAGTGTAAAGAAATGCTTATGAACTTCATTTCTTTTATTAAATAATTCAGCAGTGTCTTTGCAGTTTCTTAAGAAAGGCTTTGCTTACACTTCCTCCTTACAATATATTATATGTGATTACAAACATCTGTGATAAAACAACTGTGGAACAGCTTAACTTTTTTTTTCTTTATAATAAAACAATTTGTGCCCTTCAAGGAACATCAGTAAGATGAGTACTGTTAACCTCTTAAAGTAACAAGCCAGAGTGGACTTAAAAATGGAACCACAGGGTACTTGACAACCTGAAATATTGCTACTTAAAAACAATTAGTGTTTTTTTGTAAACTTGTAAGATTTCTAACTGAGAAAAGAGTTACACTGTCCTTTCAGGAGCATAGTTTGTGCAGTTCATAATATACATATGTATTTAGTGCACATGCATGACAATGCACACCCTTTCCCAAGCCTTTCTTTTTAGTAGTAAGACCAGTTGTAAGTATCTTTCAGTCTCTTGCTTGTTCAGTTATCTGAAACTGCCCAGAAATCCCTAAAAAAACCCTAAAACAAACTTCTTGAAAAAGGTCAGTAGTAGTCATACAGTAATCTTGTAAATACTCTAGAGAAAAAAAAATAGTCAGTTTGAAAACACATTTTGGTCTCTAAGTGCTCATTATCCTAGGTGAAACCTCACTAAATTTCTTGAATATGTATACCAGAGACAACTCTAAGTAGGACAACATATGAATTCTGGCAATATAGCTACTTAGTTGTAGATTTGGCTAATGCTGGATACATCAGAGTGGTCTAAAATGAGTCTGAATTCTTGTCAGTCCAGTAGGACAGGCACAATTTGATTTTTTTTTTCTTCCTCAGGGATGTACCAATAAAACTAGTGTACGGGGAGCTCCAGTCCAAATACACTGAAGAACATGTAACTCTGCCTCTTGAACGTGTACTACTTTGTTCAGTGCTCTGTGGAAGTAGTATCTTCTTATCCACCTTTTATATATTTCTTTGTGATTTAAAAAAAAAAATGAAAATCAGCATTTATGTCTTGGATGGTTCTGTTTAGGATTATATTTTGTAATAAAAGCATTGAAATATTCGAGCACTTTTAGAGAGTTCAGTGATAAATATACAATGGTAAAAAGTGTGCAGTCTTGTTCTAAATTTATTAGCAACTGCTAGCTAAAGAAGCTGACCCTTAGTTCTAGAGTTAGACCTGCTATTTGAATGAAATGCAGATCCTGAGGATATCTAACAAAACTTCAGTCATCTGAACACAGGCTGCAAATAAACTTTAGTTCTAGGCTATTTTTGCACAGCATACATGAAACTCAACAGTCCTTAACATAATGTGTGAACTTTCTGCCTCTGGTATATTTTGTTTCAGATATTATGGTAAAGATGGGATTATTTAAGCTTCCAATTTGGGTTTTTTGTTGTACCCCGGAAGTTTAATTTGAAAGCTAGAATAGTTTTCTGACAGGTGGGTAGTAGTTCCATTTTCTTTTGTTGTCCTCTTTCATTTTACCTTAGTAAACACATTATTTTTCTGTTAGCAGCCTAACCCTTATCAAATTCCAATTCCTTCTCTTTAGAAGATCTAACACTTTTGTAGTCTAAAGCAGTATTCTTCTAATCAAGCAGAACTGTGAAACACACAGAAGAATTGTATTCCTTTAAAACACGTGCTTACTAGGGGCTGTGCTCTCCCTTGGCTGCCCGATACCTCTTTGTCCCTGCTTGTATGACTGGCCTTGTGTTTCTTAGTACCTGCAGGTTCTTTGCCACGTGGAGTGGTTGGTTGACTGCGTAAATGGAAGCAAAAGAAATGTAATTTCCAAGGACCAATACCCAACGGGTTAAAGAATCAAGGTCACAACAACCTTCCTTCATGGACTGGCAAACGTAATATTCTGCAGCTAGTCTGAGTAATAAAAAGTCTGCACTTGTACTGTAGCCAGTCTGGTTTTGTATTGGGCTGAGCTACGCTTCTGCATGTTGGTTAACAGAATTGGCTTTAGAACCCACTCAGGCTTTGGGGTTCTAAAATACCATGGAGATTTTGATGTCATCATCTATCACAGGTTAGCACCTGCCAATGTTTACTAGTCAATGTGTCTTCACATTATGAAACGGAGGAAATATTTCAATGCGTCTGGAACATGACTCCTGTGTGATATTTCAAGTCATGTATTTTATTTGTATTCTGGAGTATGGCTTTTAAATTTAAACAAAAGACACTAGTACGTAGTTACTGCCCTTGATCTTGGTGGGGGTTTTTTGTTGGATCTTTTTTTTTTACCAGAATGTAAAGCCTTGAATCAAGATGTAACACTGGCACCTCTGCAATTCAGTAGTATGAGTCATCTGTAAATTTGTTGGCATTTGTATAGATCCCTCATTTATCGCTGGTGTATCTTTTGTACTGTTTACTTTAGTATGCCTTAGGTTCATGTATTTTTACAGTTAATAAAATTTTTAAATGTGTGTGGTGGTTTAGCCCTGGCTAAAGGCCAGATGCCCACCAAAATCAGTCTGTTACTCCCCTTCTTAGCTGGACAGGGGAGAAAAATATATTGGGCGGCTCAAGAGACAAACTTGTTAATGACGCGGGCAAAACGGACTCAACACAGAGTGTAGAAGAGAAAAGTTATCTAATTTATTACACCACGCTTAAGAGAAAACAATGAAAAACCAGAGTCAGGAGTGCAACCAACAATCTTAGAACAAATGCAAACCAGGCAAACGCTTTTTCCCCCACCACCAGCACTCCCTCCTTGGCAGACTTTAGTCAGAAAGTTGCTCCCTTCTTCCCTCTCGTTCACAGCCGAGGAGGGGCAGGGACTGGGGAAAATGGGGGTCTCGGTAACACCTTCCCCCCACCCCTCCATTCTAAAGCACTTCATTTTAGCCATGATTTTGCTCCCTTCTTCCCCTCCTGCTCACAGCAGGGGCGGACAGGGACTAGGAGATGGGGGCTTCAGTCAGTCCCTTGCAAGTTGGTTTCCTTCTCGGCCGGGATGGGGGCATCCATTCCACACACCCTCCCCCTGCTGCACCGTAGGATCTCACCCATAAGAGCCAGTCCTCCATGAACTTTCTCCAGCGGGCTTCGTCTCTGCCTAGGCAGGCAGCAATAAATCACAATGTCTCTCAGTCCCAGTCCTCCAAGGCCTCCCCCAGCAAACCTGTTTCACTCATCTCTGTAGGTCGCTTGTGCTGGCAGGGGCTCATCCCAACGTAAGTCACGGCATCTTCTCTATGTCTCCACCGGCTCCATCCAGCGTGGAGCCTCTCCACAGGCTACAGGTGGGGTCTCCGCCTTTTCCAATGGACTTCATCTCGGGCTGTAGGGTTATCTTTCTCTCGGGCACCTGGGGTGCCTCCTCCCCCAGCCTTCCCGGCCTTTTGTGTCTGCCAACTGCTTACATTTATATGCAAATAACTACCTCAATGCCCTTAACGGGCCAACATTGCGGTCTTGTTGGCACTCCATTCTCTGATGGCAAAATGCAGCTACTTCCGAATCTTTTTCTCCTATATGTGATTCTCAGAGGCGCTATCAGAACGCAGGCTGGCACAGGATTCCAGCAGCCATTTTCTGCAGCCCCTGGCCCCTCTCAGCACCCAACTATGCACAACTGCAACAATGTGTTTCTCAGGAGGATAGATTCTTACTGCAAGTAAAGAAACATGACATAAAAAGCACAATTAACTTGATTTTCTTGGAGAACCTAGGTAATTAATTATGCTTTTAGCAGCAGATACTGATTCCCTGACTATCCTTATTGTTAAATGTGCATTATATAGAGGAAAAATAAATATAGTATACATTTCAAAGGAATAAAAATTGTCTTAACCTCTTAAAATAGATGGCTTTCTAAAAACTAATTGAACAGAGGTCCAAGCTTCTTCAATTGATTTATATGTGTCCGTCTCCCAAACCAGCCTCTTGCTATCTTAAAGGACTCTTTCCTTTACATGACTTTCATCTGATTTTTTTTTTTACCTAGTTGTAAAGAAATAGCACTCAATGCTGTAGAAGCATAGTGGAACTGTGTACAGTTCTGTTCTCTCTCCTGGAGTATGTTATTCTTCAAATTTTGTTGTCGGAAACACATCACTGTCAAGAACGGGGTAGCTTTTTTTGGAGTACTTGAGTGCATCATATGAGCCTGAAAAGGCTTTCTTTCACTTTGTGGTGTCCAAGGTTACTTGGACCCTTCTTGTTGGTTTTGCCAAGGGACAATGCAGCAGGTCTATGCTAGTCTTCTGTTCCAAGCTGGGTAAGGATATCACAAAATGGTCAGGGTTGGGAGGGACCTCGGAAGGCCATCTAGTCCAACCCCCCACCAGAGCAGGATCACCTAGAGTAGGTCACACAAGAACATGTCCAGGTGGGTTCTGAATGTCTCCAGAGAAGGAGACTCCACAACCTCTTTGGGAAGCCTGTTCCAGTGCTGTCACCCTTACAGTGAAAAAGATTTTCCTTATGTTCGCATGGAACTGCTTATGCTTCAGCTTGCATCCCTTGTCCTATCATTGGACATCACTGAGAAGAGCCTGGCTCTGTCCTCCTGTCACCCTTTACATATTTATAGACAGTGATGAGGTCACCCCTCAGTCTCCTCCAGGCTAAAGAGGCCTAGTTCCCTCAATTTAAAAACTATGTGTACATTTTTATCTCGTTTCTGAAAAGAGTGCAAAAAAAGAGAAAGCCAACAGCTGAAGACGTTCCCTTTTGCTTCAGCAAGAAGAGGGGAAACTCCTGCTGCAGCAATGCTGTATAATGAAAAAAGAAGTCCATGGTCTTTCACGATAGGTGACTCTATGCAAAGCAATGGGGATTCTGTGGACAATGGTACTGACTACTGCTTGCCTACATTTGTAGGTTATTTGGTATAGAAGTATTTTGAGCACTGCAAAGAATCTGAAGAGACAGAATGTATTATCTTTTCACTCCACTCTGGGGAGCACTGTTTTGTTTTAATACTGGCTGGAAACCCTAATGTGTCTTTTTGAGTTAACTTTCCTCTTCTGACAGTAGTATAAAACAGGGAATGGACCTGTTTAGTTCAATACTTGCTCTCTCTGTATTTTTGGCTGTAAGAGGGTCCCGGCATCATATACCACTGAGGTATTTTTTACTTGCAAAGATCTCCACCGTATAGGACTATGGTATCTTCA
Source organism: Hypotaenidia okinawae (assembly GCA_027925045.1). Lineage (NCBI taxonomy): Eukaryota > Metazoa > Chordata > Aves > Gruiformes > Rallidae > Hypotaenidia > Hypotaenidia okinawae. The sequence goes on along the minus strand of BSDF01000002.1, from coordinate 111,847,454 downwards.
TTAGAGTTTTACATTTTCAAATGCTCTTGAAAGTTTTTGATGGTATCCACTCCTTCCCAAGGAATGGAAGGGGCACAGAAGACTCATACAACCCTCAGTGTCCTCACTGGATAAGGGGCTATTGATTCCTTAGCCAGTGTCATATCTCAGGGAAGTGTACTGATGTCTTCTGTCCTATATCAGATTGGCAGGGATTGCTCTGCTGGCCTGATGAGAAAATTATTCTTCTGTAAAACTTTACTTGTTTACAGGATTTTTCTAGCAGCTGTCAGTTTGCATGAGTATGTTGCAAGACCTGGCAGAAGAGTATCTGCATCCCCTTTGCTGTTTTTCAGATTTGCAGATTTAAAAGTTGCTAGAGGTTCAGTCCGGAGAAGCGAAGGCTGCGGGGGAACCTCTTTGCAGCCTTCCAGTATTGGAGCATACAAACAGGAGGGGAATCAACTTCTTAAAAGGGTAGACAATGGCAGGACAAGGAGGAATGGATTGAAGCTAAAGGAGGGAAGGTTTATATTAGATATTAGGGGGAAGTTTTTCACAGAGAGAGTGGTGAGGTGCTGGAACTGGCTGCCCAGAGAGGAGACGGGTGTCCTATCCCTGGAGATGTTCAAGGCCAGGTTGGATGGGGCCCTGGATGTTGGTAGCCCTGCCTGTGGCAGGGGGGTTGGAACTCTGTGATCCTTGGGAACCCTTCCAACCCAGACCATTCCATGATTCTATGATCAAGAGGCAACTGCTACTTACCCCAGGTCAGGCAACGGTGACAACTGCCAAGCAGAGAAAATGCACCAGATGATGGCTTACACTGGAGACTGACAGTAGTGGTCTGGCCATAGGGTACTGTGTAAGACATGACAGATGCCACTCCTGTCATGCTCTATTCCCTGAAGGAGAGTGGACCTATCCTCAACCCGTTTGTAAGAGTCTACCAATCCCAGCATTTGCCTGAAGTAGGATCTCATGTCTGTCTACAGGATGATTGTGGTGTCCCTCCACTCTAGAAGTCCTTACCAACATGTTCATGATACTGAGGAGCCTTTGTGATGTGTGGTCTGTATGGTGTTTTTCTTAGCAGTTCATGCGTGAGACCACAATTTTAATTGGCAGTGTCTTATCAGAGTTTTAGTTTTGAGAGCTCTCTGCACACAGCTAAGACATAAAGGCACATGAAATTGACTGCTACTCCAATTTCACCTCCACTGAAATATTTATCAGTTTGGCAAGACTCCAAAGCAGAAGGAAAGACAGGTGCTGATGTAATATGTATAAATATTTCAAAACCAGCAAGCTGTATTGAATTTTGTTTTACTTTCCATACCAGGATTCAGAATAGTGAATGCCTTTATATCAGTAGAAACAGCATGGCCCTTCTGAGACCACTGAATGCTAGCACAGTCACACCTGACTATGAGCTCACCCAACTGAAAAGCGAGTCCCTCACTATTTTGGCTGGAAAAGAGCATCTTGAGTTATCAGTTCTAACTCTCTGGCAGGTCTTAATTAGCAGGGGTCATTAGCTGACATCTGAAGTGCAGAAAGAACGCTGTTTGACTAGTGTTCTATAGAGAGTTACTATCCTCTCCCTCTCCAAAGGGTTTGTAAGGAAAGCATCAGCTTCAAAGTTACACAAGATAAGAAAGGGGCAACTACAGCCAGAGGTTGCACTCTTTGGACAACCATACGGTTTTTAAGAGGAAAGCCACCAACTTGAAAGATAGAAAATTGTAAAGGAATAAAAAAGAAATTGGAGAATGGCAATTCAGCACTGTTGAGGATCTCCTCCAGCAACCTGCAACAACCAACCTTTCTCACCGGATTATTCAGAAGATATTCCTCGGGTGCTGAGATGCTTAGCTCCTTAAATCCTGTCTTTTGTGCGCGCTAAAACAAAAAATCTGTGGTATGTGCTTACAGAATCTGCATGGCAAAAGATGCTTACAATGAGAAAAGGCAATGGTTACTGTGTCACTATTCCAAAATGCAGAGCATGGGGCAACACCAGCAGAGACATTTAAATGACTAAGGAGTCAAGGGGGCTTACGTGGCCTTTCAGCTTGTGCTCCATAGCTCCACTGCTACTGTAGCTGGTGACTAAGGCACTCGATGGCTCAGGAGAAAGCAGCCATTAGTGCAGGGTAAAAGGGAAGAGTGCCAAACAGTACCAAAAGCCAAGATGATAGGGAGAGTAAAAGGAGAAAGCAGCTGTTAGAAATACAAAAAAGGTCCTAAAAAGGACTCGAGGTAGACACGTTAGCGAAGCAGTAATTAATTTATTATACGTTCTTGCAAGAGCGGGTGACCCAAAAGTAGGCACACCTTTGGTCAAAATACGTAGCATTTTTATACCATTTTCCAGTCCGAAATCCCTCCCACCGTTTAACTAGAGATTAACAATTTCAAAAGGTTACTGGCTCGACCAAAGTACCCCATTTATGACATAATGGAATACATATTGCAGGTCCGGCAAATTCCTGCTTCCCGTTAGTGAGAAAAGTTAGTATGTATGAGCCTTTATTAACACTTAAACGTCTCTTTTTGTCTGGGATAATCGCTTACTGGCAGGTACTTGATTTTATCTTAACCTTCCCGGTAACTGTCTTGGGCCTAGGGTTGAAGGAATTCAAAAGCTCATACAGGCTTTTGTTTAGATGGTATCAAGACTCCACACCGTCTGTCAGTATTGAGCCACATTTCTTTTGAGTTCCAACCCGTGGCCTCAGTCACGGTTTTAACTCTTTCCAGGATTATCTTTTAGCAACAGTATGCTTTATACAAAATATACAATACAAAATTTCAATCTGCAAAAGCAACAATTCAGCATTTTCCACACAGCCTGCCAGAGAACAATGATGTGCAGCTACAAAAAGGCTGGAAGACACGTAAGACCCCGTAACAGCCACAGCAACTTGAATTGAAAAGTGTGATGTCCCACACATGCAGTAGGAACATTTCAGTGACAATGTATTTATGAAGTTTTCCTATTTCTTACATCTCTTACAGGAGAGAATGATGTATCTGATTCCAGTCTTCATGACTTGTAAGAGAGTGGTTGGAAGGACTTCTTCAGACAAGGTCTTTCCAAGCATAACAGTGTTAGAAATGCAAAAGGGTCCTAAAATAGGACTCGAGGTAGACACATTAGTGAAGCAGTCATTTACTATACGTTCTTGCAAGAGCGGGTGACCTAACAAAGTAGGCACACTTTTGGTCGGAGTTTGTGGCATTTTTATACAATATTCTGTCCAAAATCATTAGGTTATCTCCTATACCTATACATATTCATGACCTGTCCTGCTTTGTATTAAAATGAGTCCTGTGGAAAATGCTGAATTGTTGCTTTTGCAGATTGAAATTTTGTATTGTATATTTTGTATTGTATATTTTTCTGACTTGGGAATTAAGGTTGCCTCATTAGGAATTCTTTGTAAGGAATTTTAGGATAAGCATACTGTTGCTAAAAGATAATCCTGGAAAGAGTTAAAACGTGACTGAGGCCATGGGTTGGAACTCAAAAGAAATGCGGCTCAAAACTGACAAATTACCACATCAACGGTGTGGAGTCTTGATACCATCTAAACAAAAACCTGTATGAGCTTTTAAATTCCTCAACCGTAGGCCTTTGTCAGTTACTGGGAAAGTTAAGATAAAGGCAAGTACCTGCCAGTAAGCAACTGTCCCAGACAAAAAGGGATATTTAAGTGTTATATAAGTCCATACATACTAATTTTCCTCACTAACCGGAAACAGGACCTCACTAACTATTGTAAATACTATTTACAATAATAGTAACTATTTACAATACTATTGTAAATGAGGCGCCTTGATTGATGCCAGTAAACTTTCAAAATAACTAATCCATAGTCAAACAGGGGGGTGGGATTTCACACGGGAATATGGTATTAAAATATAACAAACTCTGCCCAAAGTGTGCCTACTTTTGGGGTCACCCGCTCTTGCAAGACCGTATAATAAATTAATTACTGCTTCACTAACGTGTCTACCTTGAGTCCTTTCTTAGGACTATTTGGCATTTCTAACAAGTCCCAAGAAGTCGTTTCCATAAACTCCTCCCAGCTGCGCCTGCGCACTGTCTTGTGGTGGTGGTCCTCAGGGGGTCTCAGTGATGAAGGCTCGAAGTCTTCCTCAGGTTGAACTTTTCACCTCCTTTCCCTGGCACATGCGTAGTTATCTTATACAACACCAAACTGTTGCATATCCCTCTTGTCTGTGCCCTTTGAAATATGAACATGCAGATGTCCTGGCAATTGAGTAGTGGGGCAGAGGCCCAGGGTTGGAGGAAGTTAAAGCTCCATACAGGGTCGTTTGCGCCTGTTAATTTTGTATTCTTTTCCTAGGGCATTTTTAGCTTTCCAAGTTTGCCGGTTTGCCCTTTTTGTTTAACAGAAATCACATAATTTGCAGCTCATCTGAAAAAGGTGAGCAATCTTGACAGCAAAAGGCAAGGGGGGAGTGTGTGTGTGAGGGGGGGAAATCTGGCAGCCTCAGTGTCACCAAAGTTACAGGCATTGTCCCAGAGAGAGATGGTATCAAGACCCCACAGCTTTGCCTGTTTGCCTTGATATGGTAATTTCGTGCCCAGTATCAGATGGCCTGTTTGAGCCGCATTTCCTTTGGTTCCAACCCATGGCCTCTGTCACTTTTTAACTCCTTCCAAGATCATCTTTATCTTTTAACAGAATTGAACCCTTATTAGAGAGAGAGATTTTGCAATAATTCCTTTAACACAACTAACAGCAAAACGATATTAACAATATCCCGTCTTATTTGATGTACCATCCTAAATTCCCTACAAAGTATTTCTGATAAGGCAGTCTTAATTCATAAGTCAGTAAAAGAATATACAATACAAAATTTCAGTTTGCAAAAGCAACAATTCAGCATTTTCCACAACAACCACCACATTCTATTAAAATATTAATGCTTGAAGACATTAATCTTATACTCCAACAGCTTTTCCACAAATTCCAAACTGTCTTTTCTCTGACTGTGTATTCATCAGATAAATACTTTCATGTAGAATTAATCATAGAATTAATCATAGAATTGTAGGGGTTGGAAGGGACCTCGAGAGATCATCGGGTCCAACCCCCCTGCCAAAGCAGCTCCCTAGGACATTTCACTCAGATAGGCATCCAGACGGGTCTTGAATATCTCCAGAGAAGGAGACTCCACCACCTCCCTGGGCAGCCTGTCCCAGGGCTCTGTCACCCTCACTGGGAAAAAGTTTTTCCGCATGTTGGTGCGGAACTTCCTGTGCTCCAACTTGCAGCCATTGCCCCTTGTCCTGTCTCCACAGACCACTGAAAAGGGGCTGGCTGATTCCCCCTGCATCCCTTGCTTAAGATAATTGTAAACATTAATTAGGTCCCCCCTCAGTCTTCTCTTCTCAAGGCTGAACAGTCCCAATCTTCTCAGCCTTTCCTCATAGGGGAGATGCTCCAGGCCCTTAATCATCTTCGTAGCCCTTCTTTGGACTCTCTCCAGGAGATCCCTGTCCTTTTTATACCAGGGAGCCCAGAACTGGACACAATGCTCCAGGTGGGGCCTGACCAGGGCAGAGTAGAGGGGGAGGATCACCTCCTTTGACCTGCTGGCCACACTCCTCCGGATGCACCCCAGGATCCCATTGGCTCTCTCAGCCCCCAGGGCACACTGCTGGCTCATGGCCAACCTGTCATCCACCAGGACCCCCAGGTCCTTCTCCACAGAGCTCTTCTCCAGCAGGTCATCCCCAGCCTGTACTGATAGAAACGGTTGTTCCTTCCCAGGTGCAAGACTTTACACTTGCTTTTGTTGAACCTCATCTGGTTTCTTACTGTACTTGTTCCAGAATCATTCACTGTCTCACAGAAGAACCAAGTTTTTAAGCTTTGGTGCATCCTTATTCATTTGCTATGAGAGGTGACTCTGGCACTCACAAGACTCATGGATGCTATCATTATTTTGTGCCAGCTGCGTTTTGGGCTGCAGTCATTTGTCCCTGTTGATGAGAGCCCCAGGAGAGCTGCCAGTCTCAGTCCTACAAGCATCCACCCAGCCTGTGTCCTCCTTTCAAATACAACTTTGGAAAAATGTGAAGAAAAAAAAAAGAAAACAAACAACTCTACAACAATCAGATACAGGATGACTTGGCTTCCAATTAAAATTCCTCCCACTCAGAAATATTCAAATAATTTATCCTAAGGCCCAAAGTATATGATTTGTGTGTGTCCCAGTAATCATTGAAGTTTTTTTCTTGCCCTTCCTCTCCTTTCTATTCACATAAAGAAAAAAAAATAGTTTTAAATCTAACTATACTATTTCTAATTATGTGAAAACACATTTCAGAGTTCAATCAAATGAGGGCTTAGCTATTAGCAAAATAATCATACTGCAGAATTAAAACCTTGCAACTGCAGGCTTTAAACCAGTCTGCAGAGAGGCTGAATAATGAGGAGCTTATTTTCATGCAAGTGAAGTCTCTACATTTCTGGTAGAACCCCCTTGGCATAGTCATTTTGAAACTAGATGAAATAACTCAAGAGTTGTTTCTTTTCTGGAAGTAGTTGGCATTCTAAAATAGAAACATTGTCTCGAGTCTGTGTCAAGTTGTAGAAATACAAATATGCTGAAAAACAAAATTCTGTTTAACAAAATTATAAAGTAAGGAGGCTTGACATGCCTTCCCAAATATCATCAAGTCATCATTCAGAGGGGCTCCAAGTCACAGCCTGTATAAAAGGTCTGCTAGAGACCCCTCCTCTCTCAACTGGGTAGCACACCTGCTCTTTGTTCTCACAAAACTCCACGATGCCATTTTCTTTCTTAGTGTGTCACAGTTTTGCATAGTTGACTACTGAGAGAGGGCCAGGGCTTGCAGAAAATGGCTGCTGGAATCTTCTGCAGGCCTGCTGATAGCGCCTCTGAGAATCACATATAGGAGACAAAGACTCCACCAGAACATGGAGTGCCAGGAAGGCTGCAAAGTTTGGCCCGTTAAGGGCATTGGGATGTCTATTTGCAGATAAATGTAAGCAGTTGACAGACACTAAAGGCTGGGAAGGCTGAGAGGAGAAGGCGCCCAGGTACCCGGGTGAGAGAGATGCCCCTGCAGCCCGACCAGAAACACGTGGAGTAGCCGGAGGAGAGGACCCATGGAAGAGGCAGAGACCCGACCTGCCCAGTGGAGAGGCTCCACGCTGGATGGAGCCGGTGGAGACATAGAGAAGATGCCGTGACTTACGTTGGGATGAGCCCCTGCCAGCACAAGCAACCTACAGAGATGAGCCAAACAGGTTTGCTGGGGGAGGCATCATAGCCCCGTGGAGGACTGGGACTGAGAGACACTGTGATTGATTGCTGCCTGCCATAGCAGAGATGAAGCCCGGTGGGAAGAGATTTGCCTTGGAGAAAGTTCATGGAGGACTGGCTCTTATGGGTGAGATCCTACGGTGCAGCAGGGGGAGGGTGTGTGGGATGGATGCCCCCATCCCGGCCGAGAAGGAAACCATCTTGCAAGGGACTGACCGAAGCCCCAACTCCTAGTCCCTGCCCTCCCCCCCACCCCGTCCTGTGCTGTGAGCAGGAGAGGGGAAGAAGGGAGCAAAATCATGGCTGAAAGGGAAGTCTGCTTTAGAATGGAGGGGTGGGGGGAAGGTGTTACCGAGACCCCCATTTTCCCCAGTTCCTGCCTCTCCTGGGCTGTGACTGGGAGGGAAGAAAGGAGCAAACTTCTAACTAAAGCCTGCTAAGGAGGGAGTGGTGGGGGGAAAAGTGTTTGCCTGGTTTGCATTTGTTTCAGACTGGTTCTTTTTCACTGTTTTCTCTTAAGCGTGGTGTAATACATTAGATAACTTCCTCTTCAGCAGTCTATGTTGAGTCTGTTTTGCCCGCGTCATTAACGAGTTTGTCTCTTGAGCCGCCCAATCATGTTATTTTCTCCCCTGTCCAACTAAGAAGGGGAGTAATAGACTGATTTTGGTGGGCGTCTGGCCTTTGGCCAGGGCTCAACCACCACATAGTGTTACATGAACCTCATTTCTTGCACAATGGGGCTTTTTCTGTTATTCATGTGTCAATTTTGCTGTTTTACAAACCTGCCCTACACGCCATCACAATCCTTTCCTTGCAAAGCTCAGAGTCCTTAGAACAGAAGCATCTGCACTTTAGAGCATTAGGGTCTGTACCTTTTCTAGGCAAGGAGGACAGAGCATGTAGGATGCTGTTACTTCAGTTTTCTTTCATTTCATATTCCCACCCTAAAGGCAGCTACACACCCTATGTACACCTTGAGCACTGCTAAATGAGACATCAGCTGCAATTTTGCACCAAAGAAGCTTCAAGTTATTTACAATTGGGGGAGGGGGAAACATTTTCAGAGGGTCTGAATGTCAAAGGGTCCAGCCACGTATGTCTTCTAGATCTCAATCTCTACAAGCAGTTGTACCAAAGAAAATGTCACCCTCAAACTTAACAGTGACTGCAGATAAAAATATTTCCACCCATAACATTTCTATATTTACATATATAATCTTAGACCAGATATTTTCCTCAACAATGACAGCAAATAAGGAAACTCTTTAAATGACAGTACTTGGAGCCTGTTCATGAACTCAGAACATACAACCACCACACAGCACAAACAGAACAAACTGCAAGTATGATAAGAACAAGGCTCAGAACACATTCAGTCTCCCTAAATTAAGACAATCACAAACATAAGCTGCGCCTTCTGGAAACCTGAACTTGTGAACTGTGATTTTTCAATTCCACTCTCCAAGCTTGTATCCTACCCTACAATGAATGATGCATCAGAAGATCTTGACAGTTTCCTGACAAGTACATTTCACTGGTTGCCTGAAGGCCATGAAGGCTGTATTTATTTCTTGAATTATTTTATTTCAACTCCAGCTTTGCAGGTACTCCAGCCCTACCATTCTTCATACAGAAATCATTAGGCGTTGCATTTACAAAAAAACCAAGAACTTTAATAAAGTTTTAAATAAATGTTTAATTGAAAATGCATTTTTAAGACTAGAAGGCAATACAGTGGCTTTTCTCCTTCAGAGGTGACCGCTCCAAGCACCGAAGATTAAAAGGAACAAGCAACAGCTCATGAATCTCGACTGCCCAGACTATGACTTCACACCTCCAGGCCGAAGCGGAACTCTGCCCAAGGACAGGCCTCTCTGTTACGCCACCGCTCCCACCAACAGGCACCGCACCGTAGTGCACGCCGCTGTCCAGGATCAGCCGCGGCGCTGTTGTGCGCTCCTACCCAGGGCTGTCTGAGGACGCGTCCGCCAGACGCCGGGAGCCCGTTGTCGGCCCTGCCCACGATGCAAAGCCCCCGCTACTCCCCTGCCCCGCGCGTCAGAGGCGACGGGCCGCCGCGTCGGGAGCCTCAATCGCCGGAGCGAGTACGGCGGCCGGGCGCGGCACGCGGCTCCACAGCGCAGGCCGCCTGCGCCTCCTGCGCCTCCTGCGGCGGCGGCAAGAACGCCGCGTCTCCCGGCCCGGCCAGGCCAGGCCAGGCCAGGCCCCACAGGGCTCGGCCCGGCAGCGGAAGTGGCAAGGAGCGAAGAGGGTGAACTAGTTCCGAGGTCACGGCGCGGAGGTTCGCTTTCATTTCCAGGATGCTCTCCGCCCGCCCGGCCCCACCCCTAGCAACGGCGGGCCCGTCTCCGAGCGTAGCGCCCGCCCCGCCCTCGACCCCTTCCAGGGCTCCACGGCGCCCGGCCTCGCGCCTGGCTCCTCCTTCCCGCTCGGGGCTTCCGTGCGCAGGACGGGCAGCGCCAGGCGGTGGAGCTCGCGGGCCAGGCAGCAGATACTGCCGTTGCTGCCGCCATCGCTGCGGGACGGTTTCCGTCTCCTCGGCTTCCCAACATGGCAGCGGCAGGCAGCCGTGGATCTCGCAGGCCGGTGCTGTTGACTCCCCGCGGTAGCGGGGACCGTACGGTGTTTCTCTTCGACCGGCGCCAGGAGCAGGCGGACGCGGACGAGAAAGTGCTCAGCTACGGCAAGGACAACTACCGCGGCTTCCGCCGCGCCGTCTGCCAGGTACTAGGGGCGGGATGGGGCGGGGGGTGGTATTGGAAGGGAAGGGGTGAGAAAGGATGAGCGCGGCGGCGGGACCGGCCGCGGCGTTAACAGTCCTCCGGCCGCGAGGGCAGGCGCGTGCCGCAGCCGCTGCCGTTCCACCCGGGCGAGCTTCGCGGCACCGGGGTGGCCAGCACGTGCCGCGGCCCCATGTGCGAGGGGAGGCGCGAGAGGGACCGGCGGCGGCGCGCGCCCGGCCGCGGGGGCCGTTGGGCGGAGGAGCGGGGGGAAGGCAGCCTCCTCCTTCCCAAAAACTTTCTTGCTGGGACAGGTGGGCGGGGCGGGCCTCGAGGAGAGACTGCCCCCGCGGCCCCTTCCGCCGGCCGCGCCGCGCTAAAAACGCTGGTCCGGGGGAAGGGTGGGGGGAACAGCCGGCGGCGCTGTGCGGCGCGTCGGGAGCAGCCCCCGAGGGCGGGCGGGAAGGGAGCAGGCGGCCCGGGAGCTCCCCCGCGCGGGGAACCGCCGGCGGCGGTGCGGAGCTTTCTGCCGGGCCGGAGCGGCGGTGTTTCTGCTGTCCAAGGTGTCGGCGTTAAGCGCCGCGCGTTTCCCGACCCGAGCCCCGCACGCCGTCTCCTCGAAGGCGGCGGCTGCCATTTAAATACCTCTGCCGGGCTGCCGCTTTAAGTCCCTTCGGCTCTCTTTCCTCTCCGCACGCAAGACGAGAGCTTACGTTGTCTTCGCGTGTATCGGACGGGGAGGTTTCCCGCTACGCACGGGCGTACTTTAGATTGCTGGTGACAGCCTTGGGCATCGCACGTTTTCTGTCATGGTTTCGTTTTCTGAGGGAGCAATAAATGCCTTTAACCTGTGAGCTGCCCGCGGATGCTTTATGTCGGGAGGCACGCAGGAAGATCAGCTGTAAACTGTGAGCTGGTAAAACGCTCTGGTTTAGTTTCTTTATCTGGTGGAATTTGTACTTTGTTCTCTTCTTATATTAGTTATATAAATGAATTGTCTCTTAAGCTACATCTATATCAATCTACTCAGCATTATTACACTTCATTGAATCCCTGGGATACAAACTCTTTGAGCAAATGTCTTGGTTTACGCTATGCCTGGACAGTGTTTAATGTAATGGTTTCCTACTGCAGTGGAAGCTTTGAGTTATCGATGGCAGCAGGCATAGCTGTCACACATGACTACCTCCTCCTTGCGCAGTTGTACTTCAGAGTTCAGAGTGGCATAGTCATGTTCTGCCAGAGGTGTCAAATCTGTGCTGCTGCTTAAGGTGCTACTCCTCAGCTGTGATGTGGCTGTGGTGTGTTAGCACATCCCTTGGTCTGGTCACAGCCCCTGAAGTTCAGGAGGCTGGAAGAAGCAGGTAACTGAATAGAATAAAGAAATCAGTATGCTTAATGCAGTGTACTGAGATGATAGTGAGCTGGGTTCATGGCCTTTTGAGGACCAACATCCTCCTTAATGGAACATCATTGTAGGGTTTGTATCTGCTGTGAGTAATTATAAGTGTTACGTGATTTCCTCCAAGAGTAGTCTTAATGGGTCCCATTCCATGTACTTGACAGATGAATTGCAAGGATATTTCATATTTTCAGCGTTTAGGGCAAGTACGTTGATGATTAACCCATACTTTTTTGTAGCTTTTGTAATTAATTGGCAGGCTGAGGTTAATGCTAATTTGCAGGTTGTTACAGACAAGAGAGCCTTTCTTTTTGTGGGTTTTTTATATAAGCTGCACACTCCATTGACTTGTGTTTCCATGCATCCTCATGGTGTTCAGTAGTTCACAGAGCTTTTGGCATATTTGTGGTCTTCTATAGAAATAAGCCGTTATCACAAGATACCTCAAATCTTGGGTAGAAACAGCTTCAGGGTTTTCTTATCTCAAAGCTGTATTGACATCCTGGACTTTAATGCCATTAGGCAGACTGCTTAGATGTGCAACATAGCATTTGAAAAGTCTGCTGCTGCAAAGCAGAACTTGGTGTGTTTGGATTTGGTGTCTTTGAAAGTAAAGCTTTCTTAAGTGTAAGTTCTTACCTTGTCAACACCGTGATCCTTATCACGGATGTTTTGGGGTGTTAACGACAATAGAGTTGATGCCCCTCTAAATGCCCTTATGTGTCCCTTCCAACCCAGAATATTCTATGATTTCTAAACCTGAGCAACAAGAACCTCAAATTACTATTTCCTGAGAGAAGGGCCTTCTCTAATGTCTTGACTGTGAATTCAGTCTGAGATCTTTCCGTTGCAGCTAATTTCAGCGTGGTGGCTCTTTGCACCTTGAAGCTTTCCTTAGCTTACATCCAGCTCAGAAAGCATGCTGAGGCAGATGGTTTGACATGACCAGTAAATGCCAGTATAGCGAAAACCAGACAGGCTGAGGTCGGAGGAGTTTGATGTCTGATGCCTCCCAGAGCATGCTGGCATCTTGGTGCCTCTGTGAGTTTTGTGTGTCTTTCTCTAGGTGTGGTACTCCAAAGTGCCAAATTTCTGACATTTTGACAGTTACCAGCTAACTGCTTTCAGGATAAATGTGCCACATGGGTTTCCTTACTGGGACAGACTTTCCCCATGGCATGGTACTGAAAATGTGTTAGTGAAGTTAAAAAAGTTCAGGAATAAAAATTCTGATAAGCAGGTTTGGGGTTGTTCAGACTGAGGTGAAGCAGAATGTTGTATTTGGTTTTCCCTAATTATCAGAGACCATCCAAGCGCATGATGAGGCTAATGCAGCGTGTCTGGCATTGCTTGTTTCCATGGGTGTCCCGCCCGGTGGCTTAGCTTTAGGTCAACTTTCATCTGCAGTTTGTCTTGTGAAGGAATTATTCTCTGTACCAGCAAAGGTCCACATGTGTTTTCCAGTCTACCATCTGGGGTGTGAGGGTGGTGGTGTCTGACAAAGGTGCCAGGAGTATATTAGGCTGTTGGAGCTGTTTCTGCTGTGAATATCTTCCTGTGGCATAAGAGAATTTGTTTGGATATGAGTGGATACATGGGAGTCAAAGGAAAATGCAAACCTTGACAAAAATAGTGAAATTAAACCTGATTGCAGTATGTGATGATCTCAAGTTGAAAATACTTGAATGCCTCAAGGCATGGGCTTAGGCTGCTACTTCTGAGATCTGGTGTTTTTAATGCCAAGAGAAGGTGAATATATTCCTGTTTGTGTAGCAAAGTAACTGATTCTTGACACAAGATTCACCCACCCAGAGGTGGATTTTCAAGCCCATTCTGTGTCCTCTTTGTTGTCATGTAAAACATTCCCGCATTATTATTAAAATGTTATTATTTTTTGAAACTTTTGCTTGTTTTTGAAGCATGTACTTATTGTCCCCTTATGAATTCTCTTACTGTCCCCTGATGAATTAGTGGTTGGCAGTGTGGCTGGATGTCCCTTTATATATTGACAAATTTGCTTTTCCTTCAGGGGGGTGAGGGAAGAGATTAAAAAAAAAACCAAAACAAAACAACATTACAAAAGAAGCTGGAGCATATATAGTTTTTATTATTCTTTGTAGTGATCAATCCTAAAGGAAACAAAATGATTTATTAGCTTGACTACTCCATTTGAGCATATGTGGAGCAATCATGGAATTTCAGTCCCCAGACCCTTGAAGTTTTGAGCATAAGAAGTCAATTAATTAGGGAGTCTTGCCTCCTGTTGGGAGCAATGTTGCTTGTATATAGCTTTCTGATATCTTTTATTAGGTAACCGTCCCACCGCTTGTCCAGATGTTTATAGAGTATTGTTATTGGAAAATGCTTACCTGCAGTGAGCAGAATGGAGCTGAAGTTTGTTGGCGCTAATCTTTGACCTTTCGCTCACACAAAAGTACCTTTTGTCCAGGTACTTGGTGAGGTTGGTGCTTCAGTTTGCTGCTAAGCTAGCAGGAATCCTTGCTTGCATTTATAGGGGTCACGCACCTTTTAAAGTGGAAAGTTGTCTGTGCTGAAAAGTACACAGAAGTTTTGCTATGTGTGAAGGGTTTTTTGAGAGGCTTTGAGGTGAAGTACCGGTCTGAAGAGAGCTAATGCTGCTGAAATTAATGTTACTACTTAAATAGGAATTAAATACATTTCTAAATGCTTCTTTAATACTTTTTGAAACTTCTCATCATTGTTGTGACCTCCTTGTTTGAGGAAATATATAGGAAGTATGTATCTGTAATCTCTCTAGGAAATAAGTATCTGTGATTTAAGTAAACACTCAAAATTCAGATAACAAAACAAAACATTTTTCTTTTAATCCCTTATCACATATTTTGTTGAGCTTTACATTGTATCCTGTCAGTGTACCTACTATTTAAACAGATTATTTTGCCAGTCCACCGAAATAAATCCCAGGGTATCAATAAGTTGGGGCAAAAAAAAGGGAAGATTGGGAAGCAGTGGTGGAAACTCAAGAAATAAGTGTGATTTTTTTTTTTTTTTTTAAATTTAATTAAAATATGTTTGCCAGTGCTCATAAATAAGGTATAATGAAATTATTTGTGATCATTTAAAAAATATTAGCAAGTTTTGTTGTTTTATCACTAGAGGGTAACTTCTAAATGTTTTTAAGAGGCATTTAGATTACTTAAACTACTGTTTTGATAAATTTGCTCAATAGAAGCGCTTACATTCTTGATGACAAAATCAATCCACCTTATTTCAATGATATCTTTGTGTTATAAGACCTGTGTTCATTTACTTATTTTTCAAGATTCTCTGCAATCAGAAACTAGAAATAGGTATATTTTAAACCAAGTTTTTCCTTGATTTTTTAAATACACTGTTGGAGGTACTGTAAGACGTTTATGAGATATGTATGACAGTATTTCAGGCCTCACTGCAGCGCTTGTGTCTAGCACCTCTTACTGACATTGCAGCGAGGGGAAGGATGCAGTTGGCATCGGCTTTGTACACTTAGGTGCTACCTTACTCGTTGACTGATTGGGAAAGCTGTGCTACTTTCAGTTCCTGAGTACTGATGATACAGTGAGATGCAGGGTATCCGCATTCCTTTGGGATTACTTATCCAGGTGTAACTTCTTAGATGAGACCAAGTATCTTGCCTTTGAAGGGTGGCATCAGAGTTATTGTTACTTTTAACAAGTGATGCCATACAGAGTATTTTCACGATAGAACTTGTATGGAGTTTATATCAAAATTTTGGCCAATAGCTGCACTCATCAACATTTGTGATTGTGCTTTTAGACACAACTGCTTGTGAAGGTCTGGTGACAGTCCCTATATTTGTCCAGACTCTGAATTAGTCTACTGACAGCGTACTCTTTGCATAAATTCAGGGTCCCCAGCTTCAGCTGACAGCAGAAGCTTGTTAAATCTTGAAAAGTTGTCTGAGTTAACTCCTTCTGGATAAGATTTCGTAGGTTTTATGTATGCAGCTTCTCTAGAAAGCTGTCGTGCAATTTCCCTGTTTTCTTTTTTTCTCTCCTTTCCCACCAAAATTATGATAAAGCTCTACTAAAGATACTGCATTAAATCTTCTATTATTGGATCTTGTTATAGATAGCAAAGTGCTTAGTGTTTCTGTTGAGCCACCTAGTCACTTCTTGACACCTTTCACTGATACCTTGTCCTAAACATTTAAAACTTATCAATTGGACTTCCGAAAATAATGAAACTTTTAAGCAGGACAGAGAACAAGGCACTTCAAGTTTTGCAACTGTTGTCTTCTGTAATTCATTCTTTAGATAGAGGTGACCCTGTCAAGGAAGGATGGTTTGAAAATGTTTCAGAACACTAGTGTTCACTGCTGGTTTCTGTTTGTAGGTTGTCTCTATTGGCCATCTGCCCAGGAGATAAGGGCTATTGGGTCTTCCTGTATCTCTCTAAGATACAGCTCTTCACTTTGAGCTCTGAGAAATGCTTAGAAATAATTTCTGTCTTTTTGAATCCAACTTTCAGATGCCCTTTCTGTTGGTGTCCAAAGATGATATATGTTTGTGTTCTAACATTAGGCAAGCTCAAATTATGATTAAGGATGATGGTTATCATGCTTGCTCTGACACCTAGAGTTCTCATTACCAGGACCTCACTGACACATCCTCCACAGGTTGTCCTCATGTTGAAACTATCTGACCCAACAGTGGACTGGACAAGTTTTATCTGATTAGCACTCTTAAGAGTTACATACAGTTGTTCTCAATTATTGTCTCTGCTTAATCTGTTTATAACTTACTTATTCATACAAATTAACAAGTAAGTTATGGCCTTAATATTATCAAGTTGTATGAATAGTTGATAGATGATACAAATATCTCAGTATCTGTAAGCACTACTGAAAGACAGTTATTGACTTGAAAATCTGCAGTTTGAGAATAAAATCCTTTTTCTTAAATGTTTTTTATTATTTCATCTGTTTGTTGTAATAGAGTTCTCTCAGGTTGGACTGATAGTTATATTTAATGTGGCATAAAGCGGGATAGCTAACTGACAGATGTCTATTTTTCAGGTCATAGACTGGCAAATAGCATGGAAAGTTCAATTAGTCATATGCAGAATTGCAGAAAGCTACAGGGCTCTCAGAGTTCAGATGTGGCGTTTAGATTCTTTTTTTTAAGACTCCTAAACAAATCCCCACAAAGGACCTGGTGGCTCAGTGTGAAATACTCAAAGGAAATTTGTGTTTCTTGTATATCATGTTAAGCAGCTGAGCTGTGTAGGTAAATTCTGTGAAAATGAGTAGCTGTATAGGACAGCACTGAAAATGCCCTTGCCAGATTTCTTCAGAATTTTAACTGATATATTTCAGATGCCCTTTAATAGGTTCACATTGGCAGTACAATTCATTTAATAAGAAGATTATTTCTGGGCTAGGTGCCACTTTGTGGAAGGTGGCTGTGTAACTTCTCTGTTACCCCTTTAACTACATTGCTGAACACTGAGGCCAGTTCTTCACATCATTCTGGTGGGTCTGCCTGCTGGGAGTGCTTACCACACGAGGAGACAGCATTTTAAAGGCATGGAAAGTGTTTCTTGTAGGAAACAAGTGTTTCTACTGGAAAAGTTGTGTTGCAAGGGGTTAAATATCTTCTGTAAAGATATTGTAGTTTTGGTGTCACAGCTTTGCCTGTTCTGTATGAGACTGTTCAATTCCTTTAGTTTGAAAAGTCAGCACCAGCAATTATTATTCCATGGTAACAGTTGAGAGGACCACTGGAAGCAGACACTGTTATTTTTCCCTTCACTTACCACTTCAAGCCTATCCATGTTATTGCAAGCTGTGGAGGTATACACTAAAGCATTGCACATTTGGATGTTGAACACCTTTTCCAAGATAGATGGTAAATCCAGAGGTGAACTCTATGTTGATTCCATTTTAAGTGTTCTAGTTGGCGTAGTAGCCATGTAAGCCTCACGGTGTTCAGATCAAATAGGAGCAAGATTTGCTTTGGTGCTTATATGCTCATATGTGAAAGAGAAGAAACTGAGGACTGTTTGAAGGAGTCTTTGCTGCTGAGGAGTTTCCTGTGATTTGTGAGTTTGTGTTTTGTTTTGAGGTTTGTTTAGTTCTTCGTTTATAAAGAAAACCTGTGACTGAAGCAAGTATATAAATCGAACATTGCTACTTGATTCAGATTTAAGGGTTGGAGAGGTCACAGTTCATTCTCATTATCATATCACATACTTGTAAATTGCTCTGTTGAAAGCTGCTTGGGCATCTGGCATTCATCAGGCTGTTTCAAACTCTTTATCTTTTAGCATTATATTAATCTCATGTTATAAATATCCACCAACAAATTGAGAGCTATTAGATTTATATATTTATCATGAAACATAGGCAGTGCTCCAGACTGAACCTCCAGTTCATAAAGAACATGTTTCTTTTGTTTGTACAAAGACAGCTTTTTGGCTTGTATATCATGGGTATAATGACTGACTGGCATTGTGCTGGAGGCAAAACAAGCTCACCTCAGAGAATTTTTCTGAATTTAACTTGTTGCAAATTAACACAAACCTCTGATGATTGATTGGGGGAGAAATTAAATACATTGGGAAATGCTTTCCCCTCCCCCTTCTCCAAGCTCATCCCTGCCATACACGTCTTTTCCCCCATTCCTAGGTCTAAGCTTGTCTTGTTCTCCCCATGTGTGGTGCTTGTTGGTGAGGTGACAGGCAGTGCGAGAGGTCAGGGCCATATGCAGGGCTTCCCTTTGCTGCTGCTCCCCCTCCATGCTCCCCCTCCATGCTGCTCCCCCTCCATGGTTTTCCTCTGCTCTGGTGGGTGGGCCACAACCACAGCATGCTGGACATAGAAGGACAGATTGAAAATTCTCTGCCCTGCCATGTATATGCCATGGGCACCACCACCTGTTGGCTGCTCTGGAGTACCTTCTTTCAGTCTGTCTCCAGTGTCGTCCCCAGCAGTGTCACCTCTAGTGCATGTCCTCTGTCGCTTCTTGCTTGTCTCCTCTATTTCTTCCCCAGTATGTTTGAGGAGAAACACCATGTGCCTTTCTGGTTGAAATGTTGGTGTGCAGTGCTTGTTTACATCTGTTTGAGGGCTATCTGGCACTGGCTATGACTGGCAAAGGGCAATTCATGGTGTCCTTCCATACTGGCCACCCCTACAGCCCTCTGGCACCAAAACCTTGCAGTGTACAGTCAGTGTGTACCCCTCCACTTGTGGTTTAACAAACCAACCTAAACGGCTCTTAGTGAACAGCTAGTATTCTTTTCCCAGACTATTTAAAATTTGGTACATCAATATAAATCTTCTATATTTTGGGGGGGTTAGGTGTCTTTTTTTCCTCTTTTGTATGCATATACCTCTTCATCTGTGTAATATTTTCACTTCTGCATTTGCTCGTAATAATCATGTGTAGCCAATACTTTAGGATTCCTTGTCCTTTTGTGTATCTATCTCTCTGTTAGGAGAACATACAATTAATTTTTATTTTTTTTTCCTAGACTGTGGATTAATTTGGATCTTTTCTCAGTTTTTTTCCTGGAAGTCTTTTCTTTTGTAGCCCAAAAAATAAAAGCTTTCTTCTTAGCTGTTTTAACATGCTAACCTCCAAATGTACTTTCACTGTGAATATGCAGAGATATTTTTGAGTATAGTGATTCTTTTGTACTCTTCAAGATTTTGATGACATCAAAGGTTAGATCATGATTGTGCATCTGGAAAATTTGCAAAAGAATAACAAGCAGATTTATAATCTGAACATACTGTTAAATTGTCATGTGAATCTTCTGAAGTCAAGAACTGAGTGCATCTTTGGTGCTTACTTGAATAAATGCTGAGCTGAAAGGGGCGCAGCAATGAAACTTTCAAGTCAACAAAACGTAGAATGATGTCGCTCATATGTGAGAATCTTGATGAGGAAGAAATTAAGTATCTGACCAAACATTGTTTATAGGAATCAAATGAAACATCATCAGCTGTTCAACTAAATGACCCAGTAGGTTTGCATTTATTCAGGGATGCCTAGCTCATCTTGCTGGAGATCACATCCACATAAAGAGACAACTGTAGAGCCACCTGGCATAGTGGGAAGAGACAGGGGCTAACTAGGAGTATAGGACTGAGGGAAGGAGGAAGTAAAAACAATAGGTCTTATAGAAAACTTTTCTGTTTGTACACCTGATTTCTATAAGTTGGACAAAGTTTACAGAGGATGTAGCCTCTTAAATTCTTACATGGACAAGAAAAACAAGTTATCTGCTATTAGGATTGAGAGACTTGGCCCGTGAAGCTGCCTAGTAGTTTATCTGGAAATGACAGTCACTTGGAGCAAAGCAGAAAGGACACGTTGTGGGTAGATACAGTAACACTCCCCAGGAAGCTGCCTGCTGGGCTGTTGCAGTTGGCTTAGTTGAGCCTCACCCATGGAATGGGGAAGAGGCAGGAGGAGGCAGCTGCTCCTGCTTGGTGAGCAGGCTGCTGTCTTGTGCATACACTACCTCATCCTAATGCCTTGCTGCTGTAAATACTTCACTCTTAAAGCCTTTAAGTAAATAGTTCAATCTTAAAATGTTTTGAGAGCAGAACTTTTGGGAGGTAGACAGGGAAGCTGTAATTATAGCTAGAGGGAAAAGATGCTTATCTGTGCATGTTTCAAAGATAAAACTCTCCAGTTCAGTTATATATTCACCATTAACATCAAATGGCACAATAGGGTGTTAGCTTTGTAGTATCCGTAATATTTAGTACTTATTCTACTTATTTTCCTTGCTCAGAGCAATTTTCTTTTTTTTTTTTTGCACAGGTTTTCCGTGTAGAAATTTGTATAATGTGAGGGGTTAAGTTGAAGTGATCTGAATATAGAAGAGCTAAAAAGTAATAGCTACTCCAGACTTTAAAGTCTGAACATCAGTCTCTTTGTGTCATCTCAATTTGTTTTACTTGCACTCAGTGCTATGAGATATTTGGCTATTTTGCTAATTTTGCTGTGATATGTATCTTTAACATAGTAATAGCTAGGGAGAAGGTAACTAAAAGGCGGAAGGTAGACTTCTAATAAAACCTTAAGCACTGTTTTAAGAATATTTTTATTAAGTCTGAGTGCTAGAGATGGAAAGAAAGAGGTGTGGGAAATGGTGAGGGCAAACTGCTACAGGGAATGCAAGAACTTTAGGGAAGAATCTATAAGTGCAGAAAGCACCTGTCAGAGTCATGACCACAGGACTGACTGGGTTGATGGAGTAAAACAAGACCAAAGCTGACTTTTCCTTGAGTTTCAAACACCTGAAAGAGCAGGAGAAAATACAAATACTTAGTTTATTATTTAAAGAAATAGATTGGTATTGGATGTCTGTGTGCAAAAATGAGAGCAGGTGCATGTAAACATATGTAGAAAGCAAGATAAAATGTCCAAACCTACAAAAATATTCAAAAGTTAGAGGCAGCAAAAATTGTTGTGGTCCAGAAAAATATACTTAGAATTTTTTTTAACATAAAAACACTTAAATCATTATTTATTTAAAAGATGTATTATATAGTTGAAGAACAAAGATGTTAATGTGTGTCCAAAATTAAGATGTATTTTATTTAATTTCTCAAAGCAGTGCATTTAAATATGAAACATCCTTTAGGTCATGAGCATTGCTGTCATAGCTGCAGCCTGAAGTAAAGCTGTTCAGTCTCCTTTCTCCTTCCTCAAAATGAGGGCTGTCTTAGCCATTAGACAGTTTCTCCTCCTTCCAATAACTGTTGCTTGCTGGATTGTATTTGAAGTGGGGAAAGAGCAAACTACTCTAGTACAGACTGTTTTGGCTAAGTTGAGAAAGCAAATGAAGTTTTGGAATGAAACTGTGTTCTATTTCTGAGTTAATATGGGAAAATATTTGGTTGCTTCTCAGTAGTTTGTGACAGAGTGAATAGAAATACTGCTATTTTTGTTTGTTTTATCTGAATGCTTTATGGATTACATAGTTAACTGAATAACCTCCAATTTTTGTAGGCATTTGGCATAGATACTGATGAAAACTTTGTTATCACCACCACAAACAGGAAGGAAATTACAGAAGACAACTTTAGTAAGTATGGTAGATGGTGAAATAAACATTGCTATTTCTTATATTGATTGTAAAGACCCCATGGTGATTGTTTATACTCTATGACATGCAATAATTAACTAGAAGTACACATCCTATAATAGTGTGCCAAGAACTATTACAAAGTTGATGTTCTCAAACACATTTTTAACAACTACTCATTAGTACGATGATAGTTACACAAGGTAATTTTTTACCTTCCATCACCAATTTTGTAAATGACATGTAAATAGCTGTTATCTGAGAGAACTTGTGTTATTAAGCTTGGAAACATGACAAAATTTTAAATTAAATGTTTTTGCTGGGAAGCTGAGTAGTCAACACCTAAGAAAATGCAGACGTTACCTGAGGCTAAACCTCTACTGGTTTTGAGAGCAGAAGTTGACTGGTGCAGTGAATGCTCTTCAGTACACTTTATATTTCATCTTCACTGCAGGTGAACTTGTTCAAGATGGGGTTACTTTGTACCTGCTGCAGTCAGTTGATCAAATGCTGCTCTCGGCAACCAAGGAGCGAATTGACTTCCTGCCCCACTACGATACTCTTGTCAAAAGTGGGATGTACGAGTACTATGCCAGCGAAGGGCAGAATCCTTTGCGTAAGTACTTGGCAAAATAATCTTGTGTAAATGATGTTTGTATGAATACCATGTGGCTGTGAGCAAGATCACTTCTGGTTACAGATGGTAGGAAAAATATGTTCCTAACCATAAAAGAAGAATTAGCTGTGCTCTTTATACAAATTTTTCTTCTAATAACTCAGAATAGCCATGTTAGAATTCAGGTTTTCAGAAGTACCTCCTCATGTATGACTTTAAAAATGTTTGAATATTTTAGAAGTAAAATTACTTCAGTCTTGATAATTATCTTGTGGATGACACCCAAGCATGTCAGCATTTGTGGTGTTAGGTTTTTGTCTCCTGTACTGACTTTATTTGAACTTGGTGATCAGTTTTTGAATGAGCTACCACAGAATTTTGTCTGCTATCTTTGTGGTTCTACAGGGCTTAATTGACCAGGAAAATCAAGTATTTCTTTTAAAAGATGCTGCTTACATTTTTACCTAACTGGTATATTAAATATGCAACCAGCACTTCATATTGTTTTATTTGGGGCGGGGGGATATTTCTGTTTATGGCTTCTGAAAATTCTGTCTGTGGCTACAATTGTGTTTTTAAATATGTTCATTGTCTGTACAGCAGTCCCAAAAATGTACAGAAAAAAAACATCATCAAGACTCAAGCATCATACCATTCACACAGCTATTTCTGTTTCAAAACAATCTCAACAATGTCTGTAAATAGTAACTGTACTTTTAAGTACCATTCTCCTTTTGCCCTCTTTTGCACTTCATTTGTTTTCTGTCTCATTGAAGATGCTGTTTTGCTTCAGGTTTGGGGGCACTGTTCTCAAAGGGTAGTAATAGTTTGGTCAGTGATTCTTGTATCTCTGTGCACAGGAATTGTTCGGTATTAGACAACACAAAGCCTTCTGTCTACGTAGATCTATCCTTCGTTTCTACCAGCAGCCAGTATCAGATATCTGAGAAATACTAGGAGAACAGAAAGGCAATGCAGAGATGGAACAAAATGGATTTTGGGGACTTCAGAATTCCAGTCAGTGGGCTGCACTTTTCTGTGAGCTTAGGTGGCTCAGTCTTCACAGCATTTTGCGGGATTGAGCCCCCAGCTTGCATGCACTGTGAAGTGTCACATCTATTTATACATGTTTAACTAGTTAGCAGTTTTTCACCTGGTGACCCTGCTTTGTATGCTGGGAGAGATCATAAAGCATTGCTAGCTGACTTAGTGAATCACATTTTAAACTAACAAACTTGGAGGTTGGTGTGCAAAGCTGTGACACTGGTGAGGCCCTGGCACAGATTGCCCAGAGAAGCTGTGGTTGCCCCATCCCTGGCAACATTCAAGGCCAGGTTGGATGGGGCTTTGGGCAACCTGGTCTGGTGGGAGTTGTCCTTGCCCATAGCAAGGGGGTTGGAACAAGATGATCTCTTAAGGTCCCTTCCAACCCAAACCATTATATGACTAGCGTATTCACAAGAACCAGGGTGGATGGGCATGCCTGCTCGAGTAGTGAGGAATGACTCCAACTATTCAAAAAGACCACCAAAATGGTGAGAGTCAGCAGTTCAACTGAAGTGTCTCCATACCAATGCACACAGTACGGATAACAAACAGGAGGAGCTGTAAGGCACTGTGCAGTGGGAAAGCTAGGATCTGATCACTATCACTGAAACTTGGTGGGATGGCTCTGAGCAATCTGTTCTAGTTAAAGGTGTCCCTGCTTACTGCAGAGGTGTTGGACTAGATAGTCCTTAAGGGTCCCTTCCAACCTAACACATTCTATGATTCTATAGTAAATGCAAGGGGATCACTCTCTGCAACTAGGTGAAAGGATGTTGTAGTGAGGTGGGTGTTGGTCTCTTCTGCCAAGCAGCAAGTGATAGGACAAGAGGAAATAGTCTCAAGTTGTGCCAGGGGAGGTTTAGATTGGATATTTAGAAAAAAAATTACTGAAAAGTTTTCAGTCACTGGAATAGGCTACCCTAGGAAGTAGCCGAGTCACCGTCCCTGGAGGTATTTAAAAGGCATGTAGATGTGTTGGATGGTTTAGTGGTTGGACCTGCAGTGCTAGGATAATTGCTGGACTTGATTATCTTAAAAGTCTTTTCCACCCAAAATAATTCTATGATTCTGTGGCTCAAGGTCATCAAGTTCTACAATAAATCTTGAAGAAGTTCTTTATCTGTTTTTATGTTGTAAGGAAAACAAATATTAAAAAAAGTTTTCAGTTTAGAAACGTATTATTTTTCAAGAGTTTTGTTTTCATTATTGCTGCTGTTTGGGTTGGTTTGTGGGGTTTTTTCCCTAAAGCAAAATTTAAATTATTAAATCAATAAATAATATAGACTGAGGACTGTAATTCTTCTGTGGTGCAGAAATTCTCCAATTAGTGCATGACAATCCAACTGTTACTCTGTTTTCGTGGTAATAAACAGCAGTGCAAACACACAGTTGGCTTGTCAGAAGGAACACCATGAGATCTTTATGAAGCCATTCAATACTGCTTGTGTAAACACATGCAAGTGTTTACATGATTTATAGCTACTGCTCATCTACTGTGAAATGCTGAGAATTCCCTTGGTACAAAACCATCTTTTTCTTCTCTCCACAGTCTTAAGAACAATAATACAAGATGAAAAGGCATAATGCTTACATATGTTCAGTTTTCCTTCAGTTCCTCACACCCATGATTTATTTTTGTTTTCCCTCCTCTTCTTCATAAAAGAAGTTTCCCGCTGCTGTTGCCTCACATTATGATCTTGTACATAACTCCAATGATAACCTCTTGTGTTATCCAGAAATTTTGTATTAAGGTCGAATCTACCATTCACATGTGTGAATGTTGCATATTAGAATGCGATTGGAGTGTAAAATAGAGCGGCATTGTTGGCATTTGAGTTCTAGAAGTATTGGAACAGGAAGAAAGTATGTCCACAGGAGAGAAAAAGATCTTGATCATGCCTGTCAATGTCTGTGAGCTTAGATATCTACATTTTTCAACAACTTGCTGTCATTTATAAACATTTTGAACTTTTGTTTGGGTTGATCTGGTGGTATCATCAACATATATTTGCTGTTTTCCCTCCCTGCACACTGAGTCAGAGAAGTGGTTTAAATAGGAGATCTCAGTGTTGACTACTCAATGTCCATAGAGGTTATTTTTAGTAGTAAAGCAAACTTTACTACTAAGAAAAAAAATCTTCTTTTCCCTACATTTTTCTCTTGTCATGTTATTACTAAAGCAGCTTGCTAGGGTGCTGTATATCTTCATTCTCTCTAGAAGAGAGCGAACAAACTTCAAGTGTTTGTGAGCAACTTTTCATGTGTGTTTAAGTCAGTTGTTGGTCTTGTCTCTACTCTGCAGTAGGTGACACAGGGAAAAGGAGGAGTCCTGCTCTGAGTATACTCTGTGTGTTTGTATTTAAAAACTACTACAAAAGCCTTTAAAAATGGTGCAAAAGTTCTGGTACTGCTTGTAGTCATAACTCTTCAATCCTAAAAAGACTACAGGGATCAAGACTACAAACAGACTTTTAGATCCACTTATCTAATGATATGACTGATGTATTTTTTTCCTAACATGTTACCAATTCTCACTCTTTGAAACTGTAGTAATTTGTGAAAATCTGCAACACACCAGCAATTAAAATTTGTTCTAACTTTGTTTATTATGTGCTAGAATTGACTGTTAGAGCAAATAGCAGTTTTGAGCTTGTGGAAGTGTAGTGCAGCTGATGTTCCTTATTTACAACACCTCTAAGGGCTTACCCAACCAGTACATGGGTTAATGAAGGGCCATTGTTGTTTGACATGGAAGAGTAAGTATGGATCACATGACTGATGCTTAATTCCTGTTGTTTGCAGTGAAGAAAACTGCAAAGAAAATGAAATGTCTTTTATACTTCAAAAACAACTTGAGTGAAAATGCCCAGTGCTTCAGTGTTGCTGATACTGAGACTCATGGGGTTTATTCTGCATGCCTGAAGTATACAGCTGGTGTAGTTTGCACTGTAGCATTTGGAAGGATCTTGCAGATCATAGGGAACAAAACTTCCTTATGGGAGAGACTGAATGGAAATGCTTATTTACTAGGGCTGATCAATCAGATCAATCAGTTAATTAACCTGAACTTCTTGTATTTTTTTTCTGATTGATGTTGTCCTAGATTAAATGCAATTTTTCACTGAAGTTAGATAGTCCTGACTTTAGTTAGGAAAGAGCTGCGGGTGTTAATGTTTGGCGGCAACAACTTGTCCAGGCAGTTTGGTTCACTATTTCTGTTGTATATTGCCACCTTTCTGACAGAACTTTGGTATAATTTACCATCGAGTAAATTCTTTAACCATGTCTACAATTTTCCTTGTGTTCTTTTTGGTAAACAAATAACATTCTATTTTGGAAATTGTACAGCATTTCATGTGGGTTTTGTTTTTTTTTTTTAATGAGATCATTCTTCTCTCAATGTTTTAATGAGTCAAAATCATACGTATTTTGGACTTCCATATGAACCATAACAATTACTAGTCATGGAAAAAGACAATTCTGCCTTGTGGTAAGGAGCCTGGTAGTTCATCCCTCTTAGGTATTTCCAGTAATCGTGCTTTCAACATCAACAGAGATTCAGTGTTGAAACAAATCATAAAGTATATGTACAAAGACTTCTTTAAAAATCAAGATGTTATATCATAATGGTGATTCTGAGAGTGCTTAGCTTTTGTCTGTGCCTAGGGAATGTGTTATCCTAATTGCTCAGAAGAAACTACTGTGAGTATGTACCTGAGTGCTGTCTTTTGAGAACAAGGTTTTAATATGGTTATTTTTCTTCAATTTCTTTAGCATTTGCTCTTGCTGAGTTGATTGACAATTCTCTGTCAGCGACTTCTCGAAATACTGGCATTCGGAGCATACAAATAAAATTGGTAAGATAGAAATATTCTGCTTTTTTCAGATGTAGCTTGCATTTTTTCTTTTTTTTTTTTTTTCCCCTGGTGCTCCTTGTTTTTGTTTTGGTTTTTTTTTTTTCCCCCAGTTATTTGATGACTCCCAAGGAAAACCAGCTGTTGCTGTGATCGATAATGGAAGAGGAATGACCTCTAAACAGCTTAACAACTGGGCTGTATATAGACTGTCGAAGTTTACAAGACAAGGTGACTTCGAGAGGTTAGAAAGTTTTGATCATTTTTACAACAATTAGCAATCCTCATGAAGGTTCACAAAATATCATTTTAAGACATGTCAATACCAACACCTAGCTAAAACCTGTCATTGTATGACTACAAAAAATAGGCACATATTTTTTGTAGATATGAAACAGAGAAACTTTGTAACACAAACTTGCTTTTTTAATATTACTAATAAATTTTTTTTTTAATTATTATTCTTGTAGCCTTTTCTAAGCTGTCTTTTGATTTGCGTATATACAGTTAGGGGGAATCTGTGTTCTGCAGTGGGTCCATCTGTTACCTTGAAAGCCTATACCTGAAGATGTCTGTATCTTTTGAAGGAGGCTAAGCAAAATAAATGGTTTGCATTTAAAGAAGCATGAGGAGGTTTTATGTGGGTTCTGTTTTGAATCGGTTCTCAGGAGATCTTCCATCTGCACAATGAGGCTTAATCCAAGTGTACAAAGTTTCAGAGAGGCAGTTATGTACAGTTCTTAAACTTTATCACTTTTAAAATACCGTAAGCCTAGGATGGTGGATGTGAAGATCAGGGTGACAATCTCAATCCTAACTAGTTTGTCCTATGAGAAACTAGTTTAAAAAGTAATGGGGCAGTGGAAAGCGATAATACAGCTTAGAAGGGTCAGGGCCGGGGGGGGGGGGTTGGCATTGGAATCTTTCCTAAATAGAATTACTAATATCTATCAAACAACTGGAGATTAGTGCATAAAAAGTGACTCATGGTCAGAAAGAAAGACATTGTAAATAAATTCATTGCTTTTTGAAATGGCTATAGGTGAATTTAGTAACAGTAGAAATATATAGTACTTCTAAGCTACAAGTTTAAACTGTGGATACCATTCAGTGGGAGGATAGCTGTAACTTATACTGGGATAGCTATCCACACCTTATTTTCATTTGGGACTGCTGTGGTTTAAAAACAGATGTTTGTCCTATTTGCGTAAACTAGGTAAGACTACTCATCCATCAAAGCAGACTTAAAAGATGTGGAATTTAATTATTGATGGCATATGTAGTCTCTCTAAGACACTGTTTCATAGTTGGTTAGCATTATTTCCCATTTTTGACTCAAAAATATTTCTAGAAAAGGATAATGTCAGAAAGATTAGGCTTGCTTTTTAAGGCATTCTTGCCATGGTCAAAGGGAGAGTCTTGAGGGATTTAGCTCTTACCTTCCACCATTGAAACTGTATATAATTGCTGTTACCGCTGTACCTGTCACACAGACCTATTGATTATGTCCCTGTTGCAGAGTTAACAAGGGAAAAGAGCCTTCAGCATCATCATTTCTTTGTCTATCACATCCTCCCTTCCAGATACTTTCCTCTCTTTCATCTGAATTTCAGTGTAGAAAAATTGCGCATTGATAGTGATAAGCAAAAGAATTCTTCAGATGAAAAGGTTGAGCTTCTATGACTGAGTAAGATTTGGTTGTCTAGCAAGGATAGAGGACTTAGGAAAAGAGTTACTTTGTTGTCATCATCCTTTTAAAAAAGGATACATCAGGAATTTTGGGCACATACATTTTAATGTTGCAATTATAATAGGTCTGAAGTGAAGGATTTTTTTAACAAAGTGACTGCAGGAAGAAGTTAATACAAGCTGATCAGAAGTTTTTTGGTGTTTTTTTTAATGACATTTGTCTTGAGAAAATTTGTTAAAGCCCCTTTTATTCTCAGTGATCATTCAGGATATGTACGCCCTTTGCCAGTGCCTCGTAGTTTAAATAGTGATATCTCATATTTTGGAGTCGGAGGCAAACAAGCAGTGTTCTTCGTTGGACAGTCTGCCAGAGTAAGTAAATGTCAATCTTTAGCTTTATTTTGAAACATTTTTACATAATGAGATTGTTATTATCCTACCTTTTAATCACAGCATTAAATTATTTTATGTTTCTCTAATAAAAACAGATGATAAGCAAACCTGCAGATTCTCAGGATGTTCATGAACTTGTCCTTTCTAAAGAAGATTTTGAAAAGAAGGAGAAAAACAAAGAAGCAATATATAGTGGATACATTCGAAACAGAAAGGTAAATAGCTTTAATACTTTCTTTTTTTTAATTGAAAGCCTTTCTTGGGTTAACATGATTTCATTATGTACTTGTAATACTTACCTGGTGATATCTTTATCCTACAAATCATTTGCACTCTGGAGTATAAAGGGAATGGGAAACTTGAAGACACTATATCATAAGGATTTATTTGTATGTGACCTTTTCTCAGTTCAACTTAAAGAACAGAGATGCTGTATAGTTTGACATATAAGGTTAAGAAAAATATTTTAAAATACCTTTCTAATAACAGCAATTGTTTTGTTATGTATGAAATACAAAGACAGTTGTCTATTCTCTGGGATAGTAAGGAATAAATTAGGGAAACATGTTGTGCTTATGTAGAGGTACATAGCAGTATGTAGAAGAACTAACCTGCAATTGGGAGAAAAGTCCAGACAGATCGGCAAAACTCAGTGGTTTCACAAATCCTCAATATTTAGTTGACAATAAAGTGAACAGTCCTGATGGTTTTTGCAAAGAAGTAAAACTTAAAAAAAGCCATTGTAAAATAAGAAGGAAGACCTAAAAGAAAGGTTCTTTGGACAATTTTAAACAAGGAGATAAAGACATAGCTAAGGGTGTGGATGGGAGCATAAATGGGTCTTGTGTATGACAAGGTAATCAGACATTGATTATAGCCTGTATCTTGTGGGTTGTATCAGTATTCTTGGCCTTTTGAATGAGTGAGAAATGAACAGAAGGTGAATAAGGTTTTTATCATGCCAATCTTGGGTCAGTGACTCATGACAAAGAATGAATTGTCCGAATTACGTAAGGCTCATTTTTAATCTTTATGCAATAGAGATGAGAAGAGAGTGTCACAGAAATAGAAACTGAAAATAAAATCAGACAAGATCTGGGTTTTTTTTTGTAGAGGGTAGAAATGCTTTCCCCCCTGTTAAAAGGGGAGGGTGGGGGATAGAAAAGTGGAAAATATGCCAGTAGACCTCAGTTGGAGGAAACAAGCAGAATCAGATATGTAGATGCTTGCTACCAAGTAATTCAAGAAGGTGGTGCAGTCAACTGTTTGAAAAGTTGTGGTGGTGGAGTTAAAAAGAAATTGCAAATATTACAGGTAAAAAACCAAGTTGTACATCTCTGAGAGGGTAGAGATGATGTGGAGCACTCAAGTGACACAGCAGGATGAGTGTGGAGATAAAGGATAGACAGCACAGGTCCAAGAAATTTTTAAAAATTGTTGAAAAAGCCAGTCCAGTTCATCATATTAATGTGAAATTAAATGTGTGAATTTTTCTCTTTAAAGTTTTGAAAAATGATCTGTAGTGCACATAGGTAAGCAAGAGAATATTATGGCAGAAATAGAAGTTGCAATGGATTACTGCAGTGTGAGAAAAATAATTAAATCTTTGAGGTGTTGGTAAAGGAAGTTACTTTTGTAAAGAAATCAAGATGTAATTAATATCAGACCTCAGACATTCTAGAACATGGCCAGAACACTGAAGAGAAATGGTACTGATGGCACCCCAGCCAATCATCAGCTGTTGATGGATAATAGGTACCTGCCTTTCCTGCACTCACTTCCCTGGAGCATTTAATTTGCCAACAAGCAAATACTACTTTTCTAACTGAGATGAATGCTAGGAATGTAGAGGAAAATGCTGTGGTAGTGGGAAGGCAGATAAAGAATTTGGGAACAGCATTTTGCAGGTACTTTAGCTCTGTAAGATGTACAGGATAGCACTTGTTCAACCTCTGCATGCAGTTTCTAGGTCATTGCTCAAATCATACATATAGAAGTGAGGACTCTGGCTTTTCTTTATTATCTGTGATCTCACAACATCATCACATAGAAACGGCTCCTTGCTTGGGTGAAAGCAGCTAGGCTGTAGAGTTTAAGAGTCTATGCTGCGGGCAGAAGAAAGCATTTAATGAATTGCAATCTTTTTTGATTAAAGTTTCCACTACTGGTTAAATTATCCTGTTGGTTAAGGAGACCTGATTGATTCTTTGTGGGAGGTAAGTCTTAGCAGAACTCCCTTGACTAACATATTTCATCATCTACAGCTAGCTAGATGTGTGCTATCACCAACTCAGTGATGTGTTTCCTTTATACCCATTTTCCTGCAAAACAAAGCATGAAGCTGCATTTACTCTACAGCATAGAAAAGCGTATCTTCTCAGTTGTACCAGTTGTTTGCAATCGCTTTAAAGATCTCAGGCTTTTTATTTAAATATCTTCTTTTCTGGATGCACCAAAAGTAAAGGATTATCCACTGGTCCAGCATGAAGCATGACATCAACCACTGTGTTTCTGTGCAGCTTAGAAGACTCGTATCATACGAGTAAAGTGCATCCACCCAGGGAAAAGACAATCAGGACTTTCTGGAATTAGAAATTTCGGTTTCAGTGAGACTACTAGGTGTTTCAGCAGAAACTGAGGATTTGTTGTTTCTCTTGCACGGACTGCATGTTTCTCCCACTTAAATTTCAGTTACAGAAAGGAACCTATCCATTTAAAGCAAATATTTTTTTCTTCTGGTTTGGTTTTCTTAAGAGACTTGTGTCTTGTACACATAATAGTTGTATTTGATGGATGAGAACATGGGTATCACACAGTGCTGCATTAAACATGATTAAACGCAATTCTAGACTGAGCACTTCAACTGCTGTGATGAAAGTGAGTTGAAAATTAACTGGATTAGGGATGTCAGATTCTCAGCTTGTTGACTTCAATTTGGAAGCTTTAATGTTAAGCATTAATCCTTTGTGATGCTTAGCATCATGTGTTCTGTCTTATTTTCCTATTCTGTTTTTTAATCCCTTTGAAAGCTGATTGGAGTTCAGAAATTGAGTTTACATTCCTGCTTTTATTATTTTACTCTTTTTGCAGCCATCCGACTCTACTCACATCACAAGTGATGATGAAAGATTTCTTCATAATCTAATACTAGAAGAAAGGAATAAAGAGAGTTTCACAGCAGTTGTCATTACAGGTGTACAACCAGATCATATGCAGTACTTGAAAAACTACTTTCATCTTTGGACAAGGCAGCTGGCGTAAGTTGGTGATTTAAAAGTGGACTGCTAACAAAATCAGAATTAATTCCTGTTTTGTACTTAGTACAAAAGTACTAAGTACTTTGTACTTAGGCTGTATTCCTGATAAGGCTGTTGACGAATATTTTGTTGATGCCACAATTAGTCTTCATAGCCAGCTGATTTTACAGAAAATAGCACAACTGAATGGGACCCCCCATCCAAACAAGGTTGTTTACAAACATCAGTTTTGTGTGGTTTGATAATTGATACATAATTATCCAATCTAATTATTAATTGCACATTTGATTTAGTAATTATATTAAAGTAATAATTAGATGTCTACTAATAACTTGAAAAGTTACTTTACTCACAGCTGTTCTCTTAACTTTGATATGTAGCTTTGCATTTACTTTTTGTTTGTTTAAAAAAAAAGGTTTAAGAGGGAGAATGATTTGATACTGTCAACTTAGTGTTATCTATAGTAGTGTCATCAGTGGGCCTGCAGAGCCTGGAGATCTGCAAGTCTGAGATACCTGTAAATTTTTTGGTCTTGTCTGTTACGATGATCCTGGATGTATCTGTGAAGTCATAGCTCAATACTCAAATTTGGCAGACCAAAGAATTTTATTTTCAAGCTATAATTTTATTTTTTGTTAACTGTAATTAATAGATAATACTGACTGTGAGGATTAGTATAAAGATTAGATAATACTTTATTATATGAAATGTCTTCACTGTTGCATGTAAGAAATTGTGGCTGAAGCCCTTTTTAACATTATGAAAATGTACTGGTACATCTGCACTGACAAATAACTTAGGTCCATCATTGGCTTCTAGGTGCTCTTCTGGTGAACATCCACACTTGTACGTGTGTTAGGTCACTCCAGCAATCTCTTGAAATAAAAGAACTGCCTCTGTTTGAGATGAAACCTAGGTGCAATTATTCAAGTGTATGCCCTGTAGCTATTACAGTTACCCAATCACATTTGGCTTCCCAGAGCTCATACTGTTTTGGATACTTTGAAGTGAAGGCAGAGGAGATGAACCCCCAAAATAATTATGTCATAAAGCCATGAGCCCACCTTCTGAGGTCTTGAGGAGGTGCAGAAGAATGCTAAGGAGTTTAGTCATACCAGTCTTCTAAAAAGTACTGAACAATAAGACCATGAGGGACTTTTGTCTGGAAACCAAGATTTCTCCTTGGGGTGCATTTAGTGCAGTGGATGTCAGAAACAAAGCGGTTTAAGATTTGTTAAACCCAGAGGTTTAAGGGAGTCGGTCTTTGAAGTTGGAACAATTAGCTAGCTTGCTGAAAAGTTGAAGCAAATGGGGTTAAGTTCCACTTTACAAAAATAGTTAATCTAGCTCATGGTGTGGATTATTTTGGAGTCTCTTAAATGAGCACAGATGCCATTAGAAAATAATGTTTACAAATAGAAAAATATATTTCTGATATGCAGATCACATCTGTGACTGCTGCCAAGTGCGGTATCTTTTGTGTAAATAACTTAAAGATAAGTAGTGATTGTTTGTTAATGTGGATGCCCTCTCCCTGGCAGTGTGCAAGGCCAGGTTGGATGGGGCTTTGGGCAACTTGGGCTAACGGAGGATGTCTCTGCCCATAGCAGGGGGTTGGAACTAGATGGTCTTTGGGGTCCCTTCCAACCCCAACCAGTCTGTGATTCTATGATCAGTACAAAGCTGGTATCAGAAATGATATGCAGGAAGTTATTTGGCTCCAGTTCTTTTTAATCTCAGAAC
The DNA here is from genome assembly GCA_027925045.1 of Hypotaenidia okinawae. NCBI lineage: Eukaryota > Metazoa > Chordata > Aves > Gruiformes > Rallidae > Hypotaenidia > Hypotaenidia okinawae. Next base: position 111,813,309 of record BSDF01000002.1, on the reverse strand, counting down.
AAATTACAGTAGTTTTACTAGTTTATACTTTCTTGTAAAGGTTCTGCAGCCATGTAACAATTGTAATTATTTATGTATTATTTTCCAATGTATAATGCTTATAATTACTTTATCCAAAAATTGGTCTTACTAGGATTGTGCATGAAGGAATGTTGAGAGGAGTGAAAAAGAGTGACTCCCTTTAGTAAATCTTCTGTACCACATATACATCTTTTCATGGAATTGATTTATAAAAATGCAATGAACCGGGGTTTTTTGTTGGGTTTTTTTTTTAAGTTTATTTAGATTTTTTTAAAATGACAATGTGCAGTTTTTTAACTTCACTTTCTGAGATTAATTTTTCATTTAAAATATATTTCAGACATATCTATCACTATTACGTTCATGGACCAAAAGGAAATGAAACAAATGCTGCAACAAAAGACATAAGCCCTTTCAACAACATTGACATTCAGGTAAGAGGTGTTATGCTTATTAGTCAAAATACTTTGATGGCAGATTTTTCATATTGTGCCTGTTTCTCTTTAATCATCCATTCTGAACTCCAGCAGCATTTTAAGATATGTATGTAACTTTTGGAAAGTAATGCTGTTTAAAGCTGTAGCATAGAAACCAATTTATTTTGCTCACAATTAAGGTAAATGTGACTGATGCTAATTACTGGAGGTTTTTTGAGTTGAAGGAAAATCAACTTGTTTTATTTTTTTTCCCAGATTTCAATGTTTGAAAAAGGAAAAGTACCAAAGATTGTCAATCTTAGGGAGATCAAAGATGACATGCAGACGTTGTACATCAATACTGCAGCAGACAGTTTTGAGTTTAAGGCACATGTGGATGGGGAAGGTATAGTGGAAGGCATCATCCGTTACCATCCCTTCCTCTATGATAAAGAAACATACCCTGATGATCCATGTTTTCCATCGAGTGAGTGAAATGCTTTGCTGCTTATCAGTCCTATAATAGAAAATCCTACTACTCTAAATGTTTTAATATAGTAGAAACTAGAACAATTTAAATGAAAGTGTAAATTGTTACCTAATTTGAGATATGGCAGAACAGAAAAGCTCATATCCTTGTGGATTGACAAATCCTGTAAAAAAATTGAGTGTTGTGATAACTCCGTTCATGTAAATCTCGTTGTTGACATACCTCTGTTTGATTTAAAACTGTAAACTCTTATGGAATACAGGCTGATTAAAACATTTCCACTTTCCTGACTGTTACATCTTCACTTCAAGAAAGTAATGAAACAGCAGAAGTTTGACTCGAGATTCTAACCTCAGAATACCGTAATAGACGGCATGTAGCCTAAGTTAAAAATTGGTTTTATCCATTCTTGATGGGTTTCAGATGCTAGGGGTCTAAAATAATTTGTATTGGTGATTTTGGGTTTTTTTTGACAAAACAAATCTTGAGTTCAATTGTGACATTTTATGATATTAGAAGAACATCAGTTTAAATAAGGGGGAAAGTAAAATTTATTCAAAATCAAAATTTGTAAATTTGGTAGCATTGGTAATGTTATTCAGTCCCTGATTAAAATTGTTCCTTAGCTTTCTTCAGTTGTTCTGCTTGGTATTTCTTTAAACAGAAAAACAAAAATCCTAGTATTGTTTATACCTGCGTTGATATCATAAGTACTGCTACTGTGCCTCCCATAGTAATATGGATAATCCTTACTTTAGGCTGCTCTTTTTTTTATATTATATTATTTTTAAAAAACACAGTTATTAATGGAGACTATCTTCTTTTTAATCAAGAATTAAATGATGATGATGATGACGACTGCTTTATAGTAGAAAAGGGTGCCAGAGGAAAAAGGCCTATCTTTGAATGTTTTTGGAATGGAAGATTAATACCGTACACAACTGTAGAAGAGTAAGTGGTAATCTTGTTTCTGCATTGTAAACCAATCTGCTTCTGTAATTTAAACCTATCTTTATAAAAAAGAATTTAATGTCTTTCTCTTTTTGTTTAAGTTTTGACTGGTGTGCTCCTCCGAAGAAAAGAGGATTGGCACCAATTGAATGCTACAACAGAATTTCTGGTGCCTTATTTACCAATGATAAATTCCAGGTCAGCACAAACAAACTCACTTTCATGGATCTGGAGCTGAAGCTAAAAGATAAGAATAGTCTGTTCACAAGAATCTTCAATGGGCAGGTGATCATTTTATTCTATTAAGTGTTTCTTCTTAGCAAAATTTAGTGCATACGATACAGAAGCCGTTACTAGTCACACATTTGTGCCACTGAATATTGAGCAGTTTTTGAGGAAATTTCACCTTGTCAACTTTTATAGGACTTTTGTAGCAGACACTTCCCGGAGTTTTTAGTGAATAGTAATCTGACTCTTTAAATCTGAAACAAACAAACAAAAAAAGAAAATAAATTAGGCTTTTTAATTTTCTTAATGGCTTCATCCAGTTGTTAAAAGACAGTTTTTGTGGAAAGACCCTCTTCATAGAGGAATATGGGTGCTCGGGGAAACACTTCCTCTGGCTTGAAGTATAGTTTGTCCTCAGATTTTTTAGTGTTTCCAAGCTGAACAATCCCTTTTTTTTTCAATGCAGTATCACTGTACTCTTGTAATTGTTCATACATCTGAAGTTGTCAGATTTTAATTTTGTAATGTATTAATAATATATATTTCTTTTGCAATCTCTTTTAGGAGCAGCGAATGAAAATTGACAGAGAATTTGCTTTGTGGCTCAAAGACTGTCATGAAAAATATGACAAACAGATAAAATTCACAGGCTTTAAAGGAGTAACTACACGTACTGATTTACCATCCAAAAGAATGCAGAGTCCTTGGACAATGTATGGTGCTATAGAGTGGGATGGGAAAATATACAAGACTGGACAGCTGGTAAGTTTGTTTTGTAACAGAGCAGTCGAACCCTATAAAAGGCAAAACCTGTGTATTTGATGCAGAAGTAATGCATCAACATGAATTGTTGTCGTCTTTTTACAGGTGAAAACTGTTAAGACTCTTCCAATATTCTATGGAAGCATTGAGAAATTTTTTTTGTATGGAGACCATGATGGCGATATATTTGCCACTGGAGGAGAGGTTCAAATTGCCTTGGTATGACATGTATAAAAAAGGATTCACACACCTAGTATGCCTATGGAATCTTTAAACATAATCCTGGTTCAGACTTACTCAACTTCTAAGTAACTGTGAACATTCTGGGGTTTTTTTAGATTCAGCAATCTAGAAATAGGCAGACTGCTTAGTTACATTAATTTTAATGTAAATATATTTAAATTATTATTTGTGATCAATGATTTGTTTAAATTTGCATATGAAGTAGAGTTATCACAGTTTGTATTAATAGTATGTTGCGCATCGATTCTTAACCATTGCCATTTCAGGAAATTTTAGAGTGGAGTCTTGTGAAGTTATAGGTAGTATTTGTTAGCATATCGCATTATGCCTATGCCTACTAGTCTAGTCCCTTGGTTGAGAGGTATTTCTTCTCTGACATAACCTGGGTGCTTCTAATTGCACACAATTTTTTTGTTTTGTTTTGTTTTTTTCTTTCCAGAAACCTCAGGCATTGTATGCTGAAATGAAAACCATTCCAATCTCAAAACTTGACAGAACAGTTTCTGACAAAGCTGTTAAAAAATACATAGAAGATGAAATGGCAAGGTAAGCTCTACATTGTAATTTACTTGTACAGCTGCTAATAACAATTTCAGTATTAGTTTAGGAACAACGACAACAAAAAAAGTTAAATTTTATTCCCAAATGGGAAAGCAGTTGTTTCGGTAGAAACTGAAAAACCCTAGAATTCTAAATGACAAAGTAGTAGTTTGGGGAGAGGGGGATCCCCAAAAAAATAACTTTGTATGTATTCTACTAAAGATAAATTACTTTGTGTTTTAACTCATAGAAAAACTGTTCATTCTTTCTTTTTCACTAGGCTTCCTGACAAACTATCGGTAACATGGCCTGAAGGAGATGAGTTACTGCCAAACGAAACGAGATTTGCTGGTACACCAATAGGTATATTTTTTTCTTCCAAATACTAAAAAGTAAAATGTGGATTTCAAATATTACATGATCATATTAAAAAGATGAGCATACATAAATTTCCAATTACTTGTAACACACACCATATTTTTAAAGTCCATAATTCTTCCTTTTAAATGCAGGAGCATTAAGAATAGAAATTTTGAATAAAAAAGGAGAAGCAATGCAAAAACTTCCAGGTACAAGCCACGGAGGTTCAAAGAAACTTCTTGTTGAACTCAAAGTTATTTTACATTGTAAGTACTTCAATATATTTAAATGATCCTATTATAATAAAGATGTGTAATTGTAATACATTGCCTTGTGTCTATACATGTAATATATATTAGAATTTGGTAAGTGGATATAGCTTTTAATTTTAAGGACAATATCCCATGAGAGCATGTAGTACTCCAAAGCCACATTTCATGAAATGACAATTCCTTGAATGCCACATATTTAATGTCTTAATGCTCGATTATATCTTCTTTCACTTATAAGAAAAGCCTATCAATTCCAGGCTGTCTACCTAATATGCATAAGAACGTAGTTAGAATGGATAATGTTTCTGTAGTTAACATAGCAATCCACTTGAGCTGCATAGAAGGACCAGACCTGTTTAGTATCTGACCTAAAGTTACTTCAGAATTTTTAAAAGAGCTTCTTGGCAGGTATTGTTTGGTGGTTTCCATTTCACAGGCGCTTCACTTGATATTCTTACGTTGCCTTTGTTGAAGAGCTGTGTTCTTTCTGAGGCAGCTGAAATTAGTTGTGTGTTGGATACAGAATTAAAATGCTAAATTCTCTGAAAACTTCAATCCTGCACGTCAAATATATTTGAAATTTATAGAAACTTAAAATCTTATTTGCCTTGTGTCTTTCCACATACCATAGGAAAATCCTAGCTTCAGTTTAGTATATTTAAGACTACACATGGTATTTAAGGGTAATTTATGGCGACTGTCTGCTGTGCATAGCCCTTGTCCAGGGCAATGTGCTGGGGCATAAAGGATGGCATTGAAAAAAACGTGTTCACTTAATACAGACTTGTCAGATTGCATTTACCAGTAGCCTGGGTGGACAAATCAGTATTTTGCAAGCTTATCTAAGGTAGACCACCCATCCGGACTTCAGAATGTACAAACATGGAAGAAGCATGGCTTTTCTACTGTGTTTTGTCAGTGTTGTTACTAGGAGAAATAAAACTAAGTTTGCTGTTTGCCTCTGATCAGTGAAAGTCTCTCTCAGACCTTTTGTGCTTTCTGATCACCTTGAGTCATTAATGGAAATTTGTCCTTATAACTGTTTTCACTACTTCCGATCTTAACTGCAGTCTCTAGTCCAGTTAGGAATCACTAGGTAATCCCTCTGATCTTCTCCAGAATGATGACTAAGTCCTGTAAGTGGCACTTTGGGCATGGCATACCAGTCAAACTTGAACCCCTAGTCTTTCTTATAATATAAAGCAGTTCTCATTTGTACTAAAGTGGTTACACCCATACGAAGGCCAAGAGCAAACATATTGTACAAAAAGTTTATTTTCTCTTTTGAGTGGAATATGTGATGAAATATGCTGTGGACTACCAAAAGGGTTGAGCTATGAGAAGGTTCTTATCTGTTCTGTTATTGAGGATCCTTATACAAGGTTTGAAACAAAATGAAGGTTGAGAGAATGATGAAGTCAAGTGGTCCAGTGAGAATAAAAAGAGCTGCCAAAGGTAAGGGTGGGGTAACAGGATAACTAGACTGTGAGGAACTTGACCAGTCCATGGCAGGAGGACCTCATCGAAGGTTTGGATAGGGGAAGTGAAGGTTGGCAAGACAGTGGGATATGAGAAATTGTTTCTGGGCTGTGGTGACATAGGGATTGTAAGGTTTGGCCAAAAACCAAGGTTGGGGCTATGGGTTAGAAGGAATGAAAGAGAAAGATGAAAGACTCTTAAGTGGAGAATGAGAGAATGAACATGTAGGGGCTACCAAATGAAAGAGTAGGATACACTGCCTGAGGAAAGTGTCAGCCAAAGGGAGGCATGGATTGCTAGGAGAATAGGGATCTGAGGGGTTTTCTTGGTTCTGTTTGTTTGGACATGTTTTTCCTGGCGTTTTTTCCCCAGGCCATCAGTGGGTTGTTTCTCTAAGGCTCACTCTCTAAAATTTCCAGTTACAGTTAACAAAAGGAGGTGCCTGCAAAGAGGGGGCTGTGAAGAAAGTGAGGTTCTAGGAAAAATAATTTCAAAGTCATGCCTGGGTGTATTCTGTCTAAGGAGAGGCTGAGAAATAAGCATCTCTATCCTAGAAGATCATTTCTAAATCATTCATGATTATTCAATTAAATTGCAGATATCTCTGTTAAAATACTCAAGGAGGTGCTGGGGCAATCTGTGGCAATAGTGAGGCATCTTTTCATGTTTTTGAGGTCTTCAGCAAACTTTTCATCATTGAAGTATTTATGTTAGAACTTAGTTGACTGTTCCTTCTAACCAATTATCTTGCCGTTTCCCTCCCGTAAACCACGATGGGAGATGCTGTTCAGATCTCTCTCTCTCACATGCATCATGGAATTCTCCTAGGTCAGGATGTCTATGCCCATCGGCTATTAATATATCATTTGAAACAAAATCACAGATGTTTCCTTTCTGTCTGTACCTTCCATGGGTTTATATTATACCATAGCAGGGACACGTAGTTACCCGTTGTTTCCAGAATATTATATATGGAAACCTTGTTCATGTGAGAAGCAAACATTGGTGCTGAAGTAATCCTGTGAATAAAAGGTACTTTTTGTCTGTAGAAGAACATTGGTTTCCAAAAGTTTTCAGACAATAAAGAAAAAAATCTGACAATAGCCAAAACAAAAAAAACCCCTGCAACAATGAATGAGAATACTCTTCTGTTTCTGCATGAGGAAGAACAATCAAATTTATATACAAGTTACTCTTAGGTTTGTATTGTTACTGCAAAGCCTTATAGTGTCTATAAAGGATTAATTTCTTGTGCTGTTTGATATATACGTAGTGTGTGCCAAGTGCAGCCTTCCATATCTCACTGATTATAGGGGTACTGGCAATATTCATAAACGTTTGTGTAGAAGTGTCAAGAAAAGAACATGGTGCTTAGAAACTCCTCCTAATGGTGCTTTCTATCAAAACAACAGAGGAGAGTTCATTAATCACTACTAATACAATGTGTTTGAAGGGTTTTTCCTCTGCCAAAGGAAAAAAATTGAGAAATTCCCAAGAAAGTTCTAAATCTTTGCGTGTGGCTCCACTCAAATAGTTTAGTCTGTTGTTCACATGTAGCATCTGTATATTTTTTCAGCACAGAAACCACAACATTGGACAAACCTGGTAACTTTCCCATTGTTTTATTGTTGTCTTCTGTGTATCACTATGCACAGAAGTATTAGTTTCTTCACCTCCTAGATTATCTATCTATATTGGGGCAATACAAGAAGATGTACATGTTGCATAGTGCAGAGGGACTTCTGTTTTAACTTGGTGGCAGTTGACACTGCAGTAGGAAAATGGCATGCCCTTGAGAAGTTCTGTTTTCTCAGTGTTGTTAACTACCAAAGGTGGGGAAAAACCCCAATACAGAAAACTGATTGGCTCTTATGGCAAAACACCATCAAAATTCATTTTAATAACCCAGTATTCCAGAATTACTCATTCAAAGAAATACATCTAAGAAAGTTCACAACTGTTTCTTTAGCTTATGTATGCAATTTGGTGCAAGAACAGGATCTGAAACTGTTGTACGTAGCTATAGAACAACGTATATTTTTACTTCTTTTTTTACATTCTGTGTAGTCTTATTGCAGTCACATTCTATATTTATTCTAAAATATTTTTTGAAAAGCAAATATATTAACTTGACGTTTCAAACAATAAATCTTATTCCTGTATTTATCTTAGGTTATTAAATCAGTGACTAAAAAAATCCACCTCAAAATTTCAATGAGTTCTCTTTTTGGATGTGTCTTAATGCTGCAGAAGTTTTAATACAAACAAATACAATAATTTTGAGCAAAAAAGGAATGTACTTATTTCCTCAGTTATTATGTTCAGTCAACTGCACGTTTTTACCATTGCTCCCACTTAAGCTAATTTGTTATGGTCACTTGTCAAGTTGATCAGTTGCCAGTGTGGAGTGCATGGCCCACAACTGCTTAGACTTAATGGGCAATGTATAACCAAAGAGGTAATGAAATTCAACTTTGCAAATCTGCTGCTTTCACTTTATGTGTCTGAGGCTGGGACTTTTTAATCAAAATGAGATTGGGTAGGGAATTGATTTTTTTTTTTTCCCCCGTGATTTTTTTTTCTTTTTTAGCTGTTATGAGAGTAACTGTGAAGCTGAATTTATATTTAGTGGATTTAAAAATTATAGTAATACTTAATAATGAGTGACAGTAATACTTGAAAAAAAGAAAAGATAATGCATGTAGCTACTTGATTGTTTTTCAGCACCTACTGGGAATAAAGAAATAATTTCCCATATCAGTCAGCATGGAGGCAAATGGCCATACTGGTTTAAAAAAATGGGTAAGTTCATATATGCAATATTTTCATTTATTTATAATTTTACTTTTTTTTCTTTCTTTCTTTCTAATAGTATTTGTATTTCTATTTAGAAAATCTGCAGAAACTTGGGAACTACACCTTGAAACTTCAGGTAGTATTGAATGAAAGTAATGCAGACACGTATGCAGGAAGGCCTCTACCATCTAAAACCTTTAAGTTTACTATTATAGGTAAGAATTTCAATCAGGCCAATTTTCTTTTACTTTTGGTATTTCTAGTTGATTCATTGTGTGTAAAACCTTTTCATGCTCTGGTTGAGAGATAATTTTCAGTGCTGAAGAAGTTAGCATTTGCATGTCAAATATGAACTAGATTCAGAAAAAAATATTTTTTGGTCCATAGCTTTTCATCTTACCTGTAATGTGTTGGCTCTCCTACACAGTTGGTTTTACAAAAAAGGGTTGATGGAATCAAAGGCTTTTCCCTGATGTGAACTTTCCCCAATATACTTAATAAAAAAACCCCAACTTCTACATACTTGGAATCACCCTTTTCATCCTGCTATTGGCATAAATATTCTCTCATAAAACTGGTATTCATTAAGCCAACTTTCATGCATAAACCACAGAAACTTATTCACAAACAGATTATGCATTTAAAATATGTGTGTTTAGATTGAAGTCTTGGTTTATTAATTAGAAAAAGACTCCTATGCAGAAGTAAATTCTCATTCAGTTATAATGGGTGTGTATGTTTGGATTAACCATCATAAAATACTTGCTGCCATACCAGAATAGAAATAATACCATTAAATATGTCTGATGTAACTCTCTTGCCATATACTCTGGTGTGTAAGTTTGTGGCCTAAAATAGTATGTCGACTGATCACGTCTTCCCAAGAAAATTCATGGATTCTGATTTTAATGACACTAATGAAGACTGTAAGAGAAACAGGTTTCTTGTACAACTGTGCTAGTCCTGTTTCTCTCATCCTCCAAGATGTTAGCTTTATTTCCTAATCTATTTCTGTGCATTTATCAGTTAGTGGATGGTCAGTCATTGTTTATAAACCTTTCTCTTAAGAAATACTCATTTTTGCGAAAAGATTTTTTTTTCAGGGAAAAATAGGCATATATTTTAAAAAAAGTAAAGCTGTAGACTAATTTGAAGTTGCTCTTTCTGTCCAGAAATATGGAACACAATTTTTAAATTATGGCAGATTAATATGTTATCTCTAAATGAGATTTCATAGGATTTAAAAAACAAAACCTATACTTTAGATTCTATGCATCATAATTAAAGAAAACCTGTGGTTATTTACTTGGTAAATTAAACCGCAAGTTTATATGCTAACTACAGATTACACATCCTTTTATGAAAGTGTGCTTGTATATAGTAATTGTTAAAAAAATTGTGTCCTATATACATTAAAGAAAAATTAGATCTTTTCTTGGTCTCTGGCTCTCAGTCTCCGATTCAGAAGGAGGAGTTTTGTTCAGCACTTTTGCCATGATGTGACGTTGCCTTATTCTGAAGTGCCAAAAAACAAACTAGGAATTAAAATAAGAATGACAGGGGACAGAGAGTTACTAGCAGCCCTGTGAGGAGGTGATGGACATGGGTGATGAGCAAAGGACCTGGAGTGATGTGACAGAAAAATTGCAAAATAAAATCAACAAACTGGGGCTGAAGTTGCATGTGTGCAAGGAAATGCCTACAAAGCTTCATTAGGGAAAAATCCCCCGAGCCCCTTCTGGGAAATTGACGTGCTTTGGTGCTTCTCTGAACTACATGTACACTAGTGCATGCAGCATGGGGAGTAAACATGGTGAGTTAGAGACAGTAGAGCTATAATCTTGCTAGTTATGACCTTCCTAGACTCATGGAGACATGGTGAGATGGCATACATGGTTGGAATGTTGCAATGGATACAAGGTCCTTAGGAAAAACAGACCAGGAAGACAAGGAGTTGAAGTTGCACTTTATGTAAGAGGACCTCTGCCAGGGGGATGGATCATGAGCCAACTGATATTTACAGGCTGTCCTGGTTTCAGTCAGGATAGAGTTAACTTCATTTGTAGCAGCTGATGGAATGCTGTGTTTGGGAGTTAAAATGAAAGCAGTGCTGATAACACCCTGATGTTCTTAGTTGCAGTCAGACAGTCAAGGACTTTCTCAGCTTCTTCGTATTTCTCTATTCTTGAGAAAGGAGGGGCGAAGCCAGGACAGGTGACCCAGATGGGCCAAAGAGAGTATTCCATGCCAATTACGTCCTGCCTAGGTATAATGGGGGCTGAGGGGAGGAAGAAGAGGGGCGGTGGCGGGACGCGTGCTTCTTGGGGGGACGGTCGGGTTCCGGGACAGCTCTGGGTGGTCCGGCCTGAGTTGTGTGGTTCGGGGAGAAACTGCATTGGGGATCAATAGTTTCATATTCTTTTGCTCTAAAGTCCTGTTAGCATTGCTATATTTTATCTTTCTGTTATCTTAGTAAACTATCCTTATCCCAACCCACGGGCCTCTTAGTTTATTGGTTTTGGAGTTATTTGCCCCTTCCTTTTCCCTTCCCTTGTTTCCCCCCCATTTTTCCCTCTTCCCCTGCTCTTTTACTTTAAGGAGCAGGCAACTGCGTGGATCTCGGCCCACAGCCAGGGTGAAACCACGACACAGGCACATGAAGGGCAAGAAGATCATCAGGAGTTGTTAGCACAGACTCTCCGAGTAGAAGTCAGCACAAAAAGCACATGGATCTCTTGGAGTGGGTGCAGAGGAGAGCCACAAAGATGATCAGAGTGTTGGAGCACCTCTACCAAGAAGACAGGTAGAGAGAGTTGGGTTTGTTCAGCCTAGAGAAGAGAAGACTCGGGAGACCTTACAGCAGCCTGACAGTACCTGAAGGGGACCTACAGGAAAGCTGGAGAGGGACTGTTTGCAAGGGCATGTAGCAATAGAACAAGGGGCAATGGTTTTAAACTAGAGCAAGGTAGGTTTAGATTAGATATTAGGAATAAGTTCTTCACTATGAGGGTGGTGAGGCTCTGGCACAGGTTGCCCAGAGCGGTGGTGAAGGCCCCATCCCTGGAGACATTCAAGGGCAGGCTGGATGAAGGTCTGAGCAACCTGATCTAGTTAAAGGTGTCCCTGCTTACTGTAGGGAGGGGTCAACCAGATGACCTTTAAAGGTCCCTTCCAACCTAATGCTTACTACAATGAAATGACTAGCTTTGCAGATGAGGGTTGAGCAGTAGATGTTGTCTATCTAGACATCAGTAAGGCTTTCAGTACTGTCTCCCATAAGAACCTCATAGAGAAGGTGATGAAGGTATGGGTGGGTGAGCAGACACTGAGGTGGATTGACAACTTGCAGATCAGCTAAGCCCAGAAGAGTGGTGATTGATGGCACAAAATCTAGTTGGAGGCCAGTAACTAGTGGTTATGCCAGGGTTCATAGGGTCAGTACTGGGTGTGATGCTGTTTAACATCTTTAATCTGGATTATGGAGTAGAGTGTACCTACTATGAATTTGCTGATGACACAAAACTGGGAAAAGTAGCTGATACACCAGAGGTGTGCTGCCATCCAGAGGGATCTCAGCAGGCTGGAGAAATGGGCTGACAGAAACCTCATGAAATTCAGCAAGGGAAAGTGTGAAGTCTTGCACCTGGGAAAGAACTGCCCCATGTGCCGTTACAGACTGATGCCTGACTGACTGGAAAGTAGTTTTGCAAAGAAGGACCTGGAGCCCTGATGGACAGCAGGGTGAACACAAGCCAGAAACGTGCCCTTGCTGCAAAGGGGGCCAACACCATCTTGGCCTGCATTAGAAGTGTTGCAGACAGGTTGAGAGAGGTGATCTTTCCTCTCTGCTTGGGAATCTGCTTGGATTCACCAAGGGGAAATCGTGCTCGACCAATCTCATAGCCTTCTACGATCTCATCACCGGCTGGGTAGATGGAGGGAGAGCAGTAGATGTCATCTACCTTGACTTCAGCAAGGCTTTTGATACTGTCTCCCATGACATCCTGATAGCAAAGCTGAGAGAGCATGGGATTGATGAGTGGACAGTGAGGTGGGTTGAGAATTGGCTGTCGGACCGAGCCCAGAGGGTCGTGATTCGTGGAGTGGAATCTGACTGGAGGCCTGTGACTAGCGGTGTTCCCCAGGGCTCGGTGTTGGGTCCAGTCCTGTTTAACATCTTCATTGACGACCTTGATGAGGGAATAGCATCGACCCTCAGCAAGTACGCCGATGACACAAAGCTGGGAGGAGTGGCTGACACGCAGGAACACTGCGCTGCCATTCAGCGAGACCTGGACAGGCTGGAGAGCTGGGCAGTAAGAAACCAGATGAGGTTTAACAAAAGCAAGTGTAAAGTCTTGCACCTGGGAAGGAACAACCGTTTCTATCAGTACAGGCTGGGGGATGACCTGCTGGAGAAGAGCTCAGTGGAGAAGGACCTGGGGGTCCTGGTGGATGACAGGTTGGCCATGAGCCAGCAGTGTGCCTCGGTGGCTAAGAGAGCCAATGGGATCCTGGGGTGCATCCGGAGGAGTGTAGCCAGCAGGTCAAGGGAGGTGATCCTCCCCCTCTACTCTGCCCTGGTCAGGCCCCACCTGGAGTATTGTGTCCAGTTCTGGGCTCCCTGGTATAAAAAGGACAGGGATCTCCTGGAGAGAGTCCAAAGAAGGGCTACGAAGATGATTAAGGGCGTGGAGCATCTCCCCTATGAGGAAAGGCTGAGAAGATTGGGACTGTTCAGCCTTGAGAAGAGAAGACTAAGGGGGACCTAATTAATGTTTACAATTATCTTAAGCAAGGGATGCAGGGGGAATCAGCCAGCCCCTTTTCAGTGGTCTGTGGAGACAGGACAAGGGGCAATGGCTGCAAGTTGGAGCACAGGAAGTTCCACACCAACATGTGGAAAAACTTTTTCACAGTGAGGGTGACAGAGCCCTGGGACAGGCTGCCCAGGGAGGTGGTGGAGTCTCCTTCTCTGGAGATATTCAAGACCCGTCTGGATGCCTATCTGAGTGAAATGTCCTAGGGAGCCTGCTTTGGCAGGGGGTTGGACCCGATGATCTCTCGAGGTCCCTTCCAACCCCTACAATTCTATGATTCTATGATTCTATGACTGGTGGGACCACAACTGGAATACTGAGCCCAGTTCTGGGCACATCCCATTACAGCACAGTGACACCGGCATATTGGAGACAGTAGCAAAAAGCCATGACGATGATGAAGGGACTGGAACATCTTTCATGTAGAAGCTGGGGCTTCTCCACCTGAAGAAGATTCATGAGGGTTTTATCAGTGTCTGTTAAATGGGAGGATGTACAGAAGATGGTGACAGGTTCTTTTCAGTGGTGCCCAGTGAAAGGTCCAGAGTCAGTACACGCAACCTGAAACATAGTTTGCTCTAACCTGCAGAAAACTTGTCATTGTGAGGGTGACTGAGAACTGGCACAGGTTTCCCAAGAATTGGGGGAGGTGCCATTCTTGGGGATATTCAAAAGCTGTCTAGACAAGTTCCTGGGAAGCTGGCTCTAGGTGATGGCACTGTTCACGTAGGAGTTGGTCTAGATGAAAAACTCCAGAAAACTCTTCCAACTTCAACCAGTCTGTGAGCTTTTTCTACAGGGAGAACGGGGCAGGGGGAGGAGTGGACACACGACATAGGGACAAGAGACAAAAAATACTGTTTCCTTTGCATTTAATATTAAAATGGATATTTTTGGCACAAGTTTGGGAAGTAGAGCTAGCATCTGTTTCCAGAAAATCAAGAAAAAAATTGGTGCTTTCAGTAGCCTCCTATTTTTTTCCACAGAACTATGGTCTTTGAATTCAAACCATTTAGGCAGAAAAGAGTTCTTTGTAGCAGATTCTTCTAAAAGCTTCTGCAAAAGTGTTTTTGGCAGAATAGAAAGAGGTGTTATTGTATGAGAAATCAGAAAAAATGTTTGGCATTACTTGAAAAGAGTAATTATTTAAGCATATGTCTGAAAAACTGTCATTGATGTCTCAGGATACTTCTGTGAAGTTCCAAGAAAAGGAAAATAACTCTTTCTCTGAATGAATGAATGAAGCGTGTCTGATCCTTCTTTATCTCTGCTTATTAAAGCAAATAGAGAATCCTATAAGTTACAAAGTTGCACTCTGTACTTAAAAAGAAAATTATTTTTCTGTAGTATTGTGACCTTCCCCAGCTTGGCAGCCTTCTAATAAAGATTCTTTTGGCCATAACAACTGAAATTATTAAACCTCCTTGGGAAGGAATATACACTCTAAAAACCTAATGAACTAATAGTTTGGTACTTTTAACACAAGGGGTGCCAAAAGCAACTTTTGCTATCAGTTGCTGCTTTTTTTCTTAATGAAATCAGAAAATACTTTGACACTTTTAATAGTTTTTGTCTTGAAAAGTTAATATTTCAAGTCTTTATTTTTGCAATGTTTTGTGATGTTGCAGAGGCAGCTGTAAATCCTCAAGGTCATTATTCCAAAATACTAACGTTTACATGACCCTTTATGTCTGTGTATATATTCTAAAAATCAAAAAGAGAAGAATGAAAATCTAAACTGAATTCAACAGCTTTTTTGTCTGAGAAACAAATTCTTTCTCTAGCAGTAGGCTGTTGCTCAGCGTTTACAGGTGGTCTTGGTAAGCTAAACAATCACAGTAGCACAGATCACAAATGCCAGCTAAAACTGAAATTCCTAAGTCAATTTGTCAGTCTTATGGTTTTAATTCAGACAAGTTCTGTGCTGTCAAAGTGAATAACTACCAAAAGAAATTATTTTACTGTTACTTTGTCCAATCTTTCTACAGTTTTATCGTTCTCTTGTAAATAAAATAGTAAACAGAGTAAGGTTGAGGTCTTGTTGCAACCGTTAAAATAGTTTTGGCCTGTGCCAAGGTAACATTTTCCCTCCCACCATGCTTTTCACATCTCTTGTGCTAAAGAAGCTCCCTAATAATGACACCTGTAGGTAGTGAAGTAGTTGTTAATTGGAATCCAAAATAATTTCATAGGATATTTATCTACCATTTAGATCTGCACTGAATTGATTCTTTTTCTGAAGACCCCTTGGCTGAGACAGTTTGATTCCAGCAAACATTACTGTCATTTACAAGCTCCCATCTGTACTGCTCTGTCTCATTTCTTAGTGCCTACCTGGAGGCAGTCTATCAGGGACAAATTTTGCAAGAAAGATGTACTAAGATTTCTTTTTGAAATGCTTTTAATTACTCATCTTTCTCTCTCAAATTTGGGATAGTTGTAGAACAAAAATACTTCATTGCATGTATGACTTTAACAGAATTAAATGAAATGTTTTAAGAAAAGCTGTCAACAAGGATCTTGCCACTTTCAGATGCTGTGCTGATGTTCTAAGTTGTAAATATTTTGGAAATTGTGGCTCTCATGTTTCTGAAACCATACTCTACTGCTATTATGTTTTAACTATTCTTCTTATGTAAGTTAAGGAGGATCAATGAATAAACCGTAATTTTGGTTACAATTGTATTCTGAACAGCCTATTTATGTTGAGGCTGAAAAACACTTGTCTCAATTGCAGACTTAATTAAGAAAACACTGATGAACACACATAATTTCTTCTAAAAATGTATTATTCTTTTTTCCTAGAGGGCAAACCAGAGAAATTTTCAGTGGGTGCTTTGGATCTTCCTTTACGAGTTGGAGTACCTTTTAATATTCCTTTGGAACTTCAGGATGAATTTGGTCATGCAACACAGTTGACAGCTGTCACTAAACCAGTTCTTGAAGCTAGGTAGTTCAACCTATCTTTTTTTTCTTTTTTTTTTTTCTTTTAATAAGAATATCTGGAAGTATACTATATACTAAAACTTTGTGTTTATTTTAAAATTGATTCTGGTTTTTTTTTTCCTAGTGGATTGACATTGCAGTATGGAGAAATAACTACAGGAACAAAGTGCATCATTAAGGGTGTAACTGCTAAAGGCTGTGTAAACAGTTGCCAGGGCAAGGTAAGCTAATGATTTAAAACTGGAAGTAAGATATTTAAAAAACAAAACAAAAAACTATCTCTCTCTCAACCTGGAGCAATTTCTCTTTCCCACACCTGCACTCTGTTAGGCGATGGGATTGGAGCTGGAGAGACTGAGCAACTTGTCGGTGTGTGGTAGAGTGTACCCAGCATGCTAAATCAGCTATCTTAGTTTAAACTGGTGCTGAAATAGGTTTAAACCAAATCATTGTGGTGACTTGTGCATTGAAATAGCAGGAGGAGCACTGAAATCTTTCATTCATGCACTTGAGATTATGAGAAGTAATAGCCAATATGAATGGTCACTACTTGAGTTTCCCTAGACACTTCCAAAATGCTGTTTTCACTTCTGTAACAACTATATGTCACCCAAATACAACCTATTATCAGTGGGTTTTTAGCACCTAGGCAAGCTGTCCATTTACAGTAAAAACATACACTAAAAGGATTGCTTTCATAAAATAGAACTTAATACTGCTGATAAACATGGATTTGAAGATTTAAAAAAATTAAAATAATTTATACAGCATTTTTACACAGTATTCTAACAAGGTCCTAATCCTTTGATGTGGTCATAGAGTTTAGCATAGTAAAGACAAAGCTAGGAACTGAAGGAGCTGATGATACCTCATTATACTGATAGTATTTTGCTTAGAAAAAGAAACACTGCTGATGGAAAGGTGTGTAAAGAGAAGAGGGAGTATATACCTGGTTATTGAAAACTGGAGGAAGTTGAATGTAATAAATTCTGTAAAGGTGAGAATTTAAGGGGGAGGGCAAGAATAATGACAGAATGTAGATGTGGATTATGGGACATAAAGTGTGTAGCAGCAAAAGTACCAGGTTGTGGTAAAACATAAATTTGTTGCACAGCAAGACTAAAAGTCAATTAAGGAATTTGCAGTACAGAAATAGTACTGTGCTATAGTCATGGAAAAGAAGGGGTGCTATTTTCTCACATCACCTAATTGCATAAAATGTCAGAGACAGTACATGTGCTGGCACTGAAATTGATAGTTCTAAATTATATGAAAAAAAGATTGTTTGAGATGGTAATAAAAATAATTGCAAATGTCATTATGGTGGAATAACAGAGTAAAAATAGCATATAATTTTAAAACATCCATACAGTGTAATTTTCAGTCCTTAAAATAAGAATCAGAGAAGAACAGAGGAAAAAATTTCAACACCTTAAAGTTGATTTTGAAGTGGTGGCAGAACAGCTAAAATGTCTCAATGAAACAGCTAGCAGTGGGATTCCGGAAGGAATTTAGAAGGAAGAAATAGAGAGCATGAAAAAATGTAATGGGTTGGTTTGTTTTGTTTATATTTTTTTTTAAAGAAGCAAGGAAAAAAAATGAGGTGGGGGAAAATCATTCCAAATGGAAAAGAGAAACTTGACTGTGAGAGGAAATACAGACTATCAGAGTCATCAATGAAGGAAGCACTGAGATGAAAGAGAAAGCAGGCTTACTTCTGCAGTCATTGATTTAATTCCACCCAAACAAGTCCAGACAGAGAAAAGTATGTTTTGATAGTGGGTGTAATCAAAGAAACAATTTTAATACAAGTGTCTTAAGTACAGTCAAGAAGACTGCACCCTTACATAGGCTTCTGAATTCTGTCAGAAGAAGGGTGAAGAAAGGAGTTTAAGAAAAGAAAACAATATTTCTTTATTCTTCTTTTCATTTGAAAATACTTCAGTATCCATAGAAGCAGACGTGAAAGTGAAAGAAAAGTTGATAGTGGGATCATGAAGAGTAAGGGGAAAGAACTTCTCTGGAAGACAGAGATGTTGAAAGATTAAAAGGAATGAAATTTTAGATACAAACTTGTTTATTAGAAGCAGAAAATAGCATAATATTAAGTTGACAATATTAAGTTTAAAATATAATATTGCAAAAAAGGGGTTGAAAAGGAAAGCACAGGAGTGTCAAGCACATGAATACAAAGCCTGATCTAGTGAGAAATTAAACTTATTACTTCCTACCTTACTTTTTCCACTTCTTTTGCCTTCTTTTCATCCCTCAACATGTAACTTTAGTACATTTTGCCTTTCCCTCTTCTCATGATTCACCATTTAGTTTAATGGAGCTCTGGCTGATACAAGTTGCTTGACTGGCAAAGACCTGCAGAGTTTTCCTGCACCATCAGCTGGGGGGTTGATGTGTTTGATGTGGCTGCAGTTGTGATGCACCTGCCCAGGCCCCTTTGCACTTTATGCTTCTCTTACCCAGCAAACCAAAAGTCCCTCAGTTGCTTTCCTCTGATCTACAAGGTGTTAATGTTGTACATGCCCTCTCAGACATGAGATGGCTGGCCATAAACCAGGATTAGGAAACTAAACCTTCAGAGGGGCACCATTTCTGAATCTGTAAAAATGACAATTCATAAATTGCAACTAAATATTCCTAAATATCGAATACATAGAATGTGGAAATCACCTATCTGCAGTGCAACTAGTTTTTTAAAGATAGAGCTTTTAAGAGTATTGATTAGACTGCTTCATTCTCTGATTTTAATGTGAAAATCAGCTTTAGTGATGCAATTCTACAGTTGTTTTTCTTACAGCCTTATGCAAAGATGAGATGGATAGTAATTTTGATACCTTGCTTTGGGCAGTTAGCTAAGGAATAGTGAACATAAAACTTACAGACCCTATCTTTAAAACTACTTATTTTGAACTGATACATTTCTTTTTTTCTCCACTAAAACAAGCCTCTACGTGGAAAACCACACGTTAGGATAACTGGTTTTATCAGTCTCAGAACCATGTAGATTAACATGCAAATCCTGGATTGAACATCTTTGGGAAATAATAACATGAAAACAACGTATTTTAATACAGGAAAAAAAAATCTTGATTTATGTAGCAGTGCAAGAAATTCAGATTTACTTCTGAAAATTACATGTATATGAATTGACATGACTATGTGAGATAATCGATGGTCTGGCTTTGTTAAAGGTTGGTATTTGTTTTTTTCATTAGAACTTTAATCTGAAGGTTACTCTTCCTGGTTTGAAAGAAGATACACAGATTGTTAAAATAAGATTGCAGCCTGGTAAGTATCATTAAAATATTTAGTAAATTTCTGTTGAACTGTATTCTGACACTATTAATGAAATTTTTCTTCTCCCAGGAAGGCAAAATATTTTGTGAGGCATTAAAAAGGATATTCTCACTCATTCAAGTGATGACTGATTCTAAATAAAACTTAAAAGGGCCTGTTATTCTTGGCAGGAATAACATGAAACTCACAGCAGAGTCTTGCCCATTTTTCTAGCAGCTAGAATTTGTCTGCTTACTTGAGACTGACTTTTTTCTTTCCCCACTTTTTAAAATTACTTTAAATCTTGTTCTAAGGTGGCACGATTGATTGAATGATTTGGTTTTTGTCTTAGCGGGTTTCTTCAGCTTTAAGCCCTTAAACCTGCAGTAATCTGCATTGACCTGTTCTCCCTGCAGAAAACATTGATTGAGTAAGTGCTCATTCAGTGTCTTTTCCCAGCAAAGGGGGGATGCTTTGACAGTTGGAATTGTGTCTGAAATTTTTAGCTTTACATGTTGACCTCATCATAGTGCAAGAGAGGAATGTAGAAGTCAGTAAATCCACTGCCCTTAACAGAATTTTATGGTTTGTGGATTTTTTGATGCTGAGGATTCCCTTATATGATACCTGTTACCAGTAGTTAGCTGTGTTTTTCTGGATTTGGGAGATAAGGTATAGTTTGAAGGCTGATTCATAGCCTCCCAAAGTACCAAACTTCAGGCTTTCCTATCTAATTTTGCTAAGAAACTGTGTACTTCAAGCTTTGTTAGACCATCAGTGCACAGTTTATTGCATTATTCTTTGTATTTTGAGGAGTTAAGGCTTTATGTAGAAAATGGGGTGGAATAACCTGATTTGAGACAGATTATATTGTGTATTGCTTAGTTATTTACCTTGAACTGAAGGCAACTTCATCCTTAATTAGAATATTTTGGTTTTGGTAGTATAGAGATGCTTCACTACCTCATTCTTCTCATTGGGCTTATCCTTGGCTTTTAAAGCTGCAGGGAAGGTGGGGGGGGCACTGAGGAAGGAGTGAATAAAAGCTATTTCAGTCTTTCCTGTCCTTCAGCCAGTGAGTTTCAAATGGAAGTTTTAATGAATGATGCATAAAGGATGTTTCTGAAAAATGGTATTCTTTGTTCCTTCAGAACTTGTCTTTTAACAGTAATTTATAAGTTCCTTCTCTTTTATAAAACTGATAAAATAATTATATGTTCCAGAGGATAGACTTACTTGATCCAAAGTAATGCCAACAAACTTTTCAGTTTCTTTTCTTCACATGCAAGCTGTAGCTGTACTGGCATTGGTAATTAAACATTAAAATAGGAGGGGGAAAAAATTCTCCTAAAAATAGGAGAAAACGTCAAGTTTCTTTTAATGAATTTGAATCTGTATAGTATGTAAATAGCACTGTATCATGTGTTTACATCTTGCATATGTTGAAATATGTCATGTTTGTCTAACTATTCCTTACTGAGTTGATGCAGAAGATTGGCAGGTGGTATGTACTGAGGGACAGAAAGTGTCTGAGATGTCTTAAGCATAAACCAGTATAGTTGAATTGGGCTAAATTGTTTGCTACCACAAATATCATAGAATCATAGAATATTCTTAGAGTTGGAAGTGACCCATTAAGGATCAAGTCCAACTCATAATTAAGATCCTGGTAGCTTGCCTTAAAAAACTTTTTAAGATAGGAAAAAAGGAAATCCAGTGTCTGCAAGTTACCTAAAATATAACCACTGTTCCACAATTGTGCATTTTTACAGGCCCTCCTCGCCAACTGAAAGTTAAACCTGATTCTGAAGTTCTAAAGATTGAAAATGGTACAGCTTTCCCCTTTCAGGTTGAAGTACTGGATGAATCAGGAAACATAACAGCACAGCCAAAGTTGGTAGTTCATTGTAAGGTAAACTGCATTTTAGTAATTCAAAAGGATTTTGATACTTGCATTTTAAAGGGCTGGGAAAAGAGCCTGTTTTGGCATCTAGGTAGAATTTATGTTCAATAAAGCTTTTGAAGTTTCTGTAGCTTGGTAGTCACAACTGTGACTCTTGCTTCCTCTGTTAGGAGTCATTCAGTAAGTTTCAGAATCAGAGGAACCTGGCCTTAGAAATGGAAAATTGTGGAGAATATATATGTATAACGTTATAGCTACTATCTTAAGGTCTTCTATATTTGCCATATACAAATCTAAAATTTGTTCAGGAAAAAACTTCATACAGCTTGTTTTGATTTTCTTAAAGATGAAAATGTAAGTCTAGTGCCTAAAGATAAAATTAGATAAGAGCATTATCAGAAGTACTTACCTACATCTAGAAGGGAAAGTAGGTGTTAGTGTGGCTTCTAGAAGTAAAAAAACTTTTGCCTTTTTGGATATTTTTTTTTAAATTCAAGAAGGTGACCTTTCCAATTCTACTGAAATCAGTCTTCCAGTAAAAGGTAAATTAAAAAATGTTTTTTTCCCACTGCAAAATTGTCTACATTCTATTTATATATTTGAACATTCTCTTCCTCTATTTATGAACTTGTTAGTGAAAAAAATATTGAAAAGGAAGTTTATTTAACAACTTAATTGGATTAATTGCCATTATGGTAAAAGAAACCAGTTTTCATGTGGTAATACAAGACAGTTGAATCGATAATAAATTTTACTTCTATAACTTCTTCCTTTCTCCCACAAATATCATCTGAAAAAAATGATCTTGAACCCTTCTGGAAAATTTAAATCTATCCAATTTATATGTAAATAATCCTATATGTATTTGTATGATGTGGAATCATCCTAGGAGTTCTGAAACCTGAAGTTTACTTTTACATTTTAAATAGTTTATAGGTGCTTCAGACCTTCCTGTGTATTCTGTGGATTGCAGTAATGCAGGAACAAACATTTTGACTGGTCCACTTATACATGTACAGAACATAAAGAAAGACCATATGCTGAAAGCAAGGATTGAAATACTTGTAAGTATTGATTGGGGTGTTTGGACGAACAAAACATTGGAAAAAAGAGATTGTACGGTCTTGCTAGTGTACTGACTTCTTTTATGAATCAATTTAACCCCCAAAATATATATTTGGACTTACACAAATAATCACATTTGGTTTAGTTTCCATAATAAACCAGTTACCTGACAGGTGGCTACCCTTTTCCTCTTTGGGAAATGATAAAAAGAATGTTTTCCATTTTTTTTCTTACTCTATTTTTTAATTCCCTGAAGTGTTTCAGAAATATGCATTATTTCTGGGGTTTTTCTTCCCCTTTTTACTCCCTGGATTCTTCTGATTAATTGCCTTCATTGCATAAACTTTTAATGCCAGAATAGATATGGCAGCATATTCTCCAAAACTTTAGCGAAGACAGATATATTTTTTCGAAGGTTAAAAAACCAGTAGCTTTTTGCAGCATTTCAGTCTTAAAATGAAGTTTGATATGGTGTGTGGGTTTTTTTTGGTTGGGTTGGTTTTTGGGTTGGTTTTTTTTTTAATGCTGTTGGAGTTTCTGGTTCTCTTGGTAATCAGGAGAGCCACACTGCTGGAGAAAATAGGACCTGTGGTGTTTTACCATGAAAAATGTGTAAGCACTAATATGGCAAGGCAACCTATATGAAAGGATACTTCTGATTACTCTTAAGAAGTATTTTGTTAATTGTATAACACAGTACTTTTGGAATGGAAAGAGTTTTCTAAATAGCTAGAATTAATACTAGCATCTGTTAAAATTTGTAAGTACTCTGGCATATTCTTTTGATATACTTTTGACAAGTCAAGCTAAATTTATGTTTAGAAACCTGGTCACACCTGGTAATCCAGAGGAGTGCCATAGGCTATTTTGGAGTGATATGTATGCATATATGTATATTTTATATCTTACTTGTATATCTTTTTTCCCCCATGTATAGAATTGTAAAGATGTGCCACCAGTGGACAAGATTATTAAACTTCTTCCTAGCAGTCATGTTGCAAGACTACAGATCTTAAGTATGGATGGACAAAAAGCTCTTCAAATTAAACATCAGGATGAAATTAATTGGGTTGCTGGCAATGTCTTGCACAACCTTATCTTTCAGATGTATGATGAAGGAGAGAGGGAGATACACATAACTCCAGCTATGGCAGAAAAAATAAAGGCGAGTACTTCCAAGTAAACTGCAGCATAGTATGGGGGAGAGATGCAATGCTGATTCTCTAAAATCCTTAGACATCAGATTACAAAATAATACTCATCATGAGAACTTCTCTGTCTAATAATTTTTAAAAATAACTTTATTAAAATTGTGTCCTTAATGAGATAAAGACGTTTCATTAAATGTTAAATAATGCTTCAGGGTAGTATTATGAAAACCAGGTCAGTAATTGCCACTATTTCTTCTAATCACAGTAAAATAATTCCACCATAGTTATGGTTCTTCAGATCCTGGGGTTTTCCCAACATTTAGGTTCCTTGAATAGGCCTGTTACTTCATGAAGATCTGGTTACCTGTCTTAATCCTCTCTCTCTGTACATATGCGGAGCCTAGTACAAAGGTAGAGCTCCACCAGATATATGACACTTTTTTAGGTGAGCCTTTCAGAATTACATCTTTCTTAACTCAGGAAAGTGAGGGAAACATCACACGGTTTAGTCTGGTATTATTTTTAAGAGTAGTTTTTGTATTTGGGAAGATCACATTGGTTACTGTTGGAAAAAGCACGGGCTTACCATTGAAAGCTTCTATTGCCTATATGTCCCTTCAGCATATTTAGAATGATCACAGATTTATTATATTTGTAATAATCAATAACTTAGCTTTTGATTAATTTAAGAAATTTTAATTTTAGGTTAACTGGACACCAAGAATTAACAAAGAACAGTTGATTCAGGGATTATTACCTGATGTAAAAGTACCAACATCAGTAAAAGATGTACGTTACTGTCTAATTACTTATCTTGATGACCATGTGTCTTTGGAGAGCGCATTTACAGTCAGGTTTGTTCAATCAAAATATTTTTTTATTAATTATGTTGTTGGCAAAGGATTGGAGATCTGTACTTTGGGGTAAAAAAAAAAATCTTTCTACAGAAACTGAAATAATGAAAGCAGTTGGCAAATTAATGAGAATGTAGGTATGGGTGGGGCTTTTAATGCAAGTTGTTTGCAGATGAGAACGTTACCTCTGAAAGATTCCATCATGATCTGTTTGTATCCATCCCTATAAACGCTTTTGTGGGTATATGTACACTGAAGGAGATTATTGCCACCTTTGAAAACTTTCAGAAAACATTAACTTACAGGATAACTAGTCTTACTGAAGAGTCAGGTCACTGCTTACCAAACAGAAATATCACTATGAAGATAGTTGTTACCCTTACAGATGTTATTACTTTGAAGCTAAAGATAGTATTTAGCTAGCCAAATGCTGGATGCCTGCATCTGATATCTCCATCAAAAGTGACAAGCTGTAAATTGAACTTTAAAATTGCCTGTTTATCACTCTTAGGGAATCTGGGCAGTAGCTCTACTTATTGCATCTTTATAAAGTTTGTTAAGATTAATCTGATTCTAAATTACTTCAGTGTATTTTGTGTGTTCTTTATAGGCTAAAATTAAGTAACTAGTTCATGGCAAGCTGATGCCAGGGGTTAATATGCCATAATTAGACATTAAAGAAACAAAACAAAACATGCCAATCATTAAGATTCTTTAAAATATTTAGAGCATGATACTTGTAAAAAGCTATCCATGATGAAACGCAGTGAGAGACAGAAAAAAATGCAGTTAAATAGTATGTTCAGATTTATTTTATGAAGAGCAGGAAAGCAAATCAAATAAATATTATCACTGAGTTTGTAGTAAAATATGTATTTTAATCTATAGACAATTGTATTTTACTTTGTATTGGAGGTGTTTGGGATGGTTTTTTTCCCAAGTTTTAAAATACTTAAGACTTCATTTCTTCTTTATCTGGCTAGTGATCTGATCTATGGTAAAATACCAGAAGGCAAGTTATTACAGATATGGTAAAATCCCACAACGTTGCTGTGGTTTGTTATGTAAGCAGTGTCTGATAAGCTCCCTCAATAAGACTGAGGTGAAACCTGCTCTGTAACTTGTGTGCATATGAGACCTGATCCTCTAAATATGTGCAAGGATAAAATAAAATGTTACAATATTCCAATTTCAAGTGATTGATAACTGTTTTATTATGCCTGCTATTATGTTATAATTTATTACCTTCATGAGAATTCTTATAAATCAGTTTTCATATTCTGACTTAGACCAATTCCTGATGAACCCAAACACATTAAGTGTAAATTAAAAGGACCAAACACGCTGCAGCTGGGTGAAGAACTGCAGAGTGAAATTGGTGAGTATTTGCATGCTCTTCAATTTATTGTAAGATACATTTTTGTCTTTGCAGTTTATTAGTGTGTTACGTACACAGATGTCATCAAAAGTGAATTATCTTCTACTATTTTAAGATTAAAAACAGTTTTACATTCTCATTCATGGAAGGATAATTGGATTTCTGTAATGGCTGTTTTAGAATTCTGGAGTTAGTCACTGAAAAAATTTTGTATGTTGGAACATTGATCATGCTGAGTTCAAATTATTTGTAAATTTCTGTTGAGTTGATGTATTCTGAAATCCTACAGGCCATAACAGCATTCAGACTATATCAGAGGCATGGACTTCAAAGTGAAACATTTTAAGGCTAAAGTTAACCTAAGAGGATGGCATGTTAGGAAATCAGTCTTCTCATTCTCCTTCAGTTTCTGTACACAGTTGCTTCATGGCATAGTAAGAAATTAAAAATTTTTACAGTATTTAGAAGCTTGTGTGTAAGCAAAGAAAACCATATAGGACAAACTACCAGGTTGAAAATCAGCTTTCAATTTTTAAGATTTTATCTTTTTAATAAAATAAGAAAAAAGCAAGAAGCACAAAGATGTGATAAGACATGTATTATTTTTTTTAATATCATTTTGATAGCCACAAAATGAGGGAATCTCATCAATGTAAACAAATACCTGAGGGTGCAAAGAGAACAGAGCCGGGGTCTTTCCAGTGGTGCCCTTGAAATGCAGGAGGTTCCCTCTGAATATCAGGAAACACTTTTTCACTGTGAGGGTGACCGAGCACTGGCACAGGTTGTCCAGGGAGGTACTTTTGGGGATATTCAAAAGCCATCTGAACAAGGTCTGGGGCAGCTGGCTCTAGGTGGCCCTGCTTGAGCAGAGGGATAGAACTAGGTGACCTCCAGAGGTCCTTCTTGACCTCAGCCATCCTGTGATCCTCATAAAAATTTTCTTTATATATGTGTGTATGTTGTGTACATTTATATTCCGTATGTTGTATAATGTTTAACTAAAGCAGCTGCTGAGATAATCATCTTAATAATTTTAATCATCATAATCTTTTTTTAACAGATGTAATGATTACAGATCAGTATGGAAATCAGGTTCAGTCAGTGACATCTGCGTGTGTAAACTCCCTAGGAGTTTCTGGCCCTGGACTTGATAAATCAAATTTGAAAATAACTTGGCAGGTATTTATAAGATGTAGCCATTGTGTGGTGCTGTTCTCATTTCTGTCACACAGAATTGACATAAAAACTGTGGAAACATAGACAAATTAAACACTAGTTGGTAAACTGTGAGAAGATAGAGAGTTAACCCATTAAAATCATGTGATCCTGTTCTAAGGAATAAAGCAGCATGTGTTAAAAACCTTATCACTGCTGCAGCTATGCAACATGGAGGCCAGTTCACTGCATGCTTGAGTCAGGTTTGCTTGCTTCCTAGTCCACTGTTCCCTGATCTTGTCTTCTAACTTGGTTTAGTCTTTTCCTCTGTGTTTGTTTATGGTGGTAAAAGCTGATTTTCTGATCTCTTTAAGAACCTCGTAGAACAGGCTAGTGATACTGTGTGGCACAATTTAATTTCAGATGTGTTCTATATCTTTTAAAACATGTTGGATATAGCTAAGTTGTATGTCATTTTTATACACTGAAAAACGGACTCCTGGGAAACGCTTCAGTTTGATCATTTCTTAAAAAAGAATTTAATATAAATTTAACAAAAGGAAATGGGTCTGGTCATTTAATTTGTAGTCCACAGTAAAACCAGCAAATAGTGCCTAGCAGGCATAAATATTAAATTATCATATTAGAAAAAAAATAACAAATTATACTTCTTTTCTTCTTGTTATACCTGATAAAAATATCTTTTTATTTCTCAATAGGAAAGTACTCTAACAATGAGAGTAAAAGGTATTCGGTTCAAAGCTTGTTTACTTGGAAGCAAAGAATTGTGCTTTGCATGGCGTGAATTTTCTGACTTTCTCCGAGTAAATTTAACTGCAGGATCCCCTGCTAAATTGCAGTTTGTGGATTGGCCAGAGTTAGAAAAGGTAAGTTGGACAGGTTTTGGTTTGTAAAAAAAAAAACCAACCTGGGATCACTAGTCAAAAGATCTTTTATTTCCAGAGCTTGTTGAAGCACAGGATGCAAAGGTGAAAACACTGTTTTCTTAGTGTTGATAGTTCTAAAAATTGTCAGAAAATGTCCAGTTCTAGAGACATTTTTTAGTTCTATATGGGACAACATGACACAAGCAAAATTATGTAAGTATTTTGCAATCTGATTATATAGACATGTTTGAATGGGACTGTAGATGTGAAGTATTTATCATACAATAGCTAACTACATGCGGGTTTTTTAATAACTGAATTTTTTTTGGAGTAATATAATTCCTGTATGTGACTCAGTGTTTACAACACTGTATTCCTTAACGTCCATTAAGCTGCTTATTCTGTGTCCTTTGGCTTTATACAGAGGATGTGTTTTTCTTTTGTGCAGCAATTTTACAGTGGGCTGGATTTTAACACCCATCTTCCACTGCTGTTTGCCAAAGAGAGACAGTCCTTAATGGTAGTAATAGTTGGTAGGGCATCTCTCATTGATCTGTTATTGGGAGGGGGTTGATGTTTATGATGAAGGCAGGCAGTCCCAGCTTACTTAAAAGTGTATACAATCAGGAAATGTATACAATTATGGTATAAAAGTACTTATATCAAATGAAGAAGATGGCGATTTTTCACACCATCCATTTACTTACTGGTTTGTTTTGGAGTTTGTTTTGTTCTTTATTTTCCAATTTTCACTCGGCTACTCGAGTGATAGTGCTGAAGTTGCAGCAGAAAGCAAAATAGGAGAGTGGAAGCAGGTAAAATTAAATTGGATCTCTGAGTAGAAAATGAGAGTGAAGATTGTCATGTTGGGAAAATGGAGAAGTGAATATTTTTACTCTAAAACACAGTCAAGATACATCAGAAGATAAAAGTTTTAGGCCATTTGCTCTTTCTACAATAAGAAAATTGATAAGCCTCTTCAGGAGGTCTCTTCAGTCACATCAACACAAGTAACACATGCAATTCAATTCAAGTAGTGTGTTTATAATAACAAGAGAATATAAAGGGAAAAACTCTGGAAGTGCCTTCCTGGAGCTCTAAAGTTTTGTCATGGAAGACAAATAGTACGGAAAAGGCAGACACTTGTTCTGGGAATTCTTGACCTGCTATGACTGTCTGATACACCTAGAACAGAATAGTATAATGCATTTGTATCTCTTCCAGCCTGTTGCAGTGATTAATGGTAGAGAATTGCAGAAGGCCATTATTGTTCAGCTGTGTGATCAGTGGGGAAATCCAACTCCTGAACCTAACGTCAAAATCAGCCTTACAAAGAGTAACAGCTTAAAGGTAAGCCTAGGCCTTATTATGAAAACTTCATTTAACACACAATTTTGAGGTCATGTCTACATTATCTTCTTCATTCTCTAGACTTTTTTTGAAAAATGACTGAAATATTTTAAGGGCATAAAGAATAATCTCCTGTTGTCAAAGACTAATGTAAATGGTTTCCAAGACAGATTGCTCAGCTCCCTTTCATTGTCACAATCACAAATGGAACAAACTTGCTGTATTACAGTGTCCCAGTGTAACTATATGTTCTGGATCTTCTACTGAACCTTTTTCCAAATCTGCGTTCACACCACCCCATGCCCTACTTGATCTGAGGTTGTTTACTGAATAATAGTCATGATGATTGTATCGCCCAAACTGGAACCAAATAATTCCTACCGGCTGGTTCTTTGATTGTGGTTTCTTCATGTATGACTTACAATCTGTATATAAAGCCAGTCAGCACATTTGCGTCCTACTTGACTATCCCTGTGAAAATCATTGGCAGTATAAATCAAAGCAACAAGGATATAAATCTAACCCAGATTTACGTAGTTACTGTCCCTTCCATGAATGAAGTATGAGTGTCAGATGGTCTACACGTTGATTGGTACAAAGAAAGCAGTTTGGCGGAGTAGTCCTTGTCATTGAGGGAGGGCAGGAGGGGGCAAGTCAAACTGTCAAATGTTCCTAACTGTTGGTGCAGTGACTGTTATCTTGAATGTGTACGTTATCAATACAGGATATATTCATCCACCTCTGGATGTGACATTTTTTCCTGCAAGGCTGGTCTTGTTCCCTTTTTGTTCCTGCATGTCGTGCATTTGTGTCCCTCAGTTCTCTCAGAACACGTAGCACCCAAGAACTTCTTTTTGCTCACCCCTAAAGAACTGTACCACCTTTCTCGTAATTGAACTATGGTACTATTACTTACTTTTACTGGATTTTTTTTTCTTCTGGTTTTTTTGAATCTCTTGCTCTAGAAGCCTGCCTTATAGTTTGGGACTTTTTTTGTTGTTGTTGTCATTTGCCTCAACTACTGCCTGCCTTTATATGGCAGCTTCTCAAGGCTTCTGTTTATCACAGAATCAGTTATGTTGGTTTTGAGAGAACATACAACCTTGACAGTAACGCTCTAGGCTTGTGCTGCCTGATTTGAAGAGTTGCTCTGTCTTTTCAGATATTATGCCTTCCTTCAGGGAGGACTGGCAGCGTGTGCTAGAACATCTGCATGTTCTCTATCCAAGTTGGATGTGTCCAGGAGAAAGTGTACTAAAAGCCAAGTTGGATCATTGTTATAATATGTTTACTGTAGTGCACTCTCCTAGAGCTTAACACCATAATTAAGAGTTACTTTCATACATTAGCAGAGCAACCAAGTGCATATTTGCTGAACAGACATCAGATCAGTACTCATAGGTATCTTGGAGAACCCCTTTAGAGAATTATCCTGCCTTGGCATTTCAAATAGATTGTATGCACAGTCTCCCAAAGGAAATGAGAAGCTTCTGGGAACTGAAGTTCTCAGATAAGCTATCTGTTTGTATTTCCTATCCCATCCTCTGAGTCTAAGCCTGATACTCTGCAGTTGCAGCATGCATTTTGTGTACTCCATTCTCTGGTCCTAAACTGAATTAGTGTGGCTGAACAGAAACACTGAACTTTTATGTGCAACTCAGTAGTGGAATTGCACAAAGCGCTATTTTCTGTAAAAATGAAAGCTTCCTATTCAGTGATCTAGAGTAATTTCAAACATGAACTTATTTTCTTGAGTTGAATATACACTTCAGGAAAGCTTATGAAATGTCTGGCAATTTTTTTATTATTTCTTAGTCTATCTTTGCAGTGCTGCCTTCCATTTGAACCATTAAGCACACATTTTCTGCCATTGCCTTTCTCTAATGACGTGGTAGGATAAATTCATGCCTCCCATAGCAAATCCATTATGAATCAACTTTCACAAAGTTTTTTTCCTAAAGTAGTTGCATTCTTTTAACTTCTTGACACAAGATTTTTGGAACAATGGTTTTGTGTAAATGGACACTAGACACTGAAATTTCTAGTCTCCTGAAATTTATGCTGAAATACCAGAGGGAATGCCATTTCATGCCAAACACTGTTCAAATGTGTTATATCATTAACGAAAAGGTCGATTTTCCTCATTAGAGAGGAATTCGTTACAGAAGAACTTGGAATGTATCAGTGGCTTCCTTTGCTGTCCTCCAAACTTTAAAGCTAGTATCTGAGGTTCATTTGATATTGATAAGGTGTGTCTTAGGTACAGCTCAGGCAGCATGCACACACAAGAGAAGAAGAAATAGCTTCTAATTACTTTAAGTGTATTAGTAATCTTTAAGTCACACCTGTTTCTTTGAGAGGGTAGGAATTTTTTCTCTGGTTTACTGGAGTCCATACATTCAAAAAGCTGTGACCGATATGGAAAGCGAAGTGATAGCTTCTCTGCCATTTAATGTGTAAATGCAAGTATGACTTAATGGCACTGCCCATTTTAAGATTTCACTTTCAGTGCTAGGGAAGTAACTGTGGCAAAGACAGAGTGCACATAAAAAACACACTTTGAAGAACACAGCGAGTTAAAGGGGAGTTATTTTCTAACAATGGGATTCACTCTTTAAGTCAACAGTGGAATTTCCATCGACTTCAAAGGACTTAATGTGCTAGGGAAATTAATGTATATGGCATTTGTGTTATTATGAAACAACATTGAAAAGTTATCTATAATTATTAGTGTCTAATTAAATGTTCTTTCTTACAGTATTGAGATTAGGTTTGGTTTGTCATTAAGTTTTGATAACCTGAGTTGGTCATAACTCTTTTCTCGAAGTTGTCTAGCAGTCTTACAATTTTGACAGTGGAACTAGAATGGGGGAAGAGGAGAGACTCCGATGTTTTAGTTGTTTTTATTCCAGTTGTATCATTCATTAATTTTTGCTACCTAGGAATTGCTGTCTAGATGGGAGAGACACTGTGAAAGGGAATAAACAGTTCATAGAAGGTTTTAGAATCTCAGATTAATGTGGGCTATGGACGACATGACAGCATCAGTAATAATTAAAGAAATAGCATTAACAAAATACTTGAACATATCAATGGGCAATAATATCCTAATTTGGATAAAGATATCATTTTCAAAAAACAGAGAAAATTCTGAAACCTCTTAATAATCTGTTCATGACACTGTCTTTTTTCCTTAATTTAAAATGCAGAAGCACAAAGAAGTCCTTGCTCAAACAGATAGTATGCAGGCAAATGAGAGATACATTTTATTCTAAGACTTGATACTCCTTTTGTGCCATTAAAAGAATAAAAAATATTTTTTTTGACAGATTGTTCCTTCAAACCAGCAACATAAAACAGATGAAAATGGTAGGGCTAACCTGGGAGTTATTAGTATTCATGCACCTAGGTAAGTAGTGAAAACTATATGGAAAAAATTTAAATCCTGAAATGTCGCTTGCTAGAGGTTTTAAGCTGCGCATTTCATAAAGTACTTACAAGAATTAATCCAGAGCTAAGGTCAAACTTCTATTATTTATATGCCAGTGGAAGACCAGATAGTGGCCTTTAAGAAATTAAGTGCTTAACTAAATAAAATTCAATAGCTGCTTCTTTTGGTCTTTGGAGAAGCTGCCACTCTAATTTTCTGAAAGTCCTGTTTGCTCTGGTCGTGGTAAAACACAGCTTATAATTGTCATCCTGTACTTGGTGCAGATTACATCATTAACCACTTCAAATGTTTGCCATGTCCAGGCATGGGGTGACCAGATCCAGACGCTGAGCTTCCAGAGTAGGAACACAGTTTAAAAGTGTGGAAACCCCACTCCCTCAGGGTGCTAATGATTGTTTTAAAGGATTAGATGAAGTGTCCAGAATAATTTTATATATATTTTTTTCTTATTTGCAATAGAACAAATGAAGTCTCATTTCCTGCAGACGTGTGTCCTGTGGCTCCTGCTTCTTCATGTCAGTTACCCTGGCTCCCCTTACACCTACATGTCCCATCAGTCTTTTCATTATTCATGATTTCTATATCTTCCTCATGTTCACAATTCTGCTACCCATTCCCTGTATCTCTGAGCTTTTCTTGCAAGACTAGGTTGGCTTTAGGTAGCTTAGAAGGTAGCAATAGGTGCTTGTTCTTAAATTTCTGAAGTATTTCATGGCAGTTAATATTTTTGCATTCATATCTGCAGGATCTGACCCATAATATTATTTTGGTTTTGGAAGAAAATCTTATTTAAATGCAATTGACAGTGCTCAGTGTATTTATAATACTCGTATCTTGGTAGGAGAATGATGGCTATTAGTTACCAGCCTATTACCAGAGGTTAGAAGCAGATGCTCAGTGATAGCATCCTAAGTTTTACAACTGTCTGGGGGATACAGCTTCTATGCAGTTAAATATCATATTCACAGTTATGTTTAAAAACCTACATTTCAAGTTTTTAATAGTGTAAAAAACAAAGTTATTCTATAGTGATGAAGCCATTATATACTTGCAGTGCACTTTGCTAAATGTGAGCTGCATGCAGATTCAGCCTTTGGAAACTATAAAGCAGAATGCTTCTCAGACAGCATTTTCAGTAGCTGTGTTTGCTTTCCACCTTACTGTCTTCTGCAGCTTAAAGATTAAGTTGCTAGTGTCTTACAAAGAGGCGATGAAATATGTTCAACTAATGAATATTAAAGCAAAATTAAATTTAATAAGTTAATATTTTAAGAATAGCTTTAAACTTATTATTTTCCGTGTCTAACTTTGCATTAACACTTCCATTTTTTTTCTTCCTTTTACTACTGATAACCTTTAGATTATTTTTTTTTACCATGCTTTCATGTACATGATTCAGACTTGAAGTCGGTTAAAAATTATTTCCTCTGAAAAGAAAATTTTCAATGTTTTTTATTATTTCTGTATATTTCAGGGGAGAGCACACTTTGCAGCTTAAAGCCTCGCACAACAAGACCACATTAGCTTGTCCTATAATCACATTCAATGTCATGCCTGATCCTGAGAAACCTGTCCGCTTAAATGTGAAATATGACAAAAATGCTTCTTTTCTGGCAGGAGGTACCTTCCCTGGTAAGTATAAGGATTCTAAGGTGGAAAGCAGTCACTCAAGAACTTTATAAACCTACGAAAACTATTTTGGTGATTCTCCTGGTGGGGTTTTTTTTGTTTGGGTTTTGTTTTTTTGTTTTGTTTTGTTTTTGTTTTTTGGGTCTGTTTTGTCTCAGTTCTTTTCAACAGCCATATCTAAGATGATGCCTCTGTAGCACTTGAGACAGAAAAGATAATGTACATCAAGGTGGGAAAGCATTTCAAAAGACCTCTTTTCTTTTTTTTTTCAAAAATATTGGCTTGATCTGTCTAGAAATGGAAAAAAAAAGAGAATCTCTTCTATGTCCTTAGTGATATACCGCGTTTCAGTGTTTAATCTTCCCAAACGATGATGTGAGCTACTTCACGCATGTTTTCCTTCATCTCTTTTTCTGTGAAATAGTAACGAAGGAGGTAGATACAAAATTACAGGCTGACTGTAAGCCAAAAGGAACCAAAAAGTGATCAGAAATATGCCAGGGAGAGTACAAAATATTCTTCTCTTGCTGTTTTCTCTCACAAAAGGATGATCTTTGCTTTCTAACTAAAGGCTCCGAGTCATAGAAGAAAAAATGCTGTCACATGTTTTATGTCTCATTAGTATTCACACTAAGGACAAGATAAAGAGCAGGTTCTGACCATGAGGAAGTATCTTCTGCTAAAAGCAAAACAGAATTTGAAACCTCTGCTTTTCCCTGTAAGGAAACTTTAGCATGAATAAGAGACCTATGCTAACTCCATAAATTCAGGAAATAAGTCTTCTTTAGGTACCTCTGAAGGAGAGTAAGGTAGTTTCCAAACTATTTTTTTCCATTAATTTAGGCATGGAATTGCTAAATTACAAACCTAATATGCTAATCCTATTGAATTTGGCCTTTACTGAAAAAGAGTAAAGTAAGGTGGCAAATCTGATGCAGTTTTCAAAATGATTCACGAGGGACGAGGGGAACTTTTGATGAGTAGATATGTTTAGAGTACTAGGCAGTTGTTGGAATATAAAGGATATAATTAGGTCAGTACATGGATAAATGTAGCAATGGGAGCAGGTTGGGAACTATGTGACTTTTCATACAGGAAAGTGGTGCCTTGCAAATGTGTTTGAAGGGCTTGGTAGCGGTGTGAATGTGAGTGACCCTGCTGATGCAGAGTGTTTGGTTTCTTAGAGAGCTTTTGGTAAATTCCTTAACCAAAGGCTCTAAAAGCAAGCTGTTACAGGGCACTGTCCTTTCTGTATTTCAGTCTTTCCCATGCCTTTAGGTGGACTTAAAACCAAAAATGTTGTCAAAGGAGTGCTTTTAGCACAAAAATCTGAACTTTTCACATCTACTCTCTGTACTCCTTTGTAAATACTTCTAGATTCACGGATCATGACCATCTCTCAAAAAAACCCCAACCCTGCTTCATGGAAATCCACTTGTTGAATCCCAGGCCTATATGAAATACCTGCAGTGTCTATTAAAATTTTAGAACAAAAATAATTTGTTTGTAGTATTTGGAGTTGAGAAGCAGAATACCTTCCACAAATGTGAGGTCTGTGGTGTGGGGGCTTGTTTCTTGACCAAAGAAGGTTCATATTCAAAGATAATAATTATATAATAATTATACTGTCGTAACTTGAGCTCCCCAGCTCATATTACACAGATAGGCATCCAGATGGGTCTTGAATATCTCCAGAGATTGAGACTCCACAATCTCCCTGGGCAGCCTGTCCCAGTGCTCTGTCACCCTCACTGTGAAAAAGCTATGTATGACATTATTTTTTTATATAAAATTAGATTTTAAATTCCTTACTAACAGCCTTATATTTAATTAACAACCTAAATATTGGATTTACTGGTGAACTGAGGTACACCTGAGGGCAGGCATTATAATGTTGGAAGAAGTCATGCCTGAATTTTTCATGCACTTGAAAGCACAGCCCTTCCTCAAAGTGGGAAATTCAATCTGTGAGCATGGCAGCTGCAATTATGTGCTTGAAATTGACCTGCAACCATAGTGTCAACATCACATTTTTAGCTAGAAGAAGGGTAAAGCAGTCACTGGATAAAGTAGGTGGGTTTTTTCCTAAGGATTATTACTTGGTCTAATTACAGGGCTAGCGAGACAAGGTTTTCCATATCTGGTTTTAAATTTTTTGTTATTTGGGTTCTGCTTGGAGGTTTATGTGGTTTATGTGAGGTTTATGTGGTTTTCCTTTTGATATGAGGGAGATGCAGAAGTTCATGCAGTTTTTCTCATCTTAATTCTGAAAAAAAATAACTTGAAGAAATGTTGTCTTTCATTCTACAGATTTTATGGTTAGTGTTCTTTCTGAAGATGACAACATTATTAAAAATATTAATCCAGCACGGATTTCCATGAAAATGTGGGAAGTGCAGAACTGTGGAACAAGGATACCGATGGATGTAAGTCATCAAAATGAATTTTCAAAATGGGTATCAAAATGCTGGCATCAGGCACACAAAGTTGTATTAGAAACTTTCCTCCATCTAACTTAGATCAATATCCTGCTGTAGATTTAAATAACAAGTACTACATAGCAACCATGTTTGTTAATCAGTAGCTGTCTTGTTAGAAGTTGTTAGACTGTTCAGACATCAAGGCTATAGTAAGGACAAAAATGCTGTTGCTCTCCAGAAGCTAATTATGACAAG
Organism: Hypotaenidia okinawae; assembly: GCA_027925045.1. NCBI lineage: Eukaryota > Metazoa > Chordata > Aves > Gruiformes > Rallidae > Hypotaenidia > Hypotaenidia okinawae. The sequence goes on along the minus strand of BSDF01000002.1, from coordinate 111,776,193 downwards.
TCTCCACCCTGAATTTTGCAAAGAAAAGGCTCCAAGAATTAAGAATTTGAAGCTAGCATCTAAATTATAGGTGATCTCATTGAGTTACTTTATGCTATCAGTACTGCAAATCATTAAGACTTGATAGCACGTTACAGGTAAGGTACTTTTAACTGTCAGTATATTGCATTAAATTTTTTGCATCTTTCTTTTCAGTTTACAACCTTTAGCTGTAGTAAAGTGAAGGATGACAAGGAAGATGGCTTCTTTTACTTCAGGTATAACAGTATAATTATGGATGCATCTTATTGTACATTTAATTTGTTTAATCATAGAGTAGAGAAGAGTCATGTGTTAGAATGCATGATGAGAAATGCTAGCAATGAAGGGACTACATCATCTGTAGGTTGCTGGTCTAGTAACATTCTATATTTCTTTTCAATGTTACGTTCAACTGCTGTGGAATTGCAGGCTGGACAAAGTAGACTTAATTCTGATGTAATGCCTTCTGTATCTGTGTGTTAATATTGAAGCATGACCTTGGCCCTGTCAGTTTAGTGGTCTTTCCTTGAGTTACTTATTCAGAGATGTTGTCTTAGATGACAGACAGCAGACTTGAAGTTCATTGTAAGCTGGTGTCTGACTTCCACATCCTTTGTACATCTTTTCCTCACAGGCATGCTATAGGCTCCGTTTAAATAGTTGTGTTACTTGCTGGCTGTTGAGTCAAGCTTTTGCCCCTAGGAACAGACTTTTCTTCTGCTTTTGGAAAGCAGGCTTTAGGATCACGTTAAAGCAGCAGATATTGCTGTTGCACTGCTGATCCTGTTTCCTGCATCAGAGGAACAGAGGCTGTTGCAGCTCAGCCATGTCCAAAATTCCATGAGCTTCTGAGCAGCAGCACTTGTAAGAGGTGATAGTAAGTTTCCTAACTCGCCTCTCAGCTGTGACTCTCTATTCAGGAAGCTAGGCATCCAATTTGTAATCCTTGGGAATCTGTGTGCTTTCAAGACCTTGATGTAGCATTAAGTCTTCAGCACTTTCCCCCACCCACCCACCCCCTCCTGTGGAGCAAGTTAGTTGAGGCTCAAATCCAGGAATCTGACCCAGCTTGATATACAATGTAAATATATCTCCATCTGTAATTCCCTCTGTCACATCCAGACAGGAAGCTGTCCCATCTGGAAAGGCAGCTATATTTGTTTATACAGTATTTTTACCCTCTCAGTTGATGTACAACAATGTAATATATTTGAATTTGAAGGCTTTTTCATCTAAGAAGTTACAGCTAATTTCTTAAACTGTTTAACTGTTTAAGCCTGGCTTTTTGCATCATACCAAAGACCATGTGCCAGCATGTAGTCAGGCCAATAAGTGTTCTGCTGTGAAAGGCACTATGGTGGTCAGCATGATACAAACCAACCTACAGAGTTGAATATGGACATCAGTAGGTATCATGTATTGATGGTCCACAGATGTCCAGAATTAAAACACCCAACTTTTTTGAAAGACCAGAGGGTAAGTAGACTACCAATTAGCAGCCCTTGTAGGAAAGTACGTATTACTCATTGCTGCAGTGTCTGTGACATATCACTGTCTACCCTCTGGTTTCTCTGAAGTTTTCCTGTCCTTGGCACAGTTTTTCATCTATTTAACACCAATCAGTACCATGGATGCTATTTCACATTTTTACCACTTTTGTAACAGTTGCCTGGTTTCTTCTTTTTCTAAAGTGTGAGTCTGGTTAGATGGTGGTCAGCCACAAGATCCTTAGCAGATTTTTTACAACTCATTTTTTTTAATGCATCCTGACAAGGCAGATGCTACTTTTAAGTCTTAACCTAGATAAAACACAGAAAAGAAGGTAGAATTGTGCCTACTTTATATGAAATGCAAGAAGTCATGGCCCATTCTAGAAACAGGTAAAGCTTTGGGGTTTTGTGTTTCTCCTCCTGGTTTCGGCTCAGATAGAATTCATTTCTTTCTAGCAGCCAGTGGAATGCTGTGTCTGGGAGTTAGGATGAGAGCAGTGCTGATAGCACACTGAAGCTTTCAATTGTTGCCAAGCAGTCAAGGCCTTTTCCCTGAAGGGGGTGGGGGAAGCTGGAAGGGGACACAGCCAGAACAGGTGACCCAAACTGACCAAAGAGGGTATTCCATACCAATTATGTCATGCTCAGCATAAAGGGGGCTGGTGGAGGGGGAGCATTCACCTGCAGGATGTGGAGTTTGAGGATTGTCCTGCTTCAGGATGGCTCTGAGCTGTATGGCCTGAGCTGTGTGGTTTGGTGAGAAACTGCGTTATGGATCACCAGTTTTGTACATTTTGCTACACAGTCCTGTTATTGTCATTTCTCCCTCCCTTTGCTGTCCCAGTAAACTGCCCTTATCCCAATCCACAAGGTTTGCCTTTGCCTTCCTTTTTTTTAATCCTCCCCCTCCCTTTTCTCCAGCCTCCCCTGCTGGGGAGGGGAGAAACAAGAGAGCAGCTGTGTGGTGCTGAGCAGCCGGCTGGGGGTAAAACACAACAGTTTTTCCACAGGTTAAACATCTTATTCCTCCCAAACAAGAGGAAACAATTTGCTTAAAGTTCTTGACAAAACAGATAAAAAGATAAAATGCTGTATGTTGGAAACAAAAATCTCATTAACCAATTCAAGAGTGCCACAAGTCATCCTCTCAGAGAGATGTCTGAATCTTTGTTAGAGGCTGTTTGCATCTCTTCAAAAGTTTCTGAGCATATACAAGTCACTGGTGTCCCTAGTTAGGCACTGCAACAGCCTTCCAGATGCGTGTGGCCTTCAATGCTACGTGAAGTTCTGTTTATAGCAGCAGAAGCAGAGGTCTCTGTCTGCCCTTGTATTTTGATGTTGAGGTTCTTGGCCAGTTGTCTGCAGTATGAAATGATGTAAGGTAGAATGAAAATTCTTTATTCTCTCATTATACTCAACCTTGGCCACAGACCCAAGTTGCCCAACTTTGTACATTCTGTGTAAGAGGAGGAATTAGCTATTCAGATTTTATGTAAATTCAAGCCAGATTATTAAATTTACATAGTTTGTTGTTGGCACAGATGTAAACATCTCTACAGTTTGTTTCATAGCATTCTGAAAATGTATTGTATGGGAAGTGAAATGAGAAGACTTGTAGATTTTGGAATAACAAGGTTACAAGAAGTTTCCTGTCAGCTGGTAGAGAGAAACTCTTGGAGACTTCCCTCATCTGAGCTTCCAAAACCCTCATTCTAGTTCTTGAGAAAGAGTTGTACCATTTTTGCTGAATGAGGAGTCTTATGGAGGAGTACTAAAATAACTCATGATTTAACAGGACTTTCTAATTAGTTTGGAGAACTATGAATTGCTTGCATACTTACATACTTGTCACTTCAAAATTGACTCACTTTTGCTTGGCTTTTGGTTTTGATTTATTTAGGGATAAAGTTGTTCCAGAGAGAGTGGGCACTTACAGCATCCAGTTTACCTTTGCAATGGATAAGACAAATATACTCAGCAGTGACCAGGTTTGAATCTATAATTAATTAATTACATGTAGCCAAGAACATGGAATACAGAATCACTGGGGAGAAGTAGTAGTATGATACTATGCAGATTCAGAATACATTCATTGGCAAACTTTGCAAAGAGCTTTATTTTTATTTTTGATAGTTACTGATTTCAAACTGTTGATTATCAAAATAGATTTTTATTAGCTTGTATATCTAAGCAGAAATTTTGTGTAATAACAGAACTACAGAATTTGCAACCTAGTAGAACAACTTCTTGGTTATGCCAGTTTATTTCAAGATTGTCAGTAAATTTCACATGCATTTGTTTCAGTATTTGATGAGTAACCCATGTGTGCAGGTGAATTGCAGTGAATTATACCCATCTTTATTTTATTTTGTTTTATTCTTCCTCCTTTTTCTGCTAGATTATAGTTGAAGTTGTACCTAATGACCCTGTACGCTTGTTACCTGATTCTTTACCAGCAACTCCAGCAGTTTCCAATGTTCAAGCCCTTGCTAGCCGTACACTGGTCAAGGATTTATGCCTCCATATAATGGTAACTATACTTTAATACAAAATCATAATTAAGAAAATATATTAAGCTACTAGAAATACATTGAATTTTGTTGTAAGGCTTTGCTGCTGTCTCTGCAGATTAACTTCACAAAAAAGATGTAAATCAGTAGTTTTCCAGTATATGACAGGTGCCTCTTGTTTTGTTTACATACAGATGACCAAAACTAAAACATGCAGTCCTTGCTGTCAGGCATCTCAATTGAAGCCCTTTCCTGGCCACCACAGCGAAAAAAAATATTTCAAGAATAGATTCTAATGGGAAAACAGTTATAGATACTTAGCAGATGATTCTCTCTGTTGTTTTTATTCCAGGAAATTTTCTCTTAGAAAAAATCATAGAATCATAGAATTGCAGGGGTTGGAAGGGACCTCAAGAGATCATCGGGTTCAACCCCCTGCCAAAGCAGCTCCCTAGGACATTTCACTCCGATAGGCGTCCAGATGGGTCTTGAATATCTCCAGAGAAGGAGACTCCACCACCCCCTGGGCAGCCTGTCCCAGGGCTCTGGCACCCTCACTGTGAAAAAGTTTTTCCACATGTTGGTGCGGAACTTCCTGTGCTCCAACTTGCAGCCATTGCCCCTTGTCCTGTCTCCACAGACCACTGAAAAGGGGCTGGCTGATTCCCCCTGCATCCCCTGCTTAAGATGATTATAAACATTAATTAGGTCCCCCCTTAGTCTTCTCTTCTCAAGGCTGAACAGTCCCAATTTTCTCAGCCTTTCCTCATAAGGGAGATGCTCCAGGCCCTTAATCATCTTCGTAGCCCTAAAATTGAGGTTTCCTGAGCTTTAAACATTAGCAGGAATACAGGGAAGATCTCTTGCCAGTTAATACAATGGGCAAAACGGACTTGACTTGTGGAAAATTAATTGATTGCCAATTAAAATAGATTTGATTACTGAGAAACAAAGACAACATAAGTAACACAACACCTTCTGCCCCACCCTTTGCCAGGCTCAGCTTTGCTTCTGACTCCTTTAACCTTTCATGAGCAATGCAGGTTGGACACAGGGGCCACAGTCACTCCATAACAGGTCCTCTCTGCACTCCCTCCTCCTCAGTTTCCCTGCTCCAGCATAGGTCTATGTGTGGGCTGCAGTCCTTTGGGAAATATCCACCTGCTCTTGTGTGGGCTTCTGCTGTGTGGCTGTCTGCTCCACCACAGTCCTTCATGGGCTGCAGGGAAATACTATTCCACCATGGTCTCCTTGCAGGCTGCAGGGGAATCTCTTCCCTGGCACCTGGAGTGCCTTCCCCCGTTCTCTCACTCTGATGTTTCCTCTGCTGTTTCTGGGGTGTTTTCCCTCCTCCTCTGCCTGTGCATTTTTGTCCTTTCCTAGCAATGTTTTCTGAGAGATGTCTCCACCTTGGCCTGCGGTGAGTCAGTTGGCTGGAACGGGCAATGTGTGGCACAGGGCAGCCCCAGCTGCACCTTGCAGAGGCCACCCTGTAGCCCTCGCTGCCAGCAGCACCCGGGCACATAAACCCAGTGTGGTGTGTAAATGGATGGATTACTTAGTTTGGAACACAAACTTTCTTTTTTGTCTTTTTTACTTACAGGATGAATACAACAACCACACTGGTATTGATCTAGTTGGCAAAGTAAGAGCAAAAATTAAGAGCCCCAATGAAGATGACACAGAGATCCCGCAGTTTCAGGAGAAAGTCAGTACAATTGAGTTTCCATTTGACCGTGGATCAGCTGAAATTGTAAGTGTAATTGACATACAGTTAGCTCCCTGAGCAATGGATCTAATGAGACCTGTTTTCCTGTAAGCTGAACTTACATTTCTTTGTGGTTTGTGGAAGGTTAACATACATTGTAGCCTTCCCTTGCTGTTAAGTAGATAAATTTCTTATCTGGTTGCTGATTTTCAGACAAAGTGAAGGAGAGACATTCTTTTAACTGGCTAAGCAAGAGAAGCTTATCAGTACGTTCAAAATCTCAGTTAGGGACTGTGGCATACAGGGGGACCCTGTTTGTCTTCTATGTAAGTCTTCTACTAATTTGAATTTCACATGTTAAATAACACCTTTTGTAGTTAAGCCATTAATATCTCAATTTTATTTATAGTACTATCTGGAGGTGATATCTTAAGATAATTTAGTCTGATCTCTTTATATATGTGTAATTAAAATTTACCTGATTCTTTTTCCATATTCTCAAGCTCTCTGGGTTTATATATGCTTGGCAGAAAGGTATCCTATCCTCATTTGAAGAATTAAACATAAAGCTACTTCTTCTTTTTATACTTTATTTCTTTCCAGTTTGAATCTCAGGCTGTAGTGTCACACATCTCTGTGAAAGTAGTGCATGTTGTACTCCTGTCATCACAGTCACTTTTTCTGCTACAAAAATCCTGAGTTCCATTTGTACCAGTTGTTGCAAAGTGTGATGTAAAAGACACAAGTTAAAACATGCGCAAAACCAGGAACTCCTGCAAACATGAAAAAAAACCCTCACCTGTGTGTAGAGCCACACATTTCTTTTGAATGGAGTGGTCATAATCTCTCTTAAAGCCTACAGAGAACTTCAGTCAATAGGACTATTTGTGTAGAGAAATAGGTATATATAATTATTTTTTTTTTAATAAAGTTGCTGAAGTGTCTTATAGGAATTGCAGAGCAAAAGCATGCCCCTACTTTATTTGGCTCCTCCAGTTGTCACATATTTAGTTAGAAGGTGTAGTGAAGGAGAACCCAGCTTTTTAAAGACACTTTCACAGCTACCTTTTCTAACACATTCATTGGAAGCAGCTTCCCAGCAGATCAGCATCAGTGTCTGCCAGGTGGCATCAGACACTGCTGTAGCAACAAATACAAAATCTCCCAGTACATCTTCGAAATCAGCACAATAAAAACCCAGTAGAAACACTAAAATCTGCAGGTCCTACATAGAAACTTCTTCATAATTTATTTTATTCAGTATGTCAGCAGTTTTTATGGAACTAAATAGCTGAAGCTTAATATTAATAGCACAGCATTAATTCTCTGTTGATAACAGACAAGGACAGAAGCACCCAATTAACGTGGGCAAACGCTTTTCACTGAACAATCTGTCAAATTCCAGTCTACTCTAATCCATATGGAAAAGCGACAACTTATGTATGTAAAAACAAGCCAGAAAAATACATGGACTGAATAGAGGTATCAGATAAAATTAATATACTAATTGATTTGTGGTGCACACTTGAGTTTCTCTTGTTCCCCAGTCATGTTTCAGGTGTAATAAATGGTTTGTGACTCGTTTTTCTGGTGCAGGTGGGGTAGGAAAAAATGTGAAAGAATAGTAAGGGGTCAGCTTTAACCACTGGTCTATTAAAATAGTGCTTTTTTCTGCAAATTGTGCATTTACACCTGTGGCAGAAGTTTCAGTAGGTGTTTAAAACTTCCCCTGCTGAGGGGAATAATAACATCACAAAGTGGATTGTGGCAGTTCAGATAAAATTACCTAATAATTTCTCAGATTCCTTGCCAATGCAGGCCTAACAAACTTTTTGATCTCCACATACCTGTAACCTTCTGTTGAGCCACTGTGACCTAAATGTTCCAGTCTTGCTTCAGTGACTAAGCTAACAACCTATGCAGTGGGGGGAGGGGGGCATGTTTGGGGTACAGTGAGTATTTTGTTTTGCTTCTTTGGGAATTCTTTTTTTAATAAGCGGATGCTTTTTCTTTCTATTTGTATATTCCCGGTTTGGTGAGGATACGGGGTTTGCTTTCCTCTGCTTTCTCATTACTGTGATCTGGTGAGATCTTACTGCTTTTGACAGTAACTTCTGTTCTCTAGTCTTCTACCAGGAGTAATTCCATTTTTCCACTTCAGTGAATCCCAAACCTCTTCCCTTCAGGTAGTTTTCAATTGTCTGGTTTATACTGAATTTTCTGACTTCAGACAACTCACAAAACTCAGTGTGCAAAGGATTTGTTGGTAGTGACGCAATGTACTTTTCATGTAATGAGGAGAGGAAGGGACACAATAGTGTTTCTTCAAATATCTTGAAATCCTTCCATCTTGTTTATAAGTATCAGGACATGCAATTAATATTGATGTAATGAAGCTGATAATTGACATGTTTACCCTGACACTGAGGTTCAGGAGTACAGAACTTGTTTAACAGAGGGAAATGTATAGATTTTTATTAGTGTAAACTTTCTAAGGAAAAGGTATTTCCAGCACAGACATCTCCTGATTACATTTTTTTTTCTTATGTTGCTGCAATATTTTTTAAAAGTCATGAAGACTATCTTTGAAAGCTATATATCTATCTCTTCTTTTAGGCTGCAACCACCTCTCTCTTGATTTGGCCAGTTGAGTAGCAATTTCTACATGTTAAAGGTGGAAACAGCATGAGTTTTATTATAAGCATTATTCATTTTATGCATGGTACCTTTCCCAAAGTAACAGCACATTTAGATATTACCTGTACTAATTTTATTTCTGCTTACCATTCTTTATGATTTTATAATATTCCTTGTGTTTGTTAAAGAAAGGCAGCTGATTAGTTTGGCTTTTCCATAAGGGATTGATAAGAAATGGGACGTTCAAGTTAAGCGTTTGGATATGTATTGTTCATTCATTTGGGACTTGCTGTCTACTTCCATGGTAACAGCAGTAACTTTAACTCAGCACTGGGAATAGTTTGGTTTTCTTCCTCTGTGGTTGTGCATCGGGTGTTTCCTTTTATTACCCCGTTTGCATTTGCTCACATGCTGAATGAAGCACATCGAGGAAATCTTGCTGATGGGACTGTGCAGATAATAGTTTATTCTGAGCATATAAATAGCCAAAAATAATAAGACTCTTACAACAGGTAAAATTACAATCTTAATTCTTAAATTATTAAATAGCTACTGCTAAATCTTTGTGGTTTGTTTCTCTATATTCGGTATAAAAGGCAACTCTAAGCCAATACTTAACATGTGGTACAATTGTATAGTCATAATCTGTTAGGTAACTTTCAAAGATTTAGTTTGTTTTATTTTGTGTGTTACCTCAAGTGTGAACATAAACTTAGGTATGTTTGTTTATTTGTTTTATTAGAATCTGGTGCTGGCTGAAAACAGTCCTGGAAGAGATAGCTCTGAATATATTCTTGTATTTGAACCTGATCTGCCAGCTTTGAAAAAACCTTTGGAATCATATTGTCTCTCATTTATGTTTTACAATGGTATGTTTCAGTTACTTTAAAATGCTTCTTTTTTTACAATACTTCTTCAGAACTGTATAATAGCTTAATAGACTTCTGCTGGTGGGTGTTTAAATCAACTAAGTACGTTGCTGTATTTTATTCTAAAAATGTATATTATTTATTCCTGCAGATTTCAAGAAGCAGCAACAGATGGCAACACTTACAAGGGAGAGAGACCAATTGTCTCAGTCCATAAGTGTTTACAGAAGTTGGTTTGATACTACTAATCAGCTTGTAACTGAAATGAAATGTAAGTTAAATCAAATATATAAATAAATTTCCGGGTAATTAAACTTTTTTCCTTTAATAATCTTGAGAATATTGGAGGGGGACAGAAAAACTGGTATTGAAATAATGAGATAGAGTAATTGGAGGGGAGGGAAGGGAGTATATCTTTACATTAGCAGTGAAGTATCCAGTTATTTGAGCTTAGTTATGGGGTCTTGATTTGAGGTCGAGTGTATTATATCAGAATTGTCAAAAGGAGGAATAAAACATTGAAGTTGGTGGTCTGATCTTTTCTGTGACTGCTTTACACTCCCATCTTTGCAATGGTTATGTGAATGCTCATCCATCTGGAAATTCAATAGTTAGCTAAAATCTGTTTTAGGGAATTAACTATAGATAATCATTTCTCAAAGTCTTATGTTTTCAAAATGTTGCTTTTTCCTCCTACATTTCATCCTACCTACATTATTCAAAAGTATTGTGTAGCCCTTCACTGTCTGTTTCTGTTCTTCAGCAGCTGTAATCCTTTATAAAGTTTGTTAAACAGCAAAGCAACATGAAGGCAGTTGTTTATGGGAATAGGAGAGATGGAGATGTTTTCTTTGAGTTACTTTTTGTTTGAATCATCCTGTCTGTTGATCAGCAGGTTTGTTTTAATAGATGCTTTTTGAATTTTCATTTTAAGTAATCCCCAAATGTAAGTAAAGCCTGCTGGAATTAGAAGGTGCTGCTGTTTCTTGTAATTTTAGTACAGGGCTGTGTTCCTGTTACTTGTTTACTGCATGTTTCCATTATGGATGCAAATTCCTGAATTCCAGCGTGAAAAGTAAAAAGTTGTGCTTCATATTTGCAGATTTTTGCATATCTCTGGAGAGTGAGTTAAAGCATGACATTATACTTAAATACATGTCCAAATACAAACCTGTTTGAATAGAGTCGGAAGCACCTCAGTGATTACTCATTTGTTTTCAGAATTGCCTAAGTTCAGTTATGAGAGTTAAGGACACAGCATCCAGAAAGCGGTGTCCCATGAGACAGCACAGGGTAATGCCAGCTACAACTCTTCCCTCTTGCCTCTTATTTGGAAATAGAATTGGGGGTGAAGAGAAAAAGGAGCTTAGATTCTCAGTCTGACCCAAGGACTAGCCTCATTGCTTCCTGAAGCTGAAGGAGATAGCAGCTGCTGAAAGTGTTTAGAAGCCAGACAAATCACAAGATCTGGACAAATCCTGATGCTCTGTGCTGAGATTGAGAAGTGAATGCCATCAGCTGTGGGTGTTAGGATTCTGAAGAGTTGTGGGAAATTCTGTAAGAAATGTTCCATTGCTTTCTTAACACTTCCTTTACTTTCTGTTGGTTTACTTGGTTTCAGGTCAGGTTAAAGAAGCTGAATCAAAAGCAACTCACCTGAAGAATGAACTGAAAAAACACCAAATTGAATTACCACAAACAAACACGGTACAGACTTTTTCTTATTAAACTCTGCAACATCTTAAAAATAAATCTAATCTTACATGTGGCATTATATATCATTATGTATCACTGTTGAATCAGACTGGTTTATACACAAGGACCTGTTACTAAAATAGGGAAAATTTAAACTGTGAGGAAAATCACAGAATCATAGAATTGTAGGGGCTGGAAGGGACCTCGAGAGATCATCGGGTCCAACCCCCTGCCAAAGCAGCTCCCTAGGACATTTCACTGAGATAGGCGTCCAGACGGGTCTTGAATATCTCCAGAGAAGGAGACTCCACCACCTCCCTGGGCAGCCTGTCCCAGGGCTCTGTCACCCTCACTGGGAAAAAGTTCCTCCACATGTTGGTGCGGAACTTCCTGTGCTCCAACTTGCAGCCATTGCCCCTTGTCCTGTCTCCACAGACAGCTGAAGTCATTAATCCCAAATCAGTAAGACTAAATTATACTCGTTGTGCAGTCATGATACTGAAGTTCCTCTTGCTGGATAAATTTTTCAGGCTTGGACATGGTTTCCTTCCATGGTTTCTTTTTGCAGATTTCTGGTTGCCTTTTCCTGCTAATCTAAAATTTCTTTTCAGTTTTGGCTTTGGTCAAGCTCTGGTAGCTCTTCACAAAAAACTCCCTGAAAGTCTTTTGTAAAAAGTAGTAGTAAAAAAGGTTTACTGTCACAATTACAGTGTGCCTCCTTTTGCTCTCCTCTGAGATATGCAGTGGCCCTCTATATATTAAGAGCCTGTTTCAGATTATTGAATGCTTTTTGCTAGGAACTTCATTGACATCAAGTAAAGTAACTACTTCCACAGCTTGGCCTGATGATACATGCTTGCTAACTCGGAATTGTAATTCTCAGCTTCAGTATGTGGATTCTCTTATAAAACAGAAGATATTGGATCAAGAAGGAGTAATGAAACAGCCACGGCGAACTTGTACGCTCCCAAACTACCCAAAAGGCAACCAGGATATTTTAGGCAAGGTGAGTTTTCTCTCAGAGACCTTTCCAGTGAGTTTTGCTGTTGCCAGGAAGTGGTCATAATAAAAAGTTAGCTAAATGAATATGCAAGTGATTTTGGAAGAGTAATAATAAGAATATAGCAGTCTCAACTCATTTGTTGACCAGCTCTTCCAACAGAGCCATCAACGGGGGAATTAACTGTCTGATGTTGCAGGATGATTGTGATTAGTGTGAAAAGGGGAGGTGGACTTGGCTTTTGTTTTGATGGTTCTAACTTCTGTGGTACAGATTGCACATTTAGCACACATTGAAGATAATGAAGCAGCGAAAGTTATCTCTTGGCATTTGGCAAGTGATATGGACTGTGTGGTCACGCTGACTACTGAAGCCGCTCGTTCTATTTTTGATGAAACTCAAGGTCGACAGCAAGTGTTACCCCTTGATTCTATTCACAAGAAGACACTTCCTGATTGGAACAGGTAGAGAAAAATCAATGAAGCATCTACATTTGTATTACATGCTTCCACTTTTTCTGGGTTTTTTTTTCGGTTATTTTTCTTTTTTAAACTTCATTCCTATTAAAGATTCGAAGTTATAACATTTCTGGCTTCATAATTACAGCAACAGTAGTGTCATTAGAAATGTTAGCTGAGATCCTAGCTTTATATCTTTAACTGAGTGTTGTTCTTCATTTAATAGAATGTTTCTTTTAAAAAGAAGAAAATCTGACTTTTTATTTCTACATGTTTTGTGGAGCAGGAACTTTTTTTAAATAATTCTACTGCTTCAAATAAAATTCTGACTTTTTTTAAAAATCCAGTTCCATAGTCCATTCCCTAAAGTCATCTGTGGTAACAGAAATGCATTCTGCTGGTTTCTTGGAAGATAAAGGAAAATATATTAATTCTTTGCCTGGAAATAATTTGCTTAGATGATGATTAGAAGATGACTTCAAATATCATAAAGAATGCCCTTTAGAAAAAATCTGATATGTGGAAGTATTTATAAGGTCCAGAATCTCAGGTTTTATAAAACAATTAAAACTTGTCCATAAAATTAACCATATGAAATTGTTGTGTGTATGTGTCATTACAAGTTAAGTGTTTTGCCAAAACATCTTTAATATAACTGGCATTTCAGATAATGCTGACATCATTTAGCACCAAATGTGGAAGTGTTAAGATGCATTCCATTCAGTTTGAGATTTCTGACTAGATTGTCAGAAGCAATAATGAAATAAGGACAAATTTCTTTTTTGTTGTCTTTTCTTCTCCCTCACTCTCCCCTTTCTTTACCTAGGCCTTTACCCCACCTAAGAAATGGAAAACTCTTCTTCAGACCTATTGGAAATCCTGTATTTGCCAGAGATCTGTTGACATTTCCAGATAATGCAGAGCACTGTCAAACAGGTAAATTATGTTGAAGAAATGGTTCTTAACGTCTTTCTTTTTAACAAATGAAATGCAGAAACATCACAAATCATAACCCATTCAGTAATCTTCATTGAGACATTTGCAAATGCCAGTGTTATGTTCCTGGTGAGGTTTGCTGGTTAAAAGAGGGTGACATTAGCATTAATACTTGCAGAGAACAGAGGAGAAAATTTCAGCAATGACCACTGTTTTCTGCTTATTGTCATAGTTTTATTTTCCCTACTACATACACTAGAGGCTTTTTTTCTTTTTTAAATTACTGCAGCATTTTCTTATTCCCAAGGTTATATAAACAGAAAGTAACAATCATCATATTAGCTTTATATTTTCATATATCAGCAGTTACTGCTTTGTTTAGGCTCTTTTTCCAGTCCTGTTCCTCTCAAAAACGTGTAATTTTGTGTAGATTTATGTACACTCAGAATAAACCATGTTTTTATGTAGATTTTTATTTATGGAATCGCTGTCCTCTTACTCTTTCTAACAAAGTAGCAGTACCTATTTGAATTAGTTAGACCAACTCCTTTATATTAAGAGTTGGAACCTGTAATTATTTCAGTAAGTTTTTCATGTTACTTCACAATTTAACAGTATTGAAATGTTCCTCTCTACTGTTAATCAAAAAAATAATTTTTAGTGCTGAATATTTTCAGCAAGTTGTATTTTTCCAGAGACTGGAACTATAAATTCTATTGTGTGTTGCTTATTAGCAGATAGGCTATTATTTTTTCTGGGGAAATTTTAAAGCCACATTGCTTGACATTGTCATGCAAGGCTACATCAACTTAGACTTTGTATGGAACACTCTTTTACTAGCAGAAGAAAGGTCTTAAAATAAGTTGGACTGCCACACCCTAGAATTATTTTTTTTCTTTGATAACCCACTGAATATCAAAAAACATATTAAGAAAACAAGAACACCATCTAAGAAGAACTTTAAAAATTATTATTTAGGCAGTTTTCTAAAACTTAAAATTTTATTATGTGCATCTTCATAAATGTAAATGTAAGATAGCAAGAGAATACTTTGATGTATTATGCCATAAGGCAATTAAACATCCTGGATGTTTTTCTTTATTAATTCTTTGATGAAAACAGAAGATTGCATATTTATCTCAATCTCTGAATACAATGTCACTGCAAAAAGATCACACACCTGCTATTTCCCTTGCACTTATTTGAAACTCTGTGATATTGATGCCTCAGAATTGATTTCTCTAAACTCAAATTACTTTGCTGTGGAGAAATGTCATGGTTAAAAAATTGCCTTTTTTCAGTGTTTGGGATGCTCTTGGGTGACACTATCATTATAGATAACTTGGATGCTGCCAACCATTACAGAAAAGAGGTATGTTTCTGTTAGTGATAATTTTTTTTTTAAATGTATTGCATAGCTACATGTTTAATATATTACAATTTAGAGTAATTTCTAAGCTTAATGATGCATTAGCTTTAAGTGTGCTTACTGTCTATAAGTGTCAATGCACTTAACAGTGAATGAAGTCTTTATTATTGACATTGAAAAAATTACCTCCATTAAATAAATTCCATTATGAGAATGTTGCCATGAAGCATGGGACTGTGTTTTTAAAGGTAAACATTTTAGTTTTGCTTTCAGTATCAAATGCAAATTCCTCAGAATGTTCCTAGTCTCTGCATGTGTAATAAAACACAGGAGTCTGAGGCACATGGTCAAATTTCAGATCCACTAAAATCTTGATGTAAAACTTCCTAGACCTTTTTTCAAGACCCGTTTTATTCTGGTTTAATGGGAAGTAAGAGTCTCTGAGAAGTCCTGACACTGGGCACTTTGTCTTTCAGCTTATGCGTTTGCTAGAATTGAAATCTTGTGCTAGATTCACCACAAGGATGTAGAACTGTATGGATTTCACACTAATTCTTGGGGATGGATAGTCTTTTTTTTTTTTTCTTTTTCCCCTCTCCAGAAGTATAGGAAATTGTAGCCCATGGTTGCTCTTAAGAGAGCAGCAATTTAAGAAGGAACCTCTGGTGGCATCTAAAAGTGGTTGCTTGCTTCATTCTTCCCCAATCAGTGCAACATGAGTTTCCCTTTCTGTGCTTGGGGCCTGACCTCTTACTCTGATTCCATTCCCTTTTTATTGGCCACCACTAGCAGGTAACCTGGGAACAAGACTGTCCTGAGCACTTCCAAAGAGCATCTCAGACATAAGGATATAGTTGTAGCAAAAAAAAGGGATGACTGACATTAATCCTTTAATTTTCATCGTGTGTTATAACTATCTTTAGTGTCCATCAAGTGAACAAATTAACTACTGTTTTTCAACTGTGAAGACAGTTTGCTTCTTTCATTGAAGCATTGCATTTTTTTACTGCAAAGTCAGATCTTGTTTTATCAGTGTCAGGAGACTGACAATCTGTGTCAGTTCAGGAAAAGGAGTTTGTATCTCTGGTCATTTCTCAAAATGAGGTCTGGGTCATTTCACAGGGTTAGTCTGTCACCCACCACAGCTCATCAACTACGTATGAGTTTTATTGAATATGTTATAAGAAATAAATCCCTTTGGAATTTAGATGCTTTAAATCTTGTTTATTTTAAATATTTTAATTTTTAAAAAAATGAAGGAAAAAGCCATCTTCATCAAATAAGTGTTCACATTTCTTATCAACACTGATGCTTATTGCCATTACTTTGTAGTACATGTTGATAGCTTTACCCCAGTATAGATCTAAATTCTCCCCATAGAGTTCTGTTAAAATTCGAGGACACAAAAAAAAAAATAAATTTAGTCTTCATAATTATCAACAGCACTGTTTAATATATGCATTCCAATACTTGAAAGCCAAAAATGACATGGAATTTCATAACATACCTTCTGATTAGAGAACAAGCTGCATCATAGCTGAAAGATAAAGTTTTGTAACAGCATTGCTGAAAACTTAGATTTTCCACAGAGTTACTAATTTAGTATCACTTTTTATACCTGTGTAGGTTGTCAAAATTACACACTGCCCTACTTTGCTGACTAGGGAAGGCGACAGGATTCGCAGCAATGGTAAATTTGGAGGCCTTCAGAATAAAGCTCCTCCAATGGACAAACTCAGAGGAATGGTATTTGGAGCTCCCATGCCAAAACTTTACGCTACTTTCACTGGACAGATAGGTGGGTTAATAAAAATACAAACCTTCAAAAATGAAATTGTTTGTTCATTATTCTCCTATGTAATAGAAAAAGGAAAACTTCTGCATTGTTATTTTAAGAAATATGACCTATGTGATGTCCTCTTTATGAATTTCCCTTTTCGTAAAAGCTTATTGCTATTAAATATCCTGAAGGAAAAATATAACAATAATGATATATTTATTCCCCCTTTTTCCTAGTCTTATCTTTTAAAAAAAGAGTATAAGCAGTGATAACCATTCAAACAGCAAGCATGAGAAGCTTGAACTGACTGAATTCCAGAATCCTTGAAAAACAAGTTTCAGGTCTTCCAGAAACACCATACCTCAATTTAGAATTCATAGAATCATAGAATTGTAGGGGTTGGAAGGGACCTCGAGAGATCATCGGGTCCAACCCCCTGCCAAAGCAGCTCCCTAGGACATTTCACTGAGATAGGCATCCAGACGGGTCTTGAATATCTCCAGAGAAGGAGACTCCACCACCTCCCTGGGCAGCCTGTCCCAGGGCTCTGTCACCCTCACTGGGAAAAGTTCTTCCGCATGTTGGTGCGGAACTTCCTGTGCTCCAAATTCCTTACTGTGCAAGTAACCTCTGTGAAGCAGTGGTAGAAAATTCCTATTCTCACCAGTCATGCACAACATCATCTACATCATTTCCCTAGCAAGAAGATAGCTTACGTTTATTTCCTATGGGAACTTACATTTCATTATGTGCTTGGATTCTTCCTTTCAGAATAAAGGTTATAAATCAAGTTAAAAGATCATGGAATTGTAGAATGTGTTAGATTGGAAGGAACCTTTAAAGGTTCCAACCCACTGCAGTAAGCAGGGACATCTTCACTAGATCAGGCTGCTCAGAGTCCCATCAAGCCTGACCTTGAATATCTCTAGGGATGGGGCCTCCACTGGGCAGCCCTAGTTTAAAACCATCACCCCTCATCCTATTGCTACATGCTCTTGTGAACAGCTCTTCCTCAGCTTTCTTACAGGCACCTTTCAGGTACTGGAAGGCAGCTATAAGGTGCCCCCAGAGCCTTCTCCAAGCTGAACAAGCCCAATTCTCTCAGCCTGTCTTCAACCCTTTGATCATTTTTGTGACCCTCCTCTGGACACGTTCCAACAGGTCCATGTCCTTTTTGTGTTGAGGGCTCCAAAGCTGGACACAGTATTCCAGGTGAGGTCTCACCAGAGCAGAATAGAGGGACAGAATCACCTCTTGCAATCTGCTGGCCACACATTTGACACAGCGCAGGATGCAGTTGGCAGTTTCTGACATGGAACAGCTGACCTAATTGAAAAGTTTTACTCACAAATAAGGTTGTTCTTAAATACTTAATTCTCATAAGGAAGGACATCTAGTTTTTTCCATGACATTATTCCTAGAAATGTGCAATGTACATTGGTGGTGGTGGGAATAAGAGACAAAGAAATGCACTTGTACTTACCAGAGTAGCCTTACATAGATTGAGGAAACTGCTTAACAGTGAGGGAGAAAAAAAGACTAAAAAGATGTTTCCTTGTCATTTTGGTACACATATATTACATGTGGGAAAAACATAGTATGTATTTCAGCTACAGACAGAAATATGCCGGGTTTAGCATACTTTCCATTTGTCCATCAACACATTTTCAATTGTTGAACTCAATTATTACCCAATGTGAATTGTAATTGTCTGTAATTCAGTACAGGAACAATCATGGTTGAGGGAAAGGGCATGTTTTAATTTCACTTGGATTGCTGCTAGACATTCAAAGGAAAATAATAGTGAAATTCCACACAAGGACAGCACCTCATTACCAAGACTTGTTCTGAACTGTATTTCAGCCTTAAGTTTAGTTGTGACTTGTTCTTCCTTCTATGTTTGTAGCAGAAAAGGAAAGTTACTTTAACAGTGATTTCATTGATAAGGTACTTCTAAAATAGACCGTACTAAGGATTTACAGTGCTTTTCGTCAGTCTGCGGTGGCTCTCACCCTCTGGCAAATGTAAGGTGATTTAGCCTTCAGCTAACATTGGTGCAAGCTACCTTATATTCACTACAAAGTAAAAGTGAATGAACCCCTTCTTTATTACTTGACATGTTTATTCAGTGCCTGGACAAAGCAAAGTTCTTTTTCTCATACGTTAAAAGAGGAACAAATTTATCAGCAAAATATGCCCTTGTTCACCAAAGCCTACTGCTGTGTCCTGGTTTAAATTTCCGTAGGTGGGACAAACTGAAACTCAATAAATGTTCTCCTGTTCCACCAGGTGCACTAGCATTCAAGTCAATAATACAAGCTTCAGCTTGGTAGCACTAACATACTGCAAGCACACTTTGTGGCACCTAAGGTAGAGAATTAGTTTGGAGCACACAGAGGACAAGATGTGTAGAGAAATACCTGTTCGCCCCATCATCTTCAGAGTTCACTGGTACTTTACTGTGACCTAAAATGCAAGCCCAAAAAGAAAAGTCAAAATATTGGACGAGATTGATTTTCTTTTTAATGAGTCTTTAGAGTCATTTTAAGAACAGCCACTGGTCCACTCTGCTGGGTCTTTTTAAGTAGTGCTTAAGTAGTGTTTTCTTGTGAATCTGATACATTTGGTAGTTTTCTAAATCAAAATGACACCTTGTTTACTGCTCTGTGTTTGATTGCTTTATTCTTCAATTAGATCTTCTTCAGCAATACCGTGCAGCAGCTGTGAAACTTGATAGTGCGAATAAGGACCTTGATTTACATTTGCAATCACTTAACACTCCAGAAATGCAGAAGAAAAAACAGGAACTTGCTGAACAAGAGAAAAGCCTCAAGCTAATAGAACAAAAATTGGGTAGGTTATTGTATTATATTTTTGGTGTCCTACAGGACAGACTGTTAACTGCATCCAGATGTAGTCTACGCCTACAAACTAACAAGTTTGAAGCATGAAGTGAGGTTGTTAAAATTAATTAAGAGCTTAGAGATGTCTCATTTTGGGGAAAGAACAGGAAAAACTATAGGAAAAAAGTGTAGAAAAAAATAGTATGAAGCTGTGGGTATTGCCTAGTCCAGCACTGCCCTGTAATGTGTTCAGACTATAAAAATGTGGCTCATTAGTGTCATGTGAACATGAAACTATGATCTCACTAGTGTGAGATTATATAACTGTCAGTCTGGCTGGCCCAGCGGTACACAACATTGACATTCTTTTTGAAATGACTGAGTAGTAAAGAGCTGAATTGCTTTTGCTAAGGAAACACAATCAAAACATTGTACTATAAAAAGAAACACACCTAATTCTACAAGGGTAGGGTTTTGTACTTAGAAATTATTTTTTATATCAGTATCAAATAATTTATGATATTTCAAAATATATTAAAAAAACCCCAACTATTTACTCTCTGGCAACTATAAACAAAGCAAATGTTTTTACCTGTCAACTTTTGAACTGTTTCTCACGTAAGGTAACTATAAAATGTATGGCATGTCTAGAGCTTCAGTTCAGAGGTTTAATGCTACTGTTACAGGGCCGATTTACAACCAGTAGGATTAATGTGTTTTTAAAACTTGTTCTTGCAACTTTGTTGTAGGTATGACACCATCAGATAAAGGCACTGAACCATTACTTCAGCCGCTAATGTTAGATATGTCTGACACCCCCATCCCTCCCAAAAGAATGCGAAGAGAAACAGTACAGAAATTGTATGCGTAAGTCTGTTCTGTAACTGGTCATTAATTTCCCATATCCTGAATTCAAAGCAGAAAGCTAGGGTTTGAATTTTTGGGTTGGTTTGGTGGATTTTTAAAAAATTTTTTTGTATATGAGGTTTTTCTTAATTCAGATTTATATACAATAACCAGTAATGAGTAGAGTTTGTGTAAAGCTGATTTTCAAGGTAATTTTTGTTGCCTTTAAAGTTTCTGCTGTTATTTAAGCTTGATATAAAGATTTACTTGCTGATTCTAATCCTGTTTCTTTTTATGAACTGCTTGATTTGTGCATTCATGTTCCCCATATTTTCTGGTGTATTCAGCTCTGTAACACCCCAGAAATATCTGAGATGGCTTGGTTTGTAAACTCTTTTCAAGTTCAATGTCAAATACTGGGCAGATGAACAGAGAAACTATCGTTCTTACATAACTTTTTCTAAGAAACTGTCTGAGGTGAACCGGTGGTCAAGTACACAGTTATCTCTTGTGTATCTACTTCTCCATTGCTTCTGTGGCTAATGAGCATTTGTACACATACAAATCCAGGAAGACTGTATGTTTGTATCCTTAAACTGGCATGGAAGTGGCTTTTCCAATCTTCATGTCTCCTCATGACTGCACCATTGTCTTTGCTGAACAGTAGTCATATTTTTGAGATTATTTAAATCTTGCTCATTTGTGTTCAGAAAATCTCAGAATAAGTTTTTACTCTATTGCTATGTCTGTTATTTATATTTGTTATTTTAATTTTTTTATTCACATGTAGTGGTTGTGTATTTAAACTATCATTAGCCTGGTGCTATTCCTCATTTTAACAAAATAACTACAAGAATAAAAAGCTGTGCTTATATATGGGGTTCATTTTTATACTAGTGGAAGCTCTGTGCTTTTGCATCAATTGTATAAAATATGTATATAAATAAAAAAGATGTATTTACATGTATATATATGTATGTGGTCATGGTTTATAAGCTGCTGTGTTTTTGTTTAGCTCAGAAGACTGGATCTCCTCTTCTGCAAGGAAGCAGCAGCAGCCACAGCAACTGCTGCAAGTGTCCTCTCCAGAACTTAATGGAACTCCACGAAAGAGAAAGGCATAGACTTGATGAGACTTGCTGGAAATAGCTATGTATTGAAAAGGTGAATATGTTCAGTTAAAGGAAATATTCATGTTGTATTACCCATTGCTATGAAGATTTTTTATACTGATAGAAAATACAAATGTGTTTCATTTAGTAGTTACAAAAATATTTAACATTGATAGCCTAATTTTTGTATAGTTAATTTTCATTTCTAAAAGCTTTCAGAGTTTTTATGTTCATGTGTGAAAAAAGTTTAAAATATATCCTTTTTTATTTATGAAAAGGAAAAAATTGATCTTTTCAATAAAACTGATTCAGTACAAAGCACTGCCACTCTAATGGTTTGTAAGAATTAACAGATTGTGCCACGAAATGAGATTTCAGCTGAAAAAGCGTCTCAGGTTGTCTTGGGGAATAGAAGTTTCTGGATTGCTTTATTTTTTTGATGGATGAGGTGTCAAGGTAATATCAATTTAAAAGGGTGCCTTGGAGCATTGATGTTTTGAGATTTAACCACAGCTGTATTGCGGAGCCTTTAGACATTTAACAGCAAGCTGGTATCTAAGGCTGTGTCCAAGGTGTTGACATGGGAATTCCTGTTCCCTTCAGGCAGTGTCAGTGGAAAAACAATGAAGTAGCGACTTGGGAGTGTGAAAAATGTAACAGGTTTAGTAGGAGGCTGTTGTATGTGTTGGGAGAGTGGTGAGGAGGGGTACTTCATGGGTGCAAATGAGGTGTAATATTTTACCAATGCTAACCAATTTTTAACATCCGTGTTACCACAACACTCATAAAAGAACCTCCCTGCTTAAGCAGATAAATAGAACTAAAGAAAATTAGTTTTCCATAGTTTAAGAAATGGATTCTTAAAATGCTAGAGAAAGTAGTCAGTGAGTAAATGACACACAAAAAAAAAGAAGGAAAAAAAAAAAGGGAGAGTCAAAGGTCCCCTCTAGTGATCTGCATCACAGGGGTTTTAGTAATGCACAGGGCAGAAAAGGACCAGGCATGATGAAAGATACAATTTCAGCCAGGGTCAGAGCGAGCAGTTGGAAGTGGGCTTGACTGGATGAAAAAGGTAGGGCAAGAGTAGAAAGCTAAACTCAAGACACTATAAAACTATTAGTTGAAGCTATGTAAATAAAGAACATGGCAGGAGAAAGTGTTCTGGGACCTTCACCAGCCTCGAAGAATTTCTGCGTTGGAGTGAAAGTTGATATCAAATCTCAGCAACAAGGATTTAACATACAGCTTTTCTGAAAGGGGACTTTAAATGTAAAAAGACAGGATGGTCTCTGGTGGAAGTCTCAGAATGCAGGTCACATTTCTAATAAAACAGTGTCTCCAAACTGAGAAATTAGGCATGCGTTCTGCGGTGAGGTTAAAAACTCATGTATTAAAGAGAGTCTAACTTAATTAAGACATCAGTTTGTCCTATTCTTAATGAATATATTCAAGTATGATGTGTAACATCAGCCAAAAGCTATGCTAGCCCTGCCTCATCCCTTTTTCCTGTTTTTCAGCTCTAAATTTAGACATAAGATTTGAACCAGGCTGCGATAATGGAGGGTTTGCCATGTAAGAAATGGTACCACCGCACCAAGCTACTTGGTACTACTTCTTTTAAATACACTTATTTTCATTCTGAGATCTGCTTAGCTTCAAGCTCCAACCTCAGGATTACCATGAATCCTATTGGATTAAATAAATACTATGGCAGAAACGTTTCCTTTTCAAATTCATCTCTTGCCTTCAGTGGACAGTATAGGCACTACCAGTGTCATGTGATGTATCTCCCAGCTGGAAGCAGCAAACAGGAAATTAAGGTTGGTTTCCAGAATTGTGCAATAGCTATTGGAGATTTCAGGAAATTTCACCAGGGAATTTTCAGGATTTTTCAGCAGAGTGATGGCAGGTTATTACAGGGCACATTACTGCTTTGAGTAGCTGGTTAGGGCAGATGATTTTGTCCTGATAGTTCGAGTTCTGAGGTTGTAAATAATTCTTTTTTCTTTACCCATTCTTTACTCAGAGCAAACTAGGGACTAAAAACTAGAGTGTGTATGTTGTCCTCACTGATTTTGTAAGGTGCTGATGGAGAATGATGCAGGAGATGTTAGAGGAAGCGGGGTGGTGGGGCAATGAGGTGGAAGAGTGGGCTGCAGGCACATGAGGTGTGGCCCAGACTTAACTGCAGCTGGTGGCAGCAGCCACAGAGTGCGGCTGGCAGGGAGTCCCCTTGGTTCCCTCTTGGGTGCTGGCACCTCCCCACAGGGCCTCAACTTCTCCCCTTTTTTTACAACAGAGACTCCCAGAGACACTTGCATGGTACTGCTGTCCTGCTGTAAGGAGGTGGGCATTAGTGCACAGGGCCATAGGGAAGCCGAGTAGGAGGCCTGTTGCTGTGCCAGGTGACTCCACCCTACACAAAGCGGGGGGACCCTGTACCCCTTGCCACAGCAGTTTTCCTGCTCAGAAGGTAGATTACGTTTCCCTCACTGAAAGACCTGAGACCTTCCCTTTGCCCCAGCCCACTTTCATTGCTCCCCCACCCCATCTGACCTCAACACGATCATGTTGTATGCTGGGCTCATCAGCGAAGATGGGAATCAAAGCAACTGTCACTTCAACAGGGACAGACAGGGAGCTGCACCTCTGTGGTGCAAACAGCTGAGTTCTCCCATAGGGGACGGAACCTCTGACTAAAGTGAGTTGAGAGGAAACCTGATGTGCATCTTGTGCCTGGGCTTGTGTCAGCAGCTGTCCTTCTTCCCAGTCTGTCTCCCTCCACAGGCAATGTTAATGGCAAGGCTATTTTTTTGTGTTTCTTTCACCCACCCCAAAGGACCACAGCCTGGCTCGGTGCTGAAGTGCTGGAGTGTAGCTCTGTGCCTTACACGCTTCCTCGCACAGGAGGGGATGCAGATGCAGCCTGTGTCAGGGGAGTGAGGATACCCCATGTAACCTGGTGATGTTGACCAGTGACAGGTCATAGAATCATGAAATGTTTGGGGTTGGAAGGGACCTTCAAGACCATCTAATTGCAACCCCCCTGCCCATGGGTAGGAACACCTTTCAAAGCCCCATCCAACCTGACCTTGAACACTTCCAAGGAGGGTGCACCCACAACCTCTCTGAGTAACCTGCCCTTCCTTTCCAAACCATACTGCTGTGGTTTTACAACCCTACCATCTGTAATACAGCCCCAGCTCCACAACTCTGACACCCCTGTATCGCCGTCTTCTCCAGTACTTCTCTAGCCACACATCTCTCATCTGTGCCTTCTTTCTGCTGCCTCCAGAGCATCTCTGAGGCAGGACTCCAGTTCACG
Organism: Hypotaenidia okinawae; assembly: GCA_027925045.1. NCBI lineage: Eukaryota > Metazoa > Chordata > Aves > Gruiformes > Rallidae > Hypotaenidia > Hypotaenidia okinawae. Next base: position 111,751,594 of record BSDF01000002.1, on the reverse strand, counting down.
GAAAGAGCAGTGAGGTAGGAGATGGAAAGGATGATGCCCAGAGATGCAAACCAAAGGCAGAGCAGTGAAGGAGGCAGGAAACAACTGCAGGATGATGGTATGGTATTGCTCCATCGGTAGCCTGGATGAGAAACAGACCCATTCCAATTGTCTGTTGAGACACCTACAGCTGTGTAATTGCTCTGAAACATCTAAAGCAGGTGCAGATTTGATGAAGATAGGTTTGTATTGCTATTCTGAACTTTGTTTCAACTGAGCTGGTCAAGAGATCGGTGCAAGAGAGGTAAGTTGCTGTAACGTGTCTTTTCAGGGATGCAGTCTGTGGGTGCATTTTGCACAATTCCAGCTATGAGCCCTCAAGGTAGGTCTAGCTCACAAAGGCTTGTGCAGTTTACACAGGTAGAGCAATCAAAGAACTCCATTGTAGTTGGTGCTGCTCTTGTCTTTGAAGATTAGTTAAAAATTGATAAGAATTGTCCAGGCAAATACTATACCATTCCAGGAGTGGGTTTGATTCAGACTTCCCATTCTTTTTGTTGTTAATCCCAACAGTCAATATTCTACTGATGCCATCATCCTACTTTATCACAGTTTGTATTTTCTGACTCTTCAAATGTACTTTTCCTTTTTTCCCCCATGTGATAGCAGCAAAGAAGTCTGCAGTGGTTTTAAAGGTCTTTTTTCATCTTTTCCAGCCATTGGAGCAGGGGTTCTTAATCAAAGACTTTTTATTATTATAGAATTTGGCTTTGCTTGTGTAGTGTCATTTTATAGACATTTAATAAAGCATTACTAGGGAACTGCCATTCAAATGTCATCTGCCTTCATCCATCAACATTTTTCTCACAGTAAATTCTGCTCCCTTTGGGGGTTTTTCCCCCCATAGCTAGGAAACAAAGCTGGGTAAGACTGTATTTCATGAGCACACAGCAAACAATTACTTCCACGGTGGCAGCCAACACAGAACAATTCCTCTTCACTTGCCAGGATGCAGTCCAGTACAGGAGAAGCCCAAATTAGTTTTAGTATTTTGTTATTCAGAAATCTGTTTGCTTATCCTCTAGGAATTGCAAAGGCATTTTAATGATGGTAGCAGTATCTTTCAGTGTAGAGTAGCTATTAGCCTCCCTTTCTGCCTGCTGCTGGAAAGGGTGTATCCAGTGATTTTGACATTCCTGCCACACCAGATCATCTCCCAGGCTTCAGCCCCAGGGATCTTTTCTGTTCCATGAAAAATACAGATATGTGCATGTGCACACACACACACAAAGGTGTGTATGTGTGTGTATAGACATGTACATATACAATTCCTCTGCTTTATGTGATATTTCCACTAACAGGTTCTCCCACACCCACCGTGATTAGGGAAATGCATCAAATTGTGACAGAGCTACTGCACTGACTGGACATACTTCAGCTGCCCTCATGGTCTATCTTTTGCATGACCTACCTGTACTTAAAGGGGTCCTGCGGGGAAGTGAGAGGGACTGTTCACTGGGGAGCACAGTGACAGGACAAAGGGGAATGGCTTCAAGCTGAAGGAGGGCAGGTTTAGGTTAGCCATTAACTAGGAAGAAATTCTTTACTGTGAGGATGGTGAGATGCTGGCATCATCTGGGTGAGATGCCCAGAGAGGCTGTGGAAATCTCATCCCTGGCAGTGTTCAAGGCCAGGTTGAACAGGGCAGTGGACAACCTGGTCTGGTGGAGGGTGTTCCTGCCCATGGCAGGGGATTGGAACTAGATGGTCTTTGGGGTCCCTTCCAACCCCAACCAGTCTGTGATTCTGTGAAATGGTGCCAGAAGGAGTCCCAGCATTAGCAAACAAAGCCTAAAGAAAAATGTGTGCATATAAACTAACTGAATACAACTGTATTTTAAACCAACCTATATATAAAGCTAAGGCAAATTTTCAGATATTAGAGGCAAGCAATAACCACCTTGCACAAAATCCCACACTTTTTTTTCTGTATGTTTAACAAGTTCTTCTAACTCTCAGTCCTTTTTATAGGGCTGAGTATTTATGGGAGCTCTAAAGAAATCCCCGCTCGTTACTCTGTGTGTAACTGCTTTATAGTACACTAGCAGTGAGCTGTTTACGACCACAATATTTCGGCCCTGTTTGTATGAACACACCTAAGTGTACATGTATTTTGAAACAGAAATGGGCTGTAAAGAACAGACCTTCTTTTAAATTGCCAAAATTAACTATATTTTACAACACCAGAACTACTTGGTTTCCCAGTCTAACACGAGTATACAATAGGCAAGGTGGGTTTTGTTCATCTAATAACATAATCCAAGAAATTTTTATTAAGCTATATAAAATTCACTCATTTTAGAGAAGGAATGTTACATTATAGTTGCTTGAAAGACATTTGGTGGCCTCTCGTTTCTGATATCCCCAATTCCTCTTTATCTCATCCTAGAACATTGGCAAACCAACTAACCCATATCATGCATGAAATGTATGTTGTTGCGTTCAAGCCTAATTTCTAGAACAGGAAAATTATTTTCCCCCAATTTACTGAAAAGTTTGGAAGAATGGTGAACCAATGGACTAACTGTGGGAACTCCTCATTCCACATTTTTCACAAACTCAGTAGGTAAAAAAGTTACTGACAAAACCCAGGGCTATTGGATTGAAAGTTGCCGCTACTTTGTTCAATGGCAATGCTCTCCACTAAGCAGCTTCTGCTTTCTTCATGCCCTTAACAGCTAGAGGCAAAGTACAGCAGAGAAATGAAATGGCTGTATCATAAAATTAGCGTGTAATTAAAGCCAGCCTCATAATAGACAGGTTAGGTGGACCAGCGTGCTCTGGCTTTATCTTCCTTTCAAGAACTTGTCTTTTTAACTCAAAGGATCTTTTAGCACGTGCATACACGTGTGTGCAGGTAGGTATGCTATCAACATAAATTAACAACCCCTGTGTTGGAAGACACAGATTGCAGGTCCAGCTCTGCTCAAGCTGGAAGAGCTGGTAACAACCCCTGTGTTGGAAGACACAGATTGCAGGTCCAGCTCTGCTCAAGCTGGAAGAGCTGGTAACAACCCCTGTGTTGGAAGACACAGATTGCAGGTCCAGCTCTGCTCAAGCTGGAAGAGCTGGTTGCGCAAGAGGAAGATTCATGACAGCCTCAGAAATGCGATGAATTCTTCTGAAACAATGGATGCCATTCTACAAGTTGCTCAAGAGCTTCTTTTCTTCAGCTGAGTCCTGGGGCAATTGTAGGACAGAGGAAGTCCTCTGAGAAGGGGTGGTTCGGAGTCCTCTCAACACCAGGGACTTCTGGCAGAAGCAGCCATGAGAGTAGCTTTAGCAACACATACCAGCGCTAGCTCAGTGACAATCAAGCAGAGCTGCTGAAGTGGAAGCACCCTGAAGGCTGGTACTCATGTGAGAAGCCTCACATGCTGAAACTGAGCCTGCTTCTGGTGCAGATGGCGACTGAGGCAGATCGGTTGGCTACAGAGAAGTGCCTTGAGCACAGCAACTTTTATCTTCCACGCCTGAGCTGACCTGCAGGTGTGCAGCAAAGCTGCTGCAAGAGTGTAGTCAAAATGGGGACGGGTCAAATGGATTAGGGAGTGAGGGTGTGCTGCTCTTGCAGCGGGTTGTTACACAGACATGAAACTTGCAAGTGATCATGCCCTTGAAAGGAAAAAAACCTCTCTGAAAGCAGGTCAGGTCAAGACTCCCCTACCCAGTGGGACTCTGGAAGGAGATATTATCTACCTGAAGTCTCAGAGCATCCAGCCATTCTTGTCCTCCTTGCTCTGCGACACTGAGACCAGCAGGAGCCCTGGGGAAGAGCTGAACTTGTCTGGCACCGCAGGAAGCCAAAGGGATTTTCCTTTTTCCTCTAATTGGGATTGAGACTAAGCTTGTGATGCTGGTCAGGTCTCTTGGTACCAGACTTTGACACCCACATGTGTCAAGATATTTCAGTGAGGTTTGATGACACAATAAGCTGTTTTTCCTATGGGAAAGAAAACACTGACGGGGGTGGGTTTTAGATATCTTCCCTGGATTTTTTGTGGCACTTAGAGCCAGAGACATCTACTCCCAAATTACTCAACCACCCACTGAATCACAGCATGGGAACATGTGTTCTAGACCATGCAAGTCTGAGTCATTTCTTACGCTCATATTTCAGAAGTGTAAGCAGTATTTCTAGAAAATTAAGTGAGCTTGGACAAGGAAATAGCCATGGGTAGATGCTGATACACTTCATGTGTTCTATGTACAAAATGTCAGGTATTCTGGAGAAGAGCGGTTCCATATATATTGATACATTGATTCCTAAATCCCATAAATACATTTATAATGTTCATGTTGATTTTTTTGTTGTGGGTTTTTTTTTCATGAAGTGCTCCATTTTCCCTTATCTTAGAATGGTAATACTTCTGACTTGTGGTGTGAAGAAAGATTGAAACATTTTAGCCAAATATGTTGAAGTGCAAATAACAAGTGAACTTTTGAACTCTTTTGCATTCTCTGAGGGTCTGGAGGGGTCTCTGCCAGGATTGGAGAAAGAGCAGAACATGGATGCTTTTGTTAGACATTTGGCAAATAGAATTATTTGGAATTAGCATTGTTTATTCAGATTTGTTTATATTCCAACTTTTACACTCAGGATGCTAATAAGGAAATGTAAACCTCATTTATGCTTCATGATGTCAAATCTGCTGGCATATTTTCACACTTTTTTTTTCCTTTTGCCTTTTTAGATGGATTTTCTCAATAGGAGAACCTTGTTTTCCAGTGACCTGTCAGAATCGTTTTATATTTTAGATCCTCTTGCACTCTGCAAATAGAAAACTAGTATAGCCATAAAACAAAAGATATTCACAACCTATTTGTTTTGAGACCCAGCTTATCCCTTCTAACTGGATTTCTCATGAATAAGCGTTACCCAGTTTCTCTTCTGAAAGCTTTCTGTGTGTAAGTGAGTAACAGTCACCCTGTGTCAAACTTGTGATAACATTATCGAAATAGAGGAATTTGGGGTCAGGGAGTTTGCTGGGTTAGCTCTGTTGCCAAGACTGACTGATCCAGATCCTTATAAAGACATGATGACACATCTGTGTGGTGTGTCAAGGACCTGACAATATGGAACATTTTCCACAGCACCACTTGAAATGAGAGCCTTTCCTTTGTTGAAAACCTCTCCTGCCTGTGCAGGGATCACACATGAAAAATAATAATGAAAAATACACCATCTTCCTGGGGGTGACTGGAAAGAAATCTGGGCTCTTTTTCCTGTGTTGGCAAAGCAGACAGAAGCTCAGTGTTCTGCATTAAAATGCAATTTTGCATAACGTTTACAGTGCAGTTAAAGCTTTGGAAATTGGCAAGTTTATTAATTGTTACCTCGTTCCTTCCTTCTCAGCTTTCAGAATGTTTCTGAATTTCAAAATCACAGCTATCACTTTTAAGTCTGCTCCATCTTTGGAACCAGTTTGCCATATTTTGCCTGCTCACTGACTGTATATCTCCCTTCACTCCTGACAGCGGTGCCCCTGATTCCTGGGAAAGAAGGAAATTTGTGAGAACATTACTCAGGTTTCAGGCAGTGCCCATTATCACTCTTGGAACACTTCGACAAAGAACTGCACAAAGAGAGAGAGAAAGACATGTTGTCAAATTCACTTAGGTTGAAAAATAAATAATGCCATCTCAGAATCCATAAAATCTAGAGCTTTCATCTGCATAACTTCCTCTGTCAGCTTACCTTTTAATAAAAAAAAGTTTTCCAATCCTCTGCATATATATCTAGAAAAAAAATGAGCAAGATTTGTGAGCAGTAGATCTAAATTTCTCAAAAGAAAAAAGGAAAAAGCAGAATCTTAAGGATGAAAAAGAACTATCAGGTTATCTCTGCCAGAGGATCTCTGAAAGGCTTTGAAGAAGAAGTGCTGGATGTCACTTCACACACTTAATTTTTTTCTTTCTGAAACTTCAGGTTGTCTGTGGGTATAAATCCCTCCAGGATGGGAATTAAAGATGATTAAATAGGATTCATTCCTGTAGGAAATTATGTGCTAGACATCTGCGGGAGCTGCTTTTGCACTAGTGCAAACCAAACCATTGAGTTTCCATCCTCTGAGCATAACACAGTGGCTCTCTTTTGGTCCCAGTTTGTGTACGTGATGGTGGTGACAAGTAGACTTGATCTGCTCATCATTGACTGTTACAACTGCAAACCCTTGGATGATCTGTCTCTTAGTAACCTGCACTCAAGGTTAAGGGTTTACAACTCTTTCTCCCTTTTCCTTTGTTTAAAATGCCAGAAGAAGAACCGAGGTTCCAGCTGTGGGTGGGGTCTTGTCGTTTTCAACACTCTGTGTCTGTACTACGCTGGATAAATATCTTGACCAGACTTTGAAGCCATCATTCATTTACGGGTGTACAAAGTTTGAATGTTCCAGAGTTCTGTATTTTCATGAGCAGGAGGTCCACGCAGCAGCCACATCAGATTCTAACAGCTTAAAGCACAGACACAGGGGTGGGGGCGGGGTGTGGTGTGCAGCACTCAGGCTTCCCATCTGAAATGGCTCCCAGGACCACCAGCCAAGACATGCTCTATGCAAACTGATTGCCTCTATTGTATAAGCAGATGCACTGTCTGGTAGGAAAAGCAAGTAACAATGGCTTTTGTCGGTATTTTGCCTAGTTCACAGCAACTGTCCACTTTCTCAATACCCTGCAGACCACTCAGCTAGCAGTCCAAGAAGCACGAATGGATAACTTACGTGTTACCAGCTGCTGCACCAACGGCACGCGTGCTGAGCAGCTCTGTACTTACTGCTCTTGCTTCACGCAAGGCGTGGAACCTGCCGAGGCCCCTTCAACGCCTTCAAACAGCCCAAGCCAACCTTGTCCTTAGCAGCAGGGAGGTTTTGTTGTCAGTGTAATATCTTTTATAACCATTTTTTGCCAGTTGCAAAACAGGACCAGACCCTGGACACAGTCTGCAGAAGAAGGATTGTTTTGTTTCCACCCCTGGATGTGTGTCCAACGTATGTTGCAATGTTTGGCTCTGGACTTTTTGTCTTTTTTTTTTTGTCTTTTTTTTTTCTCTCCTTTGTTAACTGCCTAAAAACAAAAGCATATATTCATGCAAAGGATCTAGGCTTGAATTTTAAGCTGAGCTTCTCACACTTAGAATCACTAAAGCCTGGAAACAATTATAAAGGCTGAATACTTACTCGTCTCAAGAAGAGTTTTGCAAGCGACCAAGGACTGAGTCAGGCATGAAGTGCTGTCTGTAGATTTAGAGGGTTGCTGAAATATAAATACCCAATTACCACAGACTGAGCTGTGGGAAATGAAGAGAAAGTCCCTTTTACTCTTAAGTGACAGTAAGTACCTATTCTACAAGTTTCATGCTAATAACCCTGATAAAGGACCCTTACTAGAGAAAGCTTATACGCAAGGAAAATGGAATGAAGGACTTGTAAAGGAAGGCTGAACCCTAAGGTAGAAGAGTGAGTAACTCTGACTCCATAATTGGATAGATTTGTTGATGAAAGTCTTTGTTGCTTTTTAATATGTCACATAGCAAATAGTGCTTTAAAATAATCTGCATTGCCAGCTCCAGACCACAACTCCAAAGGGCTGCTGAAAGTCAGAAGCAGTTGGATAAAGACAGTAAACTACTGCAGAGCACCAGCAATAATAATTAAATAAATAAAGCGGGAGCCTGGCTTACAAGTCATGAGATTTAAAAAGTATACAGTTCTTGGTACTTGCCTTTTTGATTCTGAGTCTGTAGGATGGTTTTGAGTCAGGTTTTCGAATTACTCGCTGCAAAGGAATGCCAGAGCTAACTTTTTTCTTGCAATACAATCTGAAGTGCTCAAAACACCCTGGAATTCCAGGAACCAGAGCTTGAATGAAAAAGCAAAACGTATGAGATGCTGCAATGCAAACAAACCAAAAATGTAAAGAGAAAGCACAGCAGTTGCAGAGATTATTTTTTCTGCCTCATGTCTTTAAAGAGAAGGCTAATGTGACAAAATACATCCCATGATCTAACAATGACAAGACATTCCTTCTCCATAGGGTTTCAGTGTTGTAACTTGCAAAGTCCGCTGAACTGATCAGACCTCTCTAGGAACAAAGGTCTTGGGAACATTCCCACTTTTTCTGGGCAAAAAAGACAACTCATGCATGAGGCTGCCTCAGGATAGAGTCAGTGAAGCGGCTCTTGCGAGTGATCTCAAAGTAATCTAAACCTCTTGAGTTACACACAGTTGATGTTGCAAGACATTGGGCTTACTTTATATGCTCTGGATACAAATGTCATCTTCTGTGAAGGAGAACTGTCCCCATAACTCATATTAATCTGCATTGTACATTTTACAGTGAAATCACAGCATAATTTGCAGTGGCTTCCCTGACCTCCAATCATGAAGTGTCCTAATGTGCTTCAGGCAGTTTGTTCTCCTCTTGTGCAGTTTAAAAATGCCTACAGCTACAGCCTCTCTGATGTTGTTTCTTTATTGATAACAAATTCCAGGGGAACGGTGGGAACGAGCTGGTGAGACACCAAATGAATGTTTGCCTTTGTCCTGGTTTCAGGATCCGTGGATCTCGGCCCACAGCCGGGGTGAAACCATGACAGTCTTCCAGCAGCTTATTGTTGGTAACTGTTCCAAAACACTCCAAACTCAACGCATAGAGTGATGTCAGGTAAGGCGGCATCTCACAACAGAGATTGTCCCGTTTCTTCACAATTAAATTTGCAAGGAGAGAAACAACCACCAGTATATGCCTAAACAGCAGTGACAGACGTAAGCTTCTCCTTTCAGAAAGCTGCACGTGAAAGACCAGAACTCCCTACCCCTTCTCCTCTGCCTCCCCTCCACCCCAACCTCAGGTAGACTACACCACTTAGCATGGGTGCTGTTATAATGGGAATATGGGGAATTTCATCTGGCACAGAGTTTAACCTCTTCCCAAAATGACATACTGGTTTATGCCCCATAACCACATCTGTATCGACAGATCTTTTTCTGGCTGTAAGACTGTTAGTATAACTGAAGTGGGAAAACTCTCCGTAGCAAGCAGGCCTTGGCACAAAGCTTGTGAGAGTGTAGCACTGAAAACAACAGAGCTCTGATTTTATTCAGATCCTCTAGCATCACTGACAGGTAGCTACAAAACAAGAGGATTCCCTCCTTAATCATTTCTCATCCTAGAGCTGTAATGAGTCCACCACGGTGTTCCATAAATAGCTAAAGGGAATAAAAAGAAAAGCCCAACACAAATAGGTACAAAGAGTATTAATAATCCCTGACAGAGTTCATCCTAAAGTTTGGGTTCTGATTTAACTGTCATAAAAATAAGTATTTTAAATAACACTCCACAAGCCTGAAGTTCTGCACTCCTAGAAGTAAAAGCGAGCAGTGTAAATAATGCCAGATGCCCTGAATTGAGTCCATGACTGAGTTCATTCTTGAACACATGCTGCTATACAAAAATTCTTCCTATCTTATGTTCTCTTAAGTAAATTCTGAAACCATGAGTTCATTTTACCACTACTGCATAGAGTTCAGTGAAAATACTACAGTCATTTGATCCACCAGTTTTCAGCCCACCACGCAGGAAATACACCAGCAAAGTTTCAGCTTCTCCATTAACCATCATTCCTGTAGCCGTTGCTCTTCCAGAACGATATAAAAGACACACCCTCCTTTGGCAATGGATATTTCCTTTTAACATTAAGAGACAAATTAAAGATGATACAACCCATGGCTGATGAAGAACACTCATCTGTGCAACCCACAGCAGGGAGGGTTCTGAAGTGTTGGACCTGTCTGAAAGAGTCAGAGGAAAAGGTGTTAACTAGGAGGTTTTGGGTTCATGTGGGAAGGAGGAAATTCAAGGTTGACCTGGTCTCATCTCAAACAGCTTACAGATACCACTGAAATCTTCTAAAATACTTAGCTAAAAGATGTTATGATACAGTGGTAGATAATGAGACAGTTTAAATATTTAGATATCCCTCACTTTCTACTAATTGCAATTAACTATGAGGCCTGCCAGTTGTTAAGAGGCACATATTCAAACCTGTCTACCCACCTCTCCCAATACTGGGAAGAAACTATCAACAAGGCCCTCGTATGTGGAAAACACTTCTGTACTTCCCCAGTCTCTGTGGACTCTGCTAACCAAGTCATGGCATTGCTTTAACCTAGCACGTCTGAACAACAGAATATTTGGGTTTGTCTCATTAAACCGTTGATTTTCAAGAGAAGGTGACAGCATGAGGCACAGAGCACGTGCAGATGGTAGCCAGTGATCTTAACCAGCAGAGGTTGGACTGCAACAACTCTAGGGTGCCTAACCTCTGGTCTCCACAGGGATGCCAGCTTTTAACTGCCATCAAAATCGGTGGGAGTGAAGTACTTACCTACTTCAGGGTGTTGCCCTTGGTTCATTGAGATTGCTTAACTGATTAAAGGACAGCACTGCTATCACCATTTTATTTAATTGCAGCCCTGGGAAATACAGTACAAATGACTTGCACAGGCAGATTATCACACAATTAGACACACAATTAGGACACAAAGCAAACAATTTAATGAGAATAATTTTTAGAACAATATCTAGAATAAACAGGTAATTTTTTTGTAGAGGGTGAATAAAATAAGGTATAAACTTAATTTCTTTTTTCCAATGCTTCCTACTTGTCTTTGCAACCACACATCGCTTCAGAAGGTATTTAAGGTCCAAGAGTAGAATGTTTACAGGTGTCTCTCCACAACATACAGAGGGCCTGAGGAGGAACAAACACTTTCCCCCCAAGCCCAACTAATAGAAATTCATTCATGTTAGACTACATGAAGTACAAGAAAGTACAACCTGGTAAAGCAATTGTTAGACTAACATTTCACAGGATTTGAGCATATGGGAGCGAGACACTGCCCATCCTCACATCATGGAGCTCACCACCTCCTCTTTCCACACTTTCTAGCCTTTTTGTGTCTTATCCCCAGTTACACTCTTGTGCTGCCCTTTACATTTTACTTCATCATCTTCCTTCTTTTAACTTCTCATTTTTTTAAAATTATCACCTCCTTTGAAACTGTTGGTTGATAAACAGAGGATCAAAAGCAAATGCAACAAAATCATCATATGCTTTCCTTTGCATTTCACACCATGGTTAAACAAGGTATGGCTTCTTACCATATAATACTGGAGCTGACAGGTGTGCTCAGAAACAGGCCACTTTGCTGCCTGCATCTAATTTGACTGTAAACTCCTTTGGGTGGAATCAACAGTCAATTTTTATGAACGGGATTACAACAGCCTTACTATTATACAGGAATTCCAGCTCCCTTGCTAAATCCATGCACATAAAAGCAATACAGCCTCATCCTTTATTTGTAGGAGGTTGCCAATGTCCTTCCTCATGAAAGCACCTTTGGGGATGGAGCAGGGGGAGAAAAGGGCCTTGGGGAAGGGTGGAGAGAGTGACCTCCTACAAGGGACTCTCCTCCCTACTTCCTCCTCACAGGGCTGCATTTCTGGTGAGCAGTCTTGCTGGGGGCAGACACCAGGCCCTGAAGCTGCAGTTGTGTGGTTTGGGTTGTACCTTTTGAGATTAAAGACAGCCCCATACCATCAATGTGCTGTGAAAATGAGGTTGGAGACAGCAGATGGAAAAAAGAGATTTGGGGTTTGCTCTTTTTGAGTTTTTGCACCTTTAAGCTGCTGTAACCTTCTGTGGTGGTTTGACTCTGGCTGGAGGCCAGACACCCACCAAAGTCGCTCTATCATTCCCCTTTTCAGCTGGACAAGGGAGAAAATAGATATTGAGAGGCTCAGGAGTCGAGATAAGGACAGGGAGAGATCATTCCACAATCAGTGTCATGGGCAGAACAGACTCAGCACAGAAAAAAGGAAAGAAAACTCTAATTTATTACACTGCACTGCACACACAGTGACACCAGAGTCTGATAATGAGAAGTGTGACCAGATCTTAAAGCACCTCCCCCCACCCCTCCCTTCTTAGCAGACTTCACTTTAGTCATCATTTTGCTCCCTTCTTCCCCCCCATTGTGGCACGGGGAGGGGCAGGGACTGGGGGAATGGGGGGTTTGGTCAGTTCCTCACGAGCTGTTTTCCTTCTTAGCTGGTGGACGGAGGAAGGGCCGCGTTCCTCACACCCTTCCCCTGCAGCACTGTGGGGTCCCACCCACAGGAGACAGTCCTTCAAGAACTTCTCCAATGTGAGTCCTTTCCCACAGGGCTTCAGCCCTTCACCAGCTGCCCCAGCATGGGTCACTGCTATGGCACGCAGTCAGAAATCATAGAATATCTCCTAGTCTCTCAAGCCCAGACTGTTCCAGCCTGGTCCTCTACAGGGTCACAAGTCCCCCCCCCCAGCAAACCTGCTCCAGCATGGATCTCTCTCTTGCTCATCTCTGTGTCTCTGTCTTTCTCCATGGGCTGCAAGTGCTGGCAGAGGCTTGCTCCAGTGTGGGTCACAGCATCTTCTGTATGTCTCTACCTGCTCCAGCATGGAACCCCTACACGAGCTGCAGGTGGGGTCTCTGCTCCCCATCCTCTTGCATGTGCTGCAGGGGGACACCTGCTCCACCATGGTCTTTGCCACATTCCAGGTAACCTTTTCTTTCTGGCGCCTGGAGAGCCTCCTGGCCACCCCTACCCTACTTCATTGGCCTTGGTGTCTGCATGGCTTCTTACATCTTCTCACTCCCTTCTCTGGTGACAAAAAGTGTCTGCTTGCATTTTTTTTTCTCCTAACTGTGATTCCCAGAGGCGCTGTGACCATTGCTGATGGGCTCGGCCTTGGTCAGCAACAGCTCTGGCCTTGAGCTGGCTGGTGTTTGCTCTGTCAGGCCTGCAGAGAGCTTCTGGCTGCTTCTTGCAGAAGCCACCCTTGCAGCTCCCCTCCTCCACCAGAACCCAGCCACACAAAACCACAGCACCTTCACCACAATTTACAGGACAAAAAATGAGCAGCACCTTCTACCAGGGAGAAACCAGGGGAGGTGGAACTAGAGAAGCTGAAGAAATTTGCTCTGTCCAAATGGCTGAATCAGAAAAATGAACTGGCCTAGATAAATCCTCTTCTAAAAACATGGTGTGACTGCAGAGTGACATGGAGTCTTTGTGGCCATGGTCTTTACCTAATGAGGTCTTATTTAAAATATTTCTGGCATTTTTGTGTTTGGTTAGGGCACTTTGAAACACAAAATTTCTTTTAAGATCCCTACATCTTCTTTACAGTGTGCAAGTTGAGCAGAAGTTAAAGTTAACCTTGCTTTTGAATGCAAAATTGATAAGATTCTGAAGAAACATACAGAAGGCTTCATTAAAAGCAGGGGGTATTTATTAATTTTATTTTTGATTGGGAAATAATTAGGCAACGAGTTACTTTTTCCAAGGAAGCAAGAACAATGCTGTGAGTTTTATTATTAGATCTTATCTACATCAAGAATTTCTATCTTTTGTTTTCAGGAAGAGCTTCTTAATTAATATTAGGTGGATTTACTGCATTTTTAATAAATTCCTTGAAATAAACCAATACCTATTATGCCTAAACATCTGCATAGAAACTTACACCTGTTGTGGTTGAACGCATGTAACTTTCTTGCTTAGTTAAGACACCAGAAACTTTAGCAAGAGACTGGATAAACTGATAAACAAGGAACTAAAGCTTCAGAGTCATGTAATTTTCTTTCAGGAACAATGTATTTGTTTAAAAATCTGTTGACAAGTTTGTCCCAAGCACTATAAAGTCATGTGCCACTCCCTTTCTCTGCTTTCCAGCTCATCCCTCAAATAATTGTGAAAGCTGCAATCTGACACATGCAATCAGAGAGAGGCAAATCAAGAAGGGCAGTGCATGCCATGACAATCTGGAAGCTGCCCTGTGTTGGAGGTAAGGACTGCAGAGGAATTAACACCCTCCATTTTATTCTTTATTCCAAAATATTGCACCACCATCAGAGGTCAGATATCAAAACCAGACTAATCACTATGCTTGTAAGTGGATGTCCCCTGCAGACCTTCTTTGTGGAATGAACAAAATCTCCATAGTTTTGTAAGTGCTATGGCCCTTCAAGGTGGCTCTCTAGTGGAAAGTAAAAAAAAATCTGCTCTCTTTCCTTTCTTTGTTTATTTATTCACCCCTGACTAGGGCTTGGATTTTTTTCTTTAAGTTAACATGTTTATAAATGGTAATTTTATTAACATCTTTAACTTTTCCTTTGGTCATTAATTTTCATTAAACATTCCCAGCCAAGTAGGTGTCTGGCTGACTTGAAAAGTTTCAGAATTGAAACCTAAAAGTTAACATGTTTATAAATAGTAATTTTATTAACTACTTTTACTTTGGTCATGGCAATTCTTGATTTCACAACAAAGAAGATTGGAAGAAACTCTTTATAGCAAAGGTAAACAACACATATGCAGTTTCAGACTTGGTCTTTAAATATATTTCAGCAGTTTGCCTGCAGGTTTTTTGAAGGGTCTGCACACAGGCAGCAGACATAGCTTTGCATGAACCAACTCTGTCCTGCTGTGTGTGCAGGGTAGAGCAGTAGTAGCTATGGAAAGAACAAAAAAGCATTATGCATCTTCTCCACTGAAGCCACTTGGCAGTTTCACCAAATCCAAGATAAGCAGACACAAAAGAAACCTCTTCCACATACCTCCTCTATCCCCAACCCATCTGCCAAGAAATACTGATGTCCTTTGATCCTCTTCCCAGTGCTCTTTAACTTCTTCCACCTTTGCCCACGTGTCAGCCAGCCTCGGGCTCTTCACCAAAAGATCTTGCCAAGCATTGTAATGTTTTCTTCTGATTGTCATCCTATACTCTGATGTCCTCTCTCTGCACAGGCTCCAGACTTGCTGTGCTAGGAAATCCATGGTAACAGTGGATGATATGTCATCCAGTCCTCCCTAATTCTATAGCAAGTAACGTGGGAGAGTGCTTATCTTTCCTATGTGTAGACCTGAATCACTATTTCTTTAGCAGTTCTGACTGTTGGGTACAAAGGAGATGCTGTGTTTCACAAGTGTGGTGTACTTGTGTTTCACAGCTCTCCGACACTCAAGCAAATCATACTGGGTAATAATGGATATTGATCTCTGCTGTCCTGCCTTGCAGTCCTGCAACAGTGCACTCATAGCTGTTCCCAGGGACCAGCATCTGTTTATCTTGTTCTCTAGCCAAAACTGTAACTCTGACAATAAAGAGCATCAGTTTTAATACAAACACTTAATGTATGCCACAACTGGGCAATGTTTGGGCTATGTGCAAAACACTGACTTTTTTTTTTGTTGTTTAAATAAGTAAACTTACCACAAATGTTCTCCCTCAAAAAGGAAGTAACACACAAAGGAAGAAAGCCTGGAGTTGCCAGGTTGCCCACCCATGTGCTGAAACATCCCCGAGCCCATTCCACGGAGCCCATGGGACACCATGCTGCTAGTGCCCAGATAGGCAAATACAGCACTTCAGCTAGGTGAAGGTGTAGCCAGAGCACCGTGCAGGACCACACAGGCTATTTCTCTGTGTTCTTCAAACCTGCTGGAGTGGATGTCCCCTAAAGACCTGCTTTGTGGAATGAACAAAATCTCCATAGTTGTGTAAGTGCTATGGCTCTCCAAGGTGGCTCTCCAGTGGAAAGGAAAAAAAAATCTGCTCTCTTTCCTTTCTTTGTTTATTTATTCACCCCTGACTAGGGCTTGGATTTTTTTCTTTAAGTTAACATGTTTATAAATGGTAATATTATTAACATCTTTAACTTTTCCTTTGGTCATTAATTTTCATTAAACATTCCCAGCCAAGTAGGTGTCTGGCTGACTTAAAAAATTTCAGAATTGAAACCTGACTCTTGCAGTGGGGAACAGTTTTTGAAAATAAATTGCAGAAAAATCTCATGATCTGGTCTGAGAGGGGAGAAGTTGGGGGACACCAGTCCTAGACTTGAATTAGAAATGTTTGCACTCAGAATACTACACAGCAACTTACACACCAGACCAAATGAATGGGACAGGTCTGTATCATCTCTCTGCAAAACAATACGCAAACTCCTCTTGCCCCACAAAGGGCTTTTCCTGGTATAAACAAACCAGCATGCGTCATGCACCTCACCCCATGCCTTCCTCTGTTAGTCTGGAGTTTCCTACAGCTTCCTTGCAAACTTTTCTTTGATCCCTAATCCCAGTTTCATCTTCTCAGAGAGACACTGTGACCTGCTTTGACTCACAGATAAGAGTTAACGCAGTTGTCGGCTGGCTTTTGGTGTCTGGTGGCCAGGTGAGATGTACCTGGAAGGCCTTCCCTGCCACAGACAACATTTCTAGATAACAGAGCTTTTTTTATTAAAGGGAGTTCAAGCACCTCTCAAAAAACACATTCACTTCAGGTTATTATGGCAATTTTTTGAGGTAGTGAACCTGAGGAAAAGGAACCCAGAATTCAAAAGGCAGTTTATTGCTGAAATCTACAGGAAGAGCTGATACATAAGAAGAGTAAACTGCAGGGAGAACAGTCAGTCTGTCCACACACCAGACCATTTAAGACACATTTCTCTTTTGGAGTTCTGCAGTAAATACTCTGATAGTGTGTTTTTCTGTTTATTCTGCCCACTCTGTGCACTGCTCTGTCTCTGGCAGACACTTGCACGGGGCCCTAGTTATTTCCCAACCATTATCCTGTTACAAACCATGAAAGTGCAGTTGATCTTGGTGCTGAAAACACATACAGGCTGCTTAGTAAAGAAACAGGAACTTTAAAACGATTTTAAAAGGATTTATGGACTCACGTCTGTGATCTCTGTCTCCCAAGGACGCGTGGGCTGACCTCGCCAGTCATGGAAGCCCTCCTCAGTATGCTTGCAGACTCCATGCTCCATTTGGAGGGAGGGGTGGAGGGATGCTTTCTGTGTACTGTAAGAATCATCTGCCTTGGGATTTCTGTGAATTTTTGAGATGAGGAGACACAGCACAGAGAAATAAAGTGCAAGCATTGCAGTTTCCTTGAGAGCACGATTAGCCTTCATACTTACACTCTGAAATAAAACTAGTTACGCCCATAGAAAAAATGCAGCCATGAGCAGGGCTTGGACCACGTGTTCAGTGTGCACCTGAGCTGAAGATTCTCTTGGCAGAGCCCAATTTCTGTTCTGGTTGTTGTTGAACCAGCTGATATCATAGGCCCAGTGTGAATATCAGAGAAGTTGAGGTCAGCTCTATGCATCTGCCCAAATTAATCCATTTTTATTCAGCTCAATACTTCTCAGCACAAGTCATCCTCTGTTGTTACTCCTTACTGAGGCATCACGCAGCCTTGCATAAAACTTCACTCCCCGCAACAGCGCTTGCATTCAAGTTCCCACAGAGCTCTGGTTTCATTGAGGAGTGGTGACTGGTCCTGTGGGGTTTTGTTTTTCGTTGTTATGGTTTATTTTAAATGCAACAAACTCATAAATGCACTGTGCTTTGTGGTGGAAGAAGTCTCACATAGCCTTTTGAAGTAACGGCAGTAAATAGTATCAAAGTTCTGTTTCATAATATTTACATAGTTGATCCAGGCATTAAGAGCACAACTCCTGTATATCAGAAAGCAGGAGAGAGACTTTCTTTTGCTGTTCTTGCGTGAACAGATATTTTTCCAAGGATAGAGCCATGAAGTTACAGGCAACTCCTGACTCATTATCTGCTGTATCCACAGGGTAAGTGAAAGGCTGTCATCTAACGGTGCCCCGAGTTGTGTTTGATCATGCAATCGAGTCTGCGGTTTGCAGGTTAGAAAGGTGCCCTCATGGCAAGTCAGGTAACATCTGCGTTACCTCCCTCCACTAAGGTATAAGCTCAGAGCTTCGTGCATGGAAACATACTGTTGCTGCACGTTCCTTTTGTTTAAATCAGCCTATTAATTTTTGTACTATGCAGTCATTCTCAAGATGGGCATGACCTCAGTCTTTCATTACTTAATGACTTTCCTTTCATGGGACAATGTACAGCAAGCTCTTCCACATTGCTCATCACTTCTGGAAATAAACCAACTTCACAAAGTTCCTTGACTGGATGAAGAGCGGAAAAGGAGGAAAGACCCTTCTTCATTGCTTTTTAGGGACTGAACTGTAGTCTTCCTTCCTTCAGGTTGGAGAAACTCCAAATATTTGAATTTCTGCTGGCAGAAATAATGATGCTTGAAAGGCATGTTCCTGCTAATGTAAAAAGTGGCACAATAAATTGTTTAACTTTTGCCTGAAGCATAATTTCTTAGACAGTAAGTTGCTACCCTATCCATAGCAGCTGCAGAGCCTTAGGAGGATGCCATTTTTCAAGTGCACTGGGGCAGATCAAAGCAATGGAAATAATCTTATATTTTCTCGTTGGTACCTATCACCAGCAATGTGTTCCTATGCATCTGTAATGGGACACATTTCTCTTGGGGGCAGGAGGCGTTAGTGTACATTTCGAGAGACACAATTACTAAAAAGCAGTCTGAAAGCATAATTTTGACCTCAGCATTAAAGCATATTTCCCTGACAGAGTGAATTTGTTGGGTGAGACTGACTGTAACACTGGCAGATGCAACCTACCACCTTCAGCAGGTCAGGGCAAACAATGAAGTCTGGGTTCAGCCCAGGCAGGCTGCTGCCTTCAGCAGAAGCAAGGGCCCAGCCCCTGCCATCTGCTTTGCCTGCATGTGAGACCTAGAAAGCTGGAGTGGCTGCTGTGGCCATGGGAGGCCCTGGATAGAGCACATGGACAGGGTCAGGACTGGTCAGGCTCAGCAGCAGCAGCAGGCACTGCTCCCAAATCTTCCAACTGACCTCTTCTCCACCCAAACACAGCTCTCTCCATTTCCTCTGGCAGGAGCAGCCTACCTTGGCCCAGCCTCAACACTTTGTTCAGTTTTGCCTTAATCCAAAGCAATTGCTTCAAAAGCAGAGGAGCTAAGGAAAGAGGAGACTCCCTGAGGTCTGGACCATGGTGGGACGCATCACAGACAGCCTCACATGGACAGGTCAATCTCACTCCCATAGGCAGGTCGCCCAGTCAAGATGGCTGAGTTAGATTTTAACGCCAGAGTGAATTTGAATACCCATTGCTCTCTTTGCCCAGAGAACATTTCTCCTTACGAATAATGGCCTACTGTACATGGCTTGCAGAGGTAGCTGCCAGCAGCTCTTCCTGACCCAGGGTTGGGACAAGCCGTTGGGCCATGCAAGGGAAAGGTGACCGTGTCAAGGCAGTGGTGTCAAGCAGGACCACTGAGCTGCCACACAGCAGCAAGCCTGCTGAACCCTCCCTCACACTGCCAGTCCACCGGGCCTGTGCCAACCCCACTTGAAGGTGAACCCAAGTCCCCCCAGGACCCCAGAGGAGATGGCACGGCCCCCTGCCTGCCCCACCTCCCCAGGGACACGATTCTCTCCCTCCATCAGCTTTCCAGTGAGAAAAACGGGCTCGGGCGCGGCCGCCGGCCAGCTGGGACAGGGGGATGGAGAGCGGGGGCTGCTCCCGGGGAGCCCTGCTCATGGCGGCTGGGCGCCGTGTGGGGCCGGCGGCCGCCCCTCCGTTTGCGCGCAGCGCCGCTCCTTCTCAGCGAGGGGCGAGAGCGGAGCAGGGGGCCGGGAGCGAGTGGGGCCGGGGCTGGCCGGGCGGGGGTGGAGGGGAGCGGCGCCTCGGCCGGAGGGGGGTGCAGAGCCGCTGTGGAGGGCGGAAACGGGGTGGGGGGGGATTTGCGTCAGTGAGGGAGCTGGGAGCGGGCGAGGGCGGGCGGGACGGAGGGACGGAGGGACAGAGGGACGGAGGGAGTCCGCGGAGAGGCACCGGCCCTCTCCGCTCGCCCGCTGCCGCCCGCCCGTCCCCCCCATGGAGCTGTGCCCGGGGTCCGCGGCGCCCTCGGGCTGGGCGCTGCCGCTGCTTCTCGCCCTGGGCGCTGGGCTCAGCCACGCCACTCCGCACCTGCGGTACACCCGACCGGGCTCCCGCAGCAAGTGAGTACCGCCCGCCCCGGAGGGGGCTGCGGAGCCGCTGCTGCCTGCGGCGGGGCGAGCCGGGCTGGGTTGAGGCGGGCTGGGGCGGGCTGAGGCAGACAGTGGTGCCGGGGCGGGCGGGCTGAGGCGGCGTGTGGGCTCCCTCCTGCCACTGCCGGTCCCTGACGGCCGTTGTCTTACCCCCTAGGAACTGGTGCGCCTACATAGTGAACAAGAACGTGAGCTGCTCGGTGCTGGACGGGACGGAGAGCTACGTCCAGGCCCAGTACAAGTGCGCCTGGAACCAGTTCCCCTGCCAGCCTACACCGGTGTAAGTAGCCGAGGAGGTGATTTTGGGGAGGAGGAGCGCTTGGCCACCCCTTGCCAAGCCACGGTGGAGAAGCAGTCGCTGCCGGTGTTCCTGGCCTGTCTGCAACTCCCTAAAAACCCTGCAGCTGGGGCAGGAGGGCGCATACTGCCTCTGGTCCCCAGCACGCCCTGAACAAAGCACTCGCTCGTATTGCTAACATAAGGCTGCTGAAGCTAATTAGAGCCAGATTGCTCACATTGTTGGTCCGTACAGCCAGTCGGCTCCACACAGCTGAAAGGGAACTGCACTGGCACAACTTGTCACACCGCGATGCGTGGTGTTGTGGGGCTTGTGGGGAGGTGCTAAGTGCCCAGGCTGCTTTCTGTGGGCGATGGGAATGCCAGCACCTCCTGGGAGGGCACCTATGCACCTCGTACAGATTTGCCAGGGTAAAGTGGTGCTCAAAACCGGTTTCATGGTTGCTCCATGTTGCTGGATCGGTGTGTAACAGCGCCGGAGAGCCAGGAGTGTGAGCCAGCACGTTTACAATCTCTGTATCCCTGTCAGTTGTCCAGCAAGGAGAGGAGCCAGTGGAGAGATTTTTAAAGGGGGCAATACAAAGTTACTTGTTTAATTTTAAGCTTCATCCTATTTCATATGACCACATGGTAGTTTGCAGAGTGACCACCTACAGCACAGTGTGCTGTAGCAAGGCTGTGTCAGCCTGCAGGTACAGCAGGAGTCAGGGAACATCTGTATTTCACCCTGTGGCTTATCTCAGGCAAATTCCCTTTCCTCAGTTTCCTACTTAAAAAGCAGTAATACTTGCACACTTCTAATTAAAAGCTGTAGGTGGTAAACACTCTGAAACCATTTCATCTCCCCCAGAAGTCAATGGGAGGACACCCATAGATTTTCTTTGTGGGCTAAATCTCAAGAATTGGGCTGAGGTGATGGTGAGGATTCTTTTACAACAAAGAATAACTAGGTTTTATTTTGACATAAACCAGTGAGGATGAGACTGATACTGCTAGGTCCTGTGTGCCACTGAAATAAGAGCGTGGATATCGGTGATGCAGCTTCCCTAGGGCCTATGACAGTAGGTGTTGGGCACTTGGCATTCAAATGCACTGTTTTCTGTTTGTTTGGATTGTTATTTTTGTTAAAAACGTCAGCTTTTCTCTACTGGAATATAGAAACACTGGAATTTGAGGGAAATAACAGCTGAGTAACACCGTCCTGTGTAATTTCCCCTGCTTCTCTTTGGAGTGTCTTAACTGACTGAGTTTATGGGCTGTGTAATGGGGTGTGCCCTCTGTTGTGTAGTCTCCGTAGTGAAACTATGGAGGAGCAAGGAGGGATTGAAACTGAGCTCTTTGAACACATAAATCTCCAAGAATTGAGATAAAGAATTTTCAGAGGTGGTAAATTAGGATTTTCTTGGCTTATCTGCTAGTAGATAATGAAGGAAGTGCAAAGGCATTGCTTCTAGCTCAGGAAATTCCTGAACTGAATGCTGCTTGAGCGGGTGAGATCTTTGGCAGGAGTTGGAAGGAGAAGCCCAGCTTGAGTGGGGGGCTGGACTGGATGGCCTCCAGAAGTCCCATCCCTTCCAGATTACTCTGTGGTTCTGTGGAATGGCATTGTCTGTCCTTGTGCTTCTCCTGAACATCTGGAGTTCGCTGCTGTCAGAGAGAGAGTATGGGGCTAAACAGACATTTGGTCTTGCCTGCTGTGGCCAATCTCATGGGGTTTTTTCCTGTTCTTTTGAGAATGGAATTAGATATGTATCACAAGCCTTTGTTTCCCCAATTTGACTTTTGTGGGTGAACATAACTGTCATTTTCTTCATAACCTCAGTGGTAAATACAAAATAGTTACTTAGTCTCAACATCAAATACTTTTAAGTACTTGTTACAGCACCAGCTGATTAGCACTGAAAGCAGCTGGAATATAAAAATCTCAAAATGTTTCTATGTTCAAAATTATCTGTTTATTGGTTGTGACTTTTACTTTTCTGCCTGTTGCTGGTATACACATTCTTTAGTGGCAGAGTAATAAAGGATTGAAATACATGGTTCAAACCCTCCAAACCTCTGTGAACAGGGGTAACTTAATTCCTGTGAAAAGTATCTCTTAATTCAGTAAGAGTAGTGGTCTGAATAACAAAATGTGTTTATACATGTTAGCTAACGCTGACAAAAATAGGACAGGAAAGAGCTATAAAAGCAACAAAGAAATGACTGTGGGGACCTTTCTGAAATTATTCTCTTTTTCCTTTTATACCCTTATGTAAAGACGTTAAAAATGAACTAAATAGGAGATATTCATCAGAATAAAGTACAGACCCTGTGCAGTCTCCTTCTGATACCCATGGCTTATCTAAGAGCTCATTCTGCAGCAGATAGTGGGGACAGTGAGATCCAAATGAGAGAGTCTGTTAACTGTATCATAGATGCATGAGTCTTATTAGCACTTATGTAATATTAGGAATTTTTTTTTTTTTTTGGTCAGTCTGTGGATTTACTATTGATTTAAATTAAGTTTAAGACCAGGTTTAAAGAGCCCTTCTAGTGTTCAGGTACAGTCTAGGTTATGCATAACAAGTGCTCAAATTGAATAGCTCACTGCATTTTATATGGAAGTGCTTCACTGCCTTAAACATGCATCATGCTCCTCAGTTCCACAGGTCCTTCACATACAGGAGAGTGTACATTGCAGACAGGGATTACAGTCAGCACTGATTTTTTCTGTTTGGTTGGTTTTTTGGTGTGTGTGAAACAGAAAGCTCTGGTGATTAAGCCTAACAGTCATATGCATACATGAACCCTTTTTATCTGCTTTTTAGACCCATTAAATTATCATCTGTGTGAATAAAAAAATAACCCCGCTCTTGGAATGGCCATGCTTTTAGGACTGTAATTTCAGTTTTGCTACAGGGTTTTATTTCCTGAAATGTTAAGTTAAATTCAGGAAATGACTGCATTTCATGTGTGTGTTTTATAGGTATTTGGGCTCAATAGCGCATTTCCTCCCCGAAAAGTTAGTGAATGGTTTGGCTGATTAAGGTGCCAAGGATAAATGTGAGTTGAAGTGTGGCTGCTTCAGAGATAGGACAAGGAGAGGGAGTGGAAAGAAAAAGCAGAAGGGCCCTTTGAAGTATGTTCCCTTTGAAGTATGGGGGTCTCCTGAGTTATTTTTCTTAAAACTGTGACTAGCGAAGGAGGGAGGAACTTTGTTATTCCTGGGTCACTGGGCTGAAGGATACTTACACAAAAATATTAATGCTTTTACCTGCTACAAAATATCATATGTCTTGAAATTTAGTGTTGTTTCACAAATAACTGGCCCCCTCCCCACGTCTTTTGTTCTGAATTACCTTTCCTAGCTTTCCTATGAATGATTTAGTAAGTATAATAATTTAGCATTATTGGTGCCTCGTAACTAACAGTACTGTTTGATTCTAAAAGCAAAATGCCTTGCCCTTCTGACTAGATCCTACACACACTTTAGGGCTGTAGCTTCACTTGTACATCCTCTGGTCAATGTAGGCACTTCAGTGGAGGATGTTTTTCTACCAGTTGTTTGTTTTGTCTCTTGTGCCGTAGGGTAAGCTGGGACACCTGGCTGTACCATAGGTGCTCCAGTTTCTAGCCCACCATTTATGGGCAACCCTGCTTTCACTGGTAAGGTTTTAATTTTAAAGTTTGAGGTGAACTAAAGCAGCTGAAGGAGAGAGATGTTTTCTGGCTTTGCTATAGACCTGGCAAATGGGATTTGTCTGTACAAGGTAGTAAATCAAATAGAAAAAATGTAGACTGGGAGGAACCTCTGGAGTTCATGTAACACCCCACCTCATAGCCCCCAGCTAACAGCAGAGCTGGCTTCAAAGTTAGATCTGCATGCTCCTGGTTTTATCAGGTCCCCTAATTCAAGTTCCAACCCCCATTCATTCTGTTCATGTGAGTTATTTGTGTGTTCAAGTGTGTATCAAGTCACGTCACCTGTCCTTAGCTTGTGGGGAGTTGATTTCATGATTTAGTGTGAGTTTCTCATCCTAACACTGATGATAAATGTATAATAAACAAACCCATTATTGCATTAGGTTGTACATACTTAGAAAATGGTCAAGAAAATGATGAATGAGTCGATAACTAAATTAAGCAAGACTCTCCAGGTCGCTCATTGAGCAATATTTTCCACCTTCTTGTCATTTAATACTTTTTAAGTGACTGTAAATAAACCCATTGCCAAGCTACTCATGGGTTTAATCATTGCCAAGAGGAGGATTTAAGGCAAAATACTGAAATAACTTTAACCTCTTAACTGCTAGTTTTCTACAATCACAAATATCCAGATACATGACTATACTTAGAAGTAGCACACAGCTTTTAATAAACAGTCTTCAGTGGCTATTAATAAAATAATACTGAGTAAAAAAAATTTATTACTGAAACCCAGCATTATCAGATGTCAAGTTAAATGGCTCCATCAATTTCCATTTTCTGGCAAGCCCAGAACAAGCTGGGTGGGGCAGTTGAGCCCGTCCTGGGAACATGCAGGAAACACACATGTAGTTTTCAGTCCTTCACTGTGCCAGACCTGAGACTCTGAGACTGTTCAGTCTCTAGAAATTCATCATATGGGTCGGTGTCAGAGTGCACAGCACTGGGCAGGATCAAACCTAAGATACACAGGTCAGCACAGATCAGAGCCTGTGTTTGCCACTGGCATCTGGCAATGCATGTCTTAAAAGAAAAACTTTCAGGATGCACAGAAACTTGAAGGGAAAGTGAAGGCTGTTTAATGGTTCCCCTCCAAATACCTAAAAAGGTCTTCAGGATCTTTTTTTCCTACTTGGTGTATTTTGTATGAAGCAGAATTTCTTTGTACAGGCTCCAGCTAGCTGACTACATAGGGAGATCAGCCTAAGGGGTTGTGCATTAAAAACAGTAAGGAAACTTAAAAAAACTTCAGGACGTACTTCAGTTTCCTGGAGTGCTGCTTTGAAAATCTCTGAGTGCCTGCTGGGTGTGGTAAACTTTCCTGGCTGTCTCCCTGAGCTTGAATTTGTGCATCTCTGCCTCCCTGTATTGATTGCAACAGAGCCTTTCTTCTCTCTGAACCAGACAGGGAATTGCCATTTCACACATCGTTTGTGTTTGTTGCAATAATTTAAAAAAAAAAATATCAGAAACTGCTCCTCCATTCACATTAATGTAAGCAGAGTTATTTTGCTTTTCTGTGTTGAGAAATGTGTGACCTGGAGGTCTTGGAGCCTCTTCTGTTAAGCACCAAACTGTTGCCAAAACAACAAATTGTTAATTTTAGGGACCTGATGGTCTGTTTAAGGCCTATTTTGTCATAAACCACACAAATAACCAAGGAACATTGTGCACCATTAGAAAGTGGGCAGTGCCAGTTTTGCACATCACAGATTATTACTCCATCTGACTTCTTTTTTGTATTAATTTCTGCCCTTTCCTCTCCCCTCTGGTTCACTTTTGACTTGGTGTCCCGAAAAGTCTGAGCTCTCAACACAGTGCTGCATTTTAAGATGCAGGTTGGGGTCCCAGCTAATCCCACAGGTTAGCTCTTGCATCCACCAAAGTTTGGTTCTCTTTTCTGTGTGTGGTTTCAAATAGTCTGTCAGTGGTAGCTCCTTCTTGAAACAGTCCTAGAAATAAGCTTATTTCCTGGGTGGAGAAGCAGAAGAGATACTTCTACCGCTTTTTTCTCAGGCAGCTTTAGCAGCAGCAGTGTCCTGCATCCTCACTTGACCTTTCCACGATGTGAGGTGAGAAACCTGGTCCTTCCCTGCTACTGGAAGAGGCAGGTGAGGATGTTGTTAACACTGTTACACTGCATTGCAGTGCTGCTCTACAATTTTTTTCTGAAATCCTTTTGAAAGGACTGTATTTTTTGGGTTCTCCTATCCCTTTTTGTCTAGTGGGGGTTTAGCAGCTTACTCTTGGTCTGTCAGCATGTGGGTGACTGGTGTAGGTTTATCTTGCGACAAAGTGGAAGGAAGCAGCCACAAATGGTAATTCAATATTGTAAAGCCTGAGGATAAAGCTCTGCTCTGAGCCTTGGCACAAACTCTCTGTCACTTAAATGCATATGGTGCCTTGGTTTCTCTGTGCATAAGAAGAGGATTTCTACCTAGCGTTTCAGGAGTGGTAATTCATGAGCATTAAGAGTATTAAAATTTTAACAAACTTATTTTGGGGGCATTTCCTACTGGACTTCAGTGGTCAGCCTTTAAAAAGTAAAATCCTTGGCAGCTGAGAGACAGAAAGAGAGAGGTATGAATGGATATGTGTGTGTGTGTGTATACATGCTCAGTAACTAGAAATAACCAGTATGAGACATGGGGACATGCTTCAGAGTGTGCATTTACTTCATTGTTTCTTCCCAAGAGGAAACATTTCTCTCCCAAGAGAGAAAATTGCATTCTGAATCTAAGTTTCTTGTATAGAAGAGTTCTAACTGAGATGAACGGCATCAAAATTCACTGTATAAACAATGAACAACAGCACTTCTGGAGATTTTCAGTGGAGCTACAAATGAAACCCTGTGGTGTTGTGTGAGGAGGGTTGAGCACTTTTGTCCTCTACCAGTCCCTGTAATCTTCTGCTCCTCTTACTAAAGAAAAAAAAAACAAAACCCAAAGCAAAACCCAAAAAAACCCCCAAACTCTGCCCTAAAATTCAGCCAGATTCTCTTGGATGTATTGAACTAATGTTCAGCATTAAAGACAATCATGTGAGAGAGGCCAGGCTGCAGTGAGATGACAGACAATTGAAGGTCAGGCTTGATGAAGCTTTGAGAAACCTGATCTAGTTGGAAGGTGTCCCTGCTTACTGCAGGGGGGGTGGACTAGATGGCCTCTAAAGGTACCTTCCATCCTAATGCATTCTATGATTTGGGCACCATAATTCTCTGCTCCCTTCCTGGCACCAGGAGATGTGGGGACATTGTTCTTTAGGGAAGATGAAAGCAACTTTTCTCCCTCTGTCCTGAGAGCCAATATGCTGGGATGTAGTAAGAGGGAGGAATACAAGTTACCTGTTCCAGGTCTCTGCCCCCTCCTTCCAGAGGGAAGGTGATTGCTGCTCCCATCCTGCTTCCCAGATGGTGTGAAGGTACAGAAAAAACAATAAAACCTGGAAAAAGTACTTAGTCTGTAATGCTCATTCCTATTTTCTGACACATTTAGTAAAATTACAGTGCTTTTTTAGTCTGATATTAAAGTGCTCTTTCTAGTGACCTGGAGGGGTGATGGTCGTGGACGCAGCAGGCAGTCACATTTCTGCAGATGCCTAGTGCTTGGACTTACTCTCTTGCTTTCCTTCAGTT
This sequence comes from Hypotaenidia okinawae, assembly GCA_027925045.1. Classification (NCBI taxonomy): domain Eukaryota; kingdom Metazoa; phylum Chordata; class Aves; order Gruiformes; family Rallidae; genus Hypotaenidia; species Hypotaenidia okinawae. Next base: position 111,723,937 of record BSDF01000002.1, on the reverse strand, counting down.
TCAGTCCCTGCTAATCCTCTCAGCCAGTAGCAGCTTTTTTATTTGGAATTTAAATCAGAATATATCTGGTGCAAATGTTGGTCGTGCTGTACATTAGTGCAGACATTTTTTAAAGCACCCTTGCGTGCCTGTGTGAGCCCAAAGAAGCTGAGCCTCCTTGATAATACATACTAGTGGAGATCATAGTAGCTTTATGTATTCCCCAGGGGTGCCTCAAAATTGTTGTTTTCCCAGCACAAACAATTTTGAAAGTGCTTTTGATAATGTATATTAGGGCCTGATTATTATGTTACAGAGAGACCTGACCATGGACTTTTGGGAACTTCAAGTGGAATGACTGTGACTAGGTCAGGCACTGGGCTAGTGAGTAAAGTCAGTGGTGTTTTTTTGAAGAAAAAAAGTAGTACCTCAGGCCCCAGTACCTGCAAACACATGTAATAACCTTGGTGTAAATTTTGGAAAGCAGAAATACCAGCAGAACAGTAGCAGTGGAAAGATGAGACTTTCTTAAGTCCATCTGCAAGAAGCAGCTTAGTGTCTCTAATGGCAGATCAAAATCAAAAGGTATTTTGGGGTTCACTATGATTCTTTTAAAATAGATTTTTGCTGCAACATGTAATTGGGATTTTGTTACTGACTGCAGAGCTTGCTTTCACTGAACACCTAGACTTCTGTAGGCTGATCTAGTCCTGTCAAAACATCATTTCACCACTTGACATAAATGCCCCAGGATAATCTCTTAGTAAAGACATATTTTACTCAAATTAGGCTCATCTGTGGGCTGGAATGTAAGCTGGCTGCCAGCTCTGCCATGTAGTAGCAAGGTCATAAAAGAACAAAATCCAGAAGTGGGGTTTGACTCACTGTAACTTCAGTTGTCTGCTGTCCAGAGGGACAAATATGAGCATGGCAGCTTGGACACCTGTAGTAGCAGTGACTCAAATGCAAGTCAGTGGTGCCCAGAATGGTCCTTAGCTAATCAGATGTAAATAATGACTGTAGAATGAGATGACTCTACTGACTGTATGGCCATACTGGAAACAGAGGCAACTAGTGCCTTCCCATACCTATGCAGTAGGCACCTGAAATTGGGCTGTGCTGAAACTCGCTGTTACAGACAATGGCTCAAAGTCACCATGATTTCAGTGGAACTGGGGTTTCTGCCACCATTTGTAGGGGTTGCAATTAGGCCTGCATGTTTGGGAACCAGGAAACTTGGGATCAACTGGGTCTAGCTTAGTAAAGGTCTAATACGAATGGCCAGCTTAAATACATTCTCATTAGAAGCCTTTGCAGCCTACAAAATACTAAACAAAAAATGCTTGGTCAAAATATGGTTGCATTTAATTATCTCTTCTAGGTAGTGTTTGTGGGGGGTGTCTATGTGCTGCTTCAGCACTCTCCTCTTGGAGATTTGGATGACTGGGGCGTGCAAGAGCAGCCTGAATAATTTACAAAGAATGGGTCTACATTCAGTAAAAACATTAAGTAGTGAGGATGTGTTTGTTATCTTCTATTCAGCAGGACCATGAATTGCAGGCTGCTGAAGTTATGGGACCTGTTCCAAGCACTACAGAATTTTGGACCAACCTTGAAGTTTTATGCTCAGAATAAACATTTTATACGCTGCTTATGTAGAAACATATGCTGATTCCGCAGTCTGTTCCTCACAGTGAGGATGTGGTGGCACTTATCTCCTTGAATTTCTCAAAAGGTTGAATGTTAATATCTAGTTACAGAATGGGGCCATATGTTTTCCCACCAATTTTGTCCAAATGTTTCTGATTTGTTTTATCGCTATTAGGTGACATTCCAAATATCAGTGCTAACTGCTTCCTTCTGTGGTTTAGCACCATGAGAAAATCATAGCTCATTCCCTAGTCAGAATGTCTAGCATTTACAGCAAACATGTATTTTTAATTAAGCTTTTTCCTAAGAAAACACTTTTCTCTCAAAGAGAAGGAATATTTGAATAGTCTTGCCACACTGTATGACTGTACTTCAACTCTGAGATACCTGTATATTAAAAGTGGAGATTTGCATTAGTGTTCTGAATGCATTTTCTCACTTGATCAGCATCTTGAATTCATGGTGAAGGTGGTAAGGATTGGTAGTTATAAGGCTGTTGTGGAAAGATTCCTTAAACCCAGCTGTTCTTATTTTCTCTGGTGTGAATTAAAATTAGAGACTGATGAAATCACCCTTTATCCATACTTTCTAAAAGAATTATATAATTTGTAGTATTTAGCTCAGTTCACCAGCAGGATGTGACCATCATTCTGGAAGTCCACAAGAGGATGGGGTGACTAAGCACAATAAATGTTGGTGCATTATATGTAGCTTTTATCCATATAAGAATATTTTTTTTAAATATCTTTGAGACACTTGTAAAAATAATTGTGTTTATTAACACTTTAATAGTGAGAAATCCAGGCCAACTGGATTTAATGGATTTAATAAACAAAGATTTAATATTTTTCTGGTTTTTAATTGCATTCCAGCATATTCAGGCATTAAAGTGGAACCATAATTCTTTTAAGAGAGTTATGAAACTTTTGTGGAATGCTTTTGACCAAATTGCCTTACTAGGTAACCATGTAAAGATTCATACCTATGAGATAAAAGGTGTGAAACCTGGGCATGTCATGGTCTAATCATGTAACTCTACCCATCTGCACAGTGAAGCAGTATTTGATTTCTCCAGCTACACTGAGTGGGGTTTGTGTTTGTATGTTCTATGTTTGCTAGGAATATGAGTGAGAAATTGGATCCAGAATACTGGAGATGTAAGTGAAGACGCCTGAGTTGTATGTTCCAGTAGCTCCCAGTCACATGTCATTAACGTGTAGAATCACAGATTATTCTCAGGATGGGGTCCTTAGTAGAAAGTTACAGTTTGTTTTGTTAGATCTGTAACCAAGAAGATAATTGTGTTCAGTGCTGTTAGACTGTTATATCCTGGAAGTCTCCAGCTCCTCCACTGAAATCCACTGAGTGAGCCAAGTTCTGGCTTTAAGAAACTCGTGGTATGATTGAGAATCTCTCTTGGGCTGGATGCACGTGGGTGACTGTCGTTCCTCATTGCATCTGGATGGTGCTGGCACGGTGACACCATTCCTTGCACGGGCAGCTTCCACAACTGTGCATGAAGCACATCTTCTGTAGAGAAGCAGTAGGAATGAGCCTGTGATTTTTAAGAAAGCTCGATCTGACTGGATTCAAATTAGAGGAGTGTTAGGACATGTTCCTGATTCCCAGCTTTACATACTTGGCCTTGCTGAAGTAAGTGGGAATGTTGAATGAGAATGGGGAACTTGTTTATTTTTTATTTTTCAGACAGTTTGGAAAATTTTTATAATTTGCTCATGTGAAAAGTAATAAGGTTGGTTTCTTTTGTTTATATTCTTTTGTATTAGGTTTTGTCTTGTGTTCTACTTTTATCTGAATGTTGAAGTACTGTGAAAGTGTCTACATTGATGAACATGACTACAGAGACAGTGTGCAAAGAGGAACTTGTCAAAGTGTGATAGGAAGGGCAAAGGTGGTACAATGAAAATCCTTGTTCTGTAATTTGAGCAGACATGCAGAGTTTGCATAGAAGTTGGTTTTATCCTTTTACAAAATTTGTTTCACCTGTATTCTTAAAACTTTGCTAGGAAAAAATAGACCAATTGAAGATAGCAAAAAATACTGCAATTTTCAGGAAGGAGTTTGGCCCCAGCAGCACAGAGAGGAACACACACAGAGTCTGGAGCAGTTTTATGGAAATCAGAGAGAAGTATGTACAACCACTTCCGTCCTGTGAAAAATGATCTGGAAGCCCAACGGTTGCATTTCGGTACTGCGGGCGGGTTGCTGCGAGAGAGGTTGTAATGACTCTCAAACCACTTCAAAACACTAGAGCACTGAGCTAATCCTCTTGTTCCTCTGACTCTGGCAGCTGGTTGGAAGGAAAGGAGTCAAACCCAAACTATCAGCAAGAGATGTAGTTTAATACCTTAGATAAGGGAGAAGGAAGAGGAAGTTACTGGGTGGCCAGAATGTTGTCCTTCCTAGTGATGTCCTCTACGTTACACTCCTCTGATTTTTAAAGCACTTGACCTTGGGGCCATCTGTACTTTACATTTGTAAACAGGATTCAGCAGATGCTTTGGTGAAAATTTTAGAAGAAATGATGAGCTGGAGTGTGGTCTACAGCTGTTTAATAGATGGTGTTACAGAGGTAGAAAAGGGTTGGAAACCCGCTTGGAGTTTATGCGCTCCGAGTCAGAACCTGAAAGGCCGACAATCACAGCAAACCACTTCCCTTATGAGCAGCTCCTAGTTACAGCTGCCTGCCCCTGCCTTCATGTGCAGATTCACAGGAGACAGGAATCCAGAGAGGCTTACTAGGATAAGCTACTCTTTGGCCCAAAATAGTGGGAAAAATAGGACATTGTCTCTAGTCAAAGTAACTGCCTGTAAATGAGAGGCCACTGATAAAGTAATTATGTGAAGGAGTATGTCCTCAGTGTAAAAAATTAGAATATATTGTGGCAGAACCTGGAAAGATATGCTCAAAAAGGAAACAAAGTCACCATTAGTAGTTAACACCTTGAAACCCTCCTCCCCCACACACCTCCCAGTTTTGCAAAGCATCTTACCAAAGCGGCAAACGCCTATCAGACAGAGGGCATAATACTAAAATTACATCTCTGAAGGTGGAAGATGCCGAGTGAAAAAATGCAGGATTATTTCATCACATATTTGAACGCATGGCAGGAGAAGCCATGAAGAGTAACAGTGAAACTCTTACCTTGTGGCTTCCAGTAGAAGTTGTTTCACAGCTGGTGCAGGATTTAACTCTTTCCACCTGGCAGCCGATTACTGATTACTTTTAAACAACGGTGATTTTTGCATATTAATACAAAAACATGTTTAATGAAACATGTAGTTGATTTTTTTTTTCCTTCTGCAATAGCATGGTTGCTTCTGGTGCCCATTCTGCTCTGTATCCTCTCTGTCCCAAAACACAATCCCTATGGTCCCAGGCAGGCCATAAAAGAAATCTGTTGCAGAGGTCCTGTTGAGTCCTTCGCTACTGTGCTGTATTTCTTCTGCCAGTATTACTGCTTTAGCCCTAGACCTCGGCTGTGAAGTGAGCCTGACATTTGTTAATGGATGCAAACCGTTGTTCTCTTTTGAAATCATCTTAAGAAAAAGAAGATCTCAAATGTGATGGGTTAATAGTATGATACTAGTTTTATTCAGAGAGGGGAATTAGCATGAGAAATTGAGGTGACTTTTTTGTTTCTGTGGCAGTATCTGTTCCAAGTGTACGGATTTGTAGCACTTAGGTGATGAATCTCTGTTTTATTTACTGTCCTCATCTCTCAATCCCAAAAGAGCTGTACCTTAAATTGTTGTAGTTTTTGTAAAATAGCCTCTGCCTGTGGTCTGGTGGGATACCACAGTGTCTGACCACAGCCAGACATGGAGCATGTGTACTGAAGGAAAGTTACAGAAGTCATCTGTGGTTAAAGAAAGTTGCACAAGTGGAATCATTTTGCTATTTATTAACTTTTGAGTGGTTAATTATGGAGACTTAAAGTTGCATGTGCACAGGTTTGTCTGCAAGATCCTCTTCAGCTTAGCTGGGGCAGTGAAGTAGAAAAGAGTCGATTCCTTTGTTGGTAGTAGCCTTTCATCTGACTCCATCTTTCATGTCCTTATCTGACTCATGCTTTCAGCATTCAGTCCTTCCCTTGAATATCCCTCTTAGGTTTGACTGCTCTGTACTACAGATTCCAAGGAATGGCTTTAGTGGAGAATGTGGAAAGACAAGTGGGACAAAGCAGGCAGGAACATTTGTTGATGTCAAGAAGAGTCGCTGCCAGCAGAGCCCTGTGGATGAGTTTGTGAGGAAAAAGGTTTTGAATTTATGGAGTAATGCACAGGAGATCACTGTAACTCTCAGCAGCATCTGATGAGATGAATCTTCACTTCCCACAACACGTTATCTCTCTGCTCATACATGAAACCCCTGTTGCTCCCCCTTGCGTGACTGCCTTGAGTGCAAGTAACTTCAAATCCTAGACAGCAACATTTGTTCATTTGATGTTTGAAGGCCGACATGAAGCAGATATGAAATTAATTTATTTTCATTTTTTAAATTTTAGGTTTAATATAAATAGCAGATTAGGTTGTGGAGCATTTAAAACTCTTTCTGTTTTGGCAGATACCGAACAAGTTTCAGGCCGCGGTACACAGTTGCATATAAGACAGTAACAGAGCTGGAATGGAGATGTTGTCCTGGGTACAAAGGAGAGGACTGCAGAGAAGGCCCAGCAGAAAAGCCAAATACTGCTCGTCGTCCTACAACACCAGCAAAAGCTGTTGTGAAGAAAGGCTTGGGTAACTTTTCCTTTGAATTTACGTATGCATGATTACGTCTGGCTTTTTGTTTTGTCTTTTAAGTATGAGAACCATTAATGGTTTCTATTAAACCCATCTACTGGCAGGTATAAAATCCATATGGAAAACACTGTTTGGTGGGAAAATAATAGCCAGGCAATAATAGTCTCATTACACAGAATGTTCTGAAGAACAGCGAAGGGGTGGGTGTGTAACACTGGCCATAAATGCCAACTGGCTACTCATGGTTCAGGAAAATACTTGGTTTTGGTAAGAATTTATGGAGTTTTTTGTGGTTTCTTCAATATTCAGGAGGAAAAAACAAACAAACAAACAAAAAAGATCTATTTGAGAGGAACTACTGTTAAAAAGTAGAGCTACTAATTTTAACAATATATGGTGGTCCCTAGAAGTTTCACAGTGTTTTGTTTGTTCAAGGGCTTGTGTGGGTTTTACAGATTCCTGTTAGATTACCTGCCTGAATACTAAGGATTAAGGGAACGCTAGGCCTCCATTGCTGAAAACATACCTTAAAGAATGAATGATGGCCGTTTGTATAAAATAGTGTCTTCTGGAAGGGTCAGAGTGCTGTTACTATTGTGCCATTTCTGCATTGCAACAAATGATAAACAGATGTTTCCTTCCCAAGGATTTTTCCCCAACATCGTCAGGAATTAGTGTCACATGTAGTGCTTAGTCAGATTTCCATTTGTGGGGTTTGTGTGGTGGAATGGATTTGGACTGAATGTATGGTTTTAAACCACTCCTGTGGATTGTATACCTGCTTTAAAAATATCTTGTTAACCCACCTAAAATACTATTTCCAAAAGATGATAATAAACCACCGTGATATCTCTCAAGTAACTTGCACACTGCTTATCTCTAGAGTTTTTCTTTCTGCTCTGACCCCAAAAGAACTGTAATTCAGTGCAAAAACAGGCCAGTGTGTATCTAATAGCTACACTCTTGTGTGTACACTTTTCTATCATTAAAGGAATCAGCCACCCTGCCAGTCTTGACGAGTATGTTTGGGACTTCCTACCTTCTTTGTAATGTCCTTAAGCTGGAACCCAGTTTAAAACTGACAAAAATCCAACCACACGTCCTTCAGTGTTGCTCACCACTGGATATCTAACTGCATAGCTTGGAAACAGTGATAAAGTGTTTTTGTCTGAGGATTTAACTATATAGTCACAATTTGACAGGGCACTTTTTTTATCCTTAGTTGTTTACTTGTCATCTGAAAGAGTTATTAGTTAATAAGGGCTGTTAATACTAACAACTTGTGTGTCTATTTTCTGTTGCATTTAAAGCAGTATATTTTCTTCCTCACTTCTGCTTCTTAACTTCATTGTTGTGTGGGTTCTTTTAATGTCTGTAATAGTATGCCTGAACTGTGCAAAGGTCTTTGGATTATAAAATGCAAAATCACAATTGGGAATATACATGATGTATTTATAGTTTACCCCACTCTGCCTAATGGCAAAGATATAAGGGAGTATGCAAATAAATATGGTCATGTGCCTTTATACATTAGAGTGGTATTAAAAGTTTGATGTACTAAAACAACTGGTGGTCTAGCTGCAGGTTTGATTAATATTGGATGTCTATTTGGGATCACACTCATTATCTTGATTTCCTAGTACCTTGTGGCTGAGAATTCCAGAGAATAGGACTAGGAGGTTCTTGAAGGGTATGTTTGTCCATCCCCTAAGGTAGGATCAGCTCTGTCTGTCCAGCCTCCTGTGGTGGAAATTCTGTTGCTCATGTGGAGAATATCTTCTACCATTTCACTTTCTTTACAGCAGTCAGACTTCACCATCACTTGCTCCAGTTGAAGCCTGTTCTTCTGGTCCTGCCTATCAGCAGCAGATACAGAAAACAATTTATTCTGTACCAGTTTGCAGATGTCTTTCAGAATATCACTTTTTCATTCTCCTCTAGCCTAAAGAAGGATTTAAAATTCATTATTGATTTGTGCTAGATAAAAAAACTGGATTGCAGTTAAAATTCTGCTTTTATTTTGTTTCATTCAATGAGGACAGTGCTGGTTTTACTTCAACAATTTTGGATGTGTAAAGCTTATGCTTCTATATACGTTTTTATTGCCTGCTTATATGTATGTCAAATAATTAGGTATTTTTGACTCAAGTGTGATAACTGGAATATCTTGCAGAACCCCAACCTATATATGCATTTGGACCACAGTTCAGCAAAATACTGGAGCACAAACCCACATTAGGCACATAAATTATTGCCACCTAAGTTTTCAATGGGAACTGAGGAGCAAAATCTCCCAAATCATTGTTATAGGAGATGTAAGAGTGGCTCTAATGTGATTGTGTTGTGATGCATATGGATCTATAATGGCTTGTTTTATATGTGTAGACTCGTTGCTGAACAAGAAGGGGGTTCTGCATGCTAATTTATTTATTTATTGCCATTGTATCTTGGCAGGAATTGGTCTTTGTGGCAAAACATTTAGTTTTGGAGTGTTTTGATAATGCTTTAAGTATAAACCACTGCAAACAAGAATAGAAAAGGGAACAAACATTACGCAGTTATGTTTTTGCTATTTGGCTTTAAAGGAAAGTGACCTTTGCTTCAGTTGATTAAAACAGACACCACTTGGAATACTTACATCCAGACTTTGTCTCTTATTTCCATGAAACAGATGCAGAACCTACAGAAGTACCAGAATCTCCACCGTATGAGAAGAAGATGCAGTTTCTTGAGGATGAATTGTTTCGACTTACACGATCAGTGCTTGAACTTCAGTCCTCCCTGGCAGGTGTGAATGAAAATCTAAAGCTGACTGTTCAGGAAGATGCTAGTAAGATGTTGGTCACTTGGCTGAACAACCTTTATGACCGCCCAGAGCCCGACAGTGTGGTTGTTGGTGAAACAGACACTATTCATCTGCCTGGACTCCACAGCAACAGAGATCAAAAAGACCCTTTTATTGATTTTGAAATGGAAGATATAAAGTCTGAGCTGGCTGAGGTCAAAGAAGCCTTGAAGATGAGGAATGATGAGCTGGAGGAACTGAATGGAAAAGTAAAAGGCTATGAAGGACAATTAAAACAACTGCAGGAGGCAGCACAAGGACCTACACTATCAATGCCCAGCGACAATGTATATCAGGAGTATATAGACTCAAAATTTGAGTCCCTCAGACAGGAAATACTAGATGGATTTGAAAAGAAAATGGCAGATCTGAAGAACTCCTGTGAATACAAACTACAGGATATCCAGCAGCAGTGTGATGACAATGAAAATAACTGCTTAGGAATAATTGACGTTATAAGAGGAAAAGAGAATGACTTGAGGAAAGAAATAAATACTCTCCGAACTCAGATTCCATCAAATAAATCCAGTTGTTGCAGGGAGGGTGAGAGAAATGACATTGACCAACAGATAAAAGAATTAGATAAGAAGATTGACAGAGTTGTGGAAGCACACAGGATCCTGAATGTCAGAATAGACAACGAAATCAGTCGATTGTCAACTCCAGATCTAGAAGACATGTTTGGTGAGAGGTTGGAGGAGCTGGATGCAAGGATGAACGTTACAGAACGAAATGCTGAAGAACACTGCTTTTATGTTGAGGAAACTCTCCGTGGCGCTATAGCTGCTGAGGTAGATGAACTGAGAGACTTGTTTGACCAGAAGCTGCAGGCACTAGAAGATAGGCTAGGTGGCACCATTTTAGAGATCGCTAATACCACAGACCCGGATGGAATGTATATTAACCCAGGGCCCATCCTGCCCAGTGATGCAGGATTTGTGAGTGAGCAATTCACAACAGAGATGAATTTCCTGAAGAACAAACTCCAATCGCTTGAGCAGAAGTGTCAGTCTGCACCACAAGGTGCAGAGGACCTTCAGAAAGAGCTGCAAAATTGTAACAACAAATATGATCACTTGCTTTTGAAAACAGAAAACAACTCTGTTCTCCTTCAGTCTTTAAATAGCTCTCTTAATGAGAAACACAACTTGATTAAGGGTAACCAACGTGACATCCAGAAAATGCAGAGGGATGCACGCGTGTTCCGCTATAGTCTAAATGTCATGGATAAAGATGTGAAAAACCTTCAGGATGGCTTGAGTAGCTGCAAGGAGCAGCTTCTGGGTGTCAATTCCACCTGTAGGAAAACACAACGAGGTGTCTTCCGAAAAATTGATCAAATGCAGAGGACATTTGCAAATCAGACTGCCCATCCCAGTGATAACTGCTGTGGTGAAGTAAAAGAGAGGCTGGAACAATTGAATGACCATATCCTGAATGATCTTAGCAAGTGCAAAGAGAAGACCCAAGGTATCCAGGGCGGTGTTTCAGATATTGAAAGCAGAGTCTCACGCGTTGAAAAAGTTTGTGGCAAGTTGGACTCCGTCTCAGGTAGCTTGCAGAATATAAAAGAAGGTCTGAATAAGCACCTCAGCAGCCTGTGGAACTGCGTCCGTGAAATGAATGAAACTCTAGCATCTCATTCTACTGATATTTCTGGCCTCAAAAATTCTGTCCAACGGTTTTATAGTCAGGTCTCCAAAATGACCACAGACATTGAAGGCATGCTGAAATCTCAGTCTGACACAAGTAAGTTTTTTCTGGCTTTTTTTAATCCTTTTTTTTTTTTTTTTTTTTGCTCTTCATCTGGCTTCGTTTTCTGAATAATTTATAAAGGAGATAAACAAGGGAGGAAAAATTTAATATGACACAATTTCTACTTTGTTTTTACAGTGACTCTAATTTTGGCTCTTTTCTCTAGAACACCATAGAGGACTTTGAGTGCTTTTAGAAGTGTTCTCACAAAAGTAAAAAAAAAAAGTCTTATAAGCTTTCACCTTGACTTTGAGCCAGAATAAAGGGAGTGGGAAAATGTGCATTCTTGGACAGTAACTTCAAAGTGAGTTTTAAATAATAATAATTATCAGTGGGTGTTACTCCATTTTATTTGGATTTTTTCTTTTGTTTTGTTAGGAGATTATTCTTGATTCCTCAGGGGAAATTGAAAAGTCAATGGAGAAAAACTCAGTCAAAGGAATTCAAATTAATGAAAGAAAGATTCCCTCGAAGTTTTGTTCTTAGAATGAGTTAATGATTATAATTCAGCACCAACTCTTTGATATAGGGCTTTCACAAACAAGCTCTGGCATATCTTGGTGTGGCAATATGAGACTTCTGCTTCATAGGTCTCCCAGAAGTTGGCATTCCCACAACGTAGTTGGCAAGTTGGCAGTTGGTGCACACCCCAGCTGGCAGTGTCTTCACACCTTCTGTTAGTACTCCAACATGTTAGCTTCAATCAACCTCCTCTGGTGGTGTAGAGTTTGCATTGGAGTGGCTGAGAAGTGGAGGCACGTTTCCCTTGGCTCAAAATGCTATGAAGTGGTAACCTCAGCATGATGGTGAACCCTGCCATGAAGGTTTAGAGACCGTGTCAAATGCCACTCAAATTCCCTCTGCAGTTCTAGCTCCAGGTTTGTCTGAGAGAGTCAGAGTTTACAGGAGGAAACTGAGTTGCTCTTTCTGCTAGCATGATGCAAAAGCATAGGAATTGGAAACGGGACATTGTTTTGAAACTGCCCTCTGCAGTTGTTTGATGCTTCTGGTTTTAATTCTGTGCACGTGTGAGATAAAGAAGAGGCTCATTTCTGTGCCTGGCCCTAAACCAGAAGAAGAGGTGCTGAGGGAAGAGCCTGTGGGCTGTTGCAGCTGCTGGTGGCTGGGGGAGTAAAGATGCGGGATGCTGAGCACTGTTGCTTGGATGGACAAGTGCTTCGTGGCCAGTCTGAAAGTAATTTCTGTGGGGAAGCATATCCTTCTTACTCCAAGGCAAAGGCTTGAAAGCCTATGATAGATGTGTTTGTTCTGAGTGTTTAATTGTTTGAAACCAAATCTATTGCAGTATTTGACACAAAAATCCTCCTGAGATGAGAAGCTCTTGTGTGAAATAAAAAAAACCAAAAAACAAGACTTCTCTTCCTTTAAAGGAAGAAATGAAGGGGATTGCAGGGGTCTGTAGTTCTCAGATTCTTCTTTAGTGAAATCTGGAGTTAAATTCAACAGGGTTAGGACCTTCACCCCTAGATCTTGAAAAAGCAGGCCCAGTTCTCATTAAAATGCAGTCTGATGTATCTATGTAATCCCGTTTCTCATCCATCTTGCCCAAAATAAGTTTGCACTAGGGACCAACATTGGAGAAAAGTCCAAGATACACACAGTAATCTTTCTCCTGCTATGCAGAGCAGGTGTTCAGGAGGCCTCATGGGCCGCGTTTATCAGCCCTGATTACAACACTGTAAAGCAATACAAAGCCTCAGCACGCCTGGGTTTCCACGGCATGGTGCTGTTTCAGGGCAGAGAGCTCCTTCCACTGTCGGCTGTTAAACCTTGGCAGGAGAAGGATGATGCTGCTGCTGGTGCTGGTGCCGGGGTGCGGGCACCGTGAGCATCCCTCACTGCTACGGGGTGCCTCTGGCCGCTGAAGGATTCGTGAAGCACACACTTCACCCCCAAAATGTTTCCAATTACAATGACACCGTTTGGCACGGCAGTCCAAGGAAATTTTGATGGCTGGAGTTGCAGAAAGATTTTGACAAAAGAGCTTTTTTTTTGGAAGTAGTTTGGGAACCCCGTTACGTGAACTGGGTGCAGCTCTAACTGCTTTCACATCTGTGATCTCTGCAGCGTTGCCTCTGATACCGACTGCATTTGAAAAGAAGACTTTCAGTCCTGGACCTAGACCAGTGCTGATTTTCTTCCACACTATTTGCCAGCGTATCGTAGCATTCAAATGATGTCATTTGACTTCAGAAAGGCAGAAAGGGAAACAAATTGTTACTAATAATAGTTAGTGAGGGCAAGAAGGCAGGGATGCGTTGCAAGAGGTACAATATGAAATCTTACCAAGCAGTGTTAGCCCAGCGTCCTGTAAACCTGAGCAGATATGGCCCTGATCTTAGGAATATGGCTGTTTCCTTCTGAATTTCTTCTGAGGTGGTCTGAAGTGCTTCAGTCCAAACTAACGAGCCAGTGTAGTGAATTCTACGTCAGATGTGGACCTAGAGCCCGGAGCTGTATGTTTGCTACCATTTCTGGTGAAGGTAGCACAGCGTCCTGCCGTTCACCGTACACAAGGTGATGGTGAGGGCAGGAGGTGGGTTGCCCTAAGCTCATAGCAGACCACACGCGATGTGTATGCCAGGGTAACATGATCCAGCAGCTCTTGGTGCACCTCAAGCAGTGACTGCCCCCAGCTCCATGTCTCATAGGGTATTTCATTGTGCTCTGTGCATCTCTCTGCCTGCCTTTGCTCTTCGAACGGTGCAAACCTGAAAGCAATGCTAAAGTTGGTGGTCTCTTTTTAACTTACTGCCTATTCATATAGATGAATTAAGTTTTCCAGGAGTGAGAAGTGTGGTCTTGCAGCCAGATCCCATGCTGGGAGTGCAGTTTGCTTTGGTTACTGTTATTCGACCTGCACTGCAGTTCCTTTGGTAATTGCCTCTGTAGCAGGGGTTTGAAAGCTCAAATGCTGTCTGCTGAAGTTATGGCCTGCAAAACCAAGTGTATGTTCCACATTAAAGGATTGATGTAGGGCAATGCAAAATCTTAGTGTTGTAGTGCAAAGAAGAGTCCCACAGTTGATTCCTCCAAGCTATGAACTTGTGCAAAATGGTGACTTCATTGTCAGATCCCTGGAAAATTCAAGTCAGGTCTTTCTGGCTTCTGTGAGTAGAGTCACAGATTCTTTGACTCACTGGTTTGTTTTACGCGTTTAGTTTCTGTGTGTTTTGGGGGCTGAGGAGAGCGTGGTTGGGGCAGAATGATACAAGAAAGAGATGCACCCCAAAGATCCACCTGCCTTATGCACCCAGGTCACGACTCACCTTCCTTCCCAGCAAATCATTCCTCCTTTAGTGAAATAACCTGTGGGTTAAAGCTGCCTGGCTGAACAAACTGGATAAAATAAAATATTTTTAAGAGGGGGAGAGGAAAAAAATGCATTTTTAAGTGAGGAGGGAAACCTGTCCTGTTTTGGTTGCAGATTGGCATCTGAGAGTATCTATCTGCCTGACATAGTAACCAAGTTCTTCACTTACACCAGTGATGACAGTAAGAGTGGCAAGGACGCCGCTGCGGAGGACAGTGTTACTGTTCTCAGCTGTGTAATGATCTCAGCTCTGCTCTTTGCCTTCCCAGACAGATGGGAAGATGATGGGGAAGATTTATGTTCTGTCTGCTCTTCAGCAAAGCTTAAGCAGGTCCAACTAGATTCACACTGGCCTTTGCTGGGGGTTCACTTTCTCATTGCCTTCTGAACTGAAAACACATATTAGAGAATTCAGCATCAGGATAGGGTGGCTCCAGTGTTATCATCTTTATCTAGTGACCTGTTAGTACTTTGTGTTGCTATGGTGCATTTTGGTAGAAGAGGCCAAAAAGGTCGGCAAAGATGGCAGAACAGATGCCTTTCAACTGGTGCATTACTGGCACTTAAAATTGAGCTTTAGACAGGTAATTTTGGATTTAGCTTTATGGAGATGTAGTTGGATAATTCTGAATTTTGCAATGTTGATGTTGTGTGCAATGAAGCAGTTTGAACTTGACATACAGAATTTGAGCTGTCGATTGTTATTTAAAGGTTTAGAAAAGGAAGCAGAGAAATGTCTTCATTTTCCTTGTGTCTAGCCCAAGTCATCATCTTAATAAAGCTCAGCTTACTTGACCAGACAAGTGACAAGTATGTGCATCCCAGTTCTGTCCATTTGAGTTTTGAATAAGGTTCATCTGAAGATCTTAGTTGAGGGTCTAAAGCTGTGCCACTGAGGGCAGAAGATGTCTCACTACGTTAACTACTCGGTTGAACAATTCACTTTGATACTTAAAGCCTTTTTAAAATTTTTACAAGATTTTGTTTAATCTCAGGATTTTCATGAAGATACTTCTTAGCTGTATAAAGTGAACAGTTCACTTCTTAGTCCTGTGCCCTGTGGATAGAGTTACCGAGTGAGCTTCAGTCCAGCATGGTGGTGCACTGCTTGTGTAAGCTTCAGTTCTCAGTACAGTGAAAGTCAGCCAGCCAAGATCAGGAAGACGTTTTTCCTAGGAGGCATGTGAGTAAATGAACGCAGGTGGTGTGAGTCTGTGACTTCAGACAGCCTCTCAGGACTCTGGAAGGCTTATCTGGATTTTTTTGTAAAACTGAAAACAAGAAATGAGATTCACAAGGGTACAGTGCAGGTGTGGAGTGGTCACGAAACAGCACGTGGGTTGCCAGCTACGTTGCCTGGAGACCAGCTGTGTGTCATGGACAGTACCTGCACAACTTTGTTGTAAAGCGTAAGGCCCTCCTGGGGAGTCCCTGCTGTGCAGCAGAGCCAGAGGGAAGCTTTACACCATGTCTGCTTCTAGGCACAGCTGCTTGGTTTAGGCCTAGCCACTGATGAATTCACCCAGGCTGATTTGGGACTGTGATGAATTGAAGTGCTTTGTTCTGACCACTGAGACCTCAGAGGGGCGGTCTCCGCTGTGGACCATGTCAAGCGTCCCTGGTGTGACATGCTGCATCAAGTAAACTTGCATGGAGATGTTTCTTCATGTCCCCAGAAACTCACTCCCATCCCTCCACCTAAAGCCATGCTTTAGTCTCAAAATGCAACCAAAATAACCAATGTTAATGTTTAATTTAGAATGAAATTCTAATTATTCTGTGTAAAATCTGCCATTGCATCTGATGAAATCTACACATTTTTAAATTCCTCTTCTTAATGTAGATGTAATTCAACTTCATTCTTGGGAGGACATTACATCCTTAAATGTCACCTAGGACTTCATTTTTATGAATAAGCCATAATTTCTATAAAAGGCTTAGAACTGGACCAGATACACAAGTGTAACCATGTCAGCACTGTTCAACTCTGATGTCATACATGTTGGCTGCCCTACTGGAAAAGTCTTCTAATGGTATCTCTTCTCTTTAAACAATAAAGGTTTCTCTGGTAGATTATATTCTAGACTTCTGCCTTGGTTGTCAGAAAATATTAGTAATGAGAGTATTTGGAATATTAATTTCGCTGCTTTTCAAAGTAGGGAAAAATATCTCTAAGTCCATGTCCATTTACTGAGGTTTTGGGTTGGTTTTTTTCTGTGGATACTTTTCTCTGTGGCAGTGCCAGCTGTTGTGTGATACAGAGTCAAAAGTACAGGGGGGTGATGGGCAGGAGGGGTTTAGGAGACCTGAAGCAAAGGCAGGGAGAGAGCACATGGTGAGATGAAGGCACTGGTGGGAGTAGGTGTGGTACACATCTCACTTGGTGCAGAAACTCAAAGTCGGACTAGTGGGTGGATGTTCATGGCTCACGTTCATGTCTGCTGCTTGTCCTCTGTACAAGCCATCTTTGTCCCTTTCCCTGTGTCACAGGCTGGGAAAGAGGGGAGTCTGTAGTGCTGCAAGAGTGGGACGTACTTTTGCCAGCACAGTCTTGGGCCTTGAGGGGAAAGGTGGCCTCAAACTGAGTTCTGTTTTAATTTAAAGTTGCTGCTTCTTTTACAAAAATACACTTTTATATAGTATTTTAGGTGGATAATCTCTATTTTTCCTTGCCTTTATCCTTCAAAGGGCGATCTGAAGTACCACAGCAACCATTGTCACCAAGACCCCCACTGCAGCCCCAACCTGGCATATCCCTGCTGCCATCAAGGCCGAGGATACAACCCCCACGACAGAGGATCCCCCTCCAGCCACCGCAGCTGAGACCTCCTCCTCCTCCTCCTCCACGCCCAGCACTGCCAGGGTCAGGAGTTGTGCCGTTTCTGCCTGGAACAACTGGGATCATCCTGGAGACAGGAGAGGCAGGCCCTCCTGGCACTGTTTTAATGTCAGGAAGAGGGCGGCTTAGGAGCGTGGATGGTCAGGCTGGTCAGAGCACCATGCCCGTTGCTGAAGGGTATGCCGGAGCGCCAGGTGAGAGAACCAAACTAACAGTGAACCACTCCCATTTAAGTGCAGTGGATGTGCCAGGTCTTGCTAGAGGAGTGACAGTGAGATCTGTTGCACTTGACCAGCCAACTTTCAGCCTTTCATGGACGCCGTTATAGCCATTGCTGTTGGGAATGGGTTTATAGCAGAGATGATTTGTGAACGGGCCTTTGCAGCCTCCAGCTGGCTACAGAAGCAGGGGAAACACGTTCAGTGCCAGTTTTGTTGCCTTTGCCAAGGCTGCACAAAGCATGAGGTCAACGGAACTGATGTGAAATCATTTGTAACTACAGCAGTCCTTGACACTTGGGAAACTTCAATTTCTTTTTTTCTTGCCATAGTGCTTGCAGTGCTTTGTAGTAAAACTGTGGTTTGCTTTGCCACGATCACCCCGTGATCATTAATGATAATTGAGCATTTCGGAGGACGTGCTGTTTGGTAGCTATTTTGGTACATTGCTGTTTGGAGAGGAGCTCTGTGGAGAAGGACCTGGGAGTCCTGGTGAATCAGGTTGGCCATGAGCCAGCAGTGTGCCCGAGTGGCTAAGAGGGCCAGTGGGATCCTGGGGTGCATCAAAAGGAGCATGGCCAGCAGGTCAGAGGAGGTGATCCTCCCTCTCTACTCTGCCCTGGTCTGGCCCCACCTTGAGTATTGTATCCAGTTCTGGGCTCCCTGTTATAAAAAAGACAGGGATGTCCTGGAGAGAGTCCAGAGGAGGGCTACAAAGATGATTAAAGGACTGGAGCATCTCCCCTACAAGGAAAGGCTGAATGAACTGGGTCTGTTCAGCCTTGAGAAAAGAAGACTGAGAGGGGATCTGAATAGTGTTTATAAATATCTGAAGTGTGGGACACAGGGGAAATGGCCAGCCCCTTTTCAGTGGTCTGTGGGGACAGGACAAGGGGCAATGGCTGCAAGTTGGAGCACAGGAAGTTCCGCACCAACATGCGGAAGAACTTTTTCACAGTGAGGGTGACAGAGCCCTGGGACAGGCTGCCCAGGGAGGTGGTGGAGTCTCCTTCTCTGGAGATACTCAAGACCCGTCTGGGCGCCTATCTGAGTGAAATGTCCTAGGGAGCTGCTTTGGCAGGGGGGTTGGACCTGATGATCTCTCGAGGTCCCTTCCAGCCCCTACAATTCTGTGTGATTCTGTGTGTGATTCTTTTTAGAAGGTCGCAGTGATGTTTTGTATTAAGGTAGTTCACTATGTGCTGTGTCACACACACTACTTTTCCTTTGTAGGATATCCAAAGTCATCTCCTCCTACCACGGACTCTCAAGGTAAGGCAGTTGTTTCCTAGAATTTCTTCACACAGGTACTTAGTGTTTATTTCAGTCCCTGGAAAGTCACAGTCAAGAGAACAAAGTGTTGGTTTCTAATATTAAAGTTTAGCATCAAGGAAATTCTTGTCAGATTTTTGCTATACCTAAGCATTAAAACATGATTTACATCCTTTGGAAATATGAGGGGTTTGAGGTTTAGAAAAGTAATTTATTTTGGGTTATTGTTTCTTACTTCAGTAGGTTTGGGGCTTTTTTTAGATATAGAGGATTTCTATTTCCTAGCAAATTACAGTACTCTCTTATTTTTTCCCTTTTAAGTGGGAAACATGTATTTCTTTCTGATGATCTTAATGTTTCTTTAATAAGATATGAATAAGGCCATGACTAAGATCTTGAAGCACTGTTAGTATCTGAGCTAGTGCATGAGTTGGTCCTCCTCATAGGGAGTTTCTGGCTTTGTTAGAATCACGAGGCCTCATGTTCCTGACTGCAGTGAAAGCAGGAGGGCTGCCACTGACAGGCATAGTTTAAAAAGATTCAAAATGCAGTTTTCTCAGTTAGGTGGGGTTTTTTATTTCTTATAATTGTTAATATTGCAGTTCATTTATGGATTTTTATGATAAAGAAGTATAAATCTTGTGTGGGATATGCTAGTTGGACTTGATAAATATGCTGATTGGGTGCTGCCTGCTCTACAACCTCATATGCAAGATACTATCAAATCCTGGGGAATGGTATCCTGAACCAAAGTGAATATTCCCACACCCTCTTCAAAAAGAATTATTTCATCTAAATTTGTTTGAGGAAGTATGAGAAATAGATGAAAATAAAACTTGAGGGCTTTATGGCATCCGAGTGCCTACTCTTGGGACTTAGGTTTGATGGCCCTAATAAAATCACAGATGCATGTCCTAAGGACAGGTCTGAGGATTGGTGAAATTAGTTGTAAAGACTTCACACTGTAATTCTGATATTTATGCTTTCTAATTAAAAATCAGTTGAGGATTGTGGTGGTAAGAACAAGCAGCAATAAATGAGGCTTCTGGAAGAGGATAAGAAGTAAAGAAATGTTGAGATATCTTGATGCCAGCAGAGCCAATATAGATGTCTAGATTTCTGTGATAAACGTGTTGCCTGGGGACTTTCTTCCAATTTTGGCATTTATAAATAGCTGTGTTTTAATAAGCTCATGCTAAAACTGTGTGAGATGGTAGGTGGATCTTAAAAAAGTTGAAAAGACAGGGTGGGTCAGGCAGCACCCCTCCCCTGCTCGGTGGAACATGTTGCAAGAAACATCACCTTGTGATCCAGAGAGACCTGGACTTGACCAAGGAGTTCCTTCTCCTGATCCATGCCCCTGAAGACCTATCTAAATAAAAGATAACCTGCTGATCTGTCCTGTAACTTCCCCCTGAATGCCTTGCAAATCCCAGTGGCCAGTGCAGCCATAGAAAGCAGAGAGGTAAGGGTGGTGGTGCAAATAGCTATTAGACTTCTGTGGATGGAGTTAGAGCATTTCCTAATCGCCAGCATTTCCTTATAAACTGCAAAGAAGGAACAAGCTGGGGCAGGATTCAGCAGTTAACAGTGTCGTGGAAATTAACAGTTTGGGAAGGAAAGATTTTTGGCTTATTGGAAGAAGAACTTAAATAAGGAATCCTTAATAGCTAATTTGGGCAGGACCACAGTTTATGATGCCTTTGCCAGTCTTCACCTAGTACATTTTGTGGTGCTGAAATTAAAATTAGAAAGATTTGGCCTTCTTGTACTGTAATTCCCAAAATAAGAAACTTGTTCAATTAAACTGGCCTTTTGAGTACTCGCTTTCTTTTCTGTTTCTGGATAGCTTCTGTTACATAACAGCCCTGCTCAGGAAGAAGTTGAGGGCTCCAACTCTGTCTTCAGGGATTAAACCACCCCACTTTAGCGCTCTTCTTGAGTGCTGAGGCATGATACCAAAGTATTTCTTGAGTTTTTCAGACTCATTAGCTACCAGCTTGCATGTTCAAGACTTAGAAGCATTAACAGGAGCGTGCAAGGTACAGTATTACATATTAGCTCTGTTTTCACAGGCAAGTTGTTTATGGCAAAAGTAAGTGACAGGACCCAAGTGCATACACCTAATCCCTTTTAATACAGAAGTAGTTGAACCCATTGTTAGTTAAAGAAATCTCAGCAGCAAATGTTATTTAAGTGTGGCAATTTTACAGTTCTGTTCTTTGCTGGAGCACAAGAGAACTGCAGAGGCAGAAGTGATGAATTGCTTGATGAGCTGGTCTGGAAATAGATGAGAAAATACCAGTAAGATCCCAGATCCCCCAGGTAGGCAAGGACAGAGCCAAGATATTCTGACTGGCATACAGGGGGGTCACAATGGAAAAAAAAATTCCAGAAAGGACAAATGGCTTTTCCTGCCCTCCCTCTTCATGCAGTCTGTGGTGTTGCTTGCGTCCTTAACCCTGCAGCTTCAATGGAGGGTCATTGCTCCCCTCTAAAAGAAACTCCTTGCAGGGTGTGATAAAGAAAACAGCTGAGCTAGTGAGAGTGAGCCCTACTGCTGTGCAAACGCTGCTGTGTGCATCTGTGCAGACAAAGGGCTAATTTTGGTTTGGGCTTTTTAATTCCTGTCTGATGCTCAGCCACCTTTGCTTTTTCCACATGACTCTGGGCAGCAAACTTGTAGGGCACATTTCAAATATAAAGGCATGACAGGATTGTAGCGAGAGATTTGCAGCATTGTAGGTGGTCCCTGATGTGAAGGAGTTTACTTGAACACATAAGTTACCCTGCTGTGCTCCTGATGAGTTCTGCTGCCTGCTCAGGTCTGTATCTAGACCAATGGACAGGGAGCGGTGTTCTCGTTAGTACGCACTAGTGGTTAGCACAGGGGAAAGGGTGTTTGCTGACTCTGAGGTAAAGAATGTGTGGTGACCACAGTTGCACCAGGGGTTGTGTTTTGCTGCTGTTTGCGTGAAAAACCAGTGCAGTTTGATGGGGCAGGAGATGGGTATTTGTGGAAGGAGCAGTAGGTGAGTGCCACCACAAACCTTTCGCTGCGATGTGAGAGGTGGGAGTTGTAAGAGCAGAAGGAGCTGCTAGTAACAGCTGATGGTTCTCTTTGCTTTAATACCGGTGTTACTTCTTGAAGCTCTTTTCATTACCCTCTGTAGAGAAGGTAAGAGAGTCTCAGCCCAGCTGAGAAAGCTGGCATGAGCTATACACCTTTAGCATTCCTCTTGCTCTTGGGATAGTGATGGAGAGCAGAGATGTCCAAAGGCAGCCTCAGTCCTGAAGCAGATCTCTGGCAGAAGCACTGTTGAACTGTGAGGTGGCAGGATTTCCGCTGCCAGCATTTACAAGCCGTGTACTTTTTCCTTAGAAGGGGGTGGGAAAAAGCAAACTAGCTGTGGGCACAGGAGATTTTATGGTGCTCAGTAAATTTATGGTGAGACACCTGGGACCTGGGCCAGCAATATGTATCCTGCTAATTTTGGCATCCCTCAAGTGCCAGGGTTAGTCCAAGTGGATTATGTGCAGGAACAGAGGCTCTGGATTATACACCATCACAGGGAGAGGCTGTGTTTCATCCTGAAGCGGCTCTGACTCACTTTGTTACCCATTTTAGGACCTGCTGCTGCTGCAGCCTCCCTGGTGTCGTTTTCTGCTGGGCTCACACAGAAGCCTTTCTCCAGTGATGTCGGCGTGGTTCACTTTAACAAAGTGCTTGTGAATGATGGTGACTATTACAACCCCAACACAGGTAACAGCCACAGAATGGACCCCGATGCCAGATGGGCAGTACCTTGGGTAACAGTTATTATCTCAGGCCTTGCTGGCATGTTGAATGAAGAAACTAAGCCCATCTAAACCAGACTCAGCAGGGTAATACCAGAGGTGAGGTTCCTCACTAACCCACTTCACTGCAGCTCAGCCAGCTGGGTCCCTGGGGGCAGAGGAGGGAAGGAGGGGATACATGCCGCCTCTCCAGTAACCATAACTACCCACTGCCACCTCCTCAAGGAGCACATCCTGTCACTTGAGGGTGTTCAGTGTGCCTTAACCTTCTGGGGACTTGTGCAGCGTGTGGGCGCCTCTCACCTCTTCACCCAGCTCTGAGTCATGGCAGCTGCCTAGGCCAGGGTGGCCAAGACCTGCTCATGGCCTGAAGGACCAGCGGGCTCTAGCAGGAAAGCAGTGACCCTTTGCCTTCCAGAGTGGTGTGAGTCGGTCAGCTGACCTCATCTCTGTTACCTGTACGTAGCAATGGGTGGCCCGTGTCGCTTCGTGTCCGTCGTGGTGCTTGGAGCGATCAAGTCCCCCTATTTTGGGTAACTGGGTCTGTCTCCTTCTGCAGGCATCTTCACGTCACCGTATGAAGGGCGCTACCTGATCACCGCTGTGCTGGCCCCGGAGAGGGACGAGTACGTAGAGGCAGTGCTGTCCGTCTCCAACGCAAGCGTGGCTCAGCTCCACACGGCTGGGTACAGAAGGGAACTGCTGGAGTACCACAAACCTTACTCGGGGAAACGGACCTGTGGTGGTCCCGGGACCTTCCACCTCGTTCTTCACCTCAAAGCCGGAGATGAAGTAAACGTCGTGGTAACAGGAGGCAAACTAGCCTACACAGACTCCGATGAGATGTACTCCACGTTTAGCGGAGTTCTCCTTTATCCTTCCATTTCTCATGTTTAGGAACCTTGGACAGGAGAGAAGGGTAAGATATTCAGAAGAAATTAAGTGTAATAAAATTCAAAGCTTTAATATATTCAGTTTATATATTTGATTTCAGTGATGGGTGTATAGTCTATACTGAGACCTTTTTCCTTGTCCCCTGTTTCTGAGGTAGCTACAACAGATGTTTCTGTAGCTCAATTATCTCCTTCCCAAGCCCTCGTTTACACCTGTAGAAGCAGAACAACTGTTTAAACAACAACTGTGTTCCCAGTGGATACTTCTCCAATGTGCTCCTCTTGCTATTCCCTATTAAATTGCCTCTGCAGTCTTCTCCCTAGTTTATCAAATTGTCCCTTGTTTACATCCTTCCTGAAGTTTACACTTGTGGCCAGCAACGTTTGTAGTTTTGGTAAAGCAAGAGAGTGAGGTTGTACCGGACATGGTTGGTGACTTCTTAGCCCCTCATGTCATTTACTGATACCCTGGGTCAAGGACTGTTATGTAACCGGTTTGCTGGGTGCAGAGCAAAAGGATGTTCACCTCCATCAGTTCTCCTGCTTCCTTCAAGGGCTCATCACGATGCCCAGTGCCAAGATGAGCTACTCTTTCCAGGCAAGTGGAAGCAGCTGTGCAGGGAGAAAGTCGCCTCCCCTCAGCTTCTCACTGGGCAGCCATGAGCGTGAGGCAGTCACCACTACTGAAAGATTTACAACAGTTATTTGCAATTGTTGAGGTTAAAAAAAAAACCCAAACAAACCCCAGATGATCTGTTAAGCCTGATGCTCATGATAGCAAAGGGATGAATAAAAATGAGTAACACGAGTCAGAAAAATGGGACTCATTTGCACTTAGCTAGAAACAAAACAGTCATTTTGAGAAGTTTAAATGATTTTTGCAAGGTTTGGCACTGGCAGTTCTGCAGTGCTTGAACTGGAAAGGAAGTTAGATCAAGTACTTAGGGATATGGTTTAGCATAGGATGGGAACGGTTGGACTTGATGCTCTTAAAGGTATTTTCCAACCTTGTGATTCTGTGATTCTGTTTTCTTCTTTGTTGCGTTGTAGAAGACAAGTTGGGGGGAAAAAATTGTTCACAGAGGAAAACAGTTTTAATATCCAAGGGAGCCATGTGCACAGACCAAATGCACCGAGTCTGCTGTAACAGCCCTGGCACCGGCGCTTGGGAGTGACATTTGCATTAACACCCAGCGCCTGGTCATACGGAAGAAGAGCTAACACACATTTGGGGCCACGTTATGTCACTTCTCACACTAGCCACCTCCTGGTGCAGGTGACAAACCTGAGGCTTTGGCTCCTTGGCATTCCCATTTTGCCCTCCTTCCTGGCTGGGAAAGAAAACTAAATCCCGCCGTGCTGTACTGAGAGCGGGACTGGTCGGCTGTCACACACACACACACACACATATATATATATATAGTCTTATATAAGCTGATCTTTTTAATACTCCCTTCATGCTGTATATTTATCTTAGCAGTTTGTGCAGAATATTTTCCTCCTTACAAATCCAGAGCAGTTGTTTATACCTGCAGAACGGACAATTCCTTTAGGTGAAGGAAGAACTCCCTGTGCTGTAAGCAGCAAAGTAGGGTTTAGCTGCAGCCCTTCCCACCCGAGGAGGTCAGATGGTGGCTTTGTTGCTCAGTTTTGGAATAGATACTCCCTAATAACTCTGTTTCCAGACGATAAGACAGGGCCTTCCCACAACAAACTGTCACATCCTGGAAGTGAAGCTGCTTTTGGGAAGAGAGGGAGGGAAAAACTTTCTCTCCCCAGAAGAACTGTGGGTTGGTCCCTGTGCAGCTCAGCTTGTGCTGGGGGGCTGTGCGCACACAAAGGGAAGCGCGGATGGAGTTTGAAAGCACCTGGCTTAGGAAGATCTCTTGGCACCTGATTTTTCAGACATGACGGTGTTACTGATCAGCAGAAGCTGGGCCCGGATGGATTCTGTAGCAGGAAAGCTGCGCCTCTAAGAGCAGTTGTTGGGCAGCAGCCAGAGGTGTACAGTGAACTTCATGGCTGGATAAAGGGAGCCTCCCCCGCCGCATTTCCCTAGAGCACAAGGCTTTTAGCACGCAGTAAGCAGGCGCTTGCTTGTTCAAGGGGTTTCAGCCTTGCCTCCAGCCCCATTGTGTCCCATGCCTCTCTAGGTCTCCTGTTTGTCCTTTCAGTTTTGAATGATTGTGTTCTGTGTTTTCAAAAGCCACTTGCCTCAAACACTCTTTTTAAACACATCCTTTCTTGTTCTGTCCGAAAGCCGGGGAGGCGCTTTTCTTTTAGGGTATTTTTCACTCTCCAAGAAGTTGGCTGCAGGCAACGTGTGACTCAAGTATTGCTAGATTATTGTTGCCTGTTCTAAAAATGACTCATGGAAACAAACAAAATGAGCTGAGTGCTTGGGGAGACCCAGCTGGCAAACACAGCCTTGCTTTTTTATTTCCCCCTCTCCAAGTGAGACATTTCTTAGAATCAGCAGTGCAAGTCTAGTGCTAGAGTTGCCGAAGTTTTACCACCCAATTCTTACCTAACCACTCTGGTAGATTTCTAAATTCAACCCCCAGATCTTCACAAGCCCAGTTCCACCAGTGGGACAGAGCCATCTTCTGCCAGGAAGGTTCTCCTTGTGCCCAGGATGTGCTGCTGTCAATGCTGAGATTGTTTGAGCCCTCATGATGCAGTGTAACTGGCATTTGTATGTAGGTGTGAAGCATTCCCTGAATGATGTCACAGCAGGGGACAATCATCTCAGCCATGTGCTTTGAGGACTTTTAGGGATAGTTCCCCTTCCACCAGCCCTGGCAGCACACTGGCTGAAGCTGTGACCTTTGGCAAGGAACCTCTGCCTTACATTCCCGCTTTAGTTGAGCAAGACAGGAACATTAATTGCCACTTCCTCATTAATCACTGTGATCAGCCAAGTGGCTCAGTTCATCTTGATGAGGTTTTTTTTTCCTGGAGCTTACAAGATGGGATGGATAGGCACCCAGCTGGGATGCCCACCATGCTGTCACCCCTCAGTAGCAAAGGGAGCAGGGAGCCAGAGACCTAGGCTCTGCTCCAGTGGGTGCTAAACCACGTGTTAAAGCAGCGTTTGGAAGAGACTCTGGTACAGGCGCCTTCAGGGGCCTGCTGAAGGTCTGCTCCACACAGAGCGGCTCAGCTTCAAAGGAAGGAGGCAGAGCCCTGCCCCAGAACACCTTGAACCCACTGATGGTGACATCATCGGTGACACCAGGAAATGCACCGGAAGGAGCACTTTGCACTGTGGGTTCGTGATTTCACTACTGCACCCAGGAGCATCCGCAAGCTCAGAGGGCAGCAGCTGTTAACAAAGTGAGCCTCCAAAAACCCCCAGCCCATAGGTGGGAGCTCTGAGGCCTTTCAGACCTGCTCTGGGGCAGCTTTGTAGCGCAAGGTACAAGGGTTGGGAGATTCTCAGGCAAAACAGGCACTGCTGTGCCAGGCACTCCTCTTCTCACATCACAACAGGAAGACAACCAGACCGCAGGAGGCGAAGCTGTACAGACGTGTGTGCCTGACAGCCCCTTAGCCAGGCACAAGGCAAGGGGGCTTCTCAGGGGCTCTCCAAATATCCCAAAACCAGCGGAGTCCCCAGAGTGGCATTGCTTGTGAGATGGGTCAGTTCCCACAGCCAGGTTGTTACCTGCAGAACACCTGAAGACAAGGGGCCGTGCCTGCAGCACGAGGGTCTCTGCTCTGGCCAAACGTGCCCAGGGCATCCTAGAGTGGCTACAGGGAATGGCAACAAAGTGACACATAAATCAGTCATATCCCCAGCAGAGCTTGGAGCAAAGCAGGAATGCCACTTGTCACCACAAAATGTGTAGAAAAAAGCAGTCCCTACCTCATTATTTTAATTTGCTATTAAGACCTGGGCCGCACTGGAGAGATTTCTACGCTGACCACTCAGAGGCCTTTCTGCGGCACCGCGTCACGATGTATCCTTTCAGTGCAGGCAGCAGCTTCCTGCAGTTTAGCCAAGAGACTCCAGGCAGCTTGGTGAAGCCAACCAGCCAGGAGGAGCCACCAGCAGCCAAGGAAAGCGAGTGAGCTGTTAGGGGAAAGCACAGGAAAGGAGCTTGAAACAAAATGCCCCTCACTGCCCAATGCTGATTGAAAACACACTGGTAAAGCGAGGTAACAGGCACCCCAGCTGCAGCCGGGCGGTTCACATCAGGATTGAGTTGTTTCCTGGGGATACATCACGCACTCGGAAGTGAGTGCTACCTGCTGAATAACTAAGTCCTTGTGCTATGGCAGGGGACATGGCTGTGTCACCACAAACGCATTCTCACACAGTCCCGGCTTGGAGACGGGCGCCGTACGGGCTTTGCTGGGATGGGATCAGCACATTAGGCTTTGGCTGCTCCCAGATGAATGGCACAAAGCTCAAACTGCCCAGTTACCGGGAATACCCGGGGGCTGCGCCCTGTCCCCACAAGACAAACTTGCGCCCGAGCCAGCACCAACCCTCCTGACACGCACCCTGCAGGCCTGGGACAAGACACAGCGCAGCAGCTCTGCCAATGCTTTGTATATGGGAGGCTTCAAAGAGCATCTCGTAACGTGCTCTTACGTCAGCAGGCTTTGGCCTTTATCCACCTCGCTGTCTAGATTGGGGGCGGGAGGAGGGGAAGGAACATTATGGTAATTTTTCAGCAAAGAAAGAACGGGGCTTTTATGACTCTGTTTATGTGTGCATGTGTATACTTCTATCCATGGGTAGAGAGGAAGTAATATCCAGGAACATGAAGAAAACTGTGATGGAAAACAACTGTGGATGTGTCCAAATAAAGCCTACCCTTTGTCTGATGTCTTGGTGCTCTTTTTGTTTTTCAGTGAACACAGCTACCCATAAGCCAAAATTTTTTGCTCTCTTCTCCCCCACCTTTAAAACTGCACCCTGTACATAGATTTTAGGTGTTTATACAGCGTCGAGCGCTGTGAGGTAGGCTTTCTGGCACACACAAGTTCTGCCAACGTGGTTCCTACCAAACTTAGTTGCTCGTTCAGTGCCCTGATTCCTGCCAAGCAGTACAGCACAGCATGGCATATGGCAGTTGGAAGGGACCTACAAGGATCTTCTAGTCCCACTGCCTGGCCAATCCAGGGCCGACCAAAAGTTAAAGCGCATTGTTACAGACACTGTCCTAATGCTGACAGGTTTGGGGCATCAACCACCACTCTAGGATGCCTGTTCCAGCATTTGACCACCCCCTTAGTAAAGAAATGGGTCTTCCTAACATCCAGTCTAAACCTCCCCTGGTGCAGCTTTGAACCATTCCCATGTGTCCTGTCACTGGATCCCAGGGAGAAGAGCTCAGCACCTCCCTCTTCATTTTCCCCCTTCAGGAACCTGTAGAGAGCAATGAGGTCACTCCTCAGCCTCCTCCATTCCAAACCAGACCAAGTCCTCAGGCTCTCCTCACAAGACATGCCTTCCATCCCTTGCACCAGCATTGTTCCTCTCCTTTGGACACCTTCACATCCTTCTTGAGCTGTGGGGCCCAGCACTGTGCACAGCACTCGAGGTGAGGCCACACCAACCCTGAACACAGCAGGACAATCCCCTCCTTTGACCAGCTGATGCCCCCCAGGTGTGCTTTGCCCTCCCAGCTGCCAGGACACGCTGCTGGCTCATATGGAGCTGCTGCCAACCAGCAGCCCGGGTCCCTTTCTGCAGGGCTGCTCTCCAGCCACACCTCTCCCAGTCTGTACTTGTGCCTGGCCTTACTCCATCCCAGGTGCAGAATCTGGTGTTTGGACTTGTGACATTTCATCCTGTTAACCATTGCCCAATGCTCCAGTCTGTCCAGACCCCTCTGCAAGGCCTCTCGTCCCTCGAGACAGTCAACAGCACCTTCCAGTTTGGTACCCACAAACCTGCTGATGGTGCATTCAACTCCTGCATCCTAATCATTGATTAATACATTAAGCAGAACTGGACCTAGAACTGAGCCCTGAGGACCACCACTGGTAACTGGTCACCAGTCAGGTGTAGCCCTTTGAGCTCTGCCCTTCTGCCAGTTCCAGGCTGACCAGTTCTGGTGATGTTATTATTCCCAGAACACATACAGATGACATAGCACCAGCTGTGAGCAATGTAAGATTAGACAAGAGCAAGGTAGGAAGGGGCAGTAGAAGTAGTCAGGGAAAGCCTGGGACAAAAGAAATGACACAGGATGTAGCTCCTCAGTGCCAGGGTGAGAGCAGCAGCCACCCAGCCCTCAAAGCAGCATTTGGAGGACTGCAGACTGAAGGTGAATATTTAGGCAAATATGCATCCATCCAGGCTACTGCCTTGCAAGCAGAGGCTGGGGTAGCAGTCCTGGGGAGGTGGCTTAGCATTGCTTCTAGTTAACCCAGTGCACAGTTAACTGTGCCCCATTAAAGCACTGTCTATGAAAGCCAGTAACACAAAGTCCTTGCTCTTACACAGCATTAGTTCTCCCGCTCAGGCAGGCTGCTGCTGCGGTGCTTTGGTCAGGAGACCTTCCCACAGGATGGGAGTCTGGGGCCTCAAGACGGGCCAGCAAACGCTCTGGCTGCAAATTAAAATATGATGCAGGGCTACAGTGCCAGAGACTTTCTGCTCTTCTTTGCTACAGCCCCTGCATGATGAGAGGGGGCTTGGGCATCTCCGGTACGGGGCAGAAACAGCACCGCAGGTGTGATTAATTTGTCTAAAGGTGAGGGGAGAAGAGAAACAGTTGGTATCATCATGCCTTGAAAATGTGTTGCACAGAAGTGTGGCCCCTGCCAGGCCAATGACCCAGACACCCTTGCTGTGTCCAACAGTGAAGCCTCTGGGAGCGCTGAACTGTCCCCGTCCCTCTGGCACAGCACATCTGCCAGCTGCCTCGCAGATCAGCTCAGCTCAGCTCAGTGTGGGTCCCAGAGCTCCGCCAGCAACTGCAGCAAGTGGGAGCCACAGGTACCTCTCAACCGCAGCGGTGAAGGGAGCGTGGAGCACGGAGTGACTCACCCCAGGAGGGAAGAGTGCAGCCTGCGGGCCAGAATCACTGGGGAAACACAATGGAGGCTGCAGAGGGGACAACACTGGCTGCCAGCTCTGTGTCTGGGCACCAGGGGAGTGTGTGGGTGCAGCAGCACGAATGACACACTGCAGAATCACAAGGTTGGAAAAGACCTTTAAGATCAGAGTCCAACCATTCCCGTCCTAAGCTGAACCATATCCCTAAGTACCTCATCTACCCTTTTTTTTTTTAAATACACCCAGGGATGGATCAGAAGGCACAACATCCTTCATACTATGTTGCCTTGCTGCCACATGTGACAACAGGTTGGATTTTCTAAGGGGGCTGCTCACTAGTTGCATTTGCTGGATCCAGTGAGAGGCCAGAAGAATGACTTTCTGCCGAGAGCCTGAGGCCCCTTTTCAGGGTGGTCTCACAATAACTGCCTCACACAAGTTAACAGCTGTCATGGAAGGCAAGGCTCTTTGCCTTGAAAGGAAAAAGCAAACTTCAGTGGAATTAGGATAAAACTCCAAATTAGGGCAGATTCAGCTTGAACTACACGGTTGTAAGGATCTCGTGAGGTCCCTTCCAGCCCCTACGATTCTGTGGCTCTGTGATTCTCCTCAAGGCAGCCCGCAGACTGCCAAGCCGTGCATCTGTGACCTGCTATTCTGAGTTACTAACACGCAGCTGCTCCTTGGTTACGGTTACAACCCAGTCTGGGCACATGATGCAGATTTGGTAAGCAATTATTTATCAATTGTATAAACCCTCTGAAAAAAGTAAACCAAGGGTGAGAGAAAGCAAATGGATCATAATCCTCAGGAGAACAACTTCAATCCCACGTGAGATGGGAGTACAATCCAAACGAACCTGCATTTACTAACTCAGCAAAACAAGAACACAATTCCCACAGACCAAGTGAAGAACGCTTTTGTTTCTGTTTGTTTATTGTGATAACATTGTTCCAAACATCGATAACATTGCACTGAGGCGTGGGTCACCGTACCCAAGGTAGTCCTGTCCTAACAAAACCCACCGTGTATTGGTATGATCACAGACCGACATTTCCAACACGCCACCTCATTAGTGATCGGGGTGCTTAACGAGCAAGCGTTCCCCATCTTCAACGTAAAAATGAAACAAATGACTGAAGAGAGTTTTCCCACCCTCAAAGCAAACCAACGTTTTTACTTTCATCTGGAAGTAATTAACACTGTACAAATAGCCAAAACAATGTCATTCCATCCTGCAGAATATAGCTTTGGAAACTAGAACTTCTTCAGGCAAAAGTGACACTTTAAAGGCATCTCAGATTCGCTGTGTATTTTTGAGGTCTCCTTATCAATTTGCATTACAGTCATTGAAATGACTCTGGCTCACACAACAGCCTTTTCCAGACCACTCATATGAAACACCAACAGGAAATCTCATCTCTTTTGCCTTTACTGTAAGCAGATTCAGAGTTTGCTTGGGAAGTTCCATAATGGAGTTGACACGAGTGTTAAAACTTTTCCAGCTGAAACAAACAAACAAACAAAAAAGGAAGGGTTTAGGAGGAGTATACCGATGACGGGAAGCTAAGGATACATGAGCCAAGACCGCACATGCAATTGCATACTGTTAGGGATGACAGCCCAACCTTGTGAAGAACAAACATGCTTGGTACAGTAGAAAAAACAGCAAAAAAAAAAATTCACCCAGAAACTTGTACCACTGAAATTACTGATCTTCAAATCACTGCAGAAATGGGTAATGTCCAAGTCACAAGTTCTGAATTGCCATGTTCCTTATTCATTTATTCCCAGGTAAGCGTCATCGACTCAGCCTCTGACAGGGTTTCAATGCTCAGAGGATCTGCATCTTCAACAACACAGTCTTAAGGGGGCGTGCGTGCACCTATGCGCGCACGCTTAGGAGTTCCTCTTTCACAGAAAGAATGATTCAGCTTGCGCCAAGTTCCAGTACAGCGCAACTTGTTCTCAAACATGAGTTTCAGGCCACTTCTCTCGACTAAGGTAACACAGGACAGGCTAACGGGGAGCTCTTCTGTACCCTGCTCCAGCCGAACATGGCAGCGCGAGCCCGCGGGGTGACAGCAACGACAGATGTCAGTTCCAGAGTCAGTAAAGTGCGCAGCAGCTTGAACGTGACACAGGTAGGCAGAGACAGGCACGGCGCCCCCAGATTCCGTCCCAAAACTGGGTTGACAAAGGGTCTGAAAAGCTCCAAGCTGGACTTAGAGAAACAAAGCAGACGCCCTGCTCTACTCGCGGCAGGAGTCTGGGAGAACACTTTCACATTTTAATCAAAAAAAACCCCAAACAACCCAAAACCTCAAAACTGTAGCTGTTAGGGGAAAAAAAAAGAACAAATTTTCTACCTAAGCAACTTTTTGAGCACCCCCATAATGTAAAACAACCGGTGAGCAGAACAGGGAGCTTGACAACCACACAACCCCCTGCCCGCAGCCACACCAGCTTAACTCGAACACGCGTTTGGAGATGCAACACATAGTGTTCTCCCACACTGCTCAGTTACTCCAGTCCACAACTTAAAGTCCACAGTTTATCTTTGGGACAGTCTGAAAAGATGAATGGGGCTGAAGAGAAAAAACAAATACTATCCAAGTTGTTTTTTTTTTTTAAAAATGAAAAACTCAACCAAGATGATCCAGCCACACCTTGGTAACAACCTGTCCCCATTTGGACATTTGGAAACCCAGCTCGGTTTCACAAAGTGCTTTTATTTTTAGAAAACCTGTGTAACACCAGGGCCACCAAGAACAAAGTAAGCATGGCAAAGAAAAAATTGACATCCACAAAGGACTGTTTTAGTAGAGGCAGCTTCACTCTCTTTTTGGTAAAATAGAATCTTTAGATAGATTATTTCATCTTGTAATTAAAATACTTTACTACCTTGGATTCTCACTTATTTTAAGTATTTAAGTAACCTAAAAGCTCAAAACCCACTGATATTCAAAGCACTTGGTGATCATGAAAATGTCAGTTTGTAACAAAATCTGTGGAACAGAAGGTAAGGAAAGAAAAAAAAAGAAGAAGACTTGTGTTTGTAAGCTTCTGACAAAAAAAAATAATCAGTAAGAGCAAAGTATCTTTTTGAGTTGAATCCTGCAAAATCCACATTAACACTGAGTAGGTCGGCGACAGAACCAAGAACCTGCTGAAGGAGTCACAGGCAGGGCTGCTCTCATTGCAGGAGAACCAGGATGCCTTTCAGCTCACTGACAGGCGTGGCACACCGTGACAGATAGGTACGTTTTCTTTCCCACTCTCAAGGAGTGACAGAAGAGAGCGTGTGCCCAGCAAGCCCAGCGAGGATGATTCAGTGACGTTTAAGTGAGCGCAGTCCTTAAGCCCTCTGGGCTGGTGGAACCATAGATTCTCATGACCAACCTGTCCAGAGGAGGTCGAACGCACTAACTCACCTTAAAAAACAGACCTACCCTTGCCTTCAAGTATTTTTGGAGAGAGAAGTATTAGTTGCTTTTGTCACTGATAAACACTAGACTCAGAATGTAATTTGTTCACAGGCTCTGATCTGAACAATGACCAGCATGATGTTTATGAACATAAAACTTAAAAAAAAAAAAAAAGGAAAAAAAAAAGAAGAAAAAAAAAAAGGAAAAAAGTTTTCTTCTGCCATGCAGCATTTAACCACCCTCATACCTGGAATCTCACTACTGAGCTGCACTTCCTCCCAGCTACTGAAAACTCACAATACAGAATTATAGAAAGACCTGCAGCAGACAATTAAAAAAATTAAATACATAATTTTTTTTTAAAGTATTACAATTCCCTGAATATAATCTGTACATATGTTTTACTGGCCTACACAGCATACACACAACATATGCATCATCTCTGTGTTGAAAAAGGAAATAAAAATGTCAGCTCCCCAACTCTTACAGAAATATCCCAAGATTTTTCTTGATGGAGAATTATCATGACATAGTGCAGCCTGAAAACACCAAAAGCCATACAAGTACCTGAAGACAACTTTCACTTTAACAAGCTCCTGAAATAGTTTAAGCTTTGCATGTAAAAAAAAAAAAAAGGTAATAAAGCAGAGTTAGTTTGAGCATGAATCCTAGAAGCACAGTCTGGTACACGTGACCAAAGGCATATTTACATGTAGAGAGGAATTTTCTGTCTCCAGAGCCTGTCAGGCTTAGGGATGTCCAAGCGCTTCCTGTACTTCAGCTGAGAAAGAGCACACTGGTCTTCAGCTCTGGCCCCTTTCAGAATCGGCCTCATTGCCCATCTGAAGATGATGAGACCACATTTCTTACTAATAGGTCTGACATTCTATTTGGCAGTTTCCATACACTTTTTGGCTTCATTGTAGAAAATATACTATTAAGACTAATA
Organism: Hypotaenidia okinawae; assembly: GCA_027925045.1. Classification (NCBI taxonomy): domain Eukaryota; kingdom Metazoa; phylum Chordata; class Aves; order Gruiformes; family Rallidae; genus Hypotaenidia; species Hypotaenidia okinawae. The sequence goes on along the minus strand of BSDF01000002.1, from coordinate 111,689,192 downwards.
TGAAAGAAAAAAAAATTCTATGTTTACAATACAATCTATATTGATGAAAATGCAAAGTCATAGTTCACCTCAGCATTTAGCTGCCCTGAAGCACTCTGGTACCATGACCATCAACGACAGGCCAATTTCAAGCGCCTTAGAACAGGTATATAAAGACAAGCATTAAGGAAACAAACAAAAATGCAACCCCCTCTCCCCCCAGCAAAGGTAGACAGTAGCCTTGCATTTTCTTTGCGTTAATCCATTGGAGTTAAAGTGATTTCTTGAGTAAGACGTATGGTACCAGTATTAGCATCTTCGTTGAGAAAATTCTTCACATCTAAACTGAAGTTGAGTAGCTGAATATGAAATTCCACCTCTAGGGAAAGAGTAATTTTCAGGCCAGGTCGTCCATGTTAAGGTCAGGAAGAGGCTCTCTCCAGTAGCAAAAGGAGCTGAATTCTGGGCATGGAAATGCAGAACTCTGTTCTTTATTAAGCAATGGGAACACGTGTTCCACAAGCTCACTTAGTCTGCAATACCTATATTGAAAAAGAAGAGAGACCATTATTTACAGTCTAGTCACTGTTCAATTGCAGCCAAGAAGGAGCTTTGGAAGTCTAGACCAGAAAGTTATAGTCAAAATAAGGCACTACTACTGCAGAAGCAATTTCCACTTTTATTCTTTTCTTTTCAAAAAGTTTCAGTCAAGTGTCCAAAGCTGTAAGTCTCTGGCAAATAAGATTTTGATGTGCTCTATGTAAAAGGAGATCGAATCATGGTCATAATTGCAATTATTTTGTAATCTCATTCCTAAACTCCTCCTTCAGCTGAAATAACAGAAATGATCTTACGAAGATTTGTTTCCTTTAGTCCGTTCTTGGATCAGTTCACCCTTTGGATTCACAGTAAATATTCTGCAGTCTGGAACTCCCACTTGGGTGTAGGCATATACATCCTGCAAAAAGCACCAACAAAAGCACAGGCTTAAACTTCTCCTTCTTGAACATGATACAACAAAATTTCTTGAAGGAATGAGAAAAACTGATCCACAAAGGGTACAGTAAAACTGCCCCGTAAAAAACCAACCAAACCAAAACCCTGAAGAACAGCCAACACCCAACAAAACTAAAAAAAAACCCAAATACTACACACTCCATAACAAAGTATTTCCCCCTCCCCCAACCCCCTTAATTCCTGTTCCCAAGCCTGGGACCAGAAACATGCACAAAATCTCTACACTGCATGATACCGTTCCTTGTGACAGTATTCCTCTTACAGCACCCTCACACTCTCTCTCTCTCTCTCTCTCTCTAGTTCAATTATGATAGCATCAAGCTGCAGAGAATATACAGGAACCGTACAATAGGAAAAAGGATTTGAGACTGAGGAGCAGTGAATTCACACCCTTAGGTCATAAAGCCATCAAAAAGGCTGAAAAACTAACATGAATGGGTGGCAGACACTTCCTAGAGTCCTGAGGAAACTAACCCATCTCTGTAACCTCATACAAGCAGTTCTGTTCTCCCTGCTTTTATTTACAGTATCTGCATGTGGGTTTTCCTGACCAAACCCATAAACGCAGCAGCGTCCCATTTCCTTATTCAAATTTAAGCAGACACAAAAAGAAAAGCCTTTTTCCTTTGCTTCCCAAGTGCTTCATGCATTTTAACCCTTCAATTAAAAAGGGGCAGACTTACATTGGGCCTGTTTCCAAAAGCAGCATAGAAAGGCTGTTTACTGGGAGCAAACAAATTCTTGATATCATTCAAACATTCGATTTTGAACTTTTCAGGCTTCTTTTCTATTACTTCCCTAAAATAAAATTTCAACAGTCAAATTCTAAATAGTGATTTGATAGAGGGTAACCTCCTTTCCCCCAAGTATCCAAATATTTAAATTCTCTTTGCTTCCTGTTCTAGTGTAGCCAGTTATATAGATGTTGGCCAGTAGCTTTCCAGGAATGATAAAACAGACAATACAACATTCTTTGTTTTCCAACATCCAGAGTAAAAAATAGGTGAAGAACCTACTGCTTAGCCTAGGCTAAGTAAACGTGCCAGAATTCCCAACTGTGAATGCAGTTTACAAACTGCTTCTCTTGTAGGTGACCATGTGAGCCAGTCAACCAAATCAAATACACGTAAGCTAGTTACAACTCCCAACCCTGGAGTGCAGAAGGCCTCTTCGTGACCTTGATGGAGGTTGCTGTCATTGCTAGCTGGCAATCAGTTGGTTTTTACTATAAAAAACAAAGCAAAAAAGACTTTTCCACTACTAGTTCTTCCTGTCAAGAAGGGTAGTCTACAGCTGGTTCCAAGGATCAGCTGAGCTGAACCGTAGCTAAACTCCATGTTGATTTTTAAGTAGCCTACATGGAGCACTCCCAATATCACAAGGTCATTTAGGATGCTAAGTCTATATTCCCCAGCTTTTTCTCTTTTCCCTCTGTCTTATGTAAACAGCACTGCACTATGATTCTCACAGCTATGCTTGAAAAGACATGATTACACCAATATAAACAGAACCTAACAGTAATCAGTCAGGGACTAAAAGAAGGCAAAATCAGCTGCCCCATTACTGGTGTTCTGTGAGCTGGTCTATGACTGATATTTTGTATTTTGTAGCAACTTCTAACATGGCCACAGGTACAAAAGTATACTTACTACCAGTGAAATTCAGACAAAACAAATGGCTTATAAATGATCTCTAGCCGGACATCAAGTCTCAACAGCAACTCTAGCACAGGGTGGAGCATTTGGTTACAGATGCAATGGTCAGCAAGTCAAATCTTTTGAATCTGACTCTATCTCTGAGATGGGAAGGGAACAGACGTATGGAGCCCCACACACGTACCTGTGAAACGCAGAAAACAAACTGCTGGGAGACAACATGAGAGGACCCCTGGGGAGAATCGTTCCTTTGTCATTTACCCAGTGTAGATACCCTCTGGTCATATCTGCCATCCCAATGGCACGGGCAGAACAGTACAGAAACTTGTAGCCATTTCTAGAAAAGAATCATCAACATAGTTCATACTCCTGCTGAAGACTCCCTTTGCCAGCACAGTGTCTGGTTACAGCAATGTCCAGTGGCACCAGGTCAGGTACTGACTTGTTGCAGCGCTAAGGGCACACGCAAGGGAAAGACTTAAACACATCACTCAAACCTAACGAGTGGGAAGTGCAGAAGGAACAGGGATGATCAAACTCAGATTACACAATTAGACAAGACCAGACTGTGTTTAAGTGCCACAGTGGGTTTATCCAGCTTCTTTCAGCCCAGCTGTAGGATGAAAGCAAATAAGTAATCTGCATAATATACTACTGGATGCCAGATCTCCTCTCTTGCTTGGTGGATTTTTTCAGGTTGGCAGAATCTGCAGTACAGAGTGAAGGACTGACAACCAGAAGCATTCATGAAGCCCCTAAGTTTCCCCTGCAGACTTTGTACATTCGTTTGTTACACAGACTTGTACAGTTACATCATGCACAAAAGGCTTGAGTGTTTATGTGTATTTCCTGATTTAATTTGGCAAATAACTCCAAAACTACTCTTCTTTTACTCACTGAATAACCTGAACTTTTATTTTGTATCTCCCACAGACAGCAACAGACCAGACAAAATTTAGCTCTATGTGAACAGAGCAAAGGTTGGCAAAAGGTTCCAAGAGCCCAAATATTTTTTGGGAAGCAAGACTACTAAACTTAAAGGTAAAAGCTGATTATTTTAAGAGGATTGTGAAGTGTTTAACAGTTGATCACCTTGTGGTCCTCAGTAGCAATTATTATTTCTAGTATCACTATATGTATTTTTTTTAACAGCTTGCTAAACAAAGGACCAAATCTGAAAGGGGAGAAAAAAAAATGTAGGTTTGTTCTGCCCTAAGTTACTGGACTTAAAATATTATAAGGCTATGCACCTCCTAGATGAACAGTACCTTTGCAAAAGGTGTGGTTCACAGCACTTGTGAACTAAGCAAACACCTCACCACTGCCACAAGGAGGAAGTCATCTTTTCATGTCCTTCCTCCCTCACACCCTGACTCCACAGGTTCTTACAGGTAACAGGGTGAGCACATTCAGTTGACCAACACAGACAGGGGAAGGGGAATTGCCATTTTGGTGTTTGGGAGCAAAGGCATTGAGCCACAAACAATTTACGCATTGGAAGAACAATATTTAGGTTTGAACTTGCACTGTACCATGTCTGTAACAGGCTTTGTGACCAACCAGAGTTAGTGGAAACAGCCATATGACATGCATGGCCATTTGAGAAATTATTGCTATGATGGCTCTCTTCTGTAGTCATAACAGTATTATACACAGTTTTTAAGAACTAAAATGCAAACCCAGACATTTGAGAAGGGAACTAATAGAAGTGGTGGCTTCCATTTCTGTAAAAGGATATATATGGGGAAAAAACCCACCCAGTTTTGTTTGTGAATGACAGAAGTAGTAGCAGCTCACTTCCCAACATTTACACCAACAAATTTTAATAGACAGCATAATTATTAACAGCAATCCAATTACCTACACATTAATTCCCAAATTCCAGAAACCCCTCATTGCTTCATAGCTTCCATACTCACTCATTTATGGAATGGTAGAGTTTTGCAATGCCCTGGTGAGTCCAGTCCTTGCCAAGCTGAGGGAGGATCTGTCCCAAAGCATCAGACCTAAAAGCCAAATCAGAGATAGCTGATACCAAGTATCTGTGTTTTGTTGAAGACAACCACTAACGACCATACAATTTACAGAAATACCTCTGCAGAAGGTCCTGACCATTGCAAACGAGACTCGGTTGCTACTCTAGACAGAGCAGTAAGTGTGGCCATACAGCACGATTCAGTTTCCAAGTTAACCTATGGCTGCTAAACCTAGAGAAGTCTAACTGAAAGTGCAACAGCCACATGGCAAATACTATCTCCCTTGTGCTACTTTTCTAAAATACCATTTCTAGTCTCCTGCAAGTACAAATTAAAATCAAAGTAAGTGTTTTTCATGACTGTTAATGAACATCTTTTCATAGTCTTCTTAAATCAAGTTTCTTTATCTTCTTTTGAAAAGCAGGATAGGATCTATAAAGCAAGACAGTATCATCAGAGAAAAGGAAAGCATGAGCAATGATACTTACTTGGTTATTGTTCCATCGATGTCCGAAATGATGACTTTATCATTCCAGTTCCAGAGATATATTGTTCCTGCACAACGGCATGTCCCCTGATACTGGGTTGTAATACTGAACACGACGTCATTAGGGCCATCTCTAAGCTTCAGCTTTGCCTTTAGAACAAACCAAAGCAATTGAAAATGGAAAAGTTGCCCTCACTATGCAATGCTTAGAATCATAAATGACCTACAGAAAATGGCTCATTTATTCTTCCCCATCTCTTTTGATTAACTCATCAGAAAGCGAGCCCTGGTTTAACACTGGTACAGTTTTGCTGGTAGAGTCTGTCTAGTCATCTGGGAGCATGTATTTGTCCACAGCTCCTACATCTGCTTACAACAGCACCTGCTGCAGCAGCAGTAAGAGGTACTTGACTCTCTGCTACTTTAATTCTTCCTATTACAGTAGACTTGCAGTACTATCAAATGGAGCTCACAGTTTGCTACAGCATGCAACAGTGTTTTCTACTGGGTGGATACTTTCCTCAGAATTCTTCCCCGAGGAACACCATGTATTTGGACAGTAGCAGAACTAACTTGTGAGTCAGTCTGCAACGATAACTGCACACCAATTTAAATGTACGTTACTAGACTGTCAAGATCCCAAGATATTTGGGGGTTGGACCCGATGATCTCTTGAGGTCCCTTCCAACCCCTACAATTCTATGATATCCAAACTGTTACTCTTCTGGCAACAACTTAATATAGAACTTTAATTATAGTATTTTGTAAGAAATTATTTTTTAATCCAAACCCAGATTCCCAAAAAATAGAAGAAAAAACACCCCCAAAATTCACCGCAGCTGCCCACCCAAGCACTGGAAAGCACTTTTAATTTTTTCAATTTCCCCATTCCTTTTTTTCTACTGCTAGGAAAGTAAGCCCAAGATAATTTCTGTACTCTGTGGAATGGATCGACGTGTCATTTTTACAAAGCAGGAAAAGTTGAACTTTTAGAATAAAAAAAGTGAAATTATGAAGCATCCTATGTACAAGAAAGGCATGTCACTTACTATTTGGTCCGAAGACAGCCTAAGTGACTTCTTGTATGACGTAACGCTCGCATGGGTTGGGTGATCTACAGGGGCAGAATCTATTTTCAGGGATTCCTTCAACTCCTGTGATGCTTCATCACTAGAAGAATCATCTTCTGGAGGTCTAACATGACATCAACCAGAACAAATGTGAGCTACAGGAAAAACCCTCTAACAAGGTAAGATCCTTATGCAAGAGTAATTTCTGCTTATGTTGGGGATTTGCTACCAGCCTGATAGCACGGATTAACAAGGCCCAGTGAGTGCCTAGATAAAGCCAGCATATGCCAATAAGCAAGTAAGACTCATAAGGCACGCAAGTATTGGCAGAGCTCTAATATTACTGTTACTAGCTGGCTCCAGACATGGGGAGTTTAGTACAGACAGTGTCAAGCAATCACTAATGCTGCGTTGATCAGACAGGTAAACTGCAGATGAAAAGGGATACTGAACGAGTAACAGAGGTTTGGGTTTTTTTAAAAAGCTGACACATACTATGCAATTTAAACTGTGGGGAATAAGTTAGAGGAGTAGCTCACCTTTTAAGGTTATTCACTCACTTCTCTGCTGATTAGAGATTTTAAGATTAAAAGCATTTAATTTTGTTAACTATTCAATCAAGATATATTTAGCTTCTTAAATCTTTAAGACACCAACACCACCTACAAATGTTTTTGTAAAATCATGGGAGAATATAAGTATGTGCAATAAATTATCGAGACTGGGAGAGTTCTGTGCTAAACAGTTTTCAACCAGAATCTTGGGCAACTTGTGCACTGTAATTAATGCTGTTTTATTGTTTCAATTATTTAATGTTACCAAAAAAAAAAAAAAAAAGCACACGTGGTTTCTATTATTGATACAATGTTAGGCTTTTACAAAAAAACCCACCACCCACCCATAAACAATACCTCAGAAACAACACCACTGTATTTACAGAGTAGTGGCCCAGTGATCAAGGTTACCATATATGTCTTTGCTGTTCTGTCAGTTACGATTTAAGTAGTAAACACAATAGGAGTTAAATAATTGTAGTGTATCTGTAGTTCCTACAGGGGTTGCTGCCACATTATGTGGCTGAACTGTTTGCCGAACACATCTGGTTTCTCTTCAGTAGCTTAGAGGAAAACGTTTCTTCCCACAGTAAATTTCTACTGAATTCTTAATTTTAAAAAACCAAACACTATTCAGTCCACAAAATAGTCTTCAGACAGGAACACACCTACTATTAACTTGCTCTTTTATAGTTGCTGGCAGTTCACTTGCACTTTGTGTCTCAGTTTTCCCTTCCTTCGCCTCTGGTATCTAAAACAACATGATAATAAAAAACGTATTAACATTTTAGACATTCATAGTTCACCTTTAGCAAACAGCTATCAGTACAGCACATAAACTATATGAAATATCAGAAATGCTCATTCCATAAGTTATTTAACATAAAGATGCTTATGAATAAAAGATCCACTAAAGCTTTTTGCTATTTCAGGAAACAAAATTCTGCATCCCAGAACTTGAGAACTACTAGTTTAACATGATGAATTGAGTACGAAAGGAGCTGTCAACCTCTAAGCTTTTAAAACTCACTTTTTTGGGGAAAGTAAATTTAAGGCACATATTCAGAGTTCAGAAAGCTTAAATTAGTCTAAAATGTGGTATGTCAGGATCATACCTATCATGTACCACAGTCCCTATTTACTTATATGTGTGTAATTCCTAACACACACTGCAGCAACTGAGGAGTAGCTTTGACAGCTCCTTGTGGCTTAGAAAAAAAGAATTTTGAGAACATTGTGCAACAGGTGAGTACTGTAACTTTTGTGGAATCAACTAGTAACAGCAAATAAAGTTGTGATATTTCAGACTAACTATACAGAAGGAACACTGAGTAAGCTCTCACCTAGCAATCAGTGACATATTGCTACACAAGCAGTGTTCTGAGGGATTTCTGGCAATTTGCCATTTTTTTCATTCTTTAACAGCTAAGGGAAGAAGGAAAGGTCACCTGTTTAGTCATGCTTTCTCTCTTGCGCCAGAACCACCACCTTCCAGATTTCTTTGGCATCTTTTCTTTGACCCAAGACTCAACTGTAGCCTGAAAAATTTGGCACATTAATTTGTGTAGAAAAACAAAACCAAGAGATAACCATGTGTGACTACACAGAATGTCTTTTTAACAAGTATACATGTATCTATTTACCTTGGGTAAACTCTTCTGAAACACCTGCAAACTCAGAATCATAGGAGCAGCCAAGGCCCAGTTATAATACCTGTTTCAAAAAAATGTTGTTGATATAAATTACAAAACCTGGCTAGAAGTCAACAAGTGTCAGTGTGCAAGCTGCCCTTTTGCTGATGAAAATATTTATTTGTTGCCAACAAATTATATTAAAGTTTTCTGCAGAGTTATTTTAATATATACAATTCAACATCAGCGATAGTTGCTGAAAAAACATCTCACTTCTGTTAAAACTAAATTTAATGCAGACCTTCAGCTCAGAATCATTTTCTTTGAGACTGAGAAACAGATCCAACAAAAGTACAAAATTGCAATGGAAGCTGAAAAACACAGTCACTTTAAAGGGGAGATTTTAAATGAGATATTCTATGACCTAATTACATGATATAAAGTGTTTACCTGTTATAAATCCTTATTACCAAATTAGGATTGTCTATGAGTCCAGGATTTTCAGCAAATTCATGGTAAGTAATAATATGTTCCATGAACTTTTCTGCAATAGAAGCAGATTTTAGTTAAAAACAATAATATAAAATCCCAAGATCTCTGGTTAGCTTCTATCTAGGAAATTGCATTCTGTCATTCAGTGTCTGCTGATCTTGCAACATCACTCACATGGCCTACCTGTCAAGAGTCTTGTGACAGTCACCTCAGAAACAGGGAAAGGATCATACCACTTATTTCAACAGTCACAGCAGTAAGAATTAAAAAATTACAAAAGGAATGATGAAGAGGAACTAGGAACTAGTTCAGTTTTCACACTGGAAAAAGAGAGCCATGCTTATCTAAGTAAGTTTTCTTGAAAAATTTTTATGGCAGGTAAGGGACCTACATAGTACACTGAAGAGGAAGTGGAAGGATGCTGTCAAGTTTTTCAGGGTTTTTTTTAAATCATCAACTATTAATAGAATTTTCATGACTAATGACTATACATATTTGCAGAAATTAATGATTTAGTGAAAAACCCCTGCCAGGAAGAGGTAAATTTTTCAAATCACTTCCAATGTTACTACCATGTTAACAAGAGTTGTTCTGAGCCTTTATTACTATGCATTTAAATTTCACTTAATGCATTAGAGACTGGATGATCATTAAAGAAGCAATACTAAAAATGTTCCAGTACCTGTTCATGAAAATTATGTCCTCCTAGAAGCACCCTCAATAATGCATGTGATCTCAGTATTAAAATTAACCAGAGCATTAAGGAAGAATAATAAGTTGGTAAAAAACCTGAAGGTTAATAGAAGTTTAGGGTAGGAAAAGAGCAGGAAAAAAGACAGTCCAACACAATGCTCAAAGGTTTTTTTTTAATTGCTTAAGAAAAAAATTTAAAAGACAAATTATCAGGCAATTGGAAAGAATGCAAATTGACTAACTAAGCAAGTAACTGCTGCCAGAAACAAGAGTAGTTAGTCAGATACTCAGTATGTAGTGAAAAAAGGAGACAAAGTTTCTTAAGACTTCAAGTGTTGTTGATCAATTTAAGGTTAAATTCTGCTATCTCTGCTTGGCAAATCCTTGTGAATTACAGAAAATGAAATATTATCCATTCCCTTTTCTCAACTTAAGCATAATAATAAGCCAAAGCTTTGTAAGGTGTAAATCAGAGCATTCAAAGCACTTCATTTGTTTAGCTGCCTGAGCTTTATTACTGGGTTTGGTTTAGTCTTTCACATACCTTTAGAAATCTCTCCGTTTTCATTGAGACCTCCACAAAGTGACAGTGTAACATCAGGCAAGTCCATAGCAGAATCAGACATGCACTCCGTACCGCTGTCGGCTGCAGCACTTCCGACTGACTGGGGTGACTGGGAACCAGAGAGGGTATCTGACTCCGTCCACTGCCTGAAACCTGGATCAGAATCACTAAACAAGAGAAGTAACATTTTCCCAAGTGTTCCACTCACAAAAGAAATGTATACATTTTACGTTACAGAACACACTGTATGATGATCTGGCTGTTCCATTTCTACATGATTTTACAATTTAATTTCAAAACCCAACAAAACAAGGAACAGACATACACACACACACTTCGTAACACCAGAAGACTGACAGTTTCCAGTTCTCCTAACATTCACATAAATTGGGAAATAATTACATTTCTTCTGCCTGCAAGAAAATTGGACTCAACTGAGGAAAAGATCCTCTACATTCAATTTTGGCAGAACAATACTATGCTCCTCCATCTTTACCAGAAAGCTGCACAATAACAGGAAAAAGGACATTGCTTGATCTTTTTAGAACACTGTGTATTTGAAAAATGTACAACAGAAAAATAAGGTGACCTTTTAAACAGAAAATGTAGATGACACTGTCATCTAAGGCTAGAATTATTAGTTTGATCCCAAGTAATGTAATCAGTAAGTACCGAAAAGTTTATAATTCTAAATGTAAACCAATAGATACTTCTTCCTTAGTAAGATGTATTTCTACAAAGGTCTTACTAGGCAGTTATTCTTTTGGAGACTATTTTATGAATATAAAATGCTTTGATTTTAAAAAATCCAAACAGCCAAACCTACAAACCAAGAGTGAATTTTAACTGAGCTGCCTTGTGTGAAGACTAGTGGGGTGGGGGTTTTTTTTTAGTCTTTCTTTGATATTAAAAAGAAGTTGGAGGGGATGTGCAAGGAATGCAAAAAATAAACCAATGCGTGCTTATCTAGAGCAAGGACTATGGCAAAATAGAGTGCTGGTGCACACAGCTTAAATCTTGCCCCATGCACAACATACAGGTTCCACAAAGATGAATCTCTCATGTGATCTTTTGGTGTGTTTCTTGCCAAATCATAAAGATTTTCAGAAGGAGATCAGTTCTGATTACTCCACAAAAGTCTAAAAACATGAAGTCCAATTCTTTTGTCAGGCTTGGCTCATAAACACCCAAATCTATACATGTGATAACTCATGTACTGCAACTACACTATAGCCCTGGATCCACAGGACCTTAATTCAAAATTACCTTTTGGGAAAGTAGAGTGCTGCAACTTCAGGTTCCAAAGCTTTTAGGTCCTCCAAGTAAATATCATCAGGCCCCTGATGATGACTTCGCTTGTGTACTCCTGTTAATTTTAACAACTGAGATTACTAAGATAAAGCTATCCAGACACATTAAATACAAACAGGATTGTGGAAGACTTAGGCTTACTTGAAACATTTATAAATCCAAGAGTTTAATTATCATTTTAGTCAAATAAGATTTTAAATAGGAAAAATTGAAAATACACATTTCTAATCTTTCCACTATGGCCTCAAATTTGGTAGATCACACTGAAGGAAAGAATCAACAGTTTTATTATATACCTTTCTTTTTTGAAGGAGAGTCAGTTTTTGCTGTTGGCTTTGTTTCTGGTAAAGGGTCCACCAACAATCTGGAATGATGCTCAGAATCTAATGGCAATGGATTTTGTGGTTCTGTGATTGCAGAAGCAAGAGAATCTTTAACATCCATTTGCTTTAGCAGGGGATGAGTTCTTGGCTCAGGTTTCAGTACTGTACAGACAGAATCTTTCACATCATCATCATCTTCAACTTCATCAGAACTAAGGATGACCCTAAAATGAGTCTTCTCTGATGGAGTAATGGTAGCTCTTCTGGGATGTTCCAGTTTCTCTTTCTTGCTTATCTGAAAAAAAAGGAGGAAAAAAACCCAGCTCTAATCAGTCCTTTCACTTCGTATTTGTTTTATTCTGGTCTAAACATTAAAACTGTACTCACTGTACAAGTCAACCAGTGAAGAATTTAAACATTTTATCAACATAAACTATGTCTCACCCTATTAGCAGAGCTTCCTGCAACAGAAGCTTCACGCTAGCTTGTTCACGAGTTCAGTAAAGAAACTAGCATAGAGGAAGTGCTGACTTGACCAAACCACAGCAAGAAAAAAGCATAAATGCAGATGTACTGGGGCTTCTGCCAAATTTACTCTATCTAGTCTACAATTCCTCTGGAATTAACTAAAACTTAGCCTAAAATAAAGGAAAATAATTTCTAAACTTGCTTTCTTCAGTTTCTAGCTAAAGATTCAAAAGTTTTAGATGATTTTTACTGCTTGATTTTCAGGAATTACTCTGCTGACCAACCTTACAACCCAGGAATCGTCCCGTCTGCCAGCCACAAGAGGGTGCTGCTTTCCCGTTTCACCCGAATTACTCCGAGGAGCAGCAGTAGATTTCCAATTGCTTCTTAGGGCAGACACGACATTAGGTATGCCGAAACTCAGTTCATAAAGACAATAAACAAACTTACCTTGGTTGATTCTGGGAATCCTCCCCACGTCCATTCCATATGAGATTCAGATCTAAGCAAGCTCTCAGCAGGCTTAACTTCTAGTTCTGAATCACTTTTGGGGCAGACTGGCTCAGAGAACGGGCTAACAAATCAACAAGGGGGAAAAAAAAGAAGAAAAGAGAAAGCTACAGTGTTTAAAATGCATTTGTTGTGCAGCTACTGTTGGTAGAGTTTTCTACAGCTTAACAGAGCTTCAATTATTCGGCAACATGGCAAGAAGCCCAGCAGGGTTTTCAGACAGTGAGAAATTAGGTTAAAACCAAAATCACATTAAAGGACTTACACAGTGATCACCCTAAACAGATTGCTCCACTCTATCCGCAGTGTAAGTATAGTTCTCCCCTTAACCCATGTTCCATTTTTCAAACAAAAACAACAAATAAAGTTTATCTAAAAGTAAGACAGAAATTAACTTTAAGTTCGTTTCTTCTGTAAAAATATAGCATTTTAAGCTTGCTATGCCAAGACCTGGGTAGGAGAAGTCCTGCAAACCTAACTCACAAATGCATGAAAAAACACACCAGTTCTTGATGGAGGGAAAATAACATTAACAAGGTATCTTAGGAGACAGACGGTTACTTGAAAACTTCTTTCAGATGTGCTTGGACTACATGACCTCTTAAAGCTCAATCCTATTTTTCCTACAGTAATTTATCCATAAACCAGAAACAGATCTCCCAAATTTTCTTTAGCTAAGACTACTTTTAAGCCAAAAGAACTCACTCTACAAAAAGCTAGAAAGGTGTAATTTCAAAATAGTTTTCCTTTTATGATTTTAGAGATGAAAGAAAGTAGCATGTGAAACAGTGTTTAGTGTAGGGAGGGGTCTGAGTCTGTCCTTTCTTGAACAAGAAGATTATATTGCGTAATATCGAAATGCTGCTCTTTTTACACTTTGACATTCACAGCATATCTTGATTTGCCTGTGTTGGTTTTTTTGTTTGTGGCAAGTTTGGAGGAATATATATAAAAAAGTACATCTCAACCTGAATATATGAATTTGAATTGTAGGGACCAGACCTGAACACACCACTCCAGGTGCGGCCTGACCAGCACCAAGTAGAGCCAGATGATGACATCGCTATCTCTGTTAGTAATACCCCACAGATGCAGCCCAGGATGGGATTTGCCTTTGTTGCTGCAGCAATGCACTGCTGACTCATGGTCACCCCCTGCTGTCCTCCAGGAGCCCCAAGTCCCTTTCAGCAAGTCTGCTCCCCAGCCACACAGATCCAAAACAGTACGAGGCTCTTTGGTTATGTCACCCCAGGTGCAAGACTGGTCTTTGCGTTTCTTGCTTTGGGTAAGGTTTCATCTTAATGTCAGAAATTGTTTACAGTGAGAATAATCATTCAGTGGAACAACCTTCCAGAGATGTGGTCCCCATTACAACAGGTTGTCAGTTTGTGACTGGAGAGGGTGCTAAAATTAATCTCATCTACTCTCCCTTTTCCATGAATGGTTGGACCAGATGTTCTTTTGGGGTCCTTTCATCCTGAGACACAAAAAGGACACCCATTTAGAGATTTTCCCCCTTGGCTTTCCTTTAACAATTTCCTACAGAAATTACATTTTCTGTACTGTTAGAAGGGCTTATTTCAAGCGAGACACTGATGAAAATGCATACATATATCTGTTTTCAGTAGGAATGTGAACTTATTTTCCTGACATACCAAATAATTTGTTCCATCTAGATCACAAGTCAACTGGAAGCTATGCAAACATTAACCTGTTTCTAAGCCTAACTCAAAGTTCAGCAATATTTGCAAAAGACTGAACACTTTGGGGCTTTGAAAACCTGTAAGTCTGTTCCATTTCTCCCAAAGTAGAAGTGTTCCATTATCATTCTTGGGGAGCAGTCTTTAGTCAAAAGGCCCATGCTTGTCATTGACCTAGTCTTTGATCTTAAAGGTCTTTTCCAACCAAGCGATTCTGTGACTCTGTTTAGTCATGCTACCATTGCTTGTTAAAACAGGGAAGAACACTGATGGAATCAGGTATCAAAGAGTTAATGGTTATGATTATGCTTTTTTGGTTTTATTCTAGTGAGCAGGACAAACAGAAGTGTCCTCATTGAAAAGGCAGGTTATGATCTTGCCTTCCCTTCCTGCAACACTTCTGACAAGCAAGACGACCAACCTCAACTAAAAGACAGCTTTTCCAGGTCTCCAACAAGTAGGTTATTAAAAGCTCCCATTTCATTTTCACTATACAATTGTTACATTACTGAATCTTTCATTCGTGGCTTAGAAGAAATAATTACATGCAAAATTTCTCTTCTCCTAGATTGCTCATGTGGGAGAGAATCCCCCCTCACCAAAGCAGGAAAGGAAATGTGTCCATTTCTCTGTTACACTGCAACCTGTACTGGACAGCTTCTTGTTAAAAGAACCCAAAACTTTAAAGAGCCTAGGTATCTCACCTCATGCACAAACAAGTAATTAGAGCAGAATATCCCCTTTATATAAATAAGAAGAGACATGAACCATACTATGTTGGCTAGTTTTTATAAACCGCAAATGAATGTCAGCCTCTGTGCTACAATTATTTAGGTGATATAATCTCTACAAAACAAGGTCAATCCTCAGGGTCAAGCACTGCGACTGCTTTTCAGTCACAAACCACAAATCTTTGGGGAACATTTAAAGACTACCTCTCATCAAGGTCAATTAAGGAATGGTTGGCAGCCCAAAACATAAAAGGGAACAATAATGGGATTTCCTGTCCGACTGCTTCTTTTGTTAGCAAGCTACACACAGGGGCAATTAGCAGGCACCTAGCATGGTGTGGTATATTCAGAAACTATGGAGGCAACAGCCCTGAAAACACCTGAAGCAGAGAGAGTATATGCCTTCCAACAAGTATTTTCTAAAGCTCTCTCTTCTACCCTGCACTACTCTCAATTCACAGAGACTGGGCACCTACAGTAAACAGCTAATGTGCAACAGTGGATATCACACAAGGCTGATCAGTAATCCTTGCTGACACCAAATGTATCAGCTATAAGGTAAAGTCCTCAGTCAAACTGAAAAGGTCTGGACCCTCAGAGAGGAATATAACAGCATGAACAACAGAAACTGAAGGGCTTGAATGTATAAACAGAATTGCTGCAACCACTGTAACTGAAAACTGCCTGGTGAGCTGTGTTTTGAGATTTGTAAGAATCCTAAGTAACTGGTATGGTATCTCTGAGTTAGTATTGTGGCAACCAGCACATCTTCTGTCCTGAGGTAGAACGTGATTCAGGTTTATGACCTAGCTTCACCCTGAGTGATTTACATTCTTCCACCTCGCAAATTCTAACTTGCCTACTCAACACCAGCTTTATGGAACATCAAGTGGTGCTTATGCTAGGGTGAATCATAGGGAACATACTCGTTTTCCAGACTCTTCTCAACCTATACAGATCTTCTTAGCTGTATTTTCTTCCTTTCATGATGAACTTTAATAAGAAAGTGTGTCTGTGGGATTGTCATTTGGGGGGGAAAGACATAAATTTTTTTAAATACATGCAGTAGGGAGGAAAGTTCCCAAAGTTCCAAGTAAATATCAAATGTTGCATTCAATACCACAAAAGCTAGGCATATTTGATAGTTTTTCAGACTGGGGGGAAAAGAATGAATAAAAAGGCACTTTCATTTTTAAAAAAATAATTATTTGTCACGATACATCTGCTGGCATTACAAAGTGACTTACTTCTCCAGAGGGGACCAATCTCCATCAGATAAGGGGTAATGATCCTTTGAGTGATAAATCAAAGATTCTTTTTGTTCTTCACCTTTTGGTGATGAATTTGAGGATCCTCTGTGGAGAAACACAAGACATTAAGTTGGCTATCAGAAATCTGCATTCCTAATTCAGTTAGAAAAGTTACTTAGAAGTTATTAAAAATCCAAGATCAAAAGACAGACGTGTATATCTTGAAGAATTCATTGTTTGCAACACAATTTTATAATTACAATGTATATTAAGTCATTAATGCTTGAAAACATTCCAAGTTTCAAAATCTACTACTCAACACGTAGTAAGTTAATATTGATGAAGTTACAATAGCACAAATGATACTCTGTACAGCCAGCTAATATTACCAAACCCCAAAGATTTACACATTGCTTTTACTACGTAAACCTTAGAACCACTGAAGAATAGAAGAGGTAGTTTTGACAACGCACTTCATGACTGCACATTTCACAGGTTAAAATTGGTAAGAAAGCAGGGGAAGTTAACTGCCTCACAGTTTACCCAAGAGTTTAGAAACTAACATAAACTACAACAAGTACCTAGAAGTATTGTACTTTTCTGAAAAGTGGGGTGTGTTTTGCATTGGGAAGTCTACTCAGTATCTATAATTAAAATAACCCAAACACCACCAAACCAACCAACAGTTAAGACCCACTGAGCAGGCATGCACTGTATTTTACACAGAACTCCCTTTGAAGTATTTCCATCCAAAGGACTTCCAATCTCTTTTTACAGCCATCTGAATTTAGTTGCATAAACAACTATTCTCAGGGAACAGCTAACTTGTTCTGAGATTAGATCAAGGGCATCATGACTACACAGAGGATAGAATACAAGGAAGTTAAGGCTGGAATTTGAGTGTAAAATGCAATACAAATTATTTTAAGCCATGACTGAAAGAAAAAATGAATTATTTTTCTTCAGTTAGTAGCACAGTTGCACTGGACTTTCTGGAATTCTAATACTTGTTTATCTGATGGATGGAAATAAGAAAACATTTTAGTGTTATTTATTAAAATACATAAATACTCAGAATT
This sequence comes from Hypotaenidia okinawae, assembly GCA_027925045.1. Lineage (NCBI taxonomy): Eukaryota > Metazoa > Chordata > Aves > Gruiformes > Rallidae > Hypotaenidia > Hypotaenidia okinawae. The sequence goes on along the minus strand of BSDF01000002.1, from coordinate 111,671,701 downwards.
CCCACGCTTACTCAGTACAGCCCACTAGACCCTAAGCACTTACAGTACTGTATCTACTTCATTTGCAAGACAGTCTAGACTATGCTAAATACTGAACCCTAAAAAGGTCTCAATAGCTCCACTTCTTATTCAGTGTTATTATTCTTACATAACTTGACTATGACAGCTTGACTTAAGAGGTGCAGAGACCATACTTCTTTTGTATTGACAAGCCAAGCTAACAGTGACAGAAACTGGTTTCATACTATCTTTGTATCCAGTGCTACATATGATTAAGTGAGGAAAAACATACTGTTGAACAATTAAGAAAACACACAAAAAATTATTATATTATTGTCCTTAATAGTAGGAGTTCAAAGGGGGGCAAGATGACACACACAGGTGGTACTGAACAGATTTTAATCACTGGGAATTAGCAACCAAAATAATTCATAAGAAGCATCAAGAATCAAATTTTACCTGTAAATGGGTAAATCTGAAGATTAAAAATACAAATATAGTCAAATATTACAGAAAGTAAGAGGGGAAAATCAGTATGCATCAACTTACAACTTTGAGTTGCAGCACCAATTCTAAGCTATTTATTCTGCAGCACTTATAAGCAATGCTATCGCTTCTTCTCACCCTTACCCACTTTACATATGGGCTAAATACATATATAAAATTTTAGAGACAGTTAACTACTTTATCTCTAATATCTTTAGCCAATGGAGAAATAATGTCCTTTATTTCTGAGTGTACACACTGTAATCTCAGACCTCCTGCTATTAATTCAGTCAAGCACTACTAACATACCTAAACTATAGCTAGAAAAGACAAAGAACTTTTTTTTAAAAAAAGTTGCATAAACACTTGGAAATGGATTTTGTCAAGGAACAGGAAACAGCTTGTTTTGAATTAGAATAGAACTAGATAAGGCATTACATACTGGTACCTGTAGCTGAATTTTTGACCTTCCTTTTGGACAGTCATCCTCCCTTTTCCTTTCCCAGATTTAATCTGAAATCTGAAGCTATGTCTAATAATAGTTAAGTTTCTATTTCTGGTTTGGTTCCCCCCAGAATCCCCCATTCATAATTCAAAAAAATAATAGAAACAAACAAAAACCACAGACCAAACACTCAACCAAAACAAACTTGCTGATATGATATTCACAAGATGTGAAAAGAAAGCTTATGAACCTTTTCTCTACAACCATATCTTTAGCTAGGAAGAAAACAGAGTATGAATACTGTAAAGTATTTCCTGCCCTGGCAGCCCACTGGAAAGACTATTATGTGAACTCCACGAATGGACACATAGCCACAAAGCTACGGTCTCTGGGCCTCCACTACTACAATTAATTTTTTCAGTGCTGCAATTATTTGCTATATGCATGATGAAACAACCTTCTTTTACAAAACCATCTTCCCTTCCCACTGTAACACTCTTCTCTGACTGAGGATGCATTTCTACTGCTATTTCTGTACACTTTAAAACAAAAAAAAAAAAAAGTGGTTTACAAATAAAAGATTTTTCAATCTCTTTCTAAAGGGTACAAAAACCCAACCCAGAGTAACCCTTATGCAAACACCATGGTCTGTTCAGCAATGACTAAGAATTTGACATTCCAGTTAAACCTACAATTTTTTGACTAGCAATTTGAATTTAAAGACTGGATGAAAACAGACATTACTGGCACGAGAATGTTTGGTAGATTTGTAATAATTTGTTAAACAAAGAATAAAGAATTCATAGGGTTATATTTTCTTTTGTCCTGTACATGATGGCTATTTTTATTTTAGATGGTTTCATGATGACAAGTTATCGCTGGCTTAATACTGTCACACTGAAGACTGAACAAAGATTTTCTTTTTCTTAAAGTGGAAAAAAAAATGGAAACAAATCTCAAATGGCAATGAAAAAAGAAGGCAAATGAACTAAGAATGCCACAGACATTCTAGAAAACATTTCAAACTCAAAAATTTGGGTTCTGTGTTTTAGTGGTCATAGGTGAGGAATCTGTCAGGTTCATGTTTTTCAGTCGCACTACCTTTTTTATCTGGTACTTACTACATTTGGGGCTCCCTTGAAAACCCACACTGAAGGACTTTTTTCAGTTATACTTTATCTTCTAACACCAAAATGTTCTCCAATGCCCAAACCAGACCTTGAATTGATTCAGACAGTACATTTAACAGCTTTGTCTAAAAGCTAAGTCCACTTTTTTTTTTTTAAGCAGCCTAAGAAACTTGCACAGGAGTTGAGTAGGCATTTCCTGGACTTTAAGTACTTATATGCATGATAGATTTCTAAACTTGAAGGACTTTGTACAGAGGTGGAAGACAATGTTTTGGAGTTTTGTTTGTTTGAGGAAAAGCCTACCCACAGCCTACTGAAACTGACGCATTACATGCAGAGAGGAAAGGTACAAGTCACCTTTTAGAACATTCAGCGATGACAGTGAAAGCTTCAGCAAGTATCTGATAGTTTACCTTAGGGGTTGAACGCTTTTTTCATCATCTGAGCTTATTTCCATTTCAAAAATCTCTTCTGTCCCAGTAGAAGAGATCTGATCTTCCTTTCTGCTATCTTGTTTGTATTTCTTTCTTCTTCTTTTTTTCTTTTTCACAGACCCTGGGGTGAATACAGTCTCTGTTTCTACAGTGTGTGGAATTTCTGAGTTTGGACACGTCCTCTCATTTTCACCTGATTTCAAATGATTGTCAGTGTCTTTAAAAAACTGGTCTTCAGTGGGTATTGGAGATGTTGCCAAATATGCAGGAACCTTTTCCTAAGGAAAAAAAAAGAACAGGTTATTTTTTTACATTGTTTTCTGCATACAAGATAGTTGTCAGCCACAGATTAAACCTTCTATAATTAGACATAAAACCATACAGACCAGTGGTACTTGGTTGATACCCAGAAGGGAACCAAGTTTGCTAGAGGGAATACAAAAAGTTCAGCAAAATGAGTGTTAGCATTCTTAATGTTACAGACATATTTTTGCTATCAAAACAAATCCCCAGTCAGTGGAATGCTTTTCAAACTATCTGCCCTTGAGCAGACCAGTTCTATCTATGCTGAGTAAATGTGTTAATAAAAATAGGCTAATTAAATCCACTGCTGTCTATTTTGAAACAGATTCATAGAAAGGTGCAAGGTTGGAAATCATCTGGTCCAATCTTCTGTTGAAAGTAGGGCCTTAGGTTAGGTTACCCAGGCCTCTGTCAAGGCAAACACTGAGTATTTTCAGTGAGTGAAAGTCTACCACTTCTCTAAGTAAGCTATTCCTGTGTTGTGTTGTTCTCCTAGTGAAAGGTTTTCCTTATATCCAGGAATTTTCTCCTTGTGACTTTTGCCCCATGACTTATCACTAGGCATCCTTGTGAAGTAAGTGCCTCCATCTGCTCTATAACTTTCTAGGTATTGCAAGACTGTGGTTAACTCCCTGAGTCTTCTCTAGGCTGAACAGCCAAGTCCAACAATCTTGCTTCCTATGTCAACTGCTCCAAACCTCTGATCATCTTGGTGGCTCTCCAGTGGACTCTCTCCAATTTTTCAGGTCTCTCCTCAGCTGGGGAGACCAGAACTTGGTAATGCTGAATGGTATTCCAGGTTTGGCCTAACAAGTACTTGGTTAAGTAGGGCAATCCCACATCCCTCCATCTGCTGGCTGTGCTCCTGCTGATGGAGCCTAGAGCACATTTGCCTTCATTGCTGCCAGGACACACTGCTGGCCTTCACTGCAGAGCTGCATTTTATCCAGTCAGATCCCAGCCTGTAGTGCTGTGTGGGATTCTCCCAACCTAAATTCAGGGCTTCAAATGTATCTTGATTAAACCTTGTGCGTGCCTTCTTGGTCCAGTCCCACTGACTGCCAAATTGGTCCTGTGTGGTGGTTCTTTTTCTGACCTGTCTACCTCTCCTCCCAGTTCAGTGTGAGGGTGCATTCAGTCTTGTCATCCATTCCAGACTATTTATGTATACATCCAAAAGAAACACTCAACTACAATCTACTCGGGTTAAAAATCACCAAACAACCCTTAATTAATTATGACTTGCTGCTCTAAGAAGGAGCAATTCAAATGAAGGACAAGCTTTACTAATCAACTGCCTTGTATTTATTTACGTTATAACCAGAAACCTAAAGATGTTGACATCTAGACTGAAAGAAACACACTGTGAAGGGACAAAGTGGAACAAAAGGAGAAGAGAATGGAATTCACATGGCAGGGAAAAAAGTTATAGGCTCAATTTCATGATAAGAATAAAACTAAATACAAGCTGCTTGTTATTTCACAAGCTTGTTATTTTACTCTCATATAGAAGATTAGTCAGGAACTACACTGTGCACAGAAACAGCCAGAGCAATGAGACTACTTTGAATATGTTCAAAGCCTGAGCTGCTATTATGTAATACTAAATTCAATTTTCCATTGAGTTATAGACCAAGTTTTGTTCCACTGGTTAACAAAGAACTATAGATTTGTTTGGGTTGGAAGGGACCCCAAAGGCCGTCTAGTTCCGACCCCCTCCATGGGCAGGGATACTCTCTACCAAGCCAAGTAGCCTAAAGCATCATCCAACCTGGCCTTGAACACTGCCAGGAAGGGGACCGCCACAGCTGCTCTGGGCCACCTCTGCCAGTGCCTCACAGTAAAGAACTTCTTCCTCATATATACTCTAAATCTACCTTCCTTCAGCTTAAAGCCATTGCCCCATATCCTATCAGTACATGCCCTTGTAAACAGCCCCTCTCCAGATTTCTTCTAGGTCCAATTCAGGTACAGGCTGGCTGCTAGAAAGTCTTGCTAGAGGCTTCTCCAGGCTGAACAAACCCAACTCTCTCGGCCTGTCTTCACAGGAGAGAAGTATCCTTCTGGCCCAGGATACAGTTGGCTTTCTGGGCTGCAAGTGCACACTGCCAGGTGATGCTGGGATCACAAAGCACTCTGGGGCAGACTGCACCGCCACAGCTTCTTATCAACCAACACCTCCAAGTTCTTCTCCTCAGGGTTGCTCTCAATACAAAGCATGTATCCACTTTGTATTTTAAAAAAAAAAAAGTATTTTTTAATTTAAAAAAAGTGAAGAGAACAAAATACAGGCTTATACAACCCTAATGACACACAGATTTTGCATTGTGAAAAACCTTCAAGTAACATGACAGCACCTAATATACCTAAAACATCCTATACAATTAGTAATAAATAATCCAGAAAAACAAGACTTTTTTTTTTTTTAAGAGGAAACATTAAAAGAAAACTGGCTGAAAAATTGTATCTGAGACTTACATTATAATAGTCCTGATTTGCATGTATTGAGGCATGTGGTGTTACTTCTGAATGTTAAGATGTGAAAAAAGCAAAGACTGGCCACTCGGAAGGACCTTCCTGAATGCATCAAGAGCTCAGAGCTTTAACATTTACAACTTAAGCACAGCTTCAAGAGGTGACAATAAAGATACACTGATCAGCAGCAGAAATACTGAAAGATAAAGAACGTCTAAAAGCACTAAAACAAATTCAGTCCTCTGTTTCATAGCTAACTCAATCTATAGTTTTAGCATGAACTACCAGCTTTCCAGAACACATTATAGACAGATAAGATACTCTGGCAATCAATTAAATATACTAAGCAAGTGCAATAGCTTCTTTGAAACACTGTACTAGGGACAAAGGTAGTGGTTATCACCCTTGTTTTCTGAAAGTCTTTAGACTGATCAGTTCCCATCAATGGTTACCACAGCCTGCATCTACAGAAAACTGCTTTCAGTTTTGATTGTAATCATGGTGTATGCTAAAACAGAACCCAACCAAGTCATCATTTAAGGTCTTAACGCTTATTTACTTCTCCCACTATAAATTATATTTAACTCCTTTCAAAATAAGAGCTTCCTCTGATCCCTCACTGTAAACAGGTAGTGCACTAAAGTAGATCAAGCTCATTTCCTTGAAAGGCTCCAGTTCCTAGCAACAGGAAATTAACAACTCATCTTTTATTTCCCTGAGACAAATCTAACTATTTTCATTAAACTTTTTGGAACTTTTACTGAGAACTTCTTCCCATCTGCCTCGCTGAAAAATGCCAATAGATTCAAGGATTAACAAATATTGTTATTATATAGGTCCCATACCCTTAGGAAATCAGACTAGAAATTAAACATTAACCCTGGTTTTCAGAAGCTTATTAGCTTCCAGTACAATAGATTCTTGGAAAATAAACTGCTGTATTAGAATACAAGAAAAAATTCTCAAGTCAAACAAGTTACTGTTAACTGGTGAAAGTTTCATAGATAAAATTGTGACAAACTGTGCTAAAAATTGTAAGACAAATCAAAAACATGCCAAAATAGACAATCCTTATTAGTACAGGGGTCAGTAACGTGAGCTATAAGAACTTAAGGTAAAAATTATAAGGCACTGCAATCTATATAACTTCAGTCAACATGAATGAAATTACTAAAAGAAAAAAAAATTTCAACACATCTTTCAAATAATGCTCTAATAAATGATTAGTTGCTTTATCATCATTGGTACATACAAAACACCAAGCATATTATCAGCTTATGAAATTAAAATTAACACTTAGTCACAGAAAACCTAACTTTCATAAAAGTTACTGTATTGCCAGCACTATATTGAGCATTTTAACACAACACTTAATATTGCATTGCATCTACCATGAAACACAAAGCCCTTACGTTTTCCTCCTCAGTTTCTTGTACAAAGAAAGCTTCTCCATTGTCACCCAGTTTCATATGAAGGTCAACAGCATCGCCATTAATTTCTATATCAATCTGTGGAAAGAGACAATTTAATGTAAATAATTCATCATAGGGGAAAGCACTGACCCTCAAGGCCCACTTTGCTCTGAAAGTAAACTATGGTCTATTGTATAATCATTTCTCTTTCCCCTCCCTCTGCTTTTTGAAGGAAGTCTGTTAGAATAATGATCTTTATTTCATTAGCCTGCTAAATACATCATGCTCCTAGCAGGCAGCCTAAGACCCACATGAACAATTGGAAAAAACCCCAACATCTGAAGACTGAACCTATTTCAAGTAATGAGGAGACTGACCTAGACGCATAAATAATATTGATCTAATCTTTATTTCTTGGAATAATGATGAAGGATTGGAGTCTTTTCATGTTGGTATGTTTAAAGCTCAACCTGAATCAGATCTAGGATAAATCTTCTCTTCTAGGATAAATCTTCTTCTCTTGAGAAGACTAAGGGGGAGAGAAGAGAAGACTAAGGGGGGACCTAATTAATGTTTACAATTATCTTAAGCAGGGGATGCAGGGGGAATCAGCCAGCCCCTTTTCAGTGGTCTGTGGAGACAGGACAAGGGGCAATGGCTGCAAGTTGGAGCACAGGAAGTTCCGCACCAACATGCGGAAAAACTTTTCCCAGTGAGGGTGACAGAGCCCTGGGACAGGCTGCCCAGGGGGGTGGTGGAGTCTCCTTCTCTGGAGATATTCAAGACCCGTCTGGATGCCTATCTGAGTGAAATGTCCTAGGGAGCTGCTTTGGCAGAGGGTTGGACCCGATGATCTCTCGAGGTCCCTTCCAACCCCCTATGATTCTATGAAATCTGAGTCCTGAACACCAAAAGTTTAAGAGGACAAACTGGAAGCCTCCTGAAGGCAGGCTTTGCTTCAGTGGAATAGAGATTGGCCACAATTATTTCTGCAGCTCAGTTAACTTGTTTCAGATTTCCCTCCTTGTGAGTTTATGAGGATATGCCACAGAACCACAAGCCTTCTACAGTCATAATGCTTTCATCAGAGAAAGTAGCTTTTTATTCTCATAAAAAGGTACTTTAACAGAGATTAGGTTGCACAGGAGGGAGAGATTACTCTTCCTCATATGTATGAAATAAAAGGGAAAAAAGAAAAGTCTTTCTAAAACCAAGATAGAACTGTATTACTTCCTTGTTGTGAAATCTTATACATGCAGTTAAGTTCCAACCCAAATTTTTCCACAGAAAAGATGCTCAATACTCAAATAAAATTATCTTATTTCTCAATAAATCTGCTTATCTAATGGTATCTGCATAACTACATTTAGCCTAGCTAATTTAAAATTATTGAATACACATCAGATTGAAACATGATGGACTAGCCTCACTGCAGAAATTGTCAATGGCATCTCAAGTTAATACAGGTTAGACACTTATGTCAAAAGCAGACAAAGTTAAATACTCATATGAGATATCCAATATGTACATTGCTCAAGTTCTAGTTTCCTGACAATACAAAAGAATTATACCTCAAGACATACAACTGGTATTATGATATGAATACTCATATTCCTAGTTAGTTACTGTGATATGAAATGGCCAGTCAGAAAGGAAAGAGGAATAATTTTAAGATTAGCACATGGACTGCTAAGAAAAAGAAAAACACTACAGTACTAAAAAAGACAGTATCCATGTATCCTAATTCACTCCATTATTCGTCCATTTATGAGAAGGACCATGAGCCAAGGATACCAAATCATAGGAGATGATAAATTATGGGTATATAACCAAACATGCATGGAGAATTAAAAAACCAAAACCAAAATACATCACCTTAATGACTTTTTTCCAACCTTTTTTTCAGGCTGATTTATACAAACATCCCTAATAGCTATACCTCACACTGGTTTCTGAATACTTCAGTATCTATCTTAAAAACAGTTGAAGGAGAGATGCATATTTTTTGCTCCCATACATCTTCAGACTACCAATTGATCTTAGCCTCATAATATGCCAGAGTAAAATGTGTACACAAAACAGTCATTAACATTCAATTGACTATTGAGAGAACATTCAAATGCAGATTGGCATCTCCAAGGATGAAGCAAGCAAGAAGCAGCAGCCATCTGCTCAAGCAAAAGCTGAGAACTACACTGATGGCTTAGTACAGCAGCTATCATGAGAAGACACTTCAACTATTAAAGACCTTTAGAAAGGTACTCAGAAGGTGAAACACTGTCTAATTTGGTTCAGCTTCTCAGAAGTGTAATTAAAGACATTTAGCAAGTTTCAATTCATTCCTCTTGTAAAAGCATATCTCACTTGCTTAGACATTAAAAAAAAAAAGCACAGCCACACCTCTCTTGTACCTTGATGAAAAACTGCAATGGCATCTGTTGTAGAAATGTTTAGGAAAAATCACCTTTCTGTCATCGGTGTGCTCATGAAGAAAAACACTAGCATGTGGGAAATCAAAACAAAAAAAAAAACCACAAGAAAGCTGCTGCCAGCCTGAATTACTAAGATAAACTTAAACCTGCAATGCACATAACTGCCCGTATGACCAGGAACAAAAAACTCCTAACATAACCCCTCTGTTAGTGGTACTGTGTTGTCCCTTTACAACCAGAACATAAAGATGAAGGTAGTTTCCTGCAGTGTTCTTTCACTTCTTAGAAAAGCAGCATATAATCCTGAGGTTTTATGATCTGTCCATCCTTTGGCAGTACACCCACAGGCAACGCAGCCATACACAGCACTCCCTACTGACAGTGATGTAAATTCTCCTCACAATAGGTCCAATTTTAGTCCAAGTTATTACACAATCCAACTCACTCCCTAGGGACTATTACTAAAGCCAATGGAAAGGGGATGGCAGGGCTATCCACTCTGGCAGCACCACAATCTCGTACTGGTTGGGTAGGGAATAGTACCAAGTTCTCTTTCAAATACATTCACAAGTGAATGATGTTTCAGTCCCAGTTTTTATTTGCTTGTGGATATTAATAACTGTATTTTCTACTGTGTATCAATCTTGAAGAGAGCTAACAAGTTTTAATATTTATGACAGGTCACCAACCCTTGAGACAATCTCTATTTATCCTCCAGACATTCCAAAAATAGTTGCTTGCAACATCAGGGATCAAGCAGCATTAAACATTTCTTTCCCAGCATACTTAAACAAGTCAAAAAATAGCCATATAAGCATTTTAGGCTGTGAAGTCTGTATGTTTGCATTACTCTGTTTGCATAGTTCAAGAGCTGTCAAAGCTTTCTTTCACAGTATTTCTCCCCCCCCCCACCAAAGAGTCCTTAAATTGCCACAGGAAGTTCTGTTTTGCATTCCAAGACTATCATTCTGTACAGCACACATGAGAAACTGCTCTGCACTAAATCAGCCTGCTAACTTCTTACGTGGGGGGCCGGGGAAAGAAGGAAGGGGGGTGTGTGTGGAAAAGGAGACCACATTGGTATTCAGAACATTGTTTTGGCCCAGTTTCTGAACTTACCACTTTTTCTTTAGAGCGCAACACACCAAGCTTCCCGAATCGGACGTGGAAAGGAGAACACTGGTATGTACCATCCTGCTGCCGGACCACAATGACATCAATGCATCCTGAAAGGGTTGCCTGATTAATGCCTTTGTACAGCTCCTTCACAGTACCCAGGACATGTCCTGCAAGTTGTCCTACGTAGTTCATAGTCTGAAACTAAGGGATAGGAAGAAAGAAAAAAAAATAAAAAGAAAAAATAAAGAAAAAAAACACTAAATACATTTGAAAAATGTGAAAAGTTGAGGGGTTTAAAATTCTTTTTAAACATCCAAATAGAGGTGCAATGCCATTTATCAAGTACTCTGATCACTGTAACAAGTTACACAAATGCTTTCAACAGTCAACAGAATTTTGAGCCAATTCTTATATTACTAACAGTCCCCAGAGTTATAAAACCTATTCTTAATAGCTTATCTATTTATATTTAAATATTTTGAAGTAAATTTTGAAGGATGAAATTTGTAAACACAAAGCCTAGATTCACATGATGCTCAATTACTCAGATCAGCTAAAAAGACAAATTAATTCTCCAAAGACTACTTAATACAGCAGATTCTCTATTGAAAATGGAGACAACTGTACATAAGGATGAAAAACCCACAACTTAAATGGCAGGAAATGTTATGGAGAGTGTACTACGGGTAACTCTTCCTTCACAGCTCTGTTTTTAAAAAAAAAACAAAAACGGCTGCACCATCTTAAAGAAATTATCCAAAGATCTAGTGGGAGACAGAGGAGTTTGAGAATGAGCATGGAGAAAACAAATATGGAAGAAATCCGTATTGCTTCCCTATGGAAGAAACCCAGTTTTCTCCCTATATAAGGAAAGCACACCAACAGTGAATTTACTTGCCATGTAACATACACTAAAATCTCTTGCAACACAAAAATCATGAGTTTGTAAAAAACTTTTTGGGAAACTGAATAAAAAGTAAAACAAATCCTTCCCCTCCACAAGACTTTAAAAGGAAGATGGGGGTTTTCCAATAAAGACTTTAAACTGTTTGGAAATTACCCACAGAATTACTATGCTAAGTAACATGCTAGGGAATTATCTCCTGTAGCTTCTGTGCAATATGGTAACTGAATATAAAAAGAACAGACGGTCACTTGGTGACTAATAAGACCAGTGGAATGGACTCCCTATCAAAATAAATGATTAATAAAAATTCAGTTTCATCTCTAAGTGGTTCCATGTACAACTAAAAAACTGACTACTTGTTTAAGTAACAGCTCACTTTGGCTAAGGAAGGTGAGGTCTCACGTCAACCCTTCCTCATCTCACCCTCCTAATGAGCTGATTTTAGTTCACTGACACAACTGGCAGAAGTCTACCGTTTTGTTGTTGCTGTTGTTTGTTTCAGTGGGTTAGTAAATTAGATTAGCTCATGAAGAACATGACAAACACCAGAGTCATGAGGCACTAGGCAGCACCAAAGAGCTAGAAAAAAAAAAGGCTAGGACAGGGAACTGAACATCCTCCTTTTGACAGGTGAGACACTTGCTGTATCTCATGGAACTGTAACCCAAGATGGAAAGGTAGCAATGTATCTACTCTACTGTTTAAGCAATTAGCCTTTCCCTACAGTAACTGTCAATCTTTATTCTCAATCTTAGGAAAAGGTCTCTAGCACACAGTCGTTATCATTCATGGCTATACCTTGGCCACTTCCAAGAAGAGTCCATGGTATTGGCTTGCAAAGAAAAGTTGGCTTCATGTCACCAAGGAGATGGAATTTATTAATAGAAATTTTTGTCACATCAGGAATAATGAGCCCTAATAGAGGCTCCATTCCCTATATTTCATTTCAGTGAATAGGACTTGATACATGGACATTAGCAAAGAGTTCTCCAGCATGTAAGCAGGAACTGTTTAAAAGCGCAGATTTTAACACAAACTGCTAAGAATTGAGTTCAGTTGAAAAATAAGCTACTTTTACTCACATACCTGATAACTGTCCTTGCCTAACCAGAGAAAATAATGAAAAACAAACCCCACGAGACGGGGTTCACCTATTTTACATATATTCTTGCTTTCCTGTAACTTATCTCTTTTGTAGATCGCAGTTATACATCTGTAGCTCACAGTACACCCACTTTTATGATCACACATACACACAGTAACCACTTACGTGTGAAAAAGTTATGAACTTTTGAACCTACTGAGTATTAAAAACAATGCTTATAAGGAAAGAAGATTTTTATGATGTCTTAACGCAAACATCGTCTTTTACATTCTAAGTAAACAAAATTGTAAACTGAATTATATTATTGCTTATCAGGCTGCAGTTCAGTCTTTTTAACATAATGGTTCATTTTGTAAGACAAACATGTTATTTAAGAGAGTTCAAACTGTAGCAAGCAAATGATCAAACAGAAGAAATTAGGTGTCACTACATACTTGAGAAACATGAGAAGCTTAGTTTATCTCAAACGTCAATAGAAGCCCAGCCCGGAGATTTTAAAACATTGGGTGTTTTTTACTGGGCTGTTTTAGTGCTTTTTTATTGCTTTAAGTTTTATTGTGTATTGTTGGAAAACTTGTGGTGAGCCATACTGAATTTGACTACAGAGAAGAATGGTGTAAATGCTATTAATTCTTGCAAGTATGACAGAAATAGCCTAATCACAGAATAACCAGTAAGACTTTTCCTCAGTAACACTCTTCATTTCATGCTTAGTAAACATTTCTTACATGTTACAATCCTGAAAGCCGAGAACAGCAGAAAGCAGTATGCCCTCATAACCTGTTACAAGACCCTAAAAAGCACCCCAATTTACAGCTCTGTATTTCAAGGCAGAAGTCTGATGGACAAGACAGGTTAAGAAAGGGCAATGCAATACCTCACAATACTGTTTAGCTCTGAAGCTTTATTAATTTTGATATCCAGAGTATAACATAACCTGGTAAAGTCAAATTCTGTAACTCTGCATAAAAGCAAATGTAGCTCCCCACTACTTACTCTCCTAGGATACTAAATTAAAAAACTATCAGTACTTACAGTCTCACAGCAGAAAAAATTTTTTGTGACTTTTGAGGTTACACAGAGATTGATTTTTGAGTATTTATGCAATACTACCTAGATTGCAAAACTTCTTAAGGCCGAATATATTAATACTACTAAGCTAAGGGCAACTGTTATTGAAAAGGATCTCCCTGTCCTACATCACAGAAGACTTTCTGGCAAGAAGCCATCACACCACAAAAATCAAACTGAAGCTGACTTTTACTTTTTTTGAGAGAGAGAATACATATAAAAGTAAATATAAAATAAGGTCATATCTACTGTCAAAGCTGAAGAACTAAAAACAAAACTCTGTGCCTCCATTTATGAAATAATCAAATAATTTAAACTAAAGTTAACCCTGCATATGTTGGTTGACTTCTTCACAGGGAACAGAATGGCTCTCAGAAAAAATGATTCAACAGCACTACAGCTCAGATTTGAAAATGTAAGCATCTAACATGATACAGCCATACACATCACCAGGAAATGCTTATATTAACATAACTTGAGCAGAAGGCTTTGTAGATGGGTATTACACCTCTGCCCCTTTAACAAAGATGCTTTTTTGGCTGCTACAGAACCAACATGTTTTCTTGATCTATTTTTCATGTTAATTCAGTAACATTAATGTACAAGTGCAAGATACAGTCAAAAGGCTGCCCACAGATTTGTTTGCTGTGCATGTGGAGTACTGCTTTAGTAAACGTAAAATACATTTTTGTGTTAAAGTTATCACCTTTTATACAGGTGCACCCCTATGAATACAAACACTACAAATGCTCAGTTCAACAGCAGAAAAAGAAGAGTACAAGTTACTCAAAAACAAGCTATCAGATTGCTCTAGAGAGATACAGCTTTAGAGGGCATGAATTTTAACTATCACTGCCAAAAAAAAGGGGGTATGGAAATCTAGATCTTCACTTACAAGAGAGAGATATTTATTTTGAAATATAATCAGAGGATTGAAACACTGTCTAATGCCACATGATGTAAACAGCAAAGAAGCTGCATTTGTTTCAAGACAGTAGATAGAAAAACAACATAAACACATACATAGCAATGGCTTCCCTCAATTTATCTCACCTTGCCTGTATTTGCATATATACATATGAGTCAGGAGCACTCCTTAACCAGAGAAAATACTGAGCAAGTGTTTTATTAGTTTCTATTTGGTGCCCTGAAAAGACTGGTGGGAGAAAAACTTGACCATGTGAAACAGGACTGATACAGCATCAGGTGTACTTGGCAAAAGCAAGCAAATAAACCCATCTTTGCTCCCCAGTAAAGATTTTAATTGGGGTTTAGAATTACTCCTAGGACTGCACAGAACACTTATGGAACACAAATAGGAAAAAAAGTCTGTTGAATCCCTGATTAGTCTTCTGTATACTATTAAATACAAGAGGTCAATTTTTATATATTTTGACTATGCTATAGGAAATTCTATAACCCCACTTAGCAATAAATCTGTCCAACTCACCAAGATCCCAGAAGGAACCCTTTCAGGGGCAGCAACACCACTTCTACTGAAGTTATCTTCAAAACCATCCTGTTCTGAGAAATGCATCTCAGAAAACAGGAAACTAGCTTTCCACAGTACAGGCAAAAGCAGAGTTTACAGCCATAACAGAATCTTGTAGCAACACTTCTTCTTTTTCCATAGAAGCAAAATAATTATTTAAATCTTCTGGTCTCTTAGAGAAAAACGTTTCATATACTTTCCCACGCAGTACTATGATTAAAAAGGAAGTGCTTCTTTAAGAAGGCCCACACAGAAACTCCCTCACCAATAGGCTTTGCTTGACATGTCACAGCCCCCTTGCGCTCTTTGAGATAAGTAATAACATGGGCAGACTTTGCCATATGTTTGCACTGATAGGTAATGATCTTGTTTTACATCAAGTCACGTGACTTCAGCTGAAGCTCCCATGAAAAGAAACAGGGATTTAGTTAATGATTCTTAAGCAGAGTCTACGTTAGCTCACTTGGAGATTTTCTGTCCACTGCTGCAACTCTACCACCTGTAGCAGCATTTGAAGTCCTAGTTCAGCCAGCCACACATCTAACTCAGGAACACCTGCTCCCTCCGCTAACAGCTTCGCTGGGCTAGCTAGTCATGCTCTCCAGGGCAAATTTGGTGACGTTTTAGGGTCCAGTATCTGTGGGCTATTTTTGTCCCTTTTTGAAATTGCATTATAATAGTGAAGAGACAATTGACCTGGTGTCAAGTTTATACTAAGGCATGTGAAAACAATGCACAACAAAATAAACATTTTCTTCCTGTGGAAATTTTCCTCCTTTCTTTTAACTGACTAGTTAAAGCAGTATAATTTGGGGGTGTGAAGAATACATATAAGCTTATTGCATACCTTGCTCCATGACAGAGTAAGAATTAATTTTTGATCTGAGGAATTTTGAAGTGTCATTGCTTCTCTAAATAGTATCATGGATGGGTGAAATAACAGAGAAAGCGTAGTAGTATCAGGAAAAAATTCTTTCCCAGAGACATTCTCTGAGGGCCATTAATATCTCTTCAACTTAGAGTCTCATTACCTTAAACCTGTGCATCTCCTCACCACCCCCACGGTGTTACTTTGCCTGTGTCACAGAAGACTGCGGAGGACTACTTCTTGAGTTACAAGTTAAAAATAATCTAGAAACCTACTAACACCTTCACTCTATCCTCCTCTCAGGTTTGTAAATTTATGCACTAGGCTCAAGGACAATGAATTGCATTATTGGAGGCAGTCAAGTAGCTTTTAACTTTCCAAAAGAATTAATGAACTACACTCAAGGCCAAACCTAAATCAATCTTGACAACAAAATGCTAAATTGAGTGTTGGGATTGCTACATCTGTAGTACAGGAGCAGTAAGCTGCTACCATCACTGGGCCCTTTTCTATACACTGAATACGTTCATATTTAATGTGTCTCTACACAGGAAAAATCACTGGTTTTGTCAGCACTATTTTTATAGGATATTAGTAATTACCAGATGCACTCAATTCTCCTCTCCTAGTTCACAATTTCTTCACGGTGTGTGCTCCTTTAAAATATCGTAACAAACCACAGAGTTTTGAGCAGAGTAGAAGCCAGCTTTGTAAGGCAGTGCTACTTTTCAAACACTTTTGACTTTGCCTTATGCTTTGGGGAGAAATTGCTTGCTTGTTCACAATTTTCTGTTACATCTATTTGATTTCAGTAGTTCAGATTGGTATTATTTCCTTCAAAGCTTCTAGAAGTGTTTTAGAAGACAACCTTTCTACTAACAAAACTGCAGTCACTGCACAGGCAGTAAGCTAAGATTTAGACAGGTAATAAGCCTCCACATTTAGCAAGCCTCCTTGACTTTCATTTCTCAATATTAATAATGCAAATAAAATATAATTCTCTCTGAGTAAGTACTATGTTATTTACTGACAGTTCACACAGGAGTGTCAGCTTTGCTTTTGAAAAGCAAATATCCCAAATTTGGAAAGTATTAGAAGCAACGTTTTTCATGCAACTTTAATCCAGCTCTCTGATGTGCACAGAGTTTCCTGTGGGTCAGCCTCATGAGTTTTTTTTCACTAGCCTCATGCAAGTTAATACTGCTGAAAAAGATCAGTCTTCATCCTATGCTTTTTTCCTCTGCTCCCTGTGGGTCTACACATCTTATCCCATTGCTCATTAGTTAAAATCCCCAACAGGAAGTATCATTCAGCCTTTCAATGGTACATTTCTATAGTAACCTTCATCATATATTCATCTGGTTTTACAGCATCTCAGAGACACTTTTTTTTTTTTTTTACCTGTGTAATGGAAGACTTAGAACAGAAGATTAGGAATTAAAAATATAGGAGAGTTTAGCACAGTTAGAACTTGGCTTTGTAAAGTTTCCTTCCATTTTTTAACTCTCTGCATATTCAAAACATTGCTTCCATGGGCTACATTTTTAGCTGCTAATCAGACTTATGTATCCAGGATGGTCACTGGAAAAGAAAAAAAAAAGTCTGATTGTCTGTGAAAATTACATTTAAGTGATTTGATTGTACTGTACAGGAACTGTAAAGCAAGCACAGCCAGAACACAGCTATAGAACTTTTTCCCAACTTTCCTCAGTGCATGTCATTCTAAATTCCAGAAGGAAAGCAGATGTGAGCTTCTATCAGTACACAAACCCAATTCGCTCAGAGATAGAATCATAGAATGCTTTGGGTTGGAAGGGACCCCAAAGATCATCTAGTTCCAACCCCCCCAATCCACAGGCAGGGATAAGTTTGCTGAGATGAATGAATGACACAAATTCTTCTCTAATTAATATATCCTAATAGATATAGCAAGTACAAGACAAACTTTGTTCCATCCCCGAATCATTTTACTATCAACTACAACTTAGACACCACAGTCCTCAGTCCTCACACCCCATCATACACTGGGAAAAGGTCCTTTCTCCTCAGGCCTCAACTCTGATTCCTAAATTCCACCACAGTATTTTCATGCACTTTTTACAGTTTGTCTGTTAGGTCCAAACAAAGTGAAAGCATACCCAATTCTACTGAGATTATGAAAAATCAGACTGTGACTGAAAACACTTCCCTCTGCCCAAGTTCTTGATCCTAGCCCTGGTGAAGCATCTGCTTACTGAAACTGGAAATAAAGTTCTACTCATTCCAGCTTGTTATAAAATATATTCAATAAAGCATCTTTGTTATTTTTAACTGCAAAATTCTATCCATCCTCATTATGGATTTTTAAACCTAATTCAAAGGCTAATAACTTTGCCAAATCAAAATAAATTTATCCATGAATAACAGAAGACATACTGAATAAGGGCCATCTGCCTCAGATATCTTCTGAAAGGGACACAAGAATTATTCTAACAGAAAATGGTAAGGGTTTTTCCCCTATTAGAGTGGAAACATACCATTAAGTTTCATTTCTTATTAAAAAAAAAGAATATATTTGCAAAATTTTCCATATAAAGACTGAAGGTGGATAATACATAAATGGGAATGAAATTTTCCTTTTTACCAGAGTTATGAGCAACTAAAAATCAAGTCCTGCTCAAAACTGCTGAAAAAGACTAAAAAGTAGTGTTACCTGCTTTCACTCACAATTCCCAGCTATCACACAAAAAAAAACCCAATGAAAAAAAATCCCTCTCACAAGTTAAAATAGCACAGGACAAAAATCCAAACTGTTAATAGATGTTAGAGAAACACCAATGATACCAAAGCAATGCACTGCCCTCTAAGCTGGTGATTAGAAATAAAAACAAATGTCTAGTTTTCCATCTATGATGTAAGATGCTAAATTCAATGTCTTCAAGATCTCCTGTCAGGTAGAGACAAGAGCCATTCAAATTAAAATATGTTTTCAGAGCTTAAGTATTATTATATTTATCTCTAAGGGAAAAAAAAGGAAATCTGAAGTTTATTTGGACTTGGCCCTTTTGTAGTATATCAACAGTAGTATCTGTGTGATCTAATATGAAACATCTGATTGCAGTATTATGGCTATGACATCTTTCCTTGTATTAATTTGAGCTTTTTTTTTTAAGTTGCTTTTTTTTCCTCTTTACAAAGGAACTTCAGTGAGAACAAGGAATACTTCAGAAATTTATTGAGTGAGTTTTACTGTTCAAATGGTCAGTTTGATCAAAAACCAGGGTTACACACAGACAAAAAGTTCTTATGCAACCAAAGACCTTAACTTCTCCCAAGGTACTGAAATGGCTAACTCAAGAGCAGACCCCTTTGGAATCTGCATGGGTATATCCCAAACAAGTGCCTGCCACCCTTGACATATCAATTTCCAGCAGCACAGACTATTCTACAGCCACATCATCCTTGGCTGAACTTATTTCTAGACACGTACCACAGAAAAAGTTTCTGAATAGAAATTCCATCTATCTCATTTTTATATGAGATGGAAGTAGATGAAGCTTTTCCTGTATGTTTCTAGAAGCAGTTTCATAATGAGCAATCCCTTATTTTTTTTTCTTTTTTTTTTTCTTTCTTTCCTCCTATCTAAACCATTTTTGCCTCAGGTGCATTTATATGTATTAAGCATGAAATGCAATCTTATCTATTATAGAATCATTTAGGTAAGAAACTACCTTGAAGATCACTAACTTGTGTTAAACTAGTGATGCCAAGTCCACCCCTAAACAGCATCTCTATGCTCCACATTCATTACAGGTGGGTGTTTTGTTACCTTTAGAATAGATACAAGAAAGTAAGATCTGAGATGAGTACGTATCTTCAGGTTGACAAGAAAGAACATAAATGTACTTATTCTGAGAAATACATATATAGAATACCCAAAAAGTTCCAAATATACTGAAAATAAACAAGAAAATTTTTTTTACTTGACGGTTACCCCATATTGTTGAACGATGAACATGTATGTCACAGTTCAGCCCCAGGTGGCAGCTGAGGACCACATGCCACTCCCTCACACTTCCCCGGGGGAGCAGAAGTGGACAAAAGCACTGGAAGGTTGGGATAAGGACAGTTACTGACACAGCATTGTGAGCAGGGGACAACAACAACAGAACTTGTGACAGAATACACAAATGGTGATAACACAAAGAGGACTGACTGGACTCAGACCATCTGACCACTAGCTCCTCCCTGACTAGCCCCCTGTTATGGGGAACATGACATCACGTGGTATGGAAAAAGCCCTTGGCCAGCTCAGCTCACCTGTGCTGGCTCCTTGTGAAAATTAACTCTGTCCTAGCCTAAACTAGGGCAATGTACCAAAATAGAACATCCATTGATGCAATTTGCATGAAAAACTTGGTTATTTTATTAGAAAATCATGTGAAAATGTTAGCTTTAAAGAATTCCCCCACACAGGTATTCATAGCACGAGATACTGGTAAGAGAAAGATTAGATACAGCTGAACAAAGTAGCTCACAGTTTACTTGCATTACTGAGCTTCAATGGAGACAGAGTCCACATCTGTCTGAAGGATGTATCTGCTTACCCTTAGCACACAGAAGCATGTCTGCACCATCTATACAGGACATGAGAAACCTGTGAAGCAGCCTCACAGGTTTCTTGTTTGTGTTAACATGGCCACTTTTCAGATGGGGAATGAATGGCTTTAAGTCACCACTACGTTTTGTTGGGGGCTTTTTGTTGTTGGAGGGGTTTTTTTGTTTATTTTTTGTTTGTTTGGGTTTTTAAATTGACATATTTCAGTTAACATCAGAAAACAAATTCCACTGTAAGCACATGAGAAGCAATTACTTCCACAGAATCTCAGTTACAATCATTGGAAGCATTTCTTTGAAAGAATTTTGAAATTAAAAAAAAAGTGCTTTACGCGTTTCCTCTAGAAGGCCTTTCACAACCATCAAACCAGAAGTGCATTTCCTGACGAGACAGTTACACAGCCTGAAAAAGGACAAGTAAACCTAAAGACATGGCCTAAGTCTAGTTTAGCATGTGCTGCCTTCAGCCACATAGACCAACACAAAAATGTCACCTGATACACTGGAGACACTTCTATTATTACTTTGAATATTTACGGTATTAACTACTTTAATCTCTAGCTTTGACAGAGGTTACCAATGTGGCTTTGAGGTAAATCCTTTCAGCTTTATTTGATCTAGAATGCAAGTTCTCTGGGGCAGGGACCAAGTCAAAGCAAGCAGTACAAAGATGGGCTATTCTGGGCCCTAAAATACATAAGGGGGTATCAAGTGCAGTTTATATTTCCCCATCGTTTCCCATCATGACTTTACACTACTGGAAAGAAATGGTGGAAGTAGGGAGAAAGGACAAAAAGTTCTCCTCACTGCAGAGCTGAAACATTTTACATGCACGTCTTCCAAGCAAATAAGAAAGAACTGAACTTACTTTTGTATCCAAACAAAACGTTAAGTACTAAGAATAAGACAAGTTCAAACACCATTCTTACAGGCCATTAGAAAACCCAGACGTTTTGATATGCTTAACTGAAAAGTTATGCTGTGAGCTTAAAAATGCATACTGTAATTGCTTACAAGAGCCCTTCAGCACTACTCAGTTATTCCAACTGTTATTAAGAATAATATCAGCTAATACAGCATTTCAAAGTTCCTGGCACCCTGAGTTCATTTAGATACATTCTAACTTTGGCTTATCAGTTTAATCGTCTACTATAGAATAGTAACATGTTTTTACAGAGCACCTCACAGATCATTCCCTTAGTCCATTAAAGAGCTCTTCCTTGATTTTTGTAGGAGATGGCCATACAATTTACATTCCTCTCTGCTTTGGGATGTAAACAAACTATAGCAGGGACTAGGAGAGAAGACACAACTGATGGTCCTGGCTGGAGCTGGCTGTCTAGTACACATACAAACAATAGTTAGGGATCTGCTGAATGACTGAGATACCCACACTTCCAGGATCACAAAGCAAAGGCCTTTTGTGACTTACTGATCAATGAATATCTGTATATTCTTACAATGTGTACAATGCTAAATATTTTTTCCTCTTCCAATATATTTTGCAAACATTAGAAGTGCAGTATTCAAAACTGCCTTGAGAAATGCCGTTATAAATTATTAAAAAAGCCCCCAAAAACCAGAAGTAAAAAAGCCCCACCAAACTAAGTTCTGTAGGATTGCCTATCTTCTTCTCTGACAGTATCCTAAATAGTATCAGGTATCATCGTGGGATATGGCTAATAAATTCTTTCTCGTAACACCAACGGAATTCTGTTTGGGAGGGAAAGAAAAAAACCACACCAGATGATGCCCACATACAAAGTGCAGTCAAAACACAGGTATACTTATGACATCATTTTGTTGGATGCTTAAAGCATATTATCTTGCTCTACTGAAAATCATTGACTGCTACATGTACTCAGTAACCACTTAACGAGGGGAAAAATGCGGTTCACACATTAATTTAGACATGGACTTGGCAAAAACTCAAATGCACAGACAAAAAATGCAGACAGTGTGCTTCCAGCGATTAATGCTTTATACTCCCTACACTAATACTGATAAACAGCAAAAAGAAGCCCATAGGAGTGCCCCTCAGGTAAACAAGTTAACAGCCCGAGTTCAAGAGATACATATCCGTAAAACAGAGGGGGCTCGGGCAGCAAGGCACGTACCACGATTTCTGACATTTTGGGGCGCAGCGTCAAACAGGCAATAAAGCCAACGTTTCTAAACGGCACATCGCCCTTATGTCCCTGCAAGGCTGGAAGGCAGCTCCAGGGGTCACCCGGCGCTGGCCTGCAGGGCAGGCAGAGTCGCAACCCTCACACCTGCCAACCAGGGGACGGGTGAAGATGTGTCCGTCTCCTTTGCCCCCATCCACGCACACCGGGACAGCGCGCCTGCGGGCGGCCCGGGCTGCGGGGAACCCGGGGAAGAGGCTAAGAGCGCGGGCACCGCGGGCGGGCTGGCACCGGCCGGCTCTCGCTGCCTAGCAACGGCTGCGGGGCAAGGGGGCTCGACTACTCCTGCTCTGAGCCCTCTTCGGGGTGGGGAGCGAGGCCGGGCCGGCAGACGGGGCAGGGCCTCCACCACCCACCTCCCCCAGCAGCCGTCCGGGCTCGCTCGGCGCCCCATCTTCCCTCTCACGCACAGGCAGACACCCCACCCCGGTGCGCGCCCACCTCCCCAAGCCGAATTGGCGGCAGCGGCGCCTTCGCGCTTACCTCGAGGCAGGCCCTGCGGGGCCGGCGGCAGCCGAGGAGGGACGGATGGATGAATGGAGTGGAACAAGCCAGGGAGCAGACGCGGGGCGGGGGCGGGCAGGGGAGAGCGGGGAAAGCCGCGCTGGGCTGGATGCGAACTGCGCCAAGCGGCGGCGGTTGGCGCAGCGCGCGAGGGCTTCGGGGCCGCGCGCTCGGCGGCAGGCTTCGGGGGCGCGGGCGACTAGGTGGGCGAGCGCGCCGCGCGCCACCTCAGCGGCGCGGTCCCGCCTCGGCCCGGGCGTCATGTGACCTGGAGGCGACGCGATGTGGGGGGGGGGAGGGGGAGGCGTGGAAGAGAGGGAAGGACGCGCGTGGCCGGCGCGCGTGCGCGGGGCGGGCGGCGGTTGAGGGAGAGCGGTAGCGGGCGCACGTAGCCGGTGCCACGTTCGGTGCCGTGGCGGGGGCGGGGGGAAGGTGGGGGCGGGAGGCGGCTGCGGGCGTTTTAACTGCCGCCGGCGAAGAGGGTCAGGGCGTGGGGTGGCTCCGGCCGCCTTGTGACAGTCACCCGCGGCGGGGTATGCGTGGCCTCCCCTGGGCCTGCCTTCCTCGCCTGTCTTCCTCCTCCTCCCCTTCCCCGGCGCCACAGAGTCCTTCGGAGCGGCGGGTGGTATCGGGAGGCTGTTGCCCAGCACGGCAGTGCTGTCGTAAGCGCGGAGCGGTCATGGGTTGGGTGGCGCATCCTGGCTACCTACCGCGGCGGCTGGGTTCGCGCCCGTTCCCTGAGGCTCGGTACTTAGGTGCCCGGCAGCTCTTCATGGCCTAGGTCTGAGACGGGTCTCCCGAGTTAACACCTCGTGACGGGGGCGATCCAGAAGAAACTCTGCGATCAGAGTGTTTGCCGCTCCCTACATCCTCCTCCCCCGCACCTTTCTTTTGAAAGCCACCCATCTACCCGGAGACAGCTGGAAAATAATATTTTTATTTTTATTTTCTTTTAAAAGAAAGTGTAGAATTGCAAAATCAGAACGTGTCCAGCAGGCCCGGTACGTATTTCAGGTCAGCGGCTGCGTTGCCCATCGCCTTCGTGATTCACGCTGCTGCTCACTGAGCTCAGCATGTTTACATACTATTATTTACTTGAGTCACCCTCTTGCCCAGAAGTCTGAGGTGATGGTGAGATATGGTATGTACTCATCCAGGATAATATTGTCAACCCAAACAAGTATAAAAAAGGGAGAAGAAAAGTAGTGCAATTGGAAATTGTTTAGGTTTCCTGAACGTGGATCTGGTGGTCTACCACTAACCATGCCTCTTCATTATTTCACTGTACATTTGTCTGCCAACTAGTTTTTCCTCTGCCGATCTGTTCATGAGAGTTTTGTTGAAAGCCAGCTTTGCCTTGCTTCTTGTTAGAGCCATTTTGGACTGTCACATGGGTTTTATACAGCTGTCACATAAGAAAACAGGCTGGTTAACCCTATTCAGTGCAGCTGACAAAAAGACTTGCTAACATGTGAAGTGGCATATAGGCAAAGTTTACTGTGATTGGCCCTCTATCTCTGAACAGATTCTTGACAATCTTTTGTGCCAGTCCCACAAACAGATAAGATCTGTTTATAAATCATAGAATCATAGAATTGCAGGGGTTGGAAGGGACCTCGAGAGATCATCGGGTCCAACCCCCTGCCAAAGCAGCTCCCTAGGACATTTCACTCAGATAGGCATCCAGACGGGTCTTGAATATCTCCAGAGAAGGAGACACCACCACCTCCCTGGGCAGCCTGTCCCAGGGCTCTGTCACCCTCACTGTGAAAAAGTTTTTCCGCATGTTGGTGCGGAACTTCCTGTGCTCCAACTTGCAGCCATTGCCCCTTGTCCTGTCTCCACAGACCATTGAAAAGGGGCTGGCTGATTCCCCCTGCATCCCCTGCTTAAGATAATTATAAACGTTAATTAGGTCCCCCCTTAGTCTTCTCAAGGCTGAACAGTCCGAATTTTCTCAGCCTTTCCTCATAGGGGAGATGCTCCAGGCCCTTAAGCATCTTCGTAGCCCTTCTTTGGACTCTTTCCAGGAGATCCCTGTCCTTTTTACACCAGGGAGCCCAGAACTGGACACAATACTCCAGGTGGGGCCTGACCAGGGCAGAGTAGAGGGGGAGGATCACCTCCTTTGACCTGCTGGCCACACTCCTCCGGATGCACCCCAGGATCCCATTAGTTCTCTTAGCCACTGAGGCACACTGCTGGCTCATGGCCAGCCTGTCATCCACCAGGACCCCCAGGTCCTTCTCCACAGAGCTCTTCTCCAGCAGGTCATCCCCCAGCCTGTACTGATAGAAACGGTTTTTCCTTCCCAGGTGCAAGACTCTCCACTTGCTTTTGTTGAACCTCATCTGGTTTCTCCCTGCCCAGCTCTCCAGCCTGTCCAGGTCTCTCTGGATGGCAGCACAGTGTTCCTGCGTGTCAGCCACTCCTCCCAGCTTTGTGTCATCGGTGTACTTGCTGAGGGTGGATGCTATTTCCTCATCAAGGTCGTCAATGAAGATATTAAACAGGACTGGACCCAACACCGAGCCCTGGGGAACACTGCTAGTCACAGGCCTCCAGTCAGATTCCAATCTGTACCTCCTGGTACAATATGCCTAAAATACTATAGCCAGTGAGTTTGCTTATTTGAAAATAATATACTTGAATCCCTTTGAGCATGGAACTGAACAAGAAAATAAAATCTATCCCTGCGTAACATGCAGGCTGGATTTTTAGAGAAAGCAGTTCATGAAAGAAGACACAAACACAGAATTACATGTATAAAGTGACTATCTTATAAATATGTAAAAAGAATGAAAGATCAGATTTCGTGCCTGCCCATTTTTGCTGATGATGCTGTCATGTCAGTACTTCGGAACCAATCTTGGAATGCTTTCCAGGACTTGGGATACATGGATGTAACACAGACTAGTGGAGCAGTTTTCCACAATTCAGTGCAACCGTGTTGCAGCTGCACCACCTTTCTGAAGAGGCCTTCCATTTGAATATAATGTTGTAATAACAATTACCCGGCCACATTAGTATAGCACAGGTTGCAAACAGGCAGTCTGTGCATCAGCTAATAGATCATTTCCCTTCCTTACCGAGTTACTTACTTATCTGGCGTCTCAGTTCCTTAGTTTGTGAGGTTGACCACATCAGTTGTTGCTCAAACAGAATCTTTTTGTGTTCCTGTGATCTTAACATTGCTGGTCATTACAGCAAGCCCTTTTTTTTTTCTTTTTAGTTGAAAAGGTTCTCCTTTCCAATGCCAGATGGCCCTGTTCACAGGGAGATAAGAGGTAGGGGGCTAAATCTATCAAATGTCCTCAAATATCAATTTTAAGCTAGATCCTATTAGAAAATTAAGCCTGACCCAAAAGCAGGCTAGCTTCTTGGGTGGCAGACAATTCTTCACTTGAAAAGGCATAAAAAGTTGATGTCATACTTTTCTTATTTCAGACCTGGAATAGGCACTTCTCATTAAAGAGCCTTTATTTGAAAACACAGCCTTTTCCATTCCAAAACGATCATCTCCAGGCAACCACCACGCTACGAGAAGTAGACAAGCCCGCAGTGTTTTCCTTCTGGACTCTCTGCTCTCTTGCACTTAACACGCAGAACATAACGGTCAGGCTGTAAAAACAGCTCCCGCCTCCCACCGCTGTACCAGGCGAGCTGCGTTTCCATTCTGATCGCGTGGAGATACACACGGTAGTGGTGTCGATGGGATCTCCCTAAATCTATGCATGATTTGCGGTCCTTCTTGAACCACACCGGTAGTCAAACCAGGGCCTCCAGGCCACAGGAAACATGCCAGCTCACTCACCTTTGCTTTGCTGTATCACCACAAATCTTTTCCCCATCAGGGACAAGGGAGGGTGTAATGACAGCAACTGTGTACTTTTTTTTTTTTTTTTTTAATTTGTTTTTGTGAAGGTGGAATAATTTGGAAGTGTGTTACGTAGTGCCATGCATAAATGGGTGACTCCCTGGCTGTTCACCTGCCAGATCCAGATCAAATCTAGCTGCAGTAGAGTGTGAGACAGGTAGCCTGCTTAGGGCTAGGCAAGGCAGGATGAAGGGTCTCCAGCAGTTTAGGATACAGAGTGACAGAGGTAAATCACAGGTCTGGGAGGATATAGGGTGCTAGGCACAGCTTTGGTGAAGTCTCGGAAAATTTGGGGTTCTGCAGCTAGTGGAGAGCTGTAGTTGTAGCGTTGTAGCACCAACCCCCAGCTTGCACTGGTCCCTGGGTGCTCAACATATTGCTGAAATTTGCAGATGAAAGGAAAAAAAAATGGGCTTTTGCTTAGATGTTAACAGCAGTTTAAAAAGTCTTTGGCCATATAAGGCAAAAAAAGCTGGTATCAGTGATAAAGTGGTGTTATGTCATTTTGCTTGTTTTTAAGTGTACAACACACAGAAATCACTGTTTGCAGTGGTCATTGTTTCCATACCCACCATCACTGGGGGTTGGGCTTGATGATCTCTGGAGGTCCCTTCCAACCCCTACAGTTCTGTGAATCTGTGAATCAGCCCTGCAGTCCTATCACAGCAGTCAGGATATTCTAAACTAACTAACTTATTTATTTATTTTTCTTTAGGCTCTGTTTGTTACATCTCACCCTTGGTAGACCAGAGAGACTTCTTACTCTGTATCTCAGACATGACTAGCACATATCCTCTCAGGAATGTTGCAGTAACTTCTCTGAGACCAGAATGATGTTATGACAGGCTATAGCCATTTAGTTTAGTTTACCTTTGTAATCCCATTTAACAGTTGGGGAAGGAAAATAGAACCCAAAACAAAACAAAGGAGGAAAGTTAATAGGGAGGATTCAGGGCTGTAAGGAACTGTACCCTGACCCACCAAAATATTTAAGCACACCAACTGCAGTTGATGGACTGGTTTGTAGGTTTAGGGTATGTGGTTAAGTCAGCACACTTAGATCAAGTCTCACGTGAGCAGTATTTCTCCATTCTTTGTCAATCATTAGCAGATGTTTCACAAACCAAACCATCTCCTGATAATAGATATTATGGGGTTTCAGGCCTCCTGTTGAGAGGTTCCTTACCCTGGCCAAAATCACAGCCTAATGAGGAAGGAGGGTTTATTCTGCCACTGCCAGTTTGAGTAACGAAACACTAAATGGAAATGACAACCAAATAGGATGGGTGGTAGAAGATGCAAGGTGGGGAAAGAGGGAAGGAAAGGTGTGGTATTTAAGAACATGAAGGAGAAAGATCACAGGAAAGACATTCCACACAATAAGAGGGAAGTGAGACACGGGGAAAAGGCAGAAGGTTGCAGCCAAACCTGGTGCTTCCCTTCCTTTGCTACCAGTCTCATCTCCTTGCTGTCTCTCTCACAGTGTCTTCCTCTCCAGAAGCCCTTGTGGAGTGACTCGGGTTTTATAATGCTTAAGATGTTTTATATAAGCAAAACATTTTACAGCTTTTGTTGCTCTTTTCCCTGGCCAACATTTTAAACATCTTAAAACTTTCTGTCCTTTTAACAGCACCAGAAGACTTGTGTGGAATGATTTGTTTCAGATATCTGGTCAGTGTAAGTGCTGTTTAAATGGGGTAGTGTTCAGGCATTCGCCTTATAGTTGCTGTTCAAGGACACAGAGCAGAGGTCCACCCTATGCTAGCTTAAGGATGATCTCATTTTGCAGCTAGCTGCTTCAAAGATTATGAGTTTACGTGTTACCAAATTTGGGTTAGTCAGTCTTTGACCACAGGCAGATATATCTTCTCAATAATTGGCTACCAAATCCAGAACTAATTATCAGAAGAACACAAGGACACCCGAAATCACAATGCCTTTGCTACGGTGGAAGGCAAAACTTACTTTCCACATCTTCTTTCATCTTCAAAAATCACCCTTTGCAATTTTGGAAGGTGATTAGAAAATATATCTTAATGCAACACTTCCCCACACTGTTAATATGCAAGCATATGAATTTATAATAAGCTTAGAAATTTGAATATAAAGAGTAATAGGTGCTGGGATGTAATATGTAAGTGAGAAAGAAGATATTATCCACAAGTAGCACTTCAAATAAGTACTGCAACCAGTGTCTGACTCTGAGTGCAGTCAGATGGTTCTGTGTGTTTGATAGGAGACTGTTGCTTCAGAAATCATTTACATTCTATCATTATCTAATGGACAGAGACTGACAGAATTTTTCATAGTTATCATGGAGAACAGAATATAAATTATACATTCAGAGAGTAAATTAAATTATTAAATTGTTCAACCATGGTAACATAATAAACTTTAATACACTCAATATAATAAACTAATGTACTCAACAATTCTGTTGAAGAACTGCAGTTTAAATAATCAAAATGAAAAAGAATAAAGGTTTTTTAAAATCTGTGATATGTTTATTTGTGTATTTCATTTACCATTCATAACAACTCTATGCTTCTAGGTGGCAAATAGTTTCCAGTAGAACAATACTGATGTGACCATATTTAACAAAAAAGCCCAACCCTCAGACACTGCTGCATTATGGTTTCAGTTTTTGTAAAAAGCATTTCCAGTAGGTTTCAATTGAAATATCAGGAAAACACTGATAGTTCTTTCAGCAACAAGCTAAGACCTGATTCTGCTTACAATGGTACCAAAGAGATATCTGCTATTGACTTCACGGTGGGTAAAGTAATCTGAGGCTTGGGACATTTTTAGACCATTTCAGGGAACTACTTGAAAGAGTCCAGCACAGGGCCACTGAGATGATTAAGAGAGTGGAACACCTTCCTTATGAGGACAGGCTGAGGAGCTGGATCTCTTTAGCTTGGAGAAGAGGAGACTGAGGGGTGACCTCATCAATGTCTATAAATATGTGAAGGGTGAGTGTCAGGAGGATGGAGCCAGGCTCTTCTCAGTGATGCCCAGTGATAGGACAAGGGACAATGGGTGCAAGCTGGAGCATAGGAAGTTCTGTGTGAACATAAGGAGAAACTTTTTCACTGTGAGGGTGACAGCACTGGGACAGGCTGCCCAGAGACCTTGTGGAGTCTCCTTCTCTGCAGATACTCAAAACCCACCTGGACATTTTCTTGTGTGACCTACTCTAGGTGATCCTGCTCTGGTTTGGGGACGGTTGGACTGGATGATCTTCAGAGGTCCCTTCCAACCCCGACCATACTGTGATTCTGTGAACATTCTTCTGAGATCCCACTTGTTTTCTATTAAAACTAATGAGAAGACTCCTCTGGCATTTTGCAGGAACGGGATCAGTCTCTCAGTGGTATGGTCTGTTCTGTATAGAACTTGGACACCGCTGTTGGTGTTTGTGGGAGATTGGCTCCCAACCTGAAGGAGCCATAAGAGGTGATGGATTTTTAGAGAGGTAAGGCAGGTTGAAATAATTGCCACTGCAAAGAGGAGTTAAGAGTTGTGTGAACATTGTAACATTTGAACATGTGAACATTGCTGTAACATTTTGAAAGGCTGGGCTCTGTAACTCCCTGGTGAGTGATGTAATTGCCCATCTATAGATATTTATCATTTCCTGTAATAGTTGCATGAGAACCTACACATGTCAAGGTTCTCATTTTAAAATCTCCTGCCGTGGAAATGCTGCTCACTGCATTTCTGGGCAGGACCTACGCTTGTGTCCTGCACTGCTGGGCTCCTCCAATTGTCTACTGATTTGAACTATAATGCATATTTGCAGAACAAGATGTAATGTTGAATTGAATTAAGCTCTGTGTGTCAAGCAACACCTAAATCTAGTAGGATGGCTTTAGTTGTACTTCAGTCTGTATTTTGTTTCTCCCAGCACTTTTTTGTGTAGTGGTCAATATTTTGATTTGCATATTTTTCTCTCCGTTGCAACCTACATATTTCTGTCACTCAGAGTGAACCATCCAAACTATATAAATCCTTGACCTTGTTTACAGAAATGGTATTACTCCCAGTGCATCCATATGAGCACCCAATCTAGTATTTCACCCAGCAGGAATCTTGCTTTTGGTTTTAAAGAGGGTTGAATAAACCCCTGTTGGAATTCTACTGCAAGGAAATGGATTTCTTTCCATCAGAGATACCAGTGTGTTACATATTTAAATGCTAATAAGATCTGTCTTCTCATGCTAACGGTCCTATAGGGATGGATTAGAAACAGATATTTCTTGGTTTCTTTTCAGTATTTCCGTATTTGTCATAGATCTAACGCCCTGGAAATATGAGTTTAGTAATCTTTTCATCAATCATCCATCCAGAAAAACCCAATGCAACATGATTTATCCTCCTGAGAGCTGAAACCAATACAAATATTTTCCTGGCAATTAGAATAATTTTTATGCTTACATTAAATAATTTCTGATCACTTAAAAGTTGAACTCAGCTTGCATATTAACAAAATTAATTCTGACCTTTATTCTTACTGGTTTGATTTTCAGCTTGAACTCTGCTTCTTCCAAGGTATCTAAGCATACAAAAGCAAGTCATATTTTCTTATATCCTCAGTACATAAACACGTGAATGACCACAGTAATGAATGTGAATGTAAATGAGCACAGTAACGACTTAAAGCAGAGATTCTTTATGCCTTAGTTACACGGAACATGAAGCTACACTCTCTTAGAAGAAACCAGGGGGTCTGATCTAGTGAGGGGAAGAAAGTAAAGTGTTTGGTTTAGCAGGCCTTGGAAGGAGAAATATGATTACTGTAGCAAAAAAGGGTGGAGAGCAATGAGGATGTGGAGAGTTGATACTTCATGGGTTAACGCCATATCTATAGTACCTCACCAAGGCCAGGAAGGAATTAATGAGGTGGAGAAGACTGAAAAGTGATCACGTAAGTCTCAGAGGTAAGAAATGGCTGGATGTCATCCTGATCCACCTGATGAACAGGTATGCATGAAGGACATTTGGATTAAAAGAGAATCTACTTATGCCTCCCCTCTACACCCAGATGAGATGGTTCTGTTTCTGGAGATCTTCCCCCGTGACCAAATTGGTCATGGTGAAAAATACAGCCCACGTGGACTGTATGTGTGGCTTCCCTGAGAAAGCAAGCTGTGATGGCCTACAAATGTCTATTAATGGAGCCACATAACTGACACCAACATTCTTTTACAGAGTAGTAAATCTGTCAGTTCTAGACAGGATTTGCTCTAATAAATTGTGTTCATCATGGACATTATTTAGTAATTAAAATCACCTTGTCAGTACATGGATCATTATTAAGATACTTAGAAATGACCGCAGTGCAACTAATGTGGTACTGAGTACATTAAGTGCCCATCTCCTATGCATTTGAAGATATGAAATATTACAGATGTTATAAAAAAACACTAACAAACATTTGCGTTAAAATATTATGGCTAGTGAGTCTGCCACCCATGAAATCTCAGCTTGAACTTATTATCCAGATCATAACAAGATCACATTCTTCCTTCAAGTAACAGTGGGGTTTACTCAAGCCTTTTTTCCCAGAAGTTTCTTTCCCTGCCTATCCACACTTTCTGTGGGCTGAGGAACCACTTCTGCTACTGCTGCCTTTCCATCGGTTGTCTTTGCTGCTGGCTCGTGGCTTTTTGTATCCTTTTCTGTTTCCACTGGGGGTATTTCGTTTGGATCAGGTGTCTCCTCTGTAGCAATAATTTCTTCTGCGTGTGGCTTAACAATACCTGATTTAGGAGAAGTAATAAAATTTCCCTTAGATTCACTATCAACAGATAGTAAATCAGCTCAGCAACCAAAGGTATGTAGATTCATATTTTGTTTTCACATTGGTTACGACCTTACCATGTTCTTTTCCTCTTCCCATACCCATACAAAGAGATCCAGAATCACAAATAACATTCCTACTTTTCACAGAGCCAAAAGAAAGCCCGAGTCTTTATGGTCTCTACTTAAAAAGGGTAAGGGCTAGAACCTGCAAAACATTTACAGATGTAAACAATTGTTTCTAATGTAAGTCATCTCATTTACAGGACTGCCCAGAAATGTATATGGTACCCATATCAATAAGGCAAGAGTGGAAATAAATGCAGATAAATATTTGTTCTTGCCTTAGGGGCAGAGAGGGGAGGGGAATAAGAGTATGAAGCGTTCTGTCAGCAATGATGTAACACGGATACACCTTGTATACAAAGCAAAAATGCTTAGACAAAAATATGTAAACCAGGTTTTGATAATGTTGGCGTTTAAGCCTCATTTGGAGCAAAAATGCTCTATGTGAGGGAGTTCTAATTGTGAAGAATAAGCCCCCGAGTAATAATGATATAGTAAGGGTC